>CM045771.1:121817017-123092621 GCA_025200525.1 Camellia lanceoleosa | reverse complement strand
AATCTCTCAAAAGATTTTTTTTTTTTTTTTTCACGGTAGCATGTTGATGTTGTGTCTTGTTTGGAGGGTATTTTTATTTACTGGTTTTCTTTTGGTTTTATGAAGGACTCAGCTTATTTCCAATCCATATATCTTTGGATTGGTCTAGTTCCTACACTTGAATTCACTCTGGGCATGTTTCATTGATAGGATTAAATCATAGGATTGATATTATTAATTTGTGGGTTCAATAATTCTGTGTTTGTTTTGAAATTTTGTTTCAAGATTATTAATTTAATGGATAATTAATCCAACAAATTTGTAAGATTATTAGTAATGGGGTAGGGGTGAGATTATATATCCTGAATTGGGAAATAAAATAAAGTCTCTTTTACTTTCATATGTTTTTCTTATCCAATATAAATCAAACAATGGACAAGAAGATAATTTATCCTAGTAACCCAATTGAATAGTGAATATCACACTAATTAGATAAGATAATTAATACATACACCATTAGTATTGTGAATCAAATATGACCTTTGAGCTTTATATCAATGATTGGATTCATTAATTTTTAGGATCTTTTGTCAATTATTCATAAAATAAATTAGATTGATCTAATAATTAAGTGACATTATTTCATCACAGTAGTCTTTAAAATAATGAACAATAATAAAATTTTAAAAAAAAAACACCAACCCTAAACAAATGTAATTAAATCATTGACTAATTTTATGACACCAATCTAAATTTATTTTATAAATAATTTATGTTTGAAAAGTTTTAAAAATAATTATTTAAATCATTTAAATAGAGCCTCTGACTTCGGACCGTGGGCTTGATCTATATATACAATTGAGGCATAGAATCTACTTTCTTTGCGAAGACCCAATCTTCTTACATGAGAGGTTGGGGTTTAACCGTGTGCAAAGGTTTTTCTTAACGGACTTTTCTTAAGTGTGCCTTGCATATGGTATGCAAGGCACTTACACCATTCTATTTTGCATTTACACATTTGTATGTATTAGGTTATATCAAAATATTTGAAAATTTACACATTGGTGACCTGCTAAGCAGGTCACTTTCCAGGTAAATTAATAAAATAATATATTAAATGACTAAAAGGTGTAAATGGTTTAATAAAATAATATATTATATGACTAAAAGGTGTAAATGGTCACAAAAATGTATAAGTTTTCACAAAAGGCATATATTTTCACGAAACATAAGCAATTTGAGAAAAAGGCGTGGCGATTTACGAAAACTTCGCTTTTTGTGGCTTTCGCCTTTTGGCTTACACCTTCCTAAAACTTCATATACGTGAAATTATTTACACCTTTTATGAACACTTACTCCTTTTGTGAGTTGACTTACCAAAGGTGTAAACAAAACTTACACATTTTGTAGCTTACACCTTTTAGTGAAAATACTTACACAATTTTGAAAAAGTTACTCCTTTTGTGTAAAATTTTTGGCATAATATTTATACTTTTCTTGAACTTACACCTTTTGTGGAAGCCCAACTTAAAGCTTTGTGATCGAAGTACTTATACCTTTTGTGAAAAAATAAATTCATCAAATTTAAACCTTTTCGTGGAAGTGCTTATATTTTTTTTGAAAAGTTACTCCTTTTGTGTAAGAATTTTTGGCATAACATTTATACTTTTTCTTCGAACTTACACCTTTTGTGGAAGCCCAAATTAAAGCTTTTGTGATCGGAAGTCACTTATACCTTTTGTGAAAAATAAATTCATTAAATTTATACCTTTTTGTGGAAGTGCTTATATTTTTTTTAAAAAGTTACTCCTTTTGTGTAAGAATTTTTGGCATAACATTTATACTTTTTCTTCGAACTTACACCTTTTGTGGAAGCCTAACATCAAGCTTTTCTAATCGGAAGTCACTTATACCTTTTGTGGAAAAAAAAATTCATCAAATTTACACATTTTGCTTACACATTTTCGTGGAAGTGCTTATATTTTTTTTGAAAAGTTACTCCTTTTATGTAACAATTTTTCGCATAACATTTATACTTTTTCTTCAAACTTACACCTTTTGTGAAAGAGAATATAAGCACAAAAAAGTAAGTTAGAAGAGGTATAAGTGACTTCGATTATGTATTCAAGTTGGGCTTCCACAAAAGGTGTAAGTTGAAGAAAAATGTAAATATTATGTCAAAATTCTTACACAAAAAGTAACTTTCCAAAAAAAATATAACCACTCCCACAAAAAGGTGTAAGCAAAAGGTGTAAATTTGATGAATTTATTTTTCCACAAAAGGTATAAGTGACTTCCGATTATGTATTCAAGTTGGGCTACAAAAGGTGTAAGTTAGAAGAAAATGTGTAAATGTTATGCCAAAATTCTTACACAAAAGGAGTAACTTTTCAAAAAATATAATCCTTCCACGAAAAAAGTGTAAGCAAAAGGTGTAAATTTGATGAATTTATTTTTCACAAAAGGTATAAGTGACTTAGATTATGTATTCAAGTTGGGCTTCCACAAAAGGTGTAAGTTAGAAGAAAAGTATAAATGTTATGCCAAAAATTCTTACACAAAAGAGTAACTTTTCAAAAAAAATATAAGCACTTCCACGAAAAGGTGTAAGCAAAAGGTGTAAATTTGATGAATTTATTTTTCACAAAAGGTATAAGTGATTTAGATTATGTATTCAAGTTGAGCTTCACAAAAGGTGTAAGTTGAAGAAAAAGTGTAAATGTTATGCCAAAATTCTTATACAAAAGAGTAACTTTTCAAAAAAAATATAAACACTTCCACAAAAAGGTATAAATTTAGTGAGTTTATTTTTGCACAAAAGGAAAAAGTGACTTAGATCACAAAAGCTTTAATTTGGGCTTCCACAAAAGGTGTAAGTTCGAAGAAAAAGTATAAATGTTATGCCAAAAATTCTTACAAAAAATGAGTAACTTTTCAAAAAAAATATAAACACTTCCACGAAAAGGTATACGTGACACAAAAAGAGTAAGTCTTCATTTCAAGGTTCATAAACACAAAAGGAGTAAACATTTTAGGACAACCATATGATTACCACCAACATAACCATAAAAGGAGTAAGTCTTTATTTTAAGGTTGATAAACACAAAAGGAGTAAATATTTTGAGACCATAAAAGGAGTAAGTCTTCATTTTAAGATTCATAAACACAAAAGAGTAAACATTTGGAACAACCACTGAACAGTTACCACCAATATAACCATAAAAGGAGTAAGTCTTCATTTCAAGGTTCATAAACACAAAAGGAGTAAACATTTTGGGACAACTATCGATCTGTGTCTCTTCTCTGTCGATCTCCGTCGATCTCGGTCTCTCTCTGTCGATCTCTGTCGATCTCTGTCGATCTCGGTCTCTCTCTGTCGATCTGTGTCTCTTCTCTGTCGATCTCCGTCGATCTCGGTCTCTCTCTGTCGATCTCCGTCGATTTCGGTCTCTCTCTGTCGATCCGTCTATCTCGGTCTCTCCGTCTCTGTCGATCTCGGTCTCTCTCTCTCCCTTCCTCTATATTAAAAACAGGTTCTTTTTTACCTTGAGATACATGGTTGGATTTAGACTTGGATTGGTTAATCAAGCACCTTCTACCATTACAAACCCTAAAATCTTATAGCAATTTACCACTAACATTTCGCCAATCCAAATGCTAAAATTCACGGAAGATCGTTTTCTTTTCTCATAATTAATCGAAAAGAACCACTTTCTAACAAACCGCGATCGAAACCCTCACTCACTCTTTAGGTTTCTATCTTCTTACGATTCGAGAAGAGTGAGATCGTGGAGTGGTGGAGATGGGATCTGGATCTGGAGTGGAAGCTTCCTCAAGGTCGTTGCTAACAACCCGATGTTCTCGGGTATCTCTCTCTATCTCTCTATCTACTTTACCCAAATTCTATTGATCTGAGAGCGATCGGATGAAATCAATTTCAATGCCCTTCTCTCTTGTTCTTTGCTTGCGACTATGCTCTTGTTCTCTTTTTGTTTTCTCAAATATGAATTTTATACACTTTACTCAAACCAATCCTAAATACGTTATTTTATTTTAAATTTTTTCCAATTTTGAGTAAAAATAGTTTGCTTTCTAGGTCTACATCCTAAAAATTTAAAAAGAAAAACTGGAACAAGTTTGAAAAGAAAAAAAAAAAAAATTGTAAGTACAATTTACCACTAACATTTTCTCTTTTTACTTTCCTTGTTTCCTTCTCTATAATTTGTTGATGTTTCTAAGAGACAAGAGCATAACTGGTAGCCATTTGCAGTATTTTTCTTCGCATATGATTGGAAACATGCCTTTTTTCCACCTCGTTGTTGCTTGCTCTATCATTTGAATAAGCAAGTCAATGGAGAAATTATGCTTGGCATTATACTTTCTTTGCCATTAATTTAAGGCATTACATGTTCCCCTCGAAGTATTTGTGGTGGCACAAAGTGTGATCAAGTACATGTTGTCTAAACCCATAATGAGGAAGACAAGACAAATGGTTGTTGGCTCTAATCTAATAAAGTATTGTTTCAAGTATGTCCCTCAAAAAGTCATAAAAGGCCAAACTTTGGTTGATTTCTTAGCTAAACACCCTTATTCATCTATTAATGAGGACTTATTTGAAATTAATTGTATAGAAAACACCCTTGTAGACTAATGTTTGATGACTCTAGAACGAGGAAGGGGTTGGAGCTGGTGTTGTGTTTGTTGCCCCTAATGAGCAAGTACATCAATTTTCTTACTAGTTAGATGAACAATATGTCTTATCAAATAATCGAGCTAGGTATGAGGCCTTGATTATAGGTTTAGAATTGGCGATAGAATTCATAATCACTAGCTTGCACGTTTTGGTGATTCACATTTGGTTATCAAGCAAGTTAAAGGTGAATACAAGTGCACTAACAAGGCCTTAGAAGAGTATTTAGTTGAGGTTAAATGGTTGGTGAGTTTCTTGACCATGTGACATTTTAGCACATGTTTAGATTAGAGAATAATGAGGCTAATGAAATGGCTCAAGTGGCTTCTTGTTTAAAGATTCCTAAAGGATTCCAATAAAGAATAATTAGGATCCAAAAAGAAATTTAAATGATAATGAATTTGGAAGTGGCAAAGAGGATTGGAGACATCCTTTGATCAAATATTTTATAAATGCCAATCTTGAAGGTTAGTAGGCGATTAAGTATCAAACCTTGAATTATGTCATCATGGGATATGACTTATTCAATAGAGCCCATGATGGTATGACCTTATTATACATTAGCCAAAATGAGCAGATGAAAGTAATGGATGAAGTGTATGAAAGCATATGTGGTGCCTATCAAGCTAGAGAAAAAATGAGGTGAATGATCAACAAGTACGGTTTATTTTGGCCTACAGTAAGGAAGGGTTGTATGGCCTATGCTAAGAGATGTCAGGCATGCCAAAAGCATGATAGCCTTCAAAGAGTCCTTGCAATTGGTTTGCATTCAGTGATAAACCCATAACCTTTCAAAGGATGGGCAATGGACTTGATTGGGAAAATTTTTTCTCCTTCTTCAAAAAAGCATTCTTACCTTTTGGTGGTAGCTAATTACTTCACCAAGTAGGTGGAAGGAGTGCCATTGATGGTAGCAAGCCAAGGGCATGTAATTGACTTGGTGAAAAAGCATATAATCCATACATTTGGTCTACTCCAATCGATTACTGTTGATCAGGAAACTATGTTTAATGGGGAAGAGATTAGTGAATCTGCCAAGGAATATGACATTTCAATCCTCAATTCATCACCTTATTATGCTCAGCCTAATGGGCAGGCTGAGTAATAGAATAATAAAGAATAATTTGGAAAGGGTGATTGAGGAGAACCCTAGATATTGGCACAATTTATTGTCTAATGTATTGTGGGCCTATTGAAATTCCAAGAGAAAGCGATCTTGGTACTACACCTTATGAATTGGTATATGGCCATGATGCAATGTTGCCTTTAGAGGTGATTGTCCAATCTAGTCGAGTGGCCTTACACTATGATATTCAATTGATGAATATCTTGAGGCCATGATGGTTGAGTTACAAGATTTAGAGGAAAAAGAGTTGTGGCTTATAGCTATCTTGTTACCCAAAAAAAGAGTGGAGAGTCTACAATATGAGGATAAAAGTTAAGATACTTTTCGGAGGGATTTGGTGTGGAAGACTATCTTACCTATAGGCGATGGGATCCAAAATTTGGAAAGTGGTCCCCAAATTGGGAAAAGACCATTTAAGGTTTTAAGGTCCTTAGAGGAGGAGCCTATCACCTTGCATCCTTGGAAGGGGTCCCACATAGGAAAGTTATAAATAGTAAATATTTAAATAAATATTATCCAACCGTGTAGGAAAATGTTAGACAAGCATAAAGTAAGAAGACATGCATAAAATTTTTTCTTTTCATTATAAAATTTAAACTCAAAAAAAGTTCTAATGTCTATTCTAAAAAAGAGAAAAAATAAATACAAAAATCTCAGTCCCTTTGAAGAACAATTACAAAGCTAGCCCAAGCTGAGAGGATTGCCCTTCTTTTAGCCTTCACTTGGACATCTCCAAGGGCAGTGGGGCCATCTTTTGCCAACAACTGGTCCATTTGTTGATTAATATTACTCTGCTCCTCCATTAAGAGAGTTTGCTAGGTATCGACTCTGATAAGTTCTACTTGCTTGTTGTATTTGTGCAATATTGGAAGCCTTCTTCTCATTGATGAAGGCACTTTTCTAAGCAATGACCTTGGCCAATGTGTGAGAAACTTGCCTTACAAAGGCCATTTGTGCATTATGACCTCAATCTGAACTTTAAATTATGTCATGAAAGAAAGGTATTGAAGAAGTTGACCTATGAAGTCTTGGAGGATTTGAAGCTGGTCAAGATCTAAAATTCTTCTTTGCTAGTGGTAGAAAACTTTGAAAATTTGCCGAGAAAGTTCTTCAACCTGGTGAGGCAAGATCTTGAAAAAAATGACTAGCGGTAGGAATAATTGGTGGACTTCTTGTTGTTTAGAAGTGGTTAGTTGGTGAACCCTTCTTCATAGGTAATCTTGGCTATTGACAACTAAAAACCTTTGGTCTTTTTAGCAAATATGGAGTTAAGTCCATTGGAGAACTCTGGCTTTGGTCACATTAATGTAGAGATTAATGCATAGCAATGGGAGTGGGGCTCACATCTTCAATTGGTGTGGGCCCCAATCCACCCATTTGCCATTTATGTTTATGAGGTGTTGATTGGCATGACGATTAGTAAATTTAAATCATTAATATAGGCGTGATGATCGGCTTCTTTATTATCACAATTATGGCGACTTCAAGCACATTTTAGTTGACCACCACTTAATACGGAGAATCTCATAAGCTGGAACATTTTCTCTGAAGGGCGGGATATTAACTTGGAGAAAGGAACCATATTTGGATTGGTTGCTAATTTACATCTCTGGTTCATTTTTTATGATGGTTTCTCGATATGTTTTATGAGTCTTTCATATGTTCTCTGCACAAACACTAATAACTAATAAGAGTGCAAATTCATTGAAATTGTTATCTTTGCTTTGTTTATGCTATTTGAGAAGAAACTTTTGGTCAATACCCTTTTTTGTGTGATGATGAATAGTTTTGAATGATAGAGGCATGTCCATATGTTCAATTTGCGATATAGTGCGAGATTAGATTTTATCATAATTGTGCTTTGGTGATGCTGCCTAGTAATTTATGTTTAGCCCTACAAGTAAATTACTCTTATGTTTTCTTTTCCTCTATAGGAAGCTTACGAAATTTGTCACAACTTATAAAACACGTGAACAAAGGCTTGTTGATTACATCTCTTTGAGAATACAGGATTCATTCTCAAATCTCAGAATTTGCATAGGCATCGCTACGGGTTTTATGCATGATTTGAGCAATGTAAAGAAGGGAAATGCCTCATTGGAAGCTGTCGACTTTGTCCGTTCCTTCTTAGGTGGGTATTTAAAATAGTTATTGCTGGTTACTCTATAATATGGTTACATATTTCTTTTGCTACCAATATGAATCATTATTTTTTTCCCAATCCCATTTAGTAGATTCTAAGATATCATTTTGGGGGCCATATTATGTGGAAGCTCGTTGATCTTCTTTGAGCATGCCTACTTTGTCCTAGAAGTCTGTTAGACCCGAAAATGCCTTAAACTTAGTCGAAAAATGGCGTTTCGGGGTCGAAAATTCAAAATATCCCCAGAACCACAGTGTGGCTGTTACGGATAGCTTCCCCTTGACAAATAGGACTTGTGACAGCTAAGGGAATGTAATCAGGACGCGTAGGCTTGGCGTTAGACCAAAAAATGCCTTAAACTTAGTCGAAAATAAGGTTTCGGGGTCAAAAATTCAAAACAACCCCCGAACCACGGTGTGGCTCTCACGGACAGCTTCCCCTTGACAAATAGGACTTGTGACGACTAACGGAATGTAATTAGGACGCATAGGCTTGGAGTTAGACAGCGCCTTTAACTTGGT
Source organism: Camellia lanceoleosa (assembly GCA_025200525.1). Classification (NCBI taxonomy): domain Eukaryota; kingdom Viridiplantae; phylum Streptophyta; class Magnoliopsida; order Ericales; family Theaceae; genus Camellia; species Camellia lanceoleosa. Next base: position 123,084,162 of record CM045771.1, on the reverse strand, counting down.
GAAAAAAAGGCGTTTGGGGCCAAAATTCAAAACAACCCCGAACCACCGTGTGGCTCTCACAGGACTTCCCTTGACAAATAGGACTTGTGACAAGCGGCGGCATGTAATTCGGACCCATAGGTTGGGAGTTAGAGCCGAATCGCCTTAAACTTAGTCGAAAGAGGCGTTAGGGGTGAAAATAGAAAACGACCCTAAACCACGTGTGGATCTCACGGATAGGTACACAAATTCGGGTTATTTATTATTTAATTTTATCTTTCTTTATGGCTTCATCTGCTTGATTGTTTCCTCACTATGATTCTTCAAGTGGATATGTGAAATTTGTGATGCCATCATTAGTGGAACTAAAAGCTATTTACAAGTATGGATGATTTACTTGTCTTAAATGTTTCGACATTTTGTTTAGTATATCATAAATTATCAGGACTCTGTGGGAGATGGAAAACCAAAACAATGGTAGACATGGCGATTGACCATGGGTACTACATAGATCAGAGTCAGAGCTTCAAAATATCCACATGGATCAACCTGATCCTGGGAAGCTGACTTCCTTGCATTTCTATGCTTGGTCTAATGTAATTGGACTAAAATTTGAAAATTGATCTAATTGTTATTAATGTTAATATTAAGAGTAGTGTATGCATACATATTTATTTGCATTATGTACTTATGTAAATACTTATTATTCAATTTTGGACATATAGCGGTTTGATAGCGAGGATGAGTCGTTATTTGAGGGCGCGTCTTTGCGGTGATGCAATCAAATTCAACTGCGGTCTTTATTACGAATCTGTGTGTTACATGCACAGGTGATGTTACGTATCCATGTGTATTTATACGTATTCTTTGTCTATTTATCTGTTATATTACCTTTTGGTCCTTCTTGGGGGCTTGCCTTTGGGAGCTCTTCATCGTCATTTGGTGGTTAGTACTTTAATAACATTGTTAACATTCTTTTAAATTTTGTTTGTTGTTGTTTTAAATTGTTTTCACTGAATTGGTTGTGATGAAAGTATGATAGGATAATTAAGCTATAGCAATACTTTACCATGTTATTTGCTTTGAATATACCATTCTTGGAAGACTTCTTTGGGACAATGTCAAGAAGAGTTGAACAATCTATAAATTCATACATTCTTGTCTAGATTGGAACTTGATGGCCGACATCTTGACTTTGATCTTTTCGGCACTTCTTTTGGTTGGATGATGTATTGCATTTTTAACTTTTTGGGACTAGAAACAAGATATGGTGATATTAGGTGTGTGGTTTGCTTTGGTTGGATGAATAAAGCACCACGAGTTTGGTTTAGTACCACTCAACATTTGGGCAATCAACTTGACCACAGTAGCGGCTGACTTTTTGGAACTTCTGTCTTCTTTTGGTGATCGAATTCCTTCTTAGGTGGGTATTTAAAATAGTTATTCTTTGGTTTGCTACCAATATGAATCATTATTATTTTCTCAATCTATTTTGCGAAGCCAGTCCACGACACCAACATTTGGAACTACGGGCTTTGGAAAGTCAATTTTTGCGATCAACATGGATGAAGTAGAGTAGCGACTTACCTGCTCTTCTGAAGTAGATAATGAAGTAGTGCTACTAAATTGCCGTCCATTTACGCCATGATCATTAACAAAGACAAAAGCCATGAAGAATTTAGGTGGGAGGCGTTTGAATTCGGTGTTGGTGATCCATCTGGAAGGGGTCTAGGTTTTAGCTAAGTTCACGATGCTCGAAGGCTCCAATATCAAATGCAATGGTGAAGAAAAAAGCAAAAGCTGTTAGTCGGGGATGTTCAAGCTATGCTGGAGCAGATCTTTGAATCTGTGTGTTACGAATCTGTTACGAATGTGTGTTACGAATACATTACGAATGTGTATAATTAGTTTTGAGTGTTCCAAACATTTGGGCAAGTTATATTTGATAAGTCATTTAGAAAGCATAAAATTCCAAGTTCGAATCTCAAGCGTGCTTTAATAAGTCATTTATTGGCAAAATTTGTCTGAACTTATTTTCATGATCCAAATCGTTCATGTTATAATATTCATCGAGCATGTCATTCATTAAAAAATGAGGTTAATTAGACATGTGTGATGCGTCCATGATTAGGCCCTTGCTATTTTAAAAAAAATTATTGTCTGTTTATTTTTTAAAAATAATAAATGTGATCTTATTATGGGTTACAAATATCTAATTAATTTGATTTTTTCATAAATAATTTACTCGACAAATCACCTTGTCTGAATAGTTCGGATTATCAAAATAGATTTGGGACACACCCCCCACAAAACAACTGTAAAGCATAACACCAACCCCACTTCAAGGTCACCCCCCTTACTTGTATCCCATAATTACTTGTGTAACAAAGAGATATAAACCAAAAAAAACTAGTTAAGAGGACAAAGCTACGTATATATTCGCTATTAAAAATTAAAAATTAAAAATTCCTAAGCTACTCAATTGCACTACAATTGATCGTATCCCAGATGATGGGTAGAGTGACCCTTGAATTAGGCCTAGGCGACTTAAAATATGGCAATGCAAACCTTAAGCTACTCGGTTGAAATGCGATTGAACTATATCCCGAGATGGATAAGGTGGCCCTTGAATTAGGCCTAGGCGACTTAAAATATGGCAATGCAAACCCTTGTATTGACGTAGAAAGAAAAGAGAGGTCTAATGGAGATGTTAAACTACTTTGTGTTACTAACCCAAAGAAACTACATAGAGGCACTAAGAGGATAATAAACACACATGAATGAAAAGACAAGAAGATTAAATTTGCAGCTTAAGCACTAATGTTCATATGATCAACAAACTCTTTTGCAAAACCAGGTTAAGGGTAGATAACAACAGGCACTTCATATTCCAATGAAAATGGTGTGAATAAGCATCAAAACTAGATTTTGCTAGGAGACAACTAGTAACCAAACACAAATGCACCTAATAATTCAAATTTTCCATTCTAAAACAGCAGATCATCTCATTTCCAAATATATAATTTCATATTTTCTCTATAATCATAATTCATCTAAAAAAAGATGTGAAAAAAATTATTATCAAATATCAATCAATCTAAACCCGACTTGTTTATTTTCATACACCTAATCGTACAAACAAAGCCACCATCCATAATAGAAAGAGGAGAAAATCAAAAGATGAGGAAAATGAAAATAGGAGAGACAAAAAAAAAAACCACCACCTCCTCTACAAATAGTTTACAACCTCCAATGCAAAAAGTAACCTCCAAAATGCTAGCTTTCCTGAAATATATTCATCTGGCATGCTTTAGCTGAAAAGCCAGAGTCGCTTTCCGGTGGCTCTCATGATTTTGAGAAGAACCCTTGTGTTAATGACGAGAAATCATACTCTTTCGCCGACTGTGTAGGAGGACCTGCAGATGGGATAGGGGATGCTGATGGCATTGTTACCTTGTTCGGCGGTGCAGCTGCTAATGGAAGCATTTTGCCCCATAGTATAAATCTTTGCATTAGAGAAATGAAAAGATAAGAAGTGTGAAGATTTGAAGGATATGATAATCTTTCTTCCTCAATATGGTTCCTAAATTGCGGATCTCTGGTCATATATAAACATTGCGGAAATTACGACTCGACTCATCATCCTACTTTTATACAAAAAAAAGAAAAAGAAAAAGAACAAGAAAAAAGCGATAGTTATATTGTAAGCTTATTGGAGCTTAAACAACTTTACGCAAATCCACGGGTGTCTACATGATAAACTTCATCCAGCGTTCTCTCCTTGCTATGCATTGTCGAGTAGAAAATAAGCGTCGTTTTCATTTTTTTAAATTTCAGTAGTAATTTTCCATTGGTGTCTTCATAGAAACTCTCTGTGGGTGTTTATCTGATCGGTGCCAAAAAAATGAGCCATTGAAAATGCATTCTTGCATTCTCTTCACTAAAAGTAATTGAGTTTGATCTTTGTAAAGGAAGAATTTGAGTGTGTTGGTTCCTTATGAGCCACAAGAATTCATTTTGATCAAACTGGCTAATTTCGTTTGTTTACTGTAGGCATGTTTCGTTTCAAGCTTCATTGGCTGGAATTCTATTTTTATTAAAATTATTTCTTCCGATATAATTTTATTTCTATATACTCAGTATAAATAGATATTACTCTTAGGCCTTGTTTGATTAATAAGATTAATAGTGAAATTATTAATAATCCCATGAGTTAGCGTATGATTAGTTATCCAATTAAATTAGTAAGACAACCATTTATTATGTATTTTTTTTTTTTTTCTTTTCATACTTGAAATTATGATCCCAACCCCTCTCAATATTAAAATGAGAATTGTTAGCATATCCATGACCACTCCTATCACTAGGTCTTTGCCATTGCATAGAAGCCTTTTTCTTCTATTACTCTAGAAGGTGACATTGGCTTGCCATCCTTAGGAACCCATCTCTTCTCTTCATACCTTTAAAATATAAAAAATATGTATACTTAAGACTACGAGCAATTGACGAACCAGACAACAATGGTGTACTGTGCTTTGCAAAGGAGAATGATTAATAAAAGTAAAGAAATGCATACTTTGCGCGAATGAAATTCTCAATCCCAACTCTGTTGTAATTTAGGGGGTAACTTAGCTTCCCAATAACTATTTGACTTCTCATTTCCCATAGCTGTATAGGGGGAAGAAAAACCAAATTCAAATTCTCTTTTTATAGCATTGGAACAAAATCAAGCAAACTGGTGGCAGCAAACTGATATTACTACTATCACTAATATAGGAAGGCGTGGTGGCGTGACAAAAAGCGTAATAGAAACCGAGCTCAATTCAACTCACTCGGCCTCCTTATTGTTACAACAAGCTGTTGATTGTCTTCAAATGTTAATGATATTATGACAACCCATATTTTGGTCAAATCTATTAATTTCTCAAATAAGGAAAGGTGGTCACGTGAGGCATGGACCTCGGCACTTTACTCGAGCAAGATGTAAACCATTAGGTATGTTAACCTCAAAGTGTTTTCATGCGGCTTTTTCAATGGAAAAGATATGAAAAGGAGATAAAATGAAAAAAAAAAAAAAATTTGTGACTTGAATGGAAACCAATATCTTAGATCACAAATAAAGGGTTTTGGATCTTTGAGAAAAGTAAAAAAATGTATGTGCACAGGAGTTAAGTTCAAACACACTCATCATCATGTGCCAATTGGATCTATAGAATGATGTGGATTTGCAAAAAGAAAAAATAAAACTTTTCCATGACTTTGAGTCGATGAGCAATCAATTCGGCATTTATTATTTACCGACTTGATGCATTTAGATGCATATGCATTTTTTACTATGTTAACCACGCAACACTATGTACCATAAATCATAACGGACCTTATAAAAGTCGTATAAAACAAGCTAGATTTCACACTTGGTACGCTAACCTTTGCTATAGAGATTAAAAATAAGTGATCTATTTTGCACAAAAAGCGTAAATGTAAAGGTGATAAAAAAAGCGGCGATGAAGAAGAAAAATAATTGAAGGGAAGAAGAGGAACAAAATTCTACATGAGCCACACAATACGATAGTTTCAACCATCTAAGCCCGCAACTGTTACCACATCGCTTCAAACCTACATTTATGAAGACAAAAATAAAAAATAAAAAAATGTAATGTCCCTTTTTCTCATTTCTTTCTACTATCATTATACTATTTAGCTTCTAAATTGAAATTTCAAATTTATTATGCTCATGTTTAAAAGAGTCAAGCACATTCTTAAGTTGAAAAAAATTTCAATTGTAAGTTATCTCAATTTTTTTGGGTTAAAAAAGTAAAAATCAAATAATCTAGAATCTAGAATTGTAATCAAACACCATTAATTGACCTTTTTTTAATGTCTCAAATATTTGACCTTCCATAAATGTCTCAAATTGACCATTAATTGACCATAAATGTCTCAAATTGACCATTAATTGACCTTCCATAAATGTCTCAAATTCTTAATATGAATAGAACGTAAGGAAGTAGTTTATTTCTTGTACTTGATTTCTGACCTCTGTTCTATTTTGTGGACAAACAATCATATGAAGAGACAAAAAAAGTCACCCAAACAATCCTTCCCCTTCCTCTTCCCCTCCCCCTCCCTTCACCCCTCACTATAACAAATTTGCTAGTCAAGATATTTGACTTTTGTTTCACACTATTGTACAATTCAAGTAATCTCTTGTGGTCAACCATGACAATAATTTGAATTTTGGTTGCACAACCTTGCACAAATGCCTAAGTCCTTCAATAAAAAAAAGCTGAAACAAATTTAAAATTAGAGTGCATTTGTTTGCCCATAGAGTGTAGGTGGAAAGATAATGAAATATTAATTGATAAACTTATGTACTTGCAATTCTTTAGCATTCAGTAACTAAAACTACTCATCATGAGTTCGTTGATAGAGATCAGTAGCATTCTTTTTACACTCCTCTCATTACACTCTCCTATCTCATCAATTCTTAATAACCCTAGAAATTGTCGTCTCTACCTAGACCAAAATGCAATAAAACTCAAACCCTAGCATAATTTTTATCTACAAATTTAAACAATTCTCTTATCACACTTCCAATCATAGTTGACCCAAAAACCAAAATTCACATGCATAAGCAATATATAGGTCAAAATAAAGAGACCCATCTTCCAATTGAAGACAACCAAAGAGGGGCAAAAAGAACTTCCATTTTTTTTCCATTAAAGAACAAGAAAATTAAAATTGGATTTAGAGAAGTATATAACCACAGAAAATTAGGAGGTAAAAATAAATTAAAAAAAACTCATCTAGCTCAACAGTGCCCAAAATTTATACATCCATTCAAAACACACAAAGTGCAATATCTAAATTCTCAACATAAAGTTGAAATTTTGGTAGTTACAATATTTGTAAATGCCCTTGCAGTTTTCTCAACATCTAAGTTCTCAACATAAAGTTGAAATTTAGGTAGTTAAAATATTTGAAAATGCCCTTGTAGTTTTCTCAGCATAAACTTGAAGTTTATGAGGAAAGCATAAATGTCAAATATTTTGATAAATGGCTCCTCCAACACACATCCAAGCAAATGTTGTAGAAAAAAGGAAAGAATATGCATAGCAGCTTGTATAAAGGACATTGGTTCCAAAATCAACTCAATTATCATTCCACTTGTGATTGTTCAGTCATCATGGATAAGCAAACACAGTTTTTTGTTAGTCAGGCATTTTTTCAAACAATTAGAGGACTCTTAATATCAAATAACATTTGCAGACTACCATCTATTACATATGTACATATATACATAGCATGTATATAAATAATATGTAGGAGAGGATCTTGACGGGATAATACTACTAGGATGCTTGTTATATTTGATTCAAGGTTTAAGATATTGTTATTTTAACATGCTTCATAATTTTCCACTTTGAACTCCTTGTGTTGAGTTAAAGCTCAGATGGATAGAGGACATTATAAACTTTGTATTAACTAGTCCACAACTACATTTCTACTCCCACAAGAACTTATTAAATAAAATATAAATTAAGGTGAATTTAGGCATTCTAAACAATGCTAATGTTTAAAATTATAGTCAATTTGGTTAGAAATTCATGAAATCACCAAATGTTCATAATGTGAATGGCATCAAATTCTATAACTATATTAAGTGGCCGAGTTGTACTAAAATGCTTACTCAATGTACTCATGCCACACAATATCATGCCAATTTCACAGCATAACTATATCATGCCAATTTTATGATTCACAAGACCAAAAAGAAAATGGGGGAGGGGGAGAGAAGGTAATACTTTAACAAATATGAGCTTCAACGTGGCACCTCAGTCTCTTGTGTTATACGTAAGTTGAGCTCGCATCATCCTCAAGCTGGTTGGATAATTCACATCCATAACAATTTAAATAAGAGATGTCAAAAAAGTTCACTGGGATTCTAGCAATGAATAAGAACTCAAATTCAAAACATTACAGTGACAACAGTGACAAAGGGCTAACCTCAATTCATTGAGTGCTGTGAAAGGAGGAAAAAAAAAACATTAGTTCTTTCACGAGGGTTAATCCCTTAAGATTTAAAAGATTCATCAAAATAAACACAAACCTTGAACCCAAAAAGTCTTGTATATTTACATCATGGTTCAACTTCTTAAAGGTTTTCTTCACTGCCTATATTCTCAAATAGAACACCAAAAGGCTTGAATGAATATGATACGTTTATCATTTCATATTTATTGAAAACAGAGAAAGAAAGAATGAATTGATGTACTAGAGAACGGGCAGTATTAATCTTACTTCAAAGCTCTCCAATTTCCTGGTCATTCAAATAAAAATTATTTAGTGACTTTGTGGCAAATCTGATTCAAATTTAACCCAAAAAAAAAGAAAAGAAAAATAACTCTTCATCCTCATAGATTTAAAGCATATCTGTACTGACCTTTTTGTCCTTTCTTGTGGTGTCAGTTGAGTGAATTTTGTAATAACCTCTTCAATGTTGCTGAACAAAAAAAAACACATGATTTCAAGAAATGATAAATGGTGCACATAAATCCAAGTGAATTTTGTTTAATTTTTCATGCCATACATCAAATTTGAAAAACATTTTTATATAGGCACAATTGGAGACTTGAAAATACCTGCGCTCTCTACGGAATAATGTTGCCTTTCCAGTTGGAGAAAACATGGGAAGGACAATGTCCATGTCACATAATATGGATAATTCTTTAGCTTTCTTCAAGATTCCATTCCTTCTTCTCAAATAGGTCACTTGTTGATTGCTAGTGCTCTCTAATCTCTTTATCTTTAACTTAACCCTCCCCATATTGTAAACAAATGAGAAAGACCCATAAAACACCAATGCAATGATGCATCTATGTTTGGCCAATTAGTATGAAATCCGTAGGCCTCAAAAGCTGGAGAAAAAAGGCAAGTTGGGTTCCATGTGAGCATAACTCATAGGCATGTTCTTTCCAACAAAACAATTACCTTGCTAAATAAAATTATAATAATTTTAACAACAATTAAAATAAACAATGTTTTTTTACGAAGGTAGGTCCATGAGATAATGTGGCACATGTAGTATGTGCTTCTCAAATTCATTGTACTATCTTTGAAAATTATTATCTTTCTTTGCATATGGAGAGATTCTGATATCTTCGACTATGCTCAAATATTATTGTCTTTGCTTGCACATGGTGGTCAACTAAGAAATGCAAAACAAGCGTGTAAAGATGTTCTTTTTCCCTAAGTTGATCACAAATCTATGGAACACACCAAAAGATTTTATCAACAAAACAATTTGCGAGGATAATTAATTTTAAGCGAGGATTTCTTGCTAAATATATATTATAATACATTTAAACCACCACATGACAAATTTATTTTGTAATTCCAACAAACACACTATTGATCAATTAAACAAACACATAAAGTGCCACAGTTAAGACTAGTACCGATTAAAGAAACCCACATTGAGGATGACTATATCATACTTACATTTGAGCGAAATGGAGAGAAAAATAAGGGCAAAGATGAACTGTCCATCTTGATTTCGTTTACGGCGTTAATGTGCCTCGCCGCTGGTCTTTCTCGCCATAATCGGCCGTTCGAGATCACCGTTACGGAGTCGACGATAGTCCTTTGTAGACAAAGGTTACGAAGCGATTGAGGAGTGTAGGGCAGATTTGAACATATGGCTTGTGGAGGGATTGGAGAAGATCGAAGGTAGGGTTAGGGTTTTGGATCCGAAGCGAGAGTGGAGAAAGGCGAAGTGAGCGACGGTGAAGAGAATGGGAGAAGAGAGAGAGGCGGTGAGGAGGAGGTGTGGCGGCACCAAAAGCCGGCGACGTGGGAAGTGGAAAAGATAAAGAGAGAGGAGAGTGAGAGGAGTGTTAGGTTAGGGATTGGGAATTTGAGATCGTGAGAAACGGGAGGTTGAGTGGGAAAAGCGAAAGAAATTTTTTTGTTAATTTTTTATTTTATTTTTTGTAGTTAATGATTTTATTTTATTTTTTTATTTTCAATTTTTTAAGTTATTTAGGTTGAAAACTTATTTGTCTCATTTTTATTTTTTGAAATTTTTTTTATTTGGTAGAAGTAGGGGTAATATTTTAATTAAAATATTTTACATTAAAATAAAGTTAATTTTTGTGGCGGAAAATGAAAATAAATTTTAAATTTTTTTTTTGTAGTTAATGATTTTTTTTTTTTAGGTTACTAAGGTTGAAAATTTATTTGTTTCATTTTTGTTTCTTGAAAAAAATTATTATTTTTATTTAGCGAAGTATGGGTAATATTTTAATTAAAAATATTTTCTATTAAAATAAAGTTAATTTTGTGGTCAATGGAAAATATTTTTTTTGACTTTTTTTTTGTTACTATAAATCATGAACTAATTTTTTGTAGCGAGATGAGAGGGTCTTGTAGTGGTGGTGAAGGTGGTGGATAAGAGGAAATGGCGGAGGAGATTAGTGGTGAAGTTGTGGTAGTGGTAAAGGAGATGGAGTGATGGTGGTGAAGAGAGGTAATGGTAGTAGTCATGGCAATAGTAGTGGTGGTGGTGGTGGTGGTGGTGGTAGTGAAGTGGTGGTGATAGTGGTAGTAATGGTAGTCGTAGAGGTGTAGTGGCAGCGATGGTAGTAGTGGTGGTAGTGGAATGACATTTGCGATGTGGTGAAGGTAGTAGAGGAGATGTGTGGTGAGAGAGAGAGATGAGTGAGAGCAGGATAGAAAAGAGACAAAGAGAAGAGCCAGTGTTAAGTGAGAGAGAGACAAAGCGGTGGCTAAAAGTGCATTTTCTTATAATTGTCGATAAGTCGGAGGGAACTGGTGAGCAAAGCGAACACGAAACATATATTTGCAATTGATCAAAGAAACATAAATGTGAAGTACCATCACAAAATACTCTTTGAATTACCAAATATGGGAATTAACATATCGTAGAGCGAAATATGGTGGCTAAGAGAAAGATGAAGATATTAGGGCACGATGGCGGGAAGCAAGAAAGGATGAAGATGGACAACAAAAGCAATGGAAAGCGGGTTTCTTGGTAGGATTAAATTTGGTGGTAGCGATGGGTCGAGAATAGAGATGAATGGAGAGCAGAGAGATGAGAGAGAGAAGGTGAGAGAGATAAAGAGAAGAGGGATGAGTCACGACGGATAGAGAGATGGCGAAAGAGACAATGAGAGAAAAGATGAGAGAAGAGATAGATGAATGAAAGACAGGAGAGAGTGAGAGACAAATGAAGGCGGAGAGAGAAGAGTGATCAATGAGAGAGAGAAAGAAAAGAGACACGAAGATGAAAAAAATGGTGAAAAGATATAGACAAAGAGAGAGAAAAAAAAGCAAAAAAGATAAGCGAGAGAGAGAGAAAGAGATGAGCGAAAGAAGCGAGAGTTATATGATTAATGTTATGAGATATGTGATATTGGTTATGATCAAAGTGATATGATTATGAGGTAAAGGATATTGGTTATGAGATATAGTTATGAGATATGTGATTGTAGTTATGTAATATGTGATATTGGTTATCAACAAAATGGTGCTAGTTATGAGATATGTGATGAGAGCACATAACTAAGTTATGATTAATTTGATTCTAGTTATGAATAGATATGATTTTGGCTCATAACTATAAAAAGTGACTTACTTACCATGTCACTTTTAATGATGTAACTCAATCGAGCCATTGATTTTCTATGTACCATACATTTTTAAACAAAATGTACTATAAACTTTCCTTCAAATAAAATCATTTCGGTATTCGTGTATGTCTTCCTCAATGGATGTAATAAAGAGTGCGATTTTCCTTTTGTGACTTAGCTACAATCTAAGAAGCACTGAGACATGGACCTGTTGCACAATTTGGACATCTTGACACAACAATTTAGGAAACAAATGATTGACATGAAAAATGGGTGAAACGCACTAAATATGGGGTTTTTTATATTTAATTTATGTTTATATATATATGAATATTTCATCTAATGATGATAACAAAATATCACATTAATTCCTAAACTCTAAAGAGGAAGAATTAGTAGGTATAAATCTCGTTTTTGTTTTCAAGTTATTTTCTTCAAACTTGTAATGTGTTTGTTAGTGTCTTAATTGTGTTGGGTTTAAAAAAATAGCGATATTGGGCGTGTGCGTGACACGTGTTGTCGGTCGACATAGACATGACACCTTATAAGTGGTCGTGCTTCTTAGTCTATAATGGTAGTTTTGTAGCATTGAAAGCTCGGAGTTCTATGCAAGTTTTATTGGGGCTTGACGGTCGACCATCCCTCAAGTGACTACATTTGGCTACTAATTTTAGTTTAGTCGACAAAAAGTATGTTTCCACTACTAAAGTATTAGTCGCCGAATGAGGCTTTTTGGCTACTAAGTTGTTGTGGTCGGGGAAGGTCTCAATTTTAGCTACTAAATAATCCGTCACCGAAAGTACACATTTGGCTACGAAACATTATTTAGTCGGCAAAAGATGCATGTGACTAAAAATTTAGTGGCCAATAGTGTCTCTCTCTCATTCTCAATTGTTTTAGCTTCTAATTATTTAGTCGCAAAACTTAATGTTTTTGCTACTAAATTCTTAGTCACTAAAACATTTGATTACGTGTTAGCTACCAAAATATTTGGTGGCCAAATACTTTAATGTGTTTTTTGTTTTTTATTTTCCTTCTAAACAACTTTGTATCCATTATTAATACAATCATACCCTATATAAACAATATAATCCATCAACGCTAAATATGTTATAAAGCATTCAACAACGTGCACACATTTTAATTCCAACCATCCAAAAATTAATATTGAGCGTCCAATTATATATATATTACAAATTCCATAAGAACAAAGTCTAATCCAACGTCAATAATTTAATTTCATACATAATGAGAATAACCAACTACTCCCACTACACATTTTAGAAATATAGAAATCCATAGAAATACGTAGAAATAGTGTTAGTCACTAAAAATATAGAAATATAGAAATACATATTCATAGTGTCCACGATCCAATTACATATTCATAGTGTCCTCGATCCAATTACACAATCTAAAATTATACGAAATTAGATCGTTATTTAGCTCTTCACTTGCATCATTGACCAAACATCATTACATCTTTTGCAACTTCGATTTGCCTCTATTCTTCCTTTTAACCCGATGATTTTATGTACTCATTCAACCATTTTCTTCTTTGCACGAAACAACCAATCTTCAAATTTATTATTAATTACTCATAATAGTGTAAAATAAGAAAAATAAAGAAATTAATGTGACTATATATGGACCTTCTTTAGTATAAGTAACATCTTTAAGGGTTTAGAAACATAATTATTACTCTTACTAATATATTAATGAGGATTAGGGAACATAATTACCGTGTATGTAATATGGTTCATCATTACTTTGGACTATTAAGGATAGTTATTATGATCTTAGTTTATCGGGTAAAAATAATTCATACGAAATCATGTTATTGGGATATCAAGCCGATTTCAAAATATCGATAAATCGACTCTGAGATGGACACCATCTAGAGCTTTATAACACGAACACAAACAACAATTACACCACCAACAACAAGAACGGATAAATCTTATAATAGAGTGAGTTAATGAGAAGCAAATAGATAAAAATTGGATAGATACCAATACGAGGATCAATTATTATACAAACATATCTGATTAGGCGAGCACAAGGAGCATAAAAATGCGAAATGTTGTTGGTTCACTAATGAAAAGAGGTAAAATTCTAAATTCTAATATATTCTCCCTCTCTGTCTTACATACCATTTTGGAATTGAAGCTAACTAGTTGACCCTTTAATGTTTGGAAACAAAATCAATTGATAATAGTGTATTAATATTTGCCCAATATAATTGATATTTTGCTATACTGCGTTTTTATTCTTGAGGATAACGATGTAAACAATTTATGAGAACAATTTTGGGAAATCTTGGTCACTTACACAAAAGCACATGATAAATATGGAGTCCATTATAAGATTTTCCTTAATCTCGGCATTTAGATTTTCTGCATTACGCAACATATTTTTTGACACTGCTTCTTGATTTTCGACACTTGTTTAGAACCTCAAAATTGCGATTACTAAATGATAGGGTTTCATCTTAAATGGAAAAAATCGTTAACCAAGAAACTAAGCCAAATTTAGGAGAAAATAATAATAATGATGACCACAGTTTGATGAACTTTTACATTCAATAGATGATGGCATAATCAAAGGTATATTCTGAACTTACAATTCTTGTCATCCACAAATTTCCATGTCGAATACAGCAAAAAGAAGCGACAAATGATTGCGACATTTTCCAACTTAAGATATATGAACCCACCTAACACTAATTATAAACTCGACAAGGCAACAAAATCATAAAATCCTAGTTTCCAACAAGTGAATTTCCTTATTTATTGGATTATCATACCATTAAAAAGAAAAACAATTTAATACCAGCTAGAGTTTGTAAACTCTAGATAGATTTGTCCATTAATCCAAAATCATGAACTCCATTAATTATATCTATTTAAAATCCATTTAGATTTGTCCAAATTCATAAATAGATAGATTTCATATTCTGAGCTCAATTAACATTCGGTTTAAATAGATTGGGTACCACTTGCTTGCCAAATCGCCCATGACATAGTCACAGTATGAGGAGCATAAAGTTTTGAAGACCTTACTCGAATGAAATCGGTGAGGGCGCATGAAGGCGGGATCTTGGGCGACTTGTAAAAGCGTGAAATTTGGACCAACTCCCTCATCTTGTCAGGGGTCAGCGGCAACAATATGGTAGCAGCCTCATTTATACTCGACTATTAGTAAAAGTCTAAACAAGCTAAAATAGATTCTTAAAATAAAAAAAAAAGAACTCAGATAAACTCAATCAAACATAGACATACATGTCACGACGTCGGTCCATGAAGGTCTCAGGGGGGTCTGAATAAGCCGAGAGATGAAGGAGATGGTTTCATAGAAAAGGCCATCCAAGAGTGCCTAAAGGAAGTGGGATTGGCGATCTTCTACAACTCCTCCTCTTCTACAATGGAGCGAGTTCATCTCGTGATAAAGCCTCTGGATCTCGCGGCAGTGGCGGCGGATCTATGAAGATCGGCAGGCGAGGCGGTGTGAAAAGCGGCGGTACTCACGATGGCGATGGTGATGGCGGAGGAGACGAGGTGCTCGGTTTCGGCGAGGAAGAAGCGGCGATGAGAGGAGAGGAGGAGCAAAAGTGAAAATAGAGAGAGAGGTGCTAATTATTTTAGGGTTTGGTTTGATACAAAATATATATATATATATATAGGTCATCTTTGGCGACTAAAATATGATTTGGTCACCAAAGATTAAAAATTAAATTTTTTATTTTCATTCGGCTACCAAACCATTTAGTAGCCAAAAGTGGGTCTCTGACGATTAAAAGGAATTTGGTGGGTGAAAATTTATTTTTGGCAACCAAAATTTTGGTCACCAAAGATTAAAAATTAAATTTTTTATTTTCATTCGGCTACCAAACAATTTAGTAGCTAAAGGTACCTCTACGGCTACTAAAATTTCTTTTTAGTCGCCAATTGTGATATGTTTGGCTTTTATCGTCCAATTGTAATATTTTTAGCTACTAAATGTATTTTGGTCGCCAATAATCAACATTCCCTACTAAAAAAATTAGTAGCTAAAAGGTTGACTTTTGCCGACTAAAATTAATTTTGGTAGCCAATTCCTACACTTTTGGCGACTAAATTTGTTTTGGTAGCCAAAATGGTCGCCAAAATGTGTTTTCTTGTAGTGCAAATGATACTGTCATCTTTCATATGGTAGAAAAGATCCCCATATGTCTTGTTATCCAATGGCCAACCCAAGGTGTGAAGTACATGACCGGGTTCATGCTTACTTGAATCAATTTCCCAAACGATAAAATTAAGCTTCAAGAATTAAGCACAAGCTAGAAAAATCTTGGGGATGTATTTACTAGCTAGTACTCTAATTCTACATGCCTCCAAAAGATTCTCTCTTCAAATATTTGGTCAAATGAGATTTTGTGAAAGCAAAACTCTTGGCGAAAGTGAAGGATCACGGAAGAACAACCATTAGATATAAAACATCTAGTTCTTCAACTACGCCATAAGGAAATTTGTTTTTATGGATTCACCATGCTTCTAGGAAAAATTAATAACAATTAAATCATATGCATTAGAAGATAAGACTATGAATGATTTATCCTCAATGAATTATGTGCAAATTGATAATATGATGCATTAAAGTTAACTGGAAAATGGATAGCTTAGTTGACAAGACTTTATTCCCGCATGTAGATAGCTTGTTTTTGTGTTTCAAAACACTCATGCTTATGTCACGATAGAGCAACCTTACTGTTACTCCAAGGCCCACCATTGGTGACAAGTTTCAAAAACAAAAATGTATAGGTCAATGTATCAAATTTCCAACCTACATTGCCCCTACCTCCAACCCAAAAAAAAATAGAAAAATAAATGTAACTGTCATTGCAAAAAAAAATTACTAAGAACAAGAGAAATTTACCTCTTTAATTCCTAGAGCATAAGTTTGATGTTGTCCCTGCACCTTCTCCCTCAAATTGTACTTTTTCATTATTTTCTGCATATGAGAAAACAAAATAAAGTTCTTACTAGTTAATGAACATAGGATTGAATGAGAAAATTGTAGAAACCATAGCTATCTGCGACCATAAGAGACAATCAAATCTGAAGCACCTCACTAGCAGCAAAAGCACAGGTATATTTCAACTCCTAATTCTTCAACTTTTTCTCCCAACCAACATGCTAATTGACTCAAAGCGCATCGGAGGGTCTATATTGGTAAAATGCCTAAAATATTAGCACCATGAAACCAACGGATAGATATCGTATATAAGGACCTCTCTCTCTCTCTCTCTCTCTCTCTCTGCCCTCTTCACTTTAATGATTTCCCTCTACCAAAGCCTCATTCTAACTCCAACCCCTCTACCACTTCCAAAACTCAAAATCCTTCCATCTGCAACAATAACCCCCCATCTCTCTCTCTCTCAAATCCCATTATGAGGAGCCAATCTGGATCTCCCCTAATCGATTTTTGGCATGCTGACTTTATGTTTTTTCATGATTGATCATTTTCTCCATCTCTTTCACACTTCTAAAATCAATTCTATTTACGCTCCTTGTAGTCATAGTTTCATTTTCCAAGTTAATTGTAGAATATGTGGTGTGCTTTAATAATTCAAAAGCGTACACATGCACACTTGCATTGCATAGTTGGTTTGTTAACCCAACTCTACACAACTCAACAAACAAATTGAAAGATAGGTAGCGGTCATAAAGGAAAGAAGCTCTTCATATGAAAAAAAAAATCCAAGCGATAATAGAGACCAACCAAAATACTCTTGTTTATCTTCTTCCCGAAAGCGATAGGTATGGTCTTAAACTATGCCTATATTTTGATATAAAAATCAAGTAGCATGACAAACACTATAAAATGTAGAACAATGCTAATAGTTTAAAAGACAAGTTCAAATAATCAAATGAAAATAGCGATATTATGTAATACGAAATGCACTCACATATTTATATAACATGTGTCCTATAAATTTCTACACACATGCAACTAGACAAGCACTACATCAACCAAAAGAGTAATTTACTTGTTGGCCAACTACACAAACTCTTTTGGAGTTTAGCTTAATGTGCCCACACCATTCATTAAATCATTGCCTATTACCTTTTCTAAAAGCCCAAATGCAAATTCCTATTGGATTTCCTATAGTCCATATCAACTTTGTCAATCTTTCCAGAGTATATGCGACCTCAATTTGAAATCGGCATAAATAAATAAAGAAAATGTGCTTTCTCTTTGGTTTCCTATGGCGGTTGGAAGCAATAAGAAGGCAAACATTGTAGTCCTGCATTATCTTTGCTATCTTTTGGACCATTTCGTTGGAAAGAAATGATAGAATTTTAATGAAAAGGAATTTAAAGTTGATGCTTTGTTGGATACGGTGAGGCATCTCCGTCACTTTGGGCCTGTGTGTCTCCTTTTTAAAGGACATACCCTGAATTTCGATTACTACGGATTGAAACATTGTTTGTTATACTTAGGTGGTTTGTTTTATGTTTTAGTTGGCCTTCTTAGGTTTTTGTGTAGATCTCTCAACTTTGTACAAGGGCATCTTGTCCACCTTGTTTTCACCTTTTAGTACAATAATATTGTTTTCTTGCTATTCAAAAAAAAAAAGTGCTTTGTAAGTAAATTTTTAGACATATGACCAAACTTTTTAATTTCGGTAAGATAATGTATAGGATACAATACAAGCGCAAATCAATTCAATCTCCAAATTTGTTTCCTTTGTTTCCATACTTGTTCATATTATTTACAAATTTTAATACAAGGGTAAACCCAAAATCATCTGTTCTCACTTAAATATAGTAATTTTCAAAACAGAGTAGACCCACGCATTTAAGACCAAGAAAAAAACTCCCTTCTATGTCATTCAACCATTCAATCAAATCTAATTTCTCAAAACAAGAAAACCTATAAATATGCAAACAAAATTCAAGTTTCTTTCTAACAAATTCAAAATTTTATATGATGTTAATCCATATGAATAAATTGAAGATAAGCGAGAACATTTTCACATCAAACCCAAGCAAGACATCTAACCCATTAACACTAACACATCCACCATGTATACACTTGGAAGATACAGGTAAAAACTCACAATTAACAACCACATAATTAAATAGAAAAAGAATCAGAATGTCATAGCCCTCAATATATCTGGCAACTACTCACAATTAACAACCACATAATTAACAACCACAATTGCTAATGTGTTTATTATGCAAACTACTAGCAAATGCTTTAGAACTTACTTTCCAATATGGAAATGAACATGATCCCGATATGGCTCCATTTAGTTCCTTTAAAAACAGTTAAAGCACCTCTCTGTATGCATTGCATGCTTCATCGATGACAAACAAGGAGATATTTTCGAGAAAATTACGACATTTACGCACAAAGAAACTTTTGCATGATTTGTGATATAGTTACGATCACATTTCTTATATAGATCACTGAAAGAACAAGATGGAATCCATATTTGCGTAACATTGGTGGTTTCGCAAACAAGTAACAATAAGATGCTTGCTCGACATAATGATTGAATGTAGGGGTTCCTAAAAGAAGTTGCATTTGAGGAGCGAGCATAGATATTATTATTCGGTGTTGTTATAAAAAAGCGTGGGTATTACCTCACGAAATCTGAAAATGTGATAGTAGCCTCTTTAAAGCGATCCCTTGTCTTCAACATTTCTACCCACGAAGACCACACCTTGTAGCATTTGACCAAATGACCCAAGTTTACGAATAATAATAAATTACATAATTCAATAAAATGTGAATGCATAAAGATCAACGAAAAGGCAAGAGTTCATTCCAAGCTGCGGTATTAACCAAAATGATAGAATTGCAACTCTAGAAAAGGTTAGTCAAAAATGTATGACCCCTCACAAGGTCATAAATCTGGCGAAC
Organism: Camellia lanceoleosa; assembly: GCA_025200525.1. Classification (NCBI taxonomy): domain Eukaryota; kingdom Viridiplantae; phylum Streptophyta; class Magnoliopsida; order Ericales; family Theaceae; genus Camellia; species Camellia lanceoleosa. The sequence goes on along the minus strand of CM045771.1, from coordinate 123,064,618 downwards.
TAAAATCACTTACGGACACAAGAAATCGCCTCCTAATGTAAAACCAGATCAGTAACAGTTAATTAGTTGCCAGTTTCCCTTTTCAATGAGTATATACAACATGCTATTATGCTCTTTCAAAAGCCTGTGCTTTAATACTCCCAACAAGACAATTAAAATTCACTGGAAGATGTAATTTGGAGTTGTTAGGAAGGCAAGGCCCAAGAATTAATCAAAAGAAAAGGTGGAAGCTTGAGAAAGGAGCACTTTTCAAGGACTATTGCAATCCTGAGGATGCCTCAATTAATTGTAATTGAGGACTCTACGCTGTAACAAGATCAAAATTTTGTGTACTTCATCGTTTAGTTTAATAAGAATTAGATGTAGCAAAAAAAATTCACACAAATGAAGAAACATTTCTCTAGCAAGGGTCTATTTTCAAATATTATTCATTAGAAGTTTAGAGCATCTAAGTAAACCATTCATAAATTATAAAGCTAGATCTTTAAACATAAAAACGAAGAACCAAAATATAGAGGTAGTGGACAATAGATGAGAGCATCATCTGGAACAACTAAGAACAAAAGGTGGAGCCAGTGTACTAATTAAATGTCTAATATTGTTTTTGGTGGTTTTGAATACGTGATGAGCAAGACCGTTCTGTTTCCATCATCAAGTTTGAATAATATGTCAAAAAAATTCATGAAAATTCTTGAAATTGGCATAAGACAACCATTTTATTCTGGGGATTTAAGGGGTAGGAAGTTGAGAACATCATGAAAGATTTATTGCTAATGAAATTTAAAATAAAAAAAAGTCATGAGGCATCAATAATTATCATAAAGCCAAAAACAAGCATTCATATGGGAACACTTAGTGGCTACATTTTCCTTGAAAACATTGATCTTAAAAAATAGCCCTAAAAACATATGACATTAAAGCGGGAATTAATCTTTGCTCTAAAATGTCTAAGAAAACACAACTCTGTAATATTTTAACATCATTAAGAAATAGGGTTGATTACATTTTACGCTAAACTATTGCCAAATTGTCTACTTAATCCCTAAACTATCGATTTAATCTATTAAGTCTCTAAACTATATAAATCAAAGTCTATTTAGTCCCTAAACTATTAAGTGAATCTATTAAGTCCTAAAATATTTAATTCAAACCTATTCAATCCCTAAAAAGATTACAAAAATAAAATATAGTGCCATAAGTATTATAAATTAGTAAAACACACCTTAATTAAGATTTTATTAAGGAAACATCTTAAATTTTTATTTTATGTAACGAGGTGTTTTCATTTAGATTACGTGTTTAAATTAATATTAAAGTCTCGTTTCCCATTCTTGTTAATAAATTATATAAATATTAGATATACTAAACAAGTATAATTAAATAATTTAAATAATAACACTTCATTACAAATAATAGTATAACAAACTAATACATGAATTAAGTAATAAAAAAAACTTACGACAATTTTAAAAACAATCAATTAGAAAATATAAACGAAATCTAGAATATAATACTAGATAAAAACCAGCATGTAGCCATTGTAAAGATAATTAAGAAAATACTATAGATAATTACACTTCTTGTTATAAAGGAAATTCACCATAAGGAATGGCGCCACTTTTCAAAGACATTAAAATTGTAGAGTTTGTTTGAAATCAAATTTTAACTAGATTCGGTATTTTACTAATTTATAATACTTATTGGTTTATATTTTATTTTTGTAATCCTTTTAAGGACTAAATAGATTTGAATTAAATACTTTAGGGATTTAATCGATTCAATCGATAGTTTAGGGACTAAATAGACTTTGACTTATATACTTTAGGTACCTAGTAGACAATCGATAGTTCAAGGACCAAATAGATAATTTGACAATAGTTTAGGAGTAGAAAGTGTAATAAACCCTAAGAAATATGACCTAAATAGGTCGTACCCATTACATAAGGCTCCGCTTTAAGCATGGAATGGAAGAAGTAATAGGTCTGTGATCTTCCCCCACTTTTGTGTTGGGAGGCTGACTCCGTGACTCAACCCGTCTCCACAAGGCTCAAGGCAGGTAGCACTTGCCATTGCATTGAGTCACAACCTCTTCTTTAAAGTTGGTGACATTTGTTGGCAAAATTCACTTCACCCCATGTGACGTAGAATGTGCGTCTACCTCCTAATATTAAGAAATAAGCACATCACTACTTGTGGTTTGTGGACTAAAACACACATGTAACTTTTGTTAAGTTCTTGAAATCACCTAAATACCCTCATCTTCTTCCTCTCCTTTGAACTAAACTCGTATTCACACATATACGTACATGTATACATATAAACCAACAAAAATAACCACCACTAATTGCCACCCCCCTGCAATGCACCCATTACCACCAACCAACCCTTCTATTTCACCTTGGCCTTACCCCAATTCCCTTCCCGACACCCAACTTATTCAAAAAGAGTGATAGAGCACAATTTGGTATTGTAAACTCTTTTATTATTGCAATGTTTCTTCAATGCAAGGGTTCCCTGGCCATGGTTCCAGGCTTCCAAAGTGAATTTATGGCTATGCTTGTTTTAGAATTAGAAAAAGATGCTACTACTATAACTGGATGGGGTAAACTATGAGCAATGTTTGGACAGGCCCGATAGGAAATATTAAATAAAGGCATGATGGTTTGAAACTTTCTTTTTTCGAATGATAAGTATAATGTTTTGAAACTTAAAAAATTATATAAATATATTTGACATTTTTGGAGAAAATAGCATAGATCATCTGTGAAAATACCTCACAGTGCTTCTTCAAATCCTCTGCCCCCAGCGAATCTGCAATTTCAAGATCTTTGTCTGACATTTCGTGGCTCCACCAAATGTTCTTTGCTACTTTCTCCAGAGGCTTTTTAAGGTTGATATGGGCTCTTTTCCCAACATCATCCTTTTGTGAGGTGGATGAGACTTTATCGGACTCTATATCATTAAACATAAAATCTTCATCTAACTCATCTAAGTCACTCAAAAGCGTTTGGCTTGAGCTTACGGGGTTTATTTACAATACTAGGAGGATAAGCAGGGATGATAGAGAGAACCAATCATCAATAGTGTGTTTCTCCAATGAACTGAAGTTGCTCTTTTTTTCCATTACATTATTCAATGGCTTAGATTAGTTTGTGGAGATTCAATGGTTACGATATAAGGTGCACATAGTACAGGACCCAAAAATCAAAAGTGACAAACTCTTTGAAAAAGATATTCTTTATTTTTTGAAAGAAACATTTATGTATATTTCGCAAGAAAATAAAAAGAAACGTACAATGTACAGATCTTGGCATGCGCTATTACTTGTCACCACTTTGTCTTCCAGGTAACGAGATTGAAGCATCATCTTTAGAGTGCAACTCTCTCTCAAGTGCTTGACTTCATTCTGTCTTGATCCTCTAGCGAAATCACTTGAGATGCAAAATTATGTCGGCATTCTCTTCTTATGTTCGAGAGAATAATAGACAGGATGGGCTCCGTAGTAATGTTTCTCCGAGACAGAACCTTTAACATGAAAATATTATTGCGCAGTCAAAACTCACATAATCGCATATTTTTTATTGTGGTGACCATTAAAATATTTATAAGACTACCTCATGCCACTTTCTGCTGTAGCGTTTAGTGACGTCATACACTCCATCTTTTGCAAAAGCAATTCTGAAATTCAAATTCTTTTCCACCTTCAAAGAAAAAAGCATTGCAAACAATATAGATGAAAGTCAAAAGTTGATTCAACTATGAAGCATCGGGATGAAAAAACAATTCCAAAACTATATAGATTATGTGTAGGTGAAAGTACCCTTTCTCATATAGCAAAGGATTGTCGTATATTCCTTCACGAGGATCAAGATGCACCCATCTATGAAATTTGAACCCACTATAAGAATTTGTGGATGCACATATAGAACATAACAAATAGCAAGACATTGCGTGAATAAAATATTTACACAAGGACCCATTGTATCTCATGTCCACACAAGGACCTCATAGGAAACAGAAGAGTCCATGAGACACAGGTATGAGCATATATGCTACATTCCACAAAGAATGAGATAGTTTTAACGAGAGGAAAGAAAGAAAAAGAATAAAGGGAGTAGTACTAGCATGATAATGATGTATAGAGAATGAGATGTGTATCTAACCACAAAAACGATCAACTTATCAATAGGCATTACAACCCATTTTCTTCCAACATATCAAAAGCGATCAAGTTATCATCTAGTAACAGTGTTTCTGTTTACATTGCCTAATTCTTATTTATCCTTTTGTATTAGTTATTTTCCCACAATTTGAGTGGAGGCGGAATAAACATATCAATAGAAAGCGAAGATTTATGCACATAAAAGTTTCTCTCACCAATCGAGCAATGCCACGAGATTAATTCTATATTCACAAAGAGAACGAAAAGAAAAGCGCAGTGGGCGGTTTTCCCATCCTTGTCATCATCAATAAGTGAAAGCGAATTTTGACCATTGGTGAGTGGGCGGAGGTAATAGCTTTTACTCTAGGAATTCTTATTTTTTCTTTAGAAGCGTGTGCGTGATACTAATACCCATGTTCCGCCATTTATCCTGATCATGTAAATAGGCATGAAACTAGTAAATAGCATCTTTGGTGTAAATGAAAATCATGCAATAGAAAACATGAGCAAACTAATGATAATTCTGTTTCAATAAAAAAAGACAAGAAATCTGAAATTACATGGATTAGCAAATGCAACTAAAAACATTCACATCTTGGTAAAAGAAGCAGAATGTAATCGGATGCAAATAAAACCATCATCATAGCGACAAATGAAGCGAGAGAGTTGATGTGGCAACATCAACCTCATAAAGATCTTGAATATGTTAAAGAAAACTTGCACAAGCATCATCTTTACCTCACAAGATGATTAATAATCCACTTACTACAAACCGAAATCCACCTAAAAAGGGCCTGACATAATGGGTCGTGTGAGGAAATATGGACCAAGAAAGGGCCACTGAGAACCTCATAATCGGTCCAATATCACTTCCGATTGCGGTCCTGACACTCTGCAAGCGAAATGGGCCTAGGCCCAAAAATAGAATGCTAAAAATAATGTTACATATCTTTCAATGTACTTAACCAGATATTTTTCAAGATAATACAAGAAGAAAATGGAAATTTGAATTACAAGCTACAATGACCATATATGGTTTTTATGAATGGTCTACTACTCAATGGGAGTTTAAAATTTTCTTCGACAAGATTGTTAAGAATGAATTTTGCCAAGATTGAACTCACTTTAAGAATGGTTAATCAATCATGTCCATTGCATTGCTTATTTGAATTATCTGAGAATGATGATCCGTTTTAGAAGATGGTGTTTTGTGTAGTTGATCTTTGGTTTACTATTTACTTGGGTGACATTTGTTCTTTATTGAGAATATGATTGATAATCTAGTCAAACCTTTGGCAATTAAATTGTGCAAATGTTCATGAACAAGCTGTTGTTTTCTTGTCTTTAGTGCATATTTCTTCTACAAGGCATCTCGTGACATGGATACGATTTGGGATTAACAAAGAGCAAAGCGATTCTACTACTAAAGCATGGCTTGAGAAGATGAAAACCCTATTTATCAGAAAGGGTTGTGGATTCTCCTCACGGAGTGTTATTACAGGTGATGCATATAAAGGAGTCAATGAGATTGGACTGCCTTTTGAAATTGCTCAACGGATAACATATATATGTATGTTTTTAACAAACCAATTAAACAAATGCTTTACTTGAGATGGCTATTTAATTCAACTAGAATAGCAATTATTAAACATTACCAAAAACACTTACAAATTGGGAGGTCCCAACCACAAGTTATAGTTGCTTCATGTGAACATCACAAAATATATTTTGGGATAAATCTTGATTCGATGGCTCGAATCAACTTGTGCAGTCCTTTGTGCATGATTCCGTGTAAGGAAATTGAAAGCTGAAAAGGGTCAACTTCTAATATTAACCATCTTTCAATTAAATTTGACGACTTTATATTTAGATAACCAAGTGTCCAACAGAAGAATACAAAACAAACTGAAGGATCTTACACTATTTTCTCTTTTTCAAACTGAATTCAAAATTTTCCCTTTTTCACACTTTCCACTACTTCAAACCTAAAGTTCGACACTAACCATCTTGCAAGTGAACCTGTTGCTCCATTGTTTGCAAAGCTTAAGTTCACTATTTTTACTTGATCGGGCCATTTGTATCTCTCTGTTCATAGCAAACCCACAAGAAAATAGTGATATCCATACCATAATCCATAATATGTTATATACTAGAATTTTTCAAATACTCTCTCTAAAGAAATTGAAAAAAAAAAGAAGGTTTTTTTGTTTTTTTTTTTTGTTTTTATAAGCAACAAGGAGAATTGTATTAAAGAATGTCTTTGAGGAACACACAGTATACAAACAACAAAAGGAAAATAAGAGAAGAAATACAAAAGATTTACCCAACACCCTCTTGCAAAACAATAAGACAAAAACAAGTCCCACCAACTACAATGCTACAATATAGTGCCAACTCCACAAAAGGTTCTTTGTTGGCTTACAACATTGATTCCATTTGGTTCCACCACCTTTACCAATTAGCAAATGAGAAGCGATATCCGGATGCTCTCTTGGAATTTTCTCTAAAAATGTCCATAAAGACAAATATAAATAAATAAAAGCACTAATGACCTTCTTCCCAAATATACTATCCTCGACTAAACAACCATCCTTGGACTTTCACGATTCTATGGCCCACTATATGGTCCCTCATCTTGTGATCATCATAATTCAGCGATCATTGAATCCTCAAAAGTTCTCTTTCCTTCCTAGAGGACACTTTACCCTCTTTCTTCAAAACCTTCTTAACCTTCTCCTCACGGGTTTAATTTCCATGGCAATGACCATTACACTAGTCGTCTGATAATTTAAAACCATGCTTACGATACCTCCTTTGGGGACTTCACATTTTGCCCAATGGTCTTGAGATCCTTCCTTCCACCCCATCTGAGGATGAAATTGAAGCATCTCGCCACACCTATGTACCCATCACCATACTTAAAGACTCTGGAAGGCAAACCTTGCTCTCTCCTCGGACTCTAGGCAGCAAATCCGCTCTCTCCTGCCTCTGGGAAGCCCTAATCTCCACAAATCTCTCCCTTTGTTTTGGCGACTCAACAATCCGACTTCCTACAACCACTCTCAACCTCCTCAAGAAACCCAATCTTCTGCCTTGACAAGCCACATCCAATTTTGCCAAGCCAATTAATCTTGAACCCCAGCAATTAGTGATCTCGAGAAAACCACCCCCATTTACGCCACCACCACCCTACTCCCATCATTCCTATCTCCTTGAAACAAACAATTTTAACCCTAGCTACAAAATCCTCCTCGTGGTTAGAAACTCAAATTTGTTTTGCAATTCAACAAGAAAATAAATAAGTTAGATCATGTACTCAACAAAGTGACTTGCTATAAGTCATACAACTGTCACTAAGACCAAACATTTAGACATATTATGTGGCATGGCGAGAATCTACACCTGCTTGGTCAATTGAAGCGGAACAATGAGGTTGCTTCGGTTTGCGAGGTTTGAACTTTTCTTTCGGCTCGACTATGTACCTCATCTTTCTTTCCTTTGACCTAGTAGCTGATTGCCGATTTGCCCAAATCCTATCATAGTAAGAAAATAAATTTGAGAATGATGTAAACCAGTTACACGATCCATGGGTTAGGCAGAAGCAATAAAAACAAAAACACATAAATAAAAAAGGATAACACAAGTTACACAGAATACGTGTTCATTTATAGCAATAATACAATATAAAAACAGTTCTGTCATAGAACTAAATTGCATGCAAGTAAGAATTGGCATTGACCATCTACAAGAAGCACAATCAAGGAATAATGGAAGAACAAAAATAAGGATGTATTAACAAAGATATTAAGAGCAAAAATAAGGATGTATTGACGGATATATCACAATCATGTATCAAATATAGCAAAACATGGAAACTTTAAATGAAGTTTATGATCGTATTAACAAAGGTATTAATGCATAATTTGATGGAGAATATTGCAAATAAAACATTTTTCACATGGAAGGTAGAAAAAAAAATGCGGTGACAATATTGCTTGGTGTTTCTCTCTAGAATTTCGGAGAGAGGCGAAGCGTTTGGGAGGCGATCGACGAGAGAGGCAGAAGAGATCGGCGGAGATCGGCGAGAGAGAGAGAGGCGGAGATCGACGAGAGAGACAGAGATCGACGAGAGACCAAGATCGACATATCAAACAAAAAATGAGGCGATCAATGAATGAAAATGATCACGAAATGATTAATATAGCTAAATATGAGCTCCATACGTGTTAAAACAACAAAATTGTGACCCAAAAACCGAGAATGAATCAAACCCGGATCTGAAACAATCGATCAATCACCACAATTCGAATTGAAGCAAACCCGGATCTAAAAAGAGAAGAAGATATCAAACTGATCGAATTGGAGCCAAGAAGTTACCCAAGTTACGATCTGTTGATGTTTTTGAGAGAGAGAGAGCGAAATTGCGAAGAGCTCCTACAATCGAATCAAAGCTGTATTTGCGTTGTTGTTCAAATAATGGCAATGTGTGAGAAGAGGCATTTGAGAGGGCTTGGTGTTTCTCTCTCTAGAATTAGGAGAGAAGCGTTTGGGAGGCGATCGACAAAGAAAGATCGGCAGAGAGAGAGATGACCGAGATCGACGGAGATCGGCGGATTTTACGAAAATTACTCCTCTGAAATAATTTTTTTATAAAATTTACACTTTTAGTAAAACTTACACGAAAACAAAACATAAGTTACTAGAGGAAGGCAGAAGAATGAGCACAGATGAGAGAGAGGGGGAAGGGAAGAGATCACTTTCGAAGGAGGGAGTAGCAGAGGTAGAGGAGAAAAAGCGAAAGAGTGAAAGTAGAGAGAGAGAATAGCCTGTGGAAGAAGAAGAGAGATGGTCAACCGGTTGCTCTCCGGTGGTTCAATTTTTCAAAATTAAAAAATTCAATGGTCAGGATGTATTTGTGTAATCTAATGGCCAACAAAGAAGGTGCACATGGTGTGCAACCCTTTAGGGGGTGCACACTACAACACGACCCTTTTTTAACTCGTATCTGTTTACCCGCTCAATCACTTATGTCGCGGTTAATAAATTTGAGAAGAGATTTGATAAAAATAAAATTAAAAATATATATATATATATATATATGAAATGTAATTATATTTTATTTATATTTTAATTATTAATATTATTATTTTTAAATTCATAAACTAAATATAGTCTTAATAGTTTATTTTCTCCATATCTTTAAGAATGAGCTCGATATATATGAATGTTTGATCTCCAAAAATTATGTATTTGGTTTGACTTTTTTAGATTAAATTTTTTAAAAATTGAGTTTTTTGGTTTTGTATTTTTTTATTTTCAGTGAATATTTTTAAAATTTTAAACATTTTTTTTTTACTTTTTTAGATACACTTTACTTAGATGTATCTAAAAACTAAAAAAATTGTGAAAAAATATTTTAAAAAATTAATAAATATAAAAAAAATACAAAAAATGTACTGAATTCTTTTCTTTCTTTTTTTTGTATTTTTGGTATCTAGTGAATTTTTAAAAGATTTTTTTTAATAATTTTTTGTACTTTTTATGTATATTTATGCTAGGTATGTCTAAAAAATTTTAAAAAAAATTGCTTAAAATATTAAAAAAAATTCAGTAAAAATAAAAAAATACGAAAAATAAAAAATAGAATTTTTTGAAAAATATTTTTAAAAAAGAGGAACCAAGCAATATTAAAATGAATGCACTTAAAAATGGGGATGGAGATTAACAAGAAAGGAAAAAAAAAAAAAAAAGAGAGGGGGACACTAAAGGCAATAAAAAATGTCAATATTGCCTTTGTTTGAAATGTAGGTTAATTTTTTAGTTTTTTGATTTTTTAACTATTTTAGTCTGGAGTTAAAAAGTCTCGTTGATGATAGATTTTTTAATTTTTTTGACTTTTATGAGAGAAAAAATAAAATAATTATAATATAAATATGATATTTGGGGTGTCCTAAATAAGTGCACTTTTTGTCTTTTTAGACTAAAAAATGAAGATTGAAAATATGGATGTTTGGGTTAACTTTTTGACTTTTTATGAAAAAATGTGTAATAAAAAATTGTAAAAATTGATTTGTAGAGAAAAATTCGACTTGGGAGTTGTGCAGCCGTAATTGTTGACTTTTGGTGAATAGTGTTAACTTTTTAACTTTTTATATAACTTTTTGACTTTTTAACTATATGTCAAACTTGACCTTTATCTTATTAAACTAAAAAATCTATTTTATATATATATATTTTTTTAACTAAAATAACCCTAACTCAAGCGAAACCTTCCTGCCAAACATAACGAATGTTTAATATTTTGTCTTAATGGTGTCGGTGGCGTAAGCTACAAATACAATTGTAAAGCTGCGAGCTCCGTTAACAATGTCTTTATTTACCATCTTATCTATTATCATTTTGTTGAGTCTATATATATATCTCTATTATCAATATAATAATAATATATCACATAATAAACGACAAAAATATATTTATATATTGTGTCATTATAGCTTTTGAATTTAAAGAGATCTTTCAAACTGAAGAGGAGCATTTAATCCTGGGTATCACGATCAATTTATTGATGATATATCACAAAATTGTTGGGGAAAATATATAATTCTTCATAAGTAAATTAATTAATGAGTATAAAAATTAATACAAAAAAATTAAATTAAAAGTAACATAAAAATTTTACATAATTTCTTCAATGTGAGATACGTTCACGGAATCGAAATCCGATTCCACTATCAACTAAAGAATTTCTAAACGATTATAAACGAGATACAAATGGGGTCACAAATCACCCTTAGGTAAATTCTAAATAATCACAAATAAACAAGGAAAAGATCTTACTAAATAAACGAACAAAAATATTCAAAATAGAATATAGAAAACCCAAAATAACTGACCAAACAACTAACCCAACAACTCTTCAAAGCAGAACCAAATCAAGCTCAAATCATTGATCAATAGTCACCAATTAAGGGGTTGTTTGAGATGTTTTAAATAAGTGCACTTTTTGACTTCTACAAAATATGGGTTGGGTTTAAAATGATGTGTTAGAGAAGTGATGTGATTTAAATAAGATGATGTGACTTAAATAGGATAGTAACTTTTTGACTTTTTGACTTTTTTACAAGTTGCCAAACCTATCCTAAGTTTGCCCAGCATAGTCACCCGAATCAATATTGATAGTAGTGGCTGTGTCTCTTCAACAGAACAAATAACAATATATATATATATATATTGTTGAATTATGAATTTTTTTTTATCAAATCCCTAGCTACTACTAAATTGACTATAAAATACCCATTGAGCCTCTAAAAGTTAGATATAATATATTAAAATATGTTATAACCAATACCAAACCAAATTAAACTATTTTAATAAATCAATTAGGTCTCATACTCCACTAAGGAGATATACCTCAACAATTCTCCCCCTATCAATTTAGGTGGAGACATCAACCATACCGGTCAAAGTTCAACACTTCAAATGTTTGTCCCTCGACAAAATCTTTGTCAACATATACGAAATATTATTATCCGTGTGAACCTTTATCACGAATCCAATAGTATCTCACATTAATGTGTTTTGATTTCGAATGAAATGTAAAATTTTTACTCAAATGAATATCACTTTGACTATCACAATAAAGCACATACCTCTCTTGCTTCAAACCCAACTCTTGCAAAAACTTCTTCAACCATAACTCTTCTTTGCAAGCTTTTGTAATGGCAATAAATTCAGTTTTGGTAATTGAGAGAGCAACACATTTTTGTAATTTAGATTGTTATGCCACAGCTCCCTCTGCAAATGTCATAAAATACCTTGAAGTAGATTTTCTAGAATCAACATCACCGGGCATGTCAGAATCCATGAACCCATCAAGTACTGGCTTACTATTCCCAAAACACAAACACACCTTCGAAGTCTATAACATGCCTAGGAGGTCCTTGCGCGCGTTAAACAGTTCGGACCCTCGGTCTCTTTGATTTAGTCTTATGAGTGCAATGTGAAACATCGACGAGAATCCATATTTGGCAACTTTTAGAAAATTCATTTTATTGCAAAAAAAAATATTTTCCCAGAAATGGACTGCATCATCAGATCTCAGAGTTGCCACCTAATATTTTGAGAAATTAGGAAACCCATGACTCGTGCCAAGGCCACTGTTCGTCATAACCAAAGTTGTCTCAGTTCGAAACCTTAAGTATGAGAGAAGAAGGTCATTAATTGAGCACCTTCGCTCACCTGATCAAAAGATCGGCCTTTACTAACTATGATATGAATTTTATTTTCTTTATATGTTCATATTTTGATTCTTTAATAAATCCTAAAATTTACTATGTGAAACATACAAGTATAGACTATGTCACTCACTTTAGAACAATTTGATTTCATGTAGTTTTGAAAGAGTTTTGAAGATGTACAACCCAAATAAATTGAGCTTACAAACATGAAAATCAATATCATTCCAAATTAAGTGACACAACTTCCATCCACTGGCATTCATAGAGTTATATCACATAAGCAAATAGCCTCATGGTAGAATACTAAACATAGTAAGAAAAATATACACAAACGGGATGCTAAAGTATAAAAACTTACATGTCTGACGACCCGTGAAGAAGCTACAAAACAAAATTAGTAAAATATGCATGATCTTATATATAAAATCCTAATGCAATTCACTCATGAGATGCAACTAAAGATTCGGCTTCTAAGATATGACATGTGAATCATCTCAAGAACATGAGATAGCACACATAATCACATAGGAACTGATTAAATCCATAAATGCAAAATTAGCCGAATCAAGATGCATGAGACATGGATGCAAAGCATGGATATAATGAAAGACGAAATATGATGCATATTCACAGATAAAGAAAGCAAGTAAAAGAACGGGATAGAAAGAAGTGGGGCGGGGAATTATTATAACATTTTAAATAAATTATTACAAACCAAATAAGAGAGAGAGAAAGGAATATTACAACAAAATAAAAATCTCACAAACTCTCAAAATAAAAACAAAAAAAAAATAAAATAAAATAAAAATCAAGAAACTTCATGTGCTTTGAGGATTGCTGGAAAATATTCTGCTTGACGCGGGAAAATTGCTCCGTTCTGCCTGGGAAACTTATTTTGCAAGAGCACTATTCATCCCGGGGCACTATTCATTGCCGACGGTACTATTCACCACGATAATTACTATTTACCCTTTTTGATCGTTATTCATCTTTCCAGACATTTTTCGTTCGCAGTTACTATTTATCGCTAGAGGTACTATTCATCGTCGAGGTTACTATTCACCGCCGGAGATTATTATTCATCCGGTGGGATAAATTATTTAAAGTAATTAATTAGAACAGTTTATATACAATATTTAAATTAAAGCTAATATGTGGATGGTGCAGCCTTTTCGTTAAAGCAGTAAAACAGTTATAAAATAAATAAATAAATAAATTACAACAGATATGTGGGTGGTGCAGCATTCTCATTATAATGGTAAAAAAAAAAGTAATTTACAATAGATATTTGGGTGGTGCAGCCTTCCCATTAAAGCGATAAAAAGAAAAAGAAAAAAGAGTTATGAAAAGTAATAAATAAAGTATTTAAACAAATTATATCACATTTTTAAATTAAATGAAAGTTTGCAAAAACTCACCTTTCGAGAAAATGATGAATTTTCTGAGTCATAAACTTTCTTTTGATTACTCTCAAGTCTGTGGAATGTGTTCTCAATTCTCAGTCCAAAATTTGAAATTACAACTTTAATGGTTGGATTTTGAATGGTATATTGATGAAATGGAAATAAAAATATCTAAAAAAATATTTTATTTTCCCTTTCTCTCTCAAAAAATAATTTTCTTTCTTTCTGATTCTTTTTCTCTCAAACTCTCTTGCACCACTTCTTTTTTTTTTTTTTCTCTCTCTCTAATTCTCTAATCTAAATCTCCTAGACCTCTTTGATCTCTCAATCACTTGCCTCTTTTATAGGCAATATAAGCTTACAAACAAACAAAACTTTAAACGGTGGATGAGTGAATTTTTAAAAGGTGCATAGTAACTTTATAATATTATAACATAAAAAATGTATAATTAGCATAAATATATGTACAAATACCCAAAAAAAATATGTTAAAACACACAAAGGCATTTAAATTATAAAACAACAAAATAAATAGATTGATAAAATAAGTTTTAGCAGGCCAACTATATAACATAATTTGACAAAAGCGGATCTAAAACAAAAAAACACACGATGGAAGTGTAGTGAATTTTTCAAAAGGGGAATAGTATCATCATATAATATAATAATATATAAAATATTTAATATATATACAAAAGTATGGTGCGTGGGTGAAACCATGGCACCGAATAAATTTAATAAAATATTATATAATAATATAACATCATATATATATAATACATAATAAAGGAGAAGAAAATAGAGAATGTGTTTAAAATAATTTGGCAAAAACAGGTGTAAGGTTGGGATTAAAACTTATATTCCATCTTTTCACTGAGAATTTTGTGAGATAGTATATTCTTATTTTCATTATTGGGTAATCAAAAGAAAGCGCCTAAGTCTTAGGGTTGGTCAAAATGGGGTGTCTAAGTCATGGGTAGGGTAGTTCTTTTCATGCGGTATCAACTGTCGGGAAGCATAAGCAATAACTCTCCCATTCTACATTAAAACACATCCCAAACCCTTATGAGAAGCATCACTAAATACAGTATAACCATCCGTACCTGAAGGTAGAGTCAGAATCGGTGCAGTTACAAGTCTAGTTTTCAACTCTTGAAATGCTGATTCCCTCTGGTCGGTCCAGTCAAATGATATCCCTTTCTGAGTCAACTGAGTCAGTGGTAAGGCAATTTTGGAGAAGTCTTTGACAAACCTTCAGAATATCCGGCCATTCCAAAAAGCTTGGACTTTGGTTACATTCGTTGGTCTAGGCCATTACTACTGACTTCAATTTTCTCGGATCAACAGAGATTCCGGTCTTTGGTAACGACTTGGCCCAAAAACATCACATGGCCAAGCCAAAACTGACACTTAGACAATTTGGCATACAGTTTCTGTTCTCTTAAGGTTTGCAGGGCAAGTCTCAGATGATGTTCATGTTCTTCAACAGTCTTAGAATAAATCAATATGTCATCAATGAATACCACAATAAAATCATCAAGGTATGGTTTAAAAATCACTCATGAGGTCCATAAATGCAGGGCATTCAGAATCTCCCGGCATAACTAAAAATTCATAATGGCCATACCTCGTTCTAAAAGCGTTTATCAATGTCTTAGGTTTAACTTTCATTGGTGATACCGATCTAAGATCAATCTTGAAAACACTTGTGCACCTTCAGAATCGTCAAATAAATCATCAATACGCGAATGGATATTTATTCTTTACATTACCTTGTTCGCCATGTAATCAATACACGATCTCGTGAACCATCCTTCTTCTTTACAAACAAAACAGTGCACCACGGTGATGTTTGGGCACGATAAACTTCTTGTCTAACAGCCTCGCAATTGTACCTTCAATTCCTTGATTCGATTGGAGCCATTCATGAGGAAGGAGCTTTAGATATCGGTACGTGCGGAACCACATCCACAATAAATTCAATTTCACAATCAAATCCTCGCAAATCATCCGAAATACATCCGGGAATTCTCTCGACTATAGGAATACAATTCACATCGTTTTAACACTATCACTAGCGGATCTGATCAATACGAACCACGATACCCTTTACACCCTTTTCTAATCAATTTGGACAACTTTACAGAAGAAATCGGATATGGAGGAGGTACTACTCCACCCCATTAAACACAAATTCAGGCAAACCCGGTGGACGGAAAACAACTTGCTTGGTCACACAATCGATAGTAGCATGATATTTTTGTAACCAATCCATTCCCAATATTACGTCGAAATGGTCAATATTCAATGGTAGTAAATCAATAAATAGGTGCATATCCCCAACAATAATCTCACAAGCAGGATACATATATGCACATGTCGTGGATCCCCCAACAGGTGATGATACAGCTAACAAATAGTTCATGGGTTCTAAGGGTCTATTCAGTTTACGCGAAAAAGCATGCGACACATAAGAATGTGTAGACCCCGAATCAATCAATACATAAGCATTTTGAGCACAGATAGAGAGGATACCTGACACAACGGTCTCAGTATTTTGAACGTCTCCCGGTACTAGGGCGAACACTCGGCCTTGCCTCATAGGCTCTTTCCCGGTAGCTTTGGGGTTCGGTTTTGGTGTTGCGGATCTTTGCTTTTGGTGCAATTTTACTACTAACTGGTAGAAGCGAAGGCGCTTTAATTACTGGGCCCACCTTGCCACACCTGAAACAAGCTCCAGAAATCTGGTAGCAAACCCCTTTGTGCTTATTGCCACATATGGAGCAGGGTGGAGTAAACCCACTCCCTTGGCTGGGGCTAGTCGTCGACCCCGTATTCTGTTTCTTGTTTGCTGGGTTATGCTTGCCTTTCTTAAACTTGAAACCCTGCCTTTTTCCTTGCCATTCAGTTGTCGGTGTTTCAGATTGTTTCACCGCTGCAATATTTGTCTCGGCCATCAACGCCCGGTCGAGAACACCCACATAAGTTGGCATTTTCAAAACATTTATCCGGTCCTGGATAGCAACACTAAGGCCGCCTTCAAACCTCCTGGCCTTCTTATAGTCGGTATCCACCATATGTGGTGCATACCTAGCAAGTTCAGTAAAATTCTTCTCATACTCGGCAACAGACGTCTTGCCCTGTCTCAACTGTTCAAACTCAGTCACTTTTCTGTCTCTAATGCACTGGGGGAAATACTTTTCAAAGAAGGACTCCTTGAACTGAGCCCAAGTCAGAATGGTATTTGCATCGTGGGTCAACATCCACCACCTTCTGGCTTCTTCCTGAAGGGTGAAGGTTGCTAACAATACTTTGTTTGCTTCAGAGCACAGAAAAACCTCAAACAACTTTTCAGTCTCAAGAACCCAAGTTTCAGCCTTTAACGGTTCTAAGCCTCCCTGAAAGGACGGTGGCTTCATTTTGTTGAATTTCTGAGTCAGTGCAATAATGTCCACCTCATTAGCATTCACTTCTGTACATTCGGTTCCGGTTGCACCGGAGGAGGAGGAGGAGGTGGGGGCTGTTCGTTCGGTTGTTGTTCGAGTCTTTCAATTATCAGTCCCATCATTTGTTCAAGTTTGGCCATTCTGGCCTCAGAAGATGATGCTTCAGTTTCATTTGCATTATCCATTTCACTATAAGCAGTTATACAGTTATCATTATAAGCAGTTGTACAATTAAACAGTTTAACATTTTAACACATAATCAGTCAGTCATAAGCACACACTTTTCAAATTCATGAGATGCCCTAATTGCTTTTCTAGGACACCCTATAGCTCGTTTGGACACGTGTGCGGTATAACTCGTGGTTAAGTATCGCTCGATACCACTCACACGACCCAAACCCGCCCTATGGGTTTAGCATCAGAATCGCCAAGAATCTGAGATTACCAAAGGCCTGGCGGAAGTCTGATAAATAACAAGTGTCCATTGAGCTGTGAAAATCTGTATGTCAAAAACATTTTTATGCATTCACTACAACAAAAAAGGTCTATGGTGACGAAAACGCGTGACGAAAAAATATTTAGTCTCCAAATATGCATGTTTTAGTGATGAAAATAAGATTTCGCCTCCAATTATATTATTTTCAGAGACGAAAACCAAATTTTGTCACGAAATGCTTAAAATCAAATAAAACAATAGGTGACGAAAATTTTATTCGTCTCTAAATTTTATTTTTCGTCACAAAATAATTTCCCGCCCTTGGAAAATTTAGTGGAAGATTTGGCGCCATTTTGGAGACGAAATTTGTCGTCACAATTGTAAAAAATTTTAGAGAGGAAATAATTTCGTCTCCAAATGTATTATTTTCAGAGAGGAAAACCAAATTTCGTCACCAAATGCTTAAAATCAAATAAAACAATAGGTGACGAAAATTTTATTCATCTTTAAATTTTATTTTTCGTCACAAAACAATTTCCCGCCCTTGGAAGATTTGGCGCCATTTTAGAGACGAAATTTGTCGTCACCATTGTAAAAAATTTTAGAGAGAAAATAATTTCGTCTCAAAATGTATTATTTTTAGAGAGGAAAATCAAATTTCGTCACCAAATACTTAAAATCAAATAAAACAATAGGTGACGAAATTTTATTCGTCTTTAAATTTTATTTTTCGTCACAAAACAATTTCCCGCTCTTGGAAAATTTGGTGGAAGATTTGGCGCCATTTTGGAGACGAAATTTGTCGTCACCATTGTAAAAAATTTTAGAGAGGAAATAATTTCGTCTCCAAATGTATTATTTTTAGAGAGGAAAACTAAATTTCGTCACCAAATACTTAAAATCAATAAAAAATACAAGAAATCTGGGCTATTGTGACAAAATTTGGTGACGAAATTTTTTTTGTTTTAAAATTTAACCCAAAGATGACGAAATATTAATTTTGTCGTTTGTTTTAATTTTTCTCAAAAGTATAGGAGACGAAAACAAAATTCCGTGTGCAAAAATGAGGCGCCAATTTCATTTGCATTGGCGCGAATTATTATAGCTTATTGGAGACAAACATTTTTGTCACAAAATATAATTTTTTTTGTAACGAACGTAATTCGTCGCCAATAAATTCCATACCTATTAAACGATGTCGTTGCATATTTCCATTTATTAGGCGACAAATATGTTTTTGTCTGCAAATGATAAGTTATGGAAGACGAAAATATTTCGTCACCAATAAACACTCCATCATGCAGACAATGTCATTTTATCTTTCTATTAAATAGGTGACAAATATATTTTTGTTTCAGAAGAATAAGTTGTGGGAGACGAAAATATTTCGTCACTAATAAATTCTAATTGATTGCGTGACGAATATATTTTTCGTCTCATAAGGTTAAGTTGTGGAAGACAAAAATATTTCATCACCAATAATAAATTCTTTGTTCTGGTATTGAAGGATACAAAAATATTTTATCACTAATCATTTCTCTTTATTAAAATGCCGTGGTTTTGTGTTTCAAAGCATTGGAACTGTGACCCCAAGAGATACACTGTAATGCTTATCACTCATTTTCATGTACATGGACTTTAAAGTCGTGACCCAAGAAAACACTTTTTGCAAACCCTCATTTCTCTCTCGCACTTGAGTCTACTCCTCTCTTAGAAGTATTGAAGTCGTGACTCAATAAGACACTTTGTAAACCATTTCTTCTATTTCGCGTTAAAGCCTATATCTTCTGTCTCACACTTAAGCCCTTCGTGCATGCCAACATTGAAGGTATTATCCAAGAAGGCACCCTATGCAAACCCACTATTCTTTCTCACAGTGAAGGCCCCTCTTGCACGCAAGCACTTTTTCTCATTGTCTGAACCAACTCTACCCTTGCCGTCTAGAACACCCATTTTAGAAAAATCGAAGATCAAAACCTCTCTCAACAAAAAAAAAAAAAAGAAAAAAAAGACAATTAATGTAGCTATTTTTTTGTGAGAAAAAATACAGAGAAACAAATAATAAAAAATTTGTAATTTTCAAAATTAATAGAAAACATTACCTTATTTAGTATGGAGTTTTCAATAATTAATTTTTAAAATTTGGTGATAAAATTTATTTTCGTTTTAGAACGTAACCCAAACATAACCAAATATTACTTCTGTCGTTTCTTTTAATTGTTCTCAAAACTATAGGAGACGAAAAAATAAATTCGTTAGGAAAAAAAAGGCGCCAATTTTTTTTCTTGTTTGCGCCAATTATTTTAGCTCATTGAGATTTAACATTTTTGTCACAAAATTTAAAAATTTTTGCGACAAAAGGAATTCGTCACCAATAAATTCCAAACTTATTAGACGATGTCGTTTCATTTTCTTATTTATTTGGTGACAAATATATTTTTTGTTTGGGAAGAATAAGTTATGGAAGACGAAAATATTTCATCACTAATAAACCCTTCATGCTCGTTTTATCTTTCTGTTAATTAGGCGACAAATATATTTTTGTCTCGGAAGGATATGTTTTGGGAGACAAAAATATTTCGTCACTAGTAAATTCTCCATGTGTCGTGTTGCATTTTGATTGATTGTGCGCCGAATATATTTTCGTCTCATAAGGTTAAGTTGAAGGAGACGAAAATATTTCATCACCAATAAATTCTCCATCCCCACACAACATTGTTTTTGTATTTTTGTTGATTAAGCAACGAACATATGAGTTTGAGACGAAAATATTTTATCACTAATTATTTCTCTTTATTAAAATGTCGTCAGAAACTAAGAGACGCTCTTACCTTAACTTACTTTCACACACACACACAAATACTAAAGTCGTGACTCGAAAAGACACCCTCTACAAATCCTCATTTCTCTCTCGCACTTGAGTCTCCTCTCCCACAAGTATTGAAGTTGTGACTAGAGAAAACAATCTCTATAAACCATCTCTTCTATTTCGCACTGAAGTTTCTCTATTCTCTCTCACATTTAAGCCGTTTGCACATGCAAACATTGTTATCCAATAAGACATTTTGTGCAAAGCTACTATTCTTTCTCGTAGTAAACCCCTCTCCACAAAAAGAAAAAAATAATAATAATAATTAAACAAGGAAACAAAATACAAGAAATCTAGGCTATTGTGATAAAATTTGGTGACGAAATTTTTTTTGTCTTAAAATTTAACCCAAAGATGACAAAATATTAATTTTGTCATTTGTTTTACTTTTTCTCAACGATAGGAGATTTAAAAAATTTAGATCGCAAAATTCAAAATAATCGAATTATTTTAGCTCATTGGAGACGAACATTTTTATCACAAAATATATATATATATATATTTTTTTGACGAACGTAATTCGTCACCAATAAATTCCCTACCTATTAAACAATGTCGTTGCATATTTCCATTTATTAGGCGACAAATATATTTTTGTCTAGGAATGATAAGTTATGGAAGACGAAAATATTTCATCACCAATAAACACTCCATCATGCAAACGATGCCGTTTTATCTTTCTATTAAACGGGCGACAAATATATTTTTGTCTTGGAAGAATAAGTTGTGGGAGATAAAAATATTTCGTCACTAATAAATTCTGATTGATTGCGCGATAAATATATTTTTCGTCTCATAAGGTTATGTTGTGGAAGACAAAAATATTTCGTCACCAATAATAAATTCTCTGTTCTTGTATTTAAGGAGACAAAAATATATTATCACTAATTATTTCTCTTTATTAAAATGCTATGGTTTTGTGTTTCGGAGCACTGAAACCGTCACCCCAAGAGACACACTCTGACCCTTATCACTCATTTTCATGTGCACGGACACTCAAGTCGTGACCTAAGAAGACACTTCTTACAAACCCTCATTTCTCTCTCATACTTGAGCCTACTCCTCTCTCATAAATATTGAAGTCATGAAGCAAGAAGACAATCTGTAAACCATTTCTTTTATTTTCGCACTAAAGCGCCTCTCATATGTCTCACACTTAAGCCCTTCATGCATGCCAGTATTGAAGCTATTATCCAAGAAGGCACCCTATGCAAAACCGACTATTTTCCTCATAGTGAAGACGCCCATTGCATAAGCACTTTTTCTCATTGTCTGAACCAATTATACTCTTTCCATCTAGAACACCCATTTTAAAAAAATCACAGGTCAAAACCCCTCTCCACAAAAAAAAAAAAAAAAAAAAAAAAAAAAATTGTGAGAAAAAAAACAGAGGAAAAATTAATAATAATTTTTTAATTTTCAAAATTAATAGAAAACATTACCTTGTTTTGTATGGAGTTTTCAATAATTAATTTTTAATTTTTAATCCATATTTTTTTAGTGAACATTTTTTAATATTATAATTTTTTTTTTTTTTACTTTTTAAATCCCTTTAATTTAGATGAAGGCAAATTGCAACAATTGTCCCGGTACTTTAGTCCTTGTGTCATATAAATGGTATGTGCCATATCTATATCTATCTATCTATCTATCTATATCTATCTATCTATCTATCTATACTATATATTAAGCAAAATGAGGTTTTTAATCCCAAGCCTTGTGGGAGCTCCAATCTCCCAATCTAAATTTTAATATTATACTATATAGAAGTTTTGCGACGACACCAGCTGCAGTCGCAAAAAAAAAAGTGAGTTTTTTGCGATTGTAATAGGCACCATTGCAAAAAAAAAATAAAAATATTGTGGCTTTGAGACGGCTTCATATATATATAGTCACAAAATTGTTTGAATAAATACAACTGTATTTTTCTATCGCAAAAAAAAAAAAAAAAAAAAAACGACGTCGTCTTACTTTTTTAATATAACATTTATCTTTTCACCCATTTTTTCATCTTCATGTCTCTCTTTCTCTCTTCTTTCTTTCTTACTCATCACTATTGTCCTCTCTGCATCTGTCTGCATCTCTGTCTCTGTCTCTCTTTCTCTCTGTGTCTCTCGTTCATCTCTCTTCTTTCTCTGTCTCTCTCGATCATCTCTCTTCTCTCTATTTCTCTCATCTCTCTGTCTCTCTCCCTCATTCTCTTCTCTCTATCTCTCTTGCACATCTTTCTTCTTTCTATCTCTCTCGTCCATCTCTTTCTCTTTCTATGTCTTTCTCTCTCGTTCATCTCTTTTCGCTCTCTTTATCTCTCTCTTTCTTTCTCTCACTTATCACTCTTCTCTCTCTCTCTTTCTTTCTCTGTCTTCCTGTCTGTTTGTCTATCTCTCTCTCTCTCTTCCCTACTATGTATGCCTTGCTCACTTTCTTCCTCCCCTCTTCTTTATTTACCGAGCTCCCTCTCGATTTATAGATCCACTATAAGAAAATACACTTTTAACTACCACTTTGTCTCTCTCTCTCTCTCTCTCTCATCACTGCTCTCTCTCTCTCTTTCTCTATCTCTATCTATCTCTCACTTATCTCTCTCTCTCTTACCACTTATCTTCTCCACTACCTTCACCACTACTACAAATGCCATTCTACTACCATTACTACTACCACTGTTGTCACTCCACCTCTACAACTACTATTACTACCACCATCACCACTACTCCACTACTACTACCACCACTACTAACATTACCTCTCCTCCACCAATGCCACTCCATCTCATTTACCACAGCCACAACTTCACCACTAACCTCCTTCGCCATCATCACCACCACCACCACCACCACCATCACCTCTTATCCATCACCTTCACCACTACTGTCGCTCCATTTCCTAAACCACAAAAAATCAATTCCTGATTTTTAGTAACCAAAAAAAATGGGCCACAGAAAAATATTTTTCGTTGACCACAAAAAATTAATTTTATTTTAATTGAAAATATTTTTTATTAGAATATTACCCCTACTTCTACCAAATAAAAAATAATAATAATAAATTTTTTTCATTAAAATAAAAATAAAACAAATAAATTTTCAACCTTAGTAATTAAAATTTATTTTAACAAAAAATAAATAAAATCCCATAAATATGATCAATATATTTTCTCACAAATAATCCAAAATTTCCAATTTTTCTAATTTTCCTCAAACCTTTTGGCGCCTATAATTTCTTTTTCCCTCTTCTCTCATTTTCTCGCTCAAATCTCCCTCTCTCTCTCCATCTCTCACGCTTACTCATCTCACTCTCATTCCGACTCACTCATCTCACTCTCATCCCAACCTCCACCCAGTAGAGCTCGAATTTGCAGAGCATCAATGTCGAAGCACACCGGCGAGAGCTCGAATATGCAGAGCATCAATGTCGAAGCACACTATAATATAAGGAACTAGGGATTCTAGAGAGCTCGAATTTGCTAAACAAGTTGTTGCCCTCGTAAACCCTAACATTGGTATGTATTCTCTTGTCTCTCTCTCACACACTTTATTTATTTATATTTTATTTTTTTATCTTCAAGGCTTGAATCTCATGCTCTAGGTCAACGACCCTATGTGATCTCCAAATTCGCTCTTAATTTCCAAATTCGACTCCTTCAAGTAAAAGCTCCCTCCTTTGTTTCATGGTTTATATGTGTTTGCTTAATTTACTACTCATAAGTGATAGAATTCTCGACATCATTGGAATTACAGATGTGTCTTGCCTAAATGAGGATGGTCCAGAAGCTTGGCATGTCCAGGTATGTTAGTTTATGAAGGCTGTTAAATTAGATATTCAAAATTATTAAATACTCAATTTTTATTGACTAACTTATTTAAAAATTATAGGTTTTTCGTTCAATTGATTCCAATTCTGTGAAGGGGTTTCCAAAAGACCCAAAAGATGCCACAAGCAGGGTGAGAGAAAATTTTGATTGTGATTTGCCCCTTGATTATTTTTCCGTCAATCTTGTTTATGAGGTGTGCTTCTTAGTATCTTCCCTTCATTATAACAGGACCTGGTATGTAGGAAGAATGTCCTAATAGACATGAGTATACATACTGCATATGTAAAGGCAATCTGTCACCAACATTTCATTTACATTGAGAACCAAGATTTCCTTGGGTCATCATACAATTGGACTAACCACAGAGACTTGGGTGAGGAATTGACATTCAGGGTAAACTGAAAGGGAAAAAATAAGGATATGTTGTTACTATCACATATTAAAAGTTGTAATGTGAAAATTATATATAGGTATCTGAGTATACAGTAACTCATATATTGTCATTTGTTGTGGAAATTATGCACTATCAGCTGCTTGTAATGGTTAATATCTAACTCATTACCCTAGTTTTCATTTTCTTCATTTTTCATGCTCTGGTTGCTTGCTGAAACAAACGTGACAAGGGAAATAAAAACATTATAATCTTCAGGAAAGATAGGGTGGCTGTTGTAAAATTACAAGTTTTCTAGACAATGAAAGTGAGCATTTTGAGGATGATATATATCTTTCTTATTATCCACAGGGGCAAAAAATTTAATACCAATGGAAACTGCTCTCAAAATTGCTAATAAAATCAGAGCAGAGAGATTTTCTGCATATATTGTCATCCCAATGTGGCCGGAGGGTGTTCCTACAGGTGCTCCGACTCTAAGGATTCTTCTGTGGCAGGTATGTGATCATTCAAGTATTTTTTTTTTTAATGGACACCAAACATGACAAAATTATTTAGTATTGTGAATTCTTCGGTAGTACAATCAGAGGCCCTCTAACTGTTGAACTTCTTTGAAAATGTACCACTGTCAGCATGTAATGATATTTATAAAAGGAATAATTAAGGAGTATTTAATATCTGTGCATGCATTTGTTATATATCACCTTGTAAGTATACATAACGAAGCCCATTTCATACCTTTAATGAATTCCACACACCAAAAAGGAAAAGAAAGAAAGAAATGGAGAAAGGATTACTTAGCGTTAAAGCATAATTGTGTTCACCATGCCAAAACAATTTGCTTTCTGATTGCAAGTGAAAAGAGGGGAGATAAAAAAGAACTTTATTATGCCCAATTTCAAAGCTACTTGCCAAAAGATACAAAAGAAAATAGAGGGAAGAGAGAGAATTTCAGACTTAGACCCCACTTGATAACTTCGCAGCATGAAGAAAGCAATTTCGTCCTTGCTCTGAGCATTGGAAGCTTAATCAATATCATCCATGCTGTCACTTCAAAATGTCTATAATATATTGCATAAATATATGTAAGTAGCATGCTTTAGTCTGGTTGAGTTATTTTGTAAAGACTCTTCAAGAAAGATAGCATAATTGAGAGCATTGAAGTTTGTGGGTTCCAAGTCCAACCAATGTATTTTTTCTACCATATTCAAGACTACTAAAATAAATCCTTAAAATTTGGTTTCTATGGTTTTGACTCAAAATATTGACTATTTAGTATTACATAGTGGAATGATATTTACGGTGCTTTGAATTGCTCCATCAAGGCTTAAGAATGCATGCTTAATATTAACACGTGACATTGCTGTAAATTGTGTAAGCATGCTTTTGATGAGATAGCTATTGAAATGCAACCAACTTCTTCATGCACTTTGTTCTCTCGAAGGGTGATGTGGATCCACGATCGATGATGGAAGATGATAGTCTCGTGTGGACAAGTAACGATGTTGTTATTGTACTTGAGCATCAAAATGAAAAGATACCCCTAAGGTGAGTGGATGGATTTATTTATTTTGGTCAGTAAAATAGGTCATGCACATAGAATGCGAGTGGTGTAAAAAGAAAAAAATAAATATGATATCAAACTTTGTAAG
Source organism: Camellia lanceoleosa (assembly GCA_025200525.1). Lineage (NCBI taxonomy): Eukaryota > Viridiplantae > Streptophyta > Magnoliopsida > Ericales > Theaceae > Camellia > Camellia lanceoleosa. The sequence goes on along the minus strand of CM045771.1, from coordinate 123,038,211 downwards.
AGACCTTATCCCTAACATGTGGTGTTAGACCGGATCATGTTGCTTTAGTCTATCTTCAATCGCCTTTGCTCAAAGACCCTAGTGGCACCATGCCTCAAGGTGCAACTATTATATTTAGTCAATCATGGCTTTGGAAGTGCTTTATTTTTTTTGCATTTTCATTGAAAACTGCAGATTCACTCTCTTAAGGCCTTATGAAGTCCTTATAAGAGTGGTGAAGTATATACACCCTCTTCATTAGGCCTTCCATCGATCACAATAAGCACGCTTAGGGCTAGCCAAATGCTTTCGACACTCACTTAGACATTGATTAAATTTCCTATGGATCTAAAACCTAATAATGCTCGATAAGATCAGTATGATCATTTAGGTTGTTTGAGTATGCTTGAGATGCAGATTTGGTTATTTCACATGCATAACTGTGACTTAGGGCATGTTTGTGTGGCTCCTGGGGTGTGTCTCATATGTGCAGCACCATCACCAGCTTAAATAATATTGCTCCATCTTGCTATTATGTTGTCAGAAAAGATAATCATTTCAATGGCTCTCGCCTTTTTTTTTAAGGTGCTAAACTGCTGATGTTTTCTCTCAAGTGCATTTATTTGATGCGCTTCCTTATTGATTCATCACTAATCCCTCTCGACAACCTTAGTCATTTTCCTTGAGTATACTTGGCTACTTGGTGCCTGACATTTTAAGCTTGTACAGCATGCCAACTAAAAACTTCTCACAACAATCCTTATTTCTATTGTTAGTTCTACTCATTTATACGTTGTGTGCACCAATAAGTGCGCACGCTTTAGTTCTACATGACCGCATAATAGAATGATTTGTCTTCGATATCCCTTTTACCATCTGTCTTCAGTATCACTTGCATCTATTATTGGTAAACACTAAATTATTGTGATTCATGCAGTATGATGGACCATCACATAAGTTCAGGAATATATGTATCTTTCTTAAAAGAACCCAACTGAAATTCATATGACCTTGCAAATGCTTTGTGGCCTTTGATAGTGGTTCAAATTGATTAGGCAAGGATCTGTTCAATTTATGTAGAAATGACAGCTTCATGTTAGATTTTTCCATATTTATAGTAGAATTATGTGATCCTTCTTTAAGTATCATACTCCTATGTTTTTCTTGGACGGTTATGTCTCGAAATGAGAGAAGGCATGCTATCCCATCACAGTAGCAAGACATATATTGGCCGGCACGCTTCATTGTCGGTGGATTAAGTGCACCATATGAAAAGGCTTCTCATATACATGAAAGACCGCTTGTGAATTGGCTATGGGCAATGGTTGCCATCCATTTGGACCATTCTCTAATACTTCCCAAGTTAGCCAAATGCTTGAGGATGTTGCATTGGTAATGCCAATCTGGTCTCCTTTCTTCTGCTTCAGCCGAGAATGAGATTAATGGTGATGTCTTTGAAGTTTTTGATAGGCTTTCTTTCGAGCTTAAGACAAAAGTAGTTTCTTCTCATGGTTAATAAATCTATGTTACGATCAATTGTTTATAATATACATTAAATGAATTCACAATCTTTACTCTCATGCAGAGGAACACAATATATGCATGTAGATTCCGCTTACGAATACGAGAAACATCGAGGTAATTTGATTTCCATTTAGCCATATTTTGGTCATATATGTTTGGATTATTACGGATTATTGTCTTTGTACGATCGGTTCAAATTTTTCTTTGGAGAATACGAAAACCCCTCTTGGTGAACCAAAGGAAAGGAAAAAGAACAAGTCTAGCACCGAGCTCGGGTGGAGAAGTTCTACAAGAAGGCGACTAACTTGCTGAACCTTTCCCACATGAATTAGTTGAGCGACTAGAGAAATACTTGGATGTAAGTCACTCTTGACTTGATTCACAGTGTTTGAGCTAAATAAATAGGGTAAATGAAATTATTGGTCCCTGTTGTTTTAGCAAGATTTCAACATCAATTTTAACCCTCCACTTTGATTTCTTTCAATGTAATCCATACATCTAAATCACAAGAATAGAAAAAGTTCCGTGTCCCAAGCATGTGATGCTTTTTCCATTGGCATTTTAGATTATTTTAACGATGGGACTACATTAAAATGGATATGAAAGTCTGAGGTTGAAATTGAAAACTAAGGACCAAAGTGAAATCTCATTGAAACTATAGGGACCAATGTTGTAATATACCCGAATAAATATATGTATATATATATATCTACGAATAAACAACATTTGTCTTGAATGTCAATAATGTAACCTTGAAGAACAACTTGTAGATTTGTCTTCCTGTTATACGATCATCGCTACAAGATGCACTTGAACATTTCGAGAGATTCTCCAGAGCTCCATCTTCACCCAACAATGAAGTTATCATGACCCTTTGTTTTCCCCAATGTTGGCTATTACGCTTTCTTTTGGAAGAGGCTTATTGTTGATTCGTTGACTAAAACAACAATAACAAAAATCAATATTTATCATTTTTATGCTCATTATCCGAGTCTCATATATAGTGCGTAGAGCACGCTTTTGGCCAATGAGGAGGAGGAAATGAAATGTTGTGCTATTGAATACAAATCTCCCATGCGATCTTCCCAAAATTTCATCTATTTGGAATTCTTCTTGCGGATTCTTTGTATATTTTGTAGTCATTTCTTTTCATCCTCACACGATGTAACAAAATCGCAATCCTCACCCAGAAATTGTTCCAAATTTTGTGATGCTCAGTTACGTCGACAAATATATGTATTAGCATATAACACTTTTGATAGATAATAAGAAAAACTTAACATGAAAAGCTTCTTTATCAATATCTGAAATATCAAAACTATGACATCTTTTTGAGTTTATGTAGCCTTTCTTGTTTTACTTAATTGCCTAGCTGACACTTGTTATTGCTTCTAATCTGGGTGGCTATCACAACAAAATGGAGGATATCTATCAAGAAAATCAAAAGGTCCCATCGCATTCGTGATTTTTGTGGGCCTGTTCTGTTGATCTCTCGTTCTTTCTAATGTCTCGAAATGTGGGAACCGACATTTTGTTGGGTTTATGTAGGCTCATGTTTTCTTAACTTGCCTAGCCGGCATGGTGTTATTGCTCTTAACTGGTCGTTATAGCGAGAAAAGGAGGAGGATGTCTCTGAGAGAAAATCAAAAGGTCGTCCATCGTACCCATGATTTTTGTTGGCCCGTTTATGTTGGATGTCTCTGTTCTTCTTTCTCAATATCGGAAATATGGATACTGTGACATTTTGTTGGGTTTATGTAGCAAGAAAAGAAGGGAGGATATCTTCTTTGAAAAAAAATCGCCCATAGTAGCACTTATTTTCACAGGCCCATTTTTCTCATGCCTTTGTTATTTTTATTTTTTTTTAAAGGAGAAAAAAATATCCAATTTAGAAGAAGTTATCTGATGTTTCCAAAACAGTGTGTGATCATGTGTAGACCCAACAATAGGAGGGCATGTCACCATTTTTTAGGAAAAAAAATTGGAACAAAGTAAACACTTGGACACTCGTGTAATTGGATAGGCATATGGCCATGATGGTGTCGACCCACCTGATAATTTCTCGCTAGGAATTTTAATGGTATGCATTTGTAAGGAGTGATTTGATTTGGGTGGTAAAAGAAATAAATGAAGACTCATGAGATGTACTGATAATAAATGACATGATTTAATTGAGAATCAAGAGAAAAGAAATAAAAAATGAATCGAATTCGTTTGCGAAGTTGGGTTTATAGTAAAAAAGTCATTATAATTGTTCACTTCAATGCTTTTGATTCACATTATGCTAAATTGATGATGCATGCAATAACAGGTAACAATTTTCACTTCCAATATTTGGAAAAGCTGTTTTAGAAGTTGTATAGAAAACCGAAGAATAATTTGTTATTGGATAAGGTTCTGAAATGGCCCTACATGTTTCTTCCTCAAATGAAGCTTGCTACATAGGCGGAAATATGGCTTAACAAGTGTGGATTGAGAGGGAGAGTTTATCAATCATCCATAGAAACTTAGAATTCGAGGTGTTAACGCCCAAAAATCATCAAACGGCGTCGGAGTTGCACGAAACTTGGCACACAATACCATCTAGGCAAGAGAGACTTGTGAGAGAAGACGGAATTCAAATCGGGTTCCCAGTTTGGGAGTTAGAGCCGGATTTCACGCTAGGCAAACTAGTTCCTTAAAAAACTTAGAATTCGAGGGGTTGACGCCCCAAAATCACCAAACGACGAGTAGCACGAAACTTGGCACACACAACCGTCTAGGCACGAGAGACTTGTGGGAGAAGTCGGGACTCGAATCGGGTTAAAGGTTGAATTATCACACAACCACAGATTTGTATAGGAACCAACAGAAATTTGTTATAGTGAAGGATAGATATGAACAATGCAATTCTTTATTATCAAGCTTTAAATTTGTTTTACTAGTGATACATTTCATTGTTATATTGGTTCATTCTTCCTTACAGGAACAATCAAAAGCCAACATATTTGTCTTACTAATGATACATTTCATTATTATATTGGTCATTCTTTCTTATAGGAGCAATCAAAGGGTAACATCGCGAACAGAGAAATGATGTATACAAAACACAGGTGTGGTTCTAGGTCAATCCCTGTTAGAGTAGAAAAATTGGTACGTATCCTTGCACTTTAAGAATTAAATGGACCAATATAAGTTGTATGAACTTACGACACATTAATGGGATGCACCATTTGTGAATTAGCCTTAAAATTAATTTTTTGTTCTCATAATCTCAAAAAAGAAAAAGTCTGTTAGAGGGGTAAATTGTATAATTGATCTAATTATAAATTGATGAGTTATTAATGTTTTTAATCTTTTGTATAATTAATTAATTACTAATGCTTTTAATTTATTTTTTTGCAGATTGGATTGGGGTGGCATTTTTGACGTGCAACAATGATGTAATTTGCTTGAATGTTCATTTTTGTTTGATAAGGATACACATACTTTGTGGAGTTGCACTAGTTATTGTTGGATTTTTGGTAGAATTGAACAAGTTATAACTTTTGAATATTTTGTGGATATTTCACTATTTTATTGTGTTAGGATGAAATTATTTGTGATGATGAATGGATATTTTCATTTTGTTAATTCGTAAATGTGTTGATAACAGGTTAGGTTAAGTTGTGATGGAATTGTTATATTCAACAGGTTTCAACATGAACAGGATTATATTTGTTGAACTAAAATTTAGATTTTGATAAAATAGGTATATAATATGGAAAAAAATATTACGGAATTACTGACAAAATTTTTCATCCTTAAAGAAGGTTTTTTTTGTCTCTTATTTGGCTTAGGTGGATGATTAATTTTGTCATGAATTCTTTATTTCGTCGCTAAATGAATTTGTCATGACAGAAAATAGTTATATTTTGTCATTATTACCCTCAATGTGTGACGAATTTTTTTTGACATTATTTTATCATTTTTAATGATGAATTTGTTTTTGTCTTTATTGGTAGTTTCTTTGACAAAAAAATTTCGTCTTTGTTTACATTAAACGTGATAATTATTGTCTCCATTTCTTATATTTATGACAAAATAATTGTTTCTAATTTCTTCTTTAATGAGAAAATATTTTGTCGCTAATTACTTACAAGTATGTTCCCAACAGAGTGTATTGGAGACAAAAAAATTCGTCACAAATTTATCATTTTTAATGATGAATTTGTTTTTGTCTCTATTGGTAGCTTCTTTGATAAATTTTTTTTGTCTTCGTTTGTATTAAACATGACAAAATTATTTCGTCTTTATTTCTTATATTTATGACAAAATACTTTTGTCTCTAATTTTTTCCTTTAATGACAAAATATTTTGTTGCTAATTACTTATAAGTATGTTTCCAACAGAGTGTATTAGAGACAAAAAAATTCGTCACAAATTTATTATTTTTAATGATGAATTTGTTTGTCTCTATTGGTAGTTTTTTTGACAAAAATTTTTCGTCTTCGTTTATATTAAACGTGACAAAATTATTTCGTCTCTATTTCTTATATTTATGACGAAATATTTTTGTCTCTAATTTTTTCCTTTAATGACAAAATATTTTGTCGCTAATTACTTACAAGTATGTTCCCAACAGAGCATATTGGAGACAAAAAAATTCGTCACAAATTTATCATTTTCAATGACGAAATTGTTTTTTCGTCTCTAAGACCCTTTAGCGATGAGGCTTTGGCGACAAAACGGGTGACGAAAAATTTTCGTCGTAATTAGTTTGGGTGACGAAATATATACATTTTGGGACAAATTTGTTTCGTCTTTAAATCCCAAATTTGTTGTAGTGATTCATACGGTTCAAAACAGTACACTCTATACAATCATATACAGTCTATACATTGATACACGGTCGATCGATCTGAGGATCAAGTCCCTGAACAACGATCTGATGTCTGATCTATTCAAAAGTACAATACGATGGGGACCGATAGGGGACACAAAAACACCCCAAGCCATAACATGGCACTTTCGGAACCTCATGATGAGGCACATAGGTGCTTGACAAAGCGGGGACCAATCCCACGCTCCTAGCTCCGATGCAGTTCTTTGAGAACCTACATATATATATAAACGGTGAGCTAAAGCCCGATGAATAACATAACGTGTAAAGAGGTTATGAATGAATGTCCCTCACGATAATGAAATCAATTCATTATCTGATGTTTCAATCTTTCGATATTCGATCAATCGATATTTCAATCAATCGGTCATATGTGGTACATCCATTAGCCTATAAGATGGGTCCAAAAGGACCAGCCTTAATAGACCCAACAATAATGATGGCCATCAAAGCGGTATGGTTCCACAAGGAAACCGAGAGCTCTCACGATCAATAACGATGGGTGCTAAGGATGTCTGTCTGATTAAATGCGGGACATACATTCATTCGATAAACAATATCGATTCAATAAGCAGTTGATTCGATTCGAGATTCAAAATATAACCATTGAACATATCTTTACACAATCATTACTCACGAGATTGGGCTATAGCACTAAGCGCGTCCCTGAGCCAACCTTAAGCAGTTAACAAATAGAACACACACTAAGTTCACGATGGAAAGGATGATAATTAAATCCTAAATTCCTCGGTGTGGTTCTATGTCTAAATCCTCATTAAGATGTCTTAAACTAGGCCTAAGAATGCCTAGGATGGGATGAGGATGCAAAAATACGATTGAAGGCATTTTTCAAAAGTTCTTTGCAGGGGTCTCGCCGGCGAAGTTTTCCTTCGCCGGCGAGGTTGCAAAACAAAAGGCTTCGCCGGCGAACAATCCTTCGCCGAGCGATCGATGAAAACGATAAAAATCTTGGATGTTCAATTTTTCGCGCAATGCTCGCTCGATGCTCGCCGGCGAGATTCCAAAATCAAAGGGTTCTCGGCGAGCCTTCGCTTCGGCGGTCTAATGAAACGATAAAAATCTTGGATGTTCGATTTTTACGCCGAGCCACCAATCCTTCGCCGGCGTGGCTCGATGGAAAACATTGGTCGCTCGGCGAGGAATCTTCGCTCGGCGAAGAAGCCAAATCTGGAATTTCAGATTTGCCTTCTAACTCAAACCAAGCATTCTCAACTCAATTCTCGACCTCTTGGGCTCAAATTCTGGAGAATACATCCCAAAACAATGTACAACAAGTTTCAAAAGCCAATTTATGAATTCAAGCCCCAAAGGTGAGTCAATTAAAACCATTTTTCAAACCCAATTTCAAGAACAATTTCAAACATGCAATGCATGAGTTTTAATCCAAAATCAACCTTCAAATCTTGCTCTAATGAGCTCAATAGTTGGAAAATGAAGTGAAAACATGGACTATAATATAAACATGGACATGCATGTATGATTCTCAAGAATTCAACTTCCAAAATCCACAAATTCAACATGCATGCATGAATTCTAGCATGAATCAACCTCTATGGACTCAAACATGGTTTAATTCTACAATTGAGCAAGAATCATGCAAAATGAAGCTCCAAGATGACAAGAAGACAATGGATTCCTTACCTAGAGTGTTGATTTCAAGTCTAGCAAGCTCAATTTAGCCAAGTTACACTTTAATTCCAAGCACTCCAAGCTAATTCACCAATATGAGCTCAAATCTCTCTTACCTCTCACTCCCTCTCCTTTCTCACTTGTTTGGTCGGTTGGGACTAAGAGAATAGGCTGATCAAATTGTTGCATCTAAGTGTAAACAAGTCTCTAAGTGTGTGTGATGTAGTGGCCACTAAGTGGCAATTCCGTAATTAAGCCAAAGTTGACAATTAATTCGTTTAAATCTAATTTAATCATTCCTAATCGATTTTCAGATAAATATACCATAAAATCAGAAATATTCTACCGACTCTAAAACATCAAACGGTTTCTAAATCGGCCGCCGATAAGGCCTTCAATTAACAGTTTAAACATACGAATTCAGACAGATAGTCATTCAAGCAAACAGATACAATATGCAATATAGCAGACAAACTTATTCAATTTCGATTTGATTCCATTCGATGCATTGATAGTTCATCCGATTCACTTATCGGTCATTATCGATTCGGTTTAGCGATGTCGGTAGATATTTGATGGTTTAACGGTGTCGATGCGAGGTTGTTACATTCTATAACATTATCCTCATTAAGATGCCTTAAACTTGGCCTAGGAATGCCTAAGACGGAATGAGGATGCAAAAATGTACTTTAAAACACTTTTTCAAAATTTGTTGAAAATAGGGATCTCGCTCGAGCGTGGCTTTCCCTACTCAAGCGGACATACAGACAAAGAGGCTCCGCTCGAGCGTGACTTCTATCGCCGATGATGCAAACTCATAAAAGTATCGTTGTATGCGTTTTCACGCTCGATGGACGCTCAACCCACGATCGAGCGTAAGACTCAGACTCTCGCTCGAGCGCAGATTACCTCGCTCAAGCGAACTGCGAAACACATGAACTTCTGGGCATATGCATTTCACGCTCGAGCGTGACCATCGACGCTCAAGAGGAAGTGCATGTACTCAGAGTGTACGCTCGAGCATGAAGTCCTCCGCTCGAGCGTAGATAAAAAATTTGAAATTTTCAGATTGATCCTCAAGTACAAAACTCAACCTCCAAAGCTTCAAATTCAATTTCTCTGGGCTAATTTTCTGGAAAACACTTAGAAACCCATAATACAACATGTTTCAAAGATTATTTTATAAAATGAAGCCCAAAGGGTCGACAATCGAACACAATTTCAATGAAACTTTCATGAACAATGTAAGAACATAACATGCAAGGGTTCTTATGAATGCCAATGCTCCAAAGCATGACCAACTGCAAGATCGAGCTCAAGAACATGATGAACTCAAGGACTATAACCAAAATATGAACATGCATGTAAGAATTTCATGCAAAACAATTTCAAAATATTATGATATGAACATGCATGAATGAGTTCACTCTCAAAACCACACTTTAAATTTATTCTTGACTCAAAACACTAATTCCTCATGAACTATGCATGTAACAACTCAAATTCACAATTAAGAGGATGAATTTCCTACCTTAGGTTTTGGATTCCAAGTGTGGTAGCCCAATTTTGCAAATCTCCCTCAATTCCTCTGATTTCCAAGCCAAATCTTGTTGAATCAATTTTTTTTCTCCCACTCTCCCTCTATCTCTCGGTTTTGGTCTTGGGGAAAGAAAGATGATGCATCAAATATATGAATTAAGCCCCAAACAATGCTTGTAAAGGTGGCCCATTCAATGGCACACTTGTAAATAACTAGGCTCAATTAGTTTAACAATAATAACTCTAATTCAATCACTCCAAATCAAATTTTAATTAAACCTACTATAAAATCATATAAATCTTAATTAGCATATAATACTAATCAATTTCTGATTCGGTTGCCGATAAGGCCTTCAATTTGCAATTCGAAGTCAAAACATGAACAAATAATTAAATGACAAACAGATAGAAATGCAATTAAAGACAATACACTCATGTAATCAATTTGGGATCTCCCTTTAATCAGTTACTTATCATGCTCAGTCACGTATTAACGCTAATCAGAGGTGAGGGTTGTCACAGTTGTTTACCCGCTAAACAATAAACACAAGTTTTAAAATGTGTATCTTTCAAGCTGGATAGAAGTTTTTTCTTGAACATAACTTGTAGCCCCTTTTTACTCATGTAGCCAAGCCGCTTATACGGGAGTGAAATATTCTCAGTTCTCCGTACTCCTCGAATCTAAGTTTCACGTAACATTGCTTAACTTAAGAACAGAAATATGGTGAGCTGTCCGGCGGTGTGCTGTCGAATAAACCCTTCGACGATCAAGTCAGCACACTTGGAGAAGAAGAAGAAGAAGAATAAAGAGAGCACTATAGAGAGAGAGAGAGAGAGAGAGAGTTAGGAATTCCTTCAGATTGCTTACCACTAACGCCTTCATGTTTTTCTTTTTCTAGGCTGGTCATGTAGCCTCAGAGATTGTGGGAGCACTACCTCTGCTATCCTTCTCTGGATAGGCGGTTGTGCTCTCCTCTACCTTCCTTACACATGTAGAGGCAAAAACCTCCAAACAGTGTTTGTCGAACTGCCAAATTGTATTGACGCATACCAGGAGTGGATTTCCCCCTCTTTACCATTGGTCCAGGTAGCTAACACAACCAGGCTATCACTTGGAGAGACAAACATCACAATGGACAGGAACTGCCGAGCTATATCAAACCAGTCCATCTGGATTGACTGGACGTAGGGCACGCGGTTCGGCATCTCGGCTTCACCTTGCTATCTCGTAGGACATCTCGACTCTACGTCAGTCCGGACTGTCCGTAGCTCGGCCCAACACATCCGTGCGGATCTAACCAAATATTGGGTTTTGTAGGATCATAGCTTGGTTGAACACCTGCATGCTTTCACATTCTAGGCGACGGTCTGCCCGGCCCAACATAATGGGCCAAGGAGCCGTGTTGATGCAGTTCGGTTAGGCACAGGGTCTTTGGCTCTTGTATGGCCCGACACCATACCTCGCACTGCCGTAATTCGGCCTACTTGCTCGGTGCAAATCTCCCTCTTACCACTTGTGCCACAATTCGGTAGAAGTATCATCTTCAAGTGCATTGACAACATCTTTACAAATTTTTCCTTGCATCGAATAAAGTGTATGAGTTTTCTTGCACTTAGCGACCACCAAGGAACCCTTTGTGAGCTTCCATATTCCATCACCAAATTTGTTATTGTAGCATTTATCATCTAGCTTCCCGGTAAAGATCAAATTAGGGTGAATGTCGGGAACATGCCTCACATCTTTAAGCAACAACTTGCAACCCAAATTTGTTTCCAAGTAAATATCACCCATGCCAACAATCTTGGATAAACCTTCATTACCCATTCGAACACACTTGTAATCTCCTTTGGTGTAGGTACTGAAGAAATCAACTCGAGAAGTCACATGAAAAGAAGCATCAAAATCAATCACCCAATTGCTCACTTGGCCCACAAAATTGATACAATCATCTTCACAAACGATTATGGGATCAGTATTGGTAGTAATCACCGTTGTATCTTCTTGCTTCTTATCCACACTTTTGTCACGCATTTTTTCCTTGTTCTTAAGTTTTCGGCATTCTCGCTTCATGTGTCCTTTCTCATGGCAATAATAGCACTCAATGTCTTTCTTTGAAAAAGAAACATCTTTTGATTTTTCATGGCTTTGATCACGACCATGAGGAGTCTTACTCCTCCCTCTTGTTTTGTTTCAGTCTCTCACAACAAATGCGTTCAAATGAGAGGAACCCGTTGATTTCCTTCTAGTTTCTTCATTCAACAAGCTGACTTGGCTTATTGTGACAATTTCATCGGGCGTCGAATTCTATGAAAATTATTCTTGATAATAAGTTGCAGGCTTTGATGGTTCATAGAAACAAATTGGTTAATAATACTCTTTATTTCATTTAAATGTTCCAGAATAGGGTTGTCCTCTTTATATTTTAAATTAACTAACTTACGAAATAGAAAATCTTTATTTGTGGCTGATTTTCTGTCATAAAGACCTTCTAATTTTTTGTATAAATCATGTGCTGAAGTTTCAGTAGCAACATGATGAAACATACTGTCATCAATCTATTGACGGATAACATCAACGACTTTTCAATTAAGTCTCTTCAATCATCATCTTTCATATTACCAGGTTTGTCACTATCACCCTTAATAGGTCCATACAAATCTTTATAAAATAATAGGTCATCTATTTTAGTTTCTCAAGTTACTTAATTGCTTCCATTGAAGCTAGACATACGACCCACATTCCCCTCCATTGATTTACACAAATAAATAAATCCAAATAAACCGTAAGCTCTGATACCAGTTATTTGGAAAAATATATAATTCCCTACAAGTAAATCAATTAATGAGAATAAAAACTAATGTGAAAAAATTAAATAAAAAACAATACAAGAATTTTATGTAATTCTCTCAATTTGAGGTACGTCCACAGGATTAAAATTCGATTATAATATCAACCAAAGAGTTTCCAAACGATTACAAACGAGACACGAATGGTCTCACAAACCACCCTTAAGTGAATTCTAAAAAATCACAAATAAATAAGAGGAAAGACTTCACTAAATAGACGAACAAAAATTTTCAAAACAAAATGTAAAAGACTCAAAATAACTGACCAAACAACCAACCCAATAGCTCTTCGAAGCAAAACCAAATCAAGCTCAAAGCATTGATTAATAGTAACCAATTAAGTTTGCCCAGCATAGTCACCAAAAATGAATCAATATTGATAGTAGTCGCTGTGTCTCATCGGCAGAACAAATAATAATATATATATTGTTGAATCAGGGATTTTTTTTTTTATCAAAATCTTAATTACTACTAAATTGATTATAAAATATCCATTGGACCTCCAAAAGTTAGATATAATATATTAAAAATATATTATAATCAATACCAAACAAAATTAAACTCTTTTAATAAATCAATTGGGTTTCATACTCCATTAAGGAGATATACCCCAATAATTTAATTAAATATAATAAAAAAAAATATAGATATCATAATATTATTATATTTTTTAGATTTCAAGACACGTTAAATATTAGATCTTCCAATCTCGAGAGGAGCATTTTATGAATCTTACTATAGTTTAATTGACTTGTAAATTAATGAATGTAACTAATGATGACTAGGATTAGTTAAGTAATGAGTTCCCATGGGTAGTCAAGTCGGTGCGGCCCCATTTGCTTCTTCAAGCTATCCAAAATGTCTTGGCATTTTTTGACCAATTTAAGTTACAGTTGTGATTTGTGGCACTAATTTATTGAGTATTAATAGCACTAATTTTTATATCAAGTAAAAAAAAAAAAAAATCACTAAAACAGAAAATTAGTGCCATTAGTGCCAGCAGTTTTAGAGCCACAAATCATTTTTCTTTAAGTTATTTCCAAATCTATGAACATCATTTATGTCCTACCCATGCAACTGAGCAAACAAATAGTATGATCAAAGCAACTTTCTTTATCGTCTTATTAGAATTTTCACATACACAGAAATATATCACAAGATAAATTACAGAACACTCAATAGTGAAATTAAAAATATAGAAAATTTTAAAGACAAAATATACAAATGTAAGATAGAAAAATTGTTTGCATCTATACATATGTTTTTGAAACTTTATGTGTTAATAGATTTTTTCATTACTCACAAGATGTACGTAATATTCTCACAAAAAAACCATATGTGGAAAAGGAAAAAAAAAGGGACAAGATCTTGTGTACTCAAAATTTATGTTTATATGTATGTAATACATTTTGAACAATGCAATGTGGTTGGAGTTTTGAAATACAATAACTTTAAAAGATCAAATCTTCAAAAAAGAAAAGAAAAAACTTCAAAAGATTATAGATTATCAAATTGTTAAATTGAGAAAATTCTCTATCGAGATACTGAATTCCATTTTTTGGTATTTAGAGCTTCTTCTTTTTTTTTTTAAACAAAAAAAATGACGGTTTGTGGAGGCATCAGGGCACGAAGGTAATTGATTGCCTGTCAAACTTAACTCAATTCATAGAAAGTAACCCACTATCAAAACATCTAATAGATCTCATCACGTGCCATCAAAGTTCAATCAAAGTAAAGTACAGAATCTCCACAGAGTCTAATTTTATTCACTCACTTAAAAGATTGATGAATATTTTTCTTTTTACTAATCTCTAATGGTGCATCAATTTTTTCATAAAATTTGAGTAAAAATTTGAAGAAAAACTCTCTTTGATATCAAGTGTTCCAACGGAAGATTTTGCAGTCTCGTCAAACCACTGGTCGACCGGTTTGTCCGATTGACCAAACAGTGCAAATTTTTCATAATTTTTCTTCTTGAGGTTGTCATCCGGGCGGTCGACCTGATAGACGACTGGGAGGATAACTGAGCGGTCGACTGACTAGTGTAATTTTTTCACAAACTTTTGCCTTGAGGTGGTCATCCGGGAGGACATTTAGGAGACATTCAGTGATAAAAATCTAATGACAATAAACAATTATTTAATAAAAGGTACATTGGTCCTCAATTTGATGAAAAAAAAGTGAAATCTTAAATTTGATACCGATTTTAGAAAATTGTTAGAGCTGAAAAAGCAATCAATTTTTATCAAATTTAAATTTAAAAATAAATTTGATACACGATTAAAAATGATCTTAATATAAAAAAAACAAAACAAAACAAAACAAAAAAAAAAGAAAAAAAAAAAAGAAAAGAAAAGAAGAAGTAATGAGAACAAAAACATTACGTGCTTCATGTGAACTCAATCACTGCATTCGTAGATAGAATTAGAGAGAGAGAGAGAGAGAGTCCACTTTTGGTGAGGTGGAGGCATCCCTTGTGGGTAGAGAGTTCCTTTCTCTTTCTCACTTTCTCACTACTTTCTTTTTACGATTCTTCCTCTCCAAACACTCTCAAAATTAGTTCTTTCTTACATTATAATTTAACAGACTCTCCCTCACTTCTTCTCCTCCTCCTTCCATTCCACTTCATGTTCTTTCTTCTTTTCGCTTCCAAATCTACCCCTAACCATTTCAAATCATGACAGACAGAGTCTACCCCTCCGCCAAGCCCACCACCACCACCAACGGCACCGCCACCGGCGCCACCAACCCACCACCCAAATCCCACCTCTACAACCCCAACCGCCTCCCCTACCGCCCCCAACCCACCCCCCGCCGCCGCCGCCGCAGCAGCCGCCGCTGCCTCTGCCTCTGCTGCTTCTGGTCCATCCTCATCCTCGCCGGCCTTCTCCTCCTCTCCGCCATCGCCGGCTGCGTTGTCTACGTCCTCTACAACCCCCGCCGCCCCACATTCTCCGTCACTGCCCTCAAAATCTACCAATTCAACCTCTCCACCACCGCCGACGACACCACCCACCTCTCCTCCACCCTCAACCTCACAATCTCCGCCAAAAACCCAAACAAAAAGCTCACTTACTTCTACGATCCCATCTCCATCACCGCCCTCTCCAACAACCTCGAAATTGCTAATGGGTCCTTCCCATTATTCACCAGTGACCCCAAAAACATCACGCTGATTCGATCTTCGCTGTCGACTAGCTCGCAAGTCGTCGATGCCGATTCGGTGAAGTCACTGAGGTCGGATCTGAAGAAGAAAATTGGGTTGCCAATAAAAGTAGTGATGGACACGAAAGTGGTGATGAAAATGGAGAACTTGAAGAGCAAGAAAGTAAGAATCAGAGTCACTTGTGATGGCATTCATGGTGTTGTACCAAAGGGTAAGTCTCCATCAATTGCTTCCATTTCTGATGCTAAATGTAAGGTTGATCTTCGAGTCAAGATCTGGAAATGGACTTTCTGATGAGTTCTGATCTTGTACCAGATGTCCAGAGCAACTCAACTGTTGTTTGTTTTTTTATATCTATATTTTTTTTGGGTTTGTGAACTTTTTTGAGAAATGGTGTTGTTAGTAGAATTAAGAGGAAAATGGAGGGTCACATTCATAAAATTTCAATGTTGCTTATATTAATATGGTTTTCTGGTGTAAGTGAATTTTGGATCATTTTGTGTAGTGAATTTTGGATCATTTTGTGTAGTGAACTTTTGTAATACCTTGAGAATGAGAATTATTTCAGCCACCATTGCAATTTCCTTGTACTTGGTCCTCTTTTACTTATTTCTATCTTTTTTTATTTTCTCTTTAATTTTGCGAGGAACACAAGAACTGATTATAATATCAGACTCAAAATGTGGACAACATTTTATACTGTCTGCTAATTTCTTTTTGATGAATGATATTCGAACAATTTATGCAGACGTTAACTAATTTTGACACCTATGCAGAGTGCTTCCTTACGTAGATTGAGAAATTTGTGTAAAATTCTCGGGCGTGACCTCAATGTGTTGAGCCTAGACTCTCCAAATCCCACACTGCACCTAATGAACCTAGACCTCTAGACCCCAAACTGCACCTATTACGTTAACTCGTTAGAATTTTATAGTGTTTGTCATAGGAGAGTATCGAATATATCGATTCCTTTAGGCCGATCGAACTAAGTCGATCTGTTGCATTTTAAATAGATGTGTAATGACGAATAGATAGTTACAGATTGATTTTTTTCAATTCGTCTAGTTTTGGACGGATGGTGGATTTGAGGTTTCTTTGGCCGCAATCAAACCGCCAAACCACGAGTACCCCTAACAATTTGTAAATCTTTATATTTTCAATTTGTTTAGATATTTTGTTTGTGTTTTCAATTGAAAAAAAATTTAAATATTTTGTTGAAAAAGAATTTTCAACTTGAATATATATATATATATATATATATTTAAAATCTAACTCTAAAAATAATAAATAAAAAAGATGATATATACTGGTTGGTTTTGTTTTCAAAAACAAATATAGATGTAATAATACAGAGGCATACAATTCTTACTACTGCTCTGTTCATGATTTTGGTAGTTTTATATCGATAAGACATGTTGTAATTGTAATATGTGGATGATGCATGCAATGATTTTAATATTCTAAAGTTTTAAATTTTCTTTCTTTGAATTAGACATGCAGTAATTGTAATATTTTTTTTTAAGTCATCGACTGCAATATTTTTTTTTTTAAAGAAGTATACAAGTTGAATTATATTGAAAATTTATAAAATTTTAAACCGTCAAAACCGATTCGCATCCATCTGCCAATCCATTCAATCCACATCCGCTAGATTGGAGGATGGATACAGATTGATTTTTTTCAATCTACCAATCTGACGGACAGATGACAGATTGAAAGTTCTGTGACCGCAATTGACCTGCGTCTACCCCTACTGTTTGTTAATAGAATCCACTTACAAATAATGTTATTTGTCTATATATATATATTTTATATTCAATTCTATAATTGATATTTTTAATCACAATTAAATTTTGGATAATATTTAATATGAGTTTTATATGAACCTACTTCGGTTTTTTTTTTTTTCTTTTATGGGAAAAAATGTGATTAGTATAATATAAAATGTTGTATTAAATAATATTAATATAATATTTAAATGTGATTTTCTGAATATTATTTTATAGAAATGAGCTAATGTAAACTATCTTATTAATTAAAAAACGGTTACTCTTTATCCTATTTGTTGTGATGATATTACCATGGTGGTTAGTGAAAAATTAGATCCATGAATTGCTACTTTGAAGTTGATGATGCCCTGTCATTTATGAAAGCAAATAATAATTGTTTTCGATCATATAATAATTATATTGGAGTTTCAAAGCATTGCAAGTACCAAAGTCAATGAAGTATTCGTTATGTAAAAAATTGCAAATCAGTACGTATGATAAAAATAATTATAAAAAAAAAAAAATCATAGGAAAGTTATTTTTTATTTTATTAAGGACATTTATACATAAGTCCTAATTTATTAACTTATGTTCATTAAGTTATAATTTTTTAGACCTTCAAGTCCTATTAAATTTTTAATAATTGGAATTGTCTTTCAAACAATATTATTCATCATTTATTATTTATCTATAAAGAAACATGATAATTTGACATTTATTTTGATTTTCAAAATTTTAAAATACCAACTTTCAAATTAAAAAATTAAAAAAAAAATTATGTGTATTTTTTTAAAAAAAAATTGAAAAACTAATTTTTTTTTTTATGCAAAATTGAAAATTTTGTATTTATAAGAGAGTATGATGATGAAACATTGATATGCAAAATTGAAAAGAAAAAAAAAACTTTAAAAATAAAAAATGATAATGTTTTTAGTTTTAAAATTAAAAAAAATTGATAATGTTCTTAGTTTTAATAGATAATTGTATCAAACCAATAAGTAGAAGAACAAAAAAGTTTAATTTCTTATGCTTTGTTTTTTTTTTATCAGTTAGTGAAATAATTATCTGAAACATTGCTATGCAAAATTGATAATATTCTTAATTTTAAAAATTAGAAAAAACTTAAAATATTCTCAGTTTTACTAAATAGGACTTATTAATTCAAAAAAATTTAGATAAGATTTAAACTATCATAACATTTATAAATAAGACTTTTAAATAATTAATTCTTTTATTAATTATTTAATAAAAATTAATTAACAAGAAGAGAGAAAAGATAAAAAAAAAAAAAAAAATTACCCAAAATAATATCATTTTGAGCAATTGAACCATTAAGCCTAAAGAGATTTTTCGAGCTACCTAACAGTATTACTCAAGTTCAAAAAAAATAGAGTGTGTACATGTGTGTAAATGGATATCAAAGTGGTTAAACCAGAAGGAAAGGAAGGTCTTCAATTGATGTCTCTGAGATCTGTGGTAGGTGGGTCCTACCCATTTAAGGCTGGCTTTTCTCCTTTGCGTGCATGCCACTCACTCTCTCCTCGTGCTCATATATGTTTTTGCATTAAAAGCATATTCATAATATTTGATATCAAAATATTATAATTTTATATATTATTTACTTAAAATATAAATTATTTTATATAATTAAAATAATTATAAATATTCTCTTATTAAAATTATTTATTTAATAAAATTAATTAAAAAATAAAAAATTTTAACTGTTCTTTTATATAATAATACAATTATTTAAATTATTAATTAAAATAATTTTCTAACAACATTAAAAAATTTAAAAGACAAGATATAATTTTCAAAATTACAAGAAATAATTTATATTTTAAACAAATATCATTGGGTGTATTTGTAATTTATCCTATAATTTAATAATTCTGTTCAATTGATATAAATTTTATTTATTTATTTCTTTTACAAAATACTAAATGAAAATATTAAGAGGTTGTTTGGGAACTACTACAGTAGTACACTTTTATTTTTTATTTCTTTTTATGTTTTTTAGATTACATCTTCTCTATTTTTTCGTATATTTTTTCATAAAAAATCAAAAAATATACTTATTTAATACTTTTTAAACAACCTTTAATTTTGATGGCATTATGAGAAAAATAAAGAAAAACTCATATTTTGATGAATCTAAGTGACACTTCAAAATATATGTACTAATTATAGAAATTCAAATATTTACTTGATTCTTCTCATAGTGCACAAGATTTAAAATTAAAATTATCAATGTAAGAAATAAGTTTCTTTCTTACTACAGAAATAAAACATACATAATGAGATTATTATTTTTAATTTATTATTATTATTTTTTAGTTAGTTAAATTGTAAACATGTGACAGTGGTACGAGATATATAAAAATGTAGACAGATTTTGTGTCGGTGGTGTTACCGAAGAAGAGTGCGATGAGAGGGGGCTAGAGTGCACTCTGGAATCTGGTTTTTTTGGTCTGGTAAGACACAAGGAGTTAGTTGGAATATGTCAGCTTGAGAGGTATTTTAAGAAGTTGGTAAAAAGTATGTTTTTTTTTATTCTTTTAATTTATTTTGTCTTTTTATAAATAATTTATGTGAGTAGTGATGTGATTCAAAATTGATAAAAAGTTAAAAGTTAACTTTTTATCAATTTCTCAAAAGAGCACAGAGAGAGAGAGAAGCGTGTAGCCTCGTGGCGAAAGCACTCTAGGCCAATGCTATGTGCTTAATATGTGACAGCTTTATCTTATAAAAATGTTTTGAATTTAAAAAAATTAAATTAATAAATTATTGTAAATGTAATTTATATTTTATTAATTTTAAATTTACATTACATATTCTATTTATTTTTTTTAAAATTAAATCTTTTTTTAACATTATTTTAATCTCAAAGGACAGAGAAATTTTTTTTTATATATATCCTATACTTTGTCCTCGTCTTTGTAACGAGTCGGCGTGGACATCACTTGCAATTAGTAAAATTTGTTCACTTTTTGCTAGCATGGACCCAAAAAAACAAAAACAAATAAAAAGTGGGCATATTTCAACAAGATGAGATGGTTTTGTCGTATAATACATGCATTATCATTAAAATAAAATAAAATATTAAAAAAAAAAGAAAAGAAAAATTTAATGCCCCGCATCACAATGTGACAAATAATACTAAAAGTTAAATTGTGATAATGTGAATTTTTATACGTAATGATATAATTTTGCGGTAAATTGATAAGGTTTTTGCGGGCATCCAACTGATGAAGGCGGGGTTGGCTGGTTTACCTGCGGACCCAAACTTGGAGTAGTAATTTTTAAAATATTTGTGTTTCTAACTTGTTAGTTATCTCTTGTAATATATATATATATATATTTTATAGTAGTTGAATTGCAAACGGTAGATGTAATTTTAATTTTGAGATGAATCACATAAATCTTGTATTTTTTTATATATGTGTGTGATTTATAATTCTTGTATATTTATTTTTCAATATTTTCTCGTGTTTCATTGATCTTGGTTAAATTGTGTTGGGTCGATTATAAAATTTAAGGCCAAAATCTATAAACTTTAACTAATCAATAGACCGCTCAGGCCAGGCAGCCTACATTTCTAAATCATAGGTCCTACTTACGGGCTTAGAAATATCGGACTTTCGGCCTCAGATCGGGCTTAGCCCTTGTGGAGCTTCTAATTGAAAGTCACTCTGTGAAAGGTTGGGTAACGCTTGAGTTGGGCTTCCTCAAGCTCTCCCAGAGTCCAAGGGGTAATATGATTTGGACCATTGATACCACTGGACCCGGACATTTAAATTATGGGCTGAGCTCTTGTCTACTAAAAGGACAATGTTAATGTTGGTTCCATTTATATGTAAATGTAAACCAAACAGAAATCATAATATGCATTCTTGGCCTCATATTACACTATTAATGTTAGTGACAAATTTAGACCACAAAATTAATTTTCCAGATGATTTTAAAGTATATGGATTAAATTTGGGTTGTGGCTCAAAGAAGTGTTGTGAGATAAGCTTGTAATACTCTTCTACATATATAATCAGTCATATGTGAAGGTGCCATAGAAATAAGAGACGAGAGAATTAAATCTCACAAGACAACTTAACACACAAGAGATTACTTAAAGTATTCAAATCTATAACATGTTAGAATTTTAGAGACATTCAATCCAAAGCTAATTGATAGTGAGTGAAAGAGTCTTTAGATGCTATAAATCAATTTTGAGTGGCTTAGATAAGTGATATGGAGAATTCTCTAACATTACCTCTCTCTAGGGTTGGGCATAGGTTATTCGAATTGCACAACCTGCCCAACTTGAATCGATTTGCATATAAATGGGCGGTTTCGCAGACACAATGCAAGCAGGTGCGGTTTGGAATATGACATTATTGCGGGTTGCGGGTTTTACCCAAACCTGCAAGAACCAATCCGCACCTCTCTTTTTTTAATAAAAAAAAAAAAAAATCTGGACTGTTGATTTCATTCATCCTATCCTAGATGAAGTTTACGAGTTGGCAAATGTTTTTATTTTATTTAATGGGTTTAAATTAGATGAAATTTGACAACAATTTATTACACCCCATCACACATGCACATATACGGGCAGGTCCAAAATAAAAACCAAATTGCGAGCACTCCTATCTCACACATGCATCCTAATGGCTTGTGATTAAAGCCGAATTGTACAACATTGAGGCCGTTAATTAGGATCTTTTAACTTTACTTGCTTGTCAAACTATATATTTTATGTCTGTTTAATGTCAATCAAGTTGTACATAGTCGGAGCATAAAATGGGCAAAAATATAGAATTTGGAGAGAAAACTGCTTCCCGCACGTGCATTGACTTTTCTTGGAAAGCGGGTCCGATGTTTTAAACTTGTTTGAAAGACAGCAGAAGTATAAATAGGCAAGAAAGATGCTGGATTAGAGTTCTGAAATTAATGCCAGGAAGAGAGAGGCCAGGGTTTGGAGGAAAACAAGGATTCTCAAGCTTTCAAGACAACTTCCATGGGGGCTTCCATCTCTCCCATCTCTTCTACCTCTTCCCACTCTTCCATGAGTGGCTAGGTTATTCTTTTCTAGGGTTTTGATGAAACCCTAGCCATGTAATAGGATTTTTCATATGCTTTGATTGTGATTTGGTTTGAATCAATGTATGGATGTTTTAGAAGTTTATAATAATTATTCTTTTCATCTCTTTAAATATTTTACTCTCTATGATTGTTTAATGCTTTCTATACATTACTTTTCTTTATGTTTGTGTTCAAAGTACGAGGCGAGTCATGCTACGAGAGACGGGTTGTGTTGCTACTGTAGTTTAGAGCAAACACCTCGTGCTACTCAGGATGACTCGTGCCTGTACGTTGAATGTAACAACCCGCTTGATCAATATTTCAAACTTGCAGTTGTGAAATATTGGGTATTTCAAACTGGATTGCAATTGATAGCCAATGTTTAATCTCGTTTATATGGTTAGTGGTGAATTATTTGCCCTAAGATTTTTCCCAAAAATTAATATTTCAAACCCTAATTTTAATTGTCAATTTAATTTCTTTTGAGTCATAAAATCTCTCAATCTTTTTAATCAAAATTAATTTAGGAATTTAGCGATTAAATTAGTCTAATTTCACAATTGTCCCTGTGGATCGATACCTGGATCTGCCATTATTCTAAAAGAATTTGGTATAGTTTAGTGTTTATTTTTGGTGTGTGTAATGACCTATCAAATTTTGGCGCCGTTGCCGTGGACTTCTAGCGAAATTAGTTAATTTAAAGTTACATTCTTATTTTAATTTTTAGTTTAAGATGTTATGCTTTCGTGTTGCTAAGTGTGCAGAGTATTTGCAATTGGAACCATCACTGGAGTGCAAGCGAAGTGCAGCCAAGTTTTTAAACAAAAATATCGTAGCACCAAAGTGCTAAAAAAAAACATAAGCAAATACTCGCAAGCAAAGCACCAAAGTGCTAAGAAGAAAGACAAAGCTCAATTGGAGGTCGGAGACAACGTCTACACGTCAAGTACCCGCAAGACGAGTAAAGCATTTTCGTTAAATCGCTGTGTGTATTTCTCCCTTTGGTATTTTGCTTTCATACTTAGTGCACAGAGTTGGAACTTAGTGTATGTGTGTGTATGAGTAGTGTATGCACGGGCGCCGTTTTTGTAGCCCTGAATTGTGGAGTTTGGACCTGGAACTAGAAAGGACTCTTAGGAGACTTAGAGCATCTGCCCGTGTTCCTAGGCTTGAATATTCATATCCATACTTTGAACTATTAGAGATGGAAAATCCAAATGTCCCGAATGGGCCCAATCGGATGTCACGACCTAAACCCGCCCCTGTAGGTTTAGCATCGTAACCGGCCAGTAATCCGTGGATTACCAAAGGCCTCTTAACAGATAAGCACATAATAAGAGGCTGCGAAAGCAAATGTACAAAACATAAATAGTCGAATGAGCTGTGTCGATAAACATGGGACGGAATATTTTAAAACTTGTATATACATAAGCGTGTCGGTCAAAGGATATCATAATTACAAAACATTTACAAGAGTGCAATATCCAAGACCCAACTGTACAAAACAGACAGAGACTAACATAAGTACAAAAATAGCCATATAACTAGACTTCAATCAGAACCTCCTCGGGAGGCACAACGGTTGGTTGACAAAAACAGAAATGAAGGCCATCAACTCTGGCCCTGATCACGCGCCGGCTCACCTACGTACATAATATAAACCGTGAGCGAAAGCTCAGTGAACAATAACAGAGTAAAGGGGTTTCAATGAATGAGTCCGTACAGATTCAGAATTCATAATTCAGTTTCGTATCAAATTCATAATTTGTCCAGATCGTATACAGAAATCATAAGTCATGCGTAGGTATACGTGATACATCCATTAGTGCTAACAGAGCAGATGCAGACACGTGAGGGTTACGAATAACCAGCTCCATAAAAGAACCTCTGGATCCGGGTAACAGAAAATAAACACGCTGAGCCCTATGATGGAGCCTCCGGTACGGGTAACAGAGTGCAGATAGATTAAGTTCATGATGGAACCTCCGATACTGGGTAACATCCAACACATGTCACATGATGTTAAGGATACCGCGAATACATGTCAGAAATTGGATAATCATTCATTGTACAGAACATAACATTTCAGAAAATAATTCTTATTTCATCATACAAAAAATAAATAAGGTTGAACATAGCTTTACTATGTTATTACTCACAGTTGGCCTTGAGACAGACAGACGGAGCAGATTGGTGAAACGGTACGTGGCATGTGACCTACATGATACATAACAAATATACACTTGAAACACACGTTCGAATTGTACATAACTTATGTCGTTTGCTTTAGTGTGTTTCTAATCTTTAATCCTCGTTATGGAGTCTTAAACATGGCCTAGGAATGCCTAGGATGGAATGAGGATGCGAGAATGCATTGGAAAACATTTCTTAAAATTTGCTAAAAATAAGGTCCATGCTCGAGCGTGGCTTTCCTTGCTCGAGCGGACATACAGACAATGAAGCTTCGCTCGAGCGTGACTTTCCCTGCTCGAGCGGATTGCAAACTCTTGAAAAATTATTGGTTGCACGTTTTTCACGCTCGACGTATGCTCAAGCGTGAGACTCAAACCTTTGATCGAGCGTAGATTCCCTCACTTGAGCGGACTGCAAAATACAAGAACTTCTAGGTATATGCATTTCACGCTTGAGCGTAACAATCGTTGCTCAAGCGGAAGTACATGTACTCAGAGTGCACGCTCGAGCCTAAAGTTCCCCGCTCGAGCGTGGATGCGTGGATCAAATTTCTAGAAATTCCAGATTCGATCACCAAGCTCAAACTCAACTTTGAAGCATCCAAAACTCATTTTTCTGGGCCAAAACTTGAGGAAATACATGAAAACTCATAATACAACATGTTTAAAGAATTATAACAAGAAATCATGGCCTAAAGGCTTGTCAATTGTATAAGAATTCAACTTTAAACCCCAAATTAATTCATGAACATAACATGCAAGTACATTTTTGAGCTAAGGCTCTCCAAAACATGATCAAATGCTACTAAGTAACACGAAACCCATTGTGTTTCCAAAATTAAAGTGAACCCAACACATGCATGAAGGAATTCTTGAAAATCAATCTTCAAAATGCTATGAAACATGCATTCATGCATGGATTAATCTACTTCCCTACTGCTTAAGCTTGATTCTCACATCTTATAGCTCAATTCACTTGAATTCATGCATGAACAACTTAAATCCACAATTAAAAGAATGAATTTCCTACCTTAAGTCTTGAATTCCAAGTGTGGAAGCTTAAACATGCAATTTTCCTTCAATCCCTCTAACTCTCCAAGCTAATCTCTAGATGAATTCAATTTTTTTTCTTCCAACTCTCTCTCTCTCCCTCACGTTGGGCATCAAGGAAATGGAAGAGTGAAATGAAAACATAACCTTAGTGGGGTCAAAATGGCCTTGTAGGTAGTAAGTTAACAAAACTAATCAAATGACATTATTTTAATCAAATTTAATCGCTTCGAACCAAATTTTAATTAAACTTACCATAAAATTCTGTAAATCTTATTTAGCACATAAATCAAGTCAATTTCTGATTCGGATACCGATAGGACTTTCAATTCGTAAATCGAAGCTCAAGCTAGAATAGATCTTTCTTCACCGAACAGATAGAGACACAAAAATAACGCAATACATATGCAAATTAATTCCAAATCTCTCCTAAATTACTGTTAGGTATAATTAAGTACGGATTAACGTTAATCATAGGTCGGGGTTGTTACACCAGACCCTTAAGAATTATTGCACACCCACTGCATACACATAACCATCATGCATATAATTACCCGACACCACTGCTGTTCATTATGAGATTAAGTCCAGCATCATACAAATGCTCCCATCATTCCATGGACTAGCTCATGATGATCCTTATAAACATTTGAATGAATTTCTGAAAATTTTCTCTACAGTGAAGATCTAGAGTTTCACAAATGAGGCCTTAATGTTGCGATTGTTCATATTCTCATTAAAGGACAAAGCCAAACATTGGCTGAAGTCCTTACCTGCTAATTCAATAGGACCAATTACAACAGGGGTTTTTGGAGATGTAGTTTCCCATTGGTAAGACCAACCAATTAAGGCGAGCCATCACCAATTTTGCTCAAATTGATGGCGAGCAATTTCACGAAACATAGGAGAGACTTCATGACCTTCTCCAACAGTGTTCCCACCACCAAGTGCCTGATTGAAAACTTGTTCAAAATTTTTACTATGGCTTAATTGAGTCTCACCGCCAAATGATGGATTCATCTTGTGGTGGGACATTCATGTCCAAAAATGACGCTGAGGCATGGCAACTATTTGAGAACTTAAGTGATAATTCCCTTCACCATGCCTTCGCAGCCCGGCAAGTCCGTCAACCAGTAGTTGAAGCCTCGAAGAGAGGGGGCATTTATGAGGTTGGGCAAAACTTAGAGTTAACTCAACAAGTAGAGGCATTATCCCACAAAATGGACCAATTATTAGCTGCGGACATGTCCCTACACAGCAAGATCAACCTCAATTTCATGAGGCGTGTGCTATTTGTGAGAGCCCTGCTCATGACTTGAGTGAGTGCCCTTCGGCATCACAATTTTCGGAGTTAGTCCAAGAGCATGTGAATGTGGCTCAAAGATTCTCCAACCTGGGTAATGACCCACACTCCAGCACATATAATTCGAGATGGAGAAATCACCCTAATTTTTCATGGAGATCTCCTTCACATGGTACTTCTTACAACCCTCTACCACCAAAGCAGAATTTTAATAATTTTGCCAACTAATCTTCCTACTAACCACCATAACCTTACCGACCCCCACAATCTTACCGGCAACCACAACCCCCACATGTTCCTCAAGGTAACTCTGTCTTTGAGACTCAGGTGTTAGAAGTTATCACAGAACTTAAGGGATTAGCACTAGTAGTTCACTTCCACACTCACTCCATTGCCAAGCTAGAGGCCCAATTAGGTCAAATGTCTAACAACATGAATATGAGAGAAGAGGAAAAATTACTGAGTTAGACTGTGGCCAACCCTAAGGGTTAAAACGGGGCAGAGGGTTTGGATGGGAATAGAAAGCACCATGAGCAGGTGTAAGCTATGATTACCTTGAGAAGTAGGAAGTAGTTAGAGCCTCGGCCAGTTGCGCCTGATGTAACTAGAGTTAAGAAAGGTGACCACGATAGTACACCCAACGAGAGTAAGGGTAAGGGGGAAACACCTAAGAGGGATGACTTAGTCCCTAGCACTTCACATGAGCCTAAGGCACCATATGTGCCTAAGGCACCCTTTTCCCAATGCTTTGATACATCGTCCCTTTTCAATAAGAAGATGGCATCCATGGAAGCAATGATGGAGGTCTTTAAACAGGTAAAAATCAACCTTCTCCTGTTGGAGGCGATTAAGCAAGTACCCTCCTATGCTAAATTTCTGAAGGACCTTTGTACGCAAAAGCGTAAATCTAGGACACACGTGTCCCAAAAGGTCATACTCACGGAGCAAGTAAGCTCTATCTTGTTGAATGACACACCCCCTAATCTTAAAGACCCGGGTGCCCTAACCATTACATGTATTATAGGGGACCATTTCATTGATAGGGCCTTATTAGATTTAGGGGCTAGTGTCAATTTGTTGCTGTACTCTGTGTACTAAAAATATGGGCTTGGCGAGTTGAAGCCCATTACTGTTACTCTTCAATTGGCTGACCAGTCCCTCAAAGTGCCATGTGGCATGATTGAGGATGTGCTAGTGAAGGTCGATAGGTTTTAGTTTCCTGTTGACTTTTTGGTTTTAGATATGGAACCGGTAGCTAGTTCTAGAAAACAAATCCCGGTGATCTTAGGTCGACCTTTCTTGGTTACGGCCAATACATGCATAAATTGTCGTACCGGGGTTATAGAAGTTTTATTTGGGAACATGCAAGTGAAACTTAATGTTTTCCAAGCATCCCAACAACCCTACGAGAGAGAAGAGTGCTTATTTGTGGATGTTGTGGATGGTATTGTGGAGGAAGCTTTACCATCCATTCTTGTAGAGGACCCTTTATAGGCTTATTTAGCTCATTTTGGATTTGAGAATTTTGATATCGACGGGTCGATTGAAGAGGTGAACGCTTTATTTAATGCTTCTTCTACACCGGATTTTCCTCCGTAGAAAGCCCGGTTTGAGTCACTTTCTCCTCTGTCGAGAGTGCTCGCCATACCATCTTTGGTCATATCACCTACACTTGAGTTGAAGCCACTCCTGACCACACTTAAGTATGCATTTTTAGGGCCCCAGGATACTTTACCAGTCATCATTGCATCTGACTTGACTGCAGAGCATGAGAGTCAATTAATGAGTGTTCTCGTGGCATATCGAAGTGCTATAGGGTGGTCGGTGGCTGATTTGAAAAGGATAGATTCCTCCGTGTGCATGCATTATATATACCTAGAGGAGGACACCAAACATTCTTGTGAAATGCAACGGAAGCTTAATCCCAATATGAAAGAGGTGGTGAAAATGGAGGTATTAAAATTGTTGGATGTGGGCATTATATACCCCATCTCGGATAGCAAGTGGGTGAGTCCCACACAAGTGGTGCCCAAGAAATCGGGCATCATTGTTGTTGAGAATGAAAGATGAGAGTTAGTCCCTACACAAACTACTATTGGGTGGTGAGTGTGCATTGATTATAGGAGACTGAATTCCACGACTAGGAAGGATCATTTTCCCCTACCTTTTATTGATCAGATCCTAGAGCGGTTAGCGGGGCAGGGTTTCTATTGTTTTCTTGATGGCTACTCGGGGTATAATCAAGTCCCGGTGTACCCCATTGACCAAGAAAAAACCACTTTCACTTGCCCTTTTGGCACTTTTACTTATAGGCGTATGCCATTTGCGTTATGTAATGCACTGACGACTTTTCAACAGTGTATGATGACCATTTTCTATGACATGGTGGAGAAATTTTTAGAGGTTTTCATGAATGAATTCTCTATGTTTAAGCCTTCTTTCGAGAAATGTCTCTAGAACTTAACCAAAGTCCTTATTCGTTGTGTGGAGACAAACCTGATTTTGAGTTGGGAAAATAGCCATTTTATGGTTCATGAGGGTATAGGGTTGGGACACATTGTGTCCCCTCGAGGCACAGAGGTTGACAAAGCTAAGGTTGACCTCATTGTAGGCCTCCCTCTACCCAATTCTGTGCCTCAAATTAGGTCTTTTCTAGGGCATGTAGGTTTTTACTGTAGTTTCATCAAAGATTTTAGTAAAATATCACGTCTTTTGTGTAGTTTACTTGCTAAGGGCGCACTTTCTATCTTTGATGAGGTATGCTTGAAGGCTTTTGAAACATTGAGAATGGCCCTTTCCATCGTCTCAATCATGAAATCACCGGATTGGTCACTTCCCTTTAAAATCATGTGTGATGCCTTAGATTATGCTGTTGGGGCTGTGTTGGGTCAAAGGGTGTAGCAATCCCAGTATCGATTCTTTTTTTTTCATGTGTTTGCCACTTCGACTGGGCCGGTCGGGAGTCGAGGGGCGCCTGGGGTCGAGAGGTCGAACGCCTTCATGGGTCAAGCAAGACCCTTGGGCGAGGCAACGCCCTGGCGGTCGAGCCGCCTGGCCACTTGCGGGGTCTAGGGGTAGCGCCTGATGGGGTTGAGGCAAGGCCTCAAAACAAAAATGTATAATGCATTCGAAGCTGCTTACCCGCTCGAGCGGCCGTTTATGCGCTCGAGCAGAGAATGTTGGGTTTCAGAAGTTTGACCTGTCTACAAAAGTACTGGGATAGTGTGTTTGACGCTTGAGCGAGGCTTTCCACGTTCGAGCGGACCACGTTATATCAGTTCGTGAATCTGATGTTTCAGATCATTTTTTTTAGTCTTCTCTCTCTCTCTAAAACTCTCCAAAATTCCAGATCGGGAGTTTCTCTCTCTAGAAGTCATCTTCTCTCTTTGATTTCTCCAAATCCATTGGGATTTAGACCTAAGTTCTTCACCAAAGTCGGTTATCTAGGCGAGGGTTACGTTGTGTGCAGTGGAGATTGAATTTTATCGTCGTTGAATTTGGGGTTTTCAACTCGTTTCTTCGTCAAACTTGAGGTAGGGATTTTCTTTGAGTTATATATATGTTTTTGCAAGATCTAGATGATTTTCGAAATCATCACTTGATTAATTTTGAAAACTTGTTGTTGATTTAAGAAAAAGAGTGCTTTTCAAAGTGGGTTTACTAGAAATTTGGGGGTTTTTGGAACTATGTTGATGAAAGGGAGATGTTTTGGTGAGATCTTGTCAAATATTTGAAGATGGATGGTTTTGGTGAGAAACCTAGAAATTTGGAATTTTTAAAAAAGAAGTTAAAAATCCATAGTTGATATTGCTATATTTATTTTAAATGGTAAAATAAATGATGTTTGGAAAATTTCTTGTTTATATTTTATAAATGTTAAATTTTGAAGAAGTATGAGAATTGTTACTCACTTTGGAAATTATTATTTGAAAGTATTGATATAGTCTTGAAGTGACTAAGTTGTGAGAAATGTTTGAAAGGTGGGAATTATGCTATCTCTTGGATTAATTGAAATAAATGTATATTTATTCATCTTGTGAAATTGCATAGAAAGGAGAAATGAGAATTTTGATCACAATGGTAGTATTGTGTGGAAGAATTGGAAATGGAAGAATTGTTGCATTGTATTGTTATGGTTGCATTGTCATATCAAATCATTTGATTACATTGAACTTTGAAAGTTGATTTGAAAACTTGCATTGAGAAAGAATGTTGAGAAATGAGTTTTCATGAAATGGTTTTTGGGTAAATACGGTGGTAAGTCTTGACAGGTAGTGTGGATTATGGGTGTCGAGCCTTCCAGCTTGTGACTGGTAAAAATGACGGAATGGGTGTCGAGCCTTCCAGCTTGTGACTGGTAAAAATGACGGAATAGGTGTCGAGCCTTCCAGCTTGTGACTGGTAAAAATGACAAAAAATGGGTGTCGAGCCCTCCAGATGATACTAGTAAAAATGACAAATTGGTAGTACTTGTATAGTCTACTTGCAGACACTGACCTAGGGATTACCAGAGTTGTATTTACCGCCCCTTGAACAAAATTGATAAATGTGGAACAATTGAAATTGCATGGCATCATTGAGCATGATGGTTTTTGAATAAATGAAGATGTGTTCTATTTTTTTTCAAAAGAGCATGGCATGGCATGTGCATTCACTTTTTTTGAGACTTGTATAAAATGTATATACTTTGTGAAGGATTTTTCTACTGGGCTTTATGCTCACCCTACGGGATTTTTGTGCAGGAAAGGATGTGGTAATCCCGCCTAACTGAAGGTATGGACGTGTGTGAAGAGAGCATAGTATGCTCGTTTGCTGTGACTCTGATTGTAAGCCAAGGGCTTTATATGTGTGGGTTTGAATAACCGTTTTGTGTAACCAGGCTCAGGCCTTGGAACTTGTAAACCCTTAGGGGTATTTGTTGTTTAATTAATGTTGTTGGATTAATTGTATCATCGCATTAAGACTATTTACATCATGTAATGCAAGTATGAGGATTTGTTATCAGTTTTACTTTAAAGAGCCATGACTAGTGTATCACCATTTGGGCATGAAAATGGGGGCGTTACAAAGGGTCAATAGGGCATCATATGCTATATACTATGCTAGTCGCACTCTCTTGGATGCACAATTCAATTAAATTACCACCGAGAAAGAGTTGCTAGCTGTGGTCTTTGCCTTTGATAAATTCCGGT
Source organism: Camellia lanceoleosa (assembly GCA_025200525.1). NCBI lineage: Eukaryota > Viridiplantae > Streptophyta > Magnoliopsida > Ericales > Theaceae > Camellia > Camellia lanceoleosa. Next base: position 123,006,063 of record CM045771.1, on the reverse strand, counting down.
CTTATCTCTTAGGTTCTAAGGTCATAGTCTTCACTGATCATGCTGCTTTGCGGTATTTATTATCAAAGAAAGAGACCAAACCTAGGTTGATTAGATGGATTTTGTTGCATTAGGAATTTGACCTAGAGATCCGAGATAAGAAATGTAACGACCCCAAAATCCGTATTAGAGATTACCTTTATGGCTTTATGGGTTAATGCATTTTAATTTAATGATATCTGTTCAAATTGAGGAATTATCTGTTGAGCCACGGCTTTAAAAATTGAAATTACCGACCTTTACGGGTTCATAAATGACAATTGAGTACTTGGGTGTGTTAATGGAAATTTTTAGAACTATTTGGAAAAATTAATTGGAAATCTAATTTGTCTGATTTGTTAATGCACATTTGGGTGGTTAACTTGGTACTGTAAATTGAAGGCCTTAGAGGGTTCAGAAACCAGAACAGGGGACATAGTTATGATCAGCACAATTTTTAGTGTCATCTGGGAAGTTTAATTGGGATTTGATTTAATGCGATTCGAAAGGCTGCGTTTGGCTCTCCCTATTGTGTTAAACTTATATGTGTGTATATTTAATTTATATATATATGAGAGGCATAAGTTGAACTCGTCTCTTGGAACCTAAAAATATTTAAAAGATGGAGAGGGGAAACCGTGAAAAGGAGAGAGAGAAGAGAGACAAGCTCCTCAATATCCATGGTGGTTTTGAAGATGCTTGAAGGGAATTGAAGAAAGAAAATGAAGATCACCCATGGGAAACTTGGGGGAAATTGAAGAAAGCTAAGAGAAAGATAATGATTGAACTAAGGTATGATCATCTATCTTGAATCCTTATGTTTAAAGCATCAATTACATGAAATCAAGGATTGATATGGAAGATGTGAACTTTGAACCCCAACTATGGCTATATTATGTTCTTGTGTTCTTGTGCTTGGGAATTGAGTAATATTTTGAGGTTATGATGTTTGATGGAGATTAATAATGTGAAATTTATCATGTATTAAAGGGTTTTGGGCTTTGATTTACATGAAATTGAGGTTTGATTTTGAAAATGAGAAGTTCCAATTTTATAGCCATTTTCAGACTACAAACTACCCAGGGCCGCACGTGCGACTCTGTTTCCCGTACATGCAGGAGACAGCTCTGTTCAGCCAACTTTGAATAAGCATATCTTTTGCCTTCGGACTCCGTTTTGAGTGATTCTTGAGCCTAAAATTAAGCCCCGAAAGTATAGTTTCCAATGGTAGTGGTCTCATTCCCAAATTCTAAATACGGAAATAGTTATACCCAAATTAGTGATGACTGTTCACTTTCTGTCAACCAGTTTTGTACCATTTCTTCACCTAAACCATTTCCCATCGATTTCTCCTGTTTTCTGAGACATGGATTATAACTTATTAAGGAATAATGAGCTTGGTACCACCATGGCTAATTGATTGAATGATCAAAGAGAATAAATAAAGGATTGAGTATAATTTTATATTATGTGTTGTGCACTGTACTTGTAGGTCGAGACGAGGACATCGTCCCATTACTAACGGGAGTCGATCATTGTGAGTAATAGTAGTATAACAATATGTTTCACTTACTTCCTGTGATTATGATTTATGTATTGTTATTTGTGAATGGTCTATTCCATGGATGTTGTGCTTTGATTCAATTAATCGATTTGCTTGAATAATGGCATTGATATGGACTTAAGGTCGTTCTGTCCCTAATATAAATGTGGGCCCGAGGCCGTTATGATGTGAATTGTTCTGTCCCTATTAATGTAGTGATACATTTGCCTTCTGTTAATAGTTATTATTAATGTTCTATTATCCGCAAGACAACTATGTCGACTTGTAATAAACCATGGGAAAATTTGTGTGCACTATTGAGTAATAGTACTGTAGCAGTACGTTTTGCTTACTGTTAAGAGTTAATATTGACGTTCTGTTATCTGCAAGTTAACTATCTTAATTTATGATGAACAAATGGAACATATGTGTATTATGGAACAATGATATCTTTGTGTATCTGGAATCATTCTATTTTGTTAATAGTGGGCCCGAGGCCAATCTGTTGATATCTGGGCCTAAGGCCGCTCTATATAATATATTGGGCCTAAGGCCATTCTGTATTATCTGTGGGCTTAAAGTCAATCTGTATCATGTCTGGGCTTAAAGTCGTTCTGTATCACATCTGGGCTTAAAGCCGTTCTGTATCACATATGGGCTTAAAGCCATTCTATATTGTATCTGGGCTTATAGTTGATCTGTATTATATATGGGCTTATAGCCAATCAGATATATCCTGACTTCTGATGTTCAGATATCTTTGGGCTTCTGACGCCTCAGATCATATCTGGGCTTCTGACCACTCTTTATTATATATGGGCCTGAGGTCGTTCTGTGTTACATGTGGGTCTGAGGCTGTTTTAAAATATGATTATATATAAGATCTGTGTACAGTTTGATATGCATATTTACATACTCTAAGTCTATGCTCAATTAATTAACCTCCTTACATTGCTATTATTCACTGAGCCTTACTCACTCCGTTTTTATGAATATTTTTGTAGGTGAGCCGGCGGAGATTGACACTAGAGTTGTACTAAGGTTCGCCTGTCTACCAAGTCACCGGGGTATGTCTCTATGTAAAGGCCTTAATTTGTGTTGGGAGTCATATAAATTATTAAGTCTTATCTAAGAGTGTGTGAGATCTATATGAATTCTATGATTATATATAACTCTGGGAATGTATTTAAATGATTAAATCCAATTAAACCATCATGTATGCACAAGCTCAATGGATGTTGTCTTTTATTGATATTGCTTCTGCCTAAGGCCCGCATATGGTTAAATATTATTTTAAAATTCTGTTTTGAGGCCAAACTTTTAGGGGCGGGTTTGGGTCGTAACAAGAAAGGATCTGAGAATGTGGTGGCGGATCACCTCTCCCGAATCCTTGTTGAGTATACTAGTGAACCTCTAATTTAGCATGATTCGTTTCCGGACGAACAACTCCTTGTGGTGTCACGAGCGAACCCTCCGTGGTTTGCACATATTGTGAATTACTTGGCCATTGGGTAAATTCCTCAAAATTGGTCTAGGTAAGACAAAGACCGATTCTTTTTGTAGGTCAGGTATTATTTTTTGGAGGATCCGGAGTTGTTTAAATATTGCTTTGACTAAGTAACCTGACGATGTGTGCCGAAGAGTGAGGTGCATAGTATTCTTACTTTTTGTCATTTTTCTGCATGTTGCGGTCATTTTAGTGGGCATAAAACGGCCGCCAAGATTTTATAAAGCGGGTTTTATTGGCCCACAATTTTTAAAGATGCCCATCAATTTTGTGGAACTTGTTTGCGCTGTCAGCAAATGGGTTCGATATCTCGGTGTGACATGATGCCAATGTTCCTTATTCTTGTGGTAGAGATCTTTGATGTTTGAGGGATTGATTTTATGAGACCTTTCCCGTCGTCATTCGGATTTGAGTATATTCTCTTGACAGTAGATTATGTGTCTAAGTGGGTGGAAGCGATAGCTACCCGAACAAACGATCATAAAGTGGTAATCAAATTTCTGTATGAAAACATCTTTAGTCATTTTGGGTTTTCTAGAGCCATAATAAGTGATCAGGGTACACATTTTTGTAACCGGTTCTTTGAGTTGGTAGTTAAGAAATACTCTATCATTCATAAAGTTGACACTCTATACCACCCTCAAACTAGTGGCTAAGTGGAAGTCTCAAATAGGGAGGTAAAACACATAATAGAGAAAACGGTGAGGCCAGATTGGAAAGATTGGTCACAACATTTGATTGATGCATTATGGGCCTACGCACTACTTATAAGACACCTATTGAGATGTCACCATATTGGGCGGTGTTTGGCAAAGCTTGCCATCTCTCGGTTAAACTTGAGCACCAAGCATTATGGGCCATAAAGAAGTTTAACTTCGATATGGCCATGGTTGGGCTACATCGGAAATTGCAACTCAATGTGTTAGAAGAAATTCGGAATGATGCATATGAGAGTTCGATAATTTTTAAAGTTCGGACTAAGGAATTCCACGACAAGCACATTAATAGAAAATCCTTTGAACCCGGCCAAAAAGTGTGGCTTTTTAACTCAAAATTGAGACTCTTTCTGGGTAAGCTTAAATCAAGATGGAATGGTCCATTTGTGGTTGTTGAGGCATTTATTCATGGCACCGTTGAGGTGCAAGATCCAAAGAATGGTGTCACGACCCAAACCCGCCCCTATGGGTTTAGCACCGTAACCGGCCAATAATCCGAGATTACCGAAGGCCTGCTTAACAGTAGAACGATAAAATAGAGTACAGGGGCATGGCGGAAGCCAAAATAGTAAATAAACAATGTCCAATGAGCTGTGACAGTCTGTATGCAAAAAGATTTTTCATACATACATAGATATATACACAGTATTTACAATCAATCAAGACAGGGACTTAATCCCTATTTGGCGGTACAGTGCAGTAACAGTCTATACAGATACAATACAATTGCAGAGATAGACGGGGAAGATTAAAAACACCCCTAAGCCATAGCTTGGCAGGCTCGGAACCTCGCAGTGAGGCACAGTGGTTGGCTTGACAAAACTGGAGTTTACTCCGACGCTTCTAGCTTTGGTCCGGTGCCTGTACACCTACATATATATATATATATATGAGCAGTGAGCTAAAGCCCAGTGAATAACATAATGTGTAAAGAGGTTTAGAATGAATGCCCTTACAGTAATGAAAACAGTTCATTAAATCAGTATATCGCTTGTTATTCGACGATGAAAGACCATATGTGGTACATTCGTTAAGCGTAACGATAAGCAGAGGTCTTAAAAGACCGACGATAAATGATGGCCATCAATCAAGAAATGAGTGGTTCCAACGAGGAACCGACAGAGATCTATCTGATAACGAATAAGCGATGGGTGCTAAGGATGTCACGATGCGATTGAATATAGGACATACATTCATTCAAGAAACGATGAATTAGAAAATAAATGCAGATTCGATTGTTCAAAAGATAATCATTTTGAACATATCTTTACACAATTATTATTCACAGAGTTCTGGGCTACAGTAGGCTAGAGCGTCTCCTCGAAATGCCAACCCTAGACAGTACAGAGTGAACACACACTAAGCTATACAGTTGGAAAAAATAATAATTTAATCCCTAATTTGCCTTGGTGTGGCTCTACATCTATATCCTCATTAAGATGTCTTAAACATGCCCTAGGAATACCTAGGATGGAATGAGGATGCAAAGATGCGCTTAGAAAACACTTTACAAAATTTGCTGAAAATAGGGGTCCCGCTCGAGCGAGGCTTTCTTCGTTCGAGCGAGCTTACCAAAACAAAGGGTTCGCTCGAGCGGGTAATCCTTCGCTCAAGCGGTCTGTAAAAATGCAAAAGTTCTGGATGCTAAGTTTTTACACTCGATGCTCGCTCGAGCGTGAGACATAGCTCTTCGCTCGAGCGTAGGTTTCTTCGCTCGAGCGTACGCCTGCACTCACCAAGATTCTGAGAGCTTGAAATTTACGCTCGAGCCACCATTCCGTCGCTCGAGCGTAGCTCAGAGTAAACGGTGGTCGCTCGAGCGAAGAAGCCAAGTCTGGAATTTCCAGATTTGCCTCCCAAGCTCAAACCAAGCATTCTACAGCTCTAAACTCGACCTCTTGGGCCCAAATCCTGGAAAACACATCTAAACTCAATATTCAACAACTTTCAAAGCTCAATTTGTGAATTTAAAGTCCAAGGGTGAGTCAATTAAATCCAAATTTCAAACCCATTTTCGTGAATATGAAGAACACGCAAACATGCATGAATTCAAATCATTTCAAAGCTTCAATTAGATGCTTTAGTGAGCCAATTGTTCCAAAAACAAGTTGAAATCATGGACCATTACAAAATTATGAACATGCATGTACCATTTCATGAAGGACAACTTCAAAACTTCAAATTAAAGACATGCATGCATGAGCTAGGCTCCAATTTGACATATATGGACCAATTGAAGGCTCAAATCACTAAGGATACAAGAACTAGGCATAAACAAGCTTAAACACAACAATGAGAGGTTAAATTCCTTACCTAGAGCTTCAAGTACAAGGTGAGGAAGCTTAATTTACAACCTATGTTCCAATTCCTTTAATTACCAAGCAATTTACAACCAAAATTGAAATGAAATCAACTTCTCAAGTTTCTCTCTCTCTCTCTCTAAGGTCGGTTATACACTCAAAATAGGTTGAAGAAAGTGTTGATCAAATACAAGACTAAGTCCCTCTATGTTGGTATAATGGCCCACTAACAATGGCATGATTGTAAATAAGCCTAATGATGCAAATTACCAATAATTAATCTAATTTAATCGTACCAAATCAAATTTCAGATAATTACACCATAAAATCACATAAATTATGATGATCACAAAACACTAATCGATTTCGGGTTCGGCCGCCAATAAGGCCTTCAATTAACAGTTTAAACATAAGATTACAAACAGATAATTAAACGACAAACAGATAGATATGCAATTAATTAGATATACTCGACCAATTGGTTCAGATTCGGTTAGTCGATTCAAGATTTCATTGATTCATTACTTATCATAATCGATCTCGATTTATCAAGATTATTCGTAGGAAATCGATGTCGATGGTGAGGGTTATTACAAATGGCCACACTTTCAAAGTGAATGACCAAAGATTAAAGCCATATATAGAGGGAATTGAGAATAGGATATGATTGAGTTGATTACTTTGATGGACCATTTTTACTATGATTGAGAGATTGATGTCTTGTTCTCTTTTATTTCCTTTCTATTTTTCTTTATTTTTGTTGTGCTTTATTGGTGTCTAGGAGACTTTAAATCATCTAAAGGTGAAATTCCTTTGGTGTTTGCTGTGCCCGAGTGACATTTGAAGGTTTGGTATAGCCACCTAATTGCGTTTGTAGTGAGTTCCAAGGAGACCAACTTAGACGGTGGAAACTAGAGTTCGAATGGCAAAGCTTAGAACGTAAAGGTTTGGAATTTTCGAGACTAAAGTCTGGTTTAAATACCCAAGGGTATGGAGATTGCTTCAAAACCACCCCGGCTTGAACTTTGTATGGCAGCCCCATAGGTCGAGTTAGCCTTAGGCACCTCGATTCTGGATACCGAATCAACTTAGTCTATCACCCTGTTGGAGAATAGATAAAGTTACAAACACTGTTAGGGAGAAAAGTAGTATCCATGGTTTTCGCGTGAAGATTATACATTTATTGAAATTTTATTTCTTTTCATAGGTTATTTTTATTTTGTTTATGAAATAATGTACAAGTTGGGTTGAGAGAGTATTAAAAAATAAAAAATAAAAAAAATTCTCGTATGTGCGGCCAAAGTGTCCAGTCCCCAAATTTTCTATTGCTTTAAAAGCAGGTGCATAGAGGAGGTGTGGGGGTGCGTCCGTACGTGCGGTGAGGCTTTCAAAAAAAAAAAATCCAGAAAAATGTTTTTTGAGCCTGCATTAATTGCAGTTGCGTGGTGTGGTATGGCTTGCACGCCGTACGTGCTGCCTGGGCCCCGCACGTGGGGGGAATTTTCTGATTCAAATTGGACTCGTGCTTTATATACACGAGCGTGGCGTGGTGTGGGGTCTGTCCACACGTGCAAAGAACAACCCCGCACGTACAAGACGACGTTCCAACCAAAAAAAAAAAAACTGCAGCTTGTTTTTTATTTATTTATTTAATTCCATTTATTGTATTTCTTTATAATATATATATATATATATATATAAATAAATAATAAAAAAGATTTCTTTCTTATATATATATATAATTTATTTTATCTATTTCAGTATAACTTATTTTGTAAAAAAAAAAACTAATCATAAATATAAAAAAATAAAAAAACATTCAGTTTATTTTTTATATTTTTATATTTTATTTATTTTTGTTTTTGAAAAAAAAATTTGATTTCAACAAAACCTAACCCTAGACCCTCTTTGACTATCACTGTAGAGATCCTAATTTTTAGTAATTACATGTGTAACTCTGAGACTTAGGTTAATAACATTTTAGCCCCTAGTTTCATAAAAGTCTGCATAATGGCCCAATAAAGAATAATTTTTAATCATAGAACACCACTTTATAATTGAAAACACCCTAACACTTGGCTTTTATTTATTTTACCTCATAGTTTCTAAATTAATTCATACATTTTATTTATTTATTTTAGGCTAGTTGCATATTTACTAATTCTTTGAATCTTTATTATTTATTTGAGCAAATAAATTGCCATAAATATCTTTAAATAAATTGTTTTATTGTTTATTTTAATATTTATTTGAGCAAATTAGTAGTAAATTAGTGGAAAAATATCTAGATATTTATAAGTTTTCTTAGTCATTAAGTAAGAAGGGTAGAATGGTCTTTTTCAACCCAAATTCATGGCCTATAAATTGAGATCATTGTCTCAATTTCCACTCTCACGTTTCAGCAGCCCAGGGAGAGGGTGAGAGAGGAAGAGTGTGATTAGGGGAACACTAGAGAAGAAAAAAAAAAACAGAGAGAGAAAATGAAGAAAATGTGACTCAAGAAGGTAAAAACACATCTCTTTCTTGTCTTCTCCAATTCTTACACCCATCTCATCCTATTTTTTAGATGCCCTCTTGTGTTGCATATTAATATTAAATAGGGTTTTGGTGTGTATGAAAGGGTGGGTATGAGCTAGTGACATTGTCTTGCAAATTTGTCAAATTAGGCACTGCTGTAACTTCTCTAATTTAAAAGAAATATCAAATTTGTTTATTCCTCAAATCTGAATTTAGTGTAGGCTATTTGGTGCATTTAGAGCTTTTGATAATTTTATTAGCCCCTAATTGTGTGTTTTTAGGGCTTGGATATTTTGTTTAAAAATCTGGTCCTGAGTCTCTGAAAAATAGTCCACTTCTTTCAATTTTATAAAATTCCAAAAAAATCATCTCATGCTGGTTCTTCTATCAAAATTTAGAATTTTGAGTCTTCTTTCCAACAGAATTTATTTGGGTGAAAATCATCGGGTAGATTGAGAGGAAAGCTAGTTTTCCCAAAGGGTGACAAATCTAGACAAGTTTTTGAATATAGGTTGTAAATGAATTTCTAAAGGTACTGTGCAAATTCTAAGAATTGGAACTGAAACTAGACAAGTTGATTATTATTTCTGTGCAATTTCAGTCCCTAATTTGACCTGAAAGTATTTTTACCAAAGCATTATTGTTGGCCCTGCAAAACTGAACAGTGCTGAAAATCGTGTTTTATTGTGTTATTTGTCTCTAAGTATTTCAAGGCATGCCTAATGTTATTTGCTTGCTTTACAATACTTATGGATGACTATCATGGGCTATATTTCCTCTCTTATATTTGTCTCATGCTCTTTTATATTACCAAATTACTGAATGTGACTAACTTGCTTAGCAAAAGATCTAATAAACCAGAAATGATAAGGGATTGGCAATGGGTGACGTTCATATTAGTTTTTTGGAATAATTTATACATATGAATGACATGAATTATGATGGGATTAAAACCAAATGAGTTAAGTCTTGCGCAAGCGGTCTAAGCGAGCCCCTGGGTTGACATGGATGTATTCAGACTCTATGCAGTGGTTTCAGGGTGTAAGCGAATCCTTTGGTATGGTATGTGCAGGGTGTAAGTGAGCCCTAGGCACGATTTGGGTGTAGGCGAGCCCATTTGTTTGGCCGTCCCTTTTGAGGTCCATTAATGTCACTACCGTTAATGTCACTACCGGTAAATAACCGGGAGGTGGGCATAAGTGGTAAGGTTTGCAAAGCAGTAAAATAGGAAGTTCTGAATAGTCCGGTGTTCAATCCATGTGGTTGGGTAGAAGGATCTCTTTGGGAGATTCTAGATGTCTAGTCTAACTACTAATTTATAGAACCTTGTTGTAATATTGTATGTTATGTTACCCAATTTGTTCTGTGTATGGTTGATTGGTTGATAGAAGAAATGTGGATGTATGTGTTTTTACTGGGCATTCCAAGCTCATGTTGTGCCATGCCAGGTGATGAAGCAGTTTACAATAGTGATGGTTATTTCGAAGGAAACTAAGACGAAGTGTTGGAGCTATGGTTCATATGAAGACTTGGACTAGTAGTTTTTTTTTTTTTCCTTTTGACTTTTGGTTTGGCAATGTTTTGGTAATCTTGTAATTGAATATAAATGAATTATCTGTGATGTTAACTCTGGTTATATATGTATATTAAGATGTTTTGGTTATCTATCCTACTTGTATTGTATTATTGTACGTATTTAACAGCCCGGAAGTTGGGACATTACAGAATGCTATAAGAGCTTAGGTTCAACCCTTACCCATGTGTTTCGACTTCAAACAATTTGATGATCTCCTACGAAGGGAAGTAGTTTTCAAAAAAACTAAGTTACATATTAGATATGTATATAAATATAAATATAAATATAAATATATATATATATATATATATATAATAAAACATGATGATTTTTGAATTTGTTCTACACACATTTGTCATAGTAGGACATTTGGACGGCTCAGATCTACTCCAATGATAAAACAACGGCTGAGATATATTTTTCAAAAAATATCCAATATGTACATTTTTTATTTTCCCTCTTCTCTCTCTTACTTTTTCCTTTTCTCACACATCCTTTTATGATCTTATGATCCCACATTCCTCTCTCTTTTCTTTTATTTTTTTTATTTTCTTCTATTTTTATTTTTCTCTCTATTTGTTTTTTTTTAATTTTTAATTTTCTTCTTTTTGTTCACTTATTTTTTATTTATATTATATGGAAAAGTCTGCAATCCCAGAATTAGAAACCAGATTTTACTGTGTGTAATTAATGAATTTTATAGTCCATAAATTAAATGAATTTGAACAATTAATTATTATTTTTAAATATATTGAATACACGATAAATTTAGATCTCGTATGAATTTTCAACATCTATATAATAAAGCAGGATGGTTTTTGAATTTGTCTAACAAACATTTGTCCTACTAGGACATTTGGACGGTTCAGATTTATTGAAATTATAAAATAACGGCTGAGATATATTTTCCAAAAAATATCCTACATGTATATTTTTTATTTTCTCGCTTCTATCTCTTACTTTTTCCTTTTCTCACTCATCCTTCTATGATCCCATGATCCCACCTTCCTTTCTCTCTCTCTTTTTTTATTTTTATTTTTGTTTTTTTTTAATTTTATTTTTAATTTTCTCCTATTTTTATTTGCCTCTCTATTTGTTTTTTTTTTTTGTTATTTTCTCCTTTTTGTTTACTTATTTTTATTCATATTATATGTAAAAGTCTGCGATCCCAGAATTAAGAGCTAGATTTTACTGTATGTAGTGGAGATTACATTAATGAGTTTTTTAGTCCACAAATTTAATGAATTTGAACAATTAATTATTATTTTAAAATATATTGAATACCTGATAGATTTCATAAATTTAGACCTCATATGAATCTTCAACATATTTTAATAAAGTAGAACGGTTTTTGAATCTTCAACATATTTTTGTCCTATTAGGACATTTGGATGGCTCAGATTTGTTCAAATTATAAAACAATGGTTGAGATATATTTTTCGAAAAATGTTTTACGTATACGTTTTCTACTTTCCTGCTTCTGTTTCTCTTACTTTTTCCTTTTCTCACAGCCCTCTTTCCATGATCCCATGATACCGCCTTCCTCTCTCTTTTTTTCTTTTTCTTTTTTTTTATTTTCTTCCGTTTTTATTTTTCTCTCTATTTATTTATTTTTTATTTTCTCATTTTTGTTCAATATATTTTACACATATTTTCATACAATGTATGTATGCCCGTAATACACTAGGACATTACGGGCATACATACACTTCCATATAATTATATAAGCAAAAGCAGTATTGTATGTATGCCCATGGAAATTGTATATATGTTAGGCACATCTATATATCTAGCTATATATTATACATGCAAAAGTGAATTTCGTGAAAAGTTTTGTGAGAACTCCAAAATTTTATAATAAATTTATGATTTTATCAAATTAAAAAATAAATTTAAATATTGTTGGGATTATAATTGCATTTTAATCCTAATATTATTTACACCGTGCCTTCAGGCACGGGCATGTGCTAGTATATATATTTTATACTAAGCTAAGGGACCGCACGTGCGCCGGAGACGATCACCAGAGATGGATACGATCACCCGATTTGACGATCACCGGAGATGGTCGCAAGTGAAATACGAACGATCACCTACGAAGGGAAGTACCCATCTCCGGCGCACGTGCGGTCCCTTTTCTTAAAAAAAAAAAAATTATATATATATATATATTATACTAAGCTTTTTTAGTTCATTTTAGTTCTTATGTTGTCCATTTGTTTATTTAGCTGTTTAGTTGTTTATTTTATTATTATTATTATTTGTTAAATTTTTATTTATTTAATTATTATTTAATTATTTCTTTATTCTTTGTTAGTTTAATTCCTTACTTGTTAGTGTAGTTTGTTTTTATTTGTTTAATCGGTTGTTATTTACATAATATGTTAATGTGTCTAGTTGATTTTATTTTAGGTTTCATATAAAATTAAAAAAAAAAATTATTTTAGGTTCAGTAGTTAGTTTAATAACTAATTGTGTAACTAGTCTAGTTGTTGTTCATTTTATCTTTATTCATATTTTCTTTTAGTTCATTTATTTCTCTATTAAAATAAATAAAAACATAAATACAAAAAAATAAAATAAAAAAAAAATTATGAGAATTGCATGTGGTATTTCAGTGGGCAGACTTGTGCTTAAATATCTTATTTGATTCTCATGCTGGTTTCACGAGCATGTGTGTCTATTGTTGGTGTGTGCAAAACATGAGTCGACGGATATCCGCCCGAACCTCCAAAGAGGCTAGAGGTTCCACTTCCTCGACGCTACCACCGCCACTGTCACCACCATCCTCGCCGCCACCACCGGTTGACTTGCCACGACTGGAGTGGGCTTCATGCCCGCTTCACAAGCTCATACAGTTCCAGCTCAACTATTTTTAGAATGACCTAGTCACCTCTTGGGCCGTTGAGCAACTCTAACTCCGGCAACAATTGGGCCTTTGCACTGTGACAGTACCCACTCATTCTCGTCTGGTACGGCTCATGTACCAGAACCTGTATGAGTCACTCACTAAGGTCAGACTGATGTCCACCATTGATGGCCATTTCATCAACATCACTGAATCCATAATTGCCCATGCGTTAGGGTTCTTCTCCAAGACAAAATACTAGCACTTCCCGGAAGTTAAGGACAGCCTCATTCAATAGTACTTTCCGGGGGCCCACGGTGACACAAGTTTCACATGCTTGCGCTGGAGCAAGCTGCCTGACCGCTTGTTACTCATTGACTTCGTCATACATAAAAATGCCCTTCCACTTGGGCATAAAGCTGAGCGCCGCTTGGAGTTTGTTTGGGTCTTACACGGTTATCAGCATGGCTATCAAGTCCTGCTTGAGCACATCATCTGGATACATATGCAGAAATTTCTACGGGAGGCAGTTCGACCTCAACCTATGCAGAACCTGACTTGGCCGCTGTCATTTGCCAACTTGCTCACACTTGTCTTTGAGTTGAACAACTTCCCCATTGATTCGACTGAGGAGATTGATTGAGCTTATCTGACTTTCGGGTAGCGGGAATAGCAGCATAGCATATCTCGCATCTCGTAGCAAGTTGTTGCCCCGGTTGATGAGGCACAGAACCCCGTTTACGACCAACCACCTCATCCTACCTCCCCTGTGCCTCCCCAAAGGGACCCATTCTACATGACTCGTGAGGAGTACTTACAGCTTCAACACTCTTCGGATCAGGCCCATAGTACTCTTTGTGATCACCACCAGAGTCTCATAGGGTTACGCACGGATTTTCAGGCGCATCGAGACTATTCTCAGACGGCTTTTGATCAGCTCAACGCCCACCAGCTCGACATTCAGTAGTCAGTTACATCACTGCAAACTGACTTTTACACATATCGAGAGTCAAGCCAACAGCGTTTTGACCAGCTCGACGCACGGGTTCGGGATGAAGCATTTGAGATGTGGTCATTGATGAACGCCTTGTTTGCCCAGCATTTCCCGCCACCGAATTCTCATTAGTATCGACCTATATTTTGCTTTGTCTTTTTTATTTCTATTTTTCTTTTTAGTTATTTCTTCTTTCGTAAAATTAAAAAAAAAAATTTAAAAAAAAATGCAGTTTGTGTGTTACTATTTGCCTACCTAGATGTGTACCTACAATCTCTAGTTATATTCTCTCATTCCTATTTACTTGGCTTTTACTTCCATTGAGGACAATGTCATATTCAAGTTTGGGGATGAAGGTATTTTCTTTTGTGTATTTCTATTTGGCTCATAATTCATGCTTATGCTTGTTTCAGTTGATTACATTACTTGGTGATGATATTTGCATATATGTTAATTGGGGGGCATAGTAGACTTGTATGAAAAGGGTTTATTGGGTAGATACTTGCATGTGATGTTTGCACTAAGAGAGTTGTTTGTGTTTGTGATAATAGTACACTTGTTATGAGTATACCTTAATTCACATGAGCACACTATCATAGCAGTAACCTTTTTATTATAATTTACATAAAAAAAAAAAATACTTGACTTGTTTGGGTTCGTAATCTTTTTAACTCGAGTTATTAAGCCCGTATGGGTGTCTTTATACCTAGTGCCTTAAAACCGTCTGGTTTGGGAGTCATTGGCACAATACTTGCTCCATAGGTTAATTAGAAAGCTTAAGGGACTTAGACATTGCACAGTTAAGGAAAAATAAGGAGAATGACTTGTTCGAATTTGTAGCCTTTTCAACTAGAGTTATTAAGCTCATAGGGGTGTCTTCGCACCTAGTGTCCTAAAATCGTCTGGTTTGAGAGTCATTGGCCCAATGCTTGTTACATGGGTTGATTAGAAAGCTTAATGGATCAGGACATTGCACAATCATCGAAAAAAAAATTGAGAATCTTGGCTACAACAGTTTAGTTTTTTTTTTTTGTATATGTTGGGTGTTATTATGAGTTACACTGGGCTATTATAGTAGACAATTAACCAATATAGAGATTGCACTTTACATTGAAGGTACTGATAACTTGTCTAATAGCATCCACAAGTACAGGAAACTTTACTTTTATATTAGTTGAATTATGGTTTTGACTCAATAGATTCCTTCATACTTGTCCATTGTGCCTTTAATAACTCATTATGTCTTAATATCGTATTGTAGTGGCAAATAAGTTGATTGTTAGATGGAGTAGTGTGGTTAATTGTTGAGCATATATGAATATGTTAATGTTTGTAGGTATCATTTCTAGAAATCCTTACGAGACTTTACTTGTCCACTTAGGGTAACTTTATAGTTTAAAGGCTTGTTGCATATGCTAAATGCAACTGTTTTCCCACGAAAGAGGAAATAGTTAGATTTTGTTTAATTTAATTTAATTTTTATTACTTGCTTGAGGACGAACAAGTTGTAAGTTGGGGGATGTGATTAAGGCCGAATTGTACAACACTGAGGCCGTTAATTAGAATCTCTTAACTTTACTTGCTTGTCAAACTATATATTTTATGTCTGTTTAATGTCAATTAGGTTGTACATAGTCGGAGTATAAAATGGGCAAAAAAAAAAAAAACAAAATTTAGAGAGAAAACGGCTTCTCGCACATGCGTTGACTTTTTCTGCATGTGCGTTGATTTTTCCGCACGTACGTTGACTTTTCTTGGAAAATGGACCTGATGTTTTAAACCTGTTTGAAAGACAGCAGAAGTATAAATAGGCAAAAAAGAAGCTGGATTAGGGTTCTAAAATTAATTCCAAGAAGAGAGAGGCTAGGGTTTGGAGGAAAAGACGGATTCTCAAGGTTTCAAGACAACTTCCATGGGGGCTTCCATCTCTCCCATCTCTTCTACCTCTTCCCACTCCTCCATGAGTGGCTAGGTTATTCTTTTCTACGGTTTTGATGAAACCCTAGCCATGTAATAGGATTTTTCATATGCTTTGATTGTGATTCAGTTTGAATCAATGTATGGATGTTTTAGAAGTTTATAATATTTATTCTTTTAATCTCTTTAAGTATTTTACTCTCTGTGATTGTTTAATGCTTTTTATACATTAGTTTTCTTTGTGTTTGTGTTCAAAGTACGAGACGAGTTATGCTACGTGAGACGGGTTATATTACTACTATAGTTTAGAGTAAACACCTCGTGCTACTCAGGATGACTCGTGCCTGTACGTTGAATGCAACAACCCTCTTGATCAATATTTCAAACTTGTAGTTGTGAAATATTAGGTATTTCAAACCGGATTGCAATTGATAGCCAATGTTTAATCTCGTTTATATGATTAGTGGTGAATTCTTTGACTTAAGATTTTTCCCAAAAATTAATATCTCAAACGCTAATTTTAATTGTCAATTTAATTTCTTAATTTCATTTAATTCCTTTTTAGTCATAAAATCTCTCAATCTTTTTAATCAAAATTAATTTAGAAATTTAGCGATTAAAGTAGTCTAATTTCACAATATTGTCCTGGTGGATCGATACCTAAACTTGCTATTATTCTAAAAGAATTGGGTATAATTTAGTGTTTATTTTGAATGTGTGTAATGACCCATCACTTGTGAAGGTAAGAGAATCTTAAAATAAAGGAGGAATTACATATAGGTGCGAGAATGAAAAAAAAATTAACATATGAAAGGGTATAAATGACACTTGCATTCTTACAGCCTTTCATTTGCACTCCATTATAGATACACTTGCACTGTTCATATGTTTATAATTTTTTTCTCCTTCTCTTACCTGTATGTAATTTCTCCTAAAATAAATATAATTTAAATATATAATTATTAATATTCGATTATTTTAAATTTTTACATTAATATTAAAAAAAACTTTTCAAAACACCAATAATCACATCGAAATGAACCCTAATATAAGCCAATTAAGCCCAAAATACTGTCTCATCACAAGCTAGATGTTCGGAGGTGTGTTTGTGAATAAAATTGGGCCCAATCTAAAAATAAAAAATAAAAATTGGACCCACATGTAACGGTCGTAAACAGTATTGCAGGAAACTTCACGTAGGAGAATCAGGAGTCAAAAAGCCACGTCATCATAAAGGATAATGCTATAGGAAAATATTATATACTAATTAATGTACTGAGTAATATATTAATTGATGATATGATATAATTTTAAAATTTTAAAATATTTATAATTGATATAATAAATAGAATTTATAATAATAACATAATATTAATTAATACATCAGTGTGTATATTAATTGGTATATGTTATATCACCGCATCACAGAACCAGTGTTCAACCCTTAACAAATAAAATATTGCCACGTCGCCAAAGTAAAACACTAAATAAGATGAACGCTCAAGATGTTTCCACGCTATCAAAACAACACATCATCCCCACGGTAAGCATTACAACTCAGTCCACCATATCACAGTCTGTACATCTCTATAAATACACCAGTCCTGTTCCATTTTCATTTACCCAAACAACCGAGAAGGAAAAACAGAGCGAGAAAATGTCAGTGAAGCTGAAACAGTTTTCTCTCTTCTCCACACTCATCACTTTCTCTCTCTTCTCTCTTTCTCTCTCTAACTCTAGCATTATGAACCCAGACTTCACCACTTTGCTAGATTTCAAATCCTCTTCAGACCCATCAAATTCTCTCTCCTCCTGGTCCACCGCCTCCTCTGATGACCCATGTTCATGGCTGGGTATCACTTGCGACCCGTCGACTCACCGAGTCACCAAACTCGTCCTCAATGATCTCAACCTCACTGGGTCAATCCAACCCCTCACTCTCCTCACCCACCTCCGCCTCCTCAGCCTCCACCACAACCGCCTCTCCTCCGCCCCCCAAAACCTCTCCTCTTGGCCCCAACTCAAGCACCTCTACCTCTCCCACAACCTCCTCGCCGGAAAATTCCCATACGGAATCTCCCACCTCCGCCGCCTCCGCCGCCTCGACCTCTCCCACAACCAATTCTCCGGCGAAATCCCGATCACCGAGTTGACTCAGCTTCCCCACCTACTCACCCTCAAACTCGAATTCAACTCCTTCACCGGAACCCTCAACACCAGCGACCTATCTTCGATCTCAATTACAGACCTCAACGTCTCCGGTAACCGCCTCTCCGGCAAAATCCCAATTTCGCTCTCCAATTTTCCGGCGACTTCGTTCGCCGGCAACAAGAACCTCTGCGGCAAACCACTACGGTCCGATTGCCCGAAGCCCACAATCAGGTTTAATCAGACGGCCAGGAGTGATTCTGTAGAAACTGGGGCTTCAGGGGAGAGAAAAAAGGGTTTAAGCAATCGGGTGGTGCTGATGATTATCAGTGTCGATGTAGTTGCAGTAATGGCTACGCTGGTGACAGTCACGTGCTGCTGTTATAAGAGGGGTTATAGAAAAAGAGAAGTAAAAAAGAGTGATGAGGGTGTAGTGAGAAGAGGTGGTGGTGTAGTGAGAGAGAGTGAAGAGATGATGATGGTGTGTTTTGAGGGGTGCAAGGGTTTTGGTAAGGTGGATGAGTTATTGAAAGCATCAGCTGAGATGTTGGGAAAAGGGAGTGTGGGGACCACTTATAAGGTTGTGATGGACGGTGGTGATGTGGTGGTGGTGAAGAGGGTGAGAAGGAGAGAGAGGAGGAAGAGAAAGGAGGTTGATGGGTTTTTGAAGGAGATTGGTGGTTTGAGACACCACCCTAACGTTGTGAGCCTTAGAGCATACTATTATTCCAAGGAGGAGTTGCTTTTGGTCTATGATTTTCTACCTAATGGAAGCCTACACTCTCTATTGCATGGTTTGTTCTTCTCTTCCCATTTCATTTTCATATGAATTGTTGTACAACACTAACATACTACAAATACAATCAATTTTTCAAAAAAAGTTTAATGTAGTGTGAAGTGTGAATCATGCAAAATGAATACACTACATACTTGGAAAATATTTTCTTTAGTAATAATCATTAATCGATAATGCACAAAAATTTAACAAAATAAGTAGAGTATTAAAATTTTATGTCTTTATTTTTCTTGTCGTGTCCCAAATTAATTATGTTATACATTATTTATTATATGGTGTATTATCGCTGCATTAATAATAAAGATGAATGGTTAGATATATAAATTAATAAAATATCACATGGTAAATAAATTTTAGTAAATAAATGTGACTATCATGATATTATTGGTTCCAAACACTTTATCACAACATGATATGATATGTTAAAATAATTATTTTTGGTTAATTCTGTACAAATATGAATTGTATACCAAAAAAAAATAAAATTTAGGACAAATTATACTTTACCCCTCAACTGTGGGCAGTTATCCCTCTATTTCTAAACAAAAAAATTAGTACATTTGATCCTTTAATTTTTTTAATTTGTTTCAAAATCAACATTATGATACAATTTGAAATTGATGTAGGAAATCGAGGACCCGGAAGGACACCATTAGAGTGGACTACGAGGTTGAAACTGGCCTCTGGTTCAGCCCAAGGCCTTGCTTATCTCCATTCACACAACCACAACAACAATAACAATAACAAGAGGTCCAAGTTCTTCCATGGACACCTCACCACATCAAACATCATAGTCAACCAATTTGGCAACGCTTGTATCTCCGACATAGGCCTCCACCAGCTCTTCCCAACAGCAATCATCGACAACAACAATGGCAACAAATTTTCTCAGAAATGCGATGTTTATAGCTTTGGAGTAGTGTTGTTGGAGATTTTGACAGGAAAAATAGCGACATCAATTAGTGGAGGAGGAGATGTGGCGAAATGGGTTCGAGGGACAATGCGTGAGAAGGGGATGTGGGAAGTGCTTGATTTTGAGCTGTTGAGGTACAGAGAGATGGAGGCAGAGATGGTGGCGCTCTTGGAAGTGGCTCTGCTTTGCTTGGCTGAGTCAGAGAGAGATCGACCGAAGATGGGTGTGGTGGAGAAGATGATTGAAGATATCATGAAAAAAGGTGGTGGTGGTGTGTACTCAGATTCTTCTCCTTCTTCTCTGTCAGAAAGTACTCCCAACTTCACTAGCAGTTGATACCAGCCAGTGAGAGTTCACATTAATACATATGTAGTAGTTAGATATATAACTTAAGAGTTGATTTTGTCGGACATATTGTTGTTGATGAGCATATTTGATGTTTCTTGACTATGAATTGTGTGTGAAATAAATTTTTTTTTTTTGTGTTTTCTTGTTCTGTAATTGGAGTGCATATACAACACATGGTTATATGAACAATTTGTAAAAACATCAATTTAAACCCTGAATCACTAACAAGCTTAATTTCCCAACCACTGAATT
Organism: Camellia lanceoleosa; assembly: GCA_025200525.1. Taxonomy (NCBI): domain Eukaryota; kingdom Viridiplantae; phylum Streptophyta; class Magnoliopsida; order Ericales; family Theaceae; genus Camellia; species Camellia lanceoleosa. The sequence goes on along the minus strand of CM045771.1, from coordinate 122,985,670 downwards.
AGTTAAGGTCACATGGGAAGTGCTGTGTTTACCGAGTCAAAACCACCACTGTAGTCGGACAATTATTCAATAATTATTAAATTTGATTTCAAAATTAATCATGATGGGTCGGACTAATAAATTAGATTGAATTTTTTTTTTTTTTTAAAATAAAATTTATATATTTGACTTACTTCTAAGCGCAACGGTTAAAGAAGTATTGTTAGTATCACTTAGGGGTGGTTTGACATTTACTAAATAATTCATTTTTTTATCTTTCTTATCACATCACCTCTTTATTTTTCTTCACATCTTTTTATAAAAAATTAAAAATATATTTATTTAAATCATTCCAAACAATCTCTTAATTTTTATTTTTGATGAAAATCGAACTCTCAACTCTCCGTTTGTGAGTTAAGAATTGCCGTCTTGGTAAAGAAGAAACCTCGGACCTTTGTAATCGGTCTTATGGGTGGTCTTTTTTTTTTTTTTTTAATTAATTTATTTTTTTAAGTAAAGTGGTATATGCTCAGTTGAACAGCGAATATACCGATCCACCTAAACGACTGACCCGAATCAATTCGTCACATTTTGGACGGATGTATGATGACGAGCGGACGGTTACAGATTGATTTTTTCCAATCCGCCTAGTTTTGGATGTATGGCAAATTTGAGGTTCCTTTACCCGCAACCGAACGGCCAAACCGCGAACATCCCTAATAATTTGTAAGATTTTGTATTTTCAATTTGTTTAGATATTCTGTTTGTATTTTCAATTGAAAAAGAGTTTAAATATTCTGTTGAAATTTTTTTTCAATTTAAATATATTTTTTGAATTGAAAATAAATGTATTATTTATCTATATTTTTTGGTTTTTAAATCTAACTCTAAAAATAATAAATAAATAAGATGATATAAGCTGGCTATTTTTGGTTTCAAAAACAGATATAAATATAACAATACAGAGATAAACAATCTCTTCTACCGTTCTGTTCATGGTTTTGGTGGTTTGAATTTTTTTATATTTTAAGAAGCACAAATTGTAATACTTTATGTGGATGAGGCATGCTGTGATGGTAATATGTGGATGAGACATGTAATAATTTTAATATTTTAAGGTTTTAAACTTTTTTTCTTTGGATGAGGCATGCAGTGATTGTAATATTTTTTTAAGTTATTGACTGTAATATATATTTTTTTAAGAAGCGCACAAGTTGAATTATGTTAAAAATTTATAAAATTTTAAACCACTAAACCGATTCGCATTAATCCACCAATTCGTCAATCTGCTCAATTATCCGTTGGATTGGCAGACGGATGCGGATTGATTTTCTCCACTCTGCCAATCTGACGGACAAATGACTGATTGGAGGTTCCGTGATCGACCTGCGCCCACTCCTAGTATATGCGCACATGAAATTAGAAGATGTTATACAAATTAATAATTATCTCTAATTTTACTTGCTTACAGATATGACATTTTGTAATGAAATTTTAGTATTTAAAATGAGAATCATTAGAAAAATATGATGAGAATAATTGAACTACTACATATGTAAGCAAGAAAAAATGGTTAGTTTTTACTCTTTGAAACCTACCCAATTATGTAAACTATGATTTTAAAGAATAAAAAAATAAAAATGGTGATACCCATCAACGCCATAAATTACATGGATGGGTATGTGGAGGGCCCAGTTGCATATGGATATAAGAAAGGTGGGTGGGGGTGGTGGAGATAGGATGATTGTAAATGGGGGTAGGTTTTAAATTTCCACAATAAATCAAGCAGGTAAGATGATTTACATAGACGACTAGCTGTAGTACACCATGTTGTTGAAAACAAAGTAATCTTTATTTTCTGTCATTTACCATTTCTGATAGCTAAATGTTATGCAAATAAATTTTTCATATAAAAGTCCTAGAATGATGTAAAAATTATAAGCTACAATTATAAATTATAGTGACGAGTTTTGACTTCTAGTGCATATATATAAATAAGTCGCATATTATGTTTTAAATTTGAATGTTATAATAACCATTTTTTGTCATCATAATTTACTTGTTATCTTATATGTCAATGCTATATTAGTTTAATATATCCCATTACTCCTACTTGCTACGTTGCTACCAATACAGTGTTGATACATAACACTATTGATATGGTGGATGCAAGTAGTTCAAGGCCATGACAACACCAGAAAAACTGAGGGACCAGAAGGAGAGGGAGAGGGGGGGGGGGGGGAGAGGGAGAGAGAGAGAGAGGGAATAGAAACAAAAGAAGGGCCACAATGTCACAAGAATTGTGCATTCTTACATGATGTCAGATAGCCATATATTTAAGAGGAGCCAGTTTTTCTTTTAAGAGGTGGGGTTGGGTGTCAATGGGCTGGCATGGGATCCTACAAGGGTTGGCCATTTTTGCCAAGTAATAGCTTTTGTGTTCTATATTGCACACTAGTCTTGCCATTGGTCCATGAAATCTTTATTGTGGCAATCCTTGTTTGGCCTCTATAAAATACACCCCATGAAATATAGGCTAAGTGTGCACAGGTTCTAACAAAAAATTCATGAACCAGCAATATTTTTGCCCAACCAATCTTCAAACTTGTGTAAAAATGAATTCCCTAATGAATTTTTGCTTCATAGATAGCTTGCACTAGGAACTCTTTGTTAGCCCACTGAGTGCAATATACTCCAAGACTGCCTTTTATTTAATTTTCTGTGAATTTTTTTTGGTTACTGATAAATTTTTTTTTTTTTTGGGGGGTCAATAAAATATAGGGGAATATCAGATAAATGTGAAACAGAGAAATTAATTGTAAATCAATGGAATGCAAGCGAAGCATCTGTACAAATGTTTAATATTGTCCTGAATCAAACACTAACAAAATATGTTTATGAAAACATTTCGAAACACTTTTGATCACCATTCAACTCATAACTATTCATGCCGTATGAGCTAGAGAAGACCAACTTGCACACTCATGAGATAATTAAAGCAATCATCATTTAAAAAAAGGAAAAATAAAAAAAAGAACAAGAACAAGAAAAGTAAACAATCTCTCTGGCAAATTTGAATTTTGATTGCACTACAATGGGGAAAGAAAAAAAATTGTCTTGAAACAACATTGGCGAGGCAACCACACTCCTTTATCATGAGGAACTTGTAAGAAACTAATTGCTAAATTCAAAACGAAACATCCTGTTCAATACAAAATGAGTAGTGTAGAAAAAGAATTGCATCATCTAGGTTATTTTCTTTTCTATTCTAGAATCTGAACAACAATTCACAAAGAAAGTTACAGAAGAAAAAAAAAAATAAGGAAAAAAAAAAAAGAGAGGAAGAAATGAATAGTAATATGAGAAAGAGGATTGCTATGTATGGATTTTAACATTTTTTTTTTCACCTACTGCATTGTTTATTGTGTAAACAAAAATACTTAGACATCTCAAAAATTTTACTAAAATTGTTACCAAATGTCTTATATAAGTGTAGGATTTATATGGAAACCACATGAGTCACATAGTATGGGTCTCACACCTATTTGAGACATTTGATAAAAATTTCAGTAGAACTTTTGAGACCTCTAGCATTACTCTGGTGTAAATCTATGTTGGAAGTGGAAAAAAAAACTCTTAAAATTCAAGAAATGACGTATGGTCTTCCTGTGAGAAAATCTTCTTCCACTAATTCAATCATTACAATAGGAGAGGGAAACAAGGGAAGCGGTGTTTTCTTTTCCCACAAAAAAGAAAAAAGAAAAAATCATATTCTAGCAGTAAATCAATCATTAGAATTGGTGAGTGAAAATAGATAAGCATTACCCTTTAGATCATGTTCTTGCTTCAGTTGGACTGATGAGTCGACTTCTTCTTTCAGCTCCCTGCAAGACAAACTTATATTAAAAAAATGGCCCATAAGAAATTATTATTTGGAACATTATTGTCACTTTGTATATCATTAACACACATGACATGTATGCTAGCAAGATAGATTGGCTCATGCAAACAAGTAATCAATTGGCTTTTGACACGCGAGTAGGAGCTTGAGGGGTGCACTTTTTGGGCGGAAACAAGGGTGTTGTAGGCGTTACAGTTCTGTCCGGTTGGCATTCGTGCGCTCCTCCTCGAGTGAGAGTTTGAGGGGTGAACTTCTACCACATTTGTGGAGGTGTCCCTGCGGGTGGGCGGTGTTCGGTGGGTGTGTGGATCCATGGTGATGATTTGTGGGTGTCTTCGGCAGTGGGTGGTGTTCTGTGGAGTTTGGCAGTAGAGGAATAGGCGTGGGTTTTGGGTGTGAGCAAGAAGAAGACCTGGTGGGAGATGCAACAAGGGTGTTTTTATGTCGGCAGTGGGTGTTTTCGGCAGTGGGTGGTGGTCCCGGGCAGTAGGTGTTGCAGCATGGGTGTTTTTCTGTCGGCAGTGGGTGTGCCTTGTTGGTGGCGTGGGCAGTAGCTTAGGAGTTGCAGCAGCTACGAGTGGGTGGCTGTAGCAGCAGTGGCGTGTCTTATTCTTGCAGCAGTGGTGTGCTGGGTTAGGTCACGTAGCAGAGGCGGGATGGGAGTTGTAGCTGCAGAGGAGTGGCCTTGGCAGAGGCGTTGGTGTAGTTCCCGGTGTTGGTTCAGTTTTTTTTGTTTTGTTTATTTTGGGTGATGGGTTAGTTTATTTAGTTCGGTTTGGGTGTTTTTGGTGGGTTGATTATGGGGGGATTCTCATTTTTTTTTTTTTTTTTTTTCTAGTTAAGTTCTTCTTAATTTTTTTGTTTAAAAAAAAAAAAAATTGAGAGGCTTAGGGGTTGGTTGTATGGTTGCGAGTAGCAGTAGTATGAGTATTTTTATATTCCGAATCTCTCTTAATGCATGTCATCTTCCGGTACTTTTAATTTCATACTGTTAAATGAAATTTTACTTTGCTGATCAAAAAAAAAAAAAAAAATGGCTTTGACACTTGGGATAATTAACAATAGCCAGTTATAAAATCACAATTCATGCTTAGGGTGGTAAAATGGCTATTGGATACACACCAACTATCATTCCAGTGGCATACTTTTGTTGGGACCAAAAATAACCAAAATCAGAGGACTCTACTGAAATGCCCAAAAAATAGTAAATGTCCCTATAACTCCTTCATTGAGAGCACGGAGTGCATGTGAGAAATCAATCAGGCAATATGAGCTGAATTATTCCTGGTGATAAGTGTGTGATCAAAATAAATGAGAAGAATTATCATTGTAGAAGAAGTCTTCTGAACAAAAAGTGAAGGACTCACAGTGACTATTGGTGAAACCAATTGAGAAGAAAAGAGGAGAAAGCAGAAAATCAAGGTTGACGGACTTGATTAAGGCCATATAGAGCTTTGTTAATCATACAAACAAATTGGGAATGCAATGAATTTGTGAAACCCTATGGTTGAGTAGACCTTTTCTTCCAAAATGCCATGGAGAAAATCATTAATTGAAGATGTCCAATGCCTAATAGCCCAGTTAATATGAAGGGCCAAACACAAAAAGATCCGAATGATGGGTTGCTTTGTCACTGGACTAAACGTATCATGGTAATGAATACCTTCTTCTTCAAGACACTCCTTGGCCACTAATCTAGCTTTATGTTTGGCTATAATAACCTCAAAATTTCTTTTTAGACGAAACCCCACTTGAACCCAATAGCCTATTTATGAGAAGGCAGTGGAACGAAGGTCCAAGTACTCTACTTTCAAAGAGCCTGAAACTCCTCCATCATCGCAGCAAACCAGGCTTGGGATTTGAGAGCCTCAGTAAAAGACTTTTGTTTAGTAAGACAATAAAGGGATCTTTGTTGTTGATCAAAAAAAAAAAAAAAAAAAAGACAAAAAGAAGGAAAAGAAATAGAGGAAAGATTTTGATCAAGTAATTATAGGATGAAAATTTGGAGGTTGAGAAGAAGGGAGAGCAACTCAATAAAAATAGAATTAATGGGAATAGATTGTGGAGGTGGCAAAGAGAAAGAAGGATGTTAAGCAAATATAGAAGTTAAACTGAAATATTGAACTAAAAGCTCTCTCAAATAGTTCATAGAACAATAATTTTTAGTCAAAATTAGCATTAACGAAATAATTAATATTGTCACCGTGTGACAAAGTCCTAATCCTAACGCAATAAAGTTTACCCCAAAATTTTTCAAACTTGAAGTAAATCAATTATTCAACTTATTTTGCATTCTATTTTTTTTCAAAAATTTATGATGTTTATAATCACACCAATATTGGTTTAATTATATTCAACAATTTAACAAAATCTCAAGAAAATCCTCTACCATGCTTGCCCTTTGGATGTTTTGTTTCAAGCTCATCATCAATTATTAAAAAAAAAAAGAAGAAAATATTGAATAACAGTGGCAAAAAAAAATACAAACCTGTATTCAATTGATTCTTTGGACTCAAATGGAACAATAGGCTGTTTTTCATCAAAAATTCGAAGAAGTGGTTTGATAGCTTCCGATTCATTGACAAAAACTTGCTTACCATGCACCCCCATCGACGAACACGAAGCTTCCACATCCACCTTAATTGCACATCGTCTCGCCACATCAAACCCTGACATATTATAACAATCTTCATCAAAAAACACCAACTCATCGTCTTCAATGCCTCGATCACAATCAGATCTTTGATGAGAACCCATCATTTGATTACACATTGCATCATAACCACTCAAAGAATCAACATTAGGGTTTTCTTGTTCTTGCTGCTGCGCGACACATGTTAAGATGTTGATGAACAAGCTCGAGTTTGGCCTCATATTGTTCAATATGTTTTTGTAATTGACAAATTCTCCTATAACAGCCGCCAACAGGGTTGATGGCGCGTAGATTGGAGTGAGCTATGATTGACTTCATGGCGGTTTCTTGATCACAAGGTTGAATATGTTTGAGAACTTTCATGATGTTGCCAACTCCAAAGAGCTTGTGAGCGTTGAGAAACTGTTTGTGTTGGTGTGCCGGGAAGTAGGGAGCAAGAGGGCAATTGGGTGCGCATTTTCTTCGCTGGTACTTGCACGCGGCGCAAGCTTGTGAGCCAGTGGTGGAGCCTCCTGGTCCAACCCTTGTGCTGGTATTTGTAGGAGTGTCGTTAATATTTGTGTTGGTGTTGGTGTTGGGGTTGTGATTGATGGTGTTGCTCATTTTTAGGGTTTGCTTGAAATTTTTCCGAGGTTTGCTGAAAAGAGAAAGACAGTAACTTTTTGGGGGGGGGCGAATTTTAAGAGATTTGGGAAGGGATATATGATGGGGTGAGAGAAATACGGGACGTGATTTTATAGGTTGTGTTTGAACTTTTTGAACTTTCTTGGTTGGAAGTTTCCTTTTTTTTTTTTTTTTTATAAGTTTTCTGTAACTAGATTTTTTTTTTCCAAGAAAATTGTTTTGATGTGTACAGAAAAATACCTATAAAAAATAATGTGTGATTTAGATTTATGGATCAATTAGAATGATAATTCTTTTATTTTGGTCATTGTGTCATTTTAGACTCTCAGTTATTTCAATTAGTTCGATTTTAACTTTAAATTTTTGATTTTATGTCAATTTGATTCAATTGATTACAATACTTGGCATTTTTTTTATGAAAAATATACACATAAGTATCACGTGTCATATTCTTAAAAGTAAAAATTATAAACTTACACAATTTAGTGAGTTAATCTCAACTAACACTACAAGAATTCATACATTTGCTGACCACTTTTGCCAACCAAAAAAATTTTGGTCGCAAAAAAATGACATTTGGCGACCAAATATTAATTAGTCGCGATTGATCTATATTTTTGGCGACCAAATATTATTGGTCGCAGAAGGTTATATTTTGGCGACCAAAAAATGAGTTGGTTGCAGAAAGTGGTATGCTTTTGCCGACTAACTACAAATTTGGTCGCGGAAGGTCACATTTTTTTTGGCGACCAAAAATTTAGTCGCCAAAAACTTATTTTCAAAGAACCAAAAAAATTAGTCCCCAAATTATTACTTTTAGCGACTAATATTTTAGTCGCCATTGATTGAGATTTGGCGACTAAAAATATTTGTCGGTGAAGGTACTTTTTTTACGACTAATATGGTCTTTTGGTCGCCAAAAATTATTTTTTTCTTTGGCAACCAAAAATTTGGTCGCCAAAAACTTATTTTCAACAACTAAAAAAATCAGTCGCCAAATTAATACATTTAGCGACTAATATTTTAGTCGCCGTTGATTGAGATTTGGCGACTAAAAAGATTTGTCGTCGAAGATACCTTTTCTATGACTAATATTTTCGTCGCCAAATATTAATGAATTTTTTTGTACTTTTGATCTTTGCTGACCAAAAATGTGGTCGGCAAAATACTTATTTTTAGTGACCAATTTAAAAAACACAGATTCATTTTTTGGTGGGAATACACTCTTACATTACCGCCTAATTTATTTTCTATCAATATAGATAGACCCAAACAAGTTCAGTCTCTTGCTCTCTCTGCCCCTCTCTCTCTCTCAGACTCACCATCGTTGATTCGCCGTTCGCAGTCACCGTCGGTCTTCCACTGTCGTTCACCCTCGATCTTCCAATCGTCACAAGATCATTACAAATCAAAGTGCAACAATGGTAACCTCTCTCTCTCTCTATATATATATATATATCTCTATATCTCTATACATACAAATATATGTATAGCTAATTTCGAATTAGATTTAGATTTAGATTTCGATTTAGATTTCTTTTAATCTTGTTTTCAATTCTAACCTCCTTTGCTAATGGAATTAATTATTGTTCTCACCTCCTTTGCTAATGGACTCCTCAGAAGTCATTTCGTGAGTATATTCCTTCTCCACCGTGAACAACCACCATCAGCCCTCTTTTCCCTTTTACCCCTGTTTCTCCCCCCTCCCTCTCTCTATATATATACTACCTCATTTGCCACCAAGGCCACATCTAAAATCTATTAGCAAAGGAGGTTCTTCGCTTTGAGCGACGGGGGTTTCGAGGGAACTAGGGTTTTGTTCTTCGTTTCGTTGCTCTTCTTCCAAGGGGGCGGCATGGATTTCTCCAAGGTCGAAGAGAAGCTTCACGGCTCGATTCTCGCCTCGATCTCTCGGCCTCCTTCCTTCCACTTCCGATCGTCCCGAGGTAATTAATCCATCATTATGCTTATTTTACATACATATTTATGTGGGTTTGTATTTTGCTACATGGGTTTCTTCAGTAATGTAGTTTTTTAGGTACCCAAATTGGGTTAATGAACTCACAGCTAGTGTTGAATTTTGATCAGCATCATCAGTGTTGACTTGGGTTTCTATTTTGCATATCGATTAATAGACTAAATTGAGCTGGTGAACTTAGAGGGAATTATGCATCTAATTAAAATTATCTTTTTATTTATTGTTTTATTTTTTACCTTGACTAGTGTTGATTTGGGGTTTGACTGAATTTTATTGGTTGGATTGGAAATTGGGTTCTTTACCTATTCCTCGAAATTCATCAGCAGATTAGGTCATTTGGGTACACTTTTGTTGCAGTTATGATAAGAGTGGTGTGCTTAGTAAAAATATGTGTGGCAAGTTTGGAAACGGAGAAATGAGTGTATCTTCCGTAATGCTCAGGTGGATCTTGATGAGCTATGTGAATCCATTAAGGTTAGGATTGCTTTGTGGGTTAAATCCTCTTGCCCTTCCATCAATTACTCTGTTATTGACTTAGTTCATCGCCTTCAGCAAGTTAGAATCTGCATTAGGAGTGGGTCTTGAATTGGTTCTGATGCTGGTCTTCAGTGGGTCTTGAATTGGTTCTGATGCTGGTCTCCAGATGATTTGCTTCTGCTGGTTCTGGTCTTCAGATTGCTTTTGGTTCTGATGCTTCTGGGTTGAATTGCACCTATAGCTGCTAGGCTTCAGATTGCACCTGATGCTGGTCTGGTCTCAGATTGGTTCTGCACCTGGCTTGGTTATCAGGACATGTACTATAAATTTTTTTATGTTCTTTCTTGGAATGGAATTGCAAAGTATAAATTTTTTTCGTCAACGGACTGAGGGACTGGTTTCAGATGCTGCTTTTTACTTCTTCTGGTTTGGTCTGGTCTTTGCTTGCATTAGGAGTGCTTCTAGTCTTCTGGTTTTTGCTTGCATTAGGAGTGCTTCGATTGGAAAATTTGCTTCAGCTGCTGCTTTTACTTCTACTGGTTATTCAGCTGCTGGTTTTTTCTTCTACAGGATGCTATAGAGTTCAATCTGGTGCTTTGGTGTGTCTCTTCATCTTTGCGTGCTATTGAGTTATCTGTAGGCCTTTTTCCTGTTGGTTTCTCACCAACTTCTCGGTGGTGCTAGCAAATGATTGGGTATCCTCCTTGGTGCCAACCTAGTTGGGATTGGGGGGTGTACTTTGATGCTTTTTGCACCTCCTTTCTTTATTGATGTTTCCCATATGTAATGTATGTTTCTCATCAATAAAGTTCATTTTTGCTGATCAAAAAAAAAAAAAAAAAAAAAACTCATGTGTTAGTATTACTTGCATCACTGTGTCTTGAGGTATTTCAAAAAAAATTACCACAATTAATTTTCTCAATTAGCACATAGTTGCATGTAACTTCTTTGAACATGTAGACTTGAGGGAGTAGCTATTAGAAAAGCGAAACAGATGTAAATGAAATGAGGTGTAATGTGATGAAAAGAATATAAATGGCTTTTCTATTTTTTTTTTATAAGAACGGATATAAAGTTGAGGCCATTTATTGGGGCTACTTATAATTTTTATTTATTATGAGAATTTGTGCCAAAGTATTCGATGTAGCTACTTACATTTTATAAGGAAAAAATACATTAAATAAGCTGAAAAAGTTGATTATTGAAAAGTTGAGAGAAGGATGCTTTTAGTTTCTTCGTTATGATGATTAGCTTTCAACTTACGAGAAGCTATACTAAATGCACCTTATAGGTAGAGACATAATGATGAAACCCATTTAGGAATTGGATTCCATAAGAGAGAAAATGTTGAAATTAGGGATAAAGAGCACTTAGCTCAATAGATACAATCTCAAAATGTCACAAACCGATTATAATGAGCCTAAACCGCCTACTTGTAGACTAAAGACCCAACTAAGCACTTATGGTTAGCTCATGCACATGCCATTCTAATAGACAACTAAATCTTATTACATCACATTACTTGGAGGCCGGATTACAAGTTTTATTTTATTTGGTCGTGTGGTTGGAAGAGGAGATGAAAAGGGTTTGGTTTCAAAATTGAAAATATTTTGATTGTCTTGAATAGGTATTGAGGACAACTTAGAAAACATGACCTGTGAATATTAAAATTTCATCTTTAAGGAACCAAGACTATGACTGATAAAATAAAGGGTGAATTACACGAACCTTTCTTGATGTTTAATATGATTATGTCACACCCCTATGTTTTGACAAAATTACATTGATCCACCCTATCAAAAATAACTCTAACAAAAGTAATGGATTTATTATATTATCCTTTCTATCTAAAATGACTTTTTCGCATAATAAATTCCTAAATTACTGATTCACTTCTTGAGTAAACTTGGTGATTCCACGCTGTCATCTCCCTTTACCCAAACGCACCATTATCATCCCTATGAATGATGATAAGTGCAAAACACTGCCACCCACACTTCGCGACCATAGCCTCACAAGACCATTGTCGCCCAATCTTTCAACTCTCTCTCTCTCTCTCTCCCGCTCTTCATCAAACCCAACCATCCAACATGACACCCTTGCCACATGGCCGAAACAAAAACAACCAAACAACAAAACCATCTTTAGCAAGTGATCACACTATAACCATCACCACAACAATTACCATTGTTGTCTTCTACCACCATGCACCACCCATCACCACTCACTACATCCATGGACTTCGCCAATAATTTATTTTAGGAAACCAAAATGGTGTCTTATAGCTAACGATCTTATTTGCTTCAATCCATACCACCTTAAACATTGCAAAACACCCACGTTTGCTAGAACAAAATCCATCATTATAGTCATGGAATTGTCATGCCATCTTCTTTCACCTAAAATTTTACATTGTTTCTTTAGAATTCTACAACTCTCTGCAACTTTTTTTCCAAATTTTTAATTTACTCTCCATTTTAAAGATTGATATAGGTGTAGAAAGATTAAACTAAATTACTTGTGGAATGAGATTTTCATTTGCAATTTAAATATGGAGGTTGTGGATCTTCTAATTCTTAAAAGAAGTATGGGATTCTTAGAAACTATGTACAACTTTTGTATTGGCATGTATAACAACCCAAGTGAGTTGGTTAGGTGGATTCTTGGAGTTTCAACTCCAGAAGGTCCCACATGAAGTGGGCTTGATTCCACTCGAGCTTGAGCACGTTTTATTTTCCAAAAGCTCCAAATTGCCTTGCTCGATCAGCGCTCAAGTGGGCTCTAGGTTTGGATCAATTGTTGACCTAATTAGGTCAATAATTATTTTTTTTAATAAATTCATACCTGGTTTTCTTTGTAATAAAAGGAAATGTACTTTGGAACATGTATGGTGATTTAACTGCATCATCTGGTATTGTTATTGAGATGTTCAACTTGTCGGCCTGTATAATGATCCGTATACTTTATATCAACCAGAAGATGCTTGGTCTTGTCAATTTTATTTCTTGGGGAAATTGGTTACAATTCTCAATTCTTTCTTTGCTTTTATACTCTGTTTCCCACATGTTGGTCTTTTTATTTTTGATTTTTTGGATTTTGCATCAGGAATGCAATTTCTGCTTCAATCATTCTAGATTAAAATTCTTTTGGTTTTATTTTTTTTTGGAATATTTTATTGTTCATATCAATATTCAGTACTAGATATCATTAGTCAATAGTCAAAACTGGATATTATTAAATAATTGTTACAATTCTTTTCTTATAGTAATTATTGATTGGGGATTAATCATTGTTACAATGTTTGATGTGTTCTTCTCTCTCTGACATCTTTTTATGCATTCATTACGTGGTTGGTTTTTTCAATGGACTTGTTACCAGCATGGACACTTCCAAAGCGCATGTCCATGTCCAAACCAATGCTCATCGGACACTTCCTGACATGTGTTGGGCATATAGTCAAATGTGTTATATTATTATTTTTTTATTAGTTTTAGACCAAGACACACTTCTGATGCATGGGGGACACACATGTCCATTGCTTACACATACACACACGAAACACAGTACAAGTAACTTAGCCAATACAATGGTAAAAAGAAAAAAGAAAGTAACAATTTATACATATTAATCCTCTTCCTTTAAACTTTAGAATATAGTGTTGTGTTACAATTTTTATTATCTTTGAATGAAATATTCTTATATATGACATATAATAAATATATAAAACCATATATTTAGTGCATGTCCATCATGTGTCGTGTCTTGCATTTTTTGTAAATTGATGTGCTGGTGTGTTCGTGTTTCTTAGATTGTAATGCATTTGTTGTTCAGCATTCTTGTTGTTTTCATTTTTTTCTTGATACGAGTGTTTCAATGCTTTATAGGTGGTTGATGCTTATGCGTTGATTGGGGATGTTTCTGGTCTTGCTGAAAAGATACAAAGCTTCTTTATGCAGGAGGTTCTCTCAAGAACCCATTCTGCTTGAAAAATATTTTGCGGGAGGTATGTCATGCATTCTATTATCAATTGAATTCATTATCAAGCAAATGGAGATAAACAAAGTGAAAAGAAACAATACTTGCATATCATTGTGTTTGTGTGTTGGTTTGGACTTCTTTGGGCTGTGTAGTTTGTCACCAGATTTCCTTAAGAACAAAAAGAAAGAAAAGTGTATCCCGTCCTCATCGCATAGTTGTCTCACTTTAGTGGGTCTTATAACTCTCCAAATATCTTAGTGTTATGCCCTTCGGAGGTAGTGCATGAGTTTGGACTTATTTTTGTTCCGATACGGTTTCTCTTTTCTTTTATACTTCTTTAAGATCAAAGGATAGAAAAGTGTATTCGCCCACATCCAAGAGTTGTCCCACCCTAGTGAACCAATAAGTCTCCGCCACTCTTTCGTGAGTCGTGCCCTTTTGGAGATAGTTTGTGGGTTTGGACTTCTTTGGCCTAGGCGTGGTTTGTGTGTTACATTTCCTTAAGATCAATAGAACCAAGTATATCATTATGTTTATCATTTTGATGCCACTGTATTACATGCAAAATTATAACCTTGAGTCATCTACAAGTGATGATCACCGTAAATGGAAATGGTAGAAGTGGAATATATGAATTATTTAATTATGTGAGCATATAGCCCTTGATGGAGTGGATAATTAAATAATGGTTGAATGACACACACACACACACACGCAGACACTTTTTCATTGAACGACATTCTCACTGAGATACTATTTAAATTTGGCAGGACCTGGAACCTTCCAATATGTAAAGTAGTAGGTATTACTTTTATGTCTCTGTATACATTGTTTGGTTTTAGCATAAACCATGCTGGTTCTGATTTAGTTTTTAAATATCTTCCAGTTCCAGACTTACCTCTGATGATCTATGCCATCAAATACCTGAATCCAAGTTTAGGCAATGTTTATTGACAACACTAGCTGTCCTTTTTAAGTTGATGAGTTCATATCATGCAATCATGAGCTTTTAACTAGCGGATAAGGTAAAAACTATCATCATCACTGTATTATGGGTCATTTGGTGTTAATTACTCTGTTTATATTGTAGATTGTGATTATATATATATATATACATTTCTACTTTGTCTACAAATTTTAAAATTCTCTTACTAAATCATTTGTTATCATTGGTACATATCAGTTCACTGTCTGTGCTGATTCAACTGATATTAAACATTTTCTAGCTATTGCTGCTTGTGAAATTTGGTGCTGTAATTGATCTGTATCATATCAGTCATGCTAGGAACACAGAGTTTTGTGTCCCATTCCATGTTTGGTTTCTATTGGCACCTGTTTTTTTTGTGTGTATTTCTCTTTTTCCCTGTAATGTATGCTCTGAACAGACTGGACTTTTGGTATCAAGTAATGACAAATCAAGAGGCAGTGGAGTGCATTAGGAACATAAAGGATGCTAAAGTAGTTGCTAAGCACCTTAGTTGTTGATAGCAAATATTAGTAGTTTTATTTGTTGATAGCTGCGCATGGATAACAAATAGTTATGTTTCAAATTGTTATGCTAGATGGATGTGACTTGTGAATGAAAACTTAGAATAGTTGTATTGTGTCGAATGTTAATGAATTATGTATTATGATTGAATGTTAATGATTCAGTTAATTTGAATGATGCTTTAACATTATAGGTTTATTATGCATTGAATGAATTATTAGGAATTACAGGTGTATTGTTTTCCTACTTTGGCGACCAATTTATTAGTCGTGACAAATAAATAATTTTTTTCGCAAAAAATGACAATTGCCGACCAAGAGTTTTGGTCGCGAAAAATACATCTATTGCTAACCAAAATAGCTCTTGGTCGTGGAAACTCACTTTTGTCGACCAAAAGTTTTGGTCGCGAAAAGTAACAAATGGCGACCAAAACCTTTTTTGGTCGTGGAATGTCACAATTGGCGACCAAACTTTTTGGTCGCGGAATGTCACGATTGGTGACCAAAATTTTTGGTTGCGGAATGTCACAATTGGCGACCAAACTTTTTGGTCGCGAAATGTGTCAATTGGCGACTAAGAAATTTGGTCGACGAAAGGCGACTTTTCGCGACCAAAGTATTTTAGCGACAAAATAAATTAGTCGCGGTAATTAAATAATTAGCAACCAAAAATTTAGTCGGCAAATCTAACTTTTGCCGACCAACCAAAATTTTGGTCGCGAATTACTTTTGCCGACCCTCAATTGGCGACCAAAGTAGCGACCAAAAAAATTGGGCGCGGATAACTTTTGCCGACCAAAAATAGACTTTTAGCGACCAATTTTTTTGTTGCTAAAAGTGTTAATTCTTGTTGTGTAATTTAGTGATAATTTTTTTTTAAAAACACTAATAATATTATTAATTGAACCAAATTGACACAAAATTTAAAATTAAAAGTCAAAATTGTGAAAGAATCAAAATAATATAAAAAATAAAATATAAAGACTATCAATATAATTTATCCTAAATTTATTTAGATATGAATCTTAGCATTCAAGCATCCAATATCAACCACACATTATTATTGTTTAAAAAAAAAAATCTACATATGAATTTTGGATTCATAACTTTATTGTTTTAATGATTGTTATGCTATATATTTAGATCTGATGATGGAGCTAGCATGCCATTTTGAAAGATTCTACTGGGATTTTTTTTTATAATAAATTTATTGAGGGATGTATTTAGACAGAGTTGGGTTCCTGTGGTGCCTTAAGGCATTGTAAGCTGTTGTTTTTTTTTATCAGCAAAGAAGAATTTTATTGATGGAATAAACAAGTACATAGAGCAAGCGAATTACATCAATAAAGATAAATGGAGGTGCAGAACATCACAATGGGCTAGATCATCCTAACGAGGTTGGCACCATCTAGCTCATCCTATCATTTGCAAGCACCTCCAGAGTTGGTGAGAGACCAACAAAGCAACCAGCAGAGCATTGACATTTACTGAATGAAATGTTGATGATATGAATTTTGAACCACTAAATCTACTACACACAGTAGCATGCCAACACCGCTACTACACACAATAGAGACCAACAGAGCAACCAGCCAACTCTACAGAATCTGGCTTTCCTCTTGGCATACCACTCAAAAACACTGCAAACATCCAAGATAGCAGATAGCAGATAGCAGATAGTAGCAGATCCATTGATAACATAGCAACCAGCATTTCACAATTACCAGCATTCACCATATTAGTGCAACATTTCACAATTAGCAGAGTAGACACAAGCAGATAACATAGCAACCAGCAGAGCATTAGCATGCCTACACCTCTTCAGCCAACTCTACAGAATCTGGCTTTTCCTCTTGGCATACCACTCAATCCTGAGTTCACAGACACCAACAAAGAAACCATCAATCTCGAGTTCCGAATGCCCACACCCAACCACTGAAAGCAAATAGCAACAGATGATAGATGATAGGGCTAGAGACACCTCCCCTGCCTAAATTAAATTGAGACCAGTGCAGACCAAGCCCTTATGGCAACCACCAAGACTTAACACATAACCAAAATATATCATACAGATCACACAGCACTAGCACACACAAGGCACAGCAATAGAACACATATAGATCACACAACACTAACACTCACACTAGCAGTGACCTTGACATTCACTATATCAGTGTAGCATTTCACACTTGACAGAGAGGTCACAAAGACTTAACACACAACCAGGACACTAGCACCCACCCCAAAGAACAGATCACACCACAAAGATACAGTCACACAACACTAACACACACACACCAAAGAACTCCACAACTTGCGCCTGGCTGCTACACGCCCACCCAAGCACACCTGAATCTGAGTGAAGTTAAAGATAAAATCAGTGATTGAGAAATTAAAGTCCTTCAGATGTGGCCTCAACCGCAGGGCTACCCTGGTCTTAATCAACTCACACACTTCAGCCCTGCTTGGAGTAGATAATCTAAAGATGCATTCATTTCTAAGCTTCCAAATTGACCATAATACAACTAAAGGGATAGCACTCCAGATTTTCCTTTCCCTCTTTTTCACCTTCCCACCTACCCACCATAACAATAACTGATCCACAACACCTGGTAATGCTCCTTGGGTTCCCCACCAATTCAACATATGAGACCAGACACTCCACACAAAAGGGCAGCAGACTAAAACATGATTCACAGATTCCAACTCACTCTTACAGAACACACACAGATTACATAGATTAGACCCATTCACTGTTAGGATCCCTAGTCTTTGTAGAAACTCCTTTGTCTTGATCCTCTTGCACCTTGGGAGGAATAAACTTTAACCACACCAACTTACTAACACTGAGGGTTGGACCAAGGTTACCAACCACAAACTTATACAATGATGCTACAGAAAACTCACCAGAATTAGAGGCTGACTACACAGGTCTATCCACCTGATCAGGCCTTAGCACAGGACCTGCTGCTAATTGGTTAAGGAGGTTCTGCAATTGAGCCTCCTCCCAGTCATACAACTCTATTCTGAAAGCTAGGTTCCACACAACTACTGCATCTTTCCTGTCATAAATATCTTTCAATGTAGCACTTTTCTCTAGGGATAACCTATAAAGACCAGGTGTAGACACCCCATTTTTGACCGGCCTTAAGACTCAGACGTCACCGATTGAGTGCTCGGTGATGTTGCATACTGTGCTCGTTCAGAAGTCTCAGAGTTGCGGCCGTGCGCCCTACCTCCGGACTCCCGAACCCTCTTCTGTGCCTTGTCTCGGTTTGCGAACCAGGCTCGGTTTTCTCTGTTTTCTTTCCTGAGGGGAGGGAGTGGTCCCGTAGACTATCTCTCAGTGGCCGTAGGCTACGTTTTGTGGCCGTAGGCCATTTTGCCCATTTCGGAGCCCGGTTCGGTTTTGGATCGTCGGTAGTGCCTCGGTTCGGGACCGCCCAACCATCTCCGATTTCGTTCATTTTTGGTAAGTGCCTCTGTTTTAGCATAACGAGGGACACTGGGGTCTCCGAGACCCGCTTCGCAGCCGAACACCACTTCCGATGCCCGGCAGCCCATTTTCGGGACCCTAAACTTCGCGGTTTAGGCCCCGAGCATTCATTTCGCATCGTTGTTCGTTCATTTTTGGCAGGTACCTCTGTCTTAGCATAACGAGGGACACTGGGCGCCACTTCGATTACTGACCCATTTTCGGGACCCGTAGCGGTTTTGGTCCCCGAGTTTTCGTTTTGCATTAGTTTTTGTTCAATTTTGGCAGGTACCTCTGTTTTAGCACCAGGAAGATCACTGGAGGGTGGGAGGCCAGCAATTGTCTCAGCAAGTGTATGGAGGATTAGAGAGTTGCTTTTTAGATATTTTTGTTGCTTTTTAGATATTTTGTTGCTTTTTAGATATTTTGGTGCTTTTTGGATATTTTTGGTGCATTTTTGCTCTATAAAGGGGAGGTTTTGCTTCATCATTTTAGAGGTTGGATAATTGTTAGACATTTTTGAGAGATAGATACACCATTTTCTCTCCATTTTCCATAGCTCCAAAGTCTTTTTCTTCAAGTTTGGTGCCATTTCTTCATCACCATCAAGCATCCCCATAACCACTCCATTTCCAGCAGCAAGGAGAGGTTATTAGAGGCTTAGAAGCAACATTTCTCAAGCCAAGAAGTAGAAAAGAGAAGGTCTACAAGGGTAAGTCTCCATTTCCCTCTTTTGTAGCATTTTCTTGCTCCATTTCTTAAGCCCATTTTCTTATTGTTTTGAGCTCCGACCTTCACTGAGATTAGGTCTTTTTTGAGCTTATATTCATGTTTGATTAAGGGCTCAACCCCATTTGGTGTCTCCATGATACACTTGTTTCAATATCACTCTTTATGCCATTATTTTGCATGCTTTGTTTGGCTTTTGAGTGATCTGATTTCGAGCATACCATAAACTGTTAGTAGGCCTATTTTGAGCCCCTCTTCAACATTGAAGAAGGGCTCCATCATGTTTGGTGGCCCTAGCATGCACTTCCTTTGAAATTCTTCAATTTTACCGTAAAATTGCATGAGTTAATTAGCCTATTTGTGATCTGAGTTGGAGTATGAAACCTACTGATATTGTGCTCATTTTGAGCCCCTCTTCAACATTGAAGAAGGGCTCAACCATGTTTGCCTCCTCTATCATACACTTGCTTTGAATCCATGTTCTATGCCTATCTTGCATGCTTTGTTAGACTATTTTGGCTTCTGTTTTTGGCCTTCATCAGGCCTTGAAGGAGTCTTATTTTGGTCCATACATCATGCTTTGTGAAGGGTCTTAAGCCATTTGGTAATTGGTTTTAGTACTTGCTTTGAAATTCTTCAAATTTACCGTAAAATTGCATGTTTGTTTAGGCCATTCTAGCTTCTGTTTCTGGCCTTCATCAGGCTTGTGAAGTGTCTTATTTTGGTCTATTCTTCAAAGTTTTATTAAGGGTCTTAAGTTGTTTGGTCATTGCTTATGATACCTCTCTTTATAAACCTCTTTTGACCCTTATTTTGCATGCTATGTATTGTATATCTACACACTGAATTTGGGGATCTCATCTTCTGTAAAAATGCATATTTTTAGTCCCTCTCTAATGTTGTAGAACTGATTTTTTGGGTTTGAGCATTGTAGATATCACTTGCTTTGTAAATCCTCTCTTTTTCCGTATTTTTGCAAGCTATTGTTGTCATATCTATGCTTACAATTTGGCCATGTTTTGTACTGGAAAGATGCTATTTTTGGGGCTTCCTTGCTACTGTTTTTTCTGTCATGTGTCAATTTTGCATGTATAGCATAGCTGTAGGCCATTTCGGGGGCTAAATATCACATTTCGGGAACATTCTGGGCATCGGGTGCATTTTTATCATCATTTTGAGGCTGTTTTCCCTTCATTTAGTTTCTGGAATTTAGTTTGCATGCTTGCATATCATTTCCATGCCATTTTGTGCCTTTTTGTCATTGCCTCGGTTTGCGTGCCCGTGGGCACGCACTTCGAGGCGCTCCGTTTTCATTCATCGGCATCCCATGTGAGTGCGGCTGAGGCCCTCTCATGTTGGTATAAGCCCAATTTGCATTTCGATGTCATTCAAGATCACCTCGGTTTATGCGTGCCTGTGCACGCATTTCGAGGCGACTCTTTATCCGACGGCTTATGTGAGTGCGTGAGGCTCTCTCATGTTAGTGTAAGCCCAATTTGCATTTTACATCTCATTTCCATGTCATTTCATGCCTTAGTGCATTTCGCTTTATGTGTCTGCAGTGCACGATTTCGAGGCATCTCCTTTTATCATTATGGCGACCTATGTGAGTGCGGCCGAGGCTCTCTCATGTTTGCGTAAGCCCATCATGCATTCCATATGCTATTTTATGCATTCTCGGTTATGTGTCCGCGCACGCATTTCGAGGCAGCTTTATTTTTACCCAACGGCCTCCTACGTGAGGGAGCTGAGGCTCTCCCATGTCGGCGTAAGCCCATCACTGCATTCCGTATGCCATTTCATTCCATTTCATCATCGCCTCGGTTTGCGTGCCCGTGTGCACGCATTTCGAGGCACTTCGGTTTTATCCGATTTCCATTCCATACATCGCCTCGGTTTGCGTGCCTGTGGGTGCGCATTTCGAGGCACTTCGGTTTTATCCGATTTTGCATTTCATCATTGTCTCGGTTTGCGTGCCCGTGTGCACGTATTTCGAGACACTTCGATTTTATCCGATTTTTGCATTTCATCATTGCCTCGGTTTGCGTGCCCGTGTGCACGCATTTCGAGGCACTTCGGTTTATCCGATTTTGCATTTCATTATTGCCTCGGTTTGCGTGCCTGTGGGCACGCACTTCGAGGCACTTCGGTTTTATCCGATTTCCATCCCATACATCGCCTCGGTTTGCGTGCCTGTGGGCGTGCATTTCGAGGCACTTCGGTTTTATCCGATTTGCATTTCATCATCGCCTCGGTTTGCGTGCCCGTGTGCACGCACCTCAAAGCACTTCGGTTTTATCCGACTTGCATTCCACATCGTTGCCTCGGTTCGCGTACCCGCGTGCACGCTTTTCGAGGCATCTTATTTTCATCTCACTTTCATAGCATTGCGCATGCTAGGTTGTATATTAGTTGCATTTCATGCATATTGCACGGGAAACGAGGCACGTTTCGTACTCCGAGTGACGGAACGGGTCTCAATTCCCAAGTCACCGACACTCCGGATTACCCATGATGGAGTTAGGTTTTGTTGTAGCATTCATCTGCATTCATCCTATATTGAGTTGTGCAATTTGGCTCCTCGACCATCATGCATCGATATGCGTGATTGATGGCACGAGGATCGAGGCATGCATATATTCGTGAAATACATTGCTATGCCCTTTTTCTGCTCTCTGTTGCAGCAAAATTAAGGATCAGCAGATTTTCGGAGTCTGGCACGCATATCGAGAAAAGTGCAAACAGAGGCTAATTGGGGCATCCCAGTGGATTTTCGCGAGCGACCCGAAGATACATCATTCATCGAAGCAAGGCACTGGCGTGCATGCGACTTCTGACTTTCTTAGTTTAATCTGTACATTAATTAGAAATCTGTAATATTCTTTTATTCGGGTCTGTATTATTATTTATTCGGACCCTCTGCGCGAGGGCATAATTGTAATAAGGGTGTGTGAGTGTGATGTATGTCTTCCAACCCCCATTTCTTTCTCCCTTTTATTTACCCGCTTACGATGGTTAGATATAGGGCATATTTCAATTAGCATACAAAGATGACAAAGATGTTTGCATCATTCATCTGCTTTGCACGCAAGACTCAAGATCATACAAACTGCATTTGTATTTCAATTCCAAGTTGAATACTTGATAGCTGTAGCATTTCACATGCCATATTTAGAATAGCCGAGCCTGCTATAGTTACATTTTGCATGTGTTGCATTAGGCATTTCTGTATACTTAGGTTCATGCATGATTTCTAATCAGCTTTTGTTTTGGCTAGGAGTACTCGGTGAGTTTTTATGCTTTAGCATCCTTGCATGCGTGTGAGTGTTGCCATGATAGCATGCTTTCCATGAGGCTAACTGCTTATGTGATATAACTGCATTGAATGCCTGTGGGTGGAGGTTGAGTTATTTGAATTGGGACAATTCATTGACTGTTTGTTTTAAGCCCACTAGATAGTGGCAAAATCATGTTTTCTAAGCCCACCTGAGGGTGGCAAATCCGCATTTTAGCCTACCTGTGGGTAGCACCTTCACACCATTTTCAAACAAACAAACATGAAATGTTTTGTTCCAATTCAGACGGCCCAGTCTATACTTGTTTGCTGCGAGCATCACACAGTAATCTAGGCTAATAACCGGAATAAGAACTCACAATGTTTTCAAAAACAGATATCATGGTTAGTAGAGGCCGGTCTTTGACCGGGCGAGAGGGGGTGCTCACGATGTGACCTTCCCTAATCGTACCCAAGTTCCCGAGCCAACTTTGGTGATGACGGACACGTGGCCTTTTGGCACCGAGTCAGGGTTTCCTAAATTTCCCATTTTAAAATATTTAGGTGGCGACTCTGTTATCTGGCAAAGCAGTCCATGTTTGGCACTTCTTTCAAAAAATCTGTTTTCCTTCAAAACGATTTGCCGGATTTGGACTCTTTGGTTCAAGATTTAGAACCGCAACAAAATCGAGTCCGAACTGTAGCGAGGTCCCTCGCGGGCTTGTTACACCAGGGAACTCATCTTTAAGGGAAAGGTGATTACACCATTTATCAGTCCAAAAAATAATTATTCTTCCATCACTAACCTTCAACTGGTAATTATTTAAATAGATTTGTTGTAAGCTGGTGGACTGCTCATCAATTGTTATGATTCCTTTCCATACAGTTGAATAATTATTACTAGCAATAAGGGATGGCAGCCAGCTACCCTCCTCTAATTTATATCTGCTGCGGATAATCTTCTTCCACAGAGTCCCAGATTCACAACCAAACCTCCACCACCATTTTAACAATAAGCACTTATTAACATCACACACCTTCCTAATGCCTAGCTCTCCTTGCTCCACACTTTTACATAGTTCCTTATAGCGAACCATGTGAATCTTTCTCCTTAGAGTTGAACCACCCCACAGAAATGAAGCTTGAAGCCTCTCAAACTCTTTAGCAACCCTTTCAGGTAATCTAAACAGGGACAGATAATACACTGGTAGTGAGGATGTCCCAGCTTTAACGAGAGTCAACCTTCCAGTGAAGGACAGCAACTTCCTTTTCCACCCAGCCAGCCTACCTCTGACTTTATCCAGCATAGGTTTCTATGTGGATTTCTTCTTAGGATTAGCCCCAAGGGGTAGCCCAAGGTAAGTGAGTGGCCGTGACTTAAACCTACAATTCAGCACTGAAGCACAACTAAGCATTGTTTCATCTGAAACCCCCACCCCACACACAACACTTTTGTGGTAATTAATTCTTAACCCTGACATTAATTCAAAACATCTCAACACTCTTTTCATATGGCTCACCTCTTCTATAGCTGCTTCACAGAATAAAATTGCATCATCTGCAAATTGGAGGTGAGATAGGACTACCCCATTTGAGCCCACTTTCACACCCTTGATCGTTCCTAAATCCTGGGCTCTAGATAATAAAATATTCAAACCTTCAGCAGCTATGTTAAACAAGAAAGGGGACAAGGGATCACCTTGCCTTAACCCCCTTTGTGGGCTGAACTCTTCAGTTTGAGACCCATTGACAAGCACAGATACCCTAGCAGAGGTTACACACTCCTTCACCCAGCTAGACCATTTAGCACCAAACTCAAACTTAGAGATCATAGAGAACAAAAATCCCCAATTGATGGAGTCGTATGCCTTCTCAAAATCCAACTTTATAATTATGCCCTTTTTCTTTGCTTTTTTCCACACCTCTACGACCTCATTAGCAATTAACACCCTATCCAAAATGTTCCTACCCGATAAAAAAGCTGACTGTGTTTCACTAATTATGTGAGGCATCACTAATTTTAACCTGTGAGCCAATAGCTTTGCTATGATCTTATAGCTTGACCTCACCAAGCTTATGGGTCTATAATCTGCTAGCCCTTGTGGATTCTCCTTTTTGGGTACCAGGGTTATGAAGGAACTGTTTATACCCTTTACCAGCCTTCTATTCTTATGGAACTCATTCACAAAATTAATGACTTCACACTTCATCACCTTCCAGAATTTCTGAAAACACCCCATATTAAAACCATCTAGCCCTGGTGCTTTGTTGCCATCACAATCCATCACTGCAGATTTAATTTCATCTTCTGAGAATTCTGCCTCCAGCCTTTCAAACCCATAGCATCCTTGCATTGATTTGAATGAGCCTCATAATTCAGGTCTCCCTACCCAATCCTCAGAAAAATGAGTTTTGAAGAACTCAAACACTCTTTTCTTCACTTGACCGGGGTCTTCATACATCACCTCCTCCTCTATAATTGAATTGATTTCATTCCTTATTTGTTTACATTTAGTCATAACATGAAAGAACCTTTTATTCTTATCTCCATTTAAAGCCCAATTTAATCTTGACTTTTGAAGTCATAGTCTCTCCACCATCTTGCTTAGCCTCCGCACTTCTCCTCTAACCTCCATTCTTCTTGTTTTTTCAGGCTCATCAAGGTCTCTATTCTCAACAACTTGTATTCTTGAGTGATCATTTAGCAGCAAGCAATAAATTTCAAAAATTCTTCTGCCAAATTGAGCATGAGATTGCGAATTTCCAATAATTGGGTCTTCAATAATGTAACACCAAGCTTTACAAATTGTCACATCTTCATTAATGCCAACAAGAGTTTTCCTCTCTTTATTTTTGATGAACCTTCCATAGTGATTATGTGAAAAACAAAAAAGAAAAATATAATTTAAGATGTTTTGCTGTAAACTCAAAGTTGTGCAGTTCACTCTCAGCTGCTTTTAGATTATTGATTACATTACCAAAGACCTCCACATTCTATTTTTTTAGGCCTGCCTTCAAAGTCTTCAATTTATTTAACAAAATAAACCCAGCCCAGCCTTCTATTCTGGCCTCTTTCCAGCTGTTTTCCCAAAAAGAGTGAAGGTTTTTGTGTAGGAACCATGCATTCTGGACTCTGAAGGGTTTAGGGCCCCAGTCCCTTTCATCCTCCATTAGTAAAAGAGGACTGTGATCAGACAGCAACCTTGGCAATCCTCATAATTTTAACTTGAAAGACTCTAACCATTTCGGGTCTACTAAAACTCTGTCAATTCGACTCCACTTTTCACCTTCACATGAATTGCACCAAGTATACTTTCTTCCTAGGAAAGGCAGATTAGATACTTCGCATTTATTGATGAACTCATTCAATTCCCTCATGCCCTTATCCCTTCTTGAACACCCTTTTCTTTCAACAATGTTTGTTATTTCATTGAAGTCCCCACCCATGCACCGAGGCTTAGAGAATTCCTCCTTTAGCTTTACTAAAAACTCCCATAGCTTTCCTCTTAAGCCTACATCATTAGGTGCATAGATGTTTAAAATAACACACTCAAAGGAATGAAAAAATGTACCTAATAGAAGAAGAAATCTCCTGTTGCTGCAGTTTTCTGAAATTTGAAAAACATCTGGATCCCAGACACAGAGTAAACCACCAGTTGAACCTTCAGAATCCACAGCCAAAAACTCTACTTTGTCTCTCATCCACATGGATTTTATTTCTGCTTCAGAGATTTCAGATTTTTTTGTTTCTTGGAGGAGCACCATGTCCACATTTCTTTCCTGAAAGAGCTCCTTAAGCTTGTTTTGCTTCCCTTTTTTCCCCAGCCCTCTAATGTTCCACAATAATATCTTTATAAGAACATATTCATACACCTCGACAGCCCCCCAGCAGGTATTCTTCATAACCCAGCTGAAGCTCCCATTCCAATTCTACCTTGATCCTTTACCTCGAGCTCAATTATTTTGTTTAGCACAACATCCTCCTTTATATTGTACTTTACGCCCAAAATTTCCCCCATTTCCAACGTTGCTTGGGCTTCCTCTAGGAGAAGTCTCCCATTATCAACCCCAATATTAGTAGAGGTTGATATGGAGACTGCTGGTACTGTTGCTCTCCGGACTGCAACCTTTGAGGCTGCCTTACTAGTTGAAGCCCCTCTTTGAGCATACTTTCTAAGTAAACTGAGAGAGCCCTTTGTTGGATACTGATAGCAAACAGCTGGGTAAGTTCTAATCTTCTTACTTCCCTTCCTATTTTTTCCAGGTTGAGATCTACGCACCAGCTCCTGGGCTTCAGATACACTTGATTCTCTTTCACCCAGCCCAAGAGCACCACAACCTTCAATAGTGGTAGTAACCTGACCTGTAGGCCCAAATTGGACATGGTTCTCTTGGTTTAGCCCATGACCTTTATATAACCTCTGATTATGGCCCAGAACCACTTCAATTTCTACCCCAGGCCTGTTAAGAATTGGCCCACTTAAGCTTCTAACAAAACCTGGTGTGAGGACCTGGTCAATAATGTTCTGACAATTGCTAGCGTCTGCAGCAGAGCCATTTGCTTGGTTCCTAACACCCATCATGACCCTGCATGCCTCACCATTAGTCTCTGCCCTCACGTCACCACTAGACTCTGCAACTGCTGTATCACACTTCCCACCCCACCTCTGCTCCACCTCCTCACTCATGCTTTCTCCGCGTGCCTTGGAACCTACCACCACTTCATCTCTAGGGACCAACGCATCGTCTGAGTCATCCTCCAGGTCATCTTCCTCTTCCTCCCCTTTGTTGCTCCTACCCAGGCCTCGTATCACTAGTTCACTTGAGCTACACTTATCTTCCCGCATTTGAACTTTCTGGCACTTGCAGACCATATTCATGGTTTTTACCATCACCAATTATTCTTCGCACACTCTTACTAGATACAGAAGACCTTTGCACTCCAACTTAATAACCTTATTGATTGGTTCCATGCATTTGGTGGAGATCTTAAGCTTGGCACACGCAAAGGACTTAGGGTGGTCATTGTCTCCATCAAAGCATAGGAAATTTCCCCACAGCCCACCGATTTTCCTCAGATTTGTACTATTCCATAAGTTTAATGGAATACCATAGCAGCTGATCCACACACACCTTTCCTGTTCCAGGACCAGTCCATCTTTTCCTTCCAAAATAGCCTCGCACCACTCCAAAATCAGCTCCTTAATAGGCTGTATTTTTAATACCTTCTCCTCCTTAGACTTAAATGTTAGCACCACATCGCGGCCTCCACTCTCTCGAATCAGAACATCTTCCACTCCTATTCCTTGAAGTTCCTTCTTCAGGTTGACATTTGCATGCTCATCCTTCAAGCGGACCACTACACTTTCGTACAGCCACCCGTTCCCTATTTCCTCAGCCTTCAGAGTAAGGCTATCATTCTGAGCATTATTTTGTCCTACCACTGCTTCTGCATATGACTTTTGGACTGTAGATACTTCTACCTTGCTTCTTCCTTCCTTTTGGTAGCCATTGTATCTTGGTGCTTGAAGATGCAATGGGTCTGTTACACCTCGTCCATGGACCTTTTCCTTGCCAAAAGCTGCATGCTTCACCTCTATTGCCGTATCGTCCACCCATAATCCATTTGCTTTCTGAACAGCTACTGTTGCAGCTACAGAGCAGTCAAACCTTACAAACCCAAATCTCATGTTAGTGAGCTTCCTTCTCTTTTGCGGAATAAAAACATCATTCACCACACCAAACTTGGAGAAGATGTTATACAGCCCCTTCGGATTCACTGATCTTGGTATATTATCCACAAATACAGTGAAGAAGCTTGTGCATCCCTCGAACACTCCTCTTCTTTGTCCTCTTCGATGTCCACCCCTTTGTCTCACCATAGGGATCCACCCCCCTTGCTTAGCTCCTTCAATTTGCTTATTTGAACTTAAATGCATTGTAAGCTGCTGTAAGGCCTATTGGGGGGTGTTTTGAATTTTTTTGATGATCTGAATTGTTTATATTGTAAGATTTGTTGAATAGATTATTCATGCAAAAAATAAGCAAATCGGACATTTGTAACCTCATAATAAGAGCACATTTGTTTTTCAAAAAATAAACGGTTAACATGATTTTAATAATTCTTTTAAAACAATTAGGACTTGATCATGGGATCATTGATGTCCGATTAACTTATTTTTTTGTATGAATGATATACTGAACAAACCTTACAATATGAACAGTTCAGATCATCAAACTACAGTAAAAAAATGTCTCTGCGGGACCTCACAGCAAGGCTGCTGTGCCATAAGGCACAACAGCAACCCTCGGTCTGTATTTAGTAGATCAATTAAAAATGAAAAATAATAGAGTAATAATCACAACAATTTAAAAAATGGTGAACAAAAATATAATGACTTTGTAAACAATTTCATGAATTCGGACCTAGAGAAAATTTTTCAACCCTTTGTCCGATGGCCTTGTTTGGTTTGTTTTTCAAGAAAATTTTTGGAAAAAATTCTCTACAAACAAATTTTTAAGAGTAATCAAACCAAACAAATTTTTCAAAAAAAATTCTTAAAATTTTGTTTTGTTACTGTAACAACGCCCGCGGGGGACCTCGCTACAGCTCGGACTCGATTTTGTGTTGCGGTTCCAAATCTCGAACCAAAGAGTCCAAATCCGGCAAATCGTTTTGAGAAAACGGATTTTTTGAAAGAAGTGCCAAACATGGACTGCTTTGCCAGATAACAGAGTCGCCACCTAAATATTTTTAAAATGGGAAATTTAGGAAACCCTGACTCGGTGCCATAAGGCCACGTGTCCGTCATCACCAAAGTTGGCTCGGGAACTTGGGTACGATTAGGGAAGGTCACATCGTGAGCACCCCTCTCGCCGGTCAAAGACCGGCCTCTACTAACCATGATATCTGTTTTTGAAAACATTGTGAGTCCTTATTCCGATTATTAGCCTAGGATTACTATGTGATGCTCATGACAAACAAGTATAAATGGGCGTCTGAATGGAACAAAACATTTCATGTTTGTTTGTTTGAAAAATGGTTTGCTACCCGCAGGTAGGCTTAAAATACAGATTTTGCCACAGTCTAGTGGGCTTAACAAACAATTGATGAATTGCTCCAATTCAGATAACTCAACCTCCACCCACAGGCATTCAAGGCAGTTATATCACATAAGCATATAGCCTCATGGCAAGCATGCTATCATGGCAACACTCACACGCATGCAAGGATGCTAAAGCATAAAACTTACCGAGTACTCCGGCCAAAAGCAAGCGATTAGAAATCATGCATGATCCTAAGTATACTGTAATGCCTAATGTAACACATGCAAAATGCAACTATAGCAGGCTCGGCTATTCTAAACATGGCATATGATGATGCTACAGCTAACATGTATTCAACTTAGAATTGAAATACAATGCAGTTTGTGTGATGTGCCGAGCCCGATGCATGTAAAACAGATGAATGAATGCAAACATGCTATCATCTTGTATGCTAATTGAAATATGCCTATATCTAACCATAAAGCGGGTAAATAAAAGGGAGAAAGAAATGGGGTTGGAAGACATACATCACACTCACACACCCTTATTACATTTATGCCCTCATGAGGGTCCGAATAAATAATATCTGAGACCGAATAAAAGAATATACTGATCAAATAATATCTAATTCTAATTAATTAACAAATTAATTACAAAAGAAATGAATGGCGTGCAAGCCGTGGACCTCGCTTACAGTGAATAGTATATCTTTGAGGCTTGGCCTTAATCCTTTGGGATGCCTGATTAGCCTCTATTTGCGATTTTCCTCGAATTGCGTGCGATTCGGAAGTGATAATTCTTCATTTTCTTTGCGGAGGCGGGGAAAAGGGCATAGCGATGTATTTACAAATATATGCATGTCTCGATCCTCGCGCCACCAATCACGCATATCGATGCATGATGGCCGAGGCGATTTGCACAACTCAATATTGGGATGAATACACATGAATGCTACGAAAAATGGGATGCCTCGACATGCGTGCCCACGGGCACGCAAAACGAGGCGATGCTGAAAGATGAAAATCGGATAAAACCAAAGTGCCTCGAAGTGCGTGCCTGGTAGCGCCGTCAGCGATGATGAATGAAAACCGGATAAAACCGAAGTGCCTCGAAGTGCGTGCCTGGTAGCAAAACCGAGGCGATGATGAGATGAAAACGGATAAAGCGAAGTGCCTCGAAGCAGCGTGCCTGGTAGCGCCGTCGGCGATGATGAAAGAATGAAAAGTCGGATAAAACCGAAGTGCCTCGAAGTGCGTGCCCACAGGCGCGCAAACCGAGGCGATGATGAAAGATGAAAAGTCGGATAAAACCGAAGTGCCTCGAAGTGCGTGCCCACAGGCGCGCAAACCGAGGCGATGATGAAGGATGAAAATCGGATAAAACCGAAGTGCCTCGAAGTGCGTGCCCACAGGCGCGCAAACCGAGGCGATGATGAAAGATGAAAATCGGATAAAACCGAAGTGCCTCGAAACGCGTGCCCACAGGCGCGCAAATCGAGGCGATGATGAAAGAATGAAAAGTCGGATAAAACCGAAGTGCCTCGAAGTGCGTGCCCACAGGCGCGCAAACCGAGGCGATGATGAAGGATGAAAAGTCGGATAAAACCGAAGTGCCTCGAAGTGCGTGCCCACAGGCGCGCAAACCGAGGCGATGATGAAGGATGAAAATCGGATAAAACCGAAGTGCCTCGAAGTGCGTGCCCACAGGCGCGCAAACCGAGGCGATGATGAAAGATGAAAATCGGATAAAACCGAAGTGCCTCGAAGTGCGTGCCCACAGGCGCGCAAACCGAGGCGATGATGAAGTGCAAAGAAATGGCATACGGAATGCCGAAATGGACTTACACCAACATGGGAGAGCCTCAGCTCACTCACATAGAGGTCGGGTAAAAATAAAGTCGCCTCAACGCGCACCATGGACACGAAAAACTAGGCAATGATGTAGAAGCATGAAAATGCAAATTGGCCTTACGCCGACATGAGAGGGCCTCAACCACACTCACATAGGCCGAATGATAAGAATGAGGTGCCTCGAAGTCGTGCCCATTGGCACGCAAACCGAGGCAATGCAAAAATGATAATCTGAATGGCACGGAAATGATATGCAAGCATGGTAATGGAATTTCAGCACCTAAATAAAGGGGAAAACAGCCCCGAAACAAATCGAAATGACACCCGAAGCATGCATTCATCCCGAAAGTGTGAAATTAAGCCCCGAAATGGCCTATAGCCATGCTATGCATGCAAGATATGATCATGGAAGCAAGAACAGTAGCAAGGCAGTCCCAAATATGGCATTTTTTCAGTACAAAACATGGCCAAATTAATAGCACAGATATGGCAACATTAGCATGCAAAAATACGGTAAAAGGGGGGAATTACAAAGCAAGTGATATCTACAATGCTCAAACCCAAAAAATCAGTTCTACAACTTTAAAGAAGGGCTAAAAATATGCACATATTCAGTTTATGGAAATCCCAAAATCAGAATAAAAACATGCTAGAAATTCCATGCAAAATAGGCTCAAAATGGGCTATATTATGAGACTTGCCAAAACATGCACCAAACAGCAAACTTTTCTTCATGAAACATGTAAAGGGGGTCAAAATAAGACCCCTTTCAGTTCTGACCAAAGGCCAAAACCAAAAGCACAAGAGGCTACAAAACATGCAAGAATACGGTAAACTTGATGGATTTCAAAGGAAGTACCAAAAATATACACCAAATGGCTTAAGGCCCTCAACATAACATGAAAAGGAGACAAAAACAAGACTATTTCTAAGCCTGATGAAGGCTGAAATCCGGAGCCAAGTAAGCCTAACAAAGCATGCAAGAATTAGGGCCTAAAGTGAATTTCCAAGAGAGGTGGTATATAGAATGGCCAAAAGAGGTTGAGCCCTTCTACAATGTTGTAGAGGGGCTCAAAATAAGCCTAAAACTAGTAAGGGTCGGAGCCCCAAAACAAATGCAAATAGGCTAAAACTAGCATGCAAATTGGTGACATACAAGATGGATATTGAAGGAAGTGTATCATGGAGACACCAAATGAAGTTGAGCCCTTCTACAAAGTTGCAGAGGGGCTCAAAAAAAGCACAAAAGCAGTAGGGGTCGGAGCCCTAATTCTCAGCCAAATAGA
Organism: Camellia lanceoleosa; assembly: GCA_025200525.1. Taxonomy (NCBI): domain Eukaryota; kingdom Viridiplantae; phylum Streptophyta; class Magnoliopsida; order Ericales; family Theaceae; genus Camellia; species Camellia lanceoleosa. The sequence continues at coordinate 122,952,931 of CM045771.1, read as the reverse complement.
GTATAGAAATGAATCAAGAAAAAGCCCTAAAAGTTGGTTTTGAGGACTTACCCTTGAAGACTTGTCTTTCTTTGATTCTTGGCTCTGATTTGTAGCTTCTCAACCTCTGAAATTCACTCCCTAGCTGCTGGAATGGTAGTAAGGAAGGTGAGGCTAGGTGTTGATGAAGAAATGGCCTTGACACTTGAAGCTTTTTTGGAGTTTAAAGCTTTGGAAATGGAGGATTTTGGAGGGGTGATCTTGAGACAAGTTTTTCCAACCTTGAAGAGGGAGGGGGAGGGGCCTTCAAATAGGCAAGAAATGGGGTGTAAAAGGGGAGGGAAAGCACCCAGTCTTTCCCTCCCGAAATATCCCCCGGATGCCCCGGGATATGTTGGAAGATATCCGGACATTTGGGCCAGTGAAAGCAAGAATCTGCCGGCCAGTGGTTTGCTCAAGGTGGCCGGCCAGCCACCCACCATGGCCGGCCAGCCACCTCCATGGCCGGCCATCCACCTCAAAAAACCAACTTCAAAATTTCGCCGACCACCATACAAGAGTGTCCTCCCAAGTGTGTAGGATAAGGCCCTGTGGTTGGAATCGCAACATTGAACCGAAGTCACAACATAGAACTTGAAAGAGAGGCTCAAAAGCGAAATGCACCATTTCGCCGACCACGATGCCAAAGGGTCCTCCCAGTTGTCTGGAAGAAGGTTGCAAGGTTGGAATTGGGCAACATCAGGCGAGCCACAACATAGAGCTTGAAGGAGAGGCCCAAAATGAACTCCATAATTTCGCCGACCAAGATACCAAAGGGTCCTCCAGATGTCCCGATCACAGATATGTAACTTTGGTTGGAAGAAAATACCCCAAGGTGTTCAACATTGGCGGAAGTGAGCAAAACGGGCTCCGGAGGAGCTTAAACCGTTATCTGGGATAATTGCTGGCCTCCCACCCCGGTGATCTTCCCGATGTTGAAACAGAGGTACCGCCAAGTTTGAACAAAAACTAATGAGAAATGAGCGTTCGGGGCCAAAACCGAGCAAATCGGGATCCGAAATGAAGGTCAGTGCCGGAAGTGGTGTTCGGCGTGAAGTGGGTATCTGCGACCCAGTGTCCTTTGGAATGACAAAACAGTACCGCCAAAAACCGGAGAAGATGGATGCGAAATGAATGCCGGGACCAAAACCGCTTTTGGGGTCCCGAAACCTTATGAGCACCGAAAGTGGCATCTGACCACGGTGGCATCGGGGCCCCAGGTTCCTCGAAATATTAAAAGAGGTCTCCGCCAAAAACCGAGAAGGTGATGCAAAATGAATGCTCGGGACCAAAACCGCTCGGTTTGGGGTCCCGAAATGGGTCGCCGCACCTAAGTGGTGTTAATTGCGAAGTGGCATCAGGGGCCCCAGTGTCCCTCGGAACACTAAAACAGAGGCACATGCCAAAAACCGGAGAACTCAGAGATGGTTGGGCGGTCCCGAGCCGAGGCACACGGCCTGACGGCTCCGAAAACCGGGAACCGGGCTCCGAAATGGGCAAAATGGCCTACGGCCACGAAACGTAGCTCACGGCCACCGGGATAGTCTCGGACCACTCCTTCCCTCGGGAGAAAGCAGAGAAAACCGAGCCTGGTTCGCAAACCGAGACAAGGTAAAGAAGATGGTTCGGAAGTCCGGAGGCAGGCCACGTGGCGGTGACTCTGGGACTTCTGAACAAGCACAGTATGCAATATCACCCAGCGCTCAACTGGTGACGCTCGAGTCTTAAGGTCGGTCAAAAATGGGTGTCTCTGATTGCCTCTTGTGTAACTTCGGAAGTCAAGAAGTGACAGGAGTGAATGTCAAAGCCCAGAGACGACCCATTTTTGACAAGGCCGAAGACTTAGACAAACATACGAGATAAACAGAGATATGTGCCCGTAGGCAGGGGCAAAATGCAAAGTGATAGGCGCGAAGCCAGATGATCATGCAAATGCAAAGAAGTCAGAATGAAGGTGTATTGACAAATAGATGCAATAGTTTTAAGCAAGAATGCAAAGCAAACAACTACATTTCATGCGATTAGGAATGCGGAGAATCATTCAATTCCCATCGCGTCTCACACGGAGAAGATACGGTACCTGCGCGATTCGTCTAGTCGCTCCAGGCTCAAATGGACCGTACATACAATATCGTGCCTGCAAAATAGAGAAATGCAACAAGAACAATATGCCGACAACATATATTCAATATGGTTCCTATGATTCCAAAAGTTCGACACACGATTAATCGGTGAGCGAAATGCAACATAACGCGAGAAAAGATAATGCGCGACAACGCATGCTCAAGCATAGAAAGTTCGGTATATCAAGAAATCATGCATGATAATGCAAAACAATCACGAGAATGCGAATTAGGAGCCAATAATGACAAATGAGCACAAATCAGGATGCCCGGTTGTTGCACAATAACGAGCTGGAAAATGCGCATTCCGGCGACGGCAACCCGATCGCGGCCTCTGATTTACATTCCGGAGAGGTCACGACGTGATTAAAATGGATACACTCCGATTTCGATGAATAATGATGAGACACATGTCAATAATTGCAATTAAAGTTTCAGCGGAGCAATTCGCGCCAGAAAGTGTACTTTTCTTCAACTTTTTCGGGTCCCGGGAGCTCCGATTTTCCTCAAAATTTGCAGAGAGGTAGGGGAGGGGGTGGGGGACATGGTCGGCCAGCCCATTGCCCTAGGAGAGGCCATCGGCCAGGGCCAAAAAGTAGAGGGGCCGGCCAGCCAGGTTAGGTGGCCGGCCGGCCACCTCCCCAAAAGCAGGGGCATTTTGGTCATTTTTGCATTTTCTATATATATGCACCTCCATTGCCTCCGAAATCACACCCAAAGTTGCAAAACTTCTTCCTCTTGCTCTCTAGGCCACTTTCTCTCTCAGATCTGCATTTTATACGCGCCCCTCGGCCTCCCACGCAAGTTGTTTTTGCGAAATCTTTCAGATTTAAGCACTTTGAAGCGACTAAATTTCGACTTTGGGGCTTCTCTCCTCATTTTCACCACTTGAGGTAATTTTGTTTCGATATTTGGAAAATTTTCCCGGGGGTTGACTTTTGTTGACTTTTTCATTTCCCGAGAGTTGACTTTTGTTGACTTTTTCCAATTTTGGCCCATTTTGCTCATTTTTGCTCCTCTTTGCAGATTTCTCGCAATGGCAGGTCATTTTCCTCACGACGGAGGTTTTCCCGGTGCCGGAGATGATTTTGACTTTATGGTATTCCCGCCGGGGGTTCGCCCTTTCTTTCCCGATCGATATGCTCCGGCGGTTCATAGGCTTCCGCAAGCCACTTTCCGTCATTTTACCGATTTTAACGATCGAGCACCCGGGGATCTTCTCTTACGAGAGCCGGAGCAGCACCTCTCCTATGATGCAGAGGTATTTTATTATCCGCATCTTTCGTGCATTCTGTACCTTTGCCATGCTTAGACACACAGTTTAGCTTATGACACAGTACTTGTATTTTGAGCATGTGACTTAGCCACTTGAATTTCATGAACACTTGGCGCATTGAATAATTGTGAACGCCAAAGTGCACCTTAGTTAGAAATTGAACACACCCTAAACTTGAAGCAACACACGAACACAGCCACATTTGAAGTGAACACACCCTGACAGCGACGTTGAGTAGAACACACAGTCCCAATTTGAAGTGAACACACAGTCCACTGATGTTGAGTAGAACACACAGTCCCAAACTTGAAGCAAACGCACAGTCCACTGATGTTGAGTAGAACACGCAGTCCCAAACTTGAAGCGAACACACAGTTCACTGATGTTGAGTAGAACACGCAGTCCCAAACTTGAAGCGAACACACAGCCCACTGATGTTGAGTAGAACACACGGTCCCAATTTGAAGCGAACACACAGCCCACTGATGTTGAGTAGAACACACGGTCCCAATTTGAAGCGAACACACAGCCCACTGATGTTGAGTAGAACACACAGTCCCAATTTGAAGCGAACACACAGCCCACTGATGTTGAGTAGAACACACAGTCCCGAACTTGAAGCGAACACACAGCCCACTGATGTTGAGTAGAACACACAGTCCCAAACTTGAAGCGAACACACAACACGGTCCCAATTTGAAGCGAACACACAGCCCACTGATGTTGAGTAGAACACACAGTCCCAAACTCAGATGTACTGAAACTTTGAACACGCAGCCCAAATACCAAATTTACTGAACACGCAGCCCGTTTTCACTTCATTTGCACACAGCTCATTTTCGCTTTATTTGCACACAGCTCATTTTCACTTCATTTGCTGATCCATGCATTGATTCTAAATGCAGGTTCGTTCTCGGACAGTGCGAGGATATGGCTCCGGCGCCGCAAGGGAATGGTATTTTGAGCTTCCGGAAGCTGTCCGGGGATTGGTCGATCTTGCAGGATTTGGGCCATTCTACAGAGGGTTATCTCGTTGCCTCATTAGTAGGACCCTATTTGCTTTTTAGCGAGAGGTGGTGGGACACTACCAATTCCTTCCATTTTTCTCATGACGGGGACATGACCATGACCCATTGGATTTCGCTATGCTCACCGCCTAGACTTAGGCGGTAGGCCCATTCCCTATGACGAGGATATGGGTGAGTGGCGGTCGCCTGGATGCATTTGTTGGGGACACACCATCAGAGACAGAGGTTCGGAAGAGTCAGATACTCTGGTTTGCTTCCTATTTCCGACGGCCACAGATGGAGCCTGAGACTCGAGGAGGCGGAGCAAGACGCCTGCGGGTTTCCTTATGTACCTCCTGTACCACCTTGTTCACGATAGAGGAACATGGTAGGGTTGTACTCTTGGCGCTCTAGTGGACCTATCATAGGTGAGCCAAGATGATTGTGGCGGCTACTGCACAGCTACCCTTTATCGCTACATGGCGATCTCGCACCTAGGGACTTACTCGGCTCTTGGAGGGCCTGGAGGTACATTCTGCCCTCTTGATTTACATTTTGTTCCGCATTACTTATTCACCGCACACACACGGCGCACTTTGCATTCTGTATTCTGCCTTTAGCACTTTGTACTCATACTCTGCATTGCCTTCCTCAGCTGTGGGTGTATGTGTACTTCCCCACATTGGCCCCGGAGATGGAGGTGGTGGGACCTCCTATGACTCCATTTTCTTTGATGTTTGAGGGCGAGCATCCGCAAGGCCTCGAGACTCTCTCCTCTGCGACGATACTTTGATCTTGCTCGAGCGACAGAGGTATTGCTTGAACTCTCGCCTTTTATTTTTATCTTTGATCTTTCAGATATCGATTGATTGATTTGTATCTTGGTTATCCACAGATCACTGGCGACCTTGGGCGATCTTCGACGGAGCTCGAGACTCTGTACCCTGGAGCGTCGAGTTGTTGTCAGTATAGATTCCTGCTTTCGAGGACGGTCGGCGAGGTTTGGTTCTCGGGAACGCTTGGCGTCGAATATGGGCGATTCTCGGGACACTCTGCTTTGTGCCTCCGCACCATGCGGATCTTGATAGATTATCCCCTGAGGAGGTCGAGCAGTATATGCAGGGCAGTGATGCTTTGTTGCATCATCTCGATGGGAACTACGCCACCTACCGCCGCATATATTTGATGCCCCGCTTGACGGGAGTGCGGGCTCCGGCACGGACCTCTACTGGTGCACCGTCTTCGAGTCGCGCCCATGCTACAGATATCCCTTCTTCTAGCAGGGCTGGCAGATCCAGAGGTGGGGGCAGTTCGATCCCTCCGATCCCTCCGTCTCTTGATCATCCAGGGTGGCCAGACATGCCGACCGAGTTGACGAACTGGCGATTTGGGACGCCTTACCAGATTCCGCTAGAGCCTCCTCTGCCTGATCACAGATATGTTAGAGACCCTGACTCGCCCCCGGTATATTTTTCAACTTTGATTTATCAGTCAGATATTTGAACATTGATTCCGTTACTGATAGTTTTGCATTTGTATTTGCAGCCTCCTGTTGAATATACGGACGAAGCCGCCGATGCCGCCACATTCGAGGGCATGATCTTACGGAGGGAGACGCAGATGAGCATCGTGGGTGTGGAGGTACTGTTCATTTTCCCTGTACTAGCATGTTTCTGATGATACTCCGGTTTTAGACCTTCTGCTATATTGATAGACTGTGTAGAGCACATCTGACACACACCCTTTTCACATTCTGCATTTACACCTGCTTATGCTTGAACCGATGTGTTGCACTTTGCATCTTGAATGCCTCCCAGATATGCTTCATCACGGGCGCCAGCACGGGCCCTCTCAGAGAGGTCGAGGTGCTAGACCACCTACCCAGGGTGGATCGGAGGCTGGGCCATCCAGTCTCATCGAGGCTGGCGAAGGGTCGTCTCAGACCAGGCACCCATCGTCGAGGATGACGAGGAGGAGATCGCAGATCATGTGTCAGCGGCGTCTCCTGGAGAGGGAGGCCCTGGTCTTGGTTCCGAGAGCGGAGACGAGCCTGAGGGGGATCCGGAGGATGACAGCTCCGATCCAGATGGTGATGATGGTGTAGGGATTATCCCGCAGAAAAGGATGAGGGGGCCTCCCCCTTCTCGCTCCCGAGGGCACTGATGTTATTTCCTGCTTTATTCTACTTTTTAGCTAGTAGTTTGTAGCACTTTGCACATTTGTTAGGCAGTTTAATTTTCTGTAAAACTTGTACCTTTATTTTTGTAAGACATGATGAAATGAAACAGCTTTTGAAAAGATGTTGTATTTGAAATTCTCAGCATCGCATCGCATTATTTTGCACAAAATGGAATTGAATGGAAATGCGCCTCATGTATTTACCGGGTTAGGTGGGGAACCGACGCAACAAAGCAAAACAAAACGACTCACTAAGAAATAAAACAGAATCTTAGCGAGTTTACAACTCGATAAACAAAGTACAATAATGTTAACGACTCAATAGACAAGACTTAACAAAATTGTGTAATCAAAAAGTAACAACTCAAAACGCAAAACGCGACAGCTCGACAAAACTTACAACTCAATAAGCAAAAACAACAACTCGATAAGCAAAAATATAACACGATGCACTGCGGATGGACTATCTGGATAGTGGAGTGTATCCAAAATTGATAGGCCTGGATGCCTTCTACTGCCGGGAGACAATCAGATTTGCAGGGAGTCCACTACTGCTATAGGTAATGTTTCCCACCCAAGCTCACTTGTATTTGCTTACATCACTCGACCCTCGGGCTCGACTTTTCTCGCAAAAACCTTATCTTACTTTTCCCTCGTCATTACATCTCTTTTCTTTATTCTCTCATTTTTCATCCCTCCCCCAGATATAGTTGATGGAGAAGTTGCAAGTTGTGGACTCTTGCCCTGCCTATTCAGCCCGCGGCTACTTCTTTCGGCAACGCCTAGTTAATGCTCCCGATGAGAGCTGGTGGTTCGAATGGATGCGCAACTTGTCAGCAGATCGCATTGCATGGCGCCGTCCCTGGCTTAATCTTTCAGCGATGAGTTACAGCAAGTTCCAGGATACTGGGATCCGTCTGATCGGCTTGACTCGCTGTATATTTTATCTCCCATTCCGTACTCAGCTAGTTAGGTCATACAAGCCGGGCCTAAGTTAGCATCTGAAGCTTTGACTAGCTCTGGGGAGGCGAGGACACCGACTAGACTATGCCCCAGTTTATTGCTTTATTAGTACTTTCAAAGTTTTCTAAGCGTGAGTGTAATGAAAAACAACTTCAATTGTATGCAAGAGCAAAAGAACTTTGTTTTGAAATTAATGAAATTGAAGGTTGTGGTACTGAAAATCCTCCGCTTTTGGTCCAAAAATGGTCTTAGTTGTGAAAAGATTAATTTGAACAAAGTCAACGTTTATGAAAACTTTTCAAAACTATTTTCGATATGGATCAGAACTGGACACGCCTGAAATCTGTCACTGAGATACACAACCCCAAATCCTAGCAACTGGAAAGTTGCCCCTAGTCTGAAAAAGGGCCTCAGCCATTCAATAGCAACGAAAAGTTGCCCCTAGTCTGGATGACATCGGAACACTCCATTGCAACGGAAAGTTGCCCCTAGTTTGCATAGCACTGTACCGGAGATCGCAATAGATGCTGATGAATAAAGATGACTGAGATGGTCAAAAATGGACAAAGTTGATCGGGGAAAAGATTGTGACTGAACTTCAAGATGAAGCTACGTACCTATCCCAAAGATGGGAATCGAGTCTTACGTAGTTGAGGCGTGTTCGCCGAGTGTTTTTGCTCTCCTTTTGCGCTCTAACTTTTGCCAAGGCCGCCTTTGCGGGTTTTCAACCTTCTTGAGCTCGGCTTTTATAATTTTCAAATTTTCAATGCTCAGAAGTTTTGCCTAGGTCGCCTTTCGGGTTTTCTAGCGAGCCTCTCAAGGGTAGTATTTCTTCAACTTGTCCATATTGATCGGTTGGGAAAACTCCAAGCCATCTAGATCCATAACCACAGCTCCACGACTGGATTGACTTGATGATGTAGGGACCATCAATTGGGTCCGAACTTGCCCCTTGGGTCGTGGATGGGAGCTCGGTTGTCTTGAGTACCAAATCTCCTTCTTTCAAGTTCTGGACTTAACCTTCTTGTTGAAAGCCCAGGCGATTCTGCGTTGATAACCCCGAACGTAGTATGCATTGCTTTCAATCTCCTTTCATCAAAGAGCATGAGTTCTTCAAACTCGCTTTGTCGCCAATCCGCTTTATCTCGGCACTCGCCAATACTGCAATGATGGGACCTCGATCTCAATTGGTAGAACGGCCTCCATCCCATAGACTAATGAGTAATGAGTCGCCCAAGAGAAGTTCTCGATCAAGTCCTCAGAGCCCCATAGAGCAAACGACAACTTATCCGCCACCTCAGGTTTCCACCATCTTCGTAATATGCGCTTGATATTCTTGTTGGCGGCCTCAATCGCCTCCGCTGGTTTGTGGCCGGTAAGTAGACGACTTATGAAAAGCCACGTTGTATTTCTCCAACAAGTCAATCACCTCCTTCTTGAAGTGGGAACCATTGTCTGAAACTATTTCATTTGGGACTCCGTAGCGACAGATGATGTTGTTTCTGATGAATTTTGCAACGTGTGAAGCTTTCAACACTGCATAAGATTGGGCCTCAACCCACTTTGTGAAGTAATCTATCGCTACGAGGATGAACTCATGCCCATTTGACCCTTTCGGCGTGGCCCGATCACATCAATTCCCCAGCAGAAAAAGGCCATGGCGAAGTCATGTTGTACAGCTTTTGACGGAATGTTCATGCGATTTGCATGAATCGACATTTGTGGCATCGCCGACGAAACCGATACAATCCTCCTCCATGGTGGACCAATAATAACCTTGTCTAGGATCTTTCTAGCCAACATCACCCCATTCATATGTGCACCGATTCACCCCGTGGATGGCTTCCATCGACGTTTGGACTCTTCAAAGATCAACACACAATTTATGCATTCCCATATGACCTCTTCTATACTTTACCCCGCAGATGATGAACTGATCGACATTCTTCGATTGCCCTCTTGTCTTTGGCATTTACCTGGCGGGTATGTTTCGCTTCCAAAAGTTCCGGATGTCGTAATACCGTGGGTGTTCGCCCGAACTTCATCTATGGTCGCAATCGACTCATAGGCGGTCTTAATTTCTGGTCGATAATGACTGGACGCATTCGGACTCCACGTGGGATGTCTATCATGGATGATAGAGTTGCTAAAGCGTCTGCGAACTTGTTGTTCTCTTAGTAGATAAGTAAAACTTAACTTTTCAAACCGAGGAATCAGCAAATCCAAGGTTTGGTGATACATCATCATATTTTCTTCTTTTACTTTCCAGTCTCCTTTAGCTTGAGACACAACAAGATTCGAATCTCGATGGCGCCCAAATAGTCTTGCCCCTAATTCCGTGGTCGCTTCCATACCAAAGAATGCACGCTTCAGATTCTCGCTTCGTTATTTGAGACTTTGAAACGGAGTTTGAAGGCTAGAGGATACGGAATTGTCTGCTATCAAGAACACTCCTATCCCATACCCATGTTGATTTGACGCCCGTCAAAGTACATTGTCCAACTTTCCTCGTCGATATGCGTAATTGCTTCATCTGGGAATAGGTACTCAATCGCTTCATCCCCTCAACCGGATGGTCGAAGGAACTCGCTCTTGCTCGCCTTTCTTGACTTGCGCGTCACATATGTAAGATCAAATTCGGAGAGCAACAGCAACCAACGAGCTAGCCTACCCGGAAGCGCTGGTTTCTCGGAAAGATATATGATGGGATCAAGTCGAAACCAACATTACAGTGAGCTAACAAGTAGTCCCGCAACTTCCTGGTAGCCCATACCAGAGCTAGACAAGCCTTTTCCAGCGGCGTATAACGGGTCTCATACTCTAGCATTTTCTTGCTCAAATAGTAGATGGCTTTCTCCACCCTATCTTCTGATTCTTGTGCAAGCATGCAGCCCATTAATGGTCTCGCCATCGACAGTACAAAATCAACGGTTTCCACGATTACGGTGGTGATAAACGGTGGGTTCTCAGAGATATTCTTTAACTGCTCAAACGCAGCTTTGGCAATCGACCGTCCCATTGAATTTCTTGCCTTTCTTCGAAGACCAAAAAGTGGTTCACAAGTCAAGGTTAGTTTTGAAATAAACCGTCTTATGAATTGCACTTTACCCAGAAAGCCTCGCACCTCTTTTTCAGTCTTTGGTGGTGGCATTTCTAAGATGGCCTTGATTTTGGAAGGGTCGACCTCGATGCCCCTTTGTGTAATCAGGAACCCCAGCATTTTTCCCGCTGTAACACCAAACGTACATTTCTGAGGGTTTAACCGCAACCTGAATTCCCTGATCCTTTGGAAAAACTTGCGCAAGGCGGTGTAGTGGCCCTCTCTTTCTTTGGACTTGACAATCATGTCGTCCACGTACACCTCAACCTCTTTGTGGATCATATCATGTAGTATTGTGGTCGCGGCCCGTTGATAAGTAGCCCCAGCATTCTTCAACCCAAACGGCATGACCCGATAGCAGTATGTTCCCCACGGGGTGGTGAATGCAGTCTTCTCTCTGTCCTCTGGTGCCATCACGATCTGGTTATAGCCCGAGAAGCCATCCATGAACGAGAGCAGTGCATGCCCTGCTGTAAAGTCCACTAGCTCATCAATGTGTGGCAAGGGAAAGTCGTCCTTCGGACTGGCTCTGTTTAAATCCCTGAAGTCTACGCACACCCGGATCTTGCCATCTTTCTTCGGCACCGGCACTATGTTGGCCAACCAAGTGGGATATTCTGATACTAGCAGGAAGCCTGCATCAATTTGCTTGGTGACCTCTTCTTTGATCTTGAGAGCCCAATCTGGGCGGATCCTTCTGAGCTTCTGCTTAATAGGTCGGGCCTCGGGGTCAAGGGGGATCCGATGCTGTACAATCTCAGGATCGATTCCAGGCATGTCTTCGTAGGACCACGCGAAAACATCTTTGAACTCTTTTAATAACGCGACTATGCGCTCGCGTTCCTCCGAAGACAACGTGGACCCGACCTGGACCAGCCGCGGGTCCTCCTCGCACTAATATTCACGAAATGATTTCATCCGCTAAGGGTTTAACAAACCTCTCTTGCTCTTGCTCAATTAGGCGTTGTAAACCGAGGAACTTCGCCTCGCTGCTTTTGACCAAAATTTTGAAAGTCCGAATTAATGCAATAAATTAGGGGCACAGAAAAGTACTCGGAAACCACATTCACCTCATTCTCATTAAGTTCATCCAAATCGTCTGATTCATCGGTTACAACAGACTCAAATGAAAAGGAAAAAGACGACCTGGACAAGACTGTGGCATCCGGGTTGACACCCCCAGGAGTACCAGACTCAGACTTCCGAGCTGAACTCCATTCGACTCGAAGACTTCGGTGGAATCAGATTCGCTCACTACCGACCGAATCGCCGGATAAGAATCCCACCTCGTACTGACAAATGAGAGAGGGTGCGATCGATGCGTCCAAGATAGCTGCTGGTTGGCCGCAGCCGTTTCATCTCCAATCATGGAAACCGCGACGTTATTCCCTGCAATCTGGTCGTCGGAGGATCGAGAGGAGACATGCCGCTACCCCCATTTCCAATTCGGCCCTCGGGATCCTCCGTATTCCGCTCAATCTCGGTTATTGGTCTGCGCTCTGCAGCAACGACATCCCCAGATAGTTGCAAGGCGAAGAAGATTTCGAAACTGCACGCGCTTCCTCCGCGTTCAACCATGGTTCGAAGCCGCAAATGGAAAATCTTCCTCCTGGGAAAGCGTCTGCTTCGTACCCCAGATGGGCCTATGCATTAGATCAAAAGGCTTCCCAGCCTGCTTCGCCCTGGCCCTGCTGGCCATTTCCTTTCCTTTCCTCGTCCAGTCTTCTTTGGTAGGCAGATAACCTAATCCAAAGGTATGTGGATTATGTGGCACTTCGGCCAACGCTGCGACACCTTTCCGGCCGCTTCTTCCCAATCCCATCCCAGGGATATGCTGTAGCTTGTTCATGAGGTAGACGGCTTGAGCGCTGACATACAAACCCTCATTCACAGCCATTATGTTTTGTACCACCCGGGCCTCAGCCAAAGTAAACCGATATAAACATATCCTCCATGCCGTGTTCAATCTCCAGGACTGGCGTAGATACCTCCGGAGGGGGATGGATTGATGAGTTCCCAAAAACAATGGCTACTCCCTTTCCAAAGGGGTATTTCACCATTTGATGTAGAGTAGATGAGACGGCCTTTACCTGATGCAACCAGGGTCGCCCCAAAAGCATGTTGAAAGATGCAGGGACCTCCAAGACATGAAAATCTATTTCGTGTTGTCCAGGCCCAATCTTGGTTTGGATTCTCACTGTCCCCAGGACATCCCTGCTTGTATTATCATACGCTCTGATTACTTGAGTAGTCGGTGAAGTCCGCAGTTTTAACCCAATCGCATAGGCCGCTCGCCGGGACAAACATTGATAGCGGACCGGTGTCAACAAGAACCACCGAATCCATTTGTCCTCGCATTCTCAGAGATGTAGAGAGGTCTTATGGTCCACGCCTCAGCGGCAATTCTTTGTCCGTAAAGGTCAATGTCGGGAACCTCCTCGGAAGACCAAACCAACTAGTTGTTCGGCGTAGTTTCGATGGAAAGTTTCGCTCTGTCCATGGCGAGATAAGACACTGCCGGTGCACCCTCGGCCATAAGGCGATCCCCAAATGGAGATGTCTGCTTGTATTTTCTTTAGCCGCTTCAAGACCTCTTCTTCCACTTGCTTCTCTTCGCTTTCTCTACCTCCTTATCTTTCCCCGATGCCTCGGGTTGATCAAGGTGTGGGGCTTGAAATACCTCCCACTTCTAGTCATATGGTCTAACTCTTCGAGGTACCAGGTACTGTCCCGTTGGCCACCTGCCCAGTCTTCGTCTGTGTGGGCAAGATACAAGTCGTGATCTTCCCACCACATTCCATTAGCGTCTAGCGTGCATCCGTCTGGTTCATTTGGTTTGTGCTTTCACAATTTCATTCCTCATGCTCACAAAGATGTTCTCTTCGTGCCCGCAGACTCTCAACTTCCTCAAGGTCCTTTGCTTTTCGGGCCGCCTCAGAGGCCCATCTCCTTTCTTGTTCCTCCAAAGAACAAGCATGCGGTTCTCAAAATGTTTCGTTCTGAGCGAAATTCTTCAGACCTGCGCTCTCCGCAATGTAATCGATCCTACCCTTCCGCCACAAATGGTGCAATATCAGTGATCATCCAACCACCCGACGACTGGCGACTCTCATCTTCGAACCAGTTAATCGATGCATCCCCTGATTCCTGTTTGTAGAATTGAAGGTTGGCGAAGTCCTCTTCCACCTTGATCAAATCATCCTCGCCGATTCAAGCTTGTCCCCGGATCATACACAACTCGGCCTCTTCCCAAGAACCCCATACTTAGCTTAGACTGGCTCATCGTCAAGATATACGCACTCGGATCATAAGTCCTGCCAGCAGAATTCTCAGATAGCTCCACCCCAGACTCAACAGTTCTGCCCTCCTCAGAAGCTTGCCCCGTTCCATTCTCGGTGGTCACCACCTTTGGCTCAGGTTGGGTTGGGTAGGTGTCCAACACACACAAGTCATCTTTGTCGGAAGGACCACCTCCGCTTGGGTAAGTGGGAGGAGTTATGTAGATACTGGGATCGTAAGATGCGCCCCCAGTGCGGATAAGGTTGACTCTTTTTGGTGGATCTTGGTTGTGTTTGGGGAGTGGGTTGTTTGTGACGTTGGGTCCTTGAGGAGGTAGAATGATGTTCTTGTCAATGAGGTCCTGAATCTCATGACGCAGCCTGTAACATTGGTCGGTGTCATGACCATGCTGCTGGTGGTATTGGCAATATTTGGCTGGATTATGGGAAGGGGGGAGTGGATTCGGTAGAGGCCTCGGTTCCAAGGGTTTCAGGTGCCCCTTTCTGACTAGAACCCCGAGGACTTTAGACAAAGGCATATAGAGCGGGGAGAAGGTTCGTTGACCCCTGGGTTGGTATCTTGGGGCTTGATTACTGCTCCCAGAGGCATCAGAAAAAGGTGTGGCCGCTGCGGACCTTGGTTGGGAAGGGGGATTGGTGGTGACCATTCCGACCTCTGAAGTTCTTGTATTGGCAGAGCCACTCGGGCCTGCATTGGTATTCCGATTAAATGTTCTTCGGGCAGATCCCGATCTTGGTCAAACAGACCCTGTTTCATTGCATCCTGTACCTGCATCCCAATATCATGCAGATCTGCGAAGGTGGGGAAAGGATCAAAATCATCTTCTTCATTAATGCCGTTGGAGATTGCGCACAATCATCCGAATTTGATCTCTATCATTGGCCTCAAGGTCATCATCGATGCCTTGGCTCTCCACCGGTGACGAATCGAAAAAGACTCTTTAGGCTCTCGCCGTCGTCTCGAGATCACGAGTCGTGACCTCGATTTGCGTGTTGTATGAATATTGTGCAAGGAAGGCCTCGGCCATCTCATCCCGCTTTGTTTTCACATCATCATCGAGTTTTGAGTACCAAGTGGATGCCACACCGGCAGTTCGACCAACAAAGAAAGCTTTTTGGTCGGGTTAGGCCCATTGGTCTTAAGACGTCCGAGAACAATGGGAGGTGGACCATAGGATCCTCGGACCCATCAAAGCGATCGATCTGGGGCATTTTAAATCTGTCATAAGAGTCACGGCCACATCAAGATAGCCGCTTCAATATTTGGGATGGCCTTCGCCTTGAGACTTCTTAAAGAGCTTCTCCAACTTGCTCAATTTCGTAGTCGTCTGGTCTACCTCGAACTCAAATGGAGAGTCCCGTGCTTAGGGGTAATGTTTTTGGACGATTGTGGTAGAAGCGGGCGAGCCAACTCAGATGGATGACCTGTGTCCTCTTGAACGTTTGGGGGTTGGCGAATATCTGTTGATTCGAGGGTATGCGCGCTGGACATTTTGAGGGTTTGGAGGGCATTCGCCGCAGTAGTTGTTCGTAATGGGGCCCGGGTGGAGGAGGAACGATTTGAAGCAGACGCGCTGCTGTTGTAACTGGTGATCAACTCGATCGTTGGGCCATGACATGACGCTCATTGTCTGGAAAATTCCGCTGGATAGCATCATCTTGCATTTGCTTCATGCTTACCATCTGGGCATCAACGCTTCTATTGTTGGGTTCATTGTTCCATCTCAAAATCGCAAGGGTGTCTCTACAGCGAAAAGGGAATCTCAACCCGACTATCTGTCTCTAAAGTAGACTGCCATGCAATAATCTCGCTCGATGGATCACGTTTCTGCCTCCTTCTAAAAACCGGGGGTAGCGAATGGAACACTGGATGTCCGTCAACTAGATCCTCGGATCGGTTGAGTCGGCGACCTCGTGTCCAGATTGCTTGGGGGGTATCGTCGGGTTCGGAAACAATTGTGCTACAAACCGTCTAGCAAAAGGATAAATAAAAGCGAAAAAGAAATAAATAACCGTAAATAAAAGCAAAGATAACGGCTTAAATTGAATACACCACACACATGTATACAAACGGGCAGCATAACGGCTTAAATTGAATACACCACACACAGTCGGGTATACAAACGGGCAGCATAACGGCTTAAATTGAATACACCACACACAGTCGGGTATGCAACAACACACAGTTGGTAAGCTGGTTATACATTCCTCAACATCTTGTCAATATTCCTCAGACATTTCGATAAATCAATCGATATCCGCGACAACCGATTCCCAAATCTTGGATAATGCCCGCAGTTCGATTCCCCAAATTCAAAAGCGATGCCGCAGTTCGATGCCCAAACTCACACTGATACATGCATTCCCTGTAGAGGCACACTCTAACAAGCACATAGCAGATAAGTGAGAGCCAAAACACCCCTATGTTGGGGTAGGGTTTCCCTGTCCTATTTTGTCAAGAGCTAGGGTTTCACTACGCACACAGCGGCTTCAAACAACCTATATCGGGTAAGCAACCTGTCCTAGTTTGGAATGGTCACTATGGATCCGAATATGCACTAGGTCGAATGGTCAAAAAAGGGTGCCCAGAAACCGGGTTTGTGTTCCCATCTTGGCAGAGTTCAGAACCGTCGGCCTTATGGACATGCCTTGACAAGACAAGCCTCCGGCAAACCACTCAGGAATAGCAGATGGCAAACACGGTGTCCTAGGCGCACCAATGCAAATGCAATGCAAAGAAACACACAAGTGTAGTCAAAACTAGATATCACGAGTTCGAGTCAAGTTCTCTAAATCCCCAGCAGAGTCGCCAGAAATCAGAATAACGCCATGGGACCTCGCCTGACTGACTCGATTTTGTTATGTTCCAAATCTCGAACCAAAGAGTCCAAATCCGGCAAATTGTTTTGAGAAAACGGATTTTTTGAAAGAAGTGCCAAACATGGACTGCTTTGCCAGATAACAGAGTCGCCACCTAAATATTTTTAAAATGGGAAATTTAGGAAACCCTGACTCGGTGCCATAAGGCCACGTGTCCGTCATCACCAAAGTTGGCTCGGGAACTTGGGTACGATTAGGGAAGGTCACATCGTGAGCACCCCCTCTCGCCCGGTCAAAGACCGGCCTCTACTAACCATGATATCTGTTTTTGAAAACATTGTGAGTCCTTATTCCGATTATTAGCCTAGGATTACTATGTGATGCTCGCAGCAAACAAGTATAGACTGGGCCGTCTGAATTGGAACAAAACATTTCATGTTTGTTTGTTTGAAAAATGGTTTGCTACCCGCAGGTAGGCTTAAAATACAGATTTTGCCACAGTCTAGTGGGCTTAACAAACAATTGATGAATTGCTCCAATTCAGATAACTCAACCTCCACCCACAGGCATTCAAGGCAGTTATATCACATAAGCATATAGCCTCATGGCAAGCATGCTATCATGGCAACACTCAAGATGCAAGGATGCTAAAGCATAAAACTTACCGAGTACTCCCACCAAAAGCAAACCGATTAGAAATCATGCATGATCCTAAGTATCTTGTAATGCCTAATGTAACACATGCAAAATGCAACTATAAAGAAGCTCGGCTATTCTAAACATGGCATATGATGATGCTACACTAACATGTATTCAACTTAGAATTGAAATACAATGCGGTTTGTGTGATGCCGAGCCCGATGCATGTAAAACAGATGAATGAATGCAAACATGCTATCATCTCAGTATGCTAATTGAAATATGCCCTATATCTAACCATCGAAGCGGGTAAATAAAAGGAGAAAGAAATGGGGTTGGAAGACATACATCACACTCACACACCCTTATTACATTTATGCCTCGCAGAGGGTCCTAATAAATAATAATACGTAATAATAAAAGAATATACAATCCGAAATAATACAATTCTAATTAATTAACAAATTAATTACAAAAGAAATAATGGCGTGCAAGCCGAGGATCGCCGCTTCGGTGAATAGTATATCTTTGGTGCTTGGCGCAGAAATCCTTCGATGCCCCGATTAGCCTATTTGCGCTTTTCTCGAATTGCGTGCGATTCTAAAGTCGATAATTCTTCATTTTTGCTGCAACGGAGAGCAGCAAAAGGGCATAGCAGTGTAGTTCACAAATATATGCATGTCCCGATCCTCGCACCACCAATCACGCATATCGATGCATGATGGCCGAGGAGCGATTGCACAACTCAATATTGAGATGAATACACATGAATGCTACGAATCGGATGTTTCAAATCGCGATGATAAGTGCCTCGCGCGTGCCTGGCAGCGCAAAACCGAGGCGATGATGAAGGATGAAAACCGGATAAAACCGGCAGCCAAACGCGTGCCTGGTAGCGCCGCAAATCGAGGCGATGATGAAGAATGAAAAGTCGGATAACTGGCGGCGAAGTGCGCCCACAAAGCGCCGCAAACCGAGGCGATGATGAAGGATGAAAAGTCGGATAAAACCGGCAAGTGCCTCGAAGTGCGTGCCTACAGCGCGCAAACCGAGGCGATGATGAGATGAAAATCGGATAAAACCGAAGTGCCGAAGTGCGTGCCCACAGCGCCGCAAACCGAGGCGATGATGAAAGATGAAAATCGGATAAAACCGGCAGCCAAACGCTGCGCGTGCCTGGTAGCGCCGCAAATCGAGGCGATGATGAAAGAATGAAAAGTCGGATAAAACCGGTGCCTCGGGCGCGTGCCTACAGCGCACAAACCGAGGCGATGAAGGATGAAAAGTCGGATAAAAGAAGTGCCTCGAAGTGCGTGCCTTCACAGCGCGCAAACCGAGGCGATGATGAAGGATGAAAATCGGATAAACCGATGCCTCGAAGCGCGTGCCCACAGCGCCGCAAACCGAGGCGATGATGAAAGATGAAAATCGGATAAACCGGCAGTTTCGAAGTGCGAGCCCACAGGCGGGCAAACCGAGGCGATGATGAAGTGCAAAGAAATGGCATACGGAATGCCGAAATGGACTTACACCAACATGGGAGAGCCTCAGCTCACTCACATAGGAGGCCGTCGGGTAAAAATAAAGCTGCCTCGAAACGCGCACCCCCGGGCACGCAAATCGAGGCAATGATGTAGAAGCATGAAAATGCAAACAGGGCTTACGCCGACATGAGGGGGCCTCCACCACACTCACATAGGCTGCCGGAATGATAAGAATGAGGTGCCTCGAAGTGCGTGCCCATTGGCACGCAAACCGAGGCAATGCAAAAATGATACGAATGGCACGGGAAATGATATGCAAGCACGGTAATGGAATTTCAGCACCTAAATAAAGGGGAAAACAGCCCCGAAACAAATCGAAATGACACCCGAAGCATGCATTCATCCCGAAAGTGTGAAATTGAGCCCCGAAATGGCCTATAGCCATGCTATGCATGCAAGATATGATCATGGAAGCAAGAACAGTAGCAAGGCAGTCCCAAATATGGCATTTTTTTAGTACAAAACATGGCCAAATTAATAGCACAGATATGGCAACATTAGCATGCAAAAATACGGTAAAAGAGGGGAATTACAAAGCAAGTGATATCTACAATGCTCAAACCCAAAAACTCAGTTCTACAACTTTAAAGAAGGGCTAAAAATATGCACATATTTAGTTTATGGAAACCCCAAAATCAGAATAAAAACATGCTAGAAATTCCATGCAAAATAGGCTCAAAATGGGCTATATTATGAGACTTGCCAAACCATGCACCAAACAGCAAACTTTTCTTCATGAAACATGTAAAGGGGGTCAAAATAAGACCCCTTTCAGTTCTGACCAAAGGCCAAAACCAAAAGCACAAGAGGCTACAAAACATGCAAGAATACGGTAAACTTGATGGATTTCAAAGGAAGTACCAAAAATATACACCAAATGGCTTAAGGCCCTCAACATAACATGAAAAGGAGACAAAAAAAAGACTATTTCTAAGCCTGATGAAGGCTGAAATCCGGAGCCAAGTAAGCCTAACAAAGCATGCAAGAATTAGGGCCTAAAGTGAATTTCCAAGAGAGGTGGTATATAGAATGGCCAAAAGAGGTTGATCCCTTCTACAATGTTGTAGAGGGCCTCAAAATAAGCACAAAACCAGTAGGGGTCGGAGCCCCAAAAACAAATGCAAATAGGCTAAAACTAGCATGCAAATTGGTGACATACAAGATGGATATTGAAGGAAGTGTATCATGGAGACACCAAATGAAGTTGAGCCCTTCTACAAAGTTGTAGAGGGGCTCAAAAAAAGCACAAAAGCATTAGGGGTCGGAGCCCTAATTCTCAGCCAAATAGAGTATAGAAATGAATCAAGAAAAAGCCCTAAAAGTTGGTTTTGAGGACTTACCCTTGAAGACTTGTCTTTCTTTGATTCTTGGCTCTGATTTGTAGCTTCTCAACCTCTGAAATTCACTCCCTAGCTGCTGGAATGGTAGTAAGGAAGGTGAGGCTAGGTGTTGATGAAGAAATGGCCTTGACACTTGAAGCTTTTTTGGAGTTTAAAGCTTTGGAAATGGAGGATTTTGGAGGGGTGATCTTGAGACAAGTTTTTCCAACCTTGAAGAGGAGGAGGGCCTTCAAATAGGCAAGAAATGAGGTAAAAGGGAGGAAAGCACCCAATCTTTCCCTCCCGAAATATCCCCCGGATGCCCCGGGATATGTTGGAAGATATCCGGACAGCTGTGACAGGCTGGAAAGCAAGCATCTGGCCGGCCAGGTAGGTTTGCTCAAGGTGGCCGGCCAGCCACCCACCATGGCCGGCCAGCCACCTCCCATGGCCGGCCAGCCACCTCAATGAACCAACTTCAAAATTTCTGGCCGACCACCATACAAGAGTGTCCTCTCAAGTGTGTAGGATAAGGCCCCAGGGTTAGAATCTGGCAACACTGAACCAGAAGTCACAACGTAGGACTTGAAAGAGAGGCTCAAAACTGAAACTGTGCATTTCTCGCCGAACACCATGCCAAAGGGTCTTCACAGATGTGTGGAACAAGGTTCCAAGGTTGGAAATGGGCAACACTGAAGGAGGAGCCACAACATAGAGCTTGAAGGAGAGGCCCAAAATGAACTCCATAATTTCTGGCCAACCAGTATACCAAAGGGTCCTCCCAGATGTCCTGATCACAGATATGTAACTTTGGTTGGAAGAAAATATCCCCAAGGTGTTCAACATTGGCCCTGAAGTGAGCAAAACGGGCTCCGGAGGGGCGGGACTGGTTATCAGGGATAATTGCTGGCCTCCCACCCTCCAGTGATCTTCCTGATGTTGAAACAGTGGTACCTGCCAAGTTTGAACAAAAACTAATGAGAAATGAACGTTCGGGGCCAAAACCGAGCAAAACGGGATCCCGAAAATGGGTCATGGAAGTGGTGTTCGGCAACAAGTGGGTATCTGCGACCCCTGTCCTTTGGAATGACAAAACAGAGGTACCGCCAAAAACCGGAGAAGATGGATGCGAAATGAATGTTTCGGGACCAAAACCGCCGGTTTGGGGTCCCGAAACCGCTTATGAGCACCGAAGTGGCATACGGCCACGAAGTGGGCATCGGGGCCCAGTGGTTCTCGAAATATTAAAAGAGGTCTCCGCCAAAACCGGAGAAGGCCGATGCAATGAATGCTCGGGACCAAAACCGCTCGTTTGGGGTCCCGAAAATGGGTCGCCGGCACCTAAGTGGTGTTCGTCCTGGCGGGCATCAGGGGCAGTGTCCCTCGGAACACTAAAACAGAGGCACATGCCAAAAACCGGAGAACTCGGAGATGGTTGGGCGGTTCCGAGCCGAGGCACACGGCCTGACGGCTCCGAAAACCGGGAACCGGGTCCCGAAATGGGCAAAATGGCCTACGGCCACGAAACGTAGCTCACGGCCACCGGGAGATAGTCTCGGACCACTCTTCCCTCAGAGAAAACAGAGAAAACCGAGCCTGGTTCGCAAACCGAGACAAGGTAGAGAAGATGGTTCGGAAGTCCGGAGGCAGGGCACGTGGCCGTGACTCTGGGACTTCTGAACAAGCACAGTATGCAATATCACCGAGCGCTCAACTGGTGACGTCTGAGTCTTAAGGTCGGTCAAAAATGGGGTGTCTACAGTTACCTACTTTTCAAAATCACTCTCTCTCTCATACAAATCAAATGAATCACTTTTTTTAAAACTCTCTCCCCAAAATAATTTTTCAAAAACATTTCTAAAAAAAGGCAAACCAAACAAATTTTCGTACTTTTTATCTCAAAAACTACTTTACAAACACAAACCAAACACATCCATCTTTTGGTTTTTTTTGATGACATAGCTTGATAATTATATAAAAAATGTTAAACTTTATCCCACGTCATAAGGTCAAAGTCATTAATCTACCAATAAAAAAGGTCAAAAACATTAACGTAGGTAATTATTTATTGTTTTCAAAAGCAAATTCTTTTTTTCATATAATAAATGAGTTTCCAAATATGAAAAATTTGCCTCCAGCAATGAATGAATGATAAAATAATTCACTCACTAAGAAAGTTTCTTCTTTCCATTTCAAAATGTAATCATGCGGTTACTGTAGACGTCCCCGAACGTCCCGGGGGGAAATCCCCCGTTTTGTTCATTTGGGCTCACTACAGTTCAGAACTCAATGTCACGGTCCTCAGATCTAATCTCGCAGAGTGCAATGCAAGACCGATGAATCATCAAAGAGTCCAACCGCAAATCGTTTTTGAAAAGCAGATTTTTGAAAGAAGTGCCAAACATGGACTTTTGCGGATATAGAGTCGCCACCTAAATATTTATTTTGGGGAAATTTAGAAACCTTGACTCGTTGCCTAAGGCCACGTGTCCGCTATCACCAAAGTTGCCTCACTTGGGAACTTGGGTACGATTGGGAAGGTCACCGTGAGCACCTCGCCGCCGATCAAAGATCGGCCTCTACTAACCATGATATCTAGTTTTGAAAACATTATGCATTCTTATTCCTATTAGCCTAGATTTACTATGTGATGCGCGCAGCATACAAGTATAGACTGGATCACCTGAATTGGAACGAAACATCTCATGTTTGTTTTGAAAACAGTTTGCTACTCGCAAGTAGGCTAAAATGCGGGTTTTGCCACGCTCAGGTGGGCTTAGAAAACATGATGATTTGCCACTCTCAAGTGGGCTTAAAACTCGCAATCGATGAATTGTTTCAATTCAGATAATCCAACCTTCACCCACAGGCATTCAGGTAGTTATATTACATAAGCAATTAGCCTCATGGTAAGCATGCTATCATGACAGTCACTCACACACATGCAAGGATGCTAAAGCATAAATACTTACCGAGTACTCCAAGCCAAAACAGAAGCTATGTTAGAAATCTACGCATGATCCTAACTATACAGAAATGCCTAATGCAACACATGCAAAAATGCAACTACAATAGGCTCGGCTATTCTAAGAATGGCATATGAGATGCTACAGCTAACACGTATTCAACTTGGAATTGAAATACGATGCAGTTAGTATGATGTGCCGAGCCCGGTGCATGCAATACAGATGAATGATGCAAACATGCGAACATAAGTATGCTAATTGAAACATGCCCTAATCTAACCATCATAAGCCAGAAATAAAAGGAGAAAGACGGGGTTGGAAGATATACATCACACACACACGCACGTTATTACAATTGTGCTCGGAGGGTCCGAATAAATAATACAGTCCGAATGAATACAAAACCCTAATTGATTAACAAATTAACTAAGAAATGAAATAAACTAGTATGCAAATTCATGGACCGCCTCAGCTCTATTCCGAATGATGAAAGATGCATGCTCGAGTTGCCTTGCGCGGGAATCCATTGCGATGCCCCGATTCACCTCTGTTTGCAATTAATCCCGGAATGCTGTGCGAAGCTCTAGAAGGCTGCTGATGCATGGCAAAGTATTTTCACATATGTATGCACACCTCGATCCTCGTGCCACCAATCACGCATCTCGATGCATGATGGCCGAGGAGTCGAATTGCACGACTCAATATGAAATGAATGCACATGAAAACACAACAAGGCCTAGACTCCGTCATGGATAATCCGGAGTGTCGACGACCGGGAATTGAGACGCTGCTTTCATCACTTTGAGTACGACACGTCCCTCGTTTCCTGCGTTTGGACTGAATCTTACTCCAAACACAATGCAATATGCACGGCATACACAATGCAACTAACATGCAACCTAGCATACGCAATGCTGTGAACTACAATGGCACACACAACGCACATACGAAGACTATCATGCGCACATGAAGACTATCAATGATATGACCAAAGCATACACAATGCAATGGCCAAACATGCAACAATCATGAACTAAATGGCATGCTCAATGCAAGATGGACTTACACCAATATGAGTGGACCTCAGCGACACCCACATCAGTGGCCATACATGATGAAATTAGGCAAGAACACTCATGCAAACATGCCCCAATGCAAGGGACCGATCCTAAGGCACAACATGCAACTCTAACTAAGCATGACAAAGGATGAAGTATGACACAAAATGACACATGATACAGCTCTAAAATGACACAAAAGATAGTCCCAAAACATGCAAATATGGCACACAATGCAAGCTAGGGGGCCCGGGTCCCGAAACTAGTGAAGTGCGTTACACTAGAGGTATCCAAAGCAATGCACTAATGGCAAAACCAACCCCAAACAGACCCTAGGCAGGTCTGAAATAGTAGGAAAATGGCCTAAAATGATGGCTCAACATGCGAGAAAATGGAGCTCATTCAATGGTCCGAAAACAAGGCATTCATGCACAACTCCCAAGCACACTTAAAGAGTAGAAAATATGACAATATGGCATTCAAACAAGCTCTAAAATATGATGTATAATGTGCCCAAAACATAAACACACCTCAGTATATGCATGTAATGAGCCTCAAAACTTAAAGTTAAGCATGGGTATTGAACTACAAGCATGCAAAACAAACATCATTCGACCATGAGACCCAAAAATAGAGCTAAGGAAGTCCAAAATATGCATAAAATCAGTTTAATGCATGGTCAAAAAGTGCTAAAATCAAGGGTCAACAAAGCATGCAAAGAAAGCCAGTGAACCATGAGTTGTACCACAACTATATGAAGCATATGAGAGCTCACCAAACCAGCCAAAAAAAGAAGTATTCCATGCCAAAATATGTCCAAAAATCCACTGAAACTCAGGCAATGCATGCAAGAATAATAGGCTTATTTGGAAGGCAATGCAAGGGGTTGTTCCACACATGTATGATGGACACACAAAATGGAAAAACCACCTCTGAACAGAGGTTATGAGGGTCCTAAAACCCACCAAAAAGGCCCTGAAATTAGTCTAGGAAGCATGCAAGTGAAAGCCCCTTTGAAAGGCCTTGGATAGGATTGTTCTACACATGCATAATAGACACTTTATATGGAAAAATAGGCTCTGGACAGAGCTAATGCAGACCTTAAAACTCACCAAATAGGGCCTGAAATATGGCTTTGAAACATGCAAATAGGGGCCCCTTTGGAATGCCAAAAAAGCTAGTAAAGAGAACAAGGGGTGAGAGGGCCACCCCTCTCTGATTTTAGGCCTCAAAAACACATGTTAACCATTGAAAATCCATTGGATTTCAGTGGCTAAAAGGCCAAACCAAGGCCATCAAAAATGCTCTAATACATGGCTCAAAACATGAGGAAATGAAGCATGCAAGGGGGAAGGTGACCCCAAACAGAAAAATAACCTTGAACAAACTTGAAGAGAAGCTCAAAACAAGACTTTTTTTAGTTTATGTCAAAGTCCAAAAATGCTTGCAAATAGAGCTAAACTATGGAGCAAAACAATGTCAAAATGGGAGAAATAGAGACTTACCCTTGTAGCACAGCAAGACAGCAAGCTCTGGACCAAGAAAGTGACTCCTTAAGCTCTAAAAATGACCTCCAAGGTGCTTGGGATGATAGTGGAGGTGTTGTGCTTGGAGGTGTAGTGTAAATGGCCAAGAATAATGGAGTTTGGAAGCTTGGGATGTAGAGATATGAGGAGAAGTGTATCTATCTTGAGACCAAAATGTTCAACCCTTTCAATGGAAGAGGAGAGTTTGTTTTAAACAAGAAGAGGTCTAAGGCTTCTTGGAGAAGCCTCAAGCAAAGGGACCAAGTTTCTAAGAGAAGCTAAACCAAAAGGGTCAAGCTTCTTGAGGAAGCTAGACCAAAGGGGTCAAGCTTCTCTTAGAAGCTAAGCAAAAAGGACCAACCTTCCTTAAGAAGCCAAATGAAAGGGTCAAACCCAGAGCAAATGCCTCCCAGCTGGCACAGCTGTATGCAACTCAGGAAGGCCAAAAAGGAGATGGCTGGCCGACCAGTTCAAGTGGTCGGCCGACCACTTGCCCTGGTCGGCCGACCAGGGGTCAAAAGGGTCAGGTTAAAAAGGTGGTCGGCCATACCAGATTGGTGGCCTCCTAGATGAGTGCAACACAGTGGTGGTATGGGAGACCAGAAAATGTGGCTCAAAAGTGAGAAAAACTAGCTTTCAAAGAAGGTTCAAAAGGGTCAATCACCAAAGGTGGTCAGCCAACCCATATTGGTGGCCTCCCAGATGAATGCGACACAATGGTGGTATGGGAGACCAGAAATTATGGCCTAAAAGTGAGAGAGACCACTTACCTGCCAAGAAAAACCGGCCGACCGGGGAAAGGTGGTATCCAAGAAGAAAAGGTGGTCTCCCACCATACTACCACATTCCTAACAATGAAAATATGGTCCATGCCAAAAATGAACCCACACTGATGCAAAACGAAGGTTCGGGGGCCAAAACGCCAAATGGGTGCCTCAGCAGTTGTTAGGCACCGGAGGTGGCGTGCGACCACAAAGGTGGTCTTTCGGGCCACAGTGTCCCTCTAGGGAGAGGGAACAAGGTGTGTGCCAAAAATCGGAGAAAACGGAGGTAGTTAAGCGGTCCCGAATCGAGGCGTACGGCCGACGGCTCCGAAAACCGAAAACTAGTCTCCAAACGGGAAAAGTGGCCTACGACCACGAAACGTAGCCTACGGCCACTGAGAGATGGTCTACGAGACCTCTCCCTCCCTTCAGGAAGAGAAAACAGAACCTGGTTCGCAAACCGAGGCAAAGCACAAAGAGTCCCGAAGTCCAGAGGCAAGGCTCTCAGCTGAGACTTTGAAACCTCAGAACGAGTACAGCATGTGTCATCACCGAGCGCTCAATCAATGACGTCTGAGTCTTAAGGTCGGTCAAAAATGGGGTGTCTACAGTTGCCCTTCTTTGACAGAACTCGAAAGTCATAAGTGACGGGAGTGAATGTCAAAGCCTAGAGACGACCCATTTTTGACAAGGCCGAAGACTTAGACAAACAAGCGAGACAAAAGAGAAGTGCCTGTAGGCATGCTCGCAGGTGGGGGGCAAAATGCGAAATGATATGCACCAAGTCGAACGTAACTCATGATCATACAAAGCAGCAAGCTGTAATGAGGCAAATATTCACAATAGATGCAACAGTTTTAAGCAAGAATGCGAAGCAAAACTCCATTTCATGCAGTTTAAGAATGTGGAGAATTATTCAATTCTCGCCACGTCTCACACGGAGAAGATACAATACCTGTGCGGCTCATCTGGTCGCACCAGCCTCAAATGAACCGTACATACAATATCGTGCCTGCAAAAGAGAGAAACTTAACAAGCACAACATAGTTAGCGACATATGTTCAACGCTATATCGAACGCAGAAAAACATGGTGCCCATGGAAAAGTGCATCGCAATGCAAGAGAAATACGCGCGACAACGTAAGCTAAGCATGGAGGTATGACAATACTGACGAAACGTGCACAACAATGCAAGCGATGTTCGTAACAATGCGAGTGGCATGCATAACAATGCAAGATAAGTGTGACTTTACAAGCATGTTTAAAACAAAACAATGAGTAAAGAAATGCAAGCTTCGACGAGGACAACTCAATCGCGTCCTCCGGTTTACCTCCTGGAGGGGTCGCAACGCACTCAAAAAGGATACACCTCGCTCTTGGCGAGTAACGATGAAATACGCATCGAAAGTTGGAGTTGAAGTTCCCATGAGGATTTCGCGACAAAAAACACACTTTCCTTGTACTTTCTCGAGAGCCGGGGACTCCGATCACCACCAAAATTTGCAGGGAGCTCAAAGAGGCATTAGAGAACAACCAGGAGGGCCACCGACCAGGTAAGGAGGCCACCGACCAGGGTTAGTGCAAGGGGGTGGTCGGCCTACCAGAAAAGGTGGTCGGCCGACCACCTAGCCCAAAACAGGGGCAGTTTTGTCCTTTTGCCCTTGGATCTTTAAATGCACTCAGCCTAAACACTTTTTGCTCACACCTTCAGATCCGAAATCATCTCCCCTTGCTTCCTAGGCCATTTTCTTCCTCAGATCTGTGCTCTATACGCGTTTTCCAACGTCCCACGCAAAGTTGTTTCGCGAAAACTTTCAGTTCTCCTCACTTTGAACCGATTAAATTTTGATTTCGGAGCTTCTTTCCTCATTTTCGCCACTTGGGATAAGTTTGTCTCAATATTTGGAACATTTTCTCGGGAGTTGACTTTTGTTGACTTTTTCTAATTTTGGCTAATTTCGCTCATTTTTGCTCATTTTTTTGCAGATTTCTTGAAATGGCAGGTCATTTTCCTCAGGGTGGAGGTCCTCCAGGTGCCGGAGGTAATCCAGACATTATGTCTTTGCCTTCGAGGATTCGGCCATTCATTCGCAAGAGGCATGACCCTCCGGCGCACATCCTTCCCCGGGCCATTTTCTACCACTTTACTGACTTTGATGAGGGAGCACCTGTTGATCTATTACTGCGGGAGCTAGAGTTCCACCTCTCTCATTAGGCACGAGAGGTATGTACTTCACTTTTACATTTTCTGCAATGTATTTTGCATTTTTCGTGCATTTCACGCTTTCACTATGCATGCTTATTGGCTCGTTCTGAACACACTTGCACACCATACTTCTGCTCATTCTAGCACACAGCTTATTCTGAATGCTTAGTCTATAACACAGTATTCTGTTTGCATCTTGAACACACAGCTCAATCATTTGAATTTCTGAACCCGCAGCCTATATTTGATTGTGAACATGCAACGCACACTTGTTGAGAGCTAAACACACAGCCCAAACTTTGAATTTCTGAACACGCAGCCCATATTTGATTGTGAACACGCAACACACACTTGTTGAGAGTTGAACACACAACCCAAACTTTGAATTTCTGAACACGCAACCCATATTTGATTGTGAACACACAACACACACTTGTTGAGAGTTGAACACGCAGCCCACTGTTTTTGAAAGTTGAACACGCAGCCCGAACTTTGAGATGAACACACAGCCCATTGTTTTTGAAGTCTGAACACACAACTCAAATACTTGATGTTGAACACACAGCTCGCACTTTGAAAGTTGAACACGCAGCCCACTGTTTTTGAAGTCTGAACACACAGCTCAAACACTTCATGTTGAACACATGGCTCACACTTTGAAAGTTGAACACGCAGCCCACTGTTTTTGAAGTCTGAACACACAGCTCAAACACTTGATGTTGAACACATGGCTCGCACTTTGAAAGTTGAACAAGCAGCCCACTGTTTTTGAAGTCTGAACACATAGCTCAAACACTTGATGTTGAACACACAGCTCGCTATTTCTGAAATCTGAACACATAGCCCAAACTCTTGATGTTGAACATACAACTCGAATTTTGAAAGTTGAACATGCAGCCCACTGTTTTTGAAGTCTGAACACACAGCTCAATACACTGAGGTAAACACACAGCCCACTATTTCTAAAATCTGAACACACAGCCCAAACTCTTGATGTTGAACACACAACTCGAATTTTGAAAGTTGAACACGCAGCCCACTGTTTTTGAAGTCTGAATACACAGCTCAATACACTACGGTGAACACACAGCCCACTATTTTTGAAATCTGAACATACGCCCAAACTCTTGATGTTGAACACACAGCTCGAATTTTGAAAGTTGAACACACAGCCCACTGTTTCAATTCTGAACACATAGCTCATATACTTCAATTCTGAACACACAACTCATATACTTCATGTTGGACACGCAACTCACACATTGCATTTGCACGCAGCTCATACTGAACACGGAGTCCACAACATTATATCTGATTTGATTTGCACACAGCTCATACACTTTATTTTGAAATTGAATACATGTGTTCATTCTAAATGCAGGTATCTTCCCGTATTACCCGAGGCTATGGATCGATCATCGCTAGGGAGTGGTACGCGGAGCTCCCTGAGGCTGTTCGCAGTCTGGTTGACTAGGCAGGGTTCGGACTCTTTTGTATGGGGATATCACGTTATCCAGCGAGCAGGACCCCTGATGGGCGCCCTTGTAGAGAGATGGTGGGACACCACCAACTCCTTCCATTCTCAACCACTGGGGACATGACTATGACCCCGTTCGATTTTGCCGTGCTGACAGGCCTTGATATGGAAGGTTGGCTGATCCCCTACGACGAGGACATGGGGGAGTGGGAGGCTGCTTGGATCTATCTATTGGGAGCTCGCCCACCAGTTGACAGATCTTCGGGCAGAGTCCGGTACACTTGGTTTTCTACACATTTCAGGGAGACTGTGCCTGAGACTCCTGAGGAGATAGAGCAGTATACTCGAGGGTTTTTAATGTTTCTCCTGGGGACCACTCTGTTCTCCGATAGGGGGAACACTGTTGGACTTTATCTGCTGAGTGCTCTGGTAGACCTCTCACGAGTCGGCCCAAGATGATTAGGAGTGGCGCTTGGCTACCCCTCTTGCTACATGAGTCACGACCTCCCATGACGGGGAACATAGTCGGCTATTGGAGAGCACAGGAGGTACTTTCGCCCTCTTGATTTACATTTTTGCTTTTCATTATCTCATACACACCACGGCATACTTTACATTACGTACTTTGCACTGTTCTCGAAGATTCTGCATTCTCTGTACATTCACTTTTCGATTCTCAGATTCGATGGCTATTGCCTGTTTTCCACTATGGGTTTTTCGTGCTTTACGATACTAGCCTCGAGCTTGAGGTGGAGGTGCCTCTCATGATTCCTTACTCGCCAGATTTGAGGGCGATGTCGGTAGAGAGCTCGGGAGACTACGCCTACTACTGCGGCGGTTTTTGACCTGATCTTGAGCCAAGGTAATTGAACTCTCAATTCTCCATGTTTTCATCTTTGATTCATCTTGCACATTTACGATTTCTAATCGGCTTATGCATTGGTTATTCGCAGATCACATGCCAGCCCTGGGCGCCCTTGGGTAGAGATACCTAATTTCAGTTTGCTGGAGGGTGGGTTGCTTCTCGGTACAGGATCCTATTCGAGGGGCCAGCTGGTAGGGCTTGGTTTCTGGGGGACCGCTTCATGCGCCAGACTATGGGCTACCCTGATCAGGATATCCCCTCAGCACCTCCGGACGATATGCGGTCCACTGGGGGGCTCACTCCCCAGGAGGTCGCTAGTGCCATGTTGGGTATCGACGTATTGCTACATTTGGAGGAGGGGGAGTACGCGACCTATCGTCATACATACTTGATGCCTCCATTGACAGGTGTTCGTACTCCCACGAGGAGGTCTGCTAGCATGCCATCATCGAGCCGACCCCGGGCTGTAGATGTCCCTTCGACCAGTAGAGTCGGCACATCGAGAGGTGGGGCTGGACTGGTCCCCCTGATTCCTCCGACTTATCATCACGCCGAATGGCCAGATATCCCGACTGAGTTGACTGGATGGCGATACGGGACATCTTACCCGATTCCGATAGAGCCTCCTATGCCTGACCACTGATATGTCAGTGATCCTGACTCACCACCGGTATGTTCCATTGCTTTTCATTTCTCACCCAGATACTTAGGCACTCATTTATTCATTGATGACTTGAGCTTGTACCTGCAGCCACCCAGAGAGTACATGGATGGGATGCTCGGATTGGTGGCCTCACTTGAGGGTATGGTCTTGCGGAGGGAGACACAGTTGTCGATCCTCAGTGTCCGGGTACTCTTTAGTCTTCTCGCATTTATCATACTTCTGATGACATGCTGAACTTTAAAATCTCACTGCATTGATTAACTGTATGTGTAAGGCACATCTGACACACACCACATTCTCATACTATATCTGCATGCATCCATTGTAGCATTCTTGTCTCTGCATCTAATATACATGTTGGCTAATGTACTCAAATTGTCCTTTTTCTTGTCAGATGCCTCTGCTACAGACTGAGCTACAGGCTGGGCCATCTAGGCCTCCTCGTGGAGCTAGAAGAGGAGGTTCGACTCGCGGCCGAGGCGGACGTAGACCGCCTGTCATAGAGGAGGAGTCCAGCAAGGAGGAGGAGGCTGCGCATCCCCAGTCAGAGACATCCGCTGACAGAGAGGGTGATTCCGGTTCCGGTTCCGGTAGTGGAGATGACGCCGAGGAGGGTTCCGAGGATGGCAGCCCCGATTCAAATGATGATGATGGTGCAGAGGCTATTCTGCAGAAGAGGATGAAGAGGGCCTCTTATTCCTGTAGCTGATAGTACTGATGCATCTGTTCCCTACTTTATTTGCCTTTTTCACTAGCAGTTGTAGCACATTGTACATTATTAGGTATTTTTATTTTCTATAAAACTTGTACCCTTGTTGTAAAATGTTGTAACAAAGGAAGCATGATGGAATGAAACAATTTTTGTTGAAAAAGTGTTGTATTTTATGTTCTTAGCATCGCATTACATCATTTTGCACAAAAATGAGATTGAAATTGAGTACTGAAAATTTGCCAAGTCAGGTAGTGAACCGACGCAACAAACTAAACAACTTAACTTACTAAGAAACAACAGAACCTTAGCAAGTTCACAACTCGATAAGCAAGACACAACAACGTTGATTAAACAAAGAGTAACAACTCAATATACAAAACTCGACAGCTCGACAAAACTTAACAACTCGATAAACTTAACAACTCGACAAACGAAACAGCAACTCAATAAGCAAAACAACAACTTGATAAGGAAGACTTAAGAACAATTCGATAAACAAAATGCGTTTCAGACGATCTGGGTGACGGAACACATCCGAAACTGAGGTAAACTTGAACCTTCAACACTCCCGACACATGGAAATGCTAGGAACTCTCTTCTAGAAGCTAGGACAAGACCAAAGCCCTGTTTCTCTCCCTGGCTGACCACCTAAGGAAGCTGGCGAACCAGTTTTTTTCATTGGAGACCAAGGGGTGGTCGACCTACCAGAAAAGGTGGTCGGCCGACCACCTGGTTTGGCAACCACCAGTTTTCCGACACGTGTCCCCTGAACAGTGCCTTATCCTCTTTAAAAGTTCCAGCTTCGTGGCTCATTCATTTCATCTCAGTTTTGCATCAAAATAGAGGCGTTCCTCATCCAAAATCTCACAGCTTGGGTTGCTGCTCTAGATGGCTCAGAAAAGTTGAACTTTCGGGGCTTTGACTTGAATGCACTATTCACGTTGGGTCGTACTCCACTGCATCTTCCCTTCCTCCATGCCGCGGCGAGGTTTTGGAACCCAGTAACACATGTTTTTAGCTTCGGCGGGCAAGAGATGTATCCGACCTTCGAAGATTTTCAAGCTTTGATGGAATCTGAATGTCATGAAGAGATTTTGCCCCAGTTTCGCTTCGGCCACGCCCAATCTTTAGGACGGATGTGTGGGCTCACTATGCATGACGCTCGGTCTCTGATCTGCAATGGGAAACTGGACATCCTTGGCTTGATTCATCGCTTTTCTGATGCCGGTAACCGCAGCGATCGTCATTGGTAAGGTTTTCGGCAACACGCCCTTTGCTTGTGCATGCTATCTCATTTTTTGCTTGCCCCGAGCCTTAGTGGATCTAGCATTCGTCTGATTGAAGTTGCTCAAGGCTTGAAGAAAGGAAAGAGCTGCATTGCCATGACATTGGTCGAGACACTGATGGGCTTGGATGCTTTCCATCTCCGGGAGACGACCAGATTCGCCGGGAGTCCACTACTATTGCAGGTAATGTTTCCCACCTTTTCTCACATACATATGGCTCACGTCACTCGACCCTCAGGCTAGGTTTTTCTCACAAAATTCTTTTCTCACTTTTCTCTCATCGTACATCTCTCTATTCTTTATTCTCTCATTTTTCATCCTTCCCCAGGTGTGGTTGATGGATAAGTTGCAGGTTGTGGACTCTTGCCCAGTTTACTCAGCTCGCTGTTACTTCTTTCGACAACGTCTAGTCGATGCCCTTGATGAGGGATGGTGGTTCAACTAGATGTGGACTTTGTCCGTAGATCGCATTGCTTGGCACTGCCCTTGGCTCACTCTCCCGGCAATGAGCTACGGCATGTCCCGACAGGTCGGGATTCAGTTGATTGGTCTGACTCACTGTGTGTTTTACTTTCCTTTTCGGTTCCAACGCTAGTTCGGCCATGATCAGACTTGCCCGCCAGAGGAGATAGAGTACCCGGCTGCATATCCGGTCCGAGGCGCACAGCTTGCCTGATATGCCACAGCATGGAGGACAAGAGAACTCCTAGCCCCCGCTCCCACTTTTAGTTGCACTTTGACTGATGAGTGCTTAGATTGGCTCAATGAAGAGGCACAGGTTGGGCCCAGCTTGGCATCAAAAGCTTCGATCAGCTTTGGGAGGGGGCGCAGGAACACCTGACTTAACTATGCCCCGGATTTATTGCTTTATTAGTACTTTCAAGTTTTCTTTATGAATGTAACCAAAAAGTAACTTCAATTTGTATGCAAGAGCAGGAAGACTCTGTATTGAAATCAATGAAATTGAAGGTTGTGGGTATTGAAAATTTTCCACTTTGGTCAAAAAATGGTCTAAGTTGTAAAAAGATTAATTTGAACAAAGTCAACTTTTATTAAAACTTTTCATAACTATTTTTGATATGGATCAGAACTGGACACGCCTGAGATCTGTCACTGAGATGCACAACCCCGGATCCTAGCAACTGGAAAGTTGCCCCTAGTCTGAATAATCTTCTTGACCTTTGCGACAAAGAAAAAGTTGCCTTGTCTGAAACGACCTTGCACGAAGATTACAATCGAAGCTCTTGAATCTTTGAATTGACAAAGATGGTGAGATGATCAAATGGACAAAGTTGATCGGGAAAAAGTTTATGGCTGAACTCCAGGATGAAGTTGCCTACGTATCCCAAAGATGGGAATCAAGCCTTACGTAGTTCAGGCTCAGGTTCACTCGAGTATTTTCCCTCTCCTTTTACACTCTAACTTTTGCCAAGGCCGCCCTTTGCGGGTTTTCAATCTTGCGAGCTCAGTTTTTGTAATTTCAAATTTTTTATGCTCTAACTTTTGCCTAGGTCGCCCTTTCGGGTTTTTGGCCTAGCGAGCCTCTCAGGGGTAATATTTCTTCAACTTGTCCATGTTGATTGGTTGGGAGAACTCTAGGCCATCTAGGTCCATCAGAACCACAGCTCCACCTGACCAGATAGACTTAACGATGTAAGGGCCAGTCCAATTAGGTCTGAACTTGCCCCTAGGGTCATGAATGGGAGCTTGGTTGTCCTTGAGTACCAAATCTCCTTCTTTCAAATTCCTAGACATAACTTTCTTATTGAAAGCCCGGGAAATTCTATGCTGATAACCTTGAACATGGTACAGTGCTTTCAGTCTTCTCTCATTAAAGAGCATGAGTTCTTCAAACCTGCTCTGTTGCTAATCTGCTTCGGCTATTTGACACTCAATTAGTACTCGCAATGACGAAACCCCAATTTCAATGGGTAGAACGGCCTCCATCCCATAAACTAATGAATACGGAGTCATCCCAGTAGAAGTTCTAATTGAAGTCCTGTAGCCCCATAGAGCAAACGGCAGCTTATCTGGCCAATCCTGGTAGGTTTCCACCATCTTCTGCAGTATGTGTTTGATATTCTTGTTGGCGTCCTCAACCACTCCATTGGTTTGCAGCCAGTAGGTGGATGACTTATGAAAAGCCACGTTGTATTTCTCCAACAAGTCAATCACTTCTTTCTTGAAGTGGGAACCGTTATCTGAAATTATCTCATTTGGGACTCCGTAGCGACAGATGATGTTGTTTCTGATGAACTTTGCAACGTGCGAAGCCTTTAACACCGCATAAGACTGGACCTCAACCCACTTCTTAAAATAATCTATCGCGACCAGAATGAACTCATGCCCATTAGACCCCTTTGGCGTGACAACCCCGATCACATCGATTCCCCAAACTGAAAATGGCCATGGTGAAGTCATATTGTATAGCTTTGACAGTGGGATATTCATGCGGTTTGCATGGATCTGACACTTGTGGCATTGCCGAACAAAGCCAATACAATCCTCCTCCATGGTGGACCAATAATAACCCTGTCTGAGGATCTTTCGCGCTAGCATTACTCCGTTCATATGCGCACCGCATTCTCCTCCATGGATGGCCTCCATTAGGCGCTTCGATTCTTCGGCTTCAATGCACAGCTTATGCATTCCCAGATGACCTCTCTTATACAGCTTACCTCGCAGATGATTAACTGAGCGGCCATTCTTCTGATTGCCCTTTTATCCTTGGCATTTGCCCCTGGTAGATACGCCTCTTTCTCCAAGAAATTCCAAATGTCGTAATACCAGGGGTTCTCATCCTGAACCTCGTCTATGGCAGCAATTGACTCGTAAGCTGGTGCAAACTTCTGGTCAATGATGATCGGACACATCCAAACTCCAAACGAGATGTCTATCATGGAAGATATAGTTGCTAATGAATCTGCGAACCTGTTGTTCTCTCTTAATAGATGAGCAAAGTTTAGCTTCTCAAACCGAGGAAATAACAAGTCCAAGGTCTGGTGATACATTATCATCTTTTCTTATTTGACTTTCCAATCTCTTTTTGCTTGAGACACAATAAGGTTCGAGTCCCCGATGACGTCCAACCGTTTTGCCCCTAATTCCAGGGCTGCTTCTAGACCGGCAATGCATGCCTCATATTCTGCTTCATTGTTCGAGACTTTGAACCGGAGTTTGAAGGCTAGAGGGATACGAGAATTGTCAGGTGCTATCAGCAACACCCCTATTCCATACCCGTACTGGTTTGATGCTCCGTCAAAGTACATCGTCCAAGTTTCATCGTCGATATGCAAAATGGCCTCATCTGGGAATAAGTACTCAACTGCTTCACCCCCTTCCACTGGATGATCGGCTAAGAATTCTGCTGCTGCTCTTCCCTTGACTGACTTGCGCGTCACATATTTGGAATCGAATTGGAAAGCAATGACCAACGAGCTAGCCTACCCGTAAGTGCCGGTTTCTCGAAGAGATATTTGATGGGATCTAATCTTGAAACCAGCATTATAGAGTGAGCTAACAGGTAGTGCCGCAGCTTCCTGGTAGCCCATACCAAGGCCAAGCAAGCCTTTTCCAATGGTGTGTAGCGGGTTTCATATTCCAGCATCTTCTTGCTCAGATAATAGATAGCCCTCTCCACCTTGTCTTCAGATTCTTGTGCGAGCATGCAACCCATTGTAGTTTCAGTCACTGAAAGGTATAATATCAACAGTTTCCCCGGCTCTGGCGGTGACAACACGGGTGGGTTCTGTAAGTACTCCTTGATCTGTTCAAAAGTAGCTTGGCATAGGCCGTCCCATTGGAATTTCTTTCCTTTCTTCAAGAGGCCAAAAAGTGGTTCACAAGTCAAGGTTAATTTTGAGATAAACCGTCTTATGAATTGCACTTTACCCAGAAAGCCTCGCACCTCATTTTCAGTCCTTGGTGGTGGCGTTTCTAAGATGGCCTTGATTTTGGAAGGGTTGACTTCGATACCTCTCTGTGTAATTAGAAACCCTAGCATTTTTCCCGCTGTAACACCAAATGTACACTTCTGAGGATTCAACTGCAACCGAAATTCTCTGATCCTTTGGAAGAACTTTTGTAAGGCGGTGTAGTGGCCTTCTCTTTCTTTGGACTTGACAATCATGTCATCTACGTACACCTCAACCTCTTTATGGATCATGCCATGCAATATCGTGGTCGCGGCCCGTTGATATGTAGCTCCAATATTCTTTAACCCAAACGGCATCACTCTGTAGCAGTAAGTCCCCCACGGGGTGGTGAAAGCAGTCTTTTCCCAGTCTTCAGGTACCATCACTATCTGATTGTAGCCCGAAAAGCCATCCATGAACGAAAGCAAAGCATGCCCCGCTGTGAAATCCACCAACTCATCGATATGCGGCAAGGAAAAGTCATCCTTCGGACTAGCTCTGTTCAAATCCCTTAAATCCACGCACACCCGGATCCTGCCATCCTTCTTCGGCACCGAAACTATGTTGGCCAACCAAGTCGGGCATTCGAATACCAGCAGGAACCCTGCGTCGATTTGCTTGGTGATTGTAGACACCCAATTTTTGACCATCCTCAAGACTTGGACGTCACCATTTGAACACCTGGTGATCATCCATGTTTGTGTTCGTTTTGAGTTCCCGGAGGTCTCGGCTACGCGCCCTGCCTCAAGATCTCTTAACTCGATTGTTTTGTGCTTGGTCATGGACCAAACACTTGTGTTTTTGCATTGGAGGACAGGGAATGGCTTGTTGGCCATCCCCACACCTCACCGGCCATGGCTTGAGGCCACCGGCCTTGTTTCCTTGCCACCGGCCATTGATGATGGCCGGTCGGCATTTTGTGTGGTCGTGAGCCATTTATTTGGCCGATGGTCTCCTTTTCTGGCCGATACCACCTTTTGCCTTTTTCAGGCATGGTGCATACTAGCTGTGCTAGCTGGAGTGCACGAACTTGTCCTCCATACACGTGTATGGAGGAATTGCACCCTTTGCACCTTTTTGGTCTTAGCTTCCTCAAGAAGCTTGGACCCTTTGCTCAAGCTTCTTGAGGAAGCTTGGACCTTTGTCTTAGCTTCCTCAAGAAGCTTGAACCTTTGGGTTAGCTTCCTTGAGAAGCTTGACCCCCTTGACCATTTTCATTTAGCTTCCCTTAGAAGCTTTGAGCTTTGTCTTCTTCTATATAAGAAGACCTTCCCCTTCCTTTGAGGAGGTTCAGCAAAACCAGAGATAATACATATATATCTAATATATAAACCATTCTCTCTCTATATCTCTATCTGTCTTTTCATTTGTGTGTGTTAGAGAGCCTTAAAGTGTGTTTTGTTCTCAGTTTGCACTAGGACACATAGTATTACACCATACTTTGGTTCTTGAGGTGTTGAGAGTTTGTTCTTGGAGGTTTTGGGTTGGTTTTGATCAGAAAAAGGGGCTGGAGTGGCTGTTCTTCAAGTGTTCTTCAAGGGTAAGTATAGTTGCTTTATATTCCCCATTTTTGCACTAGTTTTTAACCTATCTTTCATACTGATTTAAGCTTTGTGTATAACTGAAAAAAGTCTTATATTTGTATGCTTAAGATCTTTCATTAAGGTCTCTTTCGTGTTTGGGGTTGACCTCCCCATCTTAGGCCTTGTTTGGCCCATTTTGTGCCTTCTTTGGTTAAGCTTTGAATACTTTTGTGCATCGGCCTTCTCACCCCTGAAATCCAGTGGATTTTTAGTGGTGAAAAAGCGGTTTTGAAGTCTTGTATAGGGGAGGGACACCCCTCTCCCTTTGTGTCTCATTTGTTCATGTTTTTGGCTCATAAGGGTAGCATGCGTCTTTGGTTGTTCTTAGCTCCATTTCAGAGGTTATTTGGTGTCCATTTAGCATGTCTTACCTCTGTCTCTTGTTGGTTTATTGACCCTTTGCATGCATAATACACTTGCTTTGAAATCCTATCATTTGGCTTAAAATGTACTATGTTGTAGCATGTCATTTTAGCATGATTTTGGTTTCATTTAAAGAAGGTTTTAGCATTATTTTTCCATGCTTAAGGTCTGTCTTGAGTCTTTGGAGTCATGCTGGCCATGCTTTATATAGCCTCTTTACATTGTGGCTTGTGAGCCTTGAGTGTGTGAGTCACTAGCTTGCATTACCTAGGCTATTTCAGTGATTTAGAATCACTTATTATGCCATTTCAGTCTAGGTTTTGTGCTTGCATACTTGTATTTGTTACCCTTTCAATGCCTTGAAGAGATGTGGTCTTATACTCCATGTTTGGGGCTTTTGTGCATGCCTATGTGTTTGAGGCTTTGGGCTGCCATATCAAAGGTTTTTGGGGCTCATTTTTGCATGATAAAACTTTGTTTTGCATTAAAAAATCCATGCCATGTTTGCTTGGGGTAGGTGTTGAGTGATGCTTTCTTTGCGGCCTTGAATGTCTTCTATTTCGCACCTATTCCCTAGCATGTTTTGGCATCATCCTTCACATGCTTTTCAGAGTTTAACATGAGTGCTTAATGTCCATTTTTTTGTCACCTTTGATTGTTCTTGAGAGTTGCCTTTCATGCCTTAGTCTTAGGCCCTTTGGTTGGCATGTTTATTTTGCATGATTGGCACCTTTATTTTAGTGTTCTTGGCCACTGTTTTGGGATGGGTTGAGGCCTTCCCATCTCGGTTTAAGTCCATACTTTGTATATAATCACATGTTTGATGTGTTGCATTGCTTTGGTATCATGTTTGCATTGTATCATGTTTGCACATTTGCATATTGTTTAGTTAGTTGCATTTCATATCCTAGCTTGGATGATAGATTGCATGGCATTGCATCTTGCATGTTTGGCACATTGCATTTGGCATGTTCATTACCTTAGTCCTACATTGCATACTTGAGCTACTTCGCATGTTTGAGCCATGTCGCATACATGCATTACAATTTGCTTGGTTTGGGGTGTCAAACCAAGTAAGAGGGGTGACGTGTGTTCGTACTCCAAGTGACGAAACTCATCTCAACCCTCGGTCGCCGATGCCCTTGATCTCAACATGATAGGGCATGAGGCATTCATTTGTTTTGTCGCATGCATTTACATTGATCTGCAAGCTTGGTGCCTTTGGCCATCATGCATCGAAATGCGTGATTGGTGGCCCGAGGACCAAGGGCCACACTTCCTTGAGTCCATAGCATGATTGGGAGGGTGACCATGCACACATTACTTTGAAAATTCCATGCCATGCACTATCTGTCCTTTGCTGCTGTTAAAACAAGATTCTGCAGGAATACTTGGCCGACCAGCTACACATACATCTTAATCGACCACCAAAGTCCAAATGGTTCAATTTTTGGCTGATGGCCACATTCTCATAGCTGATAATGCTCTATCATGGCCGGTGGCATCCCACAACACTCAGGGAGTTATTCAGAACGGTCTTGGAAACTTTCATAATTTTCAGAGGAGTAAGGCAGTGTAAACAGAGGCAATAAAGTGGCATGGTACTGGGTTTCCGAGCAAGGCGAGTCAAGCATGCATCATCCATGCATTCCAAGGCAGAGCTGCGGCGGTCTCTTTAGTTTCATATTTAGGTTGTTTTTGTAATTAATTTGTTAATTAATTAGAATTTTTGTGATAATTAATTAGCTAGGATAGTTAATTCATTATTCGGCTTGTATTATTATTTCGGACCCTCCGACCAAGGGCAATTGTGTAATAAGTGTGTGTGAGTGTGTGTATGTCTTCCAACCCGACGTCTTTCTCCCTTTTATTTACTAGCTTATAATGGTTAGTTTTAGGGCATGTTTAAATTAGCATACTTATGTTCGCATGTTTGCATTCATTCATCTGTTTTGCATGCACCTTTCTCGGCGCATCATACTAACTGCATTGTATTTCAATTTCAAGTTGAATACGTGTTAGCTGTAGCATCGTCATATGCCATCTCAGAATAGCCGAGCCTATTGTAGTCACATTTTTGCATGTGTTGCATTAGGCATTTCAGCATAGTTAGGACCATGCATGGATTTCTAACATAGCTTTTGTTTTGGCTTTGAGTACTCGGTAAGTGTTTATGCTTTAGCATCCTTGCATGCGTGTGAGTGACTGCCATGATAGCATGCTTACCATGAGGCTACGTGCTTATGTGATATAACTGCCTGAATGCTTGTGGGTGAAGGTTGGATTGCTTGAATTGGGATAATTCATTGAAATCCGTGTTTTAGCCTACTTACAAGTAGCAAACTTCAAATCATTTTCCAAATAAATGGATATGCGATGCTTTGTTCCAAATTAGGCGATCTAGTCTATACTTGTTTTACTGCGCGCATCACATAGTAAATCTAGACTAATAACTGGAATAAGAACACGTAATGTTTTCAAAACTAGATATCATGGTTAGTAGAGGCCGATCTTTGATTGGGCGAGCGGGGGTGCTCACGAAGTGACCTTCCCCAATCGTACCCAAGTTCCCGAGTCGAGGCAACTTTGGTGATGACGGACACGTGGCCTTAGGCAACGAGTCAGGGTTTCCTAAATTTTCCAAAATAAAATATTTAGGTGGCGATTTTGTATCTGGCAAAGCAGTCTATGTTTGGCACTTCTTTCGAAAAAATCTGTTTTCAAAAATGATTTGTCGGATTTGGACTCTTTGATGATTCATCGGTCTTGCATTGCACTCTGCGAGATTAGATATAGGACCGTGACTTTGAGTCCGAACTGTAGTGAGCCCAAATGAACAGAACGGGGGTTCTCTCCCGGGATGTTCGAAGACGTTTACAGTTTCTGGCGACTCTGCTGGGGAGATAGAGAACTTGACTCGAACTCATGATATCTTATTTTGACTACACTTATGTGTTTCTTTGCATTGCATGTGCATTGGTGCGTCTAGAACACAGTGTTTGCCGTCTGCTATTCCTGAACGGTTTGTCGGAGGCTTGCTTCGAGAAGCGTGCCATAAGTGACGATTCTGAACTCTGCCACGATGGGAACACAAACCCCGATTTTACCGGGGCACCCTTCTTGACCATTCGACCTAGTGCATATTCGGAATCCATAGTGACCATTCCAAGCTAGGACAGGTTGCTTACCCAATTATAGGTTGTTTGAAACCGTTGCGTGCATAGTGAAACCCTAGCTCCTGACAAAATAGGACAGGGAAACCCTACCCCAACATAAGGGTGTTTTGGCTCTCATTTATCTGCTATGTGCTTTGGAGTTGGCCTCTACAGGGAATGCAAGTATCAGTTTGCAAGTTTGGGTATCAGGCCTGCGGGCATCAGTGTTTTAGAATCGATTATCTGCGGTATCGATTCAACCGACAATGATTAGGATAATAATCAGTATTGAGGAACAGTGTATTCAGCTTATCAACCGTGTGTTGTGATGCCCAACTGTGTGTTGTGTGTTTATTTTACGCTGTTATATTATCCGTTGGTCTGGTTATTTATTTCCTTATTATTGCTTTATTTATCTTTTTGCTAGGTAATTTAGCACGATTGCTTTTGACCCAGCAGATATTCCCCAAGCACTCTGGACTAGAGGTCGCCTACTGAATCGATCTGAGGATCTGGTCAACGGACAACCAGTGTTTTATTCTCTACCCCCGGTTATCAGACGAAGGTCGAGAAGACGTAGTGTATCCGAGCAGAGATTGCCAGAGCAGTGGTCAACCCTACTAGTGGACAGTCAGGCCGAGGCCTTAGTTTTCACCACAGAAAGGGAATATATACTGGTAATTCAATCAGAGCAGAGCAGTATGGCAAGCTTAGAGGAGATGGTGCGCCAGCTCCAAGAGAGCATAAAAACTATGCAGCAAGACGCTGTCCGATAGGTAGAGTTCGCCAAACAACAGGCCATGGTTATCAATGAACAAGCAGAGTTAATCATAAGGCTACAGCAGCAAGCCGGGGCATCTGCCTCACATTAAGCTCCTTCTCCACCAAGGGTTCCGATACCCGAGGAGACACCAAATGTCCAGAATATCCAAGTGGATACAGACATTCCAACGGGGCCGGCTCCGCCCCCGATTCTACCGTAACTATCCAAGGCGCCCACGCCTATCAATGTACTGGATTCTCCCTTTGAGTTCGAAGTGGACCCCATAGCATTAAAGCTGAGCAAGCTGGAAAAGATGTTTAAGAATCCCAGGGAGTCAAGACCA
Source organism: Camellia lanceoleosa (assembly GCA_025200525.1). NCBI lineage: Eukaryota > Viridiplantae > Streptophyta > Magnoliopsida > Ericales > Theaceae > Camellia > Camellia lanceoleosa. The sequence continues at coordinate 122,909,000 of CM045771.1, read as the reverse complement.
TCCTTGATATTGAGGACGGGTATACCGACGCAGCTGTGACGCTGCCGGACCGATTCAAGATGCCGCATATTGACCGATTTGATGGGTTCGGGGATCCCATGGTGCACCTGAGGTTGTTTTCAGATATCTTAAGGCCGATGGGCCTCACCAGACTACAGAATCTATCTTTATTCGGCTGGACCCTGTCGGGTGTGGCGGCTATCTGGTACGCCAAATTAGAAGATGATGTTAAGAGGAACTGGGATGAGATGGCCGAGGTGTTCATTGCACAGTACTCATATAACACGCAAATTGAGATTACGACCCGTGATCTCGAGACAACAAGGCAAGAGCCTAAGGAGAGCTTTTCGGAGTTCGTAACCAGATGGAGGGCCAAGGCCTCAATGATGACCCTAAGGCCCACCGATAAAGATCAAATTCGGATGATTGTGCACAATCTCCAACCTAAGCTGATGCAGAAAATGATCGTGCTCCCCTTCCCTACCTTTTCAGATCTGCATGAGATGGGAGTACAGATTGAGAATGCCTTGAAACAAGGCTTGATCGATAATGGCAGAGAGCAACCCAGGAGAACCTTTAACCGCAACACTAATGCGGGCCCGAGTGGCGCTATAACTACAAAAGCCTCAGAAGTGAGCATGGTCACCACCATTTCCCCTCCAAGAACCATGGCAGCTACGCCATTCTTCGGTGCATCCGGAAGCAATACACAAACAGCCAAATACCCGCCCAAAAATCAAAGAACCTTCGCTCCACTATATATGCCCCTGTCCAAAGCTCTAGGGGTTTTAATCAGAAAAGGGCACTTGAAGCCCTTAGAGCCGCGGCCATTGCCGGAAAAACTTTCCTCTACCCACAACCCAACCAAATATTGTGCATTTCACCAACAGCATGGTCATGACACCGACCAATGCTTCCGATTACGTCATGAGATTGATAATGGGGTGATTGTGCCTCCTGAAAAACCCAATGTCACAACAAACCCTCTCCCACCGCACCACCAAGCTCCACCTCCCAAAAGAATCAACTTTATCCAGACTGGGGTCGTGTCTTACGATCCTAGTATATATATCACCCCATCCCACCTACCCAAGCCAGAGGTGCTCCTTCTTGACTGCACTAACTTGTGCATGTTGGACATCTCCAGAACCCAACCTGAACCAATGATGGTGACTGTCGAAGACAGAACAGGGGAGATTTCAGAGGAGAATGGGATTGTTGAGTCAGAATCTGAGGAATCTGGGAGTTTTGCCGAAGAGATGTACAGTCCGAGTGACTACATTTTGTCGGTAGGCCAGGATAGATCAAGTGTGGAGTTGCCAGAAAGGGCAGAGCTTTGTGTGATACAGGAGGATAGATTTGATCAGAGATCATAGGACTTAGCGGTTGTGGAAGGGGACTTTGTTGACCTCCAATTTTTCAACGAACAAGGCCCAGGGGACATGGCCGTCAACTGGTCAGATTTTGAGGAATCAGTAGAGGCTACTGGGTGGCTTGATGACCTACCAGACGGTGTCGAAGAATTTCAGTTGGAACAGGGCTCGTTAGGGGCAAGGACATCAGTTGTGGCCAGAGGGGCAGAGGATTGGAGTGCTAAAGCTATTGGTCGAGAGCCTCGCCAGATCTGAGCATTTTGAATACATGAATTATTGAACAGCCAGCTGTACTGACGCAGTTGGAACAGGAAAGATTTGAGGATTCTGAGAGAATCAGGAAAGCTAAGGCCCACGCGGAGACTGAAACTGTTGTGTGCACAGGGACAGAGAATGCTGCGAGCATATGGATGGAAAATACTGTGAGTACGAGGACAGTAGAAACGGAGCCGGACAGGTGTCTGTCGGTTGCCGACGGAATGTGGTGGGAGGACAATGATCTATATGTTACCCACACGAATGAGGATTGGAAAAGCAAACAACCAGACAATACCTGGTACATTGGTGAAGTCGACCATGTGACGAGGAGTGGACGGTATTTCAGGCCTCCACACCTAGATCAGCCAGAGGCGTCTGGGAAGGACAAGGAGGCGGAGAAGCAAAAAGAGAAGCAAATTGAAGATGAGGCTGTACTGAAGCAGTTAAAAAAGATACAAGCAGACATCTCCATCTGGGGACTGCTTATGGCATCGCGGGTGCATTGACAAGTTGTCTTATCGGCCATGGACAAGGCCAAGCTCGCAATAGACACCACACCTGAACAGCTGGTGGGCTTAGTTTTTTCAGGAGGAGCTACCCCGATGTTTACTTTTTCTGACAAGGAATTGCCACCTGAGGGTGCGAACCATAACAAGCCACTCTACATCTCTGTGGAGTGTAGAAACAAATGGATACCCGTGGTGCTTGTCGACATAGGGTTCGCCATCAATGTGTGCCCGGCAAGGACTACATATGCAATCGGTTTAAAGACCGCGGACTTTGTGCCGACAGCCCAGGTAATTCGGGCATATGACAACACGAGCAGAGAAGTGATGGGAACAGTGAAAATTCAGACCAAGGTTGGGCCGGGACAGCATGAGATAGACTTTCACGTCCTAGAGGTTCCCGTCACTTTCAATCTACTCTTGGGGCGGCTGTGGCTGCACCAGGTGAAGGCAGTTTCGTCCACCTTGCATCAGATGGTGAAATACCCCCATAGGAAGGGAGTAGCCATTGTTTTTGGAAATTCATCGATCCATCCACCACCAGAAGTATCTACGCCAGTTTTGGAAATTGAGCACGGTATGGAGGATGTGTTCATGTCGGGTTTTACCCTAGTTGAGGCCCGGGTCGTGCAGAACATCATGGCTATTAATGAGGGGTTATATGTCAGTGCTCAATCAGTATACCTCATGAATAAGCTCCAACACATCCCCGAGATGGGATTGGGAAAGAGTGGCCGAAAGGGCGTCACAACATTGGCCGAAGTGTCACACAACCCACATACCTTTGGCTTGGGTTATCTACCCACCAAAGAGGATTGGATAAGGAAAGGCAAGGAGATGGCCGGGAGGGCCAGAGCAAAGCAGGCGGGGAAGCCTTTTGAGCTAATACACCGACCCATCCAGGGTACCCTAAACGGACGAAGCGGAGGACTTTCCATTCGGCTTCCCGAGCCGTGTGAATCTGAAGAGGAAGCGTGCAGTTTTGAGATCTTCTTTGACCTACAATTATCTGGGGATGATGTTGCTGAAGAGCAGACAAACCCAACAGTTGAGGTTGAATAGAGCAAGAAAGTGGAGTCTGAGGACGTCGAAAGTAAAATGGGGGTAGCACTGGCATGTCTAATTTTAGATCCTCTGATCGAACAGAAGTGCTTGGGGGATAACTTCTCGGTGTCCATGATCGGGAATGAAACGGCTGCAGGCCTACCAGCAAACATTTTCGATGCATCTATCGCACCCTCTCTCATTTGGCAGTATGAAGAGGGATTTTTGTCAAGCAGCATCGGGTCAGGTAGTGAGCCGGAATCTGATTCCACTGAGTCTTGTGAGTCGGAATCAGGTTCCAGCTCGACTAAGTCTGAGTCGGGTAATCCTGGGGATGATAACTCGGATGCCACAGTCCTGTCTAGGTTGTGTTTTTCTTTCTCTTTTAGTCTGTTGTAATGAAGAATTGGATGGTTTGGATGTGCTTAATGAGAATGATGTGGATGTGGTTTATGAGTACTTTTCTGTGCCCTTGATTTATTACATTAACTCAGACTTCCAAAATTTTGATGAAAACGACGAGGAAGAAATTCCTCCAGTTTTGCAACGCTTAATTGAATAAGAGTAGGAAAGATTTGTTAAACCTTTAGTTGATGAAATCACCACTGTGAATGTTGGTACTGAGAAGGACCCGCGGCTGGTCCAGATCGGGTCCACGTTGTCTTCAGAGGAACGCGAGCGCTTAGTCGCTTTATTAAAAGATTTCAAAAATGTTTTCACGTGGTCCTATGAAGACATGCCTGGGATCGATCCTGAGATTGTACAGCATCGGATCCCTCTTGACCCCGAGGCCTGACCCATCAAGCAGAAACTCAGAAGGATTCGCCCGGACTGGCCCTCAAGATTAAGGAAGAGGTCACCAAGCAAATTGACGCAGGTTCTGTGGTATTCAATACCCGACTTGGTTGGCTAACATCGCTTCGGTGAAGAAGGATGACAGGCTCCGGGTATGCGTAGATTTTAGGGATTTGAACAGAGCAAGTCCGAAGGACGACTTTCCCTTACCGCATATCGATGAGTTGGTGGACTTCACAGTGGGGCATGCTTTGCTTTCGTTCATGGATGGCTTCTCAGGCTACAATCAGATAGTGATGGCATCGGAAGACCGGGAAAAGACTGCTTTCACCACCCCGTGGGGGACCTACTACTACAGAGTGATGCCGTTTGGGTTGAAAATGTTGGAGCTACGTATCAATGGGTCGCGACCACGATATTGCATGACATGATCCACAAAAAGGTCGAGGTGTACGTGGACGACATGATTGTCAAGTCCAAAGAAAGAGAAGGCCACTACACCGCCTTGCAAAAGTTCTTTCAAAGGATCAAAGAATTTCGGCTGCGGCTGAATCCTCAGAAGTGTACGTTTTGTGTTACAGCGGGAAAAATGCTGGGGTTTCTGATTACATAGAGAGGTATTGAAGTCAACCCTTCCAAAATCAAGGCCATCCTAGAAATGCCACCACCAAGGACTAAAAAGGAGGTACGAGGCTTTCTGGGTAAAGTGTAATTCATAAGACGGTTTATCTCAAAATTAACCTTGACTTGTGAACCACTTTTTGATCTCCTGAAGAAAGGAACGAAGTTTCAATGGGACGGCCGATGCCAAGCTACTTTTGAACAAATCAAGGAATACTTACAGAACCCACCTGTGTTGTCACCGCTTGAACCGGGGAAGCCGTTGATATTGTACCTTTCAGTAACCGAGACTACAATGGGCTGCATGCTCGCGCAAGAATCATAGGACAAAGTGGAGAGAGCCATCTATTATATGAGCAAGAAGATGCTAGAGTATGAGACTCGCTACACACCGTTGGAGAAGGCTTGCTTAGCTTTGGTATGGGCTACCAGGAAGCTGCGGCACTACCTGTTAGCTCACTCCGTAATGTTGGTTTCACGACTTGATCCCATCAAATATCTTTTCGAGAAACCAGCACTTACAGGTAGGCTAGCTCGTTGGTTGCTGTTGCTTTCCGAATTCGATCTGAAATATGTGACGCGCAAGTCAGTCAAGGGAAGGGTAATAGCAGAATTCTTAGCCGATCATCCAGTGGAAGGGGGTGAAGCAGTTGAGTACTTATTCCCAGATGAGGCTATTTTGCATATCGAGGACGAAACTTGGACGATGTCCTTTGATGGAGCGTCAAACCAGTATGGGTATGGGATAAGAGTGTTGCTGATAGCACCCGACAATTCCCGTATCCCTCTAGCCTTCAAACTCCAGTTTAAAGTCTCGAACAACGAAGCAGAATATGAGGCATGTATTGCCGGTCTAGAAGCAGCCCTAGAACTAGGGGCAAGACGGTTGGATGTCATCGGGGACTCGAACCTTGTTGTGTCTCAAGCAAAAGGAGACTGGAAAGTCAAAGAAGAAAAGATGATAGTGTACCACCAAACCTTCGACTTGTTAATTCCTCGGTTTGAGAAGCTAAATTTCGCTCATCTGTTAAGAGAGAACAACAGGTTCCCAGATTCACTAGTAAATTTCGCTCATCGCCTCCATTGCTGTATTCTGTTGTTCCATCTGAGTAACCGGCAAGTGTATCTCTATAGCAGAAACAGGAATCTCAACCTGACTGTCTGACACTAGAGTAAATTGCTGTTCCGGTGATCCGTGCTCTGACAGATTGTGCCTTCTCGGCCTTCTTCTAGTGACTGGGGGTAAAGAGTGGAACACTGGATGTCCGTCAACTAGATCCTCGGATCGGTTGAGTCGGCGACCTCGTGTCCAAATTGCTTGGGGAGTATCGATGGTTCTAAGCAATCGTGCTACAAATCGCCTAGCAAAAAAAAGATAATAAAGCAAAAAGGAAATAAATGACCGAAAAAGCAGGCGAGATAACAAATTAATTTAAATACACACAACACCACGGTCAGACATACAACACACTTGGATAAAATTTGGAAATACACTGTCCTCAACTATCGATCCTGCTCTGTATCCTTTGTTCCCTAAATCAATCGATATCCATAACAATGATTCTCAAATAATCGACCGATGCCTTGCACAGTTCGATGCCCAAAGTCATCGATACATGCATTCCTGTAGAGGCACACTCTAACAAGCACATAATGAGATAAGTGAGCCAAAACACCCTATGTTGAGGTAGAGTTTCCTGTCCTATTTTGTCGTGAACTAGGGTTTCACTACGCACGCTGACTTCAAACAACCTATAAACGGGTAAGCAACCCGTCCTAGTTTGGAATGGTCACTATGGATCCGAATATGCACTAGGTCGAATGGTCAAAGGGTGCCCCAGAAACCGGGATTTGTGTTCCTATCTTTGCCGAGCCCAGGCCGACGGCCTTATGGACATGACTTGACAAGACAAGCCTCCGGCAAATCGTTCGGGAATGGCATATGGCAAACACAGTGTCCTAGGCGCACCAATGCAAATGCAATGCAAAGAAACACACAAATGTAGTCAAAAACCAGATATCATGAGTTCGAGTCAAGTTCTCTAAATCCCCAGCAGAGTCGCCAGAAACTGTAACAAGCCCGCTAGGGACCTCGCTACAGTTCGGACTCGATTTTGTTGCGGTTCTCAATCTTGAACCAAAGAGTCCAAATCCGGCAAATCGTTTTGAAGGAAAACAGATTTTTTGAAAGAAGTGCCAAACATGGACTGCTTTGCCAGATAACAGAGTCGCCACCTAAATATTTTAAAATGGGAAATTTAGGAAACCCTGACTCGGTGCCGAAAGGCCACGTGTCCATCATTACCAAAGTTGGCTCGGGAACTTGGGTACGATTAGGGAAGGTCACATCGTGAGCACCCCCTCTCGCCTGGTCAAAGACCGGCCTCTACTAACCATGATCTCTGTTTTTGAAAACTTTGTATGCTCTTATTCTGGTTATTAGCCTAGAATTATTATGTGATGCTCGCAGCAAACAAGTATAGATCGAGTCGTCTGAATTGGAACAAAACATTTCATGTTTGTTTGTTTGAAAATGGTGTGATGGTGCTACCCGTAGGTAGGCTAAAATACGGATTTGCCACCCTCAGGTGGGCTTAAGAAAACATGATTTTGCCACTATCTAGTGGGCTTAAAACAAACGGTCGATGAATTGTCCCAATTCAAATAACTCAACCTCCACCCACAGGCGTTCAAGGCAGTTATATCACATAAGCATTTAGCCTCATGGTAAGCATGCTATCATGGCAACACTCACACGCATGCGAGGATGCTAAAGCATAAAACTCACCGAGTACTCCAAGCCAAAACAGGAAAACGATTAGAAATCATGCATGAATCCTAAATGTGCTGAAATGCCTAATGCAACACATGCAAAATGCAACTATAGCAGGCTCGGCTATTCTAAACATGGTATATGAGATGCTACAGTTAGCATGTATTCAATTTGGAATTGAAATACAGATGCAGTTTGTATGATGCGCCCAGCCCGGTGCGTGCAAAAACAGATGAATGATGCAAACATGCTGTCATACTGTATGCTAATTGGAATATGTCCTATATCTAACCATCAAAGCAGGTAAATAAAAGGGAGAAAGACGTGGGGTTGGAAGACATACATCACACTCACACACCCTTATTACAGTTGTGCCCTCGCGCAGAGGGTCCGAATAAATAATAATACAGTCCCAAAATGAAAGAATAATACACATTTCTAATTAATGTACAGATTAAACTAAGAAAGTCAGAAGCTGCATGCAAGCCAGGCCTTTTGATGGATGATGTACGTTATCGCCGAAATCCATCGAATGCCCTGATTAGCCTCGCTTGGCAGATTTCTAAATGCGCGCCGGACTCCGAAAAGTTGTTGATCCTCGATTTTGCTGTAACAGAGAGCAGGAAAAGGGCATAGCAATGCATTTCACAAATATATGCATGCCTCAATCCTCGTGCCACCAATCACGCATACCGATTCATGATGGCCGAGGAATCGGATTGCACAACTCAATATGGGATGAATGCAGATGAATGCTATAACAAAACCTTAACTCCATCATGGGTAATCCGGAGTGTCGGTGACTTGGGAATTGAGACCCGTTCCGTCACCGAGTACTAAACGCGGCCTCGCTTCTGCATCTTGCTAACTCCTATCCTGAACACGATGCAATATGCATGGTATGCATGAAATGCAGCTAACAATACTATGAAAGTGAGATGTCTCGAAATGCGTGCACACAGGCACGTATATCGAGAAAATGCATGAATGCAATCTAAGATACAACCTAGTATGCACAATTCGGATGAAAATGATGATGAAAATGAGATGCCTCGAAAAGCGTGCACGCGGGCACGCAAACCGAGGCCATGATATGAAATGTAAATCGGATAAACCGGCAGCCAAATGCGAAATCGTGCTGCACGCAAAACCGAGCGATGATAAAATGGAAGTAGGATAAAAGCCGGTGCCTCGAAATAATGCGCCACGCGCAAACCGAGGCGATGACATGGAATGAAAATCGGATAAAACCGAAGTGCCTCGAAATGCGTGCCCACAGGCGCGCAAACCGAGGCGATGACAAAATGCAAATCGGATGAAACCGAAGTGCCTCGAAATGCGTGCACACGGGCACGCAAACCGAGGCAATGATATGAAGTGTAAATCGGATGAAACCGAAGTGCCTCGAAATGCGTGCACACGGGCACGCAAACCGAGGCAATGATATGAAGTGTAAATCGGATAAAACCGAAGTGCCTCGAAATGCGTGCACACGGGCACGCAAACCGAGGCGATGATAAAATGCAAATCGGATGAAACCGAAGTGCCTCGAAATGCGTGCACACGGGCACGCAAACCGAGGTAATGATGAAATGGAACGAAATGGCATGCGGAATGCCACGATGGGCTTACACCAACATGGGAGAGCCTCAGCTCACTCACATAGGAGGCCGCTTGATAACGGAGGTGGCCGAAGTGCTCACAGCACGCAAACCGAGGCAATGACAAAATGAGATGGAAATGCGACTGACTTATACTAACGTGAGTGGACCTCAGCCACACTCACATCGATGCCTAATGATAGAAAGAGGTGTTAAATGCGTGCCCACCGCACGCAAACCGAGGCAATGCACTAAGGCATGAAATGACATGGGAAATGATATGCAAGCATGCAAACCAAATTTCAGCCACTAAATGAAGGGGAAAACAGCCCCGAAATGATACGAAATGACAATCAATGCATGAAATCATCCCGAAATGCAATTCTAAGTGCCCGAAATGGCCTACGGCTATGCTAAACATGCAGAATTGGCCCATGACAGCAAAAAAATTGGCAAGGCAGCCCCAAAAATAGCATCTTTCCAGTACAAAACATGGCCAAAATGTGAGCATAGATATGGCAACAATGGCATGCAAAAATACGGGAAAATAGGGGAATTACAAAGCAAGTGGTATTTACAATGCTCAAACCCAAAAAATCAGTTCTACAAAACTAAAGAGGGACCAAAAATATGTACATTTACAATAGATTACAGCCTCCAATTCAGTGTGTAGATATACTAAAGATAGCATGCAAAATTTGGGCCAAAAGAGGGCTATAAAGAGAGGTATCATAGGCAATGACCAAACAGCTTAAGACCCTTAATAAAACTTGAAGAAAAGACCAAAAAAAGACACTTTCTAAGCCTGATTAAGGCTGAAATCCGAGGCTAAGCAAGCCTAAAAAAACATGCAATTTTACGAAAAAATAGAGGAATACAAAGGAAGTGCCAGAACCAATCACCAAATGGCTTAAAACCCTTAACAAAACATGATAAGGAGACAAAAATAAGGCTCTTTCCAAGCCTGAATAAGGCTTAAATCCGGATCCAAATAAGTCTAACAAAGCATGCAAAATATGCATAGGACATGAATTCAAGGCAAGTGACATGTAGAGCAAGCAAAACAGGTTGAGCCCTTCTTCAATGTTGAAGAGGGGCTCAAAATAAGCACTCCATCAGTTCATGCAATGCTCCAACTCAGATCACAAATGGGCCAAATATATCATGCCATTTTACGGTAAATTAGCAGAAATACAAAGCAAGTGCATGATAGAATCACCAAACAGGGTGGAGCCCTTCTTCAATGTTGAATAGGGGCTCAAAATAGGCCCATCAAAAGTTCATAGTATGCTCAAAATCAGATCACTCAAAAGCCAAATAAAGCATGCAATTTTATGGCCTAAAGAGTGGTATTGAAGCAAGTGTATCAAGGAGACACCAAATAGAGTTGAGCCCTTCTAAAATGTTGTAGAGGGGCTCAAAATGAGCACAAAACAAGTAGGGGTCGGAACCCAAAAACCAAAAGGAAATAGGGTAAAAATAGGAAGCAAGAAAATGGTAGAAAAAGGGAAATTGAACCTTACCCTTGAAGACAAGTCTTTCTTTGCTTCTTGGCTTGAATTTGTTGATCCTTGGCCACTGGAAATCACTCCCTTGCTGCTGAAATGGAGTTGGTGATAGTAGAGCTTAGGGTTGGTGAAGGATTGGCTTAAGGACTTGAAGTTTTTTTAGGATTTTTGGAGATGAAGATGGAGGTTTTTGGAGAGGGGTTCTTGAGGTAAAATTTTGTAACCCTAGCAAAGGGGCTGTCCAGCCCTTTAAGTAGGCAAGAAAGAATGTAAAAGGGGAGGGAAAAGCACCCAAGCTTTCCCTCCCAAAATATCCCCCGGAAGGGGTGATATTTTGGCAAAAATATCCGGACATTGGAAAGAAATTTGAAAGCGTAAAGGCCGGCCTGTAAATTCGGAGGTGGCCGGCCATGGTCAAAAATTGAAGTGCAAAAATTCTGGCCGACCACCATGCAATGGTGTCCTCCCATGTGTGTAGAACAAGGCCCCAAGGTCGGAATCTGGCAACACTGAAGCAGGAGCCACAACATAGAGCTTGAAGGAGAGGCTCAAAAATGAAACTTTGAATTGCTGGCCGACCACCAACTTTTAGGGTCCTCCCAGATGTGTGGAACAAGGTTCCAAGGTTGGAAATTGGCAACACTGAAGCAGGAGCCACAACATAGAGCTTGAAGGAGAGGCCCAAAAATGAACTCCACAATTGCTGGCCGACCAGTAGTTTTTAGGGTCCTCCCATGTCCCCTGATCACAGATATGTAGCTTTGGTTAGAAGAAAATATCCCCAGGGTGTTCAACATTGGCCGGCGAGCAAAACGGGCGTAAGAGCAAACCAGTTATTCTGGGATAATTGCTGGCCTCCCACCCCCCAGTGATCTTCCTGGTGTTGAAACAGAGGTACCTGCCAAATTTGAACAAAAACTAATGAGAAATGAACGCTCGGAGCCAAAACCGAGCAATTTGGGATCTTGAAAATGGGCTGCGGGTGCCGGAAGTGGTGTTCAGCAGCGAAGTGGGCATCTGTGCCCCCAGTGTCCCTCGGAATGACAAAACAGAGGTTCCTGCCAAAAATCAGAGAAAACTGATGCAAAATGAATGCTCGGGGCCCAAATCACGCAGTTCGGGGTCCCGAAAACCGGCTACAAGCACCGAAAGTGGCATTCGGCCACGAAGTGGGCATCAGAGGCCCCAGTGTTCCTTGGAATGATAAAACAAAGGTGCATGCCAAAAACCAGAGAAATCGGAGATGGTTGGGCGGTCCCGAGCCGAGGCACACGGCCTGACGGCTCCGAAAACCGGGAACCGGGCTCCGAAATGGGCAAAATGGCCTACGGCCACGAAACGTAGCTCACGGCCACCGGGAGATAGTCTACGGGACCATTCCCTCCCCTCAGGAAGGAAAACAGAGAAAACCGAGTCTGGTTCGCAAACCGAGATAAAGCACAAAAGAAAGTTCGGAAGTCCGGAGGCAGGGCGCACGGCCGCGACTCTAAGACTTCTGAACGAGCACAGTATGCAACATCACCGAGCGCTCAATCGGTGACGTCTGAGTCTTAAGGTCGGTCAAAAATGGGGTGTCTACACTGGCCAGATAAGCTGCCATTTGCTCTATGAGGCTACCGGACTTCAATTAGAACTTCTACTGGGGCGACTCCATATTCATTGGTCTATGGGATGGAGGCCATTCTACCTATTGAAATTGAGGTTCCGTCTTTGCGAGTATTGGCTGAGTGTCAGATAGCCGAAGCAGATTGGCAGCAGAGCAGATTTGAGGAACTCATACTCTTTAATGAGAGAAGACTGAAAGCATTGTACCATGTTCGAGGTTATCAGCGCAAAATTGCCCGGGCTTTCAACAAGAAAGTTAAGTCCAGGAATTTGAAAGAAGGAGATCTGGTGCTCAAGGACAACCGAGCTCCCATCCACGACCCTAGGGGCAAGTTCAGACCCAATTGGACTGGTCCCTACATCATCAAGTCTATCTGGTCAGGTGGAGCTGTGGTTCTGATGGATCTAGATGGCCTAGAGTTTTCACAGCCGATCAATATGAACAAGTTGAAGAAATATTACCCCTGAGAGGCTCGCTAGGTCGAAAACCCGAAAGGGCGACCTAGGCAAAAGTTAGAGCATGAAAAATTGGAAATTATAAAAACAGAGCTCGCAAGGTTGAAAACCCGCAAAGGGCGACCTCGGCAAAAATTAGAGCGTAAAAGGAGAGCGAAAATACTCTAGTGAACCCAAGCCTGAACTATGTAAGGCTTGATTCCCATCTTTGGGATACGTAGGCAACTTCATCCTGAAGTTCAGCCATAAACTTTTCCCCGATCAACTTTGTCCATTTGATCATCTCGGTCATCTTTGTCTATTCAGCATTCAAGAGTTCGTTTGTGATCTCCGGTACATTGCTATTCAGACTAGGGGCAACTTTCGATTCTTGGGATCCGGGTTGTGCATCTCAAGGATGATTTCAGCGTGTCCAGTTCTGATCCATATCGAAAATGGTTTTGAAAAGTTTTAATAAAAGTTGACTTTGTTCAAATTAATCTTTTTACAACTTAGACCATTTTTGGACCAAAGCAGAAAATTTTCAGTACCCACAACCTTCAATTTCATTAATTTCAATACAGAGTTCTCCTACTCTTGCATACAAATTGAAGTTACTTTTTATTACACTCATAAAGAAAACTTGAAAGTACTAATAATGCAATAAATCCAGGGCATAGATAAGTCTGGTGTTCTGTGCCCTCCCGTAGCCGGGTCGAAGCCTTCGATGCCAAGTGGGCCCAACTGCCTCTTCATTAAGCCAATCCCACGCACTCATCGACAAAGTGCAACCGAAAGTGGGAGCGGGGCCAGAGTTTCTAGTTCCCCATGCCGTGGCATATCGAGCAAGTTAGCGCCGGACCAAAATGCAACTGGGTACTCTATTCTCCTCGGGCAAATCTGTCATGGAATCGGGCGCAGAACCTAATGGGAAATAGAACACATAGTGAGTCAATCCAATCAACTGAATCCTAGTCTGCCAGGACATGCTGTAACTCATTGCGGTAGGTTGAGCCAAGGGCACCGCCAAGCAATGCGGTCTGCGGACAAGCTGCACATCCAATCGAACCACCATCCCTCATCAAGGGCATCGACTAGACGTGGTCGGAAGAAGTAGCCACGAGTTGAGTACGCTGGGCATGAGTCTACAACCTGCAACTTGTCCATCAACCACACCTGGGAAGGGATGAAAAATGAGAGAATAAAGAATAGAGAGATGTATGATGAGAGAAAAGTGAGAAAAGGGTTTTGTGAGAAAAACCGAACCTGAGAGCCGAGTGATGTGAGCAATATATACGTGAGAAATGGTGGGAAACATTACCTGCAGCAGTAGTGGACTCCCCGCAAATTTGGTTGTCTCCCGGCGCTGGAAAGCGTCCAAGCCCATCAATGTCTCGACCAATATCATGGCAATGCAGCTCTTGCCCTCCGTCAAGCCTTGGGCAACCTCGATCAACCGGACACTAGATCCTCTGGAGCCTGAAGCAAGCAAAAAGTAAGATAGCATGCACAAACAAAGGGCATGTCGCCGAAAGCCTTGCCAATGATGGTCGCCGTGATCACCGGCATCAGAAAACTGGCAAATCAAACTCGGAACATCTAACATTCCGTCACAAATCAAAGAGCAGGCATCGTACATTGTGAGCCCACACATTCACCCTAAGGCTTGGGCATGGCCGGTTGCGAAGGCAAGACTTCTTCGTTGCGCTCGGATTCCATCAAAGCCTGGAAATCTTCAAAGGTAGGACACACCTCTTGCACGCCAAAGCTAAAGACATGTGTTGCCTGATTCCAAAACTTTGCCGCGGCACGGAGAAAAGGAAAGTGCAGCGGGGTACGACTTAGAGTGAATAGTGCATTTATGTCGAAGCCTCGGAAATTCAGCTTTTCCGAGCCGTCCAAGTTGGCAATCCAAGCTATGAGATTTTTGGCAAGAAACTCTTCCATTTGGAGCAAATCAGTGTTGAATTGAGAAAAACTACGAAGTTGAGGCTTTTGTAGGGGATAAGGTGTGAGTGGAAGACAGCTGTCAGCATTCTGGTGGTCCTTTCCATACATGGTCGGCCGGCCAAAAATATTACCGACCGACTACCATTGTTGGTCGATGGGTCAAAACTGTTGGCCGATGGCCATTTATTGAGGCCGATGGCTTTCCCTTGTGGCCGGTGGTCTTCCTTCTTATTCCCTGAGCTGTTTATGTATTGAACATGCTGACAATTTAGGGACTAGCACCACTTCCAATGCCCTCTGATGATGATTTTTGCGGAGTCACGCTCATTTGCTTATCGAGTTGTTGTATATTTGCTTATTGAGTTGTATTTCATTTCTTTAAATCTTTGTTTTGCTTATCGAGTTGTACTCGCACTTGGTTAACTTATCGAGTTCCTTATTTTGCTTATCGAGTTGTTAGTCGGTTCACTACCTGATTATTACGATGCGAGTGCTTAAATTTCAAACAAAGTTCAATTTCATTCACATTGTTATGTGCTGCCACGCGATGCGATGCGTAGAAAGTACAAATGTAACACCTTTTTGAACAAAATAGCTGTTTCATTTCCATCATGTCTTTTGCAAAAAGAATACATAGTTTCGAAAAAAGTAAAACCTGCCTGAGGCAGCACAATGTGCTTAAACTACTAGTAAAAAGGAAAGTAAAGCAAAAAGAGAGTAAGGTAGTAGAGTGTTTGGGCTAATACCGGTGGCCCCCCTTTGTGATCGATATGTCTCCTGCGCCCTTGTTCGGGTCAATTATATGCTTTGGCACCTTCATTACTCGAGATAGTGCAAGAAAGTGCGCTTTGGAATGTTAACTGGTCTTCGTGTTGACCTCGAGCCATGTCTTCTGTGTGCGATGTTCGGTGCGTGCAAGGAGCATCCTTTCTCGTATCCTTTGTACCTCGCGGAGTCCGCAAATCGCTTTAAACATGTTATATTACATTGCTTTGATATGACTATGATTGTCGCGCTTGTTACACACCTTGCGTTGAGCAATGCCTTGTTTTGTTCTGAATTTGCATCTCAACATCATGAATAACATGCCTTTACCATACTCCAGTTGGTTATACATGTGTTCAAGTTCCTTTTATACACATTGCATGCGTTGTCGCGTTATGCTTTACTTACATGTGTTCAAGTTCCTTTCATACACATTGCATGCGTTGTCGCGTTATGCTTTACTTACATGTGTTCAAGTTCTTTTTATACACATTGCATGCGTTGTTGCGTTATGCTTTACTTACATGTGTTCAAGTTCCTTTTATACACATTGCATGCGTTGTCGCGTTATGCTTTACTTACATGTGTTCAAGTTCCTTTTATACACATTGCATGCGTTGTTGCGTTATGCTTTACTTACATGTGTTCAAGTTCCTTTTATGTACATTGCATGTGTTGTCGCGTTATGCTTTACTTACATGTGTTCATTCCTGCTATACACATTGCATGCGTTATTGCATGCTTTACTTACATGTGTATATGTATCTTTCAGGTGGTTACACATTGTATGCGTTTTCGCGTGTACTTTACTTACATGTGTTCATATCTTGCTTGCTTTACACATTGCATGCGTTATTGCATGTTTTACTTATATGTGTTTATGCATCTTACAAGAGGTTACACATTGCATGCGTTACTGCATGCTTTACTTACATGTGTTCATTCCTGCTATACATATTGCATGTGTTACTGCATGTTTTGCTTACATGTATATATTTCAATTCCTGCTTCACACATTGTATGCGTTGTCACGTATGCTTTACTTACATGTGTTTATGCACCTTCTCGCATTATTATGCTTGTTTCAAATGCATTGTTATGCATTCTTCACATGCGTTGTTGCGCACTTTTCAATTACATTGTTATGCATCTTTATAACAATATTGTACCTATTAAGTTTCTTTCTTTTACAGGCACGATATTGTATGTACGGTTCATTTGAAGTTGGTGCAACCAGACGAACCACACAGGTATTGTTTTCTCCGAGTGAGACGTATCGAGAATTGAATAATTCTCTTACATCCTTTCTGCATTGTAATGTAGTTGGATTTATGTTAGATTGCTTAAACTGTTGCATTTATTGTATGTATATGCTTTGTTACAGCTTTCTTCACATGATCATAAGTTATGCTCGGCTTTGTGCATTGTCATGCATTTTGCCCCTGCCTTCGGGCGCATATCTTTGCTTGTAGCTTGTATGCTTTGTCTAAGTCTTCGGCCTTGTCAAAAATGGGTCGTCTCTGGGCTTTAACACTCACTCCCGTCATTGTTATGACTTTCGAGTTCTGTCAAAGAGGGGCAACTGTAGGACCGTCCGCAAGACTTGGACGTCACCGTTTGAACACTTGGTGATCATCCATGTTCGTGTTCGTTTTGAGTTCCCGGAGGTCTCGGCTACGCGCCTTGCCTCAGGATCTCTCAACTCGATTGTTTTGTGCTTGGTCATGGACCAAACACTTGTGTTTTTGCTTTGGAAGACAGGGAATGGCTTGTTGGCCATCCACACACCTCACCGGCCATGGCTTGAGGCCACCGGCCTTGTTTCCTTGCCACCGACCATTGATGATGTCCGGTCGGCATTTTGTGTGGTCGGCTGACCATTTATTTGGCCGATGGTCTCCTTTTCTGGCCGATACCACCTTTTTGCCTTTTTCAGGCATGGTGCATGCCAGCTGTGCCAGCTGGAGTGCACGAACTTGTCCTCCATACACGTGTATGGAAGAATTGTACCCTTTGCACCCTTTTGGTCTTAGCTTCCTCAAGAAGCTTGGACCCTTTGCTCAAGCTTCTTGAGGAAGCTTGGACCTTTGTCTTAGCTTCCTCAAGAAGCTTGAACCTTTGGGTTAGCTTCCTTGAGAAGCTTGACCCCCTTGACCCTTTTCATTTAGCTTCCCTTAGAAGCTTTGAGCTTTGTCTTCCTCTATATAAGAAGACCTTCCCCTTCCTTTGAGGAGATTCGGCAAAACCAGAGATAATACATATATATCTAATTTATAAACCATTCTCTCTCTATATCTTCATCTCTCTTTTCATTTGTGTGTGTTAGAGAGCCTTAAAGTGTGTTTTGTTCTCAGTTTTGCACTAGGACACATAGTATTACACCATACTTTGGTTCTTGAGGTGTTGAGAGTTTGTTCTTGGAGGTTTTGGGTTGGTTTTGATCAGAAAAAGGGGCTGGAGTGGCTGTTCTTCAAGTGTTCTTCAAGGGTAAGTATAGTTGCTTTATATTCCCCATTTTTGCACTAGTTTTTGACCTATCTTTCATACTGATTTAAGCTTTGTGTATAACTGAAAAAAGTCTTATATTTGTATGCTTAAGATCTTTCATTAAGGTCTCTTTCGTGTTTGGGGTTGACCTCCCCATCTTAGGCCTTGTTTGGCCCATTTTGTGCCTTCTTTGGTTGAGCTTTGAATACTTTTGTGCATCAGCCTTCTCACCCCTGAAATCCAATGGATTTTCAGTGGTGAAGAAGAGGTTTTGAAGTCTTGCATAGGGGAGGGACACCCCTCTCCCTTTGTGTCTCATTTGTTCATGTTTTTGGCTCATAAGGGTAGCATGCGTCTTTAGTTGTTCTTAGCTCCATTTCAGAGGTTATTTGGTGTCCATTTAGCATGTCTTACCTTTGTCTCTTGTTGGTTTATTGACCCTTTGCATACATAATACACTTGCTTTGAAATCCCATCATTTGGCTTAAAATGTACTATGTTGTAGCATGTCATTTTAGCATGATTTTGGTTTGGTTTTAAGAAGGTTTTAGCATTATTTTTCCATGCTTAAGGTCTGTCTTGAGTCTTTGGAGTCATGCTTGCCATGCTTTATATAGCCTCTTTACGTTGTGGCTTGTGAGCCTTGAGTGTGTGAGTCACTAGCTTGCATTACCTAGGCTATTTCAGTGATTTGGAATCACTTATTATGCCATTTCAGTCTAGGTTTTGTGCTTGCATACTTGCATTTGTTACTCTTTCAATGCCTTGAAGAGATGTGGTCTTATAATCCATGTTTGGCGCTTTTGTGCATGCCTATGCGTTTGAGGCTTTGGGCTGCCATATCAGAGGTTTTTAGGGCTCATCTTTGCATGATAAAGCTTTGTTTTGCATTGAAAAATCCATGCCATGTTTGCTTGGGGTAGGTGTTGAGTGATGCTTTCTTTGCGGCCTTGAATGTCTTCTATCTCGCACCCATTCCCTAGCATGTTTTGTCATCATCCTTCACATGCTTTTCAGAGTTTAACATGAGTGCTTAATGTCCATTTTTTTGTCACCTTTGAGTGTTCTTGAGAGTTGCCTTTCATGCCTTAGTCTTAGGCCCTTTGGTTGGCATGTTTATTTTGCATGATTGGCACCTTTATTTTAGTATTCTTGGCCACTGTTTTGGGATGGGTTGAGGCCTTCCCATCTCGGTTTAAGTCCATACTTTGTATATAATCGCATGTTTGATGTGTTGCATTGCTTTGGTATCATGCTTGCATTGTATCATGTTTGCACATTTGCATATTGTTTAGTTAGTTACATTTCATATCCTAGCTTGCATGATAGATTGCATGGCATTGCATCTTGCATGTTTGGCACATTGCATTTGGCATGTTCATTACCTTAGTCCCATATTGCATACTTGAGCTATTTCCCATGTTTGAGCCATGTCGCATACATGCATTACATTTTGCTTGGTTTGGGGTGTTAAACCAAGTAAGAGGGGTGAGGTGTGTTCGTACTCCAAGTGACGAAACATGTCTCGACCCTTGGTCGCCGATGCCCTTGATCTCAACATGATAGGGCATGAGGCATTCATTTGTTTTGTTGCATGCATTAACATTGATTTGCAAGCTTGGTGCCTTTGGCCATCATGCATCGAAATGCGTGATTAGTGGCCCGAGGACCAAGGGCCACACTCCCTTGAGTCCATAGCATGATTGTGTAACGACCCAAAATGCATGTCACAATTATCCTTATTTAATGATGCGCTAATATGAATTAATTGGAGAATATCTGTTAGGACTACAACTTCGGGAGTGAAATTGACGACCATAATGGGCTCGGAAAACGAAATTGAACATGCCTATATGTTACCGGGAATTTTTAGAGCCATTTGGAAAATTTAATTGAGAACTAATTTTCGTCTGATTCGCTCAGCCATGTTTGGCTCAAGTTTTTGGCACAATTATATATATGATGTATAGATAAAGATAAGGACCCTTGTTTGACTCAACAAAAGTGGAAAATATCTGAGAAAGAGAGAGAGAGGTCGTGAGAAAGGGGGAACCAAAGGGTAAAAGAGGAAAGAAAGGGGAATCAAGCCTAAACTTCTCCAATTAATTAATTAAGGTAAGAATCTCTTTCTAATTTCTTGAAATAAGGTTGATTCACCCATGATCTTATGGTAAGTAAATGGAATGAAGGGGAAATTATGTATAATTGATAGTATTGTGTTGTATTTAAACCTAGGATGCATTTTTGAGCATACATGGCATATTAGTATGATTCATGTTTATACTTGTCATATTTGGGGAGGAAACTCCATGGACTTAAGGAATGATGCATTTGGGTTTTGTTTAGAAGTTTTGATGTTTAAGTTAAGTTGTTTTCAAGTGCTTGGGCCTTGTTTTCATACATTTGATGTTGTTTTTGCAAAGGAGGAAGACCCACCTTTAGCGAAATTGGCTGGTTTTCACCTAGACAGACCGCATCGCCGAGTGGCGAGTGGCCAAGCAGATGTTTAGCTCTGCAGTTCCACCACTCGCGGCGGCCACCGTGACGAGAGTTAGCCACCACATCGGCGGCCACCGCGCGTCTTGACCAAACAATGCATTTTCTAATTTTGTTTTTGTATCGTTTTCTGACTTCCGGGCCTTTATTTACTTGATTTTTACATGTCATTTGCATCCATTAGCATCTCATAAGCATGAAACAAAGTAAAGAAAGAATAGAATGGTATCAACTAATTGATTCGATGGCAATATGTGTTAAGGAAGTGTGTTATAATGTCGGTATTTGTAGGTCAAACCTCAAAGACCGCGCAACCGGTTTTGGAAACCCACGGTGAGTAACATTTTTGTAAAGATATGTTAATATGAACTATGTTCCAAATGTGACACGTTAAGTTATGTTTTTGAAATGTGATTTTGATTCTGTGAACGAATGTCCTATTTGTGAATCTAGTATGGCATCCACGGATAGTCCCAAGTCATGGGGGACGGCATAAAAATGCGGGTCCACGACAAATATGTGATACGAGATCTCGTTAGCCACTTCATTGTGGTGATATGTGTTAATCGGTATTCGGAATCGATTCTCTAGTCGGAAGACGATATGTGTTATATCCTGTGAGATGTACCATTATGTTATATTCTGATATGAATGATTATGAATGATTTGTTTTACGAATACGTTATATGTGGAATTCGTTCACTACCCCTTTACTTTAATGTTATTCACTGGGCTTTAGCTCACTGTTTTTATATATGTATTTATAGGTGAGCGTTCTGGGAGTCAAGCCTAGGCGGAGTCTTGAACCGAGCTGCCGTTTTGGAAGCCTACCAGGTGTTTTGTGTGCTTCCGAGCTGGGGCTAGGCCTGGAAGGCCGTCAACAAGCTTTGTTTTTGTTGTACACTTGTGGCACGTGCCTATGTTTTGTGGTTGATATTTTGTTATATGTTATGTAATGTAAGTGGGTAAATTAACATTTTTGGCATGTAAATATTTGTTCATATATATGCACAGCTCTTCGGACTTATGGTATTTTGTCTCTGCTTCCACGAGCCTCGATTAATTACGTTTTGTATAGGAAGGCCTTTGGTAATCTTGGATTACTGGCCGGTTACGATGCCGAACTTTTAGGGGCGGGTTTGGGTCGTGACAGAATGGTATCAGAGCACGAGTTAATTTACCCACACACGTGTCCATATGAGCTGTAGGGTGTCCTAGAAAAGAAATAGGGCATGGCATAAACGTGTGTGCATGTGTGTGTGTGTTTTGAAATAAAAAGAGACAAGAATTGTAAATGATGAGACAACAGAGGAAACACTATGTTGAGAATAAAATGCTCTATCTGCTATGGGTTCTATAGACCAATGGAGAACACCAATGTAAGGAATGTAGATGAGTTAGAATCTTCTAATGCCAGAATAGATTGGTTAGAAAGAATGGTGGAAGCTTTAACTGGGTTGGTGAGACAACAACAAGAGCAAAGCCAACAACAACAGAGACAACCATTCCCGCCTCCTCCTCCGCCACCTGTTCAAATGGAACTAATCAATAATGATGACATTATCACTCTTACATAGAAATACAAGAAACTGAAACCACCAGAATTCGCAGGGGTTATTGAACCATTAAAAGCGGAGGCATGGGTACTTGAAACTGAAAAGATTTTTGAAGTGTTTCCGTGTACTGATGCGTATAAAGTTTTGTTAGCAACATTTACTTTGAAAGAAGAAGCTAGAAGATGGTGGATGCTCGTTCGAGATGAGAATAGGGATTTGACATGGGATCGATTTAAAGAAATGTTTTATGAAAAATACTTCCCACAATGCATGCGAGATAGGAATGTATCTGAATTTGAACAGTTGAAGCAAGGCACAATGTCGGTAGCGGAGTACGAAGCTAAATTTACTGAATTAGCCCGTTATGCTCCTCATATGGTTGATACAGATTACAAGAAGGCAAAGAAATTTGAGGGTGGCTTACATGTCGAGATGCTTGACCGGGTGAATGTTTTGAAATTGGAAAAGTATGTCGATGTACTTGACAGGGCCTTGATGTCTGAAGCAAATATTGCTACCTTGAAAATGTCCAAGTCAACAATAACGACTGAAGGAGAAAATAAGAAATTCAAGAAACAGAAAGTGGAAATGGTTAGTGAATCAATGACCTCCGTGAATGAGAATTTGAACTCAAGTATGGGTGATAATACAAAGAGGGGAAGTAATGGAAGTGTTGGTATACCCACTTGTAGGGAATGTGGGAAGCAGCATTGGGGCATTTGCCGCCGCATATCTGGAGCTTGTTTCAAATGTGGACAGAAAGGACATTTGGCCAAATTTTGTCCACAAACCTATCCAAGAAATGAGAGACCCGTTACCAGTGGGGTTAAATCAACAATGACACCGAGAACAACCACAACATCTGCTCCCGAGGGGAACACCTTGAGACAAGGAAGGGTTTACACCCTAGTTTCAGAAAAGATGCAGAATATTGGAACAGCGAATGCAGGTATGATTTCACTAACTATTGTTATGTTGGCAATGTTACCTATGCGATGGAAAATATTGAATATGTGATTGTGAAAAAACGAACTAAAGTACTAAATAGTTTTCATACTTATACCGTGTCAGAACAATGGAATATGAGTTATTATGCTTGACAACTTGAACTACGGTCTCCGAAACCAAATGTATCCTAGACTTTTAAAGTACTGGACTATGTTGCTAAGGAAAATGACAGATTAAGGCCGTATTTGACCACTTGGAAACATATGAATCACATTACTAATTGAACTCGTGGACATTACCTTTGCTATTAATTGTAAGGAATGGTTACGTCTATGTTACTACCTTTGCATTGAACGCTATGAAACTTGTTAACAGTAGACTTCGGGTTGAAACCTCAACTACTGGGTGATATGTTACTTGTGTACATTCTTCGATTGACTACATCAGTCTTACTTGATTTTGGGGAAATGTTATTCATTATGTGTTTGACTGCTATGATATTGCCTTCACTGCTACGAGATGGATACAAGAACTACTTTGTCATGCTAAATAATTGAATAGAACCGTCGAGTTGTTTTCTTTGTATGATGATACTTCGTGAACTACTGAATGGCTGCAGAATGAATAATAATATGTGACAAAGATTTCCGATTGAGATTGTGCCAGGATAAGTTAAGTTTGGAGGACCAAACTTCCTAAGGTGGGGAGAGTGTAACGACCCAAAACGCATGTCACAATTATCCTTAATTAATGATGCGCTAATATGAATTAATTGGAGAATATCTGTTGGAATTGGAAAAATATCTGTTGGGACTACAACTTCGGGACTGAAATTGACGACCATAATGGGTTCGAAAAATGAAATTGAACACGCCTATATGTTACTGGGAATTTTTAGAGCCATTTGGGAAATTTAATTGAGAATTGATTTTCGTTCGATTCGCTAAGCCATGTTTCGCTCAAGTTTTTGGCACAAATATATATATGATGTATAGATAAAGATAAGAACCGTTGTTTGACTCAACAAAAGTGGAAAATATTTGAGAAAGAGAGAGAGAGGTCGTGAGAAAGGGGGAACCAAAGGGTAAAAGAGGAAAGAAAGGGGAATCAAGCCTAAACTTCTCCAATTAATTAATTAAGGTAAGAATCTCTTCTAATTTCTTGAAATAAGGTTGATTCACCCATGATCTTATGGTAAGTAAATGGAATGAAGGGGAAATTATGTATAATTGATAGTATTGTGTTGTATTTAAACCTAGGATGCATTTTTGAGCATACATGGCATATTAGTATGATTCATGTTTATACTTGTCATATTTGGGGAGGAAACTCCATGGACTTAAGGAATGATGCATTTGGGTTTTGTTTAGAAGTTTTGATGTTTAAGTTAAGTTGTTTTCAAGTGCTTGGGCCTTGTTTTCATACATTTGATGTTGTTTTTGCAAAGGAGGAAGACGCACGGTTTAGCAGAAATTGGCCGGTTTTTCACCAGATCGCCGAAACCAAACAAGTTTTAGCTCTGCAGTTCCACCTTCGTCGCGACTGGCCATTGCATGAGCGGCCAAGCCACCGCACCTGCGGCCAAACTGTAATAACCCAACCCTCGTACATGTTTCTGATATATATTGTCAGTCCTTATTTTGTGCTTTTAACTATTTACTGTGAAATTCCATGAGAAATTACGGTTAAGTAAATGAAATCCATGCTTAAGGATGTCTATCCGTTCTCCAAGAAACGATTCATACACTTAAAAATTCGAATCAAATTGGAAGCCTTAAAGGTTTAATTATCTAAATTGATTATGTATTTGTAATCGGCATAATTTTTATGTAATATTAAGCACGTTCACGAAATTTCAATTTTAATGATTAAATGATTGGATTTTGTCCTTATTCACATATTATAAAATATCTATAGTGCTTGAACATGGACTTATACTCATTTTCAAGAACAATTTCGTGAGAAAGGGAAATGAGGGGAGAAAAAGGGCTTTAAGGGAGGTCTTCAAGAAGAGGGTTAAGAAATCTTGTGAAGGGTGTAGATCTTGAACTCAAGGTATGTTAAATTCACTTTATATAAGCTTCCTTGATCATGTATGAAATTCTCTTTTCAATTGTGAGGAAGGGTTGTCAATTTTATATGGAAATTACTAGGGTTGTAATGGAGAGTTGGGTGTAATTGTTGGTGTGATTAATAAGTTATGCTCATTAATTGGTTGTTTTGTGATCTAACTCAAGTGTTGGGTAAGATTTATACCTTAATCTTAGGTTTTATGCCAACTCCATGAAAGTATGTAGATGCAAGATGTTATGTTGTATGAATAAAAGTAGTTTGAAAGAGTGATTAAGCTTCTAATCATGTTTACTTTATGTGGGTTGGATGATAATTCATGTTATAGTGAAGTTGGGACAATATATTGTAGCAATTTCATCTTGATTTGCATGTATAAAGAAGTAGTGTTGCTGAATTTCTGGTTAAACTTCGAACTGCCCAAAACAAGGACACGGCCGCTCGAGCGGAGACCAGGGAGCTCGAGCGGAAAAGAAGGAAAAATTATATGTTCTGTTTTGCGTGCTCGATCCTCAGCTATTTTTAGATTATTTTTTTTATGATCTTAAGATGGTTATAAATTCATTGGAAGTATAGCGAATCGGGAACTAATATACAAGGAAAAGGAAGGAACTAACGTGCAAGTTATAAATGCGTGCAGGACACACTCCGGGAGGAAGTGGCACGTCATCTCAACACCACTGTGAGTAGTAATATGCTTTACATATAGCTAATGATTGCCAGTGAAAGAAGTTAATTATGTAACGGAACGATGGAATGAATGAAATACCTTCATTATGTAAAGAAGTAATGGAATGCTTCATATGTAGTTACTGATTGTCATTAGCATTTTGTTCATGTACGATATGTAATAATGTTCATGTACTAATGTATGAAAATAAAAAAATGGGGAAGATGAAATCTTTCCATTATGTAAGACTCTGGGCCTATGGCCACACAGCATTAACGCATGATTCCTATATTTCTATATGAATGAAGTCAATTATATGAAGAAAGAATGAAACGAATGAAACACCATGTAAAAAGGTAATGAAACGAATGAGACACCTTCATGTTGATAAATATGAAACAAAGTGCTACACGAAACTAAGTGCTACGATGTGAGCCACCTCTAGAATCCGTGTGAGTCACCGCTTGAATTCATATAAGTATTCAAGGGCTTGATGCCAATTTACAAGGGCTTAATGCCAATTTACAAGGGCTTATTGCCAACTTACAAGGGCTTGATGCCAACGTATTCAAGGGCTTCATGCCAAATTATCTAAGGGCCTCGTGCCACCATGTTTAAGGGCTTTATGCCACCATGATTAAGGGCTTATGCCACACCATTCAAGAGCTTTAAGCCAAAATGTTATATTCAAGCTAATATGTTCCAAGATAGGGCCTAAGACCATTACGAGGTAATACAGACTCAGACTAACTATGTGGACTTTGCCTTGTATGCTTAAGTATATATGTTTTGAAGTTTGATGAGTATATGTTTTGAAGCTTGATAAGTATCTCATTGAAGCTTGGTAAGTATGTGTTTTGAAGTTTGATAAGTATATGTTTTGAAGCTTGATAAGTATCATTGTGAAGCTTGGTAAGTATGTGTTTTGAAGCTTGATAAGTATATGTTTTGAAGCTTGCTAAGTAGGTGTTTTGAAGCTTTGGATACCAGGTTGGACCTTTAATTGGAAATTTAAAATTTTAGAAATTGCATGGTCCGCTTGAGAGGGAAATGTCCCACTCGAGCGTGAAAATTAACCTCTCAGTTTTTTGAGAATTTCTGTCCGCTCGGCGTGGGAAATTCGCCGAGTGTAAAAATCGACCTCCCAAAGATTTTTGTTAAATTATGAGCGCCAAACTGGCGCCGATGGGACCCATTTTCAGGAACATTTGAAAAGTTGCATTTAATTCATATGTCTATCCTCATTTATTTCCAAAGCATGTTAGACACAATTTATGGTTCAATAAGTATTGAGAAGCTACGAATCCATATGTATTTCTATTATACAATGTTTCAAGTTAAGCACTGCTTTATTTACGTATTGCTATTCACTGAGCTTGGCTCACCCTCTGTATGTTTGTTTTTGTAGGTAACCAACCAGGACGTCAGTCCTAACCCAAGACGTCCGTTCCTTTTTGTCAACCTTTATGAGTCCAGGCACTAGGCGAGATCACCTATTTTGAGCAGCTTTGCTAAGATGTTGGCTTGTATTTTGATTACTCATTTAAGGTTAAATGTACATGACTTCAATGTTTTTGTATACGCCCAATCTTAGGGCTGGGGCTGTATATGTATATCTTTATGACTGATGCTCACGGTATAATTTTGGCTTGTGATTGGTTATTATAATGTATATGATGCATGTGATCCTGGCATATTAGAGGTAGCTCAATGGAGTTTGTAATTATGTTAAATTTTAGTGCTTCCGTCAAGGCCCCATATACTATGTATATTAGATTACTTGTCCATTTTTGAATAGGTCATGCCCAAACTTTTAGGGGCGAGTTTGGGGGCGTGACACAAACAGTGCATTTTCCAATTTTGTTTTTGTATCGTTTTCTGACTTCCGGGCCTTCATTTACTTGATTTTTACATGTCATTTGCATCCATTAGCATCTCATAAGCATGAAACAAAGTAAAGAAAGAATAGAATGGCATTAACTAATTGATTCGATGGCAATATGTGTTAAGGAAGTGTGTTATAATGTCGGTATTTGTAGGTCAAACCTCGAAGATCGCGCAACCGATTTTGGAAACCCACGGTGAGTAACATTTCTTTAAAGATATGTTAATATGAACTATGTTCCAAATGTGATACGTTAAGTTATGTTTTTGAAATGTGATTTTGATTCTGTGAACGAATGTCCTATTTGTGAATCTAGTATGGCATCCACGGATAGTCCCAAGTCATGGGGGACGGTATGAAAATGCAGGTCCATGACAAATATGTGATACGAGATCTCGTTAGCCACTTCATTGTGGTGATATGTGTTAATCGGTATCCGGAACCGATTCTCTAGTCGGAAGACGATATGTGTTATATCCTGTGAGATGTACCATTATGTTATATTCTGATATGAATGATTATGAATGATTTGTTTTACGAATACGTTATATGTGGAATTCGTTCACTACCCCTTTACTTTAATGTTATTCACTGGGCTTTAGCTCACTGTTTTTATATATGTATTTATAGGTGAGCGTTCTAGGAGTCAAGCCTAGGTGGAGTCTTGAACCGAGCCGCCGTTTTGGAAGCCTACCAGGTGTTTTGTGTGCCTCTGAGCTGGGGCTAGGCCTGAAAGGCCGTCAAATAGCTTTTGTTTTGTTGTACACTTGTGGCACGTGCCTATGTTTTGTGGTTGATATTTTGTTATATGTTATGTAATGTAAGTGGGTAAATTAACATTTTTGGCATGTAAATATTTGTTCATATATATGCACAGCTCTTCGGACTTATGGTATTTTGTCTCTGCTTCTGCGAGCCCCGATTAATTACGTTTTGTATAGGAAGGCCTTTAGTAATATTGGATTATTGGCCGGTTACGATGCCAAACTTTTAGGGGCGGGTTTGGGTCGTGACAGATTGGGAGAGTGACCATGCACACATTGCTTTGAAAATTCCAAGCCATGCACTGTCTGTCCTTTGCTGCTGTCAAAACAGGATTCTACAGGAATACTTGGCCAACCGGCTACATACAGTGCCGACCGACTACCAAAGTCCAGCCGGTGGTTCAATTTTTGGCCGATGGCCACAGTCTCATAGCTGATAGTGCTCTATCATGGCCGGTGGCATCCCACAACACTCAGGGAGTTATTTAGAAGGGTCCTGGAAACTTTCATAATTTTCAGAGGAGTAAGACAATGTAAACAGAGGCAACAGTGGCATGGTACCGAGTTTCCGAGCAAGGCGAGTCAAGCATGCATCATCTATGCATTCCGAGGCAGAGCTGCAGCGGTCTCTTTAGTTTCATATTTAGGCTATTTTTGTAATTAATTTGTTAATTAATTAGAAGTTTTGTAATAATGAATTAGCTAGGATAGTTAATTCATTATTCGACCTGTATTATTATTTCGGACCCTCCGAGCGAGGGCAATTGTGTAATAAGTGTGTGTGAGTGTGTGTATGTCTTCCAACCCCACGTCTTTCTCCAATTTATTTACTAGCTTATAATGGTTAGTTTTAGGGCATGTTTAAATTAGCATATTTATGTTTGCATGTTTGCATTCATTCATCTGTTTTGCATTCACCGAGCTCGATGCATCATACTAACTGCATTGTATTTCAATTTCAAGTTGAATACGTGTTAGCTGTAGCATCGTCATATGCCATCTTAGAATAGCCGAGCCTATTGTAGTCGCATTTTTGCATGTGTTGCATTAGGCATTTCAGCATAGTTAGGACCATGCATGGATTTCTAACATAGCTTTTGTTTTGGCTTGGAGTACTCGGTAAGTGTTTATGCTTTAGCATCCTTGCATGCATGTGAGTGACTGCCATGATAGCATGCTTACCATGAGGCTACGTGCTAATGTGATATAACCGCTGAATGCCCTGTGGGTGAAGGTTGGATTGCTTGAATTGGGATAATTCATTGAACTGTTTTAGCCTACTTACAGTAGCAAACTTCAAATCATTTTCCAAATAAATGGATATGCGATGCTTTGTTCCAAATTAGGCGATCTAGTCTATACTTGTTTTGTCACAAGATCACATAGTAAATCTAGGCTAATAACCGGAATAAGAACACGTAATGTTTTGAAAACTAGATATCATGGTTAGTAGAGGCCGATCTTTGATCGGGCGAGGGGGGTGCTCACGAAGTGACCTTCCCCAATCGTACCCAAGTTCCTGAGCCGAGGCAACTTTGGTGATGACGGACACGTGGCCTTAGGCAACGAGTCAGGGTTTCCTAAATTTCCCAAAATAAAATATTTAGGTGGCGACTCTGTATCTGGCAAAGCAGTCCATGTTTGGCACTTCTTTGAAAAAAATCTGTTTTCAAAAATGATTTGCCAGATTTGGACTCTTTGATGATTCATCGGTCTTGCATTGCACTCTGCGAGATTAGATACAGGACCGTGACTTTGAGTCCGAACTGTAGTAAGCCCAAATGAACAGAACGAGGGTTCTTCCCCGGGACGTTCGGGGACGTCTACAGTGACCTCTTCCTTAATCTTGAGAGCCCAGTCTGGGCAGATCCTCCTGATTTTTTGTTTAACGGGTCGGGCCTCGGGGTCAAGAGGGATCCGGTGTTGTACAATCTTAGGATCGATTCCAGGCATGTCTTCATAGGACCACGCGAAAACATCTTTGAAATCTTTTAATAAAGCGACTAAGCACTCGTGTTCCTCCGAAGATAACGTGGACCCGATCTGGACAAGCTGCGGGTCCTCCTCAGTACCAATATTCACTGTAATGATTTCGTCAACTAAAGGATTAACAAATCTTTCCTGCTCTTAATCAATTAATCGTTGCAAAATAGGAGGAATTTCTTCCTCGTCATTTTTATCAAAATTTTGAAAGTCCTGATTCAAGCAATAAATCAAAGGCACAGAAAAGTACTCAGAAACCACAGCCACATCATTCTCATTAATTGCTTCCAAATCGTTCGATTCTTCGGTTACAACAGACTCAAAATAGAAAGAAAAAGACGACCTGGACAGGACTGTGGTATCCGGGTTATCATCCCCAGGAATACCAGACTCAGACTCAGACGAGTTGGAATCTGATTCCGACTCCACAAACTCGATGGAATCAGACTCCGACTCACTACCTGACCCGGTGCTGCCTGACAAAAATCCCTCTTCATACTGCCAAATGAGAGAGGGTGTGATAGATGCATCCAAAATGTTTGCTGGTAGGCTCGCAGCCGTTCCATTCCTGATCACGCATACCGAGAAGTTATCCCCCCAAGCATTTCTGCTCGATCGGAGGATCTGAAAGTAGACATGCCAGCGCTACCCCCATTTCACTTTCAGCGTCCTCAGACTCCACTTTCTTACTCTGCTCAGCCTCAGCCAATGAGTCTGTCTGCTTTTTGGCAACATCATCCCCAGATAACTACAGGTCAAAGAAGATGTCAAACCTCGGCAGGCGCTTCTTCTCGGCATTCAGCCATGGCTCTGGGAAGCCACAAAATGGAAAGTCCTCCCCCTCCCGGACGAAACGTCCGTTTAGGGTACCGTGGATGGATCGGTGCATTAGCTCGAAAGGCTTCCCCGCCTGTTTCGCTCTGGCTCTCCTAGCCATCTCCTTACCTTTCCTTACCCAATCCTCTTTGGTGGGCAGATAACCCAAGCCAAAGGTATGTGGGTTGTGTGGCACTTCGGACAACGCTGCAACGTCCTTTCGGCCACTCTTTCCCAATCCCATCCCGGGGATGTGTTGAAGCTTGTTCATGAGGTATACTGATTGAGCATTGACATACACTTCCTTATTAACAACTAAGATGTTCTGTACAACTCGGGCCTAAGCCAGGGTAAAACCGGATAAGAACATATCCTCCATACCGTGCTCAATTTCTAAAACTGGCGTAGATACTTCTGGCGGTGGATGGATCGACGAATTTCCAAAGACAATGGCTACTCCCTTCCCATGGGGGTATTTCACCATCTAATGCAAGGTGGACGAAACTGCCTTCACCTGGAGCAGCCACGGCCGCCCCAAGAGTAGATTGAAAGTTACAGGAACGTCTAAGACGTGGAAGTCTATCTCATGCTGTCCCGGCCCAACCTTGGTCTGAATTTTCACTGGCCCCATTACTTCTCTGCTCGTGTTGTCATATGCCCGAATCACCTGGGTTGTCGGCACAAAGTCCGCGGTCTTTAGACCGATTGCATATGCAGTTCTTGCCGGGAACACATTGATGGCGGACCCTGTGTCGACAAGCACCACGGGTATCCATTTGTTTCTACACTCCACAGAGATGTAGAGTGTCTTGTTATGGTCCGCACCCTTAGGTGGCAATTCCTTGTCGGAGAAGGTCAATATCGGGGTAGCCCCTCCCGGAAAAAGTAAGCCCACCAGCTGTTCGGGCGTAGTGTCTATTGAGAACTTGGCCTTGTCCATGGCCGATAAGACAGCTTGTTGATGTACTCGCGATGCCATAAGCAGTCCCCAGATAGAGATGTCCTCCTGTATCTTTTTCAACTACTTCAGTACAGCCTCATCTTCAAGTTGCTTCTCTTTCTGCTTCTCCGCCTCCTTATCTTTCCCAGACACCTCTAGCTGATCTAGATGTGGAGGCTTGAATACCGTCCACTTCTAGTCATATGGTCGACTTCACCAATGCACTAGGTATCATCTGGTTGATTGCTTCCCCAGTCCTCATCCGTATGGGGCAAGACATAAATCATCGTCTTCCCACCACATTACATTTCCAAATTAGACACCGTCTGCCTCGGTACAATTGTACTCACAGTACTTTCCGCCCACATGCTTACAGCATTCTCTGTCCTCATGCACACAGTAATTTCAGTCTCCATAGGGGCTTTAGCTTTCCTGATTCTCTCAGAATCCCCAAACCTTTCCTGCTCCAACTGCGTCAGTACAGCTGGCTGTTCAATAATTCCTGTATTCACAATGCTCAAATCCTGAGTGAAATTCTTAGCACCAATGCTCTCCGGAGATGCATTCTGATCCTTGGCCCTTCTGGCCACAACTGATATTCTCGCCCCTGCCGGGCCCTGTTCGGGTTGGAACTCTTCCACAACATCCGGTTGATCATCTAGCCACCCGGTAACCTCTGCCGACTCCTCAAAATCGAACCAGGTTGATCGCTGCGGTTCTCCGGGTCTTGTTCGTTGAAAAAATTAGAAGTTGGCAAAGTCCTCTTCTCACCGCCAAGTGATCTACCCTCGGTCAATTCTATCCTCAGATCACACAAAGCTCGCCCTCGCCAATTCCACATTTGGCCCAACTCGCCTCTTGATAGAATGTAGTCATTTGGATCAGATACCTTCCCAAAGAAACTCCCAGATTCTCGATTCTCGACTCAACAATCCCATTCTCCTCTACAATCTCCTTGTCGCTCTTGACGACAACCACCACCATTCCTCTACAATCTCCTTGTCTCGTCTTCGACAGTACCACCCAAAGTTCGGTTTGGGTTACGGAGATGTCTAACATGCACAAGTCGGTCTTGATCGAAGGAGCACCTCCGGCTTAGGTATGTATAGCGATCCCGGGTTTACCCCTTGTTGTATAGTGATCCGGACATGTGTCCGTGGATGTTGGTAGTGGATTGTTGTCCTGTTTACGTCCTTTCATATATTGTATTTGAGTTATAGGATGTGTTATAGGATGTGTTGGCGGTTTTGCTTGAGTTGGTTGTGTTTGGGAGCCAAGGGTTGTCGCCTGCATTTTTGTCCTTCGCCGGCGAGAGTTGGTCGCCGAGCGAGAGTTGAGTTTTGTGTCTGGGTCGAGCCAGGCGACTTCGCTGAAAGCGGCGATCGGCCTGGCTGACTCAACACCATGATTTCGCTCGGCGAAGCCGTTTCTTCGCCGAGCGATCTGTTCGGCCTTCGCCGAGCGAAGCGGTTCGCCGCCGAGCGCGGCGTCTAGTTGCAGACTGGCGGTCGAGCTCTGGCTCGAAGCGAAGCTTTTATTCGCCGAGCGAGCTTAGGATGTTGGCTCGAGCGAGACCTTCTTCGCCGAGCTACGGTTTCAGGTTCGTCGCCGGCGACCAAGTTCGCCGAGCGAGCCTATTTATATCGGGCCAGCAGATGATCTAAACTTCACTTTTTCAAAAGTTTTATATCTTCAAACCCTAAATTTGAGAGCCTCTCTAGACTTGCCTTCTCTAAGAAATCATCTCCCTAGAGTGTGAATCTACCCTAAGTGCTTTGTTAAAAAGATAGAGGGTGACTTGGGCTTCGATCTAATCTGAGAATATTTGGTTTTGGAGCAAGTTGGGTGTTGGGTCTTCATCTCCTTTTGAGCTCAAACTTTGAGGTAGGGATATCCTACTCCTCTTTATGGATTCTGTCTTTGAATTTTGACATTTTGATGTGTTGGGGATAGTTGTGTAATTTTGAGAAAGTTTGGGACTTTTATGCAATTTTATAAAAGTTTGGGGGCTTTTGTGCAATTTTATAAAAGTTTGGGGATTTGTTTTAAATAAACCTATATGCACGGTTGGTACATAGAAGAGAGATTAATGTGGAATCATTGATGAAAATGGAACCTTAGGGGTTGAATGTTAATTATGGAAAATGCTATAATTATATTGTTTAATTAATTGGGATAATTAATTGTGGAATTGGGATGTTGATTATATATCCATTGCGCATTTATTTTCTGTTTAGAAATATCTGCTTTGGGCTATCGGTGGAGGATAGTCTTGATTGTTGTAGACAATGCATGATGATTAGGCAAATTAAAACCAATCATTGAAATGTGTCATTGAGTATGACAGTTGAAGAATACATTAACTTTATGTATTGATTTGTGATGTGTATAATTGTTGTTTATATGCATTGTGTTGTGTTGGAGAAGATAGGGGATGTACTCCGCGGTTTAGGGGAAGATAGGGGATGTACCTCTAAACCGGATGTTGTTTGGGAGAAGATAGGGGATGGACTCCGTAGATAAAGCTCATATGCTTGTCTTGGAAATGTGATATAGCTAGTATGCATATCTGTGGAAGTAGTGAAGTTGTAAGTGGTTAATATGAGTTTTTGTCTCATATGAGTTGTGTGGCCAGGTTCTGAGCCATGAGTTATAAATTGAGAATTTAATGAAAATGGAGAGTGAATTGAATATAGACATGAAAGTCTTGGAATTGAAATGTGTTATGAAAGAATGTAAAAGTGTTGACCATCTATCAACTGTTAATCTTTTAGTCATTATTCATAACTGGTTTAGTATATTTCTACTGGGCTGTGGCTCACCCTATATGGGAACATCATTTTTGTATAAAAGATGCCACCTCCAAGGACTTAGCTTGGGAGGCTAGTGGCGGATGGACTTTTTGACTTCTATTTACTTTTGATGTGTTACATGTAACCTCAAGCCAAAGGCTTTACATGTATTGAGCTAGAGCTCTCTTGATTGTAACCAAGTGTTAACTTGGAAAGTTGTAAGTCTTTAAGGCACCCGCTTTTATTGTTTACATGTAATGCTTTTGTACAGAACAGTTCAGTTAAATAGAAGAAGGTGGACTTTTATTATGTTGATGCGTGTTCGGTTGATGGGTTTATTGTCATTATTTTGAGGGCGTTACAGTATGTGGGACGGGGGGTGATATATATGCCAGGATCGTAAGACACGACCCCAGTCTGGATAAAGTTAATTCTTTTGGGAGGTGGAGCTTGGTTGTGCGGTGGGAGAGGGTTGGTGGTGACATTGGGTTTCTCTGGAGGCAAAATCACCTGCTTGTCAACAAGACCTTGAATCTCATGGCGTGTCAAACACCGGCCGTGGTCGTCGTGACCATGTTGTTGGTGATATGCGCAGTATTTGGTTGGGTTATGGGAGGGAGGAAGTGGATTTGGAAATGGCCTTGGCTCCAGGGGCTTCAAGTGCCCTTTTCTAATTAAAACCCCTAGAGTCTTGGACAGGGGCATATATAACGGGGTGAAGGTTCTTTGGCCTCGAGGTTGGTATTTGGTTGGTTATGTATTGCTTCCAGACGCGCCGGAAAAAGGCGTAGCTGCCATGGGTCTTGGAGGGGGAATGGTTGTGACCATGCTTACTTCTGAAGCTCTTGCAGTTGCAGCGCCGCTTGGGCCTACATTGTTGTTGCGGTTGAAGGTTCTCCTGGGCTGCTCTCTGTCTTGGTTAATCAGACCTTGTTTCATAGCATCCTCAATTTGTACCCCCATCTCGTGCAAATCTGAAAAGGTAAGGAAAGGGAGCACGATCATTTTCTGCATCAGTTTGGGTTGGAGATTACGCACAATCATCCGAATTTGATCTTTATCAGTGGGCCTTAGGGTCATCATTGAGGCCTTGGCCCTCCACCGGGCTACAAAATCCGAAAAGCTCTCCTTAGGCTCCGGCCTTGTTGTCTCAAGATCACGGGTTGTAATCTTGATTTGAGTGTTATAGAGTATCAGGCGATGAAAGCCTCGCCATCTCATCCCGCTTGCTTGACATCGCCTTGTAATTTTATACCAGATAGCGGCCACACCCGACATGGTCCGGCCGAATAATGAAAGCTTCTGCGGTCTGGTGAGGCCCATCGGCCGGAGTATATCTGAGAACAAACGGAGATGCACCATGGGATCACCAGATCCGTCAAAGCGGTCGATTTGTGGCATTTTGAACCTATCTGGCGGCATGACCCACGTCGGTATACCCGTCCTCAATGTTTGGGATGGACTTTATCCCCTGGGACTTCTTGAACAACTTCTCAAGCGTGCTCAACTTCAATGCTGTAGGGTCGATCTCGAACTCGAAGGGAGAGTCCGATAGATTGGTAGGTGTTTTGGATAGCTGGGGTAAGATCGGGGGCGGAGCCAGCCCTATCGGAATGTTCGTTCCTTCCTGGACATTTGGTGTTTCCCCGGGTGTCTAAATTCCTGGTGCTGGAGGAGCTTGATGCGGCAGTGCTCGCTTTGTTGTTGTAACTGGTGATTAGCTCGCGGCTGGCCATGATCACTTCTTTGTTTGGAAAATTCCGCTTGGCGGACAGCGTCTTGCTGCATAAGTTTCATACTCTCTTGGAGTTGCCACATCATTGCCTCCATCCCTGACGTGTTCTGCTGATCCATCTGACTGACTGGTATATCTATCTCTATGGCAACAATTGAGACCTCAGCCCGACTGTCCACTGATGGGGTAAACCACTGCTCTGGTAACTTCTGCTCAGATACACTGCGTCTTCTCGACCTCCGTCTGACAATCGGGGGTAGAGAATGGAACACTGGTTGTCCGTCAACCAGATCCTCAGATCGATTGAGTCGGCGACCTCTTGTCCAGAGTGCTTGGGGAATATCTACTTGGTCTGAAGCAATTGTGCTAAACTACCTAACAAAAAGATAAATAAAGCAATAATAAGGAAATAAACAACCAGACAAATGGACAACATAACGGTTTAAAATAAACACACAACACACAGTTGGGCATCACAACACACGGTTAATAAGCTGAAAATACTTTCTCAATCACTGATCATTATTCCCAAATCACTGTCCCCGAAGCTGAATCTGATACCCGTAGATAACCGATTCCCAAAACACTAAACTGGTGCCCGCAGGCTTGATGCCCAAACTTGCAAACTGATACATGCATTCCTATAGAGACGCACTCTAAAAGCACATAACAAGCAAGTGAGAGCCAACACACCCCTATGTTAGGGTAGGGTTTCCCTGTCCTATTTTGTCAAGAGCTAGGGTTTTACTACGCACGCAACGATTTCAAACAACCTATATCGGGTAAGCAACCTGTCCTATCTTGGAATGGTCACTATGGATTCTGAATATGCACTAGGTCGAATGGTCAAAAGGGTGCCCCCGTAAAAACCGGGGTTTGTGTTCCTATACTAGCAGAGCCCGTAACCGGTAAGCCTTATGGCACGCAGCCTCTGGCAAACCGCTCAGGAATAGCAGATGGCAAACACGGTGTCCTAGGTGCACCAATACAAATGCAATGCAAAGAAACACATAAGTGTAGTAAAAACCATATATCATGAGTTTGAGTCAAGTTCTCTAAATTCCCAGCAGAGTCACCAGAAACTGTAGACGTCCCCGAACGTCCTGGGGGGAAATCCCCCATTTTGTTCATTTGGGTGCACTACAGTTCAGGACTCAATGTCACTGTCCTGTATCTAATCTCGCAGAGTGCAATGCAAGACCGATGAATCATCAAAGAGTCCAAATCCGGCAAATCGTTTTTGAAAACAGATTTTTTTGAAAGAAGTGCCAAACATGGACTGCTTTGCCAGATATAGAGTCGCCACCTAAATATTTATTTTGGGGAAATTTAGGAAACCCTGACTCGTTGCCTAAGGCCACGTGTCCGTCATCACCAAAGTTGCCTCGGCTCGGGAACTTGGGTACGATTGGGGAAGGTCACTTCGTAAGCACCCCCGCTCGCCTGATCAAAGATCGGCCTCTAGTAACCATAATATCTAGTTTTGAAAACATTATGCGTTCTTATTCCGGTTATTATCCTAGATTTACTATGTGATGCGCGTAGCATACAAGTATAGACTGGATTGCCTGAATTGGAACGAAACATCTCATGTTTGTTTTGAAAACAGTTTGCTACTCGCAAGTAGGCTAAAATGCGGGTTTTGCCACCCTCAGGTGGGCTTAGAAAACATGATGATTTGTCACTCTCAAGTGGGCTTAAAACTCGCAATCGATGAATTGTTCCAATTCAGATAATCCAACCTTCACCCACAGGCATTCAGGCAGTTATATCACATAAGCAATTAGCCTCATGGTAAGCATGCTATCATGGCAGTCACTCACACACATGCAAGGATGCTAAAGCATAAATACTTACCGAGTACTCCAAGCCAAAACAGAAGCTATGTTAGAAATCTATGCATGATCCTAACTATACAGAAATGCCTAATGCAACACATGCAAAAATGCAACTACAATAGGCTCGGCTATTCTAAGAATGGCATATGAGATGCTACAACTAACACGTATTCAACTTGGAATTGAAATACGATGCAGTTAGTATGATGCGCCAAGCCCGGTGCATGCAATACAGATGAATGATGAAAACATGCGAACATAAGTATACTAATTGAAACATGCCCTAATCTAACCATCATAAGCTGGTAAATAAAAGGGAGAAAGACGTGGGGTTGGAAGACATACATCACACACACGCATACTTATTACAATTGTGCCCTCACTCAGAGGGTCTGAATAAATAATACAGTCCGAATGAATACAAAACCCTAATTGATTAACAAATTAACTAAGAAATGAAATAAACTAGTATGCAAATTCATGAACCGCCTCAGCTCTATTCTGAATGATGAAAGATGCATGCTCGAGTTGCCTTGTGCGGGAATCCATTGCGATGCCCCGATTCGCCTCTATTTGCAATTAATCCCGGAATGTTGTGCGAAGCTCTAGAAGGCTGTTGATTTCTGATTTGCTGCAACAGAGACCAAGAAAGGGGCATGGCAAAGTATTTTCACATATGTATGCACACCTCGATCCTCGTGCCACCAATCACGCATCTCGATGCATGATGGCCGAGGAGTCGAATTGCACGACTCAATATGAAATGAATGCACATGAAAACACAACAAGGCCTAGACTCCATCACGGATAATCCGGAGTGTTGGCGACCGAGAATTGAGACGCGTTTCGTCACTTTGAGTACGAAACGTCCCTCATTTCCCGCGTTTGGACTGAACTCTACTCCAAACATAGTGCAATATGCATGGCATACACAATGCAACTAACATGCAACCTAGCATACGCAATGCTATGAACTACAATGACACACACAATGCACATACGAAGACTATCATGCGCACATGAAGACGATCAATGATATGACCAAAGCATACACAATGCAATGGCCAAACATGAAACAATCATGAACTAAATGGCATGCTCAATGCAAGATGGACTTACACCAATATGAGTGGACCTCAGCCACACCCACATCAGTGGCCATACATGATGAAATTAGGCAAGAACACTCATGCAAACATGCCCCAATGCAAGGGACTGATCCTAAGGTACAACATGCAACTCTAACTAAGCATGGCAAAGGATGAAGTATGACACAGAATGACACATGATACAGCTCTGAAATGACACAAAAGATGGTCCCGAAACATGTAAATATGGCACACAATGCAAGCTAGGGGGCCCGGGTACCGAAACTAGTGAAGTGCATTACACTAGAGGTATCCAAAGCAATGCACTAATGGCCAAACCAACCCCAAACAGACCCTAGGAAGGTCTGAAATAGTGGGAAAATGGACTAAAATGATGGCTCAACATGCGAGAAAATGGAGCTCATTCAATGGTCCGAAAACAAGGCATTCATGCACAACTCCCAAGCACACTTAAAGAGTAGAAAATATGACAATATGGCATTCAAACAAGCTCTGCAATATGATGTATAATGGGCCCAAAACATGAACACACCTCAGTATATGCATGTAATGAGCCTCAAAACTCAAAGTTAAGCATGGGTATTGAACTACAAGCATGCAAAACAAACATCATTCGACCATGAGACCCAAAAACAAAGATAAGGTAGTCCAAAATATGCATAAAATCAGTTGAAGGTATGGCCAGAAAGTGCTAAAATCAAGCGTCAACAAAGCATGCAAAGAAAACTAGTGAACCATGAGTTGTACCACAACTATATGAAGCATATGAGAGCTCACCAAACCAGCCAAAAATATAAGTATTCCATGCCAAAATATGCCCAAAAACCCACTGAAACTCAGTCAATGCATGCAAGAATGATAGGCTCCTTTGGAAGGCCATGCAAGGGGTTGTTCCACACATGTATGATGGACACACAAAATGGAAAAACCACCTCTAGACAGAGGTTATAAGGGTCCTAAAACCCACCAAAAAGGCCCTGAAATTAGTCTAGGAAGCATGCAAGTGAAAGCCCCTTTGAAAGGCCTTGGATAGGATTGTTCTACACATGCATAATAGACACTTTATATGGCAAAATGGGCTCTGGACAGAGCTAATTCAGACCTTAAAACTCACGAAATAGGGCCTGAAATATGGCTTTGAAACATGAAAATAGGGGCCCCTTTGGAAGGCCAACAAAGCTAGTACAGAGAACAAGGGGTGAGAGGGTCACCCCTCTTTGATTTTAGGGCTCAAAAATACATGTTAGCCACTGAAAATCCACTAGATTTTAGTGGCTAAAAGGCCAAACCAAGGCCATAAAAAATGCTCTAATACATGGCTCAAAACATGAGGAAATGAAACATGCAAGGGGGAAGGTGACCCCAAATAGAAAAATGACCTTGAACAAACTTGAATATAAGCTCAAAACAAGACTTTTTTTAGTTTATGTCAAAGTCCAAAAATGCTTGCAAATAGAGATAAACTATAGAGCAAAACAATGTCAAAATGGGGAAAATAGAGACTTACCCTTGTAGCACAGCAAGACAGCAAGCTTTGGACCAAGAAAGTGACTCCTCAAGCTCTGAAAATGACCTCCAAGGTGCTTGGGATGATAGTGGAGGTGTTGTTCTTGGAGGTGTAGTGTAAATGGCCAAAAATAATGGAGTTTGGAGGCTTGGGATGTAGAGATATGAGGAGAAGTGTATCTATCTGGAGACCAAAATGTTCAACCCTTGCAATGGAAGAGGAGAGTTTGTTTTAAAGAAGAAGAGGTCTAAGGCTTCTTGGAGAAGCCTCAAGCAAAGGGACCAAGCTTCTAAGAGAAGCTAAACCAAAAGGGGTCAAGCTTCTTGAGGAAGCTAGACCAAAGGGGTCAAGCTTCCTTAAGAAGCTTGACAAAAGGTCAAGCTTCTCTTAGAAGCTAAGCAAAAAGGACCAAACTTCCTTAAGAAGCCAAACAAAAGGGTCAAACCCGGAGCAAATGCCTCCCAACTGGCACAGCTGTATGCAACTCAGGAAGGCTAAAAAGGAGATGGCCGGCCGACCAAGGGTCAAAAGGGTCAGGTTGAAAAGGTGGTCGACCATACCAGTTTGGTGGCCTCCCAGATGAGTGCAACACAGTGGTGGTATGGGAGACCAAAAAATGTGGCTCAAAAGTGAGGAAAACCAGCTTTCAAAGAAGGTTCAAAAGGGTCAATCACCAAAGGTGGTCGGCCAACCCATATTGGTGGCCTCCCAGATGAATGCAACACAATGGTGGTATGGGAGACCAAAAATTATGGCCCAAAAGTGAGGGAGACCACTTACCTGCCAAGAAAAATCTGCTGACCGGGGAAAGGTGGTCTCCAAGAAGAAAAGGTGGTCTCCCACCATACTACCACCTTCCTAACAATGAAAATAGGGTCCATGCCAAAAATGAACCCACACCGATGCAAAACGAACGCGCAGCCGGGTGCCCCGAAAATAGGCTGTTAGGTACCGGAGGTGGCGTGCAACCACAAAGGTGGTCTCTCGGGCCACAGTGTCCCTCTAGGGGGAGGGAACAAGGTGTGTGCCCAAAACCGGAGCAAACGGAGGTAGTTAAGCGGTCCCGAACCGAGGCGTACAGCCGACGGCTCCGAAAACCAGAAATTGGTGTCCAAACGGGAAAAGTGGCCTCGACCATTTAAACGTAGCCTCTAGCCAATGAGAGATGGTCTACGAGACCTCTCCTCCCTTCGAAAGAGAAAATGAACTCGGTTCGCAAACCGAGGCAAAGCACAAAGAGTCCCGAAGTCCCGAGGCAAGGCACTCAGCCGAGACTTTGAAACCTCAGAACGAGCACAGCATGTGTCATCACCGAGCGCTCAATCGATGACGTCTGAGTCTTAAGGTCCGTCAAAAATGGGGTGTCTACAGTTACCTTTTTCTATTTTCTTTTTAATGGGATAGTAATTGTTTCTCCACTAATAGCTTGATGTGGTATAATGGCATTTGGTAAGATTTTAATTTAAAAAATATTTTTTACTCTTCAATAAATAAAAAAAGGTTTCCTTCTAAATGAACTTGCTTCATTGATTTGATAACAAAATATTCGGTCATTGTCATTTTGAATAAAGATTGAGAGTTTAAATTTTGGAGTTTTAAAAAGAGTTCTACTGATGTAGTAAGGAGTGGAGCTCACATGTAATGTGATGTGTATTGGTGAATAATTTCTGTAAATTAATTACATGCGAATGAATAAAACAAATAAAAATACTTACAACTTTATAGCAGATTAAACAATGGTATGAAATTGTGATTGAGGCCAGTGTATGCACACTGTGTCTTTAAGACAGAATTACGCCCTCTCCACTGATACACGAGATCAATGGGCGTCCTGTCTCCAGGATACAACAATCACCACACTCAGAATTTGCACTAACTTTATGTGTACAGCGAACCAGAATATGTGCTTTATACTTTCTCAAACTTAAACTCTAAAAAATAAAAATATAATGCAAGATGAACAAAGGAGGAGGAAACTAGAAGCTTGAATTTTCTTTCTCTAATTTTATCTCTGAACCTGGAAGGAGGACTACCTTTATATAGGCAATGGAAAACCCTTTTGGAAGAGACATGCTTGTTGCAATTTGAATATGAAATTCAAATCTTTGAGCCGTTGCAAAAATTTGAAAATGAATTTAAAAATGAATTGTTTCCCAGCAACCAATTGAAAATATTTCTAAATAATTTTGGCCCAAGAAGTTAGTAATGGGCCAACCAAACCCAACTCACACTTTGTGTGTTCTTTGAGCCCATGCCCAAGGTTCCATTTGGGACCTTATATCTTCATCAAATTTTTC
The DNA here is from genome assembly GCA_025200525.1 of Camellia lanceoleosa. Taxonomy (NCBI): domain Eukaryota; kingdom Viridiplantae; phylum Streptophyta; class Magnoliopsida; order Ericales; family Theaceae; genus Camellia; species Camellia lanceoleosa. The sequence continues at coordinate 122,865,873 of CM045771.1, read as the reverse complement.
CTAACTTTCCTATGTGGGACAAGGTCAATCAACACCATTTTGAGGAATGACTTAATGTTCATGAAACTCACTTTGGAGTCAATTTCTCATTCACCTATAAATGGTTTTGACTCACTAATTTCATAATCTTGTTCACCACACGGCAACGAACACATTGCTACTCGGACCCTTCAAACCGACTTATGGGTCCTAAAAAATTATTAGCATAAAGTTTCCGAAAAATCAGCATCAAAACCATTTTTTTTTCCAACAATGTGTTTTCTTACCAGCTCTCTTTAAAATTTCAAAATTAGATCTCTCTGTCATTGTTGTTTCATTTTACGGCATTTCTTAAAAAATGCTAAAGAAACTGAGTATCAATTTGTTAAAGATAACATGAATTAATTGAAAGCTACAATCCTCTGTTATAAAGGTATTATTGAGTTCAAATTCCCTCACGAAAGCACATCCCTGTTCCAACACAATAATACCTCTATAACAGAGGATTGTAGCTTTCAATTCATGTTATCTTTAAAAAATTGATTCTTAGTTTGTTTAACATTTTTTAAGATATGTCGTAAAATGAAACAATAATGATAGAGAATTTTAATTTTGAAACTCTAAACAGAGTTCTAATGATGTGGCAAGAGAAAAAATAAAAACAAAAATATAGGTACACACATCACATTACATGTCAACTCCACTCTTTACTACATTACTAGAGATATTTTTATAGCTTCAAAAATAAAGCTCTCAATTTTTATTCAAAATGAAAATGATGGAATGTTTTGTTATCAAATCAATGAAACAAGTTCATTTAGAAGGAAACATTTTTTTATTATTGAAAAAGTAAAAAAAATAAAAATAAATTAGAATCATACCAAATGTCATTATACGGAGAAATTATTAGGTACGGATAGCTCCTTAATTTGTGATTAGGTAAAAAGAACCAAATCGCATGCCACTAGATCAAAATGGAGCAGTTGACCACAACATTTGGGGCAACAACTCCGACTTGTTTGGGGACCATGAAATACATCAGACAGCTTTTGCAACTCGCAACCACCAGTAAATGGTCATCTTTCTCACCATCCTCACCATCAGAAGAGCTATCTTTTTCTTCTTCTTCTTCTTGTGAAGAAAAGCTACCCCATTCGCCGCCATCATCGCCGCCGTTTCTCGGATCCTCTTTCGCTTTCATCCCTGTCCTCTAGTTTATGTAATATATCTCCCCAGTCTGCAACAACAATAACAAATTGTAATCACCAATGGTGTTGAACTACAAAACCAACATACTGTTGGAAATGGTTGGGAAAATTCTGGATAAAATCAGAATTTTTTCCTAACTTTGGTCTACTTTTTAGGTGGGACTCGAGCGTGATTTTCGCGGGTCAAAGTGGAAACGCGTTCTATGCCGCGTTGTGATTCACGTGGTATATTTGGTTGCTCAAAACCATTACCGAGTGAATGGAAAATTAAAGCTAAAGTATGCTCCATGGAAATGGAGTTTTGGTGGAAAATCATTCAAGGTTTGAATAAAGCTTGTCCCACATTGACTTGGTGGGAAGTTTTGAATGAGTTTATAAGGCATGTGTTTGGTACTTGGGGTGTGCCCCAAGGGGTACCCAAGTGTTTTAGAGAGGGAGGTTATGGGCAAAATGGGCTAGATCCATTGGACCCAAAAATCACCACATATCTTGTATAGCCCTGTCCTGGCCGTCTGGTGCGTAGTTGGGCTTGTCCAGCCAAAAACATTTGAATTAATTTTATTTTTTGGTAAAATAAAATTCAGAATTCAAATTAAATCCGGAAATAAACTGGTCCGGTTTTACTGTACACCCAAATAGGGCCCTTCCCGTTTTTATCTATTCAAATTTGAATCCAACAGGTTTGTTTCTGTTTATTGAAATTGAACAGGTTTCATACCTATTCAAACAGGTTTTGCACCTGTTTAATTCAAACCCAACAGCCATAATTTCTCCTATAAATAGACAAGTCTCTCATTTGTTTTTTATTAACAATTTTCGTCCTTCCTTGTTGCAAATTCGTCTCTGCATTTTGCTGCATTTATTCTATTATTTTTCCTTGTAAGAAAGAGTGTAAACACTTAGTGTGTTCGTAAGGCAAACAATTTGTAGTGCTGCTATTGTTTGTAGTTGATCATTTCATCTTGGGAGATAGACGTCCACATTCTGATAGCACCGTGGAGAGGACGAATATGTCTTAAGGACACAGTGTCAAACACTGGACTTGATCAGATTATTATTCAAGAATTAATCAAGTAAGTTATTTAATTTATTTTCGATGTTATTATTATTTATTTAAATCAGATTTTAATTTTGTTTTTGTAACAAAATAAAATCTGTTTTTATTTATTTATTTATTTATTTCTAGTTTGATTTTTGTAATCAAACAAATTGTCTCATTTCCTTTATTTCTTTATATTCTGGTTGTTGTTTAGTACATAACAGAATTTAAACTATTTAAATACAGTGAAAATTGTCCAGCATGTACTAGCCATAAAGGAAAGATTAAAAACTGGTATTCTAACAACATACATAGAAACCGATTACAGAACCCAATACAATCAATCTATGGATCAACATATTAGATAGTGAGGAAAGTTTTTTATGTTTAAAAAAAAAAACACAGTTTGTGATTTAAAAGGCTCTCAGCAATGTAGCCCAGTCAAAATAATAAGCAAAATAAAAAACCCATCAAAGAAAAGTATGGAATGGCTCCACCCAGAAAAGGTTTTTTTTTTTCTGGGGTAAGGAAAATGAAAACTCATAAAAGAAAACTATTGAATAGTTCAACCCAGAAAGTGTTTTTTTTTTCTTCGCTTTTTCTGGGTGAGAAAATAGATACTGAATGGAGAAACTTTTTAGGGTTTGGCTGTGAGGTGGAAAAAGGAGATAGGAAGACGTAAATGATGACAAGAGCAATAAAGAAAGGGCATTTAAGAAGAGCAAACAAGAGAGAGATGTTATATGGAATTTGCATTTAATGGAAGCTGAAAAAGAGAAGACAACATACACACACACACACACACACATATATATATATATATATATATGCAAGAGAAGTGTGCCTTTAGATTGAGACATTGTTCCTAATGGTAAGGGAGAGAGAGGTGAGAATTGAGGTCTAAGATGGCATCATGGGAGTTAGAGAAATGATTTTCAAAAGAATCTGAGGATGATGATGATGATGAGAACCCAACACCACCACCTACGTCGTAGATTGGCGATGTTGTTTTCGTATAGAGAACAGTTTTGCAGAGATCTTTTTAACGATGCTGTGATCATCGCCATGTTTGGAGCTGTCATTATCACTATTGAAAAGTATTGTAACCAGAAATTAACAATGTCAGGTATAAGTAGTGGTTTATGGTCGGATCTTTTTCTATGAAATAGCAATAAATTAATTTGTTATTATCTGCTATCCAGAAAATATTCATCAAATATTAAAATTCCATATATGTGAGGATCCATAATAACTACTGCTACTATCTTCCTTATCCAAACCTAAAATATATACTCAAATCCAAATCCAAACTCAAACCTAAACCTCACCTCTATATAAGGAAACTGAGAGAGAGAAGAGAGAAGAAGAAGAAGAAGAAAAAGAAAAAAAAAAAAAAAAAAAAAAAAAAAAAGAGGAAGGAGAGAGGATTAAAATGAGGGTTTTTAAACTTGGCCCAGATTAAAGGATTATTTGTGCTTTTGACAATAAGAGAAACAACAACAATTCCACACTCCTTTTTAGTGCCTTTGGGGATATTTTTATTAAGAGGAATCCCATACCAACAAAATTTTTATTTATATATAATATGATTGTGTTTTTATGACATTTTTTTATTTTTTCAAATAAAACATACATTTAGTATTCTCCTTATAATTTTTTAAATGTTATTGACACATAATTGTAAATGCTTTTTATTTCAAAATTTTATGTTTCGTTTTGGAATAAATTATTTTAGTAATTTTTTTATTTTTTAGCAAAAATATGAGTAGAAAAATTATTATATTCGGAATGACCTTTTGATTTTTTATAAAAAAAAAATATGCAAAAAGTAAAGAGAAAAGAGAATTTTTATTTTATTTTTTTTGTATAATTTGTTGAATTTTTAACTTTTTTTAATAATTTTTTAACTTTTAAACTAAAATGTGATATTTCTAAACGAGGTCTTAAGTTCGAATCGCCTCTTTATTATAATAATTAATTAGTACTAACCTATTAACATTTACTGTGTGACTAGCATCTTCCGGTGACTAAAATGAATCAATTTTATTTCATTTAATAAAGCAAACAGTTTTGTTATTTATTTATTTATTTATTGATATGTAATATTACAATTCATAATATGAATATGAAATAAAAGGAGAATTCTAAAATACACCCCTTTTAATGCGAATATAGGTTTCCTATTCCCTTCTGTGCTCCATTCTCTACCCCATTATATTTTATTGGTTTATGAAACTGTCCATATTGAATCAAGATCTCCTATTTCCTTCTATACTCCATTCTCTACCACATTATATCGACAAAGATAGCATGAAATAAATATGCAATCAGTTTTTAAATATGAAAATAGCTATTGATTGCACAATACAAATAAACATAGGAAATATTAAATATTAGTGTAACGCCCTGGAAATAATGACATTTAACCCAACAATATTGACATGCTAAGATATATAAAAGATCCACGTTCTTTCATTCAACAGGGTTCTATTACAAAACGTATTACATGTTAACAACAAAAGCAAATGCCCTAAGGGCTTACAGCTTTCCAAGTTAACACTTGGTTACAAGAAAACAGAGTGCTAGCTCATTTACACATTAAGCCCTAGGCTTGAATTTACATGTAACACTGCAAAAGGAAAGACAAACAAAAGTCCATCCGCCACTAGCCTTCCAAGTTATGTCCTTGGAGGTGGCATGCTACCAGTACCTGAAAAAGATGTTCCCATATAGGGTGAGCTACAGCCCAGTAGAAATATACTAAACCAATCATAAATAATGACTAAAAGATTAACAATTGATAGATGGTCCATTCTCTTACATTCTTTCATCACTTCAACAAGTATAAACAAAACAGATATATTCACACTTTCCATGACAAGCATACATGCTCGCTAATATTTTCTAGATAAGCATACATGCTCTATCTACGGAGTCCATCCCCTATCTTCTCCCAAACAACATCCGGTTTAGAGGTCCATCCCCTATCTTCCCCTAAACCGTGGAGTCCATCCCCTATCTCCTCCAACACAACACAATGCATATATATATCACAATTATACACATCACATATCAATACATAAAATCTATGTATTCTTCCCATCGTCATAACCCATGACTCAATTCAACTTCAATTCCTCGTTTTCCACAATTAATTATTCAAATTAATTAATCAATGTAATTAGGACGTTTCCATGATTAACATTACAACCCTTAGGTTCCAATTTCACTAATGTTTCAACATTAATCCCATGTTTCTATACCAAACATGCTTCTAGGTTTATTATAGACAAAACCCCAAACTTTTATAAAATTACACAATGGCCCAAAGTTTCCCAAAATTTCACAAACAACAACCAACATATCAAAATGCTAAAATTCAAAGACAAAATCTATAAAAGGAGTAGGATATCCCTACCTCAAAGTTTGAGCTCAAAAGGAGATGAAGACCCAACACCCAACTTGCTCCAAAACCGAATATTTTCAGATTATATCGAAGCCCAAGTCACCTCTACCTTTTAACAAAGCAAGATGGAAAGGAAATGATCCTAGATAGATCAAACCTTAGAGAGAGTGTAAAGTTAGAGAGAGAAGCTCTCGATCTGGAGGATTGGATCAAAAGTTTATAAAAAAGCGATTTGAAACTCGCCGTCGAATCGATATAAATAGGCTCGCTCGGCGAAGACTTGGTCGCCGGCGACAGACCTGAAAACCGTAGCTCGAGCCAAAAAGGTCTCGCCGAGCCAACATCCTAGAAGCTCGCCGAGCGAATAAAAGCTCGCCGAGCCAGAGCTCGACCTTCAGTTCGAACTAGACGCACGCTCGGCGACGAACCGCCGCTCGGCGAAGACTAAACCAGATCGCTGAGCGAAGAATCACTCGCTCGAGCGAAATCATGGTGTTCGAGTCAGCCGACTGCGATCACGAGCGGCCGCCTCGCTCGACCCACGGACATTAAAACTCAACGCCGCTCGGCGAAGGACAAAAATTTCAGGCAAAGAACCCTTGGCTCCCAAATACAACCAACTCAAACAAACGCCCAACACATCCTATAACTCAAATACAATATATGAAAGGACGTAAACAGGACAACAATCCACTACCAACATCCACGGACACACGTCCGGATCACTGTACGACAAGGGTAAACCCGGGATCGCTATAACCTCCCCCCCTTAAAGAATTTCGTCCCCGAAATCAAAACAAGTTTTTGAAAAGCAAGCCTTTTTTTTTTCTCCATTTTAAACAATGTCATAACACAACATTTAACAATTCGACCCATTACCGGTCATCCATCTCCTATTAAGAGGCATTTCTCAACATGTACATTTCAACATGCAATTTCTTTCCATTTCAACCATTTCCCACATATATGGTTTACAATTTATATCATAAGCAATAATCATGATACAATTTTATTTCTATAATATAGCCAACATATGCAATATTATAATCAACTCCCATAACAAGGCAAGTTCTACAACATTTACATTAACCAAAACATACACCATGTTTTACAACTTAAGACATTTCAAATGTTCTTAAAGTTCATTACAATTTACAAAATTGCAACACTTGATTACACATCAACAAATAAGTCCTGATATTTCTCACGGACTCCCAACTCACGTTCCCAAGTGGCCTCCTCCACTCGTGATGTTTCCACAAAACCTTAACCAAAGGGATGGTCTTACCACGCAGACTTGATCCCGCCTATCCAAGACCGAACCGCCTCTCCTCATACGAGGCATCCTCATCTACCTCTAAGTCGGTCCAATCCAACACGTGATGGATCCGTTCATACTCAAGCATACTTACATGAAACACGCCATGAACTCCGCCAACTGTGGCGGCAAAGCTAAACGATAAGCAACCTCGCCAATCCGCCAAGGACCTCAAAGGACCAATAAACCGAGGGGACAACTTCCCACTCTTCCCAAATCTCAACAAACCCCGCCTAGGTGATATCTTCGTAAAGACGTGATCACCCACCTCAAACTCTAACGGTCTCCTTTCACGGTCAAGATAGGACTTCGACGACTACGGGTCAGAACAAGCCTCCTACGGATAAGCTCAACTTTCTCCGCTGCCTCCTAACCAACTCCGACCCAACAAAGGTGTGTCACCCACCTCGCCCAACAGATCGAGACTACAAGGTCGGCCATACAAGGCCTCAAATGGTGCCATACCGATACTAGATCGAAATCATATTGTAGGCAAACTCCACCGTGATAAGTGCCTCTCCCATGTCCCATCAAATCAAGGACACAACCTCAAGCATATCCTCAAGGATCTCAGATGGTACGCCTGATCGCCCATCACCGAGGATGATAAGTCAGTACTAAAGGTCAACTTAGTACCTAAAGCACTCTGCAAACTACGCCACAACCTAGCAAAGAAACGAGGATCTCTATCGAGACGATCGCCACCGGGACCCCGCAATCTCACTATGTCCCGAACATACAAGTCGGCAAGATGATCTATCAATCTCTCACGCATTGGAATGAAATGCGCCGACTTGGTCAACCGTCTACAACCACCCAAATAGTATCACTACCCCGCCGAAGTCTTCTAAGACCTACAACGAAGTCCATGGTGACATGCTCCCACTTCCACTCGGCAATAGGCAAGGGTTGTAACAAACCCGCTGGCCTTTGATGCTCGGCCTTCACTTGCTGACAAGTAAGGCACTTAGACACGAAGACTGCCACATCTCTCTTCATACCCCGCCACCAAAACTGACGACCCAAATCCCGATACATCTTAGTACCTCCCGGATGCGCCGCAAGGCGCGAATGATGGAACTCTCGGAGTACCTCCTCTCGACAGGACTCCGGCACAAACAGACGGTCTCGGTATCTCAAACTCAGGTCGGGATACGCCGTCAAACCTTTCTCAACTTTTCCACTGGAGATCTTCTCTCTGAGGGATTCTACCTCAAGATCACCTCTCTGTGCCTCTACCACTCGAGTCACAAGTGTAGGCTGCGCAACCACAGAAAAACAAGGCCGCAGCCTCAACGGATTCGCCCAGAAGCAAGTCAAACTCGCCAAGTGCCCCCAACATCTCCCACTCTCGGATGGCTACACAAGCTACATCACTAATGGATTTCCTACTAAGAGCATCGGCCACAACATTGGCCTTCCACAGGTGATAATGCAACTCAAGTCGTAATCTTCTATAAACTCCATCCACCTTCTGCCTCAAGTTCAAGTCTTTCTCAGAAAACAGATACTTCAGACTTTTATGATCCGAGAACACCTCGAATCTCACACCATAAAGGTAGTGCCTCCAGATTTTCAAGGCAAAGATCACACCGCCAACTCTGTGTCGTGTGTAGGGTAATTCTTCTCGTATTTTTAATCGACGTGAGCCATAGGCTACTACTTTCCTCTTGCATTAACACACAACCCAAACCCTCTCGTGAGGCATCACAATAGATCGATAACCCAACCCTCTCTCGGATAATCAAGACTGGAGCGGTGGTCAATCTAACCTTCAATTCCTGAAACGACTTTTCACAAGTCTCACCCCATACAAATTTGACTCTGGCGAAGTCAACCTAGTCAACTACGGCGGTTAACCTCGAGAAATCTTTCACAAATCGACGGTAGTACCCGGCTAATCCTTAAAATCGCGAATCTCAAACACATTCTTAGGCTGTGCCCAATCTTGCACTGCCTCAATCTTTGATGTATCAACAGACACCCCTTCCCCAGGAACTACATGGGCTAAGAACTTGACTTCTCTTAGCCAGAACTCGCACTTCCCAAACTTGGCATACTTTATGGGCTCTAAGCAATTCAAGCACCACTCTCAAGTGTTCCTCGTGCTCTTGCTCTGAGGGTGAATAGATAAGAATATCATCCACAAAAACGACCACAAAACGATCCAAGAATTCCCGGAAGATCCGGTTCATCAAGTCCATAAAGACTGCCGGTGCGTTGGTAAGCCCAAACGGCATCACCAAAAACTCATAATGGCCATACCGCGTACGGAATGCCGTCTTCGGAATATCCTCCTCTCGACCCTCAACCGGTGGTAACCCGATCTCAAGTCTATCTTAGAGAAACAACGGAACCCTTCAACTGGTCAAACAAGTCATCTATACGGGCATAGGGTACTTATTCTAATCAGCGCTTTGATTCAACTTCCCAGAATCGATACACAACCTCAAGGCACCGCTTTCTTTTTTAGCAAAGAGGGCCGGTGCTCCCCACGGCGATACACTAGGCTAACGAAGCCCTTATCTAGCAATTCTTGAGTGAACTTTCAACTCAATCAACTCTGCCGTGCAAAACGGTAAGGTGCCATAGAAATCGGCGTGTCGGCACTAAATCAATAGAGAACTCGCTCTCTGGGGTGGCAAATTAATAAGATCCTCGGGAAAGACATCCGGTATTCACAAACTACCTCGGCAACTCAATCTGGGTCTCATCACACTCACCATTCTCAAAACTAGCAAGTAAACTACTAAGCTCATTCCGCCAATGACCGCACTGCGGGCACAATACTACCAACCCGTCTCCTAAAAAGTGGAAAAGCTCCCCTGCTCATCAGCATAACAGTAACCCTCTGGCGGTAGCAATCAATAACCGCCGGTATGACGATAACTATCCATACCCAAAATAACATCAAAGCCCTTCATGGGCATAACTACAAATGGAAAAGGAAGTCGATGATCGACGACCTCTATATCACAACCTCTACATCCGTGCCTCAAAATTAACTCACCCCCAATAGGTGACACAACGCAAATAGGAGATGCTAAAAGTGCTAACTCCAGCCCAACACGATGCAAATGCAAAGAGATACAAAAGAATGAGATGCACCCGTGTCAATCAACACTCTAGCAACCGAATTGCAAAACAAAAAGGTACCTCTCACTCTTGATGGAGCCAGATTAGGTCCTGCAGTAACAAGATACACGCTACCAGAGGCCCTCGATCTACTGCTCGCCTCTCGGAGCATAAGATCATTGTCTTGACCGACGACGAAGCCCGGATTGGCCCTCGAGGCTGCCAGACCGAGCCGGTTGAAATCCTGCGTCTGTCTAGAACCAGACGCCTCGTGTGGCACTCAACCGTGGGCAATACCTCTTCATGTGCCCACACTGTAACACGACACGGCCGCCCGCCTCAACTCGACTCGTGGTCAGGGTCTGGCCGACGAAGCTCTCGACCCCGCCTTCAAGGCAACAGAAGCCTTGTGACCCTGGCCACACTTGAAACAGAACTCCCCGATCGCCTCCCGAGCTCGTGACTGATCTTGGAAAGTCGACCGCCAAACCACTCGGGACGGCCGAGGGTTATAACCTCCGCCTCCGCCATCACTCCTGTCCTCTTGGCCACTCTTGGAGCCCGCATGTTTCTCCTCTTCTCCTCCTGCATCATCACCCATATGAGCCGCAGATCCACCAAATGCCTCAGACTAATATAAGGTCCACCAACTTTCAACTTGAGGTCCCACCTCAACTTCCGCTCAAACTCATAACAACGGCTCTTGTCGCCACAAGTTCAGTGCAAACCTGGACAAGCTAGTAAATGTAGCCTCAAACTCGCCACGCACAAACCTCCTCGCTTAAGCTTGGTAAACCGATCCCTTAGTCTCTCCCTAGCCATCATGATAAAAACCTCTCCTGAAAGCATTCACAAACGCCACCCAAGTACCACCATTCGAACTTTCTCATACTTCCACCATTGACCGCATCTCCCTTGGTGGAAGGATGCCAAGGTCACTTTCAATGCTCCATCCTCAATGCCTAGCATTTGAGCGTTTTACTCATCTGTTCTAGCCACTAAATGCGCCTTCAATGGCTCCTTAGGATCTCCAACAAACTCCTCCGGTTAGACCAAGAACTCCCTCTTCAAGAAAGAAGGTCCGCCTCGGTTGCTGATTTCTGCTCGAGAATACCTAAGGCCCCGCTATCTCTCGGCCAAGGCACCCATGGCTCTTGACCCATCGCTCGGCCACATTGGCTGACCAACCCTTCTTCTGAATCGGAACCTCATCCGGTAATGGCACTTCCGCCTCCTAGGCCTACCACGCCTACCACCTCTTGCTCGTCGACATCCTAATAAAGGTAACACGAGCGTTAGCACATTTATAAACGTGCCAAAACTAAACACTCACGTCCTAATGCATGGATAACTGTAATTCATTCCACGTAAGCACATAAACACATATAGCACTTACGAATTTCATTTCCGGATGATGATAGTCCCAAGCGTTACTAGAGTATCGTTAGAAAACAAGATTGATCAAGTGCCTTTCCAACAAGACTCGAAACCCAAAGACCCAATCAACATCCTAAAAACTAAATCCCATACCCAAATAATCACATAAGCATGTTATCACATAAACATATAACAAGACACCTAAGTCTCTATCAAGCGAGACAAACCCATTGTGATCCTAATCACTTCCACGCACTCCAAAGTATTGAACCCGATGCGCTCTCGATACCAAGTTGTAGCATACGGAAATAATGACATTTAACCCAACAATATTGACATGCTAAGATATATAAAAGATCCACGTTCTTTCATTCAACAGGTTCTATTACAAAACGTATTACATGTTAACAACAAAAGCAAATGCCCTAAGGGCTTCTGACTTTCAAGTTAACACTTGGTTACAAGAAAACAGAGTGCTAGCTCATTTACACATTAAGCCCTAGGCTTGAATTTACATGTAACCGCAAAAGGAAAGACAAACAAAAGTCCATCCGCCACTAGCCTTCCAAGTTATGTCCTTGGAGGTGGCATGCTACCAGTACCTGAAAAAGATGTTCCCATATAGGGTGAGCTACAGCCCAGTAGAAATATACTAAACCAATCATAAATAATGACTAAAAGATTAACAATTGATAGATGGTCCATTCTCTTACATTCTTTCATCACTTCAACAAGTATAAACAAAACAGATATATTCACACTTTCCATGACAAGCATACATGCTCTGCCAATATTTTCTAGATAAGCATACATGCTCTATCTACGGAGTTCATCCCCTATCTCCTCCCAGTAACATCCGGTTTAGAGGTCCATCCCCTATCTTCCCCTAAACCGTGGAGTCCATCCCCTATCTCCTCCAACACAACACAATGCATATATATATCACAATTATACACATCACATATCAATACATAAAATCTATGTATTCTTCCCATCGTCATAACCCATGACTCAATTCAACTTCAATTCCTCGTTTTCCACAATTAATTATTCAAATTAATTAATCAATGTAATTAGGACGTTTCCATGATTAACATTACAACCCTTAGGTTCCAATTTCACTAATGTTTCAACATTAATCCCATGTTTCTATACCAAACATGCTTCTAGGTTTATTATAGACAAAACCCCAAACTTTTATAAAATTACACAATGGCCCAAAGTTTCCCAAAATTTCACAAACAACAACCAACATATCAAAATGCTAAAATTCAAAGACAAAATCTATAAAAGGAGTAGGATATCCCTACCTCAAAGTTTGAGCTCAAAAGGAGATGAAGACCCAACACCCAACTTGCTCCAAAACCGAATATTTTTGATTATATCGAAGCCCAAGTCACCTCTACCTTTTAACAAAGCAAGATGGAAAGGAAATGATCCTAGATAGATCAAACCTTAGAGAGTGTAAAGTTAGAGAGAAGCTCCCAGATCAGGAGGATTGGACCAAAAGTTTATACAAAAACTGATTTGAAACTCGCCGTTTAATCGATATAAATAGGCTCGCTCGGCGAAGACTTGGTCGCCGAGCGACGGAACCTAAAACCGTAGCTCGAGCCAAAAGGTCTCGCTCGAGCCAACATCCTAGAAGCTCGCTCGGCGAATAAAAAGCTCGCTCGAGCAGGAGCTCGACCGCTTCAGTTCTGCAACTAGACGACGCTCGGCGACGAACCGCTTCGCCGGCGAAGACTAAACAGATCGCTCGGCGAAGAATCGGCTTCGCCGAGCGAAATCATGGTGTTCGAGTCCAGCCGAGCGATCCTTTCGCTCGGCGAAGCGGCCGCCTGCTCGACCCACGGACACAAAACTCAACGCCGCTCGGCGACAAACTCTCGCCGGCGAAGGACAAAAATTCGGCGAACCCTTGGCTCCCAAATACAACCAACTGAAACAAACACGCCTAACACATCCTATAACTCAAATACAATATATGAAAGGACGTAAACAGGACAACAATCCACTACCAACATCCACGGACACACGTCCGGATCACTGTACGACAAGGGTAAACCCGGGATCGCTATAATTAGAGATAAATTTTCATGGAAAGACAGTTGAGAGATTAGAGAGGGATTTTCTTGAAGAAACATAAACTTACATTTGGGAATACTTGAATAGGAGATTTGGTCAAAACTCACTCATAATAAAATTTTAATATAATAAGGACAAGCATAAAAAAAGATTTCTTGAAAAATCTAGCACTTATCACTATTATCAAAATATTAAACTTTAAAATAATATAACTTTTGATGTAGATGTCAATTTTTAATAAAATTAGTATTTTTAGAATCATTTCATCAAGATCTACTAAATAAGATTCATGATGACTATGAAATTCTTTAAACAAAAAAAAGAAGAAGTTATTATCATGAAAATTGACGTAAACAGTAATATGTTACTCTGTTTGACAGTAAGATGTAACGTATTTCATTGTTTGATAGTAACATGTTGCTCTAGTTTATAGTAATATGTTACTCTAGTAATGTTATCCAAGAAAAAAAAAAGATATATTAATTTGTCGTTGCTCAATTATGTATTTTCTCTTTAGGAGATTTATGAAGTAAAATAAATTAGGAAAATGATTTGTCCCCCTAAAAATGCCCCCCTAATCCCCCTAATGCCCAAAACGACGTCGTTTTGGGCTTCTTTTTTTTTTTTTTTTTTTTTGCCTTGGTCTGAAATTTCGGGGGATTAGGGGGCCAAAAATTAGGGCTCCCTAGCATGGTCCAATATTATAATGTTATCATAACGAAGAGAAGTGATAGACATGAATGGTTGTTTAGGGTCGTTCTTATTAATTTAGTGAGACTAGTTTTTGTTTGTATTATTGTAATTGTTGTAAATATAGCACAATATCAAAGTTAGTTGTTCGCAGTTGTAATTGTTTATAATAATTATGTACGTAAAGACGACAAGGTGAGATACTTTTTATTGATTATTGGGACTGAGATCCTATTGTGAATTGGTAAAATAATCTAGTATACTTAAAAAGGAAAATTCATGGAATGTTTTACTATATATTTTTTATTGGTTAAAACCATGAGAGTTAGTATTTTTGAGTTATTTTAAGAGAGTGTCATGCAATATTTTTTTTAATTAACAAAATGAAATATTTATTGATGAAAATCAAAGAATATAGCGAATGGAGAATATTAATAAAGATCTTTCAAATGGATATACATTTAATACGATGAATTATATGATGGATATACAATCAACATACATTCTATGAATTAAATGAATTAAATGATGGATCTATGAATTAAATGATGGATCTTTTCTTATTAATATTCTTTTTGATTAAAAGGATATTCTGTTTAAAATTTCCTATTTTAATAGCTGTTATTGGGAAGAAAATTCTAAGGCATGAGTTACGAATTTAAAAAGACAGTTATTTAAATTTAGAAATTTTAAAATAAAAATCAACTAATCAGTTTCAAAAATCAATTCTCAAATTTCCATAAATGTTTTTTTTACTATTTAATGTCTTCAAATGCGTCATCATTTTGAAAAGGTTTTAATTAAAATAGGAAATTTAGCCAAAATCTCTTCATTAGACCCTTGTTTGGTAAAAAAGACAGCCTAATTTATTATCTTAACACTCTTGAGTCAGAAGAATATTCACTCATTCAAAACAAAAATTAAAAAAGAAATTAGCGGAATGACATTGACCTTAGCTACCACTCTTTCTATCTTCCTTCTATATAATGTCTGAGAGCTTAAGCGTAAGTTTCAAAAGTAAGAGGAACTAAGAGTAATCTCTCTCTCTCTCTCTCTCTCTCTCTCAAACTTTGTAAAGTTTTTATAATGGTCTCTCTCACCCAATCTGCAACTTCTTAGGCTATGTTTGGTTAATGAATTTAGGAGGTGATTTGAAATGGAAAAAAGAAAAAGCAAGTAAAATGTTAATGAAATATAATTATATTTCACTTATGTTTTACATATCTTTTCCCAATTATTTTTCAAATTTCCCTTCAAATTAATAAACCAAACACAACATTAGCCTTAGAGGGGCGCGGTGGGAGGGTACATATTCCATCTGTTTCATTTTGTTGTGTTCTATGATTTCAGTTTTTTATTAGTATTTGTATCTTTTCTTCTCGGATTAATTTAAGTTATTCTTTGAATATACATTTAATTCATCACATCCTTTTAATTTGTTTAGGTGTTGGAGAATTAATTCAAGAGTGGATATGGAACATTATTGCTTTGAGAAGGTGCTCTCTCACACATATATTACCCACACCTTGGAGATACCGAGCGCTCGCGGCAGCTCATTTACCTGGTCACAACAATGCCATCATGGATGTGTGGGATAATGGTGGAAGACATTGGACCCTTCAGATGACAATAAGGAGAGATGAGAGAAAGGCCTTGAAACAAAAAGAATGGCTTCGTTTAGTAAGGATTAATGAACTGGAGGAGGGTGAAACAGTGAGGTTTTACAACATTCCCGCTCGCAATTCATACTCTGTGGAATTTGAAGGCCCTAACCGCGTCCAGGCTCTGCAGCTCTTTCCTCTTAACTAAGACAAGGACTCAAGGAGGAACCTGCAACAAGAACAACATGTTTTTATTTATAATAAGTTTATATAACATGATGTATGTGTGCTTTTTTCTTCTAAAAAAAAAAATCTAAGTGCATGGAAGATTGATGTCAGTTCTTGTTGATGAGTCCAACCAATTACTATATTATCAATCAATCAAACAAAATGATAAATTGCATGCTTAATTATATATATATATATATATATATTTAATGGGGCTTGTAAGTTATGTTGTATTTTGTTTATCTTTCAAACTTGGTATGAGGCTAAAAGTTAAGTACCTAGTTAAGGAAAAAATTAAAAATAAAAATAAAATAAGAAGAAGAAGAAAAAGAAAAAGAAGAAGAGATAATTATATTCAGGACAATTCTTAAGTATGCGACATTTCCCTTAAGAGAAATAATATTCATACTTTATTTGTATATTTGTTTTCGTTTTCATTTTTATTTTTAAGACTCTCACAAAAAAAAATGAAAAATAAAATGTGAGAGGCAAAAGTAGGATTAAGACTTGCGAAATTGAATAGACTATTAGAAATCAAATGAAATTTTAATATTTGATTCATTTTTTATGAGAGATGATTTTTTTTTTTTTGAAAATTTTTATACCAATATCTACAATTGAAATAATATATTTTAATATTTTAATTCTCTAAGCATTACATAATAAATGTCGAATGCTATATGTTTTATAATAAAGATTCATTTTGCTATAATTAAATAAATTTTTATAAAATTCTTAAAGCTTGTTATTTATCTTGTTTGAAATTGGGATTTGTGGGGTCATTGTAGTCATTATTGTACGGTTGATGAGTTTTATTTTAGAACTTATTTTGATAATTTAAATTATTTATTTTTTAGAGTATATTGAATAAAATATATTTGTAAAAAATTAAATGGATCGAAAATCAATAGGCCATTGAATTGTATTTGTATTTAAATAAATAAACAATAAACGTAATTTGAAATATAAAATTTAATTCAAATGTAATTGATGAGCATGTCATCGATATTTAATTAATTTGATTTTTTATATATATGTTTTATTCAATTTACCTTAAAAAAATAGTTTGGATGTCACACCCCACTTTTTATTACTCGAAAACATTACCAAAGCCTGTAAATTTAGGTCAATATTTTTTTTTATATATATACATTTACAAATGTCTATTACACTTGAGTAATAGAATCACAAAGATACATGTTCTCCCTCTCTCAATAAATACAACAACAATAATACATGCCAAGCTTCTGCCGCGAAGCTACAAATAAATAATTACAAATACAACTCCACTACCTTTACATCTACTAAGAAAGCTATACAAATGAACTGAAGAACTCCATAAATCTTGTATCAAATAACCCAAACTTTCTTCCTGTAAAAAGATTAAACAACGACGGGGTGAGTACTAATGCCCAGTAGGGATCTCATAGTTCTAAATCAATAACGAACACACGGATAGAAATGATCATGCATGCGGGGTGATACAATATAGTAGGGTGACATTTCATAATCTCAAAATATCATAAGTAAGGTATCTTTTTCTCAAAAACAATTTAAACACTTGTAGGAAAAACCTTCAGCCATAAAAATCATCCCTTAACTTCAGAAAATCATAGATCCTTGTGAAACAACCATATTTAAGAAACAACATCATTTAAATGTTATTAACCAATTTTCCAAACATTTCTCAACTAATTTTCCATTGTTAATACTCTTCTTTTCCTTCCATTCTTCTTTTCTACTCTTCACTTTTAACTTAAAACCCCAAAATTTCAAGTTCCATTTCCTTTTTGACTCGCCAACAATTCTCCTATACTCATTTCACCCCGTTAATTTCACCATAAAGTTTCATTTCAAGATAACACAATGTTAATAAACTCTTCCAAGCCAATCCTTTATTTAATTATAGAACAACTCTCACAATTTACTTTTATTAACACAACTACTTATTAAGTTTACCATCATAATCTATAATCCTCATATCTATTTTTGGTTTCCATTATTTACGAATAATGCCCATGCATTTTTCCTCTTTAAACCAAATTATACATCAATATGAAATTTCACCAATTCATCACAAGCAACAAATAACATCATCAACTCAACATACCTCTCAACACTTAGCTCAACACAATCCACCTTTTGCTGACTCACTACGGCGGGAGTGAACTCCCAAAAACCATTATCATAAAAGCCATTTTCTTTCAAAACCATTTTCGAAAACCAACCATTCTTTTAAAATAAATTTCCAAGTTTTGTAGAGTATTCTCACAAAGTATGTACATAGTTATGCTTTTCCTCAACACAAAAAGTAAATGTAAATGCAATGCTATGCCAAGATAAATCAATGAGAAAAACATCCGTTCCAATGCATTGTTTCAAAATCACCACGTTCTCAATGTCATCATGTGATTTAATTTCAATTGTTCATAACTTAACATTTTATTTTAAGGGCAGTAAGTACGTCTCTGGTAATCCTTAGGCCGTTGTCTGCAAGTAGACTATACAAGTACTACCAAATTGTCATTTTACCAATCGCAATCAAAAATCAACAATCACCTATCCGCGCGGACTGTTCGGTCTTCCACCCCGGACCGGCAGGCCAACTTATTCAAATTGTCATTTTTGCCAATCGCAACAGGAAAAAATCAACAATTAACTATCATGCGGACTTTTCGGTCTTTCACCCCGGACATGAGCCAACTTAATTCTACACCTGTCAAGACTTACCATCATTATTTACCCCAAAACCATTTCATGAAAACATTTCTCATACAAATCATTTTACATCATGAATGCAAATCTCTTCGATTTAGAAACACCATGCACAATAATAAATGAAATGATATGTAAATGCAACAATTTCCATGGTTCATAACATTCCTTATGAAGTCAACCATATGCACATGAAGTTTTCAAAACCATTTCTCCAACTCAATATATTTGAAAGATTACCATTCTTGCAAAACACATTAAGGAATTATACCCATTCATCTTTCATTCCAAGAAAGAAAAGAGTTTTATGAACATTTTCATGTTCCCCAAAAATCTCCAAGTTTCTAGTGTTTTCACCAAAAACCAAACATTTCCCATCCTTATAAAGAAACCCCATTAAATCATCCACTTGAGTTTTAAAATAACTAAGCCAATCCACTAGGAATTTAATAAAATAATTTGAGATTAAGCCCATTTTGGAAACTCTATATTTTATATCACAAAAACCAAAATCAACATAGTCAATACAATTCTACATAATCACCACAATTCAACATATCTTAACTCAACACCACTAATTATAATTCAAAGTGTACTCCCAAATTTTCATTTCATCACTTTATTCCAAGGTTCATGTTATCCATATCATTAACTAATCCTTTTTCCCAAGTTTCATTTCATATCATAGCATAATTTACAATATCCATAAATAAGGTTCAATCGCTAATTTTTAACATGATTTTCAAACATTTCCAAAATTCAATTAAACTTGTATATATACAATTCCATACCTCAATTTCATGATTCTACTTTCAATTTGGGCAAACTCATTGTTTATCATCATAAATCAACCTAGGGTTTCAAGAAAAATCTAGAAATTTCAAGAAAATACAAATTTCTTAACCCATACCTTTTTATTCCAATTTTCCCATAAATTATACACCTAGGGTTCACAATCCATCATTTTAACCCATCAATTTAACTTCCATCATCTCAAATCCTAAATCCCGAATTTTCATAATATACTCTATATGCTCAAAAATGTGGGTTTTACATTTATATACTCCAAATACCACAAATCTATCTATTAATGTAAGCATTGAAGGAGAACTAGGACCCCTACCTCAAGATTCAAGCAAGAAAAGCAAGCTTTGAGAAGAATCCTCCACAAATTCGAATTTCAATCGGTTGAAAAATGTTGATCCTCTCTTGTTTCCATTCTTGACTTGTTCTCCATTCTTGATGCAAGAACCATGGTGGATTGTTGATAAAAGTGGAGGAAATCAAGGTTTTGGGAGCTAGGGTTTCGGACATGGAAGAGAGGAGAAGAAGAGGGGAAAAGAAAATGCAAGAAATGAGCTCAAAATCACGTTTTTGAGCTGCTGTCCCGCTATTCCCGCTCGAGCGTCCATATTCCCGCTCGAGCGGACCTGCTCCCAGCACAGATGTCAAAACTTCGAACAGGTATAACTTTTTCATGCGGACTCTGTTTTAGGTCGTTCTTGTGTCCAAATTGAAGCCCCGGAAATAAGCTTTCCAATGGTTCTAACCTCACATCCAAATTCAAAGTATGGAAGGAGAAAAGGGCAAAAGAGTGACGGCTGGTCAAAAACTCAAACTCCAAACTTGGGGCTTTTTATCTAATCTTATACAAATACCTTGTTAAGACTTCAATTAAGGTTCCAAACATCACCCAAGGGTCCTCAATTATAATATTTAAAGTCCACTCGTCAACCCATCAATATCAAGAGTCCAACAACCGTACAAGTTTTAAGGTGACGGGCACCACTTTTCATCAATCCAAAGTGAATCAAGATCCGAGTCATTACAACCTTCCCACCTTAAGAAATTTCGTCCTCGAAATTGCATCCGTCCTAACGAGAATAACAACCTTATGCTCACCAATTTTTAACAACCCCTAGTTCGCAACAAAGCATGTGAGCACCCATACATATCCACCAAACCTTAACAACTTTCAGTTACACCTCGCTTCAATTCTAAACCCAAAATACCAAGCGTTACATTGGAACATCTAAATGAACTTCAAAATGGGCTCTATTAGTCGCATAACAGCCACCTTAATTCCATTTTTTCTTGGATAAGTCCCCAATTCCATCTTATTTACATTTTGGCCTATTTTGAGAGGTAAAAAAAAAAAAATCAAAAATTTGACTTTTTATAATTTTTTTTAAAAAATATATAAAAAAATATGATCAAAATAAACCATTAAATTAATAAATTGATATTTTTTTTCTTAATCGCCAAAATAGACATTTAAATCAACAAAATCAGATAGTAATAGGTGTTCGGTTTCTATTCCCAGAATGTAGCCATAATTTTCTCTAGATTTTTTCACTTTCTCTTTCTATATAAACATTGAAAAATGGGTGGGTGCTCGAAATTCGTGGGTCGAATTTGGGTCGAATTCGAAGAGAGAGGCGGCGGGGTCTTTGGATTACGCAGCGCCGTCGCCTCGTCGCTTTCGTCCTCATTCTTGACCCTCAGTGCCTCCACTGCGAGGAGCTCATCACCTCCGCCGCCTCCGCCCGCCGTCCTCGTCGCAGCTTCGCAGCTCGTCGCCTCCGCCCCCCGCCTCCGCTTCCAGCCCTAATAATTGGGCCCCCTCCAATCCTCCTCCTCCTCCCTTCCCTTCTTCTTCTCCCTTCTCTTCTTCTTCTTCTTTTTCTTCTTCTTCTGCTTCTTCTTCTCCTCCCCTCTTCTTCGTTTCTGATTAAACACAGGAAAAAGAAAGAAAAAAAAAAAACAGACACCAAAACGACGTCGTTTTGATGTCAAAATAAATCGACCCACAATTTTGAGCTACCAAGGGGTTGATAAACATTTCCGGCGTTTCCATCAATCTTTGCATGGTCATTACATTCCTGACCTCAAGATTTTCTCACGACCCAAACACCACAACAAACCCATAAATCAACCCACACTCTTTGTTCCTCTAAAACCCTTCCTCCATGAATGATTCAACCCGATTATAGTCTCTCCCTTGCAAATTTGCAGAAGCAATTCTATAAAAAATCCCTCTTTTCTTCACCCAATTCTTTTCTCAAATCAATCAATGGCTGAACCCAAGAACTACATTACATCCCTAGACCTCAAATCACACAGCAAAGCAGGGGATCTATGGATCTCTATACAGGGCAAGGTCTACGATGTCTCCGATTGGGCCAAAGATCACCCGGGTGGGCTGTCTCTTTTATCATTTCTCGATGTTATGTGTGCTAACAGGTTAAGGCAAAACACCAACGACCGTTTGGACTTTTGCAGCCTCTTGAGATTCCTACTTGGAAATGGGAGTGCATTTCTATGCACTTCGTGGATGGATTGTCACGGTCTAAGCGAGGCAATGAATCTATTTGGGTGATAGTGGATAGACTCACCAAGTCTGCTCATTTTATTCCTATTAGTGTTCATCGAACTGCGGATAAACTAGCTAGGCTGTATATTCAGGAGGTGGTGCGACTTCATGGCGCACCAATTTCTATAGTTTCGGATCGTGATCCGTTGTTTGTGGCGGAGTTTTGGGAGAGTTTTCAGCATGCTTTGAGTGCTAGGTTAGACTTGAGTATGGCTTACCATCCTCAGACAGATGGGCAAACTGAGCGGGTAAATCAGATCTTGGAAGATATGTTGAGAGCTTGTGTTCTCGATCTTTGTGGTAGTTGGGAAGAACACTTGATATTGGTGGAGTTTGCTTATAATAATAGCTATCACTCGAGTATCGACATGGCCCCTTTTGAGGCTTTGTATGGGAGGCCATGTCGATTACCTGCTTGTTGGATGGAGGTAGGTGATGCTTGCCGTTGTTGGGGCGAGTTAGTGAGTGAGACCACGGAGAAGGTAAACATTATTCGAGAACATATTAAGACCGCAAAAAGCCGTCGGAAGAGTTACGTTGATAGAAAGCGTAAGGAGTTGAGTTGAAGGTTGGAGATTTTGTGTTTTTGAAGGTCTCGTCGATGAATGGTATCATGCGGTTTAGAAAGAATGAAAAGTTGGCACTTAGATTTGTGGAACCATATGAGATCCGAGAGGATTAGTAATGTGGCTTACAAATTAGCTCTACCACCTTTATCTATGATTCTAACGTGTTCCACGTATCCTTATTGCGGAAGTGTGTGCAAGACCCTTCCTAAGTAGTATCACCAGAAGTGTTGGAGATTAGTGACGATCTAACGTATGTGGTGTGACCAATTATTATTCTAGACCGAGAGGTAAAGCGAGCGTTGGCGGCAGAAGCGAACTTGGTAAAAGTGCAATGGAGCGAGGATGAGAACGATATTACCTAGGAGTTAGAAGAGAAAGTTCGACGTATGCACCAAGAACTTTTTGTTTAGTACTCTTTTCTATCGAATCTCGGGATGAGATTCTTTTGAGGTGTGTATATTGTAGCGACCCTAATTTTCTTAAGTCATTATTTTATTATTATTATGGTTATTATTATCTTATTTTATTGTTGGCTTTATTAATTGGGGGGTTACATGAGATTTAATGTGATATTTAATGGATTTAATGTTGTAATTATTAATTGGGTGGTTACATGAGATTTAATGTGATATTTAATGGATGTAATGTTGTACTTATTAATTGGGTGGTTACATAAGGTTTAATGTGATATCTAATGCAACAAAGAAGTATTCAACTAGGTTATTATATATATAATCAGGTTTAGGAGATCAAAAGAAAGGAGAGACCAAGTTGTGAGAGAGAGAGAGAGAGTGAGAAATCAAAGAAGACAAAGAGAGGGATGGCGGCAAGGAAGAAAGAGGAGAGGGAAGAAAAGGAAAGATTAGAGTTTTGCTTTGGTGGTTTTATTAGTTTTTCAAATATTTCTTGGATCTTCAAAAAAAATATTGTGAGTACAAAACCCACTTCCCTTGATTTATGTTTAATTCGTTGTTTTTATTTATTTATTTATATTTATTTGAGGTTGAATTGATTTTATATTTGCATGTAGATGATTGATTGATTTTAATTATTTTGATTAAGTTGTGTATGCCACGTTAAGGGTGTTTATATGGATTTATTTTATGGTTGTAATCACACTCATGGTTATATGAAATTAAAATAAATTAGAAACCCATAAATAAATTCCTTATACTCCACCGTGACTCCATGGATTGTTGTTTTATTTGAGTGATGGTGAGAAAGATTGTATAAAAAAGTGAGGATTAGACCGCGACAATCCATCCACGAGGCGACGGCGTCGGCAGAACCAGCACCCGCCGTCTCCCTCTCTTCTCCTTCTCCTCTCTTCTCTCCCTCTTCGAATTCGACCCAAATTCGACCCACGAATTTCGAGCTCCCACCCATTTTTCAATGTTTATATAGAAAGAGAAAGTGAAAAAATCTAGAGAAAATTATGGCTACATTCTGGGAATAGAAACCGAACACCTATTACTATCTGATTTTGCTGATTTAAATGTCTATTTTGGCAATTAAGAAAAAAATATCAATTTATTAATTTAATGGTTTATTTTGATCATATTTTTTTTATATATTTTTTTAAAAAAATTATAAAAAGTCAAATTTTTGATTTTTTTTTTTTACCTCTCAAAATAGGCCAAAATGTAAATAAGACGGAATTGGGGACTTATCCAAGAAAAAATGGAATTAAGGTGGCTGTTATGCGACTAATAGAGCCCATTTTGAAGTTCATTTAGATGTTCCAAACTATTTTCTTAAGGTAAATTGAATAAAACATATATATAAAAAATCAAATTAATTAAATATCGATGACATGCTCATCAATTACATTTGAATTAAATTTTATATTTCAAATTACGTTTATTGTTTATTTATTTAAATACAAATACAATTCAATGGCCTATTGATTTTCGATCCATTTAATTTTTTACAAATATATTTTATTCAATATACTCTAAAAAATAAATAATTTAAATTATCAAAATAAGTTCTAAAATAAAACTCATCAACCGTACAATAATGACTACAATGACCCCACAAATCCCAATTTCAAACAAGATAAATAACAAGCTTTAAGAATTTTATAAAAATTTATTTAATTATAGCAAAATGAATCTTTATTATAAAACATATAGCATTCGACATTTATTATGTAATGCTTAGAGAATTAAAATATTAAAATATATTATTTCAATTGTAGATATTGGTATAAAAATTTTCAACAAAAAAAAAATCATCTCTCATAAAAAATGAATCAAATATTAAATTTTCATTTGATTTCTAATAGTCTATTCAATTTCGCAAGTCTTAATCCTA
The DNA here is from genome assembly GCA_025200525.1 of Camellia lanceoleosa. Lineage (NCBI taxonomy): Eukaryota > Viridiplantae > Streptophyta > Magnoliopsida > Ericales > Theaceae > Camellia > Camellia lanceoleosa. Next base: position 122,840,891 of record CM045771.1, on the reverse strand, counting down.
CTTTTGCCTCTCACGTTTTATTTTTCATTTTTTTTGTGAGAGTCTTAAAAATAAAAATGAAAATGAAAACAAATATACAAATAAAGTATGAATATTATTTCTCTTAAGGGAAATGTTGCATACTTAAGAATTGTCCTGAATATAATTATCTCTTTTTCTTTTTCTTTTTCTTTTTCTTCTTCTTCTTATTTTATTTTTATTTTTAATTTTTTCCTTAACTAGGTACTTAACTTTTAGCCTCATACCAAGTTTGAAAGATAAACAAAATACAACATAACTTACAAGCCCCATTAAATATATATATATATATATATAATTAAGCATGCAATTTATCATTTTGTTTGATTGATTGATAATATAGTAATTGGTTGGACTCATCAACAAGAACTGACATCAATCTTCCATGCACTTAGATTTTTTTTTTTAGAAGAAAAAAGCACACATACATCATGTTATATAAACTTATTATAAATAAAAACATGTTGTTCTTGTTGCAGGTTCCTCCTTGAGTCCTTGTCTTAGTTAAGAGGAAAGAGCTGCGAGCACAGGCCTTGATTAGGGCCTTCAAATTCCACAGAGTATGAATTGCGAACGGGAATGTAGTAAAACCTCAATGTTTCACCCTCCTCCAGTTCATTAATCCTTACTAAACGAAGCCATTCTTTTTGTTTCAAGGCCTTTCTCTCATCTCTCCTTATTGTCATCTGAAGGGTCCAATGTCTTCCACCATTATCCCACACATCCATGATGGCATTGTTGTGACCAGGTAAATGAAATTGCCCATGGCCTTCGGTATCTCCAAGGTGTGGGTAATGTCTGTGTGAGAGAGCACCTTCTCAAAGCAATAATGTTCCATATCCACTCTTGAATTAATTCTCCAACACCTAAACAAATTAAAAGGATGTGATGAATTAAATGTATATTCAAAGAATAATTTAAATTAATCCGAGAAGAAAAGATACAAATACTAATAAAAAACTGAAATCATAGAACACAACAAAATGAAACAGATGGAATATGTACCCTCCCACCGCGCCCCTCTAAGGCTAATGTTGTGTTTGGTTTATTAATTTGAAGGGAAATTTGAAAAATAATTGGGAAAAGATATGTAAAACATAAGTAAAATATAATTATATTTCATTAACATTTTACTTACTTTTTCTTTTTTCCATTTCAAATCACCTCCTAAATTCATTAACCAAACATAGCCTAAGAAGTTGCAGATTGGGTGAGAGAGACCATTATAAAAACTTTACAAAGTTTGAGAGAGAGAGAGAGAGAGAGATTACTCTTAGTTCCTCTTACTTCTGAAACTTATGCTTAAGCTCTCAGACATTATATAGAAGGAAGATAGAAAGAGTGGTAGCTAAGGTCAATGTCATTCCGCTAATTTCTTTTTTAATTTTTGTTTTGAATGAGTGAATATTCTTCTGACTCAAGAGTGTTAAGATAATAAATTAAATGTCTTTTTTACCAAACAAGGGTCTAATGAAGAGATTTTGGCTAAATTTCCTATTTTAATTAAAACCTTTTCAAAATGATGGCGCATTTGAAGACATTAAATAGTAAAAAAAAACATTTATGGAAATTTGAGAATTGATTTTTGAAAGCCGATTAGTTGATTTTTATTTTAAAATTTCTAAATTTAAATAGGCGATTAGTGATTCACAATTTAAAAAATGACTATTTAAATTTAGAAATTTAAAATAATCAATTTAAATTTAGAAATTTTATAAATATAAAATTTCAAAAATAAAAATAAAATAAGAAGAAAAAAAAAAAAAAGTAGGATTAAGACTTAATTGAATAGACTATTAGAAATCAAATGAAATTTTAATATTTGATTCATTTTTATGAGAGATGATTTTTTTTTTGAAAATTTTTATACCAATATCTACAATTGAAATAATATATTTTAATATTTTAATTCTCTAAGCATTACATAATAAATGTCGAATGCTATATGTTTTATAATAAAGATTCATTTTGCTATAATTAAATAAATTTTTAAAATTCTTAAAGCTTGTTATTTATCTTGTTTGAAATTGGGATTTGTGGGGTCATTGTAGTCATTATTGTACGGTTGATGAGTTTTATTTTAGAACTTATTTTGATAATTTAAATTATTTATTTTTTAGAGTATATTGAATAAAATATATTTGTAAAAAATTAAATGGATCGAAAATCAATAGGCCATTGAATTGTATTTGTATTTAAATAAATAAACAATAAACGTAATTTGAAATATAAAATTTAATTCAAATGTAATTGATGAGCATGTCATCGATATTTAATTAATTTGATTTTTTATATATATGTTTTATTCAATTTACCTTAAAAAAATAGTTTGGATGTCACACCCCACTTTTTATTACTCGAAAACATTACCAAAGCCTGTAAATTTAGGTCAATATTTTTTTTTTATATATACATTTACAAATGTCTATTACACTTGAGTAATAGAATCACAAAGATACATGTTCTCCCTCTCTCAATAAATACAACAACAATAATACATGCCAAGCTTCTGCCGCGAAGCTACAAATAAATAATTACAAATACAACTCCACTACCTTTACATCTACTAAGAAAGCTATACAAATGAACTGAAGAACTCCATAAATCTTGTATCAAATAACCCAAACTTTCTTCCTGTAAAAAGATTAAACAACGACGGGGTGAGCACTAATGCCCAGTAGGGATCTCATAGTTCTAAATCAATAACGAACACACGGATAGAAATGATCATGCATGCGGGGTGATACAATATAGTAGGGTGACATTTCATAATCTCAAAATATCATAAGTAAGGTATCTTTTTCTCAAAAACAATTTAAACACTTGTAGGAAAAACCTTCAGCCATAAAAATCATCCCTTAACTTCAGAAAATCATAGATCCTTGTGAAACAACCATATTTAAGAAACAACATCATTTAAATGTTATTAACCAATTTTCCAAACATTTCTCAACTAATTTTCCATTGTTAATACTCTTCTTTTCCTTCCATTCTTCTTTTCTACTCTTCACTTTTAACTTAAAACCCCAAAATTTCAAGTTCCATTTCCTTTTTGACTCGCCAACAATTCTCCTATACTCATTTCACCCCGTTAATTTCACCATAAGTTTCATTTCAAGATAACACAATGTTAATAAACTCTTCCAAGCCAATCCTTTATTTAATTATAGAACAACTCTCACAATTTACTTTTATTAACACAACTACTTATTAAGTTTACCATCATAATCTATAATCCTCATATCTATTTTTGGTTTCCATTATTTACGAATAATGCCCATGCATTTTTCCTCTTTAAACCAAATTATACATCAATATGAAATTTCACCAATTCATCACAAGCAACAAATAACATCATCAACTCAACATACCTCTCAACACTTAGCTCAACACAATCCACCTTTTGCTGACTCACTACGGCGGGAGTGAACTCCCAAAAACCATTATCATAAAAGCCATTTTCTTTCAAAACCATTTTCGAAAACCAACCATTCTTTTAAAATAAATTTCCAAGTTTTGTAGAGTATTCTCACAAAGTATGTACATAGTTATGCTTTTTCCTCAACACAAAAAGTAAATGTAAATGCAATGCTATGCCAAGATAAATCAATGAGAAAAAACATCCGTTCCAATGCATTGTTTCAAAATCACCACGTTCTCAATGTCATCATGTGATTTAATTTCAATTGTTCAAAACTTAACATTTTATTTTAAGGGCAGTAAATACGTCTCTGGTAATCCTTAGGCCGGTGTCTGCAAGTAGACTATACAAGTACTACCAAATTGTCATTTTTACCAATCGCAACTGGAAAAATCAACAATCACCTATCCGCGCGGACTTTTCGGTCTTTCACCCCGGACCCGCAGGCCAACTTATTCAAATTGTCATTTTTACCAATCGCAACTGGAAAAAATCAACAATTAACTATCCGCGCGGACTTTTCGGTCTTTCACCCCGGACCCGCAGGCCAACTTAATTCTACACCACCTGTCAAGACTTACCATCATTATTTACCCCAAAACCATTTCATGAAAACATTTCTCATACAAATCATTTTCTGTCATGAATGCAAATCTCTTCGATTTAGAAACACCATGCACAATAATAAATGAAATGATATGTAAATGCAACAATTTCCATGGTTCATAACATTCCTTATGAAGTCAACCATATGCACATGAAGTTTTCAAAACCATTTCTCCAACTCAATATATTTGAAAGATTACCATTCTTGCAAAACACATTAAGGAATTATACCCATTCATCTTTCATTCCAAGAAAGAAAAGAGTTTTATGAACATTTTCATGTTCCCCAAAAATCTCCAAGTTTCTAGTGTTTTCACCAAAAACCAAACATTTCCCATCCTTATAAAGAAACCCCATTAAATCATCCACTTGAGTTTTAAAATAACTAAGCCAATCCACTAGGAATTTAATAAAATAATTTGAGATTAAGCCCATTTTGGAAACTCTATATTTTATATCACAAAACCAAAATCAACATAGTCAATACAATTCTACATAATCACCACAATTCAACATATCTTAACTCAACACCACTAATTATAATTCAAAGTGTACTCCCAAATTTTCATTTCATCACTTTATTCCAAGGTTCATGTTATCCATATCATTAACTAATCCTTTTTCCCAAGTTTCATTTCATATCATAGCATAATTTACAATATCCATAAATAAGGTTCAATCGCTAATTTTTAACATGATTTTCAAACATTTCCAAAATTCAATTAAACTTGTATATATACAATTCCATACCTCAATTTCATGATTCTACTTTCAATTTGGGCAAACTCATTGTTTATCATCATAAATCAACCTAGGGTTTCAAGAAAAATCTAGAAATTTCAAGAAAATACAAATTTCTTAACCCATACCTTTTTATTCCAATTTTCCCATAAATTATACACCTAGGGTTCACAATCCATCATTTTAACCCATCAATTTAACTTCCATCATCTCAAATCCTAAATCCCGAATTTTCATAATATACTCTATATGCTCAAAAATGTGGGTTTTACATTTATATACTCAAATACCACAAATCTATCTATTAATGTAAGCATTGAAGGAGAACTAGGACCCCTACCTCAAGATTCAAGCAAGAAAAGCAAGCTTTGAGAAGAATCCTCCACAAATTCGAATTTCAATCGGTTGAAAAATGTTGATCCTCTCTTGTTTCCATTCTTGACTTGTTCTCCATTCTTGATGCAAGAACCATGGTGGATTGTTGATAAAAGTGGAGGAAATCAAGGTTTTGGGAGCTAGGGTTTCGGACATGGAAGAGAGGAGAAGAAGAGGGGAAAAGAAAATGCAAGAAATGAGCTCAAAATCACGTTTTTGAGCTGCTGTCCCGCTATTCCCGCTCGAGCGTCCATATTCCCGCTCGAGCGGACCTGCTCCCAGCACAGATGTCAAAACTTCGAACAGGTATAACTTTTTCATGCGGACTCTGTTTTAGGTCGTTCTTGTGTCCAAATTGAAGCCCCGGAAATAAGCTTTCCAATGGTTCTAACCTCACATCCAAATTCAAAGTATGGAAGGAGAAAAGGGCAAAAGAGTGACGGCTGGTCAAAAACTCAAACTCCAAACTTGGGGCTTTTTATCTAATCTTATACAAATACCTTGTTAAGACTTCAATTAAGGTTCCAAACATCACCCAAGGGTCCTCAATTATAATATTTAAAGTCCACTCGTCAACCCATCAATATCAAGAGTCCAACAACCGTACAAGTTTTAAGGTGACGGGCACCACTTTTCATCAATCCAAAGTGAATCAAGATCCGAGTCATTACAACCTTCCCACCTTAAGAAATTTCGTCCTCGAAATTGCATCCGTCCTAACGAGAATAACAACCTTATGCTCACCAATTTTTAACAACCCCTAGTTCGCAACAAAGCATGTGAGCACCCATACATATCCACCAAACCTTAACAACTTTCAGTTACACCTCGCTTCAATTCTAAACCCAAAATACCAAGCGTTACATTGGAACATCTAAATGAACTTCAAAATGGGCTCTATTAGTCGCATAACAGCCACCTTAATTCCATTTTTTCTTGGATAAGTCCCCAATTCCATCTTATTTACATTTTGGCCTATTTTGAGAGGTAAAAAAAAAAAAAATCAAAAATTTGACTTTTTATAATTTTTTTTTAAAAATATATAAAAAAAATATGATCAAAATAAACCATTAAATTAATAAATTGATATTTTTTTTCTTAATCGCCAAAATAGACATTTAAATCAACAAAATCATATAGTAATAGGTGTTCGGTTTCTATTCCCAGAATGTAGCCGTAATTTTCTCTAGATTTTTTCACTTTCTCTTTCTATATAAACATTGAAAAATGGGTGGGTGCTCGAAATTAGGTAGTGAATTTGGGTGGTCGAAGAGAGAGAGAGGAGACGGGTCTTGGTTACTGCCGACGCCGTCGCCTCGTCGCTTTGCCGTCCTCGTTGCAGCCCTCCTGTGCCTCCACTGCGAGGAGCTCATCACCTCCGCCGCCTCCGCTTCCAGCCCTAATAATTGGGCCCCCTCCAATCCTCCTCCTCCTCCCTTCCCTTCTTCTTCTCCCTTCTCTTCTTCTTCTTCTTTTTCTTCTTCTTCTGCTTCTTCTTCTCCTCCCCTCTTCTTCGTTTCTGATTAAACACAGGAAAAAGAAAGAAAAAAAAAAAACAGACACCAAAACGACGTCGTTTTGATGTCAAGCCAAATTCGACCCACGAATTTTGAGCTACCAACCGGGGTTGATAAACATTTCACTGGCGTTTCCATCAATCTTTGCATGGCTGTTACATTCACAGCCTCAAGATTTTCTCACGACCCAAACACCACAACAAACCCATAAATCAACCCACACTCTTTGTTCCTCTAAAACCCTTCCTCCATGAATGATTCAACCCGATTATAGTCTCTCCCTTGCAAATTTGCAGAAGCAATTCTATAAAAAAATCCCTCTTTTCTTCACCCAATTCTTTTCTCAAATCAATCAATGGCTGAACCCAAGAACTACATTACATCCCTAGACCTCAAATCACACAGCAAAGCAGGGGATCTATGGATCTCTATACAGGGCAAGGTCTACGATGTCTCCGATTGGGCCAAAGATCACCCGGGTGGGCTGTCTCTTTTATCATTTCTCGATGTTATGTGTGCTAACAGGTTAAGGCAAAACACCAACGACCGTTTGGACTTTTGCAGCCTCTTGAGATTCCTACTTGGAAATGGGAGTGCATTTCTATGCACTTCGTGGATGGATTGTCACGGTCTAAGCGAGGCAATGAATCTATTTGGGTGATAGTGGATAGACTCACCAAGTCTGCTCATTTTATTCCTATTAGTGTTCATCGAACTGCGGATAAACTAGCTAGGCTGTATATTCAGGAGGTGGTGCGACTTCATGGCGCACCAATTTCTATAGTTTCGGATCGTGATCCGTTGTTTGTGGCGGAGTTTTGGGAGAGTTTTCAGCATGCTTTGAGTGCTAGGTTAGACTTGAGTATGGCTTACCATCCTCAGACAGATGGGCAAACTGAGCGGGTAAATCAGATCTTGGAAGATATGTTGAGAGCTTGTGTTCTCGATCTTTGTGGTAGTTGGGAAGAACACTTGATATTGGTGGAGTTTGCTTATAATAATAGCTATCACTCGAGTATCGACATGGCCCCTTTTGAGGCTTTGTATGGGAGGCCATGTCGATTACCTGCTTGTTGGATGGAGGTAGGTGATGCGCCGTTGTTGGGGCCAGAGTTAGTGAGTGAGACCACGGAGAAGGTAAACATTATTCGAGAACATATTAAGACTGCAAAAAGCCGTCAGAAGAGTTACGTTGATAGAAAACGTAAGGGAGTTGAGTTGAAGGTTGGAGATTTTGTGTTTTTGAAGGTCTCGTCGATGAATGGTATCATGCGGTTTAGAAAGAATGAAAAGTTGGCACTTAGATTTGTGGAACCATATGAGATCACTGAGAGGATTAGTAATGTGGCTTACAAATTAGCTCTACCACCTGCTTTATCTATGATTCACAACGTGTTCCACGTATCCTTATTGCGGAAGTGTGTGCAAGACCCTTCCTAAGTAGTATCACCAGAAGTGTTGGAGATTAGTGACGATCTAACGTATGTGGTGTGACCAATTATTATTCTAGACCGAGAGGTAAAGCAGTGGCGGCGCAAGAAACTGAACTTGGTAAAAGTGCAATGGAGCGAGGATGAGAACGATATTACCTAGGAGTTAGAAGAGAAAGTTCGACGTATGCACCAAGAACTTTTTGTTTAGTACTCTTTTCTATCGAATCTCGGGATGAGATTCTTTTGAGGTGTGTATATTGTAGCAACCCTAATTTTCTTAAGTCATTATTTTATTATTATTATGGTTATTATTATCTTATTTTATTGTTGGCTTTATTAATTGGGGGGTTACATGAGATTTAATGTGATATTTAATGGATTTAATGTTGTAATTATTAATTGGGTGGTTACATGAGATTTAATGTGATATTTAATGGATGTAATGTTGTACTTATTAATTGGGTGGTTACATAAGGTTTAATGTGATATCTAATGCAACAAAGAAGTATTCAACTAGGTTATTATATATATAATCAGGTTTAGGAGATCAAAAGAAAAGGGAGAGACCAAGTTGTGAGAGAGAGAGAGAGAGTGAGAAATCAAAGAAGACAAAGAGAGGGATGGCGGCAAGGAAGAAAGAGGAGAGGGAAGAAAAGGAAAGATTAGAGTTTTGCTTTGGTGGTTTTATTAGTTTTTCAAATATTTCTTGGATCTTCAAAAAAAATATTGTGAGTACAAAACCCACTTCCCTTGATTTATGTTTAATTCGTTGTTTTTATTTATTTATTTATATTTATTTGAGGTTGAATTGATTTTATATTTGCATGTAGATGATTGATTGATTTTAATTATTTTGATTAAGTTGTGTATGCCACGTTAAGGGTGTTTATATGGATTTATTTTATGGTTGTAATCACACTCATGGTTATATGAAATTAAAATAAATTAGAAACCCATAAATAAATTCCTTATACTCCACCGTGACTCCATGGATTGTTGTTTTATTTGAGTGATGGTGAGAAAGATTGTATAAAAAAGTGAGGATTAGACCGCGACAATCCATCCACGAGGCGACGGCGTCGGCAGAACCAGCACCCGCCGTCTCCCTCTCTTCTCCTTCTCCTCTCTTCTCTCCCTCTTCGAATTCGACCCACGAATTTCGAGCTCCCACCCATTTTTCAATGTTTATATAGAAAGAGAAAGTGAAAAAATCTAGAGAAAATTATGGCTACATTCTGGGAATAGAAACCGAACACCTATTACTATCTGATTTTGCTGATTTAAATGTCTATTTTGGCAATTAAGAAAAAAATATCAATTTATTAATTTAATGGTTTATTTTGATCATATTTTTTTTATATATTTTTTTAAAAAAATTATAAAAAGTCAAATTTTTGATTTTTTTTTTTTTACCTCTCAAAATAGGCCAAAATGTAAATAAGACGGAATTGGGGACTTATCCAAGAAAAAATGGAATTAAGGTGGCTGTTATGCGACTAATAGAGCCCATTTTGAAGTTCATTTAGATGTTCCAAACTATTTTCTTAAGGTAAATTGAATAAAACATATATATAAAAAATCAAATTAATTAAATATCGATGACATGCTCATCAATTACATTTGAATTAAATTTTATATTTCAAATTACGTTTATTGTTTATTTATTTAAATACAAATACAATTCAATGGCCTATTGATTTTCGATCCATTTAATTTTTTACAAATATATTTTATTCAATATACACTAAAAAATAAATAATTTAAATTATCAAAATAAGTTCTAAAATAAAACTCATCAACCGTACAATAATGACTACAATGACCCCACAATCCCAATTTCAAACAAGATAAATAACAAGCTTTAAGAATTTTATAAAAATTTATTTAATTATAGCAAAATGAATCTTTATTATAAAACATATAGCATTCGAATTTATTATGTAATGCTTAGAAATTAAAATATTAAAATATATTATTTAAATTTAGAAATTTTAAAATAAAAATCAACTAATCAGTTTCAAAAATCAATTCTCAAATTTCCATAAATGTTTTTTTTACTATTTAATGTCTTCAAATGCGTCATCATTTTGAAAAGGTTTTAATTAAAATAGGAAATTTAGCCAAAATCTCTTCATTAGACCCTTGCTTGGTAAAAAGACAAATTTAATTTATTATCTTAACACTCTTGAGTCAGAAGAATATTCACTCATTCAAAACAAAAATTAAAAAAGAAATTAGCGGAATGACATTGACCTTAGCTACCACTCTTTCTATCTTCCTTCTATATAATGTCTGAGAGCTTAAGCATAAGTTTCAGAAGTAAGAGGAACAAAGAGTAATCTCTCTCTCTCTCTCTCTCTCTCAAACTTTGTAAAGTTTTTATAATGGTCTCTCTCACCCAATCTGCAACTTCTTAGGCTATGTTTGGTTAATGAATTTAGGAGGTGATTTGAAATGGAAAAAAGAAAAAGTAAGTAAAATGTTAATGAAATATAATTATATTTTACTTATGTTTTACATATCTTTTCCCAATTATTTTTCAAATTTCCCTTCAAATTAATAAACCAAACACAGCATTAGCCTTAGAGGGCGCTGTGGAGGGTACATATTCCATATGTTTCATTTTGTTGTGTTCTATGATTTCAGCTTTTTATTAGTATTTGTATCTTTTCTTCCTGATTAATTTAAGTTATTCTTGAATATACATTTAATTCATCACATCCTTTAATTTGTTTAGGTGTTGGAGAATTAATTCAAGAGTGGATATGGAACATTATTGCTTTGAGAAGGTGCTCTCACACATATATTACCCACACCTTGAGATACCGAGGCCAAGGCCTTCATTTACTCGTCACAACAATGCCATCATGGATGTGGGATAATGGTGGAAGACATTGGACCCTTCAGATGACAATAAGGAGAGATGAGAGAAAGGCCTTGAAACAAAAAGAATGGCTTGCTTAGTAAGGATTAATGAACTGGAGGAGGGTGAAACAAGGAGGTTTTACAACATTCCCGCCGCAATTCATACTCAGGAATTTGAAGGCCCTAATCAAGGCCTGTGCTCGCAGCTCTTTCCTCTTAACTAAGACAAGGACTCAAGGAGGAACCTGCAACAAAAGCAACATGTTTTTATTTATAATAAGTTTATATAACATGATGTATGTGTGCTTTTTTCTTCTAAAAAAAAAAATCTAAGTGCATGGAAGATTGATGTCAGTTCTTGTTGATGAGTCCAACAAATTACTATATTATCAATCAATCAAACAAAATGATAAATTGCATGCTTAATTATATATATATATATATATATATTTAATGGGGCTTGTAAGTTATGTTGTATTTTGTTTATCTTTCAAACTTGGTATGAGGCTAAAAGTTAAGTACCTAGTTAAGGAAAAAATTAAAAATAAAAATAAAATAAGTAGAAGAACAAACAGAAACACAACAAGAGATAATTATATTCAGATAATTAAGTATGCAACATTTCCTTAAGAGAAATAATATTCATACTTTATTTGTATATTTGTTTTCATTTTTATTTTTAAGACTCTCACAAAAAAAATGAAAAATAAAATGTGAGAGGCAAAAGTACGATTAAGACTTGCGAAATTGAATAGACTATTAGAAATCAAATGAAATTTTAATATTTGATTCATTTTTTATGAGAGATGATTTTTTTTTTTTTTGAAAATTTTTATACCAATATCTACAATTGAAATAATATATTTTAATATTTTAATTCTCTAAGCATTACATAATAAATGTCGAATGCTATATGTTTTATAATAAAGATTCATTTTGCTATAATTAAATAAATTTTTATAAAATTCTTAAAGCTTGTTATTTATCTTGTTTGAAATTGGGATTTGTGGGGTCATTATAGTCATTATTGTACGGTTGATGAGTTTTATTTTAGAACTTATTTTGATAATTTAAATTATTTATTTTTTAGAGTATATTGAATAAAATATATTTGTAAAAAATTAAATGGATCGAAAATCAATAGGCCATTGAATTGTATTTGTATTTAAATAAATAAACAATAAACGTAATTTGAAATATAAAATTTAATTCAAATGTAATTGATGAGCATGTCATCGATATTTAATTAATTTGATTTTTATATATATGTTTTATTCAATTTACCTTAAAAAATAGTTTGATGTCACACCCCACTTTTTATTACTCAAAACATTACCAAAGCCTCAGAATTTAGGTCAATATTTTTTTTTTTTATATATACATTTACAAATGTCTATTACACTTGAGTAATAGAATCACAAAGATACATGTTCTCCTCTCTCAATAAATACAACAACAATAATACATGCCAAGCTTCGCCATGGGTTACAAATAAATAATTACAAATACAACTCCACTACCTTTACATCTACTAAGAAAGCTATACAAATGAACTCAAGAACTCCATAAATCTTGTATCAAATAACCCAAACTTTCTTCCTCAGAAAAGATTAAACAACGACGGGTGAGTACTAATGCCCAAGAGGATCTCATAGTTCTAAATCAATAACGAACACACTGATAGAAATGATCATGCATGCGGGTGATACAATATAGTAGGGTGACATTTCATAATCTCAAAATATCATAAGTAAGGTATCTTTTTCTCAAAAACAATTTAAACACTTGTAGGAAAAACCTTCACCATAAAAATCATCCCTTAACTTCGTAAAAATCATAGATCCTTGAGAAACAACCATATTTAAGAAACAACATCATTTAAATGTTAATAACCAATTTCCAAACATTTCTCAACTAATTTTCCATTGTTAATACTCTTCTTTTCCTTCCATTCTTCTTTTCTACTCTTCACTTTTAACTTAAAACCCCAAAATTTCAAGTTCCATTTCCTTTTGACTCGCCAACAATTCTCCTATACTCATTTCACCCTGCTAATTTCAATTCGCAAAGTTTCATTTCAAGATAACACAATGTTAATAAACTCTTCCAAGCCAATCCTTTATTTAATTATAGAACAACTCTCACAATTTACTTTTATTAACACAACTACTTATTAAGTTTACCATCATAATCTATAATCCTCATATCTATTTTTGGTTTCCATTATTTACGAATAATGCCCATGCATTTTTCCTCTTTAAACCAAATTATACATCAATATGAAATTTCACCAATTCATCACAAGCAACAAATAACATCATCAACTCAACATACCTCTCAACACTTAGCTCAACACAATCCACCTTTTGCTGACTCACTACGGCGGGAGTGATCTCCCAACACCATTATCATAAAAGCCATTTTCTTTCAAAACCATTTTCGAAAACCAACCATTCTTTTAAAATAAATTTCCAAGTTTTGTAGAGTATTCTCACAAAGTATGTACATAGTTATGCTTTTTCCTCAACACAAAAAGTAAATGTAAATGCAATGCTATGCCAAGATAAATCAATGAGAAAAAACATCCGCTCCAATGCATTGTTTCAAAATCACCACGCTCAATGTCATCATGTGATTTAATTTCAATTGTTCAAAACTTAACATTTTATTTTAAGGGCAAGAATACGCTCTCGTAATCCTTAGGCCGGTTCCGCAAGTAGACTATACAAGTATTACTAAATTGTCATTTTTACCAATCGCAATCGGAAAAATCAACAATCACCTATCCGCTGGACTTTTCGGTCTTTCACCCCGACCAAGAAAGTTAACTTATTCAAATTGTCATTTTTACCAATCGCAATCGAAAAATCAACAATTAACTATCCGCTGACTTTTCGGTCTTTCACCCCTAATTCGCAGCCAACTTAATTCTACACCACCGCCAAGACTTACCATCATTATTTACCCCAAAACCATTTCATGAAAACATTTCTCATACAAATCATTTTCATTATGAATGCAAATCTCTTCGATTTAGAAACACCATGCACAATAATAAATGAAATGATATGCAATGCAACAATTTCCATGGTTCATAACATTCCTTATGAAGTCAACCATATGCACATGAAGTTTTCAAAACCATTTCTCCAACTCAATATATTTGAAAGATTACCATTCTTGCAAAACACATTAAGGAATTATACCCATTCATCTTTCATTCCAAGAAAGAAAAGAGTTTTATGAACATTTTCATGTTCCCCAAAATCTCCAAGTTTCTAGTGTTTTCACCAAAACCAAACATTTCCCATCCTTATAAAGAAACCCCATTAAATCATCCACTTGAGTTTTAAAATAACTAAGCCAATCCACTAGGAATTTAATAAAATAATTTGAGATTAAGCCCATTTTGGAAACTCTATATTTTATATCACAAAACCAAAATCAACATAGTCAATACAATTCTACATAATCACCACAATTCAACATATCTTAACTCAACACCACTAATTATAATTCAAAGTGTACTCCCAAATTTTCATTTCATCACTTTATTCCAAGGTTCATGTTATCCATATCATTAACTAATCCTTTTTCCCAAGTTTCATTTCATATCATAGCATAATTTACAATATCCATAAATAAGGTTCAATCGCTAATTTTTAACATGATTTTCAAACATTTCCAAAATTCAATTAAACTTGTATATATACAATTCCATACCTCAATTTCATGATTCTACTTTCAATTTGGACAAACTCATTGTTTATCATCATAAATCAACCTAGGGTTTCAAGAAAAATCTAGAAATTTCAAGAAAATACAAATTTCTTAACCCATACCTTTTTATTCCAATTTTCCCATAAATTATACACCTAGGGTTCACAATCCATCATTTTAACCCATCAATTTAACTTCCATCATCTCAAATCCTAAATCCCGAATTTTCATAATATACTCTATATACTCAAAAATGTGGGTTTTACATTTATATACTCAAAATACCACAAATCTATCTATTAATGTAAGCATTGAAGGAGAACTAGGACCCCTACCTCAAGATTCAAGCAAGAAAAGCAAGCTTTGAGAAGAATCCTCCACAAATTCGAATTTCAATCGGTTGAAAAATGTTGATCCTCTCTTGTTTCCATTCTTGACTTGTTCTCCATTCTTGATGCAAGAACCATGGTGGATTGTTGATAAAAGTTGAGGAAATCAAGGTTTTGGTGTAACGCCCTGGAAATAATGACATTTAACCCAACAATATTGACATGCTATGATATATAAAAGGATCCACGTTCTTTCATTCAACAGGGTTCTATTACAAAACGTATTACATGTTAACAACAAAAGCAAATGCCCTAAGGGCTTACAGCTTTCCAAGTTAACACTTGGTTACACGAAAATAGAGTGCTAGCTCATTTACACATTAAGCCCTAGGCTTGAATTTACATGTAACACTGCAAAAGGAAAGACAAACAAAAGTCCATCCGCCACTAGCCTTCCAAGTTATGTCCTTGGAGGTGGCATGCTACCAGTACCTGAAAAAGATGTTCCCATATAGGGTGAGCTACAAACAAAGAGAAATATACTAAACCAATCATAAATAATGACTAAAAGATTAACAATTGATAGATGGTCCATTCTCTTACATTCTTTCATCACTTCAACAAGTATAAACAAAACAGATATATTCACACTTTCCATGACAAGCATACATGCTCGCTAATATTTTCTAGATAAGCATACATGCTCTATCTACTTGAGTTCATCCCCTATCTCCTCCCAAGAACATCCCGTTTAGAGGTCCATCCCCTATCTTCCCTAAACCGTGAGTCCATCCCCTATCTCCTCCAACACAACACAATGCATATATATATCACAATTATACACATCACATATCAATACATAAAATCTATGTATTCTTCCCATCGCTATAACCCATGACTCAATTCAACTTCAATTCTCGCTTTCCACAATTAATTATTCAAATTAATTAATCAATGTAATTAGGACGCTTCCATGATTAACATTACAACCCTTAGGTTCCAATTTCACTAATGTTTCAACATTAATCCCATGTTTCTATACCAAACATGCTTCTAGGTTTATTATAGACAAAACCCCAAACTTTTATAAAATTACACAATGGCCCAAAGTTTCCCAAAATTTCACAAACAACAACCAACATATCAAAATGCTAAAATTCAAAGACAAAATCTATAAAAGGAGTAGGATATCCCTACCTCAAAGTTTAAGCCCAAAAGGAGATGAAGACCCAAGAATCAAAGTGCTCCAAACACCGACTTTTTCAGATTAAATCGGCCCTCGACAACCTCTACCTTTTTAACAAAGCAAGATGGAAAGGAAATGATCCTAGATAGATCAAACCTTAGAGAGAGTGTAAAGTTAGAGAGAGAAGCTCTCAGATCTGGAGGATTGGATCAAAAGTTTATAAAAAATCTGATTTGAAACTCGCTGCTGTCGAACTGATATAAATAGGCTCGCTCGAGCGAAGACTTTGTCGCTCGAGCGACTGACATGAAAACCGTAGCTCGAGCCAAAAAGGTCTCGCCGAGCCAACTCCCTAGAAGCTCGCCCGAGCGAATAAAAGCTCGCTGAGCCAGAGCTCGACCTTCAGTTCGCAATTAGACGACGCCGAAGCGATTTAACCGCCGCCGAGCGAAGACTAAACCAGACGCTGAAGCGAAGAATCACCGCCGAGCTGTAAATCATGGTGTTCAGTTCACCAGACGCACTGCCGAAGCGGCCGCCTGCTCGACCCACTGACATTAAACTCAACGCCGCCGAAGCGACAAACTCTCGCCGAGCGAAGGACAAAAATTTCGGGCAAAGAACCCTTGGCTCCCAAATACAACCAACTCAAACAAACCCGCCTAACACATCCTATAACTCAAATACAATATATGAAAGGACGAACAGACAACAATCCACTACTAACATCCACGGACACACGCCCCGATCATCAGACGACAGGGTAAACCCGGATCGCTATAACCTCTTAAAGAATTTCGTCTCAAATCAAAACAAGTTTTTGAAAAGCAAGCCTTTTTTTTTTTTTTTCTCCATTTTAAACAATGTCATAACACAACATTTAACAATTCACCCATTACCGCCATCCATCTCCTATTAAGAGGCATTTCTCAACATGTACATTTCAACATGCAATTTCTTTCCATTTCAACCATTTCCCACATATATGGTTTACAATTTATATCATAAGCAATAATCATGATACAATTTTATTTCTATAATATAGCCAACATATGCAATATTATAATCAACTCCCATAACAAGGCAAGTTCTACAACATTTACATTAACCAAAACATACACCATGTTTTACAACTTAAGACATTTCAAATGTTCTAAAGTTCATTACAATTACAAAATTGCAACACTTGATTACACATCAACAAATAAGTCCTGATATTTCTCACGGACTCCAACTCACGCTCCTAAGTGGCCTCCACTCCGTGATGTTTCCACAAAACCTTAACCAAAGGGATGGTCTTACCACGCAGACTTGATCCCGCCATCCAAGACCAACTGCCTCTCCTCATACGAGGCATCCTCATCTACCTCTAAGTCGGTCCAATCCAACACGGTGATGGATCCGTTCATACTCAAGCATACTTACATGAAACACGCCATGAACTCCGCCAACTCGGGCGCAAAGCTAAACGATAAGCAACCTCGCTAATCCGCCAAGGACCTCAAAGGACCAATAAACCGAGGACAACTTCCCACTCTTCCCAAATCTCAACAAACCCCGCCTAGGTGATATCTTCTTCAAAGACGTGATCACCCACCTCAAACTCTAACTGCCTCCTTCTACGGTCAAGATAGGACTTCGACGACTGTCAGAATAAGCCTCCTACGGATAAGCTCAACTTTCTCCGCTGCCTCCCTAACCAACTCGACCCAACAAAGGTGTGTCACCCACCTCGCCCAACAGACCGAGATTCCACAAGGTCGCCATACAAGGCCTCAAATGGTGCCATACCGATACTAGATCGAAAATCATATTGTAGGCAAACTCACCAGGTAAGTGCCTCCCATGTCCCATCAAATCAAGGACACAACCTCAAGCATATCCTCAAGGATCTCAATGGTACGCCGACCGCCCATCACCGAGGATGATAAGTCAGACTAAAGGTCACTTAGTACCTAAAGCACTCGCAAACTCGCCACAACCTAGCAAAAACGAGGATCTCTATCTCGAGACGATCGTCATCGACCCCGTGCAATCTCACTATGTCCCAACATACAAGTCGGCAAGATGATCTCATCAATCTCTCACGCCATTGGAATAAAATGCGCCGACTTGGTCAACCGGTCTACAACCACCCAAATAGTGTCACTACCCCTACCGAGTCTTCTAAGACCTACAACGAAGTCCATGGTGACATGCTCCCACTTCCACTCGGCAATAGGCAAGGGTTGTAATAAACCCGGGTTTTGATGCTCTACCTTCACTTGTCGACAAGTAAGGCACTTAGACACGAAGATCGCCACATCTCTTCATACCCCGCCACCAAACCGACGACCCAAATCCCGATACATCTTAGTATTTCCTGACAGCCAAGAAGGCGCGAATGATGGAACTCTTGAGTACCTCCTCTCGACAGACCTAAGACAAACAGACGGTTTGCCTCAGATCTCAAACTCAGTCGATACGCCACAAACCTTTTCAACTTTTTCCACCGAGATCTTCTCTCGAGGGATTCTACCTCAAGATCACCTCTCTGCCTCTACCACTGAGTCACAAGTGTAGGGTCACAAACCACGTAAAACAAGGCCGCATTTCAACGGATTCGCCTTAAGCAAGTCAAACTCGCCAAGTGCCCCCAACATCTCCCACTCTCGATGGCTACACAAGCTACATCACTAATGGATTTTATTAAGAGCATCGCCACAACATTGGCCTTCCTCGGTGATAATGCAACTCAAGTCGTAATCTTCTATAAACTCCATCCACCTTCTCCTCAAGTTCAAGTCTTTCAGGAAAACAGACATTTCAGACTTTATGATCCGAGAACACCTCAATCTCTCACCATAAAGGTAGTGCCTCCAGATTTTCAAGGCAAAGATCACACCAAATGCCAACTCTAGGTCGTGTGTAGGTAATTCTTCTCGTATTTTTAATCGACGTGAACCATAGGCTACTACTTTCCTCTTGCATTAACACACAACCCAAACCCTCTCGTGAGGCATCACAATAGACCGTGATAACCCAACCCTCTCTCCGGATAATCAAGATCGAGCGGTGGTCAATCTAACCTTCAATTCTCAAACGACTTTTTCACAAGTCTCACCCCATACAAATTTGACTCTCAAGAGTCAACCTAGTCACTATGGTTAACTCGAGAAATCTTTCACAAATCGACGGTAGTACGGCTAATCCCGTAAAATCGCGAATCTCAAACACATTCTTAGGGTGCCTACCTTGCACCGCCTCAATCTTGATGTATCAACAGACACCCTTCCCCGTAAACTACATGGCCTAAGAACTTGACTTCTCTTAGCCGTAACTCAGACTTCCCAAACTTGGCATACAAATTATGGGCTCTAAGCAATTCAAGCACCACTCTCAAGTGTTCCTCGTGTTTGCTCGAGGGTGAATAGATAAGAATATCATCCACAAAACGACCACAAAACGATCCAAGAATTCCTAAGATCCGCTCATCAAGTCCATAAAGATCACGGCATGCTGGTAAGCCCAAATGGCATCACCAAAACTCATAATGGCCATACCACGCATTTAATGCCGCCTTCTAATATCCTCCTCTCGACCTCAACCGTGGTAACCCGATCTCAAGTCTATCTTAGAGAAACAACGAACCCTTCAACTCGTCAAACAAGTCATCTATACGCATAGGGTACTTATTCTAATCAGAGTCTGATTCAACTTCCAATCGATACACAACCTCAAGGCACCGCCTTTTTTTTAGCAAAGAGGGCCGTGTTCTACACGCGATACACTAGCTTAACGGCCCTTATCTAGCAATTCTTGGAGCCGAACTTTCAACTCAATCAACTCACGGCAAAACTAGAAGGTGCCATAGAATCGGGCGTCGTGCACTAAATCAATAGAGAACTCGTCTCTTGGGTGGCAAATCAATAAGATCCTCGAAAGACATCTCAGATTCACAAACTACTCTTGGCAACTCAATGGGTCTCATCACACTCACCATTCTCAAAACTAGCAAGTAAACTATTAAGCTCATTCCATGATGACCGCACTTCAGGCACAATACTACCAACCCGCCTCCTAAAAGTGGAAAACTCCTGCTCATCAGACAGTAAATCGGGCGGTAGCAATCAATAACCGCCTAAGATGACGATAACCACCCATACCCAAAATAACATCAAAGCCCTTCATGGGCATAACTACAAATGGAAAAGGAAGTCGATGATCGCCACCTCTAAATCACAACCTCTACATCCGCGTTTCAAAATTAACTCACCCCCAATAGGTGACACAACGCAAATAGAGATGCTAAAAGTGCTAACTCCAGCCCAACACGATGCAAATGTAGCAGATACAAAAGAATGAGATGCACCGTGTCAATCAACACTCTAGCAACCGAATTGCAAAACAAAAGGTACCTCTCACTCGATGGAGCCAGATTAGGTCTCTGCAACAAGATACACGCTACCAGAGGGCCCCTCGATCTACCTGCCGCCTCGAGCATAGGATCGCCAGACGATCGGGACGACGAGGCCCTTGATTGGCCTCGAGGCCCGCATGCAGACCGAGCTGCCGAAATCCTGCTCTGTTTAGAACAGACGCCTCGTGTGGCACTCAACCGCGGCAATACCTCTTCATGTGCCCGGCGCCCACACTGTAACACGACACGGCCGCCGCCGCCAAACTCGACTCGTGGTCCGCCGACGAAGCAACCGACCCCGCCTTCGGGCAACAGGCCTTGTGACCCGCCACACTTGAAACAGAACTCTCCTCGATCGCTTCTCCCGAGCTCGTGACTTAGATCGAAAGTCGACCGCCAACCATTCTCGGGACGGCCGAGGGTTATAACCCTCCGCCTCGCCATCACTCCGTCCTCTTGGCCCCTCTTGAGCCCCATGTTTCTCCTCTTCTCCCTCAGATCATCACCCATATGAGCCGCAAAGATCCACCAAATGCCTCAGACTCTAATATAAGGTCCACTAACTTTCAACTTGAGGTCCCACCTCAACTTCCGCTAAACTCATAACAATCGCTTCACGCCACAAGTTCAGTAAACTCGACAAGCTAGTAAATGTAGCCTCAAACTCGCCACGACAAACCCTCCTCGCTTAAGCTTGGTAACCGATCCCTTAGTCTCTCCCTAGCCATCATGATAAAACCTCTCTCGAAAGCATTCACAAACGCCACCCAAGTACCACCCGCATTTAACTTTCTCATATTTCCACCATTGACCCAGATCTCCCTTCACCGAAGGATGCCAAGGTCACTTTCAACGCCCATCCTCAATGCCTAGCATTTCAACGCTTTTACTCATCCGTTTCTAGCCACTCCCCGCCTTCAATGGCCTTTAGATCTCCAACAAACTCCTCCGTTAGACCTAAGAACTCCTCTTCAAGAAAGAAGGTCCGCCGCTCGTTGCTCGATTTCGCTCGAGAATACCTAAGGCCCCGCTATCTCTCGCCAAGGCACCCATGGCTCGCCGACCCATCGCTCGGCCACATTGGCTCGACTAACCCTTCCCGAATCGCTTAACCTCATCCCAGAATGGCACTTCTCGCCTCCTAGGCCTACCACGCCTACCACCTCTTGCTCGCCCCGACATCCTAATAAAGGTAACATGTAACGCTAGCACATTTATAAACGTACAAAACTAAACACTCACGCCCTAATGCATGGATAATCAGAATTCATTCCACGAAGCACATAAACACATATAGCACTTACGAATTTCATTTCCTGATGATGATAGTCCCAATGCTACTAGAGTAATCGTTAGAAACAAGATTGATCAAGTGCCTTTCCAACAAGACTCCTAAACCCAAAGACCCAATCAACATCCTAAAAACTAAATCCCATACCCAAATAATCACATAAGCATGTTATCACATAAACATATAACAAGACACCTAAGTCTCTATCAAGCGAGACAAACCCATTGTGATCCTAATCACTTCCCACGCATCTAAAGTATTCAACCCTAGACGCCTCGATACCAAGTTGTAACGCCTCGAAATAATGACATTTAACCCAACAATATTGACATGCTATGATATATAAAAGGATCCACGCTCTTTCATTCAACAGGTTCTATTACAAAACGACACATGTTAACAACAAAAGCAAATGCCCTAAGGGCTTACAGCCTTTCCAAGTTAACACTTGGTTACGAAAATAGAGTGCTAGCTCATTTACACATTAAGCCCTAGGCTTGAATTTACATGTAACACCGCAAAAGGAAAGACAAACAAAAGTCCATCCGCCACTAGCCTTCCAAGTTATGTCCTTGGAGGTGGCATGCTACCAAGACTCAAAAAGATGTTCCTATATAGGTGAGCTACGTACCAAAGAGAAATATACTAAACCAATCATAAATAATGACTAAAAGATTAACAATTGATAGATGGTCCATTCTCTTACATTCTTTCATCACTTCAACAAGTATAAACAAAACAGATATATTCACACTTTCCATGACAAGCATACATGCTCGCCAATATTTTCTAGATAAGCATACATGCTCTATCTACGAGTTCATCCCCTATCTCCTCCCAAAGAACATCCCTTAGAGGTCCATCCCCTATCTTCCCTAAACCGTGGAGTCCATCCCCATCTCCTCCAACACAACACAATGCATATATATATCACAATTATACACATCACATATCAATACATAAAATCTATGTATTCTTCCCATCGCTATAACCCATGACTCAATTCAACTTCAATTCTCGCTTTCCACAATTAATTATTCAAATTAATTAATCAATGTAATTAGGACGCTTCCATGATTAACATTACACCCCTTAGGTTCCAATTTCACTAATGTTTCAACATTAATCCCATGTTTCTATACCAAACATGCTTCTAGGTTTATTATAGACAAAACCCCAAACTTTTATAAAATTACACAATGGCCCAAAGTTTCCCAAAATTTCACAAACAACAACCAACATATCAAAATGCTAAAATTCAAAGACAAAATCTATAAAAGGAGTAGGATATCCCTACCTCAAAGTTTAAGCCCAAAAGGAGATGAAGACCCAAGAATCAAAGTGCTCCAAACACCGACTTTTTCAGATTAAATCGAAGCCCTCGACAACCTCTACCTTTTTAACAAAGCAAGATGGAAAGGAAATGATCCTAGATAGATCAAACCTTAGAGAGAGTAAAGTTAGAGAGAGAAGCTCAGATCCGGAGGATTGGATCAAAAGTTTATAAAAATCTGACGGAAACTCGCATTGCCGAATCGATATAAATAGGCTCGCCGAAGCGAAGACTTTGTCGCCGAGCGACTGCATTTGAAAACCGTAGCTCGAGCCAAAAGGTCTCGCCGAGCTAACATCCTAGAAGCTCGCCGAGCGAATAAAAGCTCGCTGAAAGCAGAGCTCGACCTTCAGTCCAAGAATTAGACGCGACGGAAGCGATTTCCATCGTCATGAAAGCGAAGCCTACCGTCTATCGCCGAAGCGAAGAATCACCGCCGAGCGTAAATCATGGTGTTCAGTTCACCAGACGCAGCCACTCGCCGAGCGGGCCGCCTGCTCGACCCACCAGACATAAACTCAACGCCGCCGAAGCGACAAACCTCGCTCGAGCGAAGGACAAAAATTCTGGGCAGCAACCCTTGGCTCCCAAATACAACCAACCTGAAACAAACCTGCCCAACACATCCTATAACTCAAATACAATATATGAAAGGACGTAAACAGGACAACAATCCACTACCAACATCCACGGACACACGTCCGGATCACTGTACGACAAGGGTAAACCCGGGATCGCTATATTTGGGAGCTAGGGTTTCGGACATGGAAGAGAGGAGAAGAAGAGGGGAAAAGAAAATGCAAGAAATGAGCTCAAAATCACGTTTTTGAGCTGCTGTCCCGCTATTCCCGCTCGAGCGTCCATATTCCCGCTCGAGCGGACCTGCTCCCAGCACAGATGTCAAAACTTCGAACAGGTATAACTTTTTCATGCGGACTCTGTTTTAGGTCGTTCTTGTGTCCAAATTGAAGCCCCGGAAATAAGCTTTCCAATGGTTCTAACCTCACATCCAAATTCAAAGTATGGAAGGAGAAAAGGGCAAAAGAGTGACGGCTGGTCAAAAACTCAAACTCCAAACTTGGGGCTTTTTATCTAATCTTATACAAATACCTTGTTAAGACTTCAATTAAGGTTCCAAACATCACCCAAGGGTCCTCAATTATAATATTTAAAGTCCACTCGTCAACCCATCAATATCAAGAGTCCAACAACCGTACAAGTTTTAAGGTGACGGGCACCACTTTTCATCAATCCAAAGTGAATCAAGATCCGAGTCATTACAACCTTCCCACCTTAAGAAATTTCGTCCTCGAAATTGCATCCGTCCTAACGAGAATAACAACATTATGCTCACCAATTTTTAACAACCCCTAGTTCGCAACAAAGCATGTGAGCACCCATACATATCCACCAAACCTTAACAACTTTCGCCACCTCGCTTCAATTCTAAACCCAAAATACCAAGCGTTACATTGGAACATCTAAATGAACTTCAAAATGGGCTCTATTAGTCGCATAACAGCCACCTTAATTCCATTTTTTCTTGGATAAGTCCCCAATTCCATCTTATTTACATTTTGGCCTATTTTGAGAGGTAAAAAAAAAAAAATCAAAAATTTGACTTTTTATAATTTTTTTTAAAAAATATATAAAAAAATATGATCAAAATAAACCATTAAATTAATAAATTGATATTTTTTTTCTTAATCGCCAAAATAGACATTTAAATCAACAAAATCAGATAGTAATAGGTGTTCGGTTTCTATTCCCAGAATGTAGCCATAATTTTCTCTAGATTTTTTCACTTTCTCTTTCTATATAAACATTGAAAAATGGGTGGGTGCTCGAAATTCGTGGGTCGAATTTGGGTCGAATTCGAAGAGAGAGAGAAGAGAGGGAGACGGCGGGTGCTGGTTCTCACGCCGCCTGCCGCCTGGCTCATTGGCCTCATTGCGCCTCTCCCAGCTCCACCGCGAGGAGCTCATCACCTCGCCGCCTCCGCCTCGTCGCAGCCTGTCAGCCTCCGCCCACCTCCACTTCCACCCTAATAATTGGGCCCTCCTCCTCCTCCTCCCTTCTTCTTCTCCTTCTTCTTTCTTCTTCTTCTTCTTCTTCTTCTTCTTTCTTCTTCTTCCTCCTCTTCGCTTCGATTAAACACAGAAAAGAAAGAAAAATGCACACCAAAACGACGCTGCTTTTGATGTCAAGCCAAATTCACCCACGAATTTTGAGCTACCAACCGGGTTGATAAACATTTCACCGGCGTTTCCATCAATCTTGCATGGTCATACATTCACAAATTTCAAGATTTTCTCACGACCCAAACACCACAACAAACCCATAAATCAACCCACACTCTTGTTCCTCTAAAACCCTTCCTCCATGAATGATTCAACCCGATTATAGTCTCTCCTTGCAAATTTGCGTATAATTCTATAAAAATCCTCTTTTCTTCACCCAATTCTTTTCTCAAATCAATCAATGGTCAACCCAAGAACTACATTACATCCCTAGACCTCAAATCACACAAAGAAAGCAGGATCTATGGATCTCTATACAGGCAAGGTCTACGATGTTCCGATCACAAAGATCACCCGTGGGTCAGCTCTTTTATCATTTCTCGATGTTATGTGTGTTAACAAAGTTAAGGCAAAACACCAACGACCATTTGGACTTTTGCAAATCTTGAGATTCCTACTTGGAAATGGGAGTGCATTTCTATGCACTTCGTGGATGGATTGTCACGGCCTAAGCGAGGCAATGAATCTATTTGGGTGATAGTGGATAGACTCACCAAGTCGCTTTCATTTTATTCCTATTAGTGTTCATCGAATCATGGATAAACTAGCTAGGTCAGATATTCAGGAGGTGGTGCGACTTCATGGCGCACTAATTTCTATAGTTTCGGATCGTGATCCGTTGTTTGTATGGAGTTTTGGGAGAGTTTTCAAAGATGCTTTGAGTGCTAGGTTAGACTTGAGTATGGCTTACCATCCTCGCATGTATGGGCAACCGAAGTGTAAATCGATCTTGAAGATATGTTGAGAGCTTGTGTTCTCGATCTTTGTGGTAGTTGGGAAGAACACTTGCTATTGGTGGAGTTTGCTTATAATAATAGCTATCACCGAGTATCGACATGGCCCCTTTTGAGGCTTTGTATGGGAGGCCATGTCGACACCGCTTGTTGGATGGAGGTAGGTGATGCCGTTGTTGGGGCCAGAGTTAGTGAGTGAGACCACTGAGAAGGTAAACATTATTCGAGAATATATTAAGACCGCAAAAGTCCGTAAGAGTTACGCTGATAGAAAACGAAGGGAGTTGAGTTGAAGGTTGGAGATTTTGTGTTTTTGAAGGTCTCGCCGATGAATGGTATCATGCGGTTTAGAAAGAATGAAAAGTTGGCACTTAGATTTGTGGAACCATATGAGATCACCGAGAGGATTAGTAATGTGGCTTACAAATTAGCTCTACCACCGCTTATCTATGATTCACAACGTGTTCCACGATCCTTATTGAAGTGTGTGCAAGACCCTTCCTAAGTAGTATCACCGTAGTGTTGGAGATTAGTGACGATCTAACGATGTGGTGTGACCAATTATTATTCTTGACCGAGAGGTAAAGCAAAGGCGCGCAAGAAACCTAACTTGGTAAAAGTGCAATGGAGCGAGGATGAGAACGATATTACCTAGGAGTTAGAAGAGAAAGTTCGACGATGCACCAAGAACTTTTTGTTTAGTACTTTTTCTATCGAATCTCGGATGAGATTCTTTTGAGGTGTGTATATTGTAGCAATTCTAATTTTCTTAAGTCATTATTTTATTATTATTATGGTTATTATTATCTTATTTTATTGTTGGCTTTATCAATTGGGGGGTTACATGAGATTTAATGTGATATTTAATGGATTTAATGTTGTAATTATTAATTGGGTGGTTACATGAGATTTAATGTGATATTTAATGGATGTAATGTTGTACTTATTAATTGGGTGGTTACATAAGGTTTAATGTGATATCTAATGCAACAAAGAAGTATTCAACTAGGTTATTATATATATAATCAGGTTTAGGAGATCAAAAGAAAAGGGAGAGACCAAGTTGTGAGAGAGAGAGAGAGAGAGTGAGAAATCAAAGAAGACAAAGAGAGGGATGGCGGCAAGGAAGAAAGAGGAGAGGGAAGAAAAGGAAAGATTAGAGTTTTGCTTTGGTGGTTTTATTAGTTTTTCAAATATTTCTTGGATCTTCAAAAAAAATATTGTGAGTACAAAACCCACTTCCCTTGATTTATGTTTAATTCGTTGTTTTTATTTATTTATTTATATTTATTTGAGGTTGAATTGATTTTATATTTGCATGTAGATGATTGATTGATTTTAATTATTTTGATTAAGTTGTGTATGCCACGTTAAGGGTGTTTATATGGATTTATTTTATGGTTGTAATCACACTCATGGTTATATGAAATTAAAATAAATTAGAAACCCATAAATAAATTCCTCATACTCCACCGTGACTCCATGGATTGTTGTTTTATTTGAGTGATGATGAGAAAGATTGTATAAAAAAGTGAGGATTAGACCGCGACAATCCATCCACGAGGCGACGGCAAGCCGGGCAAAAGACTCCGCCTCTCTTTGACGATTTTAAATAGTAAAAAAAACATTTATGGAAATTTGAGAATTGATTTTTGAAACTGATTAGTTGATTTTTATTTTAAAATTTCTAAATTTAAATAGCTGATTAGTTACGAATTTAAAAAGACAGCTATTTAAATTTAGAAATTTTAAAATAAAAATCAACTAATCAGTTTCAAAAATCAATTCTCAAATTTCCATAAATGTTTTTTTTACTATTTAATGTCTTCAAATGCGTCATCATTTTGAAAAGGTTTTAATTAAAATAGGAAATTTAGCCAAAATCTCTTCATTAGACCCTTGTTTGGTAAAAAAGACAGCCTAATTTATTATCTTAACACTCTTGAGTCAGAAGAATATTCACTCATTCAAAACAAAAATTAAAAAAGAAATTAGCGGAATGACATTGACCTTAGCTACCACTCTTTCTATCTTCCTTCTATATAATGTCTGAGAGCTTAAGCATAAGTTTCAGAAGTAAGAGGAACTAAGAGTAATCTCTCTCTCTCTCTCTCAAACTTTGTAAAGTTTTTATAATGGTCTCTCTCACCCAATCTGCAACTTCTTAGGCTATGTTTGGTTAATGAATTTAGGAGGTGATTTGAAATGGAAAAAAGAAAAAGCAAGTAAAATGTTAATGAAATATAATTATATTTCACTTATGTTTTACATATCTTTTCCCAATTATTTTTCAAATTTCCCTTCAAATTAATAAACCAAACACAGCATTAGCCTTAGAGGGGCGCGGTGGGAGGGTACATATTCCATATGTTTCATTTTGTTGTGTTCTATGATTTCAGTTTTTTATTAGTATTTGTATCTTTTCTTCTCGGATTAATTTAAGTTATTCTTTGAATATACATTTAATTCATCACATCCTTTTAATTTGTTTAGGTGTTGGAGAATTAATTCAAGAGTGGATATGGAACATTATTGCTTTGAGAAGGTGCTCTCTCACACATATATTACCCACACCTTGGAGATACCGAGCGCTCGCGGCAGCTCATTTACCTGGTCACAACAATGCCATCATGGATGTGGGATAATGGTGGAAGACATTGGACCCTTCAGATGACAATAAGGAGAGATGAGAGAAAGGCCTTGAAACAAAAAGAATGGCTTGCTTAGTAAGGATTAATGAACTGGAGGAGGGTGAAACAAAGGAGGTTTTACAACATTCCCGCCGCAATTCATACTGTGGAATTTGAAGGCCCTAACTCAAGCCCGTGCTCGCAGCCTCTTTCCTCTTAACTAAGACAAGGACTCAAGGAGGAACCTGCAACAAGAACAACATGTTTTTATTTATAATAAGTTTATATAACATGATGTATGTGTGCTTTTTTCTTCTAAAAAAAAAAAATCTAAGTGCATGGAAGATTGATGTCATTTGTTGATGAGTCCAACCAATTACTATATTATCAATCAATCAAACAAAATGATAAATTGCATGCTTAATTATATATATATATATATTTAATGGGGCTTGTAAGTTATGTTGTATTTTGTTTATCTTTCAAACTTGGTATGAGGCTAAAAGTTAAGTACCTAGTTAAGGAAAAAATTAAAAATAAAAATAAAATAAGAAGAAGAAGAAAAAGAAAAAGAAGAAGAGATAATTATATTCAGGACAATTCTTAAGTATGCGACATTTCCCTTAAGAGAAATAATATTCATACTTTATTTGTATATTTGTTTTCGTTTTCATTTTTATTTTTAAGACTCTCACAAAAAAAATGAAAAATAAAATGTGAGAGGCAAAAGTACGATTAAGACTTGCGAAATTGAATAGACTATTAGAAATCAAATGAAATTTTAATATTTGATTCATTTTTTATGAGAGATGATTTTTTTTTTTTTTGAAAATTTTTATACCAATATCTACAATTGAAATAATATATTTTAATATTTTAATTCTCTAAGCATTACATAATAAATGTCGAATGCTATATGTTTTATAATAAAGATTCATTTTGCTATAATTAAATAAATTTTTATAAAATTCTTAAAGCTTGTTATTTATCTTGTTTGAAATTGGGATTTGTGGGGTCATTGTAGTCATTATTGTACGGTTGATGAGTTTTATTTTAGAACTTGATAATTTAAATTATTTATTTTTTAGAGTATATTGAATAAAATATATTTGTAAAAAAATAAATGGATCGAAAATCAATAGGCCATTGAATTGTATTTGTATTTAAATAAATAAACAATAAACGTAATTTGAAATATAAAATTTAATTCAAATGTAATTGATGAGCATGTCATCGATATTTAATTAATTTGATTTTTTATATATATGTTTTATTCAATTTACCTTAAGGAAATAGTTTGGAACATCTAAATGAACTTCAAAATGGGCTCTATTAGTCGCATAACAGCCACCTTAATTCCATTTTTTCTTGGATAAGTCCCCAATTCCGTCTTATTTACATTTTGGCCTATTTTGAGAGGTAAAAAAAAATCAAAATTTGACTTTTATAATTTTTAAAAAAATATAAAAAAAATATGATCAAAATAAACCATTAAATTAATAAATTGATATTTTTTTCTTAATTGCCAAAATAGACATTTAAATCAGCAAAATCAGATAGTAATAGGTGTTCGGTTTCTATTCCCAGAATGTAGCCATAATTTTCTCTAGATTTTTTCACTTTCTCTTTCTATATAAACATTGAAAAATGGGTGGGTGCTCGAAATTCGTGGGTCGAATTTGGGTCGAATTCGAAGAGGGAGAGAAGAGAGGGAGAAAAGAGAGGAGAAGGAGAAGAGAGGGAGACGGCGGGTGCTGGTTCTGCCGTCGCCTCGCTTAGACCGCGACAATCCATCCATGAAGTCCATAGAAATGCACTCCCATTTCCAAGTAGGAATCTCAAGAGGCTGCAAAAGTCCAAACGGTCGTTGGTGTTTTGCCTTAACCTGTTGGCACACATAACATCGAGAAACATACTCTCCTGCGTCTTTCTTCATACCTTCCCACCAAAACGTCCTCTTTAGGTCATAATACATCTTAGTCCCACCAGGGTGAATCGTATATCGAGACCTATGGGCATCATCCATAATCTCTTTCCTCAATTCAACAATGTTAGGTACACATAACCTGCCCCTAAATCGCAATCCCCCATCTGAGTCCACAGACCAATCAGTAGAACAATCATCGATCAAATCCACTACAAGGTCATCGAGCTTGCTGACGAGAAACCCATCTAAATTCTGCATCTGACGAACTTTACCCAGTAACGTCGGCTACACGGTCAAACTACCTATGTATGCCTTTTCAGCACACTCTATTCCATTCCTGAATCATCACAGAAGCTATACTCCCATGTTGTCGACTAAGTGCATCAGCGACTACATTTCCTTTTCCCGGGTGATAAAGGATCTCGAAATCATAACTACTGATGAATTCAACCCACCTCTGTTGCCTCATGTTCAACTCTTTTTGAGAAAAGAGATATTTGAGGCTATTGTGATCTGTGTACAACTCAAAGTGCTCCCCAAACAAGTAGTGTCGCCACACTTTCAACGCAAAAACAACTGCTGCCAACTCTAAGTCATGAGTAGGGTATCGTCTCTCATGAGGTTTTAATTGTCGAAAAGTATAAGATACAACCTTCTGATGTTGCATCAACGCACATCCCAACCCAGTTCCACTGGCATCAGTAAACACTACTAACTTTTCCTCTTGTACCGGTATAGTTAACACCGGTGCTGCAGTCAACTGCTACTTTAACTCCTGGAAAGCTTTCTCACAGTCATCTGTCCATACGAACTTCACATTCTTGTGGGTCAACTTGGTCATGGGTACTGCAATAGTGGAAAACTTCTCTATAAATCTTCTATAATAACCGGCTAGTCCTAAAAAACTTCTCACCTCTATAGAGTTCGTGGGTTGCTTCCATTCTTTGACCGCAACAACTTTATCAAGATCTACTGCTATCCCTTGATTGGATACAAAATGACCCAAAAATCGAACTTCTTTTTCCCAAAAGTGACACTTACTGAACTTAGCGTATAGATGCTGCTCCCTCAACGTTTGCAACACAACTTTCAAGTGTTATCTGTGTTCCTCCTTATTCTTAGAATACACCAGGATATCATTTATGAAGATAATCACAAACTTATCTAGATACGGTTGAAAAATTCTGTTCATCAAGTCCATGAAATAGGCAGGAGCATTGGTTAAACCAAAAGGCATTATAGGAAATTCGTACAACCCATACCGGGTCCGAAAAGCAGTAAGCGGTATACTTTTCTCTGACACACCCATCTGATGGTAACCCGTTCTGAGATCAAACTGAGAGAAAATGGCTGCCCCCTTCAACTGATCACACAAGTCATCAATTCTAGGTAGCGGATACTTGTTCTTGATAGTCACCTTGTTCAGTTCTCTGTAATCTATGCACATGCAGAGAGTGCCATCTTTCTTGGAGACAAAGATCGTAGGTGCTCCCCACGGGGAGTTACTTGAACGAATGAACCCTTTCTGAAGCATCTTTTCCAGCTACTTCTTCATTTCCACAAGCTCTTTAGGCGCCATTCTGTATGCCGCCTTAGAAATTGGTGCAGTTCCCGGCACTAAGTTAATGCGAAATTCTACTACCCGTCGAGGTGGAGGTCCTAGTATGTCCTGAAATACATCCTCAAACTCACGTACCACATCTACCTCACTAATATCTTGCTTAGGGATTTCTATCGAGCACAAAAAAACTCGTCATCACCGACTCTTCTCCATCGCTAGAAGTATGGGTAAGCCGTGGCATACCGGGAATATCTATATTTACAGTCCTTCCAGTACAATCTAGAGTCACAAAGTGTTTTCGCAGCCAATCCATACCTAAAATAATTGTAAATCCCTTAAACCCTAAGACAATTAGGTCCGCATACAAGACTCTACCCGTAAACTCAATCTCAAAATCTTTACACATCTCATAAAGAGTAAGTGCCCCTCCTAAAGGGGTCTCCACACGAATAGGTCTAGATAAGGAAGTAGACAAACTGTCTAGATATAAAAGAATGAGAGGCACTAATATCAAAAAGTATTCTAATGGGTTCTTGAAAAAGATTAAAGATACCTTCCAGCCATCACCTTCAAGTTAAACACATAAAAACAATTCATTCATAACTACTTAGAATAAACTCAACCACCAAACTAAACGAGCTAACCCATGTTTCCACAATCCGAGGATCACCTAAACTCTCACAAGTCTAGGGTAACCTAGAGCTCTGATACCAAACTGTCACGCCCCAAAATTCGGACAATTAAATATTATATTAGGACTAACCCCAATCAATATTCCATCGTCCAAATCCTAGGGGTGAAACACAAAAACTAAACGCAAACCAAACCATTCACCATAAATTCATAACTAACCAATACCTCAACATCAAGGTAACAATAAATAGTCAAAACAATCTTAAATAAAGTACGGTTACAAACCATGCCAAATTATTCCAATACTAAAGTCATAAAAAAAATAATAAATACATAAACTAATATCAACCCTAAGCTCAAGAAAACAAAAGAAATCCAAATGACAAGTCCAACAACTAAAGTAATTCCACGTCACCACCATAGCCTCAACTAATCTCAAGAAGGAAGCTCAAGGCCATTAAATGTAACGCACCGAAAGGTTGCCAAGAGACAAAACGGGTCAGTATACAGGTATACTGGTATGAGTACAAGAATTGACACCCACGTGTCCATCAGACACAAACAAAAATATATTTAATTCTTGTTACGAGACAAGACAAGTAGTTCCAACCGCACTGAGACGAATGGGTAGTTTCCCGAGATACGGTGGCATTTAGTTTCTTGCCCGTACACAACTAAATATAAATTGATTATAAATAAACAAAATATAATTAAAAATATGGTGGGTCAGCCCTGCATAAAAAGTTAGTAAGACCCACCATCCTGCAAAACAAAGTTAGTATAATTTAGTCATAAGTAATTTGCTAAAGAAGTATAAAAATGCACCGTTTCATGCTTAAATAATTCAAATTGACCAAGACTCAAAGAACAAAAGTTGTACATAATTAAATTTCCAAAAAGACAACACAAACAAATTTAACAGAAACTGAACAGGTTGAGAGACAAACTTGATAGAAAAACCTAGATGGAATTCAATCGAAAAATCTGAAGCTGAAGATGAACAAAAACTTCCCTAAGGTGATTTTTCTTTCGGAAACGTTCAAAACATGAAAAGTGCGCAGAATAATGTTTTACTTCAATTTATGCGAAACCAATAAAAATGAGCTCGTTTCGTGGGTTAAAATAGCCTATAAAATCTGCATTATCAAAATGAATCAAACCGACAATAACCAAGGTCATCCGATTATAAGTTCTAATCGATCTTTTTAATAAAAAGCTGCAACACAAAAGTTGTCCAAAATCACGTATGCATGCCTCTGCTCAAATCTCATAATTTATCGAAATCGTTTACTATTTATCAACATGTACAAATCAATACAATTCACACTATATCAATAAACTCATAATTCAATTCTTTGTTCCTTAACTCCACCACTTCGGCCCTCCACTTCTGGCCTACACATATATCCCATGTGCCTCCCGTATATCTAACACCGCTCCGAAGCCAAACTTGCACGGGGATATCGTCCCGAGTTTGACTCACACTCCCCGGATGGTTAGCATATACGTACGCGCGTAAATCAAAGCACTCGTCTACTCATGAGAACGAGGCAACAATATAAATAACATCTCATCAACATCATGAGACAAATATAACAATGTCGGGCATAAGGCATTAAACAACTCTCATAATCCTCACTTTTTTATACACTCTTTCTCACCATCACTCAAATAAAACAACAATCCATGGAGTCACGGTAGAGTATAAGGAATTTGTCTATGGGTTTCTAATTTATTTTAATTTCATATAACCATGAGTGTGATTCCAACCATAAAATAAATCCATATAAACACCCTCAACCTGGCATACATAACTTAATCAAAATAATTAAAATCAATCAATCATCTACATGCAAATATAAAATCAATTCAACCTCAAATAAATATAAATAAATAAATAAAAACAACGAATTAAACATAAATCAAGGGAAGTGGGTTTTGTACTCACAATATTTTTTTTGAAGATCCAAGAAATATTTGAAAAACTAATAAAACCACCAAAGCAAAACTCTAATCTTTCCTTTTCTTCCCTCTCCTCTTTCTTCCTTGCCGCCGTCCCTCTCTTTGTCTTCTTTGATTTCTCACTCTCTCTCTCTCTCTCTCTCTCACAACTTGGTCTCTCCCTTTTCTTTTGATCTCCTAAACCTTATTATATATATAATAACGTAGTTGAATACTTCTTTGTTGCATTAGATATCACATTAAACCTTATGTAACCACCCAATTAATAAGTACAACATTAAATCTCATGTAACCACCCAATTAATAATTACAACATTAAATCCATTAAATCTCATGTAACCCCCCAATTAATAAAGCCAACAATAAAATAAGATAATAATAACCATAATAATAATAAAATAATGACTTAAGAAAATTAGGGTCGCTACAGTTGCACAGACCAAGGTGTATGTTGAAGATATCCAAATTGTTCCAAGTATAGACATATAAAGAAGACAAACATACAAGCATTCAAAAAAAGAAGTTGTGTTTACATTCAAAAGAAAGCACATCGGCCATGTGAAGAGCTAATATTGTTCCAGAGAAAGAAAAAGTACAAGGAACAAAAAAAATGAGAAAAACATCAAACTAAGATTCTTCGGCACCGCTGGCTGGCTAAGTCTGGAGTTCGAAAGACTGCTGAGAAGACATCTCGACAGCCTTCTCAGCCACAAGCTCAACATCTATTTCTTCAAGGGTTTGGTCAAGGCTCTTGTCGGCAATAGGAGGGTCCGACGTTGTCTTCTCGGGAACAATGTCTGTGGAGACCTCACCCTCCTCGTCCTGAGTCAAGTTTAGGACTTGCTCATTTGGGGTAGGGGGCGTGGCCCCAGCATCATCCTTCTTCTTCCTCACCAAAGCTTCATCCTCAGACTCAGAATCGTCTTCAGATTGGCTTGGTGTGGGGGGGAATGGAAGGGGAAGGACATCGGCATTTCTAAGGGGGGGAGTCCTCGGGGACATCAAGCTTTTTGAGGGCAGCCATCCAACCAAGGGTGAAACCTTTGTTGCATGTCTGCATCACCTACTTTTTGTAGTCCTCCTTGACATCGGCCGCCCCCTCAGAATACGCTCTCTCATCAGCAGCCTTGATCTCAGCCTCCTTTGTGACCAAGGCATCTTGAAGTTCTTTCTGGGCCTGGATCATCTTTTCCTCGTCCTCTCTCTTTTCGGCCTCGAGAACCTTCCTGATGGCCTCTGCAGTGTCTGCTTTCTCCTCGGCCTCATCTTTGGCCTTGACGGCTGCCTTAGCCTGGTCTGATAAAGTCCTCATCTTTCCCTCAATCCTTTTAAGGGTCTTCTGCAGACTAGCAACCTCCCTAGTCTTGTCGGCCAACGCCTTCCTTGTCTCAAAAGATTGCATTGAGAAGGAATAGGCGTGCTGGATTGCCTGAAGAAAAATGGACAGAGCAGAAGTTATTAGAAAATTTTCTAAGTATAAAATAGAGAAAGAAAAATTACCAAATAAAGGGGCTTACTTTAGCAGAGTGCTGCAGCATCAAGGAGAAGTTTTTATACTCAGTCATCTCGGCATTGCGGTCGAGATCCCTAGAGAGGAGCAATGCTGTAATAAGGGCAACACCGACGTTGATGTCGTCGGCACTATCATCAACTTTGACCGGCCTGTCCTCCAAAGTAATGGGTGGAGCCCAGGGGGCATCAGACTTCATGGAGCCCGAAGCTGTGGCTGACTCTGATCTCGGCCTTTTAGACTGAGTTGATTGAGATGGTTCGGTATCGGCGGACCCCTTCTCGGCAGTAGAAGAGGTCTTCTGACCCTCAGCCAATTTTGAAATTGGCAAGGTGTCCTCAGTATCAATCTAAGTCACCGTTGCCTTTGGCTGCGCCTTCTTGAGTCTTTTTTGCTTTTGCTTTGGTTGAGGCTAGGTTTGTGCTGGTTGAACGTCAACTGAGTTAGGGATGTGGACTGGACTTGATCAGATTATTATTCAAGAATTAATCAAGTAAGTTATTTAATTTATTTTCGGTGTTATTATTATTTATTTAAATCAGATTTTAATTTTGTTTTTGTAACAAAATAAAATATGTTTTTATTTATTTATTTCTAGTTTGATTTTGTAATCAAACAAATTCTCTCATTACCTTTATTTCTTTATATTCTGGTTGTTGTTTAGTACACAACAGAATTTAAACTATTTGAATACAGCGAAAATTGTCCAACATGTACTAGCCATAAAGGAAATATTAAAAACTGGTATTCTAACAACATACATAGAAACCGATTACAGAACCCAATACAATCAATCTATGGATCAACATATTAGATAGTGAGGAAAGTTTTTTATGTTTAAAAAAAAAAACACAGTTTGTGATTTAAAAGGCTCTTAACAATGTAGCCCAGTCAAAATAATAAGCAAAATAAAAAACCCATCAAAGAAAAGTATGGAATGGCTCTACCCAGAAAAGGTTTTTCTTTTAAGGGTAAGAAAATGAAAACTCATAAAAGAAAACTATTGAATGGTTCAACCTGTAAGTGTTTTTTCGTAAAAGTGTTTTTTTTTTTTTCTTCGCTTTTTCTGGGTGAGAAAATAGATACTGAAGGGAGAAACTTTTTAGGGTTTGGCTGTGAGGTGGAAAAAGGAGATAGGAAGACGTAACTGACGACAAGAGCAATAAAGAAAGGGCATTTAAGAAGAATAAACAAGAGAGAGATGCTATATGGAATTTGCATTTAATGGAAGCTGAAAAAGAGAAGACAACATACACACACACACACATATATATATATATATATATGCAAGAGAAGTGTGCCTTTAGATTGAGACATTGTTCCTAATGGTAAAGGAGAGAGAGGTGAGAATTGAGGTCTAAGATGGCATCGTGGGAGTTAGAGAAATGATTTTCAGAAGAATCTGCGGATGATGATGATGATGAGAACCCAACACCACCACCTGCGTCTGTGTCGTTGGCGATGTTGTTGTTTTCATATAGA
This sequence comes from Camellia lanceoleosa, assembly GCA_025200525.1. Classification (NCBI taxonomy): domain Eukaryota; kingdom Viridiplantae; phylum Streptophyta; class Magnoliopsida; order Ericales; family Theaceae; genus Camellia; species Camellia lanceoleosa. The sequence continues at coordinate 122,802,918 of CM045771.1, read as the reverse complement.
GAACAGTTTTACAGAGATCTCTCTAACGATGTTGTGATCATCGCCATGTTTGGAGCTGTCATTATCACTACTGAAAAGTATTGTAACCAGAAATTAACAATGTCAGGTATAAATAGTGGTTTATGGTTGGATCTTTTTCTATGAAATAGCAACAAATTAATTTGTTATTATCTGCTATCCAGAAAATATTCATCAAATATTAAAATTCCATATATGTGAGGATCCGTAATAACTACTGCTACTATCTTCCTTATCCAAACCTAAAATATATACTCAAATCCAAATCCAAACTCAAACCTAAACCTCACCTCTATATAAGAGGAAACTGAGAGAGAGAAGAATAAGAAAAAAAAGAAAAAAAAAAGAAAAAAAAGAAAAAAAAAAAGAAGAGAAAGGAGAGAGGATTAAAATGAGGGTTTTTAAACTTGGCCCAGATTAAAGGATCATTTGTGCTTTTGACGATAAGAGAAACAACAACAATTCCACACTCCTTTTTAGTGCCTTCGGGGATATTTTTATTTAGAGGAATCTTATACCAACAAAATTTTTATTTATATATAATATGATTGTGTTTTTATGACATTTTTTTATTTTTTCAAATAAAACATACATTTAGTATTCTCCTTATAATTTTTTAAATGTTATTGACACATAATTGTAAATGCTTTTTATTTCAAAATTTTATGTTTCGTTTTGGAATAAATTATTTTAGTAATTTTTTTTAATTTTTTAGCAAAAATATGAGTAGAAAAATTATTATATTCAGAATGACTTTTTGATTTTTTATAAAAAAAAAAATATGCAAAAAGTAAAGAGAAAAGAGAATTTTTATTTTATTTTATTTTTGTATAATTTGTTGAATTTTTAACTTTTTTTAATAATTTTTTAACTTTTAAACTAAAATGTGATATTTCTAAACGAGGTCTTAAGTTTGAATCGCCTCTTTATTATAATAATTAATTAGTACTAATCTATTAACATTTACTGTTGACTAGCATCTTCCGGTGACTAAAATGAATCAGTTTTATTTCATTTAATAAAGCAAACAGTTTTGTTTTTTATTTATTTATTTATTGATATGTAATATTACAATTCATAATATGAATATGAAATAAAAGAAGAATTCTAAAATACACCCCTTTTAATGCGAATCTAGGTTTTCTATTCTCTTCTGTGCTCCATTCTCTACCCCATTATATTTTATTGGTTTACGAAACTGTCCATATTGAATCGAGATCTCCTATTTCCTTCTATAGTCCATTCCCTACCACATTATATCGACAAAGATAACATGAAATAAATATGCAATCGGTTTTTAAATATGAAAATAACTATTGATTGCACAATACAAATAAACATGGGAAATATTAAATATTAGAGATAAATTTTCATGAAAAGACAGTTGAGAGATTAGAGAGGGATTTTCTTGAAGAAACATAAACTTGCATTTGGGAATACTTGAATGGGAGATTTGGTCAAAACCCACTCATAATAAAATTTTAACATAATAAGGACAAGTATAAAAAAAGATTTCTTGAAAAATCTAGCACATACCACTATTATCAAAATATTAAACTTTAAAATAATGTAACTTTTGATGTAGATGTCAATTTTTAATAAAATTAGTATTTTTAGAATCGTTTCATCAAGATCTACCAAATAAGATTCATGAGATGATGAAATTTTAAAAAAAAAAAAAAAAAAAAGTTATATCATGAAAAGTAATTGTAAATATAAATAATATTTTCTGTTTGGATGTATATAATTTGTATTTCATTGTTTGATAGTAACATGTTGCTTATGTTTATAGTAATATGTTACTCTAGTAATGTTATCCAAAAAAAAAAAAAAAAATATATTTTAATTTATCAATTATGTACTTTCTTTTTTTTTTTATTTATATTAAATAAATAAAATAAATTAATCTCAAATAAGGGTCTAATGAAGAGATTTTGGCTAAATTTCCTATTTTAATTAAAACCTTTTCAAAATGTTGACACATTTGAAGACATTAAATAGTAAAAAAAACATTTATGGAAATTTGAGATTTGATTTTTGAAACTGATTAGTTGATTTTTATTTTAAAATTTCTAAATTTAAATAGCTGTCTTTTTAAATTTGTAACTCATGCCTTAGAATTTTCTTCCCAATAACATTTAGGAAGACAATAAAGATTCCGACCCCCTAGGGTGCTTTGAAATCGTGTGTGATTGGCCAAAAAAAAAAACTGTTTTTTTTTTTTTTTTTTGGCCACGCCATCGAGGTGCCACTCTTGGGGTCAGATTTTGAAATTCAAAAATTATGGAATTATTTATATTTTAAAATTTGTTAATATAATGGGTTAGTTAATAGCATTTTCAATTTTTTTTAATTATAAAAAATTTAAAAAATTTCTATGAAGAATTAGAGATCTCAGGCTCTTGGTTAGAGACCCCCCTTTTTTTTAATATATAGTTTAGACAATAATAATAATTATTTTTTATTTTATTTTATGAGAGATGTTAATCAGGTTCTTCAATTTTTATGCGTTTTTATAGCATTTACTCTTTAAAAAAAGCATAAAAATTAGAGAACCCGATTAACATCTCCCATAAAATAAAATAAAAAATATAGGAGCATGGGAGATGTTAAACCTTCGACCACTATAAAAAATAATTATATATTTTAAAATAATTAAATATTTAAATAATTATTTTTTTATTTTATTTTATGGGAGATGTGAATAGGGTTCTCTAATTTTTATGTTTTTTTATAGCATTTTCTATAATAAAAAAAAACAAAAAAAAAAAGCATAAAAGTTGGAGAACCCGATTAACATCTCCCATAAAATAAAATAAAATAAAATAAAAAATAATGATTATTATTGTCTATACTATATACTAAAAAAAATAAATAAATAGGGGATCTCTAACCAAGAGGCTGAGATCTCTAATTCTTCATAGCAAATTTTTAAATTTTTTATAATTAAAAAAAAATTGAAAATGCTATTAACTAACCCATTATATTAACAAATTTTAAAATATAAATAATTCCATAATTTTTGAATTTCAAAAAGGATAGATAAATAAAGGGAAAAAAAAAAAACTTTCCTAATCTCACTAATCTTCCTAAATGTTATTGGGAAGAAAATTCTAAGGCATGAGTTACAAATTTAAAAAAACAGCTATTTAAATTTAGAAATTTTAAAATAAAAATTAACTAATCAGTTTCAAAAATCAATTCTTAAATTTCCATAAATGTTTTTTTTACTATTTAATGGCTTCAAATGCGTCAACATTTTGAAAAGGTTTTAATTAAAATAGGAAATTTAGCCAAAATCTCTTCTTTAGACCCTTGTTTGGTAAAAAAGACAGCCCAATTTATTTTACTTCATAAATCTTCTAAAGAGAAAATACATAATTGAGCAAGGAAATATTAATATATCTTCTTTTTTTTTTCTTGGATAATATTACTAGAGTAACATGTTACTATAAATCAGAGCAACATGTTACTATCAAACAAAGAAATATGTTATATCTTACTATCAAACAAAGTAACATATTACTGTTTACATCAATTTTCATGATCATAACTTCTTTCCTTTTTTTTTTTGTTTAAAGAATTTCATGGTCATCATGAATCTTATTTGGTAGATCTTGATGAAATGATTCTAAAAATACTAATTTTATTAAAAGTTGACATCTACATCAAAAGTTATATTATTTTAAAGTTTACTATTTTGATAATAGTGGTATCTATTAAATTTTTCAAATTTTTTTTTTTTTTAGGAGTGATGGAGATCCCCTCCAATCACCACCCCCACACACACGTGGCAGATGGTGATTGGAGGACAAGGGAAACAAAAAAAAAAAAAAAAAAAAAAGAAAAGAAAAGAAAATCCAACCAATGAGAGAGAGAGCAGGTCAAAGGGGGTAGGAAAAAAATGGGGTCTTAGACATTTTTGAAGGGAAGTGATTGAGACCCCCTCCAATCACCACCCCCACCACCCCCACACACACGTGACGGGTGGTGATTGGAGGAGAAGGAAAAAAAGAAAAAGAAAAAGAAAAAAGAAAAACTGGCCAATGAGAGAGAGAGGGGGTCAAAGGGGGTGCCTCCTTGAAGGGGTCCAACTCATTTTCCTTTTGTTTTTTTTTATGCTTGTCCTTACTGTATTAAAATTTTATTATAAGTGAGTTTTGACCAAATCTCCCATTCAAATATTCCCAAATGTAAATTTATGTTTCTTCAAGAAAATCCGTCTCTAATCTCTCAACTGTCTTTTCATGAAAATTTACCTCTAATATTTAATATTTCCCATGTTTATTTGTATTGTGCAACCAATAGTTATTTTCATATTTAAAAACTGATTGCATATTTATTTCATGTTATCTTTGTCGATATAATGGGGTAGAGAATGGAGAATAGAAGGAAATAGGAGATCTTGATTCGCTATGGACAGTTTCATAAATCAATAAAATATAATGGGGTAGAGAAAGGAATAGGAAATCTAGATTCGCATTAAAAGTGGTGTATTTTAGAATTCTCCTTTTATTTCATATTCATATTATGAATTGTAATATTATATATCAATAAATAAATAAATAAATAACAAAACTGTTTGCTTTATTAAATGAAATAAAATTGGTTCATTTTAGTCACCGGAAGATGCTAGTCACACAGTAAAATGTTAATAGATTAGTACTAATTAATTATTATAATAAAGAGGCGATTCGAACTTAAGACCTCGTTTAGAAATATCACATTTTAGTTTAAAAGTTAAAAAATCATTAAAAAAAGTTAAAATTCAACAAATTATACAAAAAAAATAAAATAAAAATTCCCTTTTCTCTTTACTTTTTGCATATTTTTTCATAAAAAATTAAAAAGTCATTCCGAATATAATAATTTTTCTATTCATATTTTTGCTAAAAAATCAAAAAAAAATATTAAAATAACTTGTTCCAAAACGAAACATAAAATTTTGATATAAAAAGCATTTACAATTATGTGTCAATAACATTTAAAAAATTATAAGGAGGATACTAAATGTATGTTTTATTTGAAAAAAAAAAAAAAAAAAAAAAAAAAAGACCTAAAAACACAATCATATTATATATAAATAAAAATTTTGTTGGTATAGGATTCCTCTAAATAAAAATATCCCCAAAGGCACTAAAGGAGTGTGGAATTGTCGTTGTTTCTCTTATCGTCAAAAGTACAAATGATCCTTTAATCTAGGCCAAGTTTAAAAACCCTCATTTTAATCCTCTCTCCTTCCTTTTTTTTTTTTTAATCTCTTCTTTTCTCTCAGTTTCGTTATATAGAGGTGAGGTTTAGGTTTGAGTTTGAATTGGATTTGAGTATATATTTTAGGTTTGCATAAGGAAGATAGGAGCAGTAGTTATTACGGATCCTCACATATATGAAATTTTAATATTTGATGAATATTTTCTGGATAGCAAATAATTACAAATTAATTTATTGTTATTTCATAGAAAAAGATCCAACCATAAACCACTATTTATACCTGACATTGTTAATTTCTGGTTACAAAACTTTTCAGTAGTGATAATGACAGCTCCAAACATGGCGATGATCACAGCATCGTTAGAGAAATCTTTGCAAAACTATTCTTTATACGAAAGCAACAACATCGCCGACGACACAGACACAGGTGGTGGTGTTGGGTTCTCAGTATCATCATCATCATCCTCAGATTCTTCTTCTGAAGAAGAAGATAGCTCTTTCGATGGAGAGGATGGTGAGAAAGATGACCATGTAGTGGTGGTTGCGGGTTGCAAGAGCTGTCTGACGTATGTCATGGTCCCCAAACAGGTCGGAGCTATTTGCCCCAAATGTTGTGGTCAACTGCTCCGTTTTGATCCAATGGCATGCGATTTGGTTCCTTTTACCTAATCACAAATTAAGGAGCTATTCGTACCTAATAATTTCTCGGTATAATGGCATTTGGTATGATTTTAATTTAATTTTTTTTTTTTTACTTTTCAATAATAAAAAAACGTTTCCTTCTCAATGAACTTGTTTCATTGATTTGATAACAAAATATTATGTCATTTTCATTTTGAATAAAGATTGAGAGCTTTATTTTTGAAGCTATAAAAAGATCTCTAGTAATGTAGTAAGGAGTGGAGTCCACATGTAATGTGATGTGTGAGCCTATATTTTGGTTTTTATTTTTTCTCTTGCCACATCATTATAATTCTCTTCAGAGTTTCAAAATTAAAATTCTCTATCATTATTGTTTCATTTTACGGCATATCTTAAAAAATGTAAAACATACTGAGAATCAATTTGTTAAAGATAACATGAATTGAAAGCTACAATCCTCTGTTATAGAGGTATTATTGAGTTCAAATTCCCTCATGAAAGCACATCCCTGTTCCAAGTAGATATTTTTAAAAAATTGAAAATCAATGACAATACACTTCACTACTACCACTTCCCCTTGCGTTGGATCAAGAATCTCTGTACTGAATCACTCTATAATGGTCTCGTTGTGGTAATTCAATAGTTTAAATTGTGATTTTAATATCTTTTTATTTCAATTTTAACTTGACTTACTGGATAAACCGTATAACATTACTATGTAAAATCATAACCCAAAAAAAAAAAAAAAAAACACTCCTTTCTGTTTGTCCAACTTTTCATTTCAATCAAATTTTGACTTCGTAATTCTTTGATTGTATTTGTATTTAAGTGGAGAATACAATGCATATCCTACAAAAATGTGTATAACATGGGCAGCAAGCAAAACCCACTTCTTTTTTTCTTTTTCTTTTTTTTTTGGTAAAATCAGGGCAGAAGCCAATACTCCAGAATAACACTACAAGAGGAACCAATCCCCCATATGTCACTTTCTAAAGCCATAGCCAAAACAGAGGGCTCATCTACCAGATATTCACTGCCAACATCCATACCAAGGGCCCTTTTGCAAGAATATCAGCACACACATAACCTCAAGCCAGATTTGTTGTAGGTCGCACTCGCAACTCTTTTCCATTAGCTCCCAAATTTTTTGACAAATATTGAACTGAGGGCAGTAGGTTCGTCTTTGTCACTTTTAAGCTCATACACTATTGCACAAAATGTTGATTGATATTCTAAAATTCATTTGAACTTATCTTTAAAAAAAATTAAAAAGAAAAATCCATTTGAACAGACATTTTACAGGGTGGGACAAATTGAACCTTCTCTTATTTTCACAATTTCCGCAGAGAGAGAGAGAGAGAGAGAGAATTCAAACTATGTCGGCTCTAGAAGTGCAGATTTGTTCACCTAATGTGAACAATACACACTCTCCCATTGGTGGATGAGTGAGATGGTCCCACATTTATTTTCAAAAAAAATTCAATCAATGAAAATGCGATGTTTATAGCTTTGGAGTAGTGTTGTTGGAGATTTTGACAGGAAAAATAGCGACATCAATTAGTGGAGGAGGAGATGTGTCGAAATGGGTTCGAGGGACAATGCGTGAGAAGGGGATGTGGGAAGTGCTTGATTTTGAGCTGTTGAGGTACAGAGAGATGGAGGCAGAGATGGTGGCGCTCTTGAAAGTGGCTCTGCTTTGCTTGGCTGAGTCAGAGAGAGATCGACCGAAGATGGGTGTGGTGGAGAAGATGATTGAAGATATCATGAAAAAAGGTGGTGGTGGTGGTGTGTGCTCAGATTCTTCTCCTTCTCTGTCAGAAAGTACTCCCAACTTCACTAGTAGCTGATACCAGCCAGTGAGAGTTCACATTAATACATATGTAGTAGTTAGATATATAACTTAAGAGTTGATTTTGTCGGACATATTGTTGTTGATGAGCATATTTGATGTTTCTTGACTATGAATTGTGTGTGAAATAAATTTTTTTTTTTTTTGTGTTTTCTTGTTCTGTAATTGGAGTGCATATACAACACATGGTTATATGAACAATTTGTAAAAACATCAATTTAAACCCTCAATCACTAACAAGCTTAATTTCCCAACCTCTGAATTAGTTAAGGTCACATGGGAAGTGCTCTGTGTACCGAGTCAAACCACCACTGTAATTTGATTTCAAAATTAATCATGATAGACTAATAAATTAGATTGATTTTCCTTTTTTTTTCTTAAAATACAATTTATATCTCTGACTTACTTCTAAGCGTAACGGTTAAAGAAGTATTGTCAGTATTATTTAGGAGTTGTTTGGCATCCCCTAAATAATTTATTTTTTTATCTTTTTTTTTTATCACATCACCTTTCTACTTTTTTACACATTCTTTTTTATAAAAAGTTAAAAAATACACTTATTTATATTATTCTAAACAACCTCTTAATTCTTCTTTTTGACGAAAGCAAAACTCTCAACTCTTCTTATGTGAGTTAAGAATTGCCGCCTTGATAAAGAAGAAACCTCAGACCTTTATAATCGGTCTTATGGGTGGTCTTTTTTTTATTTATTTTATTATTTATTTATTTATTTTTTAAGTAAAGTGGTATATGCTAGGGTGAACAACGGATATATCGATCCAACTAAACTACCAACTCGAACCGAGTCGCCGCATTTTGGACAGATACGTGATGACAAGCAGACGGTTACGGATTGATTTTTTTCCAATCCGTGTAGTTTTGGATGGATGACGAATTTGAGGTTCCTTTAGCCGCAACCGAACCGCCAAACCGTAAACATCTCTAATAATTTGTAAGACTTTGTATTTTCAATTTGTTTAGATATTTTGTTTGTATTTTCAATTAAAAAAAAGTTTAAAATATTCTGATAAAAAAAATTTTCAATTTAAATATATTTTTTGAATTGAAAATAAATGTATTATTTATCTATATTTTTTGATTTTAAAATCTAACTCTAAAAATAATAAATAAAAAAGATGATATATGTTGGTTGATTTTTGTTTTCAAAAACAGATATAGATATAGCAATATAGAGACATAAAATCTCTTCTACAGCTCTGTTCATGGTTTTGCTAGTTTGAATTTTTTTTGTATTTTAAGAAGCACAAATTGTAATACCTTATATGGATGAGACGTGCTGTGATTATAATATGTGGATGAGGCATGCTGTGATTATAATATGTAAATGAGGCATACTGTGATTATAATATGTGGATGAGGCATGCAGTAATTTTAATATTCTAAGGTTTCAAACTTTCTTTCTTTGGATGAGGCATGCAGTGATTGTAATATTTTTTTTAGTCATTGACTGTAATACATATTTTTTTAGGAAGTGCACAAGTTGAATTATGTTAAAATTTTATAAAATTTGAAACCACCAAACCAATTCGCATTAATCCGTTAATCCATCAATCTGCTCAATCTATATCCGCTGGATTGCGAGACGGATGCGGATTGATTTTCTCTAATCTGTCAATCTAGTGGATGCAAGTAGTTCAAGGCCATGACAACACCAGAAAAACTGAGGGACCAGAAGGAGAGAGAGAGAGAGAGAGAGAGAGGGAATAGAAACGAAAGAAGGGGCCACAATGTCACAAGAATTGTGCATTCTTACATGATGTCAGATAGCCATATATTTAAGAGGAGCCAGTTTTTCTTTTAAGAGGTGGGTTGGGTGTCAATGGGCTGGCATGGGGTCCTACAAGGGCTGGCCATATTTGCCAAGTAATAGCTTTTGTGTTCTATATTGCACACTAGTCTTGCCATTGGTCCATGAAATCTTTATTGTGGCAATCCTTGTTTGGCCTGTATAAATACACCCCATGAAATATAGGCTAAGTGTGCCCAGGTTCTAACAAAAAAATTCATGAACCAGCAATATTTTTGCCCAACCAATCTTCAAACTTGTGTAAAAATGAATTCCCTAATGAATTTTTGCTTCATAGATAGCTTGCACTAGGAACTCTTTGTTAGCCCACTGAGTGCAATATACTCCAAGACTGCCTTTAATTTAATTTTCTGTGAATTTTTTTTGGTCAGTGATAATTTTATTTTTTTTATTTTTTTTTTATTTTTATTTTTTTTGGGGTCAATAAAATATAGGGGAATATCAGATAAATGTGAAACAGAGAAATTAATTGTAAATCAATGGAATGAAAGTGTAGCATCTGTACAAATGTTTAATATTGTCCTGAATCAAACACTAACAAAATATGTTTATGAAAACATTTCGAAACACTTCTGATCACCATTCAACTCATAACAATTCATGCCGTATGAGCTAGAGAAGACCAACTTGCACACTCATGAGATAATTAAAGCAATCATCATTTAAAAAAAGGAAAAAGAAAAAAAAAGAACAAGAACAAGAAAAGTAAACAATCTCTCTGGCAAATTTGAATTTTGATTGCACTACAATGGGGAAAGAAAAAAAAATTGTCTTGAAACAACATTGGCGAGGCAACCACACTCCTTTATCATGAGGAACTTGTAAGAAACTAATTGCTAAATTCAAAATGAAACATCCTGTTCAATACAAAATGAGTAGTGTAGAAAAAGAATTGCATCATCTAGGTTATTTTCTTTTCTTTTCTATTCTAGAATCTGAACAACAATTCACAAAGGAAGTTACAGAAGAAAAAAAAAATAAGGAAAAAAAAGGAAGAAATGAATAGTAATATGAGAAAGAGGATTGCTATGTATGGATTTTAACATTTTTTTTTTCACCTACTGCATTGTTTATTGTGTAAACAAAAATATTAGATATCTCAAAAATTTTACTAAAATTTTTACCAAATGTCTTACATAATTGTGGAATCTATATGAAAACTACATGAGTCATATAGTATGGGTCTCACACCTATGTGAGATATTTGGTAAAAATTTTGGTAGAACTTTTGAGACCTTCGGCATTACTCTGGTGTAAATCTATGTTGGAAGTGGGAAAAAAAAAAACTCTTAAAATTCAAGAAATGACGTATTGTCTTCCTGTGAGAAAATCTTCTTCCACTAATTCAATCATTACAATAGGAGAGGGAAACATGAGAAGCGGTGTTTTCTTTTCCCCCAAAAAAAAAAAAAAAAAAAAAAAAAAAAAAAGAAAAAAGAAAAAGAAAAAATCATATTCTAGCAGTAAATCAATCATTAGAATTGGTGAGTGAAAATAGATAAGCATTACCCTTTAGATCATGTTCTTGCTTCAGTTGGACTGATGAGTCGACTTCTTCTTTCAGCTCCCTGCAAGACAAACTTATATTAAAAAAATGGCCCATAAGAAATTATTATTTGGAACATTATTGTCACTTTGTATATCATGAACACACATGACATGTATGCTAGCAAGATAGATTGGCTCATGCAAACAAGTGATCAATTGGCTTTGACACTTGGGATAATTAACAATAGCCAGTTATAAAATCACAATTCATGCTTAGGGTGGTAAAATGGCTATTGGATACACACCAACTATCATTCCAGTGGCATACTTTTGTTGGGACCAAAAATAACCAAAATCAGAGGACTCTACTGAAATGCCCAAAAAATAGTAAATGTTCCTATAACTCCTTCATTGAGAACGCGGAGTGCTTGTGAGAAATCAATCAGGCAATATGAGCTGAATCATTCCCGGTGATAAGTGTGTGATCAAAATAAATGAGAAGAATTATCATTGTAGAAGAAGTCTTCTGAACAAAAAGTGAAAGACTCACAGTGACTATTGGTGAAACCAATAGAGAAGAAAAGAGGAGAAAGCAGAAAATCAAGCTTGACGGACTTGATTAAGGCCATATAGAGCTTTGTTAATCATACAAACAAATTGGGAATGCAATGAATTTGTGAAACCCTATGGTTGAGTAGACCTTTTCTTCCAAAATGCCATCGAGAAAAGCATTAATTGAAGATGTCCAATGCCTCATAGCCCAGTTAATGTGAAGGGCCAAACACAAAAAGATCCGAATGATGGGTTGCTTTGTCACTGGACTAAACGTATCATGGTAATGAATACCTTCGTCTTCAAGACACTCCTTGGCCACTAATCTAGCTTTATGTTTGGCTATAATAACCTCAAAATTTCTTTTTAGACGAAACCCCACTTCAACCCAATAGCCTATTTATGAGAAGGCAGTGGAACGAAGGTCCAAGTACTCTACTTTCAAAGAGCCTGAAACTCCTCCATCATCGCAGCAAACCAGGCTTGGGATTTGAGAGCCTCAGTAAAAGACTTTTGTTTAGTAAGACAAAAAGAAGGAAAAGAAATAGAGGAAAGATTTTGATCAAGTTATAGGATGAAAATTTGGAGGTTGAGAAGAAGGGAGAGCAAGTCAATAAAAATAGAATTAATGGGAATAGATTGTGGAGGTGGCAAAGAGAAAGAAGGATGTTAAGCAAATATAGAACTTAAACTGAAACATTGAACTAAAAGCTCTATCAAATAGTTCATAGAACAATAATTTTTAGTCAAAATTAGCATTAACGACATAATTAATATTGTCACCGTGTGACAAAGTCCTAATCCTAACGCAATAAAGTTTACCCAAAATTTTTCGAACTTGAAGTAAATCAATTATTCAACTTATTTTGCATTCTATTTTTTTTCCAAAAATTTATGATGTTTATAATCACACCAATATTGGTTTAATTATATTCAATAATTTAACAAAATCTCAAGAAAATCCTCTACCATGCTTGCCCTTTGGATCTTTTGTTTCAAGCTCATCATCAATTATTAAAAAAAAAAGAAGAAAATATTGAATAACAGTAGCAAAAAAAAAAATACAAACCTGTATTCAATTGATTCTTTGGACTCAAATGGAACAATAGGCTGTTTTTCATCAAAAATTCCAAGAAGTGGTTTGATAGCTTCCGATTCATTGACAAAAACTTGCTTACCATGCACCCCCATCGACGAACACGAAGCTTCCACATCCACCTTAATTGCACATTGTCTCGCCACATCAAACCCTAACATATTATACCAATCTTCATCAAAAAACACCAACTCATCGTCTTCAATGCCTCGATCACAATCAGATCTTCGATGAGAACCCATCATTTGATTACAAATTGCATCATAACCACTGAAAGAATCAACATTAGGGTTTTCTTGTTCTTGCGCTGCGCGACACATGTTAAGATGTTGATGAACAAGCTCGAGTTCGGCCTCATATTGTTCAATATGTTTTTGTAATTGACAAATTCTCCTATAACAGCCGCCAACAGGATCGATGGCACGTAGATTGGAGTGAGCTATGATTGACTTCATGGCGGTTTCTTGATCACAAGGTTGAATATTTTTGAGAACTTTCATGATGTTGCCAACTCCAAAGAGCTTGTGAGCGTTGAGAAACTGTTTGTGTTGGTGTGCAGGGAAGTAGGGAGCAAGAGGGCAATTGGGTGCGCATTTTCTTCGCTGGTACTTGCACGCGGCGCAAGCTTGTGAGCCAGTGGTGGAGCCTCCTGGTCCAACCCTTGTGCTGGTATTTGTAGGAGTGTCGTTAATATTTGTGTTGGTGTTGGCGTTGATGTTGGAGTTGTGATTGATGGTGTTCCTCATTTTTAGGGTATGCTTGAAATTTTTCCGATGTTTGCTGAAAAGAGAAAGACAGTAATTTTGGAGAGAGAGAGAGAGAGAGAGAGAATTTTAAGAGATTTGGGATGGGATATATGATGGGGTGAGAGAAATACGGGACGTGGTTTTATAGGTTCTGTGTTTGAACTTTTGAACTTTCTTGGTTGGAAGTTTCCTTTTATTTTATTTTTTTTTTAACTTTTCTGGAATTAGAGTTTTTTTTTCCAAGAAAATTGTTTTGATGTGTACAGAAAAATACCTATAAAAAAATAATGTGTGATTTAGATTTATGGATCAATTAAAATGATAATTCTTTTATTTTGGTCATTGTGTCATTTTTTTTTTTTTTTTTTTGATCGGCAAAGAAAAATTCCATTAAAAACATGAAATTTACAGGTAAAAGGAAATAAAACGCATTGAGAGAGATTCGAAGAGTAAACATTCACTCTCCTACTACTGCTACTCGCATTCATTTTAGACGCTCAGTTATTTTAATTGATTCGATTTTAACTTTAAATTTATGATTTTATATCAATTTGATCAAATTGGTTACAATACTTAGCATTTTTTTATGAAAAATATACACATAAGTGTCATATTTTTAAAAGTAAAAATTATAAACTTACACAATTCAGTGAGTTAATCTCAATTAATTTAGTGATAATTTTTTTTAAAAACACTAATAATATTGTTAATTGAACCAAATTGACACAAAATTTAAAATTAAATATCAAAATTGTAAAAGAATTAAAATAATACAAAAAATAAAATATAAAGACTATCAATATAATTTATTCTAAATTTATTTAGATATGAATCTTAGCATTCAAGCATCCAATATCAACCACACATTATTATTGTTTAAAAAAATAATCTACATATGAATTTTGGATTCATAACTTTATTGTTTTAATGATCGTTATATAAATATTTGGATCTGATGGAGATAGCATGCCATTTTGAAAGATTCTACTCGGATTTTTTTTATAATAAATTTATTGAGGGATGTATTTAGACGGAGTTGGGTTCCTGTGGTGCCTTAAGGCTTGTAAGCTCCAGAAATGGTAACTGTTTATATGGTAAGATTTGTTTATATTTGGTAACTGTTTGTGTCATTAAAAAGAAAATAGAAAATGGTAACGGTTTATATGGTAAGATTTGTTGAATAGATTATTCATACAAAAAATAAACAAATCGGACATTTGTAACCTAATAATAAGAGCATATTTGTTTTTCAAAAAATAAACGGTTAACATGATTTTAATAATTCTTTTAAAACAATTAGGACTTGATCATGGGATCATTGATGTCCGATTAACTTATTTTTTTGTATTAATGATATACTCAACAAACCTTACAATATCAACAATTCAGATCATCAAACTACAGTAAAAAAATGTCTCTACAAAATTTCACCGCAAGGCTGCTGTGCCATAAGGCACAACAGCAACCTCGGTCCGTATTTAGTAGATCAATTAAAAATGAAAAATAATAGAGTAATAATCACAACAATTTAAAAAATGGTGAACAAAAATATGATGACTTTATAAACAATTTCATGAATTCAGACCTAGAGATATGGCTTTGTTTGGTTTGTTTTTCAGAAAAAATTTTGGAAAAAATTTTCTGTAAACAAATTTTCAAAAGTAATTAAATCAAATAAATTTTTCAAAAAAAATTATCAAAATTTTGTTTTGTTACCTACTTTTCAAAATCACTCTCACTCTCTCATACACATCAAATCAATCACTTTTTTTAAAATTCTCTCTCCCAAAATAATTTTTCAAAAATATTTCTAAAAAAAGACAAATCAAACAAATTTTTATACTTTTTATCTCAAAAATTACTTACAAACACAAACCAAACACACCCATCATCTTTTGGTCTTTTTTTTGATGACATAGCTCGATAATTATATAAAAAATGTTAAACTTTATCCCACGTCATAAGGTCAAAGTCATTAATCTACCAATAAAAAAGGTCAAAAACATTAACGTAGCTAATTATTTATTGTTTTCAAAAGGTAATTCTTTTCTTCATTGAGAAATGAGTTTCCAAATATGAAATGAGTTTCTATTTCAAAATGTAACCATACCTTTTTCTATTTTCTTTTTAATGGGATAGTAATTGTTTCTCCACTAATAACTTGATGTGCTATAATCGCATTTGGTAAGATTTTAATTTAAAAAATATTTTTTACTTGATGTGCTATAGTTACCACTTCTATCTTCCTTCTATATAATGTCTGAGAGGCTGAATACTATGGCTGAAGCTATTTGCTTGCTGCATATGTTGGTCCTGTGCCTTTGGGCTGATTAAAATCAGAGCTGGAGGAACAGAGTGAGTTGCTTAAAATCAGAGCTGCTTTTTTCTTGGAGTTCATCAGATCATCAGTTGGTGTTCATCTGTTCATCTCCATTTGGTTAGTATCTTACCAACTACTGCTGTTTGGTTTTTTGCGATCTTTGCTCCTTCCTTTTTATTGATGCGGATTCGGGGTCACTACTGTGACTCTCACGACTGTCCTCCCTGCCATGCTTTAAACAGCACCATTTTAGATTTTTTTTTTTTTTTTTTCCTTCAGCTTTGTTCTCTTGATTCTATTTTGCGGAGCCGGTGCTATTCAATTATGTTACGATGTTGTTTGGTTGTTTTTTATTTTTTCAAAGTTATTTCTTCGATATATATTGCTTGCATTTAAAAAGTAAAATTGTTATTTTAATTGATCTGTTTAATTATTTTTATATAATCTTATTCAACTGAATAAAAATATGTAACATAAAATTTAAAACTCAATATGATATTTTTTTTGTTCCCAATTGAAAAAATGTAATCTTTTCATTTATTATTTTGTTGTCAATCTATTAAATCAAAATAACAAGGGTACGACACCTCCAAACATTTGATGTAACACTCCTTAACGTTTAATGTAAATACACGGACACTTCCAAACATTTTCAATATATCACAAATATTCCTTGGCGTTTGAAAGTTATATCACAAACACTCTCTAACATTTAGTTAAATTAGAAACACCCTAATCATTTGACAAAAATACACCAACACTTAACATTTTGAGAAAAGATCATAGATACCTCCTTTTAATATTAATTAAATTATTTATATGTATATATGTGGTAATATTAATTAAATATTTATGTGTATTTCTATATATAAATACAAATAAAATTATGTGTAAATTATAAATGCACCCCTTGATATTTGTTTAAAATACAAATTGTCCCTTGTGATTTTGGAGATTACAAATACCCTTTGTCAGAATTTTTTATTTTACAAAATTTAAAATAAAAAAAATCTAACTGCTCTCCTATACAATAATAAAATTACCCAAATTATTAATTGAAATGTAATTTTGGTATTATTAAAAACTGTTAGTTGACTTAATGATTTATTAATAAAAAAAAATATCATTTGTTATGTGATTATAAATTTGAAAGAGCAGAATATAATTTTTAAAATTATGGGGAACAATTTATATTTTAAGTAAATTTCAAAAAATTTATTTATAATTTACTCTAAAATTTATTTTAAAGTATATTATCCCGTTTACAATGTAGAAAAATATACTATCAAAGTGTAACTTAAATTAATATTAATATCAGTGATAATTTAATTTAATATATTTATATATATCCCTGTATATATATATAATTTAAGTTATATTAATTGTTTTTTTTAAGTAGATTATTCTAAAATAATAAGCAAAAAAATATTATTTAAAAGCACCGACTTCGCAAAATAGCATCAGGAGAACAAAGTTGAAGAGAGAGAGAGAAAAAAAAAAAAAAAAAAAAAAAAAAAGAGAAGAAGATAAATTACACTGACATTCTTTGAGGTTTCTGTTTAATACAGATCTCCATCACATTTGAAAAATTACACTTACTTAAGAAGTATAATATTTTGTGATTTTTTTTTTTAAATTCACTAAATACAAAAAATTACAAAAATTCAATACATTATCTTATTTTGTTATATTCAATGAATTTTTTTTTAAAAAAAAAAACTGTACAAATTTTATACTTTTTAAATATATCTAGATTAAAGTGGAAATAAAAATGAAAAATTATATTCATATATAAAAATTTATACAAAAAAATATTCATAAAAATGTTGTGATAGTGATATTGTTGTAAATATAAATCATGTTTATGAGTGTTTTGTTTTAAAGTGACATTTCACCATTAATCTATATTATTGTATTTGAAAATTCTATATAAAATTTATATTTGTATATCATCACTCAATAAGAATATATTCAAATAAAATTTAACGATGAAAAGTTGTAAAATGTAGTCATGATATAAGAAGAAGAAATGGTAGGAAAAAGGACAAAATAGTCATTTAGAAAATTTTAGGACATGGCATTAGTAATCCAGGGACTAATTTGTAATAAGATTATAAATTTCTGAAAAATATATATATTTTTTCAAATATGAAGAAAGAATATGTACTAAAAAAAAAAAACTTCAAAAAATGTCGATATAATTTACCCAAAAAAATATTAAAATGATATCATTTAAAGCACGGTAGGAGAACATATGCGAAGATCACAGTAGTGACCCACATCCCTATTGATGCTTATCAATGTATTAATGCTTGATCACTATCAATAAAATTCCTTTTCGCTGTTTCAAAAAAATATAATGTCTGAGAGCTTAAGCGTAAGAAGGGACGGACCTAGGATTCGATTATCGGGGGGGGCCAAAAAAACATATAAAGACAGATTTTAACAGGAAGACAAGTGAACCCTTGTTATTTTTCATGCTATTAATTGGAAGTAGATAAAATCTTATTTTTGTTAAATATTTTATATAACAGTAATAATATGTGGTAGTATCATTTATCCTTGAGAACTTTTACATTGTTATAGTTGGAAATAATAACTGAGTTAGTGTAAGACAATGGTTGTCAATCTAATTTCATTTATAATTTTTTATTGACTGAGACACCACATAAAAATTGTGTCATTATTCCACTCAAGTATTTCACTCTTTATAAAAATATTTTAGAATATAATATCTTACAGAGTTGGTATGGTGTGCACCTCATATGCACGTTATCACAATATACATAATATAGCCATAATTTTTTTTTTTTTTACCAAAATAATTCGTAACATATTACATCACAAATAATTCATAACATAATTACAATGACTCATAATTTTCATATTCACTTTAGAGATGCACACCATAAATTCATTATAAATAAATTTATCACAAAATAACACTATAACTATTTTTAACTTTCATCACAAAAATTCATACATTTTTTATGATATGGGTGTACATGCAGCATTCTCTAATATATTATACAGATATTGTTATTATTTTATAATAAAGAACTATTAAAGAGAAAAGTTAAAAACTTGAGCATTAAATGAGAGGGGGGTCACATAAGAGAAGTTGCTAGTATGTAGAGCAAATTTATACACAATAACAGAATATTTTGAGAAAAGCGGGGGGGCCAGGGCCCCTATATGTCTACACACAATTCCGTCCCTGAGCGTAAGGGCATGTTTGATTGGGTGGATTAAAATATGGGATTGGAATTATTAGTTCGTAAGTTCAATTATCCCATGTTTGTTTTAACATTTTGGTTTAGGATTATTAATCTAATGGATAATTAATCCAACAAATTTGTAGGATTATTAGTAATGGGGTAGGTGTGTGAGTGAATTTCCAATCACACTGCCCCCTTCAGTAATCCAGCTGTAGAACACAGATAGAATAGATGGCACCCTGTAATCTGCATAGAAAGAAAAGGCTCCGGCGGTGGTTCTTCCACCCGTGGGCACTCCAACGATCAAGTCAATATTTCTCAGATATAAACAAGTGCTTAAATTACTGCTTAAGAATCAAAATTGCGTACCTTAGACCCGCCGGGGGTGCCCTTCTTTTATAGTCTTTCTCTATCCTAGTCCCACTAGAAGTCTCACTTCTATGGACTCTCATTCAGTACTTACTCTGGACTCTACAAGAGATAAGGATAGACTCCCTAAAAATACTATCCTTATCCATCTTGAAGTCTTTCTTCATGCTAGGACTCTTGTCCCTTATCTGATCATCTCGGATTCTGATATCTTCGGAGGTAACCTCGGACTCCTGTATTCTCGTAGATAACCTCAGCAACTCCAAGATAACCTCAGCGTAACTACCACGACTCGTGGCACCTCGGCTGACACTTCGGTGCCACCTCAGCCACTTGCTGGTACTGAGAAAATACATCCCCACAACTGCCCCCTAGGTTCTATTACCTCGGTATTCTGAGATGATGGAACCTACATTTGAACTTCTGTCTCGTACGTCGGCTTAGAAACTTTCTAGCCGATGTCATTCACTTCAGGCCGATATATGTCTTCTTTTCAGGAACAAGAATTCACACGAACTCTCCCAAGTGCATGAGCTGTCATGCACCATTTTTCAACCGTTCCACTGACGCGTTTTTCCCTTATTGGTCCGTGCTGGCGACGCGTCTGTTGGCCGTCTTTTCTTTGCTTGCGCCGTCTGATGCATGCGTTAACCCAGGCGCAATAATTGCTTTTGTTTTGCCGCCGTTTCATGTTTTGGACAAAAACGTTTGCCTCTCTTTCTCTTCACTTCGCTTGAATACTTTACATTTTCTCTCTAAAGCTTTCTCTTCTTCGAATCGCCATTGCCCCAAGCTCGAGCTCGCAACCATCTCCATCTACCATCTCTGCGAAGCTTACCATCAAGCCTCCGTCATCTGACCTCGGCGAAGCTCATTCCGGCCTCACCTTTTCTGGTAAGCAACTGGCTTTTCTTCTCCAATTCTTGATTATCCCTGAAATTTCTTGTCATTATTGTTCTGCTCCAGTATTTAATTTGCAAATCATTCACCTGAATGCGTCTTTATTTCTTGATTTTACATATGAACATTTGTACTATTTTTCCTCTATTCTTGGTCTTCCACCCTTTGTGTTCTTGAATCTGAGACTCCTTTTTGTTTTCTGCTTTGTTGTATCTTTTCCAGATTTGTGCCCTCGATCTTTATCTTCGTAGCTCTTACGTTTGGGATTTGCTTATAGAACCCTCAATTTTTAAGAAAAATTGAAACCATCTTTACCAATATACACCTAGGTTTAAGCCGAGGTCCCAAGAACCCTTTAGGAGTACCACGTTTCTGTAGTCAAGTACTTGTATACCAGAACCATGGGTATGTGGAGAAATAGGGTTAACACCCCAACCAAACTAGAATTTTTTAGGCACGAGTTCTCCATCCCAGAGGACGTCCATCTAAGACTGGCTGGGGAGGGTGACTCTATTATGCCCGAGGATGATAAGATGCCTTTTCCTGTTGTAGCCTTTGTCGAATGTGGGCTTCGGTTCCCTCTAGATCTCCTTTTTCGCGAGGTCCTTCATTACTATGCCCTGAACCCTATGCAACTCACTATCAACGCCTATAGAACGCTCAATGGTATAATAGCCTTAGCTCGGCAGGAGAGTGTCAGGATCACTCTTGCCGACATCCAATATTGTTACACCATGTGCGCCCTCAACCTGAAGGAAAAAGGTTATGTTTATTACCTTAAGCCGAGGTCTACCGAATATAAGATCGTAGCCGACCTCCCAGACTCCAACAAAGAGGCTGGAGATGATTATCTCATTACTTCTGGAAATTGGGAATTTAGCCCAGAAGAAGAAGTCCATCTCTTCCCTCTTCCTCGAACGGTCAAAGAGGGCAAGGGTAAGAGCCTAGTGTCAACTGCTTAGCTGTTGCTTTCTTCAAGTTTTTCAAAAATTTTATCTGTTTCTGATGTTTTGTTCTATTTTGCAGATGTTCGAAAGCCTCCCAAGGACTTTCGCCAGTCCTATTTTCTTGGGAAAGGCCTGAAGAAGCTCCTGGACCTTCCAATCCAGAAGCGCAAAGCTCCATTAGTGCTGAATTTCATCCCAACATACAGATCAACTCTTCCCGACGTTCCCAAGAGGAAGAAGAAAAAGAGCTCCTCTTCTCTTACCGTAGTAACTCAAACCGCATCCACATCTCGGACTGATCAAGGTTCAACTTCTGATCCATCCGATCAACCTTCAACCTCGGCACCATACTTGGTACCAATTTCTGAAAGAAAGCGTCGGCGACGACTTGTAAACCGGCCAAATGGTTCGCCTGCGGTTGCCAGGTAGCACCTTCTGGCCGACCTCCTAACCGACGTGGACGCTGTACCAACCCAAACGGTGCCCCCACCGAAGCCAAAAAAGATTAAGAAGGCCCAACCAAAGTCCAAGGCTACTGACGCCAAGGTTGAGGATGCCTTACCTATTTCCCAGCTAGCTGAGAACAAAAAGACCTCTTCTACACCTGCCAAAAGACCTGCCGAAGCCCAGCCATCAGGATCCACTCAGTCGAAAAGGCCGAGGTCATCGTCTGCGACAACTTCGGGGTCCAGAGTTCCCAAGGTTCCCTGGGAGCCTAAAATTACCCTTGAAAATAGGCCCGTTTACGCCCATGAGAGCGCTGACAACGTGAATATCGGCGTGGCGCTTAGTACTGCAGTTCTTCTCGAAGGCAATCTTAAGCGCAATGCCAAGATGAGCGAGTACGAGAATTATGTCTTTATGCTGCAGCGTTCTGTCCAAGTAAGTCTTCGAGTTTGATAACTTGTCTTCCTACCACTTTCTTTATACTTATAAACTTTTACAATATGTTGTAATAATTCCTGCCATATTTTTTTCAGGCCATTCAACACGCCCACTCTCTCTCCATGCAGGCCTTTGAGAACAAGGAAAAATTGTCCGAGATGGAGAAGGAGTGCGCTGCCCTTCAGAAACAGAATAAGAGTCTTAAAAATAAAATGAAGACTCTGGAAGATCAAGCCGAGGCTGCAACTCAGGCTCAGCAAGAGGCTGATGAGAAGGCCGAGGCTGCTGAAGCCATTAAGAACGTTGCTGAAGCGCAGAAGAAAGAGGCCGAGGAAAAAGTGGCCCAGGCCGAGAAGGAACTTCAGGAAGCCTTGGCTACAAAAGAAGCCGAAATCAAGGAAGCTGACGAAAAGGCTTACGCCCAGGGTGTAGCCGATGTCACCGAAGATTACAAGCTTCAAGTCAGGCAGGCATGCAATAGGGGATTTTCCCTGGGTTGGATGTCCTTGGCCAAAAAACTTGATCTTCCCGCCGACTCACCTCGGCGCAAGGTCAAGCCATTCCTCTTTCGTTTCTCCTCCTCCACCTCCAAGTCAGCCGAGGAAGAAGTCAATCAATCCGAGGTGGAGATGAGGATGATGGCAATGACGAGGCCCTAATAAGGAAGCCTAAGGATGCCAAGGAGACCAAGTCTCTCCTCACGGGTGATCAAGTCCTGGACTTAACCCAGGATGAGGACATTGAACAAGTGCCCAAGGAAGCTGACATCGGCAGGCTATCCTCTGACCTTCTTTTGGCTGAGAGAAGTGTTGAAACAACTCTTGCTGAGATTGATGCCGAGATCGCGGCAGACAAGGAGGGCGAGGTCGTAGTGCAAAAAGATGCCGAAGTCGTGCTTCCAGAGACTACCGAGGTCCAGATCCAAAATATTCCTGAGGCTGAAGAACCATAGCTTTTTCCTTTTATCTTTTGTACTTTGTTCCCTTTCTTTGTTCTTGTTGATGTTCACTGAACAATGTAAGCATTGTACATGGACGATGTGCCTTTCCTTGTTACTTGTGGAAAATTGACTCTTGCTAGGCCATAGTGTCTTTATTATATAATACTGCAATTGTTTGTCTCTGAATGCTTTAGTCTTCAATTTTCTCTTCATTGCTTCTGTCTGGTTTTATACTTAGGATACTTTGGCAAGTCTCTCCTCCTTTGTATAATCTCCTTGGGGATAAATACCTCGGGTATGTCTCCCTGAAGATTCATCTCGGCTAGGACTTCACCTGCAAATTTTCCATAAACTTCAAGAAGTATAAAGCATATAAACTTAATTTAACTTT
Organism: Camellia lanceoleosa; assembly: GCA_025200525.1. Lineage (NCBI taxonomy): Eukaryota > Viridiplantae > Streptophyta > Magnoliopsida > Ericales > Theaceae > Camellia > Camellia lanceoleosa. Next base: position 122,779,518 of record CM045771.1, on the reverse strand, counting down.
ATCTTGTAAATTGCTACAAATTTCAACAAGTAAAGATAAGGAATTTATCTCAGCTTAACTTTATCTTGTAAATTGCTACAAATTTCAACAAGTAAAGATAAGGAATTTATCTCGGCTTAACTTTAACTTGTAAATTGCTACAAATTTAAACAAGTAAAGATAAGGAATTTATCTCAGCTTAACTTTAACTTGTAAATTGCTACAAATTTCAACAAGTAAAGATAAGGAATTTATTTCAGCTTAACTTTATCTTGTAAATTGCTACAAATTTCAACAAGTAAAGAAAAGGAATTTATCTCTGCTTAACTTTAACTTGTAAATTGCTACAAATTTCAACAAGTAAAGATAAGGAATTTATCTCGGCTTAACTTTAACTTGTAAATTGCTACAAATTTCAACAAGTAAAGATAAGGAATTTATCTCAGCTTAACTTTATCTTGTAAATTGCTACAAATTTCAACAAGTAAAGATAAGGAATTTATCTCGGCTTAACTTTAACTTGTAAATTGCTACAAATTTCAACAAGTAAAGATAAGGAATTTATCTCAGATTAACCATGTTTAAACATAATCTCGGCTTAACTTCGGCTAAGCATTACTATCGTTCTTCTTCGCTTCAATGTGAACCTAAGTTCCACTTGGGTTCTCATTATTCAAAAAACAACATCATGCATAGTTTTATAAGTTCTGAAAAATTCTGCTAAGATTTTATTGATCATATCGGCAAAAAATCAAAGAACATCTAATGATAGAAAAACTTTAAATTACAAGTGTTCCATGGTCTAGGCAATGCTTTGCCCTCATTATCTTCGAGTCGATATGCCCCATTTCCTAACACAAGTAATTTCAGAGGGTCCTTCCCAGTTTGGGCCAAGCTTGCCCTCTCTGGGATCCTTCTTATTGCCGACGACTTTTCTCAAGACTATCGTTGACTTGAAAATCCCTTGGATTGACCTTCTTGTTGTAAGTCATTTTTTGTCGGTATCTTTGCAAGTCGGATTGCGACTTTTTCTTCTTTCTTCCAGTAGATCCAGATCTCGGGCTAAGAGCACATCATTAGACCCGTTCTCAACTCCCTGTGTTCTGATCCCTGGGATGCCGATCTCCAATGGAATGACTGGTTCTGTGCCATAAGCCATGGCAAAGGGGGATTTCCCTGTTGATCTTCTCGGCGTAGTGCGATATGCCCAGAGCACGTTGGGCAATTCGTCTACCCAATTTCCTTTTGCTGCCTGCAGCCTCTTCTTTATTCCATCCAGAATGACTTTGTTGGATGCTTCGGCTTGCCCATTACTTTGGGGAAAGCTTGATGTTGAAAAGTAATTCTTTATCTTGAACTTTGGGCAAAAATTCTTGATGAGTTTGCTGTCAAACTGTGTTCCGTTGTCGGCGACGATTGCTCTTGGAATCCCAAATCTGGTGATGATGTTTTTCCAGATGAAGTTTTTCACATCCACATCTCGGATTTTGGCAAGTGGCTCTACTTCTATCCACTTTGTGAAGTAGTCTGTTGCTACCAGTAGGTACTTCCGCTGCCCAGTTGCTTGGGGCAATTGTCCGACGAGATCCATGCCCCATTGGGCAAATGGCCAAGGGCTGGAAACCGGGTTCAGGTCAGCAGCTGGCTGATGTATCAACGGTGCATACCTCTGGCATTGTTCGTACTTCTTCACATAGGCTTCTGCATCTTTTTGCATATAGGGCCACCAATACCGCTGTGTAATGGCCCTGTGAGCTAACGATCTGCCCCCTGCGTGGCTTCCACAAACTCCTTCATGAATTTCATATAAAAAGTCTTCGACCTGAAGAGGGTGTACACACCTTAAAAGAGGTCCAGTGAAGGATCTTCTGTAGAGATGTCCTCATCGGCCGATCAATCTTGCCGACTTCAATCTGACCTTATGTGCTTCCTTTCGATCTTCTGGCAGCTTTTCCTCTTTCAGGAATGCAACAATTGCATCCATCCAGCTTGGTCCCATGTCCACACATAATGCTTCTTGCATTGTGTACGGTGACTCTATGCTCGGGCCTGATAGGTAATCGATCATTATTGTCCTTGTCTTTCTGGTTTGCATTGAGCTTGCTAAATTGGCCAACGCGTCGGCGAGGTTGTTATCGTCTCGGCTAACCTGAATAAGTCGGCAGTTTTGAAACATGTCTGCCAGCCTGATGACTTTTTTTGCGTATGCCGACATCCTTTCATCTCGGGCAGCAAACTCTCCTGTAGTTTGATTCACTATAAGTTGTGAGTCACAAAAACGACACTCATCTCGCCATCGCTACTTCGATCAAAGAATCAATGCTTCATATTCCGCCTCATTGTTCGAGGCTTTGAACCCCAAACGAATGGACTGCTCCAATATCTCTCCATCGGGGGATATTAACACTACTCCTGCCCTTGCCCCCTGCCGGTTTAAGCTCCCATCAACAAAAAGTTGAAAGGAGTCGCCGATGTAAATGCTGCAGGGTCTGAGTTTTTCCTTCCTTGGTTCTTTAGCCTTTGGCTGGGCTTCTTCTTCCTTGTTTGGACGTCGTTCGTCTCGGCTCAACGGAGCCCGATGTTCGATGTATTCTGGCGAGAATTCGGCCATGAAGTCGGCCAAGACTTGGCCCTTTATTGCTGTTCTCGGCCTGAACTCCAGGTCATATTGGCCCAAAACTACGGCCCATCTTGCTATTCTTCCAGTTAAGTCTCCTTGTTGCAACAAGGATTTTAGTGGGTGCTCTATTAGAACCACTATCTTGTGAGCCTGAAAATAATGGTTTAGCTTCTTTGAGGCCATTACCAAGGCCAGCATTAATTTCTCCAGTGGTAGATACCTTTGTTTCTGCATCGGCCAAGGTTTTACTTACATAGTAAACCGCCTTTTTCTCTCCCTTCTCTTCTCGGATTATCACAGCACTTACTGCGTGCTCTGAAACTGCTAAGTATAAAAACAGTTCCTCCCCAGGTTGAGGTGTTGAGAGGACTGGAGTCGAGGTAAGATATTTCTTCAGGTCGGCCAAAGCGGCCTCACATTCCTCTGTCCATAGAAAATCCGTGGCCTTTTTCACCAGATTGAAAAAAGGTTTACATTTGTCCGAACTTCGACTTATGAACCTGTTTAGGGCTGCGGCATTTCCAGTAAGCATTTGAACCTGTTTTGCCGATGTCGGACTCTGTAATTCCAGAATGGCCTTGATTTGATCTGGGCTGGCTTCAATGCCCCTTCTAGTCACTAGGTATCCCAAGAACTTACCGGATCCGACTCCAAACGCGCATTTCGATGCATTTAGTCGGAGCCGATATGTTTTGAGTATGTCAAAGACCTCTTTTAGGTTAGCAAGATGATCCTTTGGTTCCTTGGTCTTCACGACCATGTCATCAATGTAGACTTCTACGGTTCGGCCAATCAAGTGTTTGAACATCTTGGTTACCAGCCTTTGGTAAGTTGCTCCTGCGTTCTTTAACCCAAAAGGCATGACTCTGTAATAATAAAGACCTTTGGGAGTGATAAACGCTGTCTTCTCCTCATCCGGGGGGTACATGGCTATCTGGTGATACCTCCTATATGCATCCAAGAAGCTCATTCTTCCATGTCCAGATGTGGCGTCCACCAACTGGTCGATCTTTGGCAGAGGGAAGCTGTCTTTGGGACAAGCTTTGTTCAAGTTTGTAAAATCTACGCAGACCCTCCACTTGCCATTCTTCTTCTTTACTACCACGGTGTTTGATAACCATGTCGGATAATTGGCTTCTCTGATGGCCCTGGCCTCCAGAAGTCTGTCTACTTCTTCCTCCACTGCTTCGACGTGCATCAACGTCGGTCTTCTGGCTCGTTGTATTACAGGTTTGGCCGACCTATCAACGTTAAGTCTGTGACATGTGACCTCGGGGTCAATGCCAGGCATTTCATAAGGTGTCCAGGCGAACACCTCAATATTTTTCCTCAAAAAAGCTTCCAGCTCCCTTTCCTCTTCTTCGGCTAACCCTGTGCCAAGAAGAAAGAAGCGTTCTTCATCGTCCTCCTGGACGAGGATTTTCTTCAGTGCTTCTTCACTTTTCTCGGTCGACTCCTTGCCGACGTCATCTAGGACCTTCATGTCCTCTTTTTTAACTTCTGCTTCCTCTGGTTCCCGAATGCTGCAGGTTAATTTCATTGCTGCCATGGAGCAATTTTTCGCTTGCAACTGATCTCCTCTAATTTCCTCAATCCCATGTTCTGTTGGGAACCGTAGCAATTGATGCAATGTTGAGGGAACTGCCCCCATTGCATGCAACCACGGCCTCCCCAAGATGATGTTGTAAGGAGAGGGCGTGTCAATCACAATGAATTCTGTCTTGATCTTCTTCGTGCCAACCTCTACCTCCAAGCTTGTTGCGCCTAATGGCCATGTCGGCATTCCATTGAAGCCGACCATCGGGCCGTTTGACTGCTCCATGTCATCAGGGTGAAGGCCTAACTCCTTGTAACATCTGACATACATGATGTCACAGGAGCTACCTTGATCAATCAGGATGCGTTTCACCTGGCACTCCCCAACCTGGAGGGATACTACCAAGGCATTATTGTGCGGGTGCTGAACCATATCCAGGTCGGCTTCTGTGAAGGCTATCATCTGTCCTTGGCACTCTTCAGGCCGAGGTCTTTTTAGCCCGACCTAGTTGACGTGCTGCAGGCGTTTTACCCTCTGTGTCTCCCCCCGTATGTCGTTTTCATTCACCTTTGAGTGGATCACGTTAACCACCCGAGGTCCACCTGCTTGTGGTTGCTACGCTAAGGGAGGCGGGGCTGCTGGTGCTTGAGGCAATCGTGCCTGTTCTTCCCTGGTTTTGGCCTCATCCACAAGGTCTCTCAGATGGCCTTGCCTCACCAAATCTTTTAGGTGTGCTTTAAGGGCTCTGCAACCCTGAGTTAGGTGCCCCTCCTCATTGTGGTAAGCACAACGCCTACCAAGGTTTCTCCCCATAACTTCTCCTGGTGCTCTTGCTGGCGCCTTGAAGTAGGGCTGATTTCGAATTTGATCAAGGACTTTGTGGACCGGAATTCGAAACACCGTCGTCACTGCCTGCTTTGCTCTCAACTCTGTCTCTTGTTTGTTGGGTCCATTGTTACCTCGGCCTCGCTTCAGCGAGCCGTTGCCTTTTTCTGGCTTCGTCTCCTTATTCCCCGACGGGTATCTTCCTCGGCTCTGGCATACTTCTCGATTCTCGCTATGAGCTCTTCCATGCTCTTTGGCAGGGTTTTTGCCAAAGACTTCCGCAGTGGACAGTCATCCTTCAGGCCATTCTTGAAAGACACGACCGCCACCTCCTGGTTGCATTCAGGTATTCGATTGAACACCTCATAGTACCTCTTTGCATAAGCCCTAAGGCTTTCATCTTTGCTAATTTTTAGGGCCATCAATGCATCCACCCTCAATGGCTGCAGTTTGTTTGTTATGAACCTGGCCACAAACATCTCGGCCAGGCCTTCCCAGCTCTTCACGCTGCCCTTTGGTAATTTGTGGAACTAATCTGATGCAATCTCCCCGAAGGATGAGGGGTACACTTTGCAGAGCAACGGCTCGTTCCCACTGTATAATGCCATTGAATTCAAAAATAATCCAACATGGAAGTTAGGGTCTGACTTACCATCATATATCTAGAACCTCGGCATACTGAATCTTTTCGGTGCGACGAATTTATCCAATTCCATCGAGAATGGCGTCCTCGGCTTAACCGGGGAGGTTACTTCGACTCCGGCATTCTCCTGCTTCCTCTTGAGGTAATCTCTCAAGTCCTCTTTACTTCTTCCTGCATTTGTCATTGGACTTCAAATTTTTGGCGACTACTCGGCCTCATGGTGGCCCTTTTCGATCCTTCTCCACAGACGATCGAAACACAATATCCGCCGGAACATGCCGATGTTCTTTGGGTCTCCTTTCTCGCGATATGTCCTTCGGGACTCTTCTCTTCTCGGCTCTTCTCGGCGACTTCCTGAGTTTCGGTGAGAGTGCCTTCCACTCTCGTGTCTTTGAGGGGCTTGGATTTCTTCATCCCTTCTTCCGGGCGCTTTCGCCTGGCATTAGTGTGTCCTGTAGCGGGTATGGCAGCTGCATGACATTATTTTGCATCATGAAGTTGACGACCGATTGAAGGTCTGCCAACTTGTTTGCCATCTCCTTTACTTCTTCATCCCTCCTCAGACATCTATCTTTCCAGGTCTGGACGTCGTCCTCGTTATAGTATTTGCCCCTGTCCACTTTCTTTGATGTGTCACCATCTTGGCCGACGGCTTTCTCTGCGTGATTCTGATCACGAGCTTCTTCGTTGTGGTCTCCTCCTTCAGCGTTAGGGTCGACGAGTCTTCCACTCCCAGTAGGAGTGTTGTCCCCAATCTTTTCCTTCGTGATATCTTGCCATCTACTCTTCTTTTTCGCTCCTGACGCGCCAAATTGTGTGAGTGAATTTTCGATCACACTGCCCCCCTTAGTAATCCAGCTGTAGAACACAGGCAGACTAGATGGCACCCTGTAATCTGCACAGAAAGAAAAGGCTCCGACGGTGGTTCTTTCACCCGTGGGCACTCCGACGATCAAGTCAGTATTTCTCAGATATAAACAAGTGCTTAAATTACTGCTTAAGACTCAAAATTGCGTACCTTAGACCCGCCGGGAGTGCCCTTCTTTTATAGTCTTTCTCTATCCTAATCCCACTAGAAGTCTCACTTCTATGGACTCTCATTCAGTACTTACTCTGGACTCTACAAGTGATAAGGATAAACTCCCTAAGAATACTATCCTTATCCATCTTGAAGTCTTTCTTCATGCTAGGACTCTTGCCCCTTATCTGATCATCTCGGATTCCGATATCTTCGGAGGTAACCTCGGACTCCTGTATTCTCACAGATAACCTCGGCAACTCCGAGATAACCTCGGCGTAACTACTACGACTCGTGGCACCTCGTCTGACACTTCGGTGCCACCTCGACCACGTGCTGGTACTGAGAAAATACATCCCCACAGTAGGGATGGGATTATTAATCCAATGGATATTAATCCAATTGGATAGTGAATACTACACTAATTTAATAGGATTATTAATACTTCACTATTAGTCTTTTGAATCAAACATGACCTAAGAGTAATCTCTCTCTCTCCCTCTCTCTCTCTCTCAAACTTTGTAAAGTTTTTAGAATGATCTCTCTCACCCAATCTACAACTTCTTAGGCTATGTTTGGTTAATGAATTTAGGAGGTGATTTGAAATGAAAAAAAGAAAAAGTAAGTAAAATGTTAATGAAATATAATTATATTTCACTTATGTTTTACATATCTTTTTCCAATTATTTTTCAAATTTCCCTTCAAATTAATAAACCAAACACAGCATTAGCCTTAGAGGGGCGCAATGGGAGGGTACATATTCCATCTGTTTCATTTTGTTGTGTTCTATGATTTCAGTTTTTTATTATTATTTGTATCTTTTCTTCTCAGATTAATTTAAGTTATTCTTTGAATATACATTTAATTCATCACATTCTTTTAATTTGTTTAGGTGTTGGAGAATTAATTCAAGAGTGGATATGGAACATTATTGCTTTGAGAAGGTGCTCTCTCACTCAGATATTACCCACACCTTGGAGATACCGAGCGCGGCAGCTCATTTACCTGGTCACAACAATGCCATCATGGATGTGTGGGATAACGGTGGAAGACATTGGACCCTTCAGATGGCAATAAGGAGAGATGAGAGAAAGGCCTTGAAACAAAAAGAATGGCTCCATTTAGTAAGGATTAATGAACTGGAGGAGGGTGAAACAGTGAGGTTTTACTACATTCCCACTCGCAATTCATACTCTGTGAAATTTGAAGGCCCTAACCGCGTCCAGGCTCTGCAGCTCTTTCCTCTTAACTAAGACAAGGACTCAAGGAGGAACCTGCAACAAGATCAACATGTTTTTATTTATAATAAGTTTATATAACATGATGTATGTGTGCTTTTTTCTTCTAAAAAAAAAAAATCTAAGTGCATGGAAGATTGATGTCAGTTCTTGTTGATGAGTCCAACCAATTACTATATTATCAATCAATCAAACAAAATGATAAATTGCATGCTTAATTATATATATATATATATATATTTAATGGGGCTTTGTAAGTTATGTTGTATTTTGTTTATCTTTCAAACTTGGTATGAGGCTAAAAGTTAAGTACCTAGTTAAGGAAAAAATTAAAAATAAAAATAAAATAAGAAGAAGAAGAAAAAGAAAAAGAAGAAGAGATAATTATATTCAGGACAATTCTTAAGTATGCAACATTTCCCTTAAGAGAAATAATACTTTATTTGTATATTTGTTTTCATTTTCATTTTTATTTTTAAGACTCTCACAAAAAAAATGAAAAATAAAATGTAAGAGGCAAAAGTAGGATTAAGACTTGCGAAATTGAATAGACTATTAGAAATCAAATGAAATTTTAATATTTGATTCATTTTTTATGAGAGATGATTTTTTTTTTTTGAAAATTTTTATACCAATATCTACAATTGAAATAATATATTTTAATATTTTAATTCTCTAAGCATTACATAATAAATGTCGAATGCTATATGTTTTATAATAAAGATTCATTTTGCTATAATTAAATAAATTTTTATAAAATTCTTAAAGCTTGTTATTTATCTTGTTTGAAATTGGGATTTGTGGGGTCATTGTAGTCATTATTGTACGGTTGATGAGTTTTATTTTAGAACTTGATAATTTAAATTATTTATTTTTTAGAGTATATTGAATAAAATATATTTGTAAAAAATTAAATGGACCGAAAATCAATAGGCCATTGAATTGTATTTGTATTTAAATAAATAAACAATAAACGTAATTTGAAATATAAAATTTAATTCAAATGTAATTGATGAGCATGTCATCGATATTTAATTAATTTGATTTTTATATATATGTTTTATTCAATTTACCTTAAAAAAATAGTTTGGAACATCTAAATGAACTTCAAAATGGGCTCTATTAGTCGCATAACAGCCACCTTAATTCCATTTTTTCTTGGATAAATCCCCAATTCCATCTTATTTACATTTTGGCCTATTTTGAGAGGTAAAAAAAAATCAAAAATTTGACTTTTTATAATTTTTTTAAAAATATATATAAAAAAATATGATCAAAATAAACCATTAAATTAATAAATTGATATTTTTTTTCTTAATCGCCAAAATAGACATTTAAATCAACAAAATCAGATAGTAATAGGTGTTCGGTTTCTATTCCCAGAATGTAGCCATAATTTTCTCTAGATTTTTTCATTTTCTCTTTCTATATATACATTGAAAAACGGGTGGGTGTTCGAAATTCGTGGGTCGAATTTGGGTCGAATTCGAAAAGAGAGAGAAGAGAGGAGAAGGAGAAGAGAGGGAGACGGTGGGTGCTGGTTCTGCCAACGCCGTCGCCTCGTCGCCTCGCCGTCCTCGTCGTAGCTCTCCTGTGCCTCCGCCGCGAGGAGCTCATCACCTCCGCCGCCTCTGCCCGCCGTCCTCGTCGCAGCTTCGCAGCTCGTCGCCTCCGCCTCCTGCCTCCTCCTCCAGCCCTAATAATTGGGCCCCCTCCAGTCCTCTTCCTTCTTCCTCATTCCTTCCCTTCTTCTTCTCCCTTCTCTTCTTCTTCTTCTTCTTCTTCTTCCCTCTTCTTCGTTTCTGATTAAACATTAAAAAAAAACAAAAAAAAAAGGAAGACACCAAAATGACATCGTTTTGATTTCGAGTCAAATTCGACCCACAAATTTTGAGCTATCAACCGGGGTTGATAAACATTTCGCTGGCGTTTCCATCAATCTTTGCATGGCTGTTACATTCACAGCCTCAAGATTTTCTCACGACCCAAACACCACAACAAACCCATAAATCTACCCACACTCTTTGTTCCTCTAAAACCCTTCCTCCATGAACGATTCAACCCCATTATAGTCTCTCCCTTGCAAATTTGCAGAAGCAATTCTCTAAAAAATCCACCCAATTCTTTTCTCAAATCAATCAATGGCTGAACCCAAGAACTACATCACATCCCTAGAAAGCAGGGGATCTATGGATCTCTATACAGGGCAAGGTCTACGATGTCTCCGATTGGGCCAAAGATCACCCAGGTGGTGCTCTTCCATTGCTGAGTCTCGCAGGCCAAGACGTCACTGACGCGTTCGTTGCTTACCATCCAGGCACTGCTTGGCAATATCTCGATAAGTTCTTCAATGGGTTTTATCTCAAAGATTACTCTGTTTCTGAAGCGTCCAAAGATTACAGAAAGCTTCTTTTCCAAAATGGGTTTGTTTGAAAACAAAGGGCATGGTGTTTATGTTTCGTTTTGTTTCATGGCAGTATTGTTTGTTGCGAGTGTTTTGGGTGTTTTGTGTTGTGATAACACTTGGGTTCACTTGCTTTGTGGTGGATTGATGGGGTTTTTGTGGATTCAGAGTGGTTGGATTGGGCATGATTCTGGGCATTACCAGGTTATGCCGAATCGAGGGCTTAATCGATTGGCTCAGATTCTTACTGGGAATTGTCTTGCTGGGTTCAGCATTGGTTGGTGGAAGTGGAACCATAATGCTCATCACATTGCTTGCAATAGCCTCGATTTCGATCCGGATCTTCAACACATTCCATTCTTTGTGGTATCTTCGAAATTCTTTAACTCAATTACATCTCATTTTTATGGAAGGAAGATGACTTTTGATTCTATTGCTAGGTTCTTAGTGAGTTATCAGCATTGGACATACTATCCTGTTATGTGTTTTGCTAGAATTAATCTGTTTGCACAATCTTTCATGTTGTTGTTGTCAAAGAGAAAAGTACCCAATAGGGGTCAAGAGATTTTGGGGCTAATTGTGTTTTGGATTTGGTATCCTCTGCTTGTTTCGTGCCTACCCAATTGGGGAGAAAGACTAATGTTTATCATTGCAAGTTTCGCGGTTACTGGCATTCAACATGTTCAATTTACTTTGAACCATTTCTCAACTAGTGTTTATGTTGGTCCACTTACTGGAAATGACTGGTTTGAGAAGCAAACAAGTGGGACACTCAACATAGCGTGCACTTCTTGGATGGATTGGTTTCATGGCGGATTGCAATTTCAGGTTGAGCATCATTTGTTCCCTAGATTGCCTCGATGCCAGCTTAGGAAAATTTCACCCTTTGTCATGGATCTCTGCAAGAAGCACAATTTGCCTTACAATATTGCTCCATTCTGGAAGGCGAACGTGTTGACAATTAGAACTCTTCGCAATGCAGCCCTGCAGGCTCGTGATCTTGCCAGTCCAATCCCAAAGAATTTGGTTTGGGAGGCTGTCAACACTCATGGATAATATTGCTATGATATATTATCTCAATTGTTTTCCGAGGTTTATCATCCTTGGTATTACAAGAAAATAAAACCATATTTGTCATTGCTTGGAGGTTTCAGTTATTTGTTTGTTTGTGTGTAGTTCTTTGTCTTCTTGTTTCTGTCAAAACACAACAGCTAAGAGTTTGGTGGGATGTGAATTACAGAGACCAACTACATCCAATGTTCGAATTTAGTGGTCCACTATGTGCTTTTTGCATTATAGGTTCTAGTCTTTCTCTATATATATTGATTTTGAGTTAGGTTGAATTTTTGTTTGTGTCTAGGCGAAAACTATGCAACATTTGATATTTCTTGTTTTCAATCAATTCCAAAAGATAGTTTGAAGATGTATCTCTCTCTTTGTGGCTGTTGGATTGCATAGCCTGATATATATGATATCCGTCTTTTCTTGCTCTATGATGTGATTGTTTTCAACTGTTTTTACCTCTGTTTTCCAAAGCAAACGTATTTTTACTATTGGAGATTTGTTGGACTATAAAAACAACAGCAGCAACATCCATATCTTCATTTCCAATTAATCAGTTTTGTAGAATTTCCAGTCATTTTGAATTTTGTTTCTGAAATCCATAGGTGAGAACTTGAATTGTACAAATTTGCAATCTTTTTCACTAGTTTGAAGCTAAATTGTTCAAATTTTGTTATGGATTTAGAATTAGTATTGGGGGCTTTCATTGCTCGAATTCAAATTTGTTTACACACTAACATTACACTTTGCATTGATTGATTTTTTTTGAAAATAAATGTGGGACCATCTCACTCATCCACCAATGGGAGAGTGTGTATTGTTCACATTAGGTGAACAAATCTGCACTTCTAGAGCCGACATAGTTTGAATTCTCTCTCTCTCTCTCTCTCTCTCTCTCTGCGGAAATTGTGAAAATAAGAGAAGGTTCAATTTGTCCCACCCTGTAAAATGACTGTTCAAATGGATTTTTCTTTTTAATTTTTTTTAAAGATAAGTTCAAATGAATTTTAGAATATCAATCAACATTTTGTGCAATAATGTATGAGCTTAAAAGTGACAAAGACGAACCTACTGCTCTCAGTTCAATATTTGTCAAGAAATTTGGGCGCTAATGGAAAACAGTTGCGAGTGCGACCTACAACAAATCTGGCTTGAGGTTATGTGTGTGCTGATGTTCTTGCAAAAGGGCCCCTTGGTATGGATGTTGGCAGTGAATATCTGGTAGATGAGCCCTCTGTTTTGGCTATGGCTTTAGAAAGTGACATATGGGGGATTGGTTCCTCTTGTAGTGTTATTCTGGAGTATTGGCTTCTGCCCTGATTTTACCAAAAAGAAAAGAAAAAGAAAAAGAAAAAAAGAAGTGGGTTTTGCTTGCTGCCCATGTTATACACATTTTTGTAGGATATGCATTGTATTCTCCACTTAAATACAAATACAATCAAAGAATTATGAAGTCAAAACTTGATTGAAATGAAAAGTTGGACAAACAGAAAGGAGTGTTTTTTTTTTTTTTTTGGTTATGATTTTACATAGTAATGTTATACGGTTTATCCAGTAGGTCAAGTTAAAATTGAAATAAAAAGATATTAAAATCACAATTTAAACTATTGAATTACCACAACGAGACCATTATAGAGTGATTCAGAACAGAGATTCTTGATCCAACGCAAGGGGAAGTGGTAGTAGTGAAGCGTATTGTCATTGATTTTCAATTTTTTGAAAAATATCTACTTGGAACAGGGATGTGCTTTCGTGAGGGAATTTGAACTCAATAATACCTCTATAACAGAGGATTGTAGCTTTCAATTCATGTTATCTTTAACAAATTGATTCTCAGTTTGTTTAACATTTTGTAAGATATGCTGTAAAATGAAACAATAATGATAGAGAATTTTAATTTTGAAACTCTAAAGAAAATTATAATGATGTGGCAAGAGAAAAAATAAAAACAAAAATATAGGCTCATACATCACATTACATGTGGATTCCACTCCTTACTACATTACTAGAGATCTTTTTATAGCTTCAAAAATAAAGCTCTCAATCTTTATTCAAAATGAAAATGACATAATATTTTGTTATCAAATCAATGAAACAAGTTCATTTAGAAGGAAACATTTTTTTATTATTGAAAAGTTAAAAAAAAAAAAAATTAAATTAAAATCATACCAAATGCCATTATATCGAGAAATTATTATGTACGGATAGCTCCTTAATTTGTGATTAGGTAAAAGGAACCAAATCGCATGCCACTGGATCAAAACGGAGCAGTTGACCACAACATTTGGGGCAAACAGCTCCGACCTGTTTGGGGACCATGACATACATCAGACAGCTCTTGCAACCCGCAACCACCAGTACATGGTCATCTTTCTCACCATCCTCTCCATCGAAAGAGCTATCTTCTTCTTCAAAAGAAGAAGAATCTGAGGATGATGATGATAATGAGAACCCAACACCACCACCTGCGTCTGTGTCATCGGCGATGTTGTTTTTGTATAGAGAACAGTTTTGCAGAGATTTCTTTAACGATGCTGTGATCATCGCCATGTTTGGAGCTGTCATTATCACTACTGAAAAGTTTTGTAACCAGAAATTAACAATGTCAGGTATAAATAGTGGTTTATGGTTGGATCTTTTTCTATGAAATAGTAATAAATTAATTTGTAATTATTTGCTATCCAGAAAATATTCATCAAATATTAAAATTCCATATATATGAGGATCCGTAATAACTACTGCTACTTTCTTCCTTATGCAAACCTAAAATATATACTCAAATCCAAACCAAACTCAAACCTAAACGTCACCTCTATATAAGGAAATTGAGAGAAGAGAAGAGAAGAGATTAAAAAAAAAAAAAAGGAAGGAGAGAGGATTAAAATGCGGGTTTTTAAACTTGGCCCAAATTAAAGGATCATTTGTGCTTTTGACGATAAGAGAAACAACGACAATTCCACACTTCTTTAGTGCCTTTGGGGATATTTTTATTTGGAGGAATCCTATACCAACAAAAATTTTATTTATATATAATATGATTGTGTTTTTATGACTTTTTTTTCTTTTTTTCAAATAAAACATACATTTAGTATCCTCCTTATAATTTTTTAAATGTTATTGACACATAATTGTAAATGCTTTTTATATCAAAATTTTATGTTTAGTTTTGGAACAAGTTATTTTAATAATTTTTTAATTTTTTAGCAAAAATATGAGTAGAAAAATTATTATATTTGGAATGACTTTTTAATTTTTTATGAAAAAATATGCAAAAAGTAAAGAGAAAAAGAAAATTTTCTTTTATTTTTTTTTGTATAATTTGTTGAATTTTTAACTTTTTTTAATGATTTTTTAACTTTTAAACTAAAATGTGATATTTCTAAACGAGGTCTTAAGTTTGAATCGCCTCTTTATTATAATAATTAATTAGTACTAATCTATTAACATTTTACTGTGTGACTAGCATCTTCCGGTGACTAAAATGAATCAATTTTATTTCATTTAATAAAGCAAACAGTTTTATTTTTTATTTATTCATTTATTGATATATAATATTACAATTCATAATATGAATATGAAATAAAAGGAGAATTCTAAAATACACCACTTTTAATGCGAATCTAGATTTCCTATTCCCTTCTCTACCCCATTATATTTTATTGATTTATGAAACTATCCATAGCGAATCAAGATCTCCTATTTCCTTCTATACTCCATTCTCTACCCCATTATATCGACAAAGATAACATGAAATAAATATGCAATCAGTTTTTAAATATGAAAATAACTATTGGTTGCACAATACAAATAAACATGGGAAATATTAAATATTAGAGATAAATTTTCATAAAAAGACAGTTGAGAGATTAGAGAGGGATTTTCTTGAAGAAACATAAATTTACGTTTGGGAATATTTGAATGGGAGATTTGGTCAAAACCCACTCATAATAAAATTTTAATACAGTAAGGACAAGCATAAAAAAATACAAAAGAAAAATGAGTTAGACCCCCTCAATGAGGCACCCCCTTTGACCCCCTCTCTTTTTCATTGGCCAGTTTTTATTTTTTCTTTTTCTTTTTTTCCTTCTCCCCCAATCACCACCCGCCACATGTGTGTGGGGGGTGGTGGGGGTGGTGATTGGAGGGGGTCTCAATCACTTCCCTTCAAAAATGTCTAAGACCCCATTTTTTCCCCATCCCTTTGACCCCCTCTCTCTCTCATTGGTTGGATTTTCTTTTCCTTTTTTTTTGTTTCCCTTGTCCTCCATTCAACACCTGCCACATGTGTGTGGGGGTGGTGATTGGAGGGGATCTCCATCACTCCTCAAAAAAAAAAAAAAATGAAAAATTTAACAGATACCACTATTATCAAAATATTAAACTTTAAAATAATATAACTTTTGATTTAGATGTCAACTTTTAATAAAATTAGTATTTTTAGAATCATTTCATCAAGATCTACCAAATAAGATTCATGATGACCATGAAATTCTTTAAACAAAAAAAGAAGAAGAAAGAAGTTATGATCATGAAAATTGATGTAAACAGTAATATATTACTTTGTTTGACAGTAAGATGTAACATATTTCTTTGTTTGATAGTAACATGCTGCTCTGATTTATAGTAACATGTTACTCTAGTAACATAATCCAAGAAAAAAAAAAGATATATTAATATTTCCTTGCTCAATTATGTACTTTCTCTTTAGAAGATTTATGAAGTAAAATAAATTGGGCTGTCTTTTTTACCAAACAAGGGTCTAAAGAAGAGATTTTGGCTAAATTTCCTATTTTAATTAAAACCTTTTCAAAATGTTGACGCATTTGAAGCCATTAAATAGTAAAAAAAAAACATTTATGGAAATTTAAGAATTGATTTTTGAAACTGATTAGTTAATTTTTATTTTAAAATTTTTAAATTTAAATAGCTGTCTTTTAAAATTCGTAACTCATGCCTTAGAATTTTCTTCCCAATAACATTTAGGAAGATTAGTGAGATTAGGATTTTTTTTTTTTTTTCCCTTTATTTATCTATCCTTTTTGAAATTCAAAAATTATGGAATTATTTATATTTTAAAATTTGTTAATATAATGGGTTAGTTAATAGCATTTTCAATTTTTTTTAATTATAAAAAATTTAAAAATTTGCTAGGAAGAATTAGAGATCTCAGCCTCTTGGTTAGAGATCCCCTATTTTTTTTTTTTTAGTATATAGTATAGACAATAATAATCATTATTTTTTATTTTCTTTTATGGGAGATGTTAATCGGCTTCTCCAACTTTTATGCCTTTTTTTTTATAGCAAATGCTATAAAAAAAACATAAAAATTAGAGAACCCTATTCACATCTCCCATAAAATAAAATAAAAAAATAATTATTTAAATATTTAATTATTTAAAAATATATATTTATTTTTTATAGTGGTCGAAGGTTTAACATCTCCCATGCTCCTATATTTTTTATTTTATTTTATGGGAGATGTTAATCGGGTTCTCCAATTTTTATTTTTTTTTTAGAGTAAATGCTATAAAAACGCATAAAAATTGGAGAACCCGATTAACATCTCTCATAAAATAAAATAAATAATAATAATTATTATTGTCTAAACTATATATTAAAAAAAAGGGGGGGTCTCTAACCAAGAGCCTGAGATCTCTAATTCTTCATAGAAAATTTTTAAATTTTTTATAATTAAAAAAAATTGAAAATGCTATTAACTAACCCATTATATTAACAAATTTTAAAATATAAATAATTCCATAATTTTTGAATTTCAAAAAGGATAGATAAATAAAGGGAAAAAAAAAAAACTTTCCTAATCTCACTAATCTTCCTAAGAGTGTCAGTGCTCAAAGGTGGCACCCTGGCGTCATTTGCCATTCGCTGAAAACAAAAAAAAGAAAAAAAAAATAAATTTTTTTTGGCCAATCATGGGTCTACACGCACGACCCCAACACCCCCACTGGGGGTCGGAAGCTTTATCGTCTTCCTAAATGTTATTGGGAAGAAAATTCTAAGGCATGAGTTACGAATTTAAAAAGACAGCTATTTAAATTTAGAAATTTTAAAATGAAAATCAACTAATCAGTTTCAAATTTCTCAAATTTCCATAAATGTTTTTTTTACTATTTAATGTCTTCAAATGCGTCATCATTTTGAAAAGGTTTTAATTAAAATAGGAAATTTAGCCAAAATCTCTTCATTAGACCCTTGTTTGGTAAAAAAGACAGCCCAATTTATTTTACTTCATAAATCTCCTAAAAAAAAGTACATAATTGAGCAAGGACAAATTAATATATCTTTTTTTTTTCTTGGATAACATTACTAGAGTAACATATTACTATAAATCAGAGCAACATGTTACTATCAAACAATGAAATACGTTACATTTTACGGTCAAACAAAGTAACATATTACTGTTTACGTCAATTTTCATGATAATAACTTCTTCTTTTTTTTGTTTAAAGAATTTCATGGTCATCATGAATCTTATTTGGTAGATCTTGATGAAATGATTCTAAAAATACTAATTTTATTAAAAATTGACATCTACATCAAAAGTTATATTATTTTAAAGTTTAATATTTTGATAATAATGATAAGTGCTAGATTTTTCAAGAAATCTTTTTTTATGCTTGTCCTTACTGTATTAAAATTTTATTATGAGTGAGTTTTGACCAAATCTCCCATTCAAGTATTCCCAAATGTAAGTTTATGTTTCTTCAAGAAAATCCCTCTCTAATCTCTCAACTGTCTTTTCATGAAAATTTATCTCTAATATTTAATATTTCCCATGTTTATTTGTATTGTGCAATCAATAGTTATTTTCATATTTAAAAACTGATTGCATATTTATTTCATGTTATCTTTGTCGATATAATGTGGTAGAGAATGGAGTATAGAAGGAAATAGTCGATCTCGATTCAATATGGACAGTTTCATAAACCAATAAAATATAATGGGGTAGAGAATGGAGCACAAAAGGGAATAGGAAACCTAGATTCGCATTAAAAGGGGTGTATTTTAGAATTCTCCTTTTATTTCATATTCATATTATGAATTGTAATATTACATATCAATAAATAAATAAATAAATAAAAAACAAAACTGTTTGCTTTATTAAATGAAATAAAATTGATTCATTTTAGTCACCGGAAGATGCTAGTCACACAGTAAATGTTAATAGGTTAGTACTAATTAATTATTATAATAAAGAGGCGATTCGAACTTAAGACCTCGTTTAGAAATATCACATTTTAGTTTAAAAGTTAAAAAATTATTAAAAAAAGTTAAAAATTCAACAAATTATACAAAAAAAATAAAATAAAAATTCTCCTTTCTCTTTACTTTTTGTATTTTTTTTTTATAAAAAATCAAAAAGTCATTCCGAATATAATAATTTTTCTACTCATATTTTTGCTAAAAAATAAAAAAAAAATTACTAAAATAATTTATTCTAAAACGAAACATAAAATTTTGAAATAAAAAGCATTTACAATTATGTGTCAATAACATTTAAAAAATTATAAGGAGAATACTACATGTGTGTTTTATTTGAAAAAATAAAAAAATGTCATAAAAACACAATCATATTATATATAAATAAAAATTTTGTTGGTATAGGATTCCTCTAAATAAAAATATCCCCAAAGGCACTAAAAGGAGTGTGGAATTGTTGTTGTTTCTCTTATCGTCAAAAGCACAAATGATCCTATCTGGGCCAAGTTTAAAAACCCTCATTTTAATCCTCACTCCTTCCTCTTCTTTTTTTTTTTTTTTTCTTTTTCTTCTTTTTCTTCTCTCTTCTCTCTCTCAATTTCCTTATATAGAGGTGAGGTTTAGGTTTGAGTTTGGATTTGGATTTGAGTATATATTTTAGGTTTGGATAAGGAAGATAGTAGCAGTAGTTATTACGGATCCTCACATATATGGAATTTTAATATTTGATGAATATTTTCTGGATAGCAAATAATAACAAATTAATTTATTGCTATTTCATAGAAAAAGATCCAACCATAAACCACTATTTATACCTGACATTGTTAATTTCTGGTTATAATACTTTTCAGTAGTGATAATGACAGCTCCAAACATGGCGATGATCACAGCATCGTTAGAGAGATCTCTGCAAAACTGTTCTCTATACGAAAACAACAACATCGCCAACGACACAGACGCAGGTGGTGGTGTTGGGTTCTCATCATCATCATCATCCTTAGATTCTTCTGAAAATCATTTCTCTAACTCCCACGATGCCATCTTAGACCTCAATTCTCAACCTCTCTCTCCCTTACCATTAGGAACAATGTCTCAATCTAAAGGCACACTTCTCTTGCATATATATATATATATATATATGTGTGTGTATGTTGTCTTCTCTTTTTCAGCTTCCATTAAATGCAAATTCCATTTAGCATCTCTCTCTTGTTTATTCTTCTTAAATGCCCTTTCTTTATTGCTCTTGTCGTCAGTTACGTCTTCCTATCTCCTTTTTCCACCTCACAGCCAAACCCTAAAAAGTTTCTCCCTTCAGTATCTATTTTCTCACCCAGAAAAAGCGAAGAAAAAAAAAAAAAACACTTTCTGGGTTGAACCATTCAATAGTTTTCTTTTATGAGTTTTCATTTTCCTTACCCCAGAAAAGAAAAACCTTTTCTGGGTAGAGCCATTCCATACTTTTCTTTGATGGGTTTTTTATTTTGCTTATTATTTTGACTGGGCTACATTGTTGAGAGCCTTTTAAATCACAAACTGTGTTTTTTTTTTAAACATAAAAAACTTTCCTCACTATCTAATATGTTGATCCATAGATTGATTGTATTGGGTTCTGTAATCGGTTTCTATGTATGTTGTTAGAATACCGGTTTTTAATCTTTCCTTTATGGCTAGTATATGTTAGACAATTTTTACTGTATTCAAATAGTTTAAATTTTGTTGTGTACTAAACAACAACCAGAATATAAAGAAATAAAGGAAATGAGAGAATTTGTTTGATTACAAAAATCAAACTAGAAATAAATAAATAAATAAATAAAAACAGATTTTATTTTGTTACAAAAACAAAATTAAAATCTGATTTAAATAAATAATAATAACACCGAAAATAAATTAAATAACTTACTTGATTAATTCTTGAATAATAATCTGATCAAGTCCAGTCCACATCCCTGACTCAGTTGACGTTCAACCAGCACAAACCTAGCCTCAACCAAAGCAAAAGCAAAAAAGACTCAAGAAGGCTCAACCAAAGGCAACGGTGACTTAGATTGATACTGAGGACACCTTGCCAATTTCAAAATTGGCTGAGAGTGAGAAGACCTCTTCTGCTGCCGAGAAGGGGTCCGCTGATGCCGAACCATCTCAATCAACTCAGTCTAAAAGGCCGAGATCAGAGTCAGCCACAGCTTCGGGCTCCATGAAGTCTGATGCCCCCTGGGCTCCACCCATTACTTTGGAGGACAGGCTGGTCAAAGTTGATGACAGTGCCGACAACATCAACGTCGGTGTTGCCCTTATTACAGCATTGCTCCTCCCTAGGGATCTCGACCGCAACGCCGAGATGACTGAGTATAAAAACTTCGCCTTGATGCTGCAACACTCTGCTAAAGTAAGCCCCTTTATTTGGTAATTTTTCTTTCTCTATTTTATACTCAGAAAATTTTCTAATAACTTCTGCTTTGTCCATTTTTCTTCAGCAATCCAGCACGCCTATTCCTTCTCAATGCAATCTTTTGAGACAAGGAAGGCGTTGGCCGACAAGACTAGGGAGGTTGCTAGTCTGTAGAAGACCCTTAAAAGGATTAAGGGAAAGATGAGGACTTTATCAGACCAGGCTGAGGCAGCCGTCAAGGCCAAAGATAAGGCCGAGGAGAAAGCAGACGCTGCAGAGGCCATCAGGAAGGTTCTCGAGGCCGAAAACAGAGAGGACGAGGAAAAGATGATCCAGGCCCAGAAAGAACTTCAAGATGCCTTGGCCACAAAGAAGGCTGAGATCAAGGCTGCTGATGAGAGAGCGTATTCTGAGGGGGCGGCCGATGTCAAGGAGGACTACAAAAAGCAGGTGAGGCAGACATGCAACAAGGGTTTCACCCTTGGTTGGATGGCTGCCCTCAAAAAGCTTGATGTCCCCGAGGACTCCCCCCTTAGAAATGTCGATGTCCTTCCCCTTCCATTCCCCCCCACACCAAGCCAATCTGAAGACGCTTTTGAGTCTGAGAATGAAGCTTTGGTGAGGAAGAAGAAGGATGATGCTAGGGCCACGCCCCCTACCCCAAATGAGAAAGTCCTAGACTTGACTCAGGACGAGGAGGGTGAGGTCTCCACAGACACTGTTCCCGAGAAGACAACGTCGGACCCTCCTATTGTCGACAAGAGCCTTGACCAAACCCTTGAAGAAATAGATGCTGAGCTTGTGGCTGAGAAGGCTGTTGAGATGTTTTCTCAGCAGTCTTTCGAACTCTAAACTAAGCCAGCCAGCAGTGCCGAAGAATCTTAGTTTGATGTTTTTCTCATTTTTTTTGTTCCTTGTACTTTTTCTTTCTCTAGAACAATATTAGCTCTTCACATGGCCGATGTGCTTTCTTTTGAATGTAAACACAACTTCTTTTTTTGAATGCTTGTATGTTTGTCTTCTTTATATGACTATACTTGGAACAATTTGGATATCTTCAACATACACCTTGGTCTGTGCAACTGTAGCGACCCTAATTTTCTTAAGTCATTATTTTATTATTATTATGGTTATTATTATCTTATTTTATTGTTGGCTTTATTAATTGGGGGGTTACATGAGATTTAATGTGATATTTAATGGATTTAATGTTGTAATTATTAATTGGGTGGTTACATGAGATTTAATGTGATATTTAATGGATTTAATGTTGTACTTATTAATTGGGTGGTTACATAAGGTTTAATGTGATATCTAATGCAACAAAGAAGTATTCAACTAAGTTATTATATATATAATAAGGTTTAGGAGATCAAAAGAAAAGGGGAAGACCAAGTTGTGAGAGAGAGAGTGAGAAATCAAAGAAGACAAAGAGAGGGATGGCGGCAAGGAAGAAAGAGGAGAGGGAAGAAAAGGAAAGATTAGAGTTTTGCTTTGGTGGTTTTATTAGTTTTTCAATTATTTACAAACACAAACCAAACACACCCATCATCTTTTGGTCTTTTTTTGATGACATAGCTTGATAATTATATAAAAAATGTTAAACTTTATCCCACGTCATGAGGTCAAAGTCATTAATCTACCAATAAAAAAAGGTCAAAAACATTAACGTAGGTAATTATTTATTGTTTTCAAAAGGAAATTCTTTTTTTCATTGGGAAATGAGTTTCCAAATATGAAAATTTTCCAAATATGAAATGAGTTTCCATTTCAAAATGTAATCATGCGGTTACCTTTTTCTATTTTCTTTTTAATGGGATAGTTATTGTTTCTCCACTAATAGCTTGATGTGCTATAATCGCATTTGGCAAGATTTTAATTTAAAAAATATTTTTTACTTTTCAAAAATATTTTTTACTAATAGCTTGATGTGCTATAATCCCATCATCTTTTACTTTTCTCCACTAAGATTTTTCAAAAGTAAAAAATATTTTTTAAATTAAAATCTTGCCAAATGCGATTATAGCACATCAAGCTATTAGTGGAGAAACAATAACTATCCCATTAAAAAGAAAATAGAAAAAGGTAACAGCATGATTACATTTTGAAATGGAAACTCATTTCATATTTGGAAATTTTTCATATTTGGAAACTCATTTCCCAATGAAAAAAAGAATTTCCTTTTGAAAACAATAAATAATTACCTACGTTAATGTTTTTGACCTTTTTTTATTGGTAGATTAATGACTTTGACCTCATGACGTGGGATAAAGTTTAACATTTTTTATATAATTATCAAGCTATGTCATCAAAAAAAGACCAAAAGATGATGGGTGTGTTTGGTTTGTGTTTGTAAATAATTTTTGAGATAAAAAGTATAAAAATTTGTTTGATTTGTCTTTTTTCATAAATGTTTTTGAAAAAAATTTTTGGGGAGAGAGTTTTAAAAAAAGTTATTGATTTGATTTGTATGAGAGAGAGAGTGATTTTGAAAAGTAGGTAACAAAACAAAATTTTGATTTTTTTTTTTTTTTGAAAAATTTATTTGATTTGATTACTCTTGAAAATTTGTTTATAAAAAAAAATTTCAAAAATTTTCCTGAAAAACAAACCAAACAAGGCCATATCTCTAGGTCCGAATTCATGAAATTGTTTACAAAGTCATCATATTTTTGTTCACCATTTTTTAAATTATTGTGATTATTACTCTATTATTTTTCATTTTTAATTGATCTACTAAATACGGACCGGGGTTGCTGCTGTGCCTTATGGCACAGCAGCCTTGTGGTGAGATTCCGTAGAGACATTTTTTTACTGCAGTTTGATGATCTGAATTGTTCATATTGTAAGGTTTGTTGAGTATATCATTCATACAAAAAAATAAGTTAATCGGACATCAATGATCCCATGATCAAGTCCTAATTGTTTTAAAAGAATTATTAAAATCATGTTAACCGTTTATTTTTTGAAAAACAAATATGCTCTTATTATTAGGTTACAAATGTCTGATTTGCTTATTTTTTACATGAATAATTTATTCAACAAATCTTACAATATAAACAGTTCAAATCATCAAAAAAAAAATTCAAAACCCCAACCCACACACTGGCCTCAATCACAATTTCATACCATTGTTTAATCTGCTATAAAGTTGTAAGTATTTTTATTTGTTTTATTCATTCACATGTAATTAATTTACCGAAATTATTCTCCAATACACATCACATTACATGTGGGCTCCATTCCTTACTACATCACTAGAACTTTTTTTAAAACTCCAAAATTAAAACTCTCAATCTTTATTCAAAATGAAAATGACTGAATGTTTTGTTATCAAATCAATGAAGCAAGTTCATTTAGGGTTGGTTTGGAGTGTCTTAAAAAAGTATATTTTTTGTCTTTTTACAAAAAGATGTGTAAAAAAATAGAGAGGTGATATGATGAAAAAAAATAAAAAGATAAAAAGATGGATTATATAGATTATGCCAAACCTAGCTTAAATTTATGTTTCTTCAAGAAAATCCCTCTCTAATCTCTCAACTGTCTTTTCATGAAAATTTATCTCTAATATTTAATATTTCCCATGTTTATTTGTATTGTGCAACCAATAGTTATTTTCATATTTAAAAACTGATTGCATATTTATTTCATGTTATTTTTGTCGATATAATGGGGTAGAGAATGGAGTATAGAAGGAAATAGGAGATCTTGATTCAATATGGACAATTTCATAAACCAATAAAATATAATGGAGTAGATAATGGAGCATAGAAGGGAATAGGAAACCTAGATTCGCATTAAAAGGGATGTATTTTAGAATTCTCCTTTTATTTCATATTCATATTATAAATTGTAATATTACTAGTGTATGCCCGTGCCTAAAGGCACGATATAAATAATGTTGAGATTAAAATATAATTGTAATTTATATCGTGTTCAAATTTGTAGAGTCTTGTCAATTTTTGATAAAGATATTGAAAAAATATAAAGAAGTATTCTTCTTCTTAAAAAACTTATAAAGAATTAGCCTCTTTAATTCTACATCATTAGAGGTGGAATTAGAGAAGCAAAATTAGATGATGAAACACACGCGGTTTAATTTCATTTTTAGACTTTATTTATTTTTAAATAATAAGAATTACCAAAAAATAGGAAATAAAAATAAACAAAAAATACTGAAACAATTCTCAAGCAGAAAAAAAGACTGAAACAATTCTCAATCTTACCTTGCAAGTGCAAGTTCGAAGGGTAATTTCAAACTGCAATTTCATATATATATAGTATAACCAAGAGTAATAAGTTAAAACTGTAATTTCAAATTTGTAATCTCATATTCTCCAAAAGAAAATCTCATGTCCTACATATTTAGCAATCATGTTTAACATTGAATCTCGTGTTCTACAGTATAAACAGGAGTATTGAGTTAAAATCTATTCAGCTACTAACAAAATGTTGAAAATACAATTTTTATTTTTATTTTTTATAAAAAAAATATGAACTTCGGTCACCAAAACCCCAAATTGTTTTCCCTCCCCCCCCCCTTTTTTCCTTTAAAATCTCAACAACCAAAAAATGCACCAAAAGTAAATTATCCGAAAAACACCTCTTCTTCGTAATTTCTAATTTCAAAATCAAAACAACAGTGACCAAAGCAACCAAAATCAAAACAAACAATCTTACCTTGCCAGTTCGAAATTTAGGACTTTGATTTCATACACGAAAAAGAAAGAGTTTTAACTCAGCATCAATCTTACATAAACTCAACAATATCTAAGATATAAACAAAAGTAAATAAAGCTAAAATCAACTCTAAGCTAGAAAATACACACACGCACAAACACACACACACAAAAAAAAAAAAACAAACAAACAAACTCACCTAATAAATATGATAACATACACAAAAGATGAAGAATTCAACTCAACATCAATCTCATATAAAGTGAACAACCTCCAATCCAAAAATACTGTATAACCCACACTATAAAATGATGAAATGAAGCTCTTTCCACCTCAAAAACAAAAACCAAGAACTTCAGAGGAAGAGTTTTAACTTAGCATCAATCTTACATAAACTCAACAATCTCTAAGATACTTTAGGAATTCAAAATTTAAACAGAAGCAAAGAAATAAATTAATTGGCGATAACACTCGATTAATTGGCACTTGAACCCCACTTTCAAATATGGCAGCAAGATAACAATGTCAATCCCATGTCCATTATTAGTAGGTTAAGAGTAAACTGTGTAACTATACCTTAGCATCATTCCAACTTGATGTAGATCAATCACAAATGTTGATTGTTCAGCATTCATAAATTTGCTTCCCATGGCACAAAATGTCCTATTTTTTGGAATTCTGGTAAGTTCTCGTAGTGAAATATGCAAAAATGCAGTACCAAAAAAATTAATGATACCAAAAGGCCAGGGATATAAAAATCGAACCTGTCAGTCAAACCCACAGTAGCAACATCTGCAGGTACAAAACTTCCAATATGGGAAAGGAAAACAATTAAAGCTACCTGAAAGAAAAATAAAAATTAAAAAAAAAAAAAAAGTTATCTTTCAAGATGTGTCAAATAAATATTTCTATTTATTAAGGATTAGTGCCTTTATACAGAACATATATGCAACATTATTATATAGAACTTCCAATGTGGGAAAGGAAAACAATTAAAGCTACCTGGAAAAAAAAAAAAATTATCTTTCAAGATGTGTCAAATAAATATTTCTATTTATTAAGGATTAGTGCATTTATACAGAACATAAATGCAACATTATTATTAAAACTTTGACACAAAGAGAAAGGTGAAACACTGACAAAACTTATACTTATAGTCGTTAGATAAAACTATTGAAGTATATAAATTTAAGCAGACATGAAATGATGAAAAAACAGAAACATCAACAATTGAAGTATTTGCATGTGAGAGTATTTAATTAAAAACAGAAGCAGAGTGAAAGTCAAAAAATTAAGAGAAGAAAACGAATCTGCTTTATTATATAGATGGTTAGAGCAACCCATATAAGTTGCTATCAGTTTAGAGCAACAAAGGAAGTTAGGTTGCTGGACATCAAGTCCATTTCATCAAAATTAATTGCAGGTTCGTTTTAAATTTGTATTATGAATACCATGTTCTACAACTTAAAAAAAAAACTTTTACATCATTAGGTGAAGTTTTGATATGGTGTTTAGTTTTTATTTTTTATTTTTGGTCACATAAATTATTCTTAGATTAACAATCTAAATTATCGATTCAATTTGTAATTGTCAATTTCAATTCACATGAACTCCTCTTAGAGCAGATGTTGCATATATGTATACTATAAACAGTATAATTGTCAACGTCAATTTCATTGTATACTATAATTGTCAATGTCAATTTCAATCTAAACACATTCATATGGGTATTTACAGTATGTAGCATATACGTATACTATAAACCCCTCTTAGAGTAATATGGGTATTTACATAGAAACCCAATACATATAGATATAGAAATGAAAACATATCAGATGAATACACTATATGTGTATTTACACTATATATTTACATTCAGATGAATACACTATATAGAAATGAAAACCCAATACGTTCATATGGGTATTTACAGTATGTAGCATATATGTATACTATAAACCCCTCTTAGAGCAATCCAAAACATAGAAACCCAATGCATATAAATATAGAAATGAAAACATATCAGATGAAAACCCCTCCAGTTAGATATGTATAAACTATAAACCCCTCCAATACAAATGAATACAAATTCATATCACATATCAGATGAATATAGAAACCCATATCACAAACACAAACACAAACTTTTGAATACAAATGAATACAAACTCCATAGCAGATACAAACCCAGATATTAGATGAATGAATGAAAGAGAGAACCATAGTGTTAACCAAGTCAGCCATAGTGTTAACCAAGATTTGGGTATACCAAATACGGCATTACCGATCTGCATACAAGCGACTGCTTAGTCCTAGTACTGTTATTCCAAAACCACGATCAAGACCATGATTGGAGACTCTAATCCATTTTGACTGATATATTGTATTATTGTAAACTGTTTCATCATGTTGTCTTAGAAAAGTCCAGAGTAATAACCGAACATGTGCAAGAATGATCTGTACCTTTTCATCATCAAAATCTTATAGATCAGCAGCTGCGAAAACCAGACAGGTTGCACTTAGCCTCAGTTGCAAAAGCATAAAGTAAAAAAATGTTTAATAAATAAATCTCGATATCAATCCACATACTGTCATCCATTTTGAATTTGATTGCATCTTCAGCAAACTTTTTCATCTTAGCATCAAGCTCAGTTGTTGCCTCTTCTCCTTTAGCAATGATCCGATCTATATTCTCATCGGTAATTGTGCTATCCTTAGAACTGAAAACCATTTCAGCACCAAACCTCACCATTTGCAACAGCTCATCTTTGTTAACAGTTGCCAAAACAAATTAAAAAATAATCAAATCAAAGTATTTTACTTCAAACAACATTAACCAAAAGATAAACAAATTGCGAATCGAATCGCGAATCATGATATTTTGGTAATAGAAGTCCAGAGTAATAGCTGAACATGTGCAAGAATGATCTGTACCTTTTCATCATCAAAATCATATAGATCGCCATGATTCAAAACCTGCATGAGTTGCACTTAGCCTCGGTTGCAAAAGCATAAAGAAAAAATGTTTAATAAATAAATCTCGATATCAATCCACATCGTCATCCATTTTGAATTTGATTGCATCTTCAAAGAAACTTCTTCATCTTAGCATCAAGCTCAATCTGCCTCTTCTCTTTAGCAATGATCCGATCTATATCCTCATCGGTAATTGTGCTATCCTTAGAACTGAAAACCATTTCAAAGACTAAACCTCACCATTTGCAAAGTGACTCATCTTTGTTAACAGCTGCCAAAACAAATTAAAAAATAATCAATAAACTATCAAAGTATTTTACTCACACTAATTTGAATATAAATTCATGATAAGGTAACCTCTACAAAAACAACTTACTCTTTTGTTCTGCTAATCGCCCTTGTTGGATCACTAAAGCATCAAGAGCAAGCTTTTTATAAGCCCTCTCAATCATCTTTTCATCTCTCTGCTCCTCCTCTGTTTTTTAAACAATACAAACAAATACATGAATTATGTATGTATATACATAAATTATATAATTCACAAACCAAAAAAGCATTTTTAGGAAGCACACTCCTAGAAATACACAGGCATAATAAACATTACAAAACAACAATGTGTCATAGATAGGTTAGTACATTCCATTTTACTCAAAACATGACAATTCCAATTCTACATTGCATCCTGACAATCTCAATTCAACCTCCGATTCCACTTTTTCCGATAACAACTTCATTCGCAATGATTTTTGGATTAGAGAAGGTCTTGTTGTCGGATTGGTTCAATTGGTGGCCTTTTTGGCGCCAAGAGAAGCGGTTGCAAATCCAATGGATGCAGCAAAGCAGAGTGCTTTGTTTACTGTCAAGACTTTAACTTAACTAAGTGCTTATTCCTATTTTTTTCATTTAGGTATATAGTCCCTTCTTACAAAAATCCAAGATTTGGTATTTCAAAGACTTGGTTTTGTAGAATTTCTCAAATCACAATATCAAAATCAGTTTCTTGTCATCAATGTGAAGATAACACATTTCCAGTCACAATCAAATGGTGAAAGCATTTTACATGATGCTCTTTCCATGCATCATTTGTCATGTCTACTAATTCACTTCTCAACACCTTGAGCACATATTGCTGCACCAACATTATCTGCAGTTGTGGCTAAAGAATTTCTTTAAATCAAATTGGGATATTTGCCTTCTTATTGTTCATCTTAGTATAATTCTAAATTCTAAAATTATAGAGAAAAATTAGAAACTTAACAAAAAAAAATTAATTCTAATTTTTATAGATAGGGATCTAAAAGTTGACCCAAATAAATGAATTTCAATAAAACAAATATACAAAAACCTGCCCATTATTAAAATTTAAAAAAAAAAAAAAAACACAGTTGTTTTAAAAAAAATTAATGACAAAAAATAATATGTTTTTTTCATTTATTTCATTGAATTTCGCAAGTTTCAAACACTATAATGAAATATACAAATTGAACAAAACAAATATACTTAAAAAAAAAATCAAAATCACACTCATAATCATCATTTTCATTGATCTTGTTAAAATTCCACAAAATATAAAAATTTCAATGAAACCTGAAAATTGAACCAAAATAATAATTTCTGAAAATTCACACATAATCATCTCAGATGATTATGAAAAACTGTTAAAAAAACATTTGTCAAACATAACCCAAGTTGGAGGTATCATTCACAAAATCTCCAAAACCGTGTGCTTAGTTACATTCTTATATATTATGGTAATTATTCAAGTGTCTCTCCTTTTGCAGCGGACGAAAACTCCCTAGCATTTTCTGTTGTCAAAACTTGCTACGATACTGCTCCAAAGAAAGAGAGAGGAGAGAGAGTGGATTGAAAGAATCCTTAATAAACCCTAACTAAAGCCATGACTACTCTTCAAGCTTATCTCTTCTGCAAACCTTCACTCCCTCACCTATATTCCTCCTCTAAGCATCTTCAACTTTCTCTCTCTATTACTCACCGCCGCTCTACTTCTCTCTCTTCACTCCATTCAACTTCTCAATTTCGCCGCCACCGTCTTGTTTCCAATTTTACATTGCATCCTGACAATCTCAATTCAACCTCCGATTCCACTTTTTCCGATAACAACTTCATTCGCAATGATTTTTGGATTAGAGAAGGTCTTGTTGTCAAATTGGTTCAATTGGTGGCCTTTTTGGCGCCAAGAGAAGCGGTTGCAAATCCAATGGACGCAGCAAAGCAGAGTGCTTTGTTGGCCGAACTCAATAAGCATAGGTCAGACTCTTCAATGCTGTCATGTCAATTTAGTTATTCTTTTTGGATTTTTTGTTTTGAAAAATATGCTACATTTTAGTCTTTTCTCATTTTGCTAGCTTCTTGGCATAATTGATTGATATTGGAATATTGTTGAACTGACTAAACTATGCAGAAACTTAATTATGATTTTACATAGAGTAAGATATCAACTTAGAATAAGTTTAGAAAATGAAAAATGAAAAAATATAGATGAATTAAGTTGAAGTTACAGCTCGCTCGTTGGTATCATAGATGAAAAGTTATACTCATGATGGGCACATAGCTATGGAGGACACTGTTGAGTTGACCCTGGGGGCATACCCCTAAGAATTATATGTTAGAAGCCATTTATCCTTACTCCAGTGATAACACAATAGCCATCCAACGCCTAGGTTATACCCAGTGAACAACTCAATTCCTAATCAAAACTTAAAA
Source organism: Camellia lanceoleosa (assembly GCA_025200525.1). NCBI lineage: Eukaryota > Viridiplantae > Streptophyta > Magnoliopsida > Ericales > Theaceae > Camellia > Camellia lanceoleosa. The sequence goes on along the minus strand of CM045771.1, from coordinate 122,748,201 downwards.
TCTGAGTTTCCACTAAGACTGAGACTGCCCAGATTGTAGCAATGAGCTCAAGCGGGCACTGTGTATTCTATCCCCTGTTAATTCTGTGAGTCCATTATCGAAATCATAAATTATAGAACTTGTCATGATTTACATTCTTAAACATGATTTATAAATTATAGAACTTGTCATGATTTATACAGAAAATAGTAGAAAAATAGGGATCTGATAAACGACCTCATAACTCAGAAATTAAAAGTAGATCAATTGAAAGAGGGAAATAGAGACAGAAATATTACCTTGCACAGATAGAAGACTCAGGTTTGGTGTAGCTCTGAAGTAGCTCTACCGGAGAGCTCCAATCGGGGTTTAGAAAGGTAGCGAGAGGCAGAGATCGGATGGAGGGGGAGAGGCAGCGAGGGGGAGGATGGGGGAGAGGGGGAAAGGCAGAGATTGGGTGAGAGAGAAGGAGAGAGGTAGCGTCTCTGCGAAAGAAATGGGGGAGAGGCAGCGAGTGGGAGGGTGGGGGGAAAGGGGGAGAGGCAGAGATCAGGTGAGAGAGGAGAGAGGTAGCGTCTGTGGGAAATTTCACAGGAGAGGAACAAAGAGAGAGATAGAGATGGAATGGGGGAGGAGACGTGGGTAGGTGGGAGAGAGCACCGAGTGTTTGGGCGGGAATTGAAATAATCTCAACCATTGATTTGTTTCATAATTGATCCAAGCCTTTAAAATGAAATGTATCTCTTATATATTTTACATATTTTCAAAATTTCTTCTCCCTTATTATATAGATATATCAATAAATAAATAAATAAATAGCAAAACTGTTTGCTTTATTAAATGAAATAAAATTGATTCATTTTAGTCACCGGAAGATGCTAGTCACATAGTAAAATGTTAATAGGTTAGTACTAATTAATTATTATAATAAAGAGGCGATTCGAACTTAAGACCTCGTTTAGCAATATCACATTTTAGTTTAAAAGTTAAAAAATCATTAAAAAAAAGTTAAAAATTCAACAAATTATACCAAAAAAATAAAATAAAAATTCCCTTTTCTCTTTACTTTTTGCATATTTTTTCATAAAAAATTAAAAAGTCATTCCGAATATAATAATTTTTCTACTCATATTTTTGCTAAAAAATCAAAAAATTACTAAAATAACTTGTTCAAAAACGAAACATAAAATTTTGATACAAAAAGCATTTACAATTATGTGTCAATAACATTTAAAAAATTATAAGGAGACTACTAAATGTATGTTTTATTTGAAAAAAAAAAAAGTCATAAAAACACAATCATATTATACATAAATAAAAATTTTGTTGATAGGATTCCTCTAAATAAAAATATCCCCAAAGGCACTAACGGAGTGTGGAATTGTTGTTGTTTCTCTTATCGTCAAAAGCACAAATGATCCTTTAATCTGGGCCAAGTTTAAAAACCCTCATTTTAATCGTCTCTCCTTCCTTTTTTTTTCTTAATCTCTTCTCTTCTGTTCTCTCAGTTTCCTTATATAGAGGTGAGGTTTAGGTTTGAGTTTGGATTTGGACTTGAGTATATATTTTAGGTTTGCACAAGGAAGATAGTAGCAGTAGTTATTCCGGATCCTCACATATATGGAATTTTAATATTTTTTTTTTTTTTTGATCGGCAAAGAAAATCTTTATTGATGAAAGTATACAAAAAGGATACAAGACATCAATAAAGAGGAGCTTGGAGCTAACTGAAGCTCCAAGCTCCAGTTGGTGAGAAACCACCAATAACACAAAAAGGAACAGAAAGAAAAAGAAGCAAAACAAACTACAGAACAGCAAAATGCACTGAGCATAAGCACCAAAAATTGAGCAAAACTCCTACAACAACTGGGCTTGAAACAATCCTGTTCAGAAAAGGAAACAAACAGGCTTAAGGAACAAAACCATTGTTGAGCAACTAGATCAATCTGCACACAGATTCAGAGCAAAATGCAGCACACAGAATGAAACTGAACTGATAAATCTGGACAGCCAGGAAATAGATCTGGACACCCAAAACTGAACCACTGCTAGTCGGAGCAGATCATAGCAGTCACCAAAGCTATACACCAGATATATTCCAGATTGCAGATCAATCTTCATAACAAGCAGACTGCACAACAGATATACTTCAGATTTGCACAGATGCAAAGCTAGGTGAGGACACCTAAACCCAGAAATTACACAGACTACACCTCTGGCCTTGGATCAGAATTTCCACCCTTTAGAACAACAGCATAGCTACACACTACCACCCTTCCGAGTTTCCACACTGCAACACACATCAGTTTTGCCCATAACAAAGACACACTACGGCAGTTCAGCCCATGCCACCTTCTCCTCCCAAACACCTCCTGATTTGCCTCAGATAGGTTCCAAAATCCAGATACGCACAGATGGGCTCACAAAACAAAACAAAACAGAACAACTGAATCCTATACAAATCAATCCATTAGCATTTCAGATAGTCTCACAAAACTAAACAACTGAACCCCATTCTGAACAGCAACCATATGCAGCAGAAGCAACCTAAGAGCAGAAACAACCATATGCATTCCACAGAGCAAAAGCAACCATATGCAGCAGAGGCAGCTTCCTTGAAGCCATGTGCATATGCAGTCCAGATGGACTTCAAACATAGCAGGATAACTGATCCAAAAACACCCAACAGCAACCAAACTAACCAAAAAAAACCCAGCAGTAGCAAAGAATCTGTGATGATGAATACACTCAGACAGAACAAGAGAAGCAGACTAGCTGATTAGAGCAGAAGCAAACTGTGGATTCAGGAATGAAAATTGATTTGATTCCATTTGAAAACTAAATCATCAATTGAGAATGGGAAATTCTTGATAGATGCTTTCAACCAAAAAGCTACCATGATTTTGATTAATTCACACAGACCTAATAAATTGGGTTGAATCTCGGAGAAGACACATTCGTTCCTGTGCTTCCAAAGAGACCACAGAATAATAAGGGGAATGGCTTTCCAAATTAACTTAACAAAGCTCTTCAATCTAACACCCAACCACCATTGGAGTAGGCCATCCATAGAGTTATTAATGCACCAGTAAAACCCCCAATCATAAATAAAAGAAGACCAGATCCGCCAAGAAAAGGGGCAGAGAAGCAGAACATGAACTGCAGATTCAGGTTCAGCTCTGCAGAAGGGGCAAAGAATAGGAACACTGCTGTCCAGAATGCCAATTCTCTGCAAAAATTCTGCAGATTTGACTTTGTTTTTCCATGCCAACCAACAGAAAAAAGAAACCTTGGGAGGAGTGTATCTATTCCAAATGGATTTATAGATTCTGAGATTGGGACTGAAATTGGAGCTACTAAGAAAGTAAAGAGATGACACAGAGAAGTCACTGTTACCTGAAGATGCACAAGCCCAGGACAAACAGTCAGCTCTATCAAGACTCAGAGAAGGAGCTGAGGAAAGGACACCAAGCAATCTCACTTCTTCAGCCAACTCCCATGCATATAACACTCTTCTATGGGATAAAACCCAATCACTAGAGCTGATTTTTCTTGCAAAGAATTGGTAAAGAGAACCTTCTTTATCAGTTGAAAGATTAAAGAGATGTGGAAAATCATTCTTAAGGCAAGAGTTACCACACCACCTGTCATGCCAAAATTTGATTCTGTTTCCATCTCCCACTTTAATAAGGCAGTTGCCCAAGAAGAAGTTGGAAATAGTACTGCTATGAGACCCAATGGAGATGATGTCCTTCCACAGTCTGGAATGTTTGTAAGAGGGCTTCATTGGCGGAAACCAACACAGCACATCAATCTTATATTTACTGCAGATAGCTCTCCTCCAAAGAGCATTGATTTGAGTTCCAAATTTTCACCACCATTTGAGTAGCAAGCAAGCATTGACATCTCTGATCCTTCGGATACCCAGCCCCCCTTGCTCTGTGCTCCTCGTGACCTCCATCCATTTCACAAGGTGAACTTTCCTTTTAATGGCATTACCACCCCATAAAAAGTTAGCCTCAGTCTTTTCAATGTCTCTAGCCACACCTTCAGGCATCTTAAATAAAGAGAGAAAGTACACTAGTAGACTGGATAAAGTAGACTTGATCAAAGTTAGTCTTCCTGCAAATGACAACATTTTTCTTTTCCACCCGGAAAGTCTAGATTTAAATTTGTCAATCACAAGCTTCCAAGTAGATTTCCTACTAGGGTTAGCACCAAGAGGTAGCCCCCAAAATTTGATAGGAAGGGTGTGTACTTTACAGTTGAAAAGCCTTGCAAAAGAGAGCAGTAGTGCATCATCCACACCAACACCAAACACCACACTTTTGTGAAAATTAATTCTGAGACCAGAGAGAACTTCAAAACATCTGAGAATTCTTTTGACCAGGACCATTTTATCCCAATCTGCTTCAAAAAAAAGGATTGAGTCATCGGCAAACTGTAGGTGAGATAAGAGAACATCATTAGCCCCAACTAACACACCTTTGAGAATGTCCAGATTAAGTGCTCTTCCCAAAAGTATATTGAGCCCTTCAGATACTATATTAAACAGGAAAGGTGAAAGCGAATCACCCTGCCTAAGACCTCGTTGGGGTGAGAATTCCTTTGTTGGTGATCCATTCACAAGAATCGAAATCCTAGCTGTAGAGACACACTCTTTCATCCAGGAAATCCATTGAGATCCAAAACCAAAACTAGGTAACAATGAGAATAGGAATTCCCAATTTACAGAGTCGAAGGCTTTCTCAAAATCCAACTTTAAAATCAGACCTTGTTTCTTGGCTTTCTTCCATCCATCCACCACTTCATTGGCAATGAATACCCCATCAATGATATTTCTCTCACCTATAAAAGATGTCTGAGTTTCACCAATAATAGTGGGTAACACTGGTTTCAATCTATGAGTTAGCACTTTTGCCAAAATTTTGTATAAAGAACTCACAAGGCTAATGGGACGATAATCAGACAGATTAAAGGGATTTTCCAACTTCGGGATGAGAGCAATAAAGGTACTGTTAATACCATATGAGAGCTTACTATTCTGATAGAATTCTTTAAAAAATTGCATAATCTCATGCTTCAAGATCTTCCAAAATTTCTAATAGCACAACATATTGAACCCATCAGGGCCTGGGGCTTTGTTGCTATTGCAATCTTTAATTGCTGCTAATACCTCAGTTTCAGTGAACTCTGGAACAAGGAAATGAGAAACAGAATCTGCCTCTATAGTCTTGAACTCCCCTCCCAACACTGGTCTTTTAATCCAATCTTCAGTAAAATGAGTCTTGAAATGTTGAAAAACCTCATGCTTGACCCTGCTAGGCTCCTCATGGGACACTCCATTGACAGTAATAGAGTTAAGCAAATTTCTACTCTGTCTAAGATTAGCAGAGACATGAAAGAACCTAGTATTTCTATCCCCATTCAAAGTCCAGTTCAACCTAGACTTTTGATGCCATAACCACTCCACCATTCTGTAAAGCTTCCACACTTCTTATCTGACCATTCTTCTTCTTAACTTTTCTGAATCTAGCAATGCTCTCTCCTCTGCCATAATATCCAATGTATGCAACTCCTCCTCTGAAGCCTTTAGTTTGGATGTGATATTACCAAACACCTCAATATTTCATTTTTTCAATTCCATCTTTAGGTGCTGAATTTTTGAATAAGCCTGAATCCTGCCCACCCAGAGAAAGAACTGTTATTCCAGGAATTGATAAAGAGTTCTGAGAAGCTTGGGTGTAGGGTCCAAGCGTTTAAAAATTTGAAAGGACGAGGCCCCCAATCTCTTTCATCTTCCATCATCAACAAGGGGCAATGATCTGAGATTAGTCTAGACAGGCCCCAAAGCTTCATTTTAAAGTTGATCATCCATTCCGGACTGAGCAAAACTCTATCAATTCGGCTCCACTTCTCATAATCCTGGGCATTACACCAAGTGAATTTCCTTCCATACAGAGGTAGATCATGGAGCTCACATTTCCCAATAAAATCGTTCAATTGTTTCATCCCCCTGTCTCTTCTGGAACAGCCTACCCTCTCCCCAATATGCCTAATCTCATTGAAGTCACCTCCCATACACCAAGGATCAGGAAAAAAGACCTTGAGCTTAAATATATCTTCCCAAAAACTGGCTCTAGCACTAACATTATTGGGAGCATATATGTTCAACAAAACACAATCAAAGGAGTTGTAAAGAGAACCAGATAGTAAGATGTACCTCCTATTACAGCAGCAGCCAGATAGTTGAAAAACAGCAGAATCCCAAATGCATAAAAGCCCACCCGCAGATCCATCAGGGTCTACGGACATAAATTCCATGTTTCTGCTTCCCCAAAGCCCCCTAACAGCATTTTCTGAAACCACTGTTTTCTTGGTCTCTTGAAAGAAAACAATATCAATAAGTCTATCCTTTAGAAGGCATTTGATTCTACCCTTTTTCTCAGGTTTTGCCAAACCCCTAATGTTCCAAGAGAGTAGCTTCATCAAAAGGTAAATAAATACACTCAAGGCACCCATCTACTGCATATTACTGCTGAGCCTTACCTTCCTTGCTAATTCTCTCCTGGTCTTTAAGCTCTAGCTCAATGATCTTGCTTAGAGCAACATCTTCCATCCCATTAAAGTTAATACCTAGGGATTTTCCCAGATGCATTGTGTCTTTAGCTTCTTGGAGGAGACATTGGTTGTACGATGAAGAGCTTTCAAACAGATCCGAATGGGCGAGAGTAGAAGCAGCTGGCCTGAAAATGATAGACTTGGAGGATTGCTTATAGACTATAGCAGCCCTGAAGCCATGAATTCTAGCAAAGCTAGAGAATCCTTCCAGTTGAGCTTTCTTTTTTCCTTTATTCTTCGTATATTGCTGCAGTTTTGGATTGGGATAAGGGGTCAGAAAACTCTTCCAAGCAGAAAGATTAGGCCCAGCAGATTGCATGTGAGGAATAGAGGAGGCCAAAGAAACAAAATTTCCATGTTTGTTACTCGCCAATTCCTTGGGCCTATTAGAAGGGCCACAATCTGAGAATTTATTTAAAGAATGGGCCAAAACCACTTCCAAATTAATGCCAGGCCCAATGTCTTTTCTGGACTCCATTGCCGAAAACTCTTCAACATTAGTGCCATGCTGTAGACACCCCATTTTTTGACCGACCTTAAGACTCAGACGTCATCAATTGAGCACTTGGTGATGTTGCATATTGTGCTCATTCTGAGGTTGCGGAGTCCCGGCTACGAGCCTTGCCTCCGGACTTCCGGACTCTTTTGTGCTTTGCCTCGGTTTGCGAACCAAGTTCCGTTTTCTCTGTTTTCTCTTCCCAAAGGGAGGGAGAGGTCTCGTAGACCATCTCTCAATAGCCGTAGGCTACGTTTTGTGGTCGTAGGCCATTTTTCCCATTTCGGAGCCCGGTTCCCGATTTTCGGAGCCGTCAGGCCGTGTGCCTCGGTTCGGGACCGTCTAACCACCTCCGTTTGCCCCGGTTTTTGGCATGCATCCTATTTACTCCCTTTTGAGGGACACTGTGGTCTGAGAGACCAACTTCGTGGTCGGACACCACTTCCGGTGCCTAACAGCCCACTTTCGGGGCCCCAAACTGCGTGTTTCGGCTCCCGAACCCTCATCTTGCATTTTTGGACCCCGACCCAAACTTGAGATAGTCATATTTTGAGGTCCTTTTCATGTTTGATTAAGGACCTTTTACTGTTTGACATCTCCATCTGTCACTTGTCTCTTTACCTCTTTTTAGGCCTGTTTTGCATGGTATTTTAGGCGTACTTGTGGGCTGTATTGGACTTGGTTGTAAACTACAAAGTATCTTATTTTGAGCCCCTCTTCAACTTTGTTGAAGGGCTCTTGGAAATTTGAGACCCGCAGCTATCACTTATCCCTTTAACCACCTTTTGGCCCTTTTTGGTGCACCCTTTGCTCAAGGCTTCTTGAGGAAGCCTTGACCCCTTGTCTTGGCTTCCTTAAGAAGCCTATCAGCTGTCCAAGCTTCTCAAATAAGCCTTGCACCCTTTGCCCCTTTGCTTTAGCTTCTTGGAGAAGCTTGGAGCTTAGTCCTTTGCCTATATAAAGAGCCCTTCTCTCCCATTGCAAAGGGTTGGAGGTTTTTGAACAAAAAAAACCAGAGGATATATACATACATTTTGATATATATATATATATATATCCATCCATCTCTCTCTATATCTATCCCATCCAAGCCTCCAAACACCCTTGTTCTTGGGCCATTCCTTCACTAACTCATAGCACAAGGCACCCTTGCTCCTTTCCAGCAACTTGGGGCTGTTTTGAAGAGGCTAGAAGCTCATTTCCTTGGATCAAAACCTGCTGGTTCGTTGGTCTACAAGGGTGAGTCATTTTCTTCCCCTTTCTAGCCTTTTCTTACTTCATATCTAAGCCGTATTTGCTCACATCTTTGGGCTCCGACCTAAACTTCAAATCATCATATTTTGAGGTCCTCTTCATGTTTGATTGAGGACCTCTTGCTGTTTGAGGACAGTAGCTAGCACTTCCTTCATTAGCCCTCTTTATGCCATAATCTTGCATAGTATGTTTGGCTTGTGTATAATCTGTTTTTGAGCATGTAATAAACTGTAAGTAGGCTCATTTTGAGCCCTTCTTCAACATTTAAGAAGGGCTCAACCTTGTTTGGGACCCCTATCTTGCACTTGTTTCATAATCTCTTCTATTTACCGTAATCTTGCATGCTTTGTTAGCCTACCATGCTCCTATTTTTGGGTCTTTGACAGGCCTGAAAAGGGTCTTAGTTTGATCCCCTCTACATGTCTCATGAAGGGTATTTTGCTGTTTGGTGCACCCTTTTGGTACTTCATGTTATACCCCTTTGTGGGCCTTAATCTTGCATTGTATTTTGAGCATGTTTGTATATTGATTTGGGGCTTATCATCTACTGTGGGTAGTCATATTTTTGGTCCCTCATCAGTATTGTAGAAGGGTATTTTTCAGTTTGGTGCATGCTTAGCATACCTACCATGTGATGCCTTGTAATTGCCTTAATACGCCTTAGGTTGTTAGCCTTTGTTCGAGCATGTTTTAGGCTTAGATTTGTGAAGCTTTTGTGCTTATTTTTCCATGCTTTAGGTCTGTCTTAAGTTGTTTGAGTCGATCCTAGCATGCATTATATAGCCTCTTTGCATTTTGTGGCTTGTATGCTTCAAGTATGTGGATGTGTGAGCATTGTTGCATGCTTTGTTGATTTATTTAGTTGGTTTGGAACCTCCTATAACATGATTTCAGAGCTTCGTTGCATGCTATACGTCCATACTTAGCCTCTTTAAGTGTGCTTAAGAGTTGCCTTGTTTATGCTTAAGGTGTTGGACCATGATTGCGTGCATGTGTGTGTGCATTTTGTGCCTTCATTTCCATGATTATGGCCGCTGATTTTGGCATGCTTGCGAGTTATCCATGTTAGTTTAAGTCCATCGTTGCATGTTGTTGCATGCCATGTTAGTTTACATGTTTAGGTTGCAAGCCTAACATACATTGCTCATTTGCATGTTCATGTTGCATACTTAGCCGCCATGCCTAGGTTGCATTTCATTGAGCATGCATCCCTTGCCTCTTGACCAATCATGATAGGGGTTAGGCCCCTTTGATTTGTTTTGTGCTTGCATTCCATTTGATATCAAAGTTGCGAACTTGGTTTTCGGGCCATCATGCATTGAAATGCGTGATTGATGGCCCGGGGGTCGAGGGCCATGCTCCCTTGAGTCCATTACATGATAGGGAGTGTGTCCATGCATACATTTGCCTAGAAATTCTATACCTTGCACTGCTAGTCTGCTGTTGCTGTCAAAACTGTCTTCTGCAGGAATTTTGTGCCGACCGGCAATGTATTTATTGCCGATAGCTTTATTTCCAGCCGGTGGACTTTATACACGGCCGGTGGACATTCTATCCAGCCGGTGATGATCCTCAGGATTCGGGGAGTCTGTTCCAGGACTTTTGCAATTTTCCAGAGAAGCAGGATAGTGAAACAGAGGCAACAGTGGCATGGTGCGGATTTCCGGGTGAGTCGGATTCGAGCATGCATCATTCACGCATCCCGAGGCAGGGCTGAAGCCCCCTTCTTTTTACATATGTTTTTAATTTGATTAAATAGAAATTTCTATAATAATTAATTCATTAATTATTCGGACTGTAATATTTATTCGGTCCCTCCGTGTGAGGGCATAATTGTAATAAGTGTGGGTGAGTGGGTGTATGTCTTCCAACCCCCATTTCTTTCTCCCTTTTATTTACCTGCTTACAAAGGTAGATTAGGGCACGTTCATTTTAGCATACCTTATGCTATGTATGCGTGCATCCATGCATTTGTTGACATGCATCGGGCTCGGCACATCATGCAAACTGCATCGTACTTTCAATTCCAAATTGAATACGTGGTAGTTGCTGCATTTCATGTGCCATGTTTAGGGTAGCCGAGCCTGTCTAGATTACATCCCTGTATGCGATGTATTAGCCACTTAACATGAACTAGGACATGCATGTTTGCTAACTAATTTCTTGTTTTGGCGCGGAGTACGATGTAAGTATTTACGCTTTAGCATACCACATGCGTGTAAATGTTGCCATGACAGTATGCTTACCATGCGGCTAAGTGCTTATGTGAGATAAATTGTTTGAATGCCTGTGGGTGGAGGTTGGATTGCTTGAGTTGGAAAAACTCATTGAAATCCGTGTTTTAGCCTACTTGCGAGTAGCAAATTCCAAAGCATTTTCAAAACCAACAGATGTGCAATGTTTATTTCCAAATTAGGCAAATCTAGTCTATACTTGTTTGCTGTGCGCATAACATAGTAATTCTAGGCTAATAATTGGAACAAGAGCATGTAATGTTTTCAAAAACGGATATCACGGTTAGTAGAGGCCGGTCTTCGAACCGGGTGAAAGGGGGTGCTCATAGCTGACCTTCCCCGATCGTACCCAAGCTCCCGAGCCAAGACAACTTTGGTGATGACGGACACGTGGCCTTCGGCACCGAGTCAGGGTTTCCTAAATTTTCCATTTTAAAATATTTAGGTGGCGACTCTGTAATCTGGCAAAGCAGTCCATGTTTGGCACTACTTTTCAAAAAATCTGTTTTTCTTCAAAACGATTTGCCGGATTTGGACTCTTTGGTTCAGATTTAAAACCGTGACACAAAGGGAGTCTGAACTGTAGAGTGAAGCCCACGGGCTCGTCTACACATGCCCAAGCCCAACATCCTCTTCATTGAAATTCTTGATAAACCCGGGTGTATAGACTTGAGGAATACACCTAAGAATGTCATCATTATTTTTTGAATTGTGATCTGACCGTACCAGTAGAGGCTCCTTGACGCTTGCTTCCTTCTCTCTGCTGAAACCTCCTACCGCTAGTGTCTCTTCAACAATAGTATCCGCTGCCTCACCTATTTGACTGACAGAGAGCCCCTGCTGTAGAGCTACCGCCCCATCACCAACGTTCTTAATTCTGACATCAGCCCCTGAAACGTTTCTACTCTCCTTACTGTAACCGCTACCGATGGAGCTGAACTCCTCCAACCCGTTGTGGTCCAAGCTATCGGAGAAAGATGAATGATCTTCAGAAATTAGAACGGGATGTGAACTTCCATTACACTTCAAAATGATAGTTCTATTGATAGATTCCATACACACAGTGGCCACTCTAATTCGAGCATAAGAGAATGACTGTGGTTGACATAAGTCGCCCTCTAACCTGAGAACAGAGCCCCATATACGCCCAATGTTATTTAGAGTATTTCTATTCCAGAGATTCAGCGGTATACCATAACATCGCAGCCATACACATCTCTCCTGTTGTAGCTGAACGCCAGGCTTCCATTCCGATACGGAAAGACTCCAATCCTTGAACCAATCTTTGAGCTGGCCGATGTTTGAATGCAGTTCCACTTGAGATTTAAAAGATAGTATTATGTCACGACCTCCCCCTTGTCTGACCTCAACCTGCTCTATCCCTTTCTCCTTCAGGACTTTTGAAATAATGTGTGTGGGATATTCAGACTTGAATCTGATGATTGTACTTTCATATAGCCAACCGTTGCCTTCTTCAAAGGCTTGGATCTCGATGCTTTCTTCTCCAGCTATTGACGGAGAGACCCCTTTTAGTACCTCTACGAAAGATCTATGACCCACTAAAGCAGCCTTTCCACTAAAGGTGTTTGTGTGAGGAGCCCTCCTAAATGGCTGAGGCTTCCATTTTCCCTGAACACCTCTATTATTTCTATCGTATGCAGCAACATTGACCTCCAACACCTTATCATCCACCCAAAGACCGTTCCCTTTTTGAATGGCAACAGCTGCTGCTACCTGGCAATCGTATCTCACGAACCCAAAACGTGTGTTTGTCGCTTGTCTTCTTTTGTATGGGATAAATGCTTCCTTCACAATCCCGAAATTTGAAAATAGTTTGAACAGAGCCTTTGCATCCATTGCTGAGGGAATGTTATCCACGAAAACAGTAAAAACTCCTTGCTTTGCTTCATTACCTTGTGCTCCACCTCCTCTCCTTTGTCTCAACACCGGGATCCAACCTCCACCTCTACTCATGTTCTCTCGTTTCTTAACCAACAAAGTCTTTAGCATTTCAATTTTGGTCATATCATTTGCTATGGAATTTTAATATTTGATGAATATTTTCTGGATAGCAGATAATTACAAATTAATTTATTGCTATTTCATAGAAAAAGATCCAACCATAAACCATTATTTATACCTGACCTTGTTAATTTCTGGTTACAATACTTTTCAGTAGTGATAATGACAGCTCCAAACATGGCGATGATCACAGCATCGTTAGAGAGATCTCTGCAAAACTGTTCTCTATACGAAAACAACAACATCGCCGACGACACAGACACAGGTGGTGGTGTTGGGTTCTCATTATCATCATCATCCTCAGAATCTTCTGAAAATCATTTCTCTAACTCCCATGATGCCATCTTAGACCTCAATTCTCACCTCTCTCTCCCTTACCATTGGGAACAATGTCTCAATCTAAAGGTACACTTCTCTTGCATATATATATATATATATGTGTGTGTGTTGTCTTCTCTTTTTCAGCTTCCATTAATGCAAATTCCATATTACATCTCTCTCTTGTTTGCTCTTCTTAAATGCCCTTTCTTTATTGCTCTTGTCGTCATTTATGTCTTCTTATCTCCTTTTTCCATCTCACAGCCAAACCCTAAAAAGTTTCTCCCTTAAGTATCTATTTTCTCACCCAGAAAAAGCAAAGAAAAAAAAAAAAAAAAAACACTTTCTGGGTTGAACCATTCAATAGTTTTCTTTTATGAGTTTTCATTTTCCTTACCTCAGAAAAGAAAAACTTTTTTTGGGTAGAACCATTCCATACTTTTCTTTGATGGGTTTTTTATTTTGCTTATTATTTTGACTGGGCTACATTGTTGAGAGCCTTTTAAATCACAGACTATGTTTTTTTTTTTTAAACATAAAAAATAAAAAACTTTCCTCACTATCTAATATGTTGATCCATAGATTGATTGTATTGGGTTCTGTAATCGGTTTCTATGTATGTTGTTGGAATACCTGTTTTTAATCTTTCTTTCATAGCTAGTATGTTGGTTTTGTAGTTCAACACCATTGATGATTACAATTTGTTATTGTTGTTGCAGACTAGGGAGATATATTACGTAAACTCGAGGACAGGGATGAAAGCGAAAGAGGATTCGAGAACAGCAGCAGTGATTGCAGCAGAGTACCGGGGTAGCTTTTCTTCACAAGAAGAAGAAGAAGAAGAAGAAGATAGCTCTTTCGATGGAGAGGATGGTGAGAAAGATGACCATGTACTGGTGGTTGCGGGTTGCAAGTTGCAAGAGCTGTCTGATGTATTTCATGGTCCCCAAACAGGTCGGAGCTGTTTGCCCCAAATGTTGTAGTCAACTGCTCCGTTTTGATCCAGTGGCATGCGATTTGGTTCCTTTTACCTAATCACAAATTAAGGAGCTATCCGTGCCCTAATAATTTCTCGATATAATGGCATTTGGTATGATTTTAATTTATTTTTATTTTTTTTTTACTTTTCAATAATAAAAAAACGGTTCCTTGTAAATGAACTTGTTTTATTAATTTGATAACAAAATATTATGTCATTTTCATTTTGAATAAAGATTGAGGCCAAGTTTGGAAACAACAAAAAAAGTCAAAATGTCAAAAAGTTAAAAAGTTAACACTATTCACCAAAAGTCAACAATTACGGCTGCACAACTCCCAATTCGAATTTTTCCCTACAAATCAATTTTTACAATTTTTTATTACACATTTTTCCATAAAAGTCAAAAAGTTAACCCAAACATCCATATTTTCAACCTCAATTTTTTAGTCCAAAAAGATAAAAAGTACACTTATTTAGGACACCCCAAACAATCCCTGAGAGCTTTATTTTTGAAGCTATAAAAAGATCTCTAGTAATGTAGTAAGGAGTGGAGTCCACATGTAATGTAATGTGTGAGCCTATATTTTTGTTTTTATTTTTTCTCTTGCCACATCATTATATTTCTCTTTAGAGTTTTAAAATTAAAATTCTCCATCATTGTTGTTTCATTTTACGGCATATCTTAAAAAATGTCAAACAAACTGAGAATCAATTTGGTAAAGATAACATGAATTGAAAGCTACAATCCTCTGTTATAGAGGTATTATTGAGTTCAAATTCCCTCACGAAAGGTTCCAAGTAGATATTTTTAAAAAATTGAAAATCAATGACAATACACTTCACTACTACCACTTCCCCTTGCGTTGGATCAAGAATCTCTGTACTGAATCACTCTATAATGGTCTCGTTGTGGTAATTCAATAGTTTAAATTGTGATTTTAATAACTTTTTATTTCAATTTTAACTTGACCTACTGACCTACTGGATAAACCGTATAACATTACTATGGAAAATCATAACAAAAAACAAAAAAACAACACTCCTTTCTGTTTGTCCAACTTTTCATTAATTTCATTTCAATCAAGTTTTGACTCCATAATTCTTTGATTGTATTTGTATTTAAGTGGAGAATACAATGCATATCCTACAAAAATGTGTATACATGGGCAGCAAGCAAAACCCTTCTTCTTTTTTTTTTCTTTTTCTTTTTTTTTTTGGTAAAATCAGGGCAGAAGCCAATACTCCAGAATAACACTACAAGAGGAACCAATCCCCCATATGTCACTTTCTAAAGCCATAGCCAAAACAGAGGGCTCATCTACGAGATATTCACTGCCAACATCCATACCAAGGGCCCTTTTGCAAGAATATCAGCACACACGTAACCTCAAGCCAGATTTGTTGTAGGTCGCACTCGCAACTCTTTTCCATTAGCTCCCAAATTTCTTGACAAATATTGAACTGAGGGCAGTAGGTTCGTCTTTGTCACTTTTAAGCTCATACATTGCACAAAATGTTGATTGATATTCTAAAATTCATTTGAACTTATCTTTAAAAAAAATTAAAAAGAAAAATCCATTTGAACAGACATTTTACGGGGTGGGACAAATTGAACCTTCTCTTATTTTCACAATTTCAGCAGAGAGAGAGACAGAGATAATCCAAACTATGTCGGCTCTAGAAGTGCAAATTTGTTCACCTAAGACCATCTCCAACGGTTCATCAAACCCAGTATCAAATTCAAAATTTGATGAAAAAGCTAATGTTCACTGCTCCAACGGTTGCACCAAATCAATATCAAAATGAAATTTCACCAAACATTTCATCAAACTGAGAACAGGTGAAGCATTTCACCAAATCACTATTACTGACCGTTGGGTTATAACAACCGGTCGACCAGCCGGTTGACTGGCCGGTTGACCAACCGGTCGACTAGTAAAAGATTCAAACAGTTCAGGAAAAAAGTTCAAACTGTTAAAAAAATATATATATATATATTTTTTGCCTAACCGGTCAACCGGTCGGTCAACCACCCGGTCGTCCCGAAAAAAGTTCAGAAAGTTCAAAAAAAAAGTTTAGACAATTCAAAAAAAAAAAAAATTTTTTTGCCTAACCGGTCAACCACCCGGTTGTCCCAGGACAGATTTGGTGAAAGGTAAACTGTTGGAGCATGTGATGCCAGATTTGGTGAAATGAGTCATTTTTTACTCAAATTTGATGAAAAATCTGATTCACCGTTGGAGATGCTCTAATGTGAACAATACACACTCTCCCATTGGTGCATGAGTGAGATGGTCCCACATTTATTTTCAAAAAGAATCAATCAATGAAAAGTGTAATGTTAGTGTGTAAACAAATTTGAATTCGACCAATGAAAGCCCCCGATACTAATTCTAAATCCATAACAAAATTTGAACAATTTAGCTTCAAACTAGTGAAAAAGATTGCAAATTTGTACAATTCAAGTTATTGCCTATGGATTTCAGAAACAAAATTCAAAATGACTCTGGAAATTCTACAAAACTGATTAATTGGAAATGAAGATATGGATGCTGCTGCTGTTGTTTTTATAGTCCAACAAATCTCCAATAGTAAAAATACTTTTGCTTTGGAAAATTGAGGTAAAAACAGTTGAAAACCAATCATCTAATAGAGCAAGAAAAGACAGATATCATATATATCAGGCTATGCAATCCAACAGCCACAAAGAGAGAGATCCATCTTCAAACTATTTTTTGGAATTGATTGAAAACAAGAAATATCAAATGTTGCAAAGTTTTTCGCCTAGACACAAACAAAAATTCAACCTAACTCAAAATCAATATATATAGAGAAAGACTATAACCTATAATGCAAAAAACACATAGTGGACCACTAAATTCGAACATTGGATGTAGTTGATCTCTGTAATTCACATTCCACCAAAGTCTTAGCTGTTGTGTTTGGACAGAAACAAGAAGACAAAGAACTACACACAAACAAACAAATAACTGAAACCTCCAAGCAATGACAAATATGATTTTATTTTCTTGTAATACCAAGGATGATAAACCTTGGAAAACAATTGAGATAATATATCATACCCAAAAACATGTTGCAATATTATCCATGAGTGTTGACAGCCTCCCAAACCAAATTCTTTGGGATTGGACTGGCAAGATCACGAGCCTGCAGGGCTGCATTGCGAAGAGTTCTAATTGTCAACACGTTTGCCTTCCAGAATGGAGCAATATTGTAACGCAAATTGTGCTTCTTGCAGAGATCCACAACAAAGGGTGAAATTTTCCTAAGCTGGCATCGAGGCAATCTAGGGAACAAATGATGCTCAACCTGAAATTGCAATCCACCATGAAACCAATCCATCCAAGAAGCGCACGCTATGTTGAGTGTCCCACTTGTTTGCTTCTCAAACCAGTCATTTCCAGTAGGTGGACCAACATAAACACTAGTTGAGAAATGGTTCAAAGTAAATTGAACATGTTGAATGCCAGTAACCGCGAAACTTGCAATGATAAACATTAGTCTTTCTCCCCAATTGGGTAGGCACGAAACGAGCAGAGGATACCAAATCCAAAACACAATTAGCCCCAAAATCTCTTGACCCCTATTGGGTACTTTTCTCTTTGAGAACAACAACATGAAAGATTGTGCAAATAGATTAATTCTAGCAAAACACATAACAGGATAGTATGTCCAATGCTGATAACTCACTAAGAACCTAGCAATAGGATCAAAAGTCATCTTCCTTCCATAAAAATGAGAGGTAATTGAGTTAAAGAATTTCGAAGATACCACAAAGAATGGAATGTGTTGAAGATCCGGATCGAAATCGAGGCTATTGCAAGCAATGTGATGAGCATTGTGGTTCCACTTCCACCAACCAATGCTGATTCCAGCAAGACAATTCCCAGTAAGAATCTGAGCCAATCGATTGAGCCCTCGATTCGGCATAACCTGGTAATGCCCAGAATCATGCCCAATCCAACCACTCTGAATCCACAAAAACCCCATCAATCCACCACAAAGCAAGTGAACCCAAGTGTTATCACAACACAAAACACCCAAAACACTCGCAACAAACAATACTGCCATGAAACAAAACGAAACAAAAACACCATGCCCTTTGTTTTCAAACAAACCCATTTTGGAAAACTCGAAAACAAGCTTTCTGTAATCTTTGGACGCTTCAGAAACAGAGTAATCTTTGAGATAAAACCCATTGAAGAACTTATCGAGATATTGCCAAGCAGTGCCTGGATGGTAAGCAACGAACGCGTCAGTGACGTCTTGGCCTGCGAGACTCAGCAATGGAAGAGCACCACCCGGGTGATCTTTGGCCC
Organism: Camellia lanceoleosa; assembly: GCA_025200525.1. Classification (NCBI taxonomy): domain Eukaryota; kingdom Viridiplantae; phylum Streptophyta; class Magnoliopsida; order Ericales; family Theaceae; genus Camellia; species Camellia lanceoleosa. The sequence goes on along the minus strand of CM045771.1, from coordinate 122,729,958 downwards.
AATCGGAGACATCGTAGACCTTGCCCTGTATAGAGATCCATACATCCCCTGGTTTGTTGTGTGATTTGAGTTCTTGGGATGTAATGTAGTTCTTGGGTTCAGCCATTGATTGATTTGAGAAAAGAATTGGGTGAAGAAAAGAGGGATTTTTGAGAGAATTGCTTCTGCAAATTTGCAAGGGAGAGACTATAATGGGGTTGAATCGTTCATGGAAGAAGGGTTTTAGAGGAACAAAGAGTGTGGGTTGATTTATGGGTTTGTTGTGGTGTTTGGGTTGTGAGAAAATCTTGAGGCTGTGAATGTAACAGCCAAGCAAAGATTGATGGAAACGCCAGCGAAATGTTTATATAGAAAGAGAAAGTGAAAAAATCTAGAGAAAATTATGGCTACATTCCGGGAATAGAAACCGAACACCTATTACTATTTGATTTTGTTGATTTAAGGCCTCGTTTAGAAACATGCTAATTTAGTAATTTTTTGGGATGATTTTTTGACTAATTACGAAAAGTTATGCAAAAAGTAGAGAGAAGCCGTAATTGTTGACTTTTTGGTATGACTAATTGACTAATTTAGTAACTTTTTGGCTAATTGACTAAAAAGGTAGCATCCCAAACGAGGCCTAAATGTCTATTTTGGGGATTAAGAAAAAAAATATCAATTTATTAATTTATTGTCTTATTTTGTCATATTATTTATTTATTTTTTATATTTTTTTACAAAATTTATAAAAAGTCAAAAAATTAATTTTTCTTACCTCTCAAAATAGGCCAAAATGTAATAAGATGGAATTGGGGACTTATCCCAAAAAAATTGAAATTAGGATGGCTATAGTGCGACTGAAAGAGCCCATTTTGAGGTTTTTAGATGATTCAAATTATTTATATTTTAAGATAAAATGAATAGAATATACATATAAAAATTAAATTGATTGAATATTGGTGACATGTTCATCAATTATATTTGTATTAAATTTTATACTTCAAATTCCCATCAAATGTAATACCAAGAGATTCTAATAGTTGGATTTAATTCCTATCAAGTCCTATTAAAAATAAGTCTTGGTAAAATTGTCGCTCAAAAAAATTTTTTATACTAATTTTTTATATATGTTACTAAAAATTGACAACTAGTGACTTTTTTTGTCATGATTTTTATATATTATCGCTCAAACTTACAATTAGTGACTTTTTTATGACAATTTTTTTTCATAAGACTTATTAGACAATAAGTCAACTTATTAAAACTTACACGTAAGTACTCCTTATTTATTTAAATACAAATACAATATAATGGACCATCAATTTTTGATCAATTTAATTTTTTACAAATATATTTTATTCAATATACTCTAAAAAATAAATAATTTAAATTATCAAAATAAACCTGAAATAAAATTCATCAGCCGCACAATAATAACTACCGTGACCCACATAGACGGAAATCCCAATTTCAATCAAGATAAATAACTAACTTTAAGAGTTTTGTAAAAAACTATTTAATTTTAGCAAAATGAATCTTCATTATAAAACATAGAGAATTAAAATGTTTAAATATATTATTTCAGTGGTAGATATTGTTATAAAAAATTTCAAAAAAATAAAATAAAATCATATCTCATAAAAAATGAATCAAATATTAAAATTTCATTTGATTTCTATTAGCCTATTCAATTTGGCAAGTCTTAATCCTACTTTTGCCCCTCACATTTTATTTTTCATTTTTTTGTGAGAGACTTAAAAGTAAAAATGAAAATGAAAACAAATATACAAATAAAGTATGAATATTATTTCTCTTAAGGGAAGTGTTTGCACTTGCATAGTTAACAATTATCCTGAATATAATTCTCTCTTCTTCTTCTTCTTATTTTATTTTTACTTTTTTTTTAAATTTTTTTTATTGTCGCTAAAAAGTTTTTGGCGACGGCAATTAACATCATCACTAAAAGTAAAGTTTTTTTTCCTTTTTTTGTATCAGGCTAAACCATTGCAAAAATCATTGATTGACCGTTGTTACAAGAAAGCGACGATTTGTAACTATCGCAAATACTTTTTATCACGCTCCCCTTCAACCACCCCTCGTTTCCCGTCGCTATTCCTTCGCAAAAAGTTTTTTGCGACGATATGTGAACCTTTTGCGACGTTTAAGACTGTCGCAGAAGCTTCGATTTTTAGTAGTAACATTATAAATAATTAAACATGCAATTCCTCATTTTGTTTGATCACAATTAATGTCAACACCATTTTTAACATGCATCAAAATATTTTTACACAGTTTTTACACATTTCAACATATTTTACATATGTTTTGAATTTTGAATTTTATTTTATTTATTTATTATTATTATTTTGTGTGTGTGCGCGCGCGCACGCATAGTTAAAAGGCTATATAAAAGTTAAAATAAGTCTGTTACAAATAGTTCTGCTAACATCTAGTGTCAGTTGATGAAAATTATAAAAAAAATATTAAGGCCTTGTTTGGGAAGACTAAGCAAGTTCACACTTTTTTTTTTTAGGTCACATCAATCAATACCTCCTCTTTATTTTTCTACACATCTTTTTATAAAAAGTCAAAAAGTATACTTATTTAGAATATCCCAAACAACTCTTAAACTAAATAGATGAAAATTAAAAACAGAGCAATTGCCCAGATTTGCCATGAGATGCATGCATTTATTCGCCTTCCAAAAACAATGGTTGATTTCAAATACTCCCAACTTCTCCATTAAGTAGTGTTTTGAGAAGCTGGTAAAAAAAATTGACTCTTTAATTTTTTAATTTTTTTGATAATTTTTTTGACAAAAAATTAAGTTATTTTAGATAAAAAAAAAAAAACTAATTTTTTTACCAAAAAAACTAAAAAATTTAAAAATTAACTTTTTATCAATCTTTCCCAAGTGCCCTAAATACAATCAAGAATGATGTTCCTCAGCCTATAATTTGATGCCTCCAACTTCTCCATTAAGTAACTTCCCCCATTAAAATTTTTTATTTACTTATAACTTGACCTAATATTTGTCATGTATTAGTTAAAAACACTAGATGTGATGTGCACTTTCTATGTCATCTCATGCAAAAAGTGAGAGATCTCAAAACTCGAGGACAACCTCAACTTGCCAACACCATGTGCAATGCCAGCAATCTAATAAACTAGTTTGTTTTGGTAGCATTTGGTAACACTTAAATTTTTAATTTTTAATTTTTAATTTATATTTATAAAAATTTTAAAAATTTATAAATTAGTAGTTTCAGTTTATAAATTTGGTCCAAAAATATAAACTTAAAAAATGTATTTTCGTTTTGAATTTTGAGTTTTTTTTTTTTTTACCACCCAACACTAATCACCACCGGCCATCATTTTCCACCACCGTCTTTCGCCACCATCAACCACCACCCACCCCCCACCACCACCTGCCACCACCACCACCACCGCCACTTCACCACCCACCACCACCCACCACCACCCGCCATCCGCCACTTGCCACCACCACCACCACCCCACCCACCACCGCCACCCACCACCCACCCCACCACACCCACCCACCACCACCCACCACCCACCACCACTTCACCACCACCCACCACCCCACCCATCCACCACCGCCATTTCTCACTTGCTTTTCTCACTCTTTTTTATATTTTTAAAATTTTTTAAACATTTTGTCAAATTACCAAACGCATTTATAGTATCTGTTTTTCTAAAATTAAACAAAAAAATAAACAAAAACAAGTTTATAAAATTTTTGTAAATATAAACTGAAAACGTAAACGTTACCAAACAGACATTTTTTATTTTTTATTTTATTTTATTTTTTTTTTTTTGCAAATCCACAAAGTCCACATTAAATTCTATCAGGTTGATTTTTCAACTTTTTAGTTTTTTTGTCTATTTTAACTTGGGATTAAAAAATTTCGTTTAGAATAGATTTTTTTGACTTTTGTAAGAAAAAAAATAAAATGATTATAATTTAAATATAATATTTTGTCTTATTAATTTTTTAGGTTTTTTTTTTTTTTTTTTTTTGACTAAAATAACAAAAAAGTCAGACTTTTTTGACATACCAAACGATAACAAAGTTATAAAGAGTTTCTCAAGAATGGTAGGTTTACAAGACTCATTTGGACTGTTAGATATTGCGAGCCACAAAAAATAAAAATAAAAGTCTTGCAAGTCTTATTCTCTATTCTAACAAAGAAAGATGCTTGCTAGTTGGAAACAAATAATGGCGGTGTTTGGGAATGAGATTTGTTGGTTTTTTTTTGTTTTTTTTCACTAAAAAATAAATTGGTTACAAAATGAAAAAAACCAAATGCAAATAAAATATCACATCAAATTTTATAATTATTTCACTTTTTCTCTCACAAATATCACATCCAATCACAAAAAAACTCAACTATCTTTTCAAACACAAAAAATTTTTCCTTCAATAATATCCTACAACTAAAAAATTTACAAAAAAATTTACTTCTCAAACACCCACATAGTATACTCTCATGCACAAAGCAAATGGATACTAAGGATATGTTTGATATAAATTTTTTAGTTTAAAATAGACATAAAAAGCTAAAATAAGTTAAAAAGTCAATAAGATAAAGTATCACATCAAACTATAATCATTTTATTTTTTCTCTTATAAAAGTCAAAAAAAAAAATTCGGACGAGACTTTTTAACTCCAGGTTAAAATAGTCAAAAAGTTAAAAAGCCAACCTACATCCTAAACGAAGACTAAATAAATCCAATAATTGAGAGTGTGCTTGGTTTGTGTTTGTAGAGTAATTTTTGAGATAAAAAGTACAAAAACTTATTTGATTTGCCTTTTTTCAGAAATGATTTTGGAAAATTGTTTTGAAGAGAGAGTTTTAAAAAAAGTGATTGATTTGATGTGTATGAGAGAGAGAGTGATTTTGGAAAGTACGTAACCAAACAAAATTTTGAGATTTTTTTTAGAAAAATTTGTTCAGTTTGATTACTCTTGAAAATTTATTTATAGAGAATTTTTTTCAAATTTTTTTCTAAAAAACAAGCCAAACAGTGTTTCTTTTGAACTAAGTCACCACAAAATGCATGGGAAAACAACCCCAACATATGGTTTGGTTTGCAAGATGAAGTAGAATATGCCCATTGGATATACTTCACCATCAAAGCCAAGTATCTAGATCTAGTTGAATATTGGACAAGATATTGATCCTTATCACACTCAGGTAAGTTTGGCATACTCAAAATAATTCATCTTTTTATCTTTTTATCGTTTTTTTATCACATCACTTCTCTATTTTTTTACATATCTTTTCATAAAAAGATAAAAAGTATACTTATTTAGGTCATTCCAAACAACCCTATGCTTAATGCATAAGTCATCTACTTGGGCTTTTCCTTTTTTCGCTTCTAACATGGAACTAGCCATTCTATTTTTGGGTTTGTAACATGTGACTAGTGCATGATGGTGACATATAGATTACATAAACTTGGCTTCTTGAAGGCCTAATTTTGATACTATATATTAAAATTGGAAAATGCGAGAGAGCGCGAATATATAGAGCGTAAATAGTCCGAAATATTATCTTATCGGTAAGAAAATATGAAAAACTCCCAAAACGACGTCGTTTTGAGGTTTTCGGGCGATTCGGGGAGCTGATTTTCAAGCTACCAATCACGATTGATTAAAATTATGGGAAAGACATTCGACCTAAAACTAATTATATTGTGTGGGAAAGTTCTAAATTATATAAATGAAATTAAGGTGGTTTAAAAAGATAATGTGAAACAAGTATCTAAGGGCATTTCTAATGGGCCTAATAATGTTAGATATGGCAACTAATTTTACACATAAGTATTGAACTTTCTCCAATGGTATTGTAAAATATTTGGTTAGGTCTTGTTTGGAAATAAGGTATTTTAGTAATTTTTTTTATTTTTTGATTAAAATATTAGATAAAAAAATTAGTATGTTTGAAATAATTTTTTATTTTTTTATGAAAAGATGTGCAAAAAATAAAGAGAATATAAAATTTTTAATTTTTTGATATAAATGATTAATTTTTTAATAATTTTTAAATTAAAATATTGAGTTGTGAGATGAGACTTTAGGCCATGTTTGTTTGGCTCCATAGGTGGGGGGATTGGACTACCAATCCCGTGGGCCCTACATAGCCCATGTTTGGTTGGAAAAAATAAGAGGCGATTAGTAGTCCCATGGGACTATGAATACCCTCACACAGGGGGATTAGCTTGGATAGATTTTGGGTGGAATTAGGAAAATAGTGAGGGGATTGAGTCTATTTTATATAAAAAAATTATTTTTTTAATTTCATTTTTTTTTACCAAGTGCACTTGTTTACTTCAATATTTGTTTTAATTTTTTTTAATATAGAAATAATTTATTTATTTATTTTATGCAAAAATAATTTAACAATCCTATCACTAATTATCTCCCACACTATCATCAAAACAAAAACACTTTTACTTAATCCCCTCACTAACAATCCCCACATTAACAATCCCTTCACTAACAATTCTTTCACTAACAATCCCATCCAACTTAATCCGCCAAACAAACGTGGCCTTAAAGATTTTAGTTCAATAGAGTACTGATTGTGGAGAGTCACCAGAGAGTGGGAGAGACAGAAAGGGGTGCACGGAAAGTGGGTATACAGTGGTATTTCGTTTTATTTTAAATTTAATTTGTTTTATATAAATATATATTCAAGTAGACTTTATAATTATATAACATATTTTTAACATAAACTTTAACTATATTATTGGAGCGTACACTCAATCTCCAAATTAACAAATACTTATCATTTTGTATCATATAACGTAGTTCAACACACAAATTTAACCATGTCATTAAAGATGCTCTGATACATTTGAAAAATAACAAGTTTCGATATGCAGTGGTATTACATACACCAATTAATATACACACTAGTATACTAACTAGTGTTATGTCATTATTACTAACCCCACCTATTATATAAATTACAAATATCTAAAATTTCTAAAATTATATTACATTATCTATTAATATACTAGTTAATACATTAATTAAGACATGTAGTATTTGTACGGGAAAGAAATATACCTTTTCGTATAATCCTGTTGATCAAGTCTGCGTTCCTCTATACGACGTCGCTCTTTCACCTGAAAACACAAACGTGAGCTGGCCGGCGGGTGTGTGCCGGAAACCTCTCCGATGCCTAAGTCAGTGATCTAGACAAGAAGGCAAAAGCTCTATGTATTCAGGGAGCAAAAGTTGCATTACCTCTCAAAAGGTGATATTGGTGAGCTTATATAGGTTTCGCGTAGCACAATCCTGGTAGGACTCTTTTTCCTCCAAGTGTAGAGTCCTTCTAGGATTACTCCTCCTTGCGTAGAGTCCTCCTTGGATTCATATTCCTGGAAGACAATGCTTATCCTCCAACACCCCCCTCACTACTTAAACCAAGTGAGATGGTTCTTCTTATGGCCGGACTACGTCAAGACCGAAGTAACTATTAATTTGGCCCTTACCTCACTCTTCCTTACCTCGGTTTTCTCATACTGAGACCGAGCTAGACATAAGGGAATAAAAACCGAGCTATCTTTATAACCAAAGCTACTTCGGTTCCTCACATGCTATACCGAAGTAACCATCGAAGGCCGAAACCCCCATGCTACTTCACTCAACCGAGCTAACCACCTCGGCTGTATGACCGGTTTATCTTCCAAGTTACTTCTCCAAACCGGAGTATCCTACATGGACCTTCCACTCGGCCCTCTTTATTTCGACCCTAAGGCCCAATACCCAGCTCGGCCCAATTTGCGTATAAATTGCCCTCTCAGTATTATTCTTTGATATGCATTAACCAATGATGGATTTGGAGGGTTAAGGGGGATGGCCGCACCCTAAAAAATGTGAAAAATATTATATATTATATTAAAAATTTTAAAATAGTTTAAAATTATAGAAGTTCGCACTCTCAAATTTTTTTTAAATAATTTCAAAATAATATAAAGTAACCCTCTAATTTTTCAAACTATAAAGTAACCTTCCAAAATCTCAATCCTGAATCCGTTACTGGTATTTACCATGTTTGTCTATGGACAAAAAAATCTTCTCAGAAGTTCTCGTACTATAAACTTTTATAACCGACAGTTTTAATTGTAAATTGATGTTGATACTTGCATATGGTGAGATTGGAAAGGCTAGGCCCTTTCTAGTGCTTTTTAGCAATTGAGCACTTTGAATTTGTAGTTGCTTTAGTTTTTGATAATACAGTGAGTCCTTGTGAATGGGTTGGACCGATCCAAGCTCCTCAAGCCCACTGGATAACCTGTAAGCAAGTCCAATCGGGGAACGGGGTAGTCCCCCGGTGAACCCTCCGGTGTGCGAATTAGAAAATGTGATGGACAAAATGTAGAGAGAGAGAGAGAGAAAAAGGATGGAAAACTTAACCTTCTTCTTGTCTTCGAGTTTTGCTTATATCCTTTGGTAATCATTTCACTGTCTCAGCCATTCTGACCTTCTCGCCGAAAGCTTGCACTGTGGTTTGTCTTGTTCAGGGTGAGGGGGCGCCATTCCGGCTGAGGGGTGTTGTTGCAATAAATGCGGTGATGGGTTGCATTAATGGTGATGTGCTGTGGCAATAACTTTGCAGATCTTTGTCTGCTGATATGGCCTGTTCTGCACCCACCACGTGTCCGAGCATCATTAGCCTTTCCTGCTCAGTTGGCCTCCAAATTGCACTGAGTTTCTTGGGGGTTGTGTAATAGGGTCTAAATGGTGGTCTTGGGTTTACTCATGGTGGACCGTGGTTCTTGTGGGCCTATCCCTGTCAGTTTTGCTTCGAGATACCCAAATTAAAGTTCTTATTCTTTATGTTGGCATTTGAATTGATAAATTTAACTCTTATCAGCATTCTCTCGTGGGGTGAACATTGAAATGAGTTTTTATTTTCATTTAAAAACTTGGTTAAAAACACACAAAGTTCTTAAAGGAGCAAAGACAGAGAACACTTTTTTTGTTATTGTTTGGCATAGTCAACATCAAGCAGAGCACTTAATAGAAGTTTACTTTGAGCTTTCTAAAAGTTGAATCGTTAATCATGATCAGACCTCATTCAGCATATGAGGGATGTAGATTGAAATTTCAAAATATATAGTTCACAAACGTTCATAACTAATAATAACTGTGTGAGTGATTTTCCGACCACACTGCCCGCTTAGTGATCAGCTGGAGAGCACTGGCAGAATAGATGGCACCTGACTGACCTACAACAGAAATATAAGAATCCCGCGGTGGTTTCGACCACCCGGGGGCACTCCGACGATCAAGTCAGTATATCTCTCAAAGATAATCAAGTGCTTAACTCACTAGCTTGAGTATAAAAAACATACCTTAGACCCATGGGGGTGCCTCTCTTTTATAGCCAATCCAATCCCAGTCCCAACAGGAACCCGGTCCTAATGGATTTAGGACTCTTGCTAATCTAGGACTCTCAGTGAAATTAAGACATACTCCCTAAGAGTTTATCTTTACCCCAAACTGAAGTCTTCCCCCAACCTTGGACTCTTGTCCACATCCAGGTTTGAGCTTCCTCTTCATTCTAGGACTCTTGTCCTTTATCCGCTTATCTCGGACTCCGATATCTTGAGGTATCTCACCTAGCCGAGATAACCTCGGCACAACTACCATAACACGTGGGGAACTCTGGCGACACTTCGGTGTCACCTCGGCCACGTGTTGGTACTCGTAAAATATATCCCCTAACGCCCCTAGGTTCTATTACCTCGGCATTACGGTGATGGAACCTATCTTCAATTTTATCTCGCACATCGGCCTAAGAACTTTTTAGCGAGATCATTCGTTCGGGGCGGCATGTCCTCTTGATTCAAATCAACTTTCTTCGTGTATGGTGTCATACACCAAACTTCGACCATTCCGAGGACGCGTTTCATTCTTCTTGGTCCGTGCGGTGGCCGCGCCTATAAGCCGTCTTTTTCTTCTGCTGGTCATGCGACGTTACCCTAAGCGTCATTATTATTTGTTTTGCCGCTTCACTTTTGACAAAAACGTTTGTCTCTCTCTCCTTCGCTTCATACGCATTTTGAAATTCTTGTTCTCTCTTTCTGAAGCTTTTTTCCTTCGAATCCTCCATTGCCCCAAGCTCGGCTCTGCATTAGGTCCGCCTTTGCCATTTCGTGGAGCTCAAGCATTGTCGCCTAAGTCACGACCTCGGCGGGACTCATCTCGCTTCATCCTTTCTGGTAAGTCCCTGTTCCCTTCGTTTCCATTTCTCTGATCGTTATCGGTTCTTCTCGCTTCTAATGTTCTGTTTGTCATGTATTTCTTGAATCATTTCTTGATTTTGCATCTGAATACTTGCACTATCTCACTTCTGTTTTTGGCCTTCCACTTTCTTGTATTCTGAATCAAACTTCTTTTGCTTCCTGTTTTCAGTTTTACGCCTTCCATTCTCATTTATTCAGAGACTTAAGTTTGGGATTTGTTGTAGAACCATCAATCTCTAGGAAAGAACTGAAACAATCAGTACTTAGGTTTTAGCCGAGGTCCTTAAAACCCTTAGGAATACTCTGTTTCTGTAGCCAAACACTTATAAAGGCCATGGGTGTGTGGAAACATAGGGTGGATACCCCCACAAAACTAGAACACTTTAGGGAAGAATTCTCCATTCTAGATGACGTCAACTCGGACTGGGTGGAGGAGGACTCCATTATGCTGATGGCGATAAAATGCCTTTCCTCAGTAGTCGCCGTCGGTGTGGACTTAGGTTCCCTCTTGATATCCTCTCCGGCGAGGTCCTTAACTACTCCAGCCTCAACCCCATGCAACTTACCATAAATGCCTATAGAACCCTTATCGGAATAATAGCTTTAGCTCGGCAAGAGGGTGTTGGAATCACTCTTGCCGATATCCAGTATTGTTACACCATGAGTGCCCTTAACCTTAAGGAGAAAGGTTTCGTATATTACCTCAAGCCGAGGTCTACCGAATATAAGATTGTAGCCGAGCTCCCAGACTCCAACAAAGGGGCTCTTGAGGATTATCTTATTGTCCTTAGAGGCGAAGGAATTTGGCCCGGTGAAGAAGTCCACCTTTTCCCTCTCCCACGAGCAGTAAGGAGGGCAAGGGTAAACCCATCTCGAACTACTTAAGCTGCTGTTTTCTCCAATTTTCCAAAATATTTTATCTGTTTCTCATGTTTTGTTACTTTTTTGAGGCGTTAAATCGTCCTCCCAAGGACTTTCGTCGATCCTACTTCCTCGAACTGAAAAAGCTTTTGGACCTCCTTGAGAAAGCATAAGGCCCCTTTGGTCTTGAACTTCATCCCCACATATACTTCAAAGTTGCCGACGTTCCAAGACAGAGAAAGAGGAGCACCTCCTCATCAAGCGCTCTCTTGAACAAGTTGCTTCCACGTCTGAACCGGTCCCGAAAAAGAAAGCGCCCGGCAGACTCGTCAAAAATTTGAAATGGAAAGACCGAAGAAAAGCGTGCTCAATCTCTTGGCCGACACGGATGACATGGAGGATGAGCAGCTCAAACTATGCCCCACCAAAACCGAAGAGAACCAAAAAGGCTCGGTCGAAGGCTAAAGGCTCTGAAGGCGATCCGAGGCGAAGACGCCTGCCGATCTCGGCTAGCGGAGAGCGGGAAGACCACCTATGCTCTGTGAAGAGGTCGGTGAGGCACGACCCTCTGGATCTGGTCCACCGAAAAAGCAAAAGCCTTCAACCTCGGGATCGGGGTTCCCAAAGTTCCCTGGGAGCCCAAAATTACACTTGAGGACAGGCCAGTTTATGCCAATGAAAGCGCCTCTGACATTAACGTCGGCGTGGCACTCAGCATGGCCGTTCTCATCGAAGGTGATCTTGAGAAAAACTCCAAGATCGGTGAATATGAGAACTATGCTCTCATGTTGCAACGTTACATCCAAGTAAGTCTTGAACTTTGATGATCTTGTTTTAACTTCATACTTGTAAAACAACATTTTCACTCTGTAATAACCTTTGTCTTTATAAACTGTCAGCCGTTCAACATGCCCGCCTTCTCTGTTAAGGCATTTGAAACAAGGAGGAGCTCTCTGAATTAAAAAAGGAGTTTCTTTGCCCTTCAAAAGACCCAAAAAGATCAGCGAGGATGAAAAAAGCGGAAGAGAAGCGAGGCGGCCACAAAGGCCCAATCACTTGCTCTTCAAAAAGGGCGGTATAGCGTCAAGGAAGTTGCGAAAAAAAAAGCCGAGGCTAAGAAGGCGAGGCCGAGAAAGAGCTTAGGGATGCTCGCCACAAAAATTTGAAATCGGTCGCCTACAACCAAGGCATGGCGACGTTCTTTGAAGACTACAAGCTTGGTCAAGCAAGCTTGCAACAAAGGATCGTCCTAGGTTGGAATGCTCTAACCAAAAGCTTGATCTTCGGTCGACTTCGCCATGGCGCAAAGACCGAGAACTGCGTCTTCCTTGCCCACTTCCTCCATCTCAAGCCAAGATGAATCAATCAGGAGGATGAAGATGAAGAAAAAGATGAAGATAAAGATGAACCCTTGGTGAGGAAGGCCAAATCCTCCCAAGGCCGACCAGTTTTGGACCTCCTTTGGGGATGAACGATTAGAAGCAATCCAAGGAAGGCTGGCTCGATTACTGTCTTCGATATGCTTCTAATTGGGAGAAGTGTTGATGAAACCTTAGCGAAATCGACGCGAGGTTGTAGGTGACAAACACTCAGGTCGTGGCAAATAAAGAACACAGGATTCCTTTGAAAAAGATGCAGAGGTTGTGGACCCAAAGACACCGAGGTGGTTCTTCCAGAACCTTCCGAGGTTCCAACCCGACATTCCAAGTTGAAGAAGAATGACCGACGCTTTTGTTTTCTTCTATTTCTTGTACTTTGTTTTCTTTTCTTTGTAATTTGTTCATACGAGGCCGATGTGCCTCTCTGCTGTAAACAACTTATTTATCTGTTGTTTATTCTTGAATGCTTGGGCTTTTAATCCTTCTTTTACATACGAATGATTCTATACTTAGAATATTTTGCATGATTTCCAGATTCTTCCTTTTTGCACAATCTCCTCGGGTAACATACCTCGGGCATTATACTGCAAATTTTACTTGACAGAGACCATCTGCATTATTTCAACAAGTATAGACAGATACTATTCAATGTTATCTTTTCTCAAGTTCCAAAAGGCCATAAATAACAATTTCAATTTGCCTTTCTTGTAAATTTCAAAAATAATCGATTGTACTTTACTCAAGTGTTTAGACCATAATCTTTGCTCAACTTGTAAATTGCTACAAATTTCAACAAGCGAGGTCAAGGAATCTTCTATTAACTTTAACTTGTAAATTGCTCACAACTTTAACTTGTAAATTGCTACAAATTTCAACAAGTAAAGATAAGGAATTTATCTCGACTTAACTTTAACTTGTAAATTGCTACAAATTTCAACAAGTAAAGATAAAGAATTTATCTCGGCTTAACTTTAACTTGTAAATTGCTACAAATTTCAACAAGTAAAGATAAGGAATTTATCTCGACTTAACTTTAACTTGTAAATTGCTACAAATTTCAACAAGTAAAGATAAGGAATTTATCTAAGCTTAACTTTAACTTGTAAATTGCTACAAATTTCAACAAGTAAAGATAAGGAATTTATCTCAGCTTAACTTTAACTTGTAAATTGCTACAAATTTCAACAAGTAAAGATAAGGAATTTATCTCGACTTAACTTTAACTTGTAAATTGCTACAAATTTCAACAAGTAAAGATAAGGAATTTATCTCGACTTAACCCATTTAAGCATTGCTAATGTCTTCTCTCTGCCCCCAATGTGAACCTAAGTTCCTCTTGGGTTCTCATTATTCAACATCGTGCCAATAAGTTCAGAGAAATTCTGCTAAGATTTTATTTATCATATCGGCAAGAAAAAATCAAACAATATCTAATGATAGAAAAACTTTAAATTACAAGTGTTCCATGGTCTAGGCAGTGCTTTGCCTTCATTATCTTCGAGCCGGTATGCCCCATTCCCTAACACCGAAATTATTCTGTAGGGGCCTTCCCAGTTTGGGCCAAGTTTGCCCTCTCTGGCATCCTTCTTATTGCCGACCACTTTTCTTAAGACTAAGTCGTTGACCTGAAAATCCCTTGGATTGACCTTCTTGTTATAAGCTTTGGCAAGTTTGTTCTTTGGTATCTTTGCAGTGGATTGCGACTCTCTCTCTTCTTTCTTCTAGTAGGTCGGATCTCGGGCTAAGAGCACATCATTAGACCCGTCCTCAACTCCCTGTGTTCTGATCCCTGGGGTGCCGATCTCCAATGGAATGGCTGCTTCCGTGCCATAAGCCATGGCAAGGGATTCCCTGTTGATCTTCTCGTAGTGCGATATGCCCGAGCACGTTGGGCGATTCGTCTACCCACTTCCCTTTGGTACGCTGCGGCCTCTTCTTTATTCCATCTAGAATGACCTTGTTTGATGCTTGACTTGCCCATTACTTTGGGGAAAGCTTGGTGTTGAGAAGTAATTTTTATCTTGAACTTGGCGCCAAAAATTCTTGATGAGTTCTTTGTCAAAGCGTGTTCGTTGTAAACCGATTGCTCTTGGAATCCCAAATCTGGTAATGATGCTTTTCGGATGAAGTTCTTCACATCCACATCTCGGATTTTGGCAAGAGGCTCTGCTTCTATCCATTTTGTGAAGTAATCCGTAGCCACCGATGGGTACTTCCGTTGCCCAGTTAGCAGGGCAATTTTCCAACAAGATCCATGCCCCATTGGGCAAATGGCCAAGAAATTTGAAGCGATTCAAGTCGGCGGTGGTGGTGTATCAATGGTGCAAACCTCGACATTGTTCACATTTCTTTACATAGGCTGCGTCTTTACGCATATAGGGCCACCAATACCCACTGGGTAATGGCCCTATGTGCTAACGATCTGCCCGAGTGGCTTCCACAAACTCCTTCGTGAATTTAAATGCAGAAAGTCTTCGACTTGAAGAGGGTGTCGCACCTTAAAGAGGTCGATGAAGGATCTTACAGACAGATGTCCTTCATTGTCGGTGAATCTTGCCGACTTCATTCGACCTTGTGTGCTTCCTTCCGATCTTACGGCGGCTTGCCTTCTTTTAGGAATGCAACAATTGCATCCATCGACTTGGTCCCAAATCCGCACATAATGCTTCTTGCATTGCGTTCGGTGGCTCTATGCTTGGGCACAGTAGGTAGTCAATCATTATTGTCCTTGTCTTCCGGTTTGTCTTGAACTTGCCAAATTATAGCGTCGGCATGGTTGTTATCATCTCGGCTAACTTGTAGAAGTCGGCGGTTTTGAAACATGTCCGCAACTGATGACTTCTTTTTACGTATCGACATTCTTTCATCTCGGGCGACAAACTCTCTCTCGTAGTTTGATTTACTATAAGTGCGAATCACAAAAATAATTACCTCATCTGCCTCTGGCTATTGCGGCTTTAATCCGAGAATCAATGCTTCATACTCGCCTCATTGTTCGAGGCCTTGAACCCCGGATCGAATTGTTGCTCAATATCTCCCCATCGGGAAATTAACACTACTCGGCTCCGCCCCTGGGTTTGAGCTCCCATCAACAAAAAGTTGAAAGGAGTTGCCGATGTAAATCTTTGCGGTCCGAGTTTCTCCTTCTTTGGTTCTTTGGCTTTTGGGCTTCTCTTTCCTTGCGGGCATCGTTCATCTCGGCTCGGCGAGTCAGATGTTCGATGTATTACGGTGAGAACTTCGGCCACAAAGTCGGCCAAGACTTGGCCCTTAATTGCGGTTCTCGGCCTAAACTCCAGTCATATTGGCCCAAAACAACGGCCCATCTTGCAATTCTTCGGTCAAGTCTCCTTCTTTGCAACAAGGATTTTAATGGGTGCTCTGTCGAACCACTATCTTGTGAGCACGAAAATAGTGGTTCACTTCTTTGAAGCCATTACCAAGGCGGCATTAATTTTTCTAATGGCGGATACCTTGTTTCTGCGTTAGCCAAGGTCTTGCTCACATAGTAAAGCGCATACATTAGCCCTTTTCTTCTCGGATAATCACGGCACTCCTGCGTGCTCAAAGCTGCTAGGTATAAAGCGGTTCCTCCCCGAGTTGGCGTTGAGAGGGTGGGGCGAGGTAAATACTTCTTGGTCGGTCAGCGGCCTCGCATTCCTCCGTCCATAAAAAATCATGGCCTTTTTCACAGTTGAAAAAAGGTTTACTTGTCCGAACCCGACTTATAAATCTGTTTAGGGTCTGCGGCCCTTCCGATGCATCTGAACACCTTAGCCGATGTCGGACTCTGTAATTCCGAATGGCCTTGATCGATCTGGCCGGCTTCAATGCCCTTCTTGTCACAGTACCCCAAAAACTTACGGATCCGACTCCAAACGCCAGCATTTCGATGCGTTTAGTCGGAGCCGATATATGTTTAGTATGTTGAACCTCTTCTAAGTCGGTGAGATGATCCTTCGGTTCCTTGGTTTTCGACCATATCATCAATGTAGACTTCCACATTCGGCGATCAAGTGTCCGAACATCGGGTCACCTTTGGTAAGTTGCTCTGCGTTCTTCTTCAACCCGAAGGCATGACTCTATGTGATCTGAGACCTTTGGGAGTAATAAACTGTCTTCTCCTCATCCGGGGTACATTGCTATCTGCTGATACCCCCTCTATGCGTCCAAGCAGCTCATCCTACCCTGTCGAGCTGTGGCGTCCACCAGTCGATCTTTAGCGAGGGAAGCATCTTTGGGGCGAGCTTTGTTGATTTGTGAAGTCTACGCAGACCCTCCACTTGCCATTCTTCTTTTTTACTACCACGGTATTTGACAACCACGTCGGATAATTGGCTTCTCGGATGGCCCTGGCCTCTAGAAGTCTATCTACTTCCTCTTCCACTGCTTCGACGTGTATCAACGTCGGTCTCCTGGCTCGTTGTATTACAGGTTTGGCCGACCTGTCAACGTTGAGTCTGTGGCATGTGACCTCGGGGTCGATGCCAGGCATTTCATAAGGTGTCCAGGCGAACACCTCAATATTCTTTCTCAGAAAGGCTTCCAACTCCCTTTCTTCTTCTTCGGCTAATCCTGTGCCGAGAAGAAAGAAGCGTTCCTCATCACCCTTCTGGACGAAGACTTTCTTCAATGCTTCTTCACTCTTCTCGGTCGGCTCCTTGCCGACATCATCTAGGACTTTCATGTCCTCTTCTTCAACCTCTGCTGCTTTGGTTCTCGAATCTTTGAGTTAACTTCATTCTTTGCCATGGAGCGGTTTTTACTTCTGGCCCGATCTCCTCGATTTCCTCAATCCCATGTTACATTGGGAATCGCGGTAGTTGATGCAAGGTGGAGGAAGCGCCCCCATTGCATGCAACCACGGCCTCCCCGGGATGATGTTGTAAGCGAGGCGTATCAATCACAATGAATTCTGTCCTCACCTTCTTTGTGCGGCTTGTACTTCGGGCTTATTTGCGCCTAAAAGGCCCGCGTCGGCGTTCCATTGAAGCCGACCATCGGGCCGTTTGATCGTTCCATGTCATCGGTGAAGGCCTAACTCCTTGTAGCATCGACATACATGATGTCGCGAGGCGCCTTGATCAATCAAGATGCGTTTCACCGCACTCCCCAACTGGAGGGATACTACCAGGCATCATTGTGCGGGTCTTGAACCATGTCTAGGTAAACCGTGAAGGTTATCATAGGTCTCGGCAATCTTCGGGCGAGGTCTTTTCGATCGACACTGGTTGACATCTTTGTAGATGTTTCACCCTCTGCGTCTCCCGAATGTCGTTTTCGTTCACCGTTGAGTGGATCACGTTAACCACCCGAGGTCCACGCACTGTGGTTCTTTGTCTTTGGGAAATTGCTTGGTGAAACCGTGCTGTTCTTCCTGGTTCGACCTCATCCACAAGATCTCTTAAATGGCCTTGTCGACCGGATCTTCTAAGTGTGCTTTAAGGGCCTGCAGCCACGAGTTGGGTGTACTGCTCATTATGGTAGGCAACGCCTCGAGGTTTCTCCCATGAATTCTCCTTGTGCTCTTGCTTGGCATACGAAATAGGGTGATTTAATTTGGTCAAGGACCTTTTGGATCGAATTCAAACACCGTCAATCCTTGCTTGTTTAGTCCTCAACTCTGTCTCTGTTTGTTTTGTCCATTGTTGCCTCGGCCTCGCTTGGCCGTTGCCTTCTGTCTTTGTCTCCTTGTTCCCAGGTATCCTCCTCGGCTCGTGCATACTTCTCAATCCTCGCCATGAGCTCTTCCATACTCTTGGCGGGGTTTTTGCTAATGACTTCCATGGTGGGCGGTCATCCTTTAGGCCGTTCTTGAAAGAGACGACCGCCACCTCTGGTTGCACTCGGTATTCGATTGAACACCTCGTAGTACCGCTTTGCGTAGGCTCTGAGGCTCTCATCTTTGCCGATCTTGGGGCCATCAATGCATCCACCCTCAAAGGTTGCGGTTTGTTTGTAATGAACACGGCCTAAACATCTCGGCGAGCCTTCCCGATTCTTTCGCTCCCCTTGTAGTTTGTGGAACCAATCGATGCAATCTCCCCAAAGGATGAAGGGAACACTTTGCGAACAACGGCTCGTTCCCCTTGTATACGCCATTGAATTCAAAAATAATCCAACATGGAAGTTAGGGTCGACTTACCATCATATATCTGGAACCTTGGCATCTTTGAATCTTTTTGGTGCCACGAATTTGTCCAATTCCACCGAGAATGGAGTCCTCGGCTTAGCGGGAGGTTACTTGGCTCCGGCATTCTCTGTTTCCTCTTGAGGTAGTCTCTCAAGTCCTCTTTACTTCTCCTGACTCATTTGTCAATGGACTTCACCTTTTGGCGCTACTCTCGGCCTCATGGTGGCCCTTTTTGATCCTTCTCCGCGGGAGGCATCAAAACACAACACCCGCCGGAACATGCCGATGTTCTTTGGGGTGCATCCTTCTCACGATGTGTCGCCGGGACTCTTCTCTCCTCGGCTCTTCTCGGCCGACCTCCACAGATGGTCGGTGAGAGTGCCTTCCGCTCTCGTATCTTTGAGGGGCTTGAGGACTTCTTCCGTCCCTTCTTTTGGGCGTTCTTCTTGGCATTGGTGTGTGTCTGCGGCGGGTATGGCTGTTGCATGACATTATTACGCATCATAAAGTTGACGGCGATTGAAGGTCGGCCGGTTTATGTGCCATCTCCTTTACTTCTTCATCCCTCCTCGGACATCTGTCTTTCCGTGCAGAGGTCATCCTCGTTGTAGTACTTGCTGCGGTTCGCTTTCTTTGATGTGTCGCCGTCTGGCCGGCGTCTTTTCTGCGTGATTACGATCACGAGTTTCTTCGTTCTTGATGCGCCTCCTTCCACATTAGGATCGACAGTCTTCCACTCCAGATGGAGTGTGTCGTCCCCAATATTTTCCTTCTGCGCGTTATTAGCCATCTACTCTTCTTTCTTTCCCACAGCGGCGCCAAATTGTGTGAGTGATTTTCGACCACCTTTGCCCGCTTAGTGATCATTTGGAAACCTGCGAGAATAGATGGCACCTTGGTGACCTACAACAGAATATAAGAATCATGGTGGTTTCGACCACAGGGCACTCCGACGATCAAGTCAGTATATCTCTCAAAGATAATCAAGTGCTTAACTCACTAGCTTGAGTATAAACAACATACCTTAGGCCCATGGGGGTGCCTCTCTTTTATAGTCAATCCAATCCCGTCCCAGCAGAACGGTCCTAATGGATTTAGGACTCTTGCTAATCTAGGACTCTCAGTGAAATTAAGACATACTCCCTAAGAGTTTATCTTTACCCCAAACTGAAGTCTTCCCCCAACCTTGGACTCTTGTCCACATCCAGGTTTGAGCTTCCTCTTCATTCTAGGACTCTTGTCCTTTATCCGCTTATCTCGGACTCCGATATCTTCGGAGGTATCCTCGGCCTAGCCGAGATAACCTCGGCACAACTACCATAACACGTGGGGAACTCTGCTGACACTTCGGTGTCACCTCGGCCACGTGTTGGTACTCAGAAAATATATCCCCACAATAACAACAACAAAAACAATAATAACAATCAAAAATAATAATAATATGAATTTCATTTTTTTTTTTTTTTTAAGGTAATAAGAGAAGTTAAACAACAGTATAGAGTAAAAAATAAGAGAGCTCCGCAATTCTAACCTTGTCAATCATTAGAATGGACCTTAGTAAAATAGGAGAATTTTCATACATTTTTAAGTTTTCTACTTGATTTTCTCTTATATGAGTAAGGGTATCTGCACACTAATTACTTCTCGAAAAATATGCTTGATAGTATAGACTATTCACGTGGTAAGAAATTTAATCATTCAAAACGATCAAGATAGATCTAGCAGATGGTAAATTATTCAATAATCATCGACCAATAATAAATTCAAAGGTCTTATGACAAGTGATTGTAATTAAAATAAAAGACAAAGAACAAAAAATTAGCTTTTGCAAATGAATACGGTGAATATATATATATATACACATATGAGACGTTTAGCTACTTGAGGTTAGTCTTCTCTTTGCGATTTTATCCTTTTATTTTGAATAATTTATTAATGATGGTCTATATGTTGAGTAAAAGTTTTTTTTGGAATTACGTAAATATTCTTGGTCAATTAAGTAATAGGTTTTTTTCGTAATTACGCAAGCATTTTTAGTCAATTATGAAATAGGTTTTTTCGTAATTATGTAAACATTCTTAGTCAATTATGAAACATAAATATTTTATTTTTTGACAAATTACAAATACACTGATAACGTTTGTTTAAAATATGAATCAGTCTTATAATATTAGAAATAACAACTATTATTTGTTATAAATTTTAATTTAACACAATACTCAAGGGAAAAAAAACTATTCTTATATGCAATAATAAATTATTAAAATTGTTTATTGAAAAATATTTGTCATATCATTAAAAATTATTAATTGACTTATTGATTTATTTATTAACTTAAGCGTTAATTGAAAATTATTTTTTTTTATCATTAAAAATTGTTAAATTACTTAATAATTTACTTATTAATAAAATTGATCATTGGTTATACGAGTATGATTTATGTATTAATAAAATTAGTCATTTGTATATATATGTATTTTCTTCTGTTATTTATTAGTTCAATGACTTATCTTAGTAGTTTTTTTTAGATAGGAGAATTATCTTAATATTTGTTTTATATTTATCTGTTGAGAAAAGTTATACATCATAATTTTATTTTATTTTTTTATAAATTCGGAAGAAATGTTAAAAACTAATAAATTCACCCAAAATGATATGTTAATAGAATTGAAGTCGACATCATTGGGTATATAACAAATCAAAAAATATACATATCATACTACATAATTCTATCATACATATAATGATTTATTCTATTCAATTTCATATAACAATATTTTAATTTTAAAAAAATTATGAAAAGACAAAATTTAAATATACTATAATAATAGCCCGTGCCATGCAGGGCATGTATAAACTAGTATATATATATTTACCATCATATGTCACAGTTATCACCTACTTTGAAACTCATGACTATTTAATTGTTAAAAAAATAATATCTTCTCATACAGTTGTAGGTAGAGCTGCAAATGAGTTGAGTCGAACCGAATTTTGGTATGTTTAAGCTTATTTATTAAGATTTTAACGAATTCGAACTCAACAAAAAATTTAACGAACCAAGCTTGAACTGAGTTGTTTATTAAAAATTTAACGACTTCGAGCTTAAACTCAAACGCAAAAAAAATAAATAAATAAAAATAAAAATAAAAATTAACGAATCAAGTTCAAACGAATTCTTACTGAACTGAGCTCGCGCCTGTTCACAAATAATTTTGTTCATTGACAGCCCCACTCGTAGGTGATTGGAAAAGGGATACAATAAAATAAAGGGTTTTTTACTGGCCGGTCCTGAGTTTTTCACTTATTTCCCTCTTAGTCCTGACTTTTGATCTTGTGCACCAACAGGTCCTGAGACTTTTTTTTTTGTACCGTTTTACCCCTCCCCTGTTCTGGCGCGTTTCTATTTGGATCTTCCATCAAAATATTGTGTTTGTGATTTGGATTTCTGTGGAACTTCACGATTTGCTGTTGTATCTTCGCGATTTGTGGAGCTTCGTGATTTCTGATTTCGCAATTTGTGGAGCTTCTTGATTTACGATTAGCGATTTGTGGAGCTTCGTGATTTCGATTTCGCTTGGTGTATCTTCGCGATTTGTGATTTGCGATTCGTGTTTAGTGATTCTTCGTATTTGCGATTTCGTGTTTGGTGTATAGTTACATTTTTGATTTGCGGTGTTGTGGAGTTGGGTCATGGTATGTTTGATTTTGATTTTAATTTCAATGTTTTGATTTTTTAGTTTGAGTTGGTGATTTTGATTTTGTGGTGATATTGTTGTTACTCTGTTATTTACATTGTGATTGAATTTGTGTTTTAATCATAATATTGAAAGTTTTGAGATATGTATTTGTTGATTGAATTTTAGATTTTTATTTTTTTGGTTCTGAAATTATGTTGATTGAACACGGTGTTGGTTTGTTATTTTATCTGATGATAATTTTATCCGTGTATTTTTGGTGATGTTGGATTAATTTTTTCCATGATAATAAATTTATGAGTGAGTATGGGAATAGGAGATAATTTTATCACTGTATTTGATTTTGTTTTAGAGTGTTTAAGTTGTTTTCTGAAATGTAATTGTTGTTTGTTGCAAGATTTATAATGATGGAGAATTGTTTGTTTCTTATGTACAAATTTAGATGTGTGACATTGGTTATCAAGTATAATGATGGATTTAATTTTAAGGATTTAGTATATAAATTGTGTGCAAAGTGGAGTGAGTTAGTTGGTAATTCTTTGAATATATCGTATTCAATGGCTGGACATTCTTCTTGTGGACTAGAAAGTGAAGAGAATTTGGATGTTATGGTTGGACTGGCACTTTCTTGTGATATTCATCGGATTTATGTTTTTGTAAAGTGTTGTTCTTTGGGTGAAGGTTATATGATTTGTGATGGTGAAGCTAGTAGTAGTAGTAGTAGTAGTGTTGTTTGTGAAGCGATTTTTTGCCTTCATTTTATTCAAATCAACGAAACCTTTGCTCTCGATGGGTGGGTTAATTGTATGAAAGGAGTGGGACAAAGGTTTGCTCAAGGAGTTGTTGAATTTCGAGATGCGTTGTCAAAATATTCTATTCATTCGGCTTTAATTTTGATTTTGTTAAGAATGATAAGGATCGTGTCCTTTGTTCATTGTAAGAGAATGGCTGATTTAGGATGTTTATGGAGCGTGCATGCTATAGTGGAAAATTATAGTAAAGCTTTTATTATTAAATAATTTGATGACGTTCATACTTGTGGATCTTCTTTTCATACAATTAAACATGCTAGGATGACTTCAAGTATGATTGGTGGGTTAATTTCAAGTGATATTCGTAAGAAGGCTTTGACATCGGTTAGTGAGGTGGTTTGTGATTTCAAGGACTATTATGGAGCAGTTTCTTATCGGCGAGCTTGGATGGGTGTTGAAAAAGCAAGGGTCTTATTTTTGGTGACTATTCATTATCATTTGATGATCTTCGTTGGTATGTTGATCTTGTTAATGCTTGCAATCCGGGGGCGTTTTGATATGGAATTTGATATTGATAGTAAAGACATTTCAAATGCTTGTTTTTAAGCTTTTGAGGCATGTATTCATGGTTTCAAGTATTGTAGGCTGTGTTGATGCTTGATGGAACTTTTTGAAAGAAAGACACAAAGGTTGTTTATTGGTACTTCTACGAAAGATGGTAACCAAGATATATTTTGTGTGTATGTGTTATTATTATTGAAATAGTGATAATTCTATCATTTTTGTTACTAGAGAGTCTTGATAATTGAATATGGTCAATCTATTAGTGATAAATTTGTCTTTGTATGCTTTTGTTAAATTTTTATATTTATCTGATGATAAATTTATCTATAGTTGCTACATGTTATATACTTTGTGTTTTGATTTTCTTTTTGTAATCTTTTTTGATTTGTTACTGATAACTTGTATATATATATTTTGTTTGTAGGTTTGTATCCGTTATGTTTTGCGATTGTTGATGGTGAAAGTTATGACAGTTGGCATTGGTTCTTATCAAAGTTATTAGGTATTTTGACTCTGGAGAGGGATATTGCGTTTGTTACTGATCGACATGGAGGTTTGCTGAAAGCTTTAGTTGAGGTCTTTCCGTTTTCTTCTCATTCTTTTTGTCTAATGGATTTGAAGACAAACTTGAAGACTTATTTGTCAGTGAAGAGTCGTGAATCAAAAGAGTATTTGCTTACTCTTTTTAGTAGATGTGCATATGCTCCTACTATTGAGTTATTTAATAAGCTATTTGAAGAATTTAAGGGTCGTTGTGGTCGTAGTGTTGAGAGGTTTCTTGAGGATTTGCCTAATGAGTATTGGTGTAACGCTTATTTTCAAGGCAAGAGGTATGGTGAAATGTGCACAAATGTTGCGGAATCTTTTAATTCATGGATTAGGGATGAACGCCATTTGTTTTCAACTAGTCTTGTTGATGCTATACGGTGAAACTAATAGAGCAATTTTCAAGAAGGAGAGAAGTTGGGAATAAGTGGAATCATATTGTTTGTCCTTTTGTAGAAAAAAGTTGGAAGAAGCTTTTAATGATACAAAAGCATGGATAGTTAAGAAATGTAGCGATGACATTTATGAAATCCAATTGAATCATTCATTATGGTTGATATTGGGAAGCGTTGTTGTTCTTGTCAATTGTAGGAAATTGATTTTTCCTTGCAAACATGGTTTTTGTGCTATAAAGAGGAGTGGGAAGGATCTGATCGCTTTCTTGATGATTACTCTTGTGTTAGTAGTTATTGTGATTCTTATTCACATTCTATCTATCCGGTTCGGTATGTGGAAGCCAAATGTAGTTGTTGATGATGATGTTGTTTTACCTCCTCTTTGTAAGAGACCATTTGGACATCCAAGAAGCGAGAGAATACCTTCTAAGGGCGAAATCAAGAGAATTAGATGCATGGGTGTGGAAAGATGGGAACTCATAATCGGAAGACATGTAAACAAGTTTTGTTTTAGTTGTATTGATTTTAATTGAATTACTTTGTTTGAGAGTTGAGAGGTGTTACTTGCATTGAATGATTGAGTATTTTTTGAAAGATGTATCATTTTGGTACTCGCATTGAATGATTAAGGAATTTGTTGATCAGAAATTATATTTTTTGCTGATATTTTTACAAGATTAAGTTTCACATATTTATATTATTTGATTTGGGTTAAATGTAGTTGCTATTTTTTGGTGTTTTATAAAATGATAAATTTATCACTGGTTGGTTTGGACAAGTTGATAGCTTATTTTTTTGTAAGAATGATAAATGTATCATTAATGTGGTTCTTGAATTTTGTTATTTTGAAGAATGATAAATTTATCACTTATTGTGTGGGGAGAGTTGATGGTTTATTACATTTATGTCAGTGGTTTATAAATTTATCACTGTCATATCCAAACAAATGTTCTTTTCTACAGTGATAAATTTATCATTGTATGGAGTTATCTAGTTTTCCCAGGAAAAATTTCCACAATACAAAGGTGTAGATCAAATCTCTAGAATAGATAATTGCATATCTGCTGTGTTAAGTGCTTTAAAAAGCAAAATTTTTTAAATCGACTACGATGTTTATTTGGTTTAACAACAAGTTCTCAGTCTGCATACTGTTTTGTGGTCACTCAAAAATTAGCTTTGGATGTTTGAGTTGTTTAACTGAAGTATCAAATGGTTTTGATTATTCAGAAATCACCAAAGATGGCATGTTCTTACATTCATTCTCAAAGCTGGGAATATCTACAAATTGTAACAGTATTTTAATTTCCAATTTGGACAATGTAATAGTGCTTGTGTTTTAATTTTCAATTAGGTAAATTTTTTATTATTTTTTATAGTGTTTTGTTTACTTGAATTAGGGAAGAAGAATGAGAGAGGAGAGAGTCATTTGGTTTTTGTTTGAACATTGGTAAATTTATCGTGTTAAGTGATAAATTTGTTAAAACGATGATAAATTTATCGGGATAAACAAAACACTATAAAAATAAACTTATCGATGTAGTGACTCCAAACTGTTATTAACTTTTAAATTCAACACAAATACTCAGATTAGAAACAATTTTTGAAAGAAATTTGGATAACAAAGCGATATGAAAAACCGGTGTGTAACGATATGGTTAAAAAAATTTGAATGTTTCATTGAAGCAAATTTGAGATTGTAACAAACAAGCATTATCCATAACTTTGACATTGTAACAACCAAGCATCCATAACTTTGACATTGTAACAACGAAGCATTGTAATATTCATTGGATTAAAGTGAGAACCAAAATCATCAAAATACAAGTAACAACGTAACATATCAAAATACGTAACATTGTCCGTTTGTTTTCTTCTATTCGGATGTGTTGAGTATTGCGAGGCAAGTCATCAATGTTTTGATCGGTATTTGTCGTTGAGCGGCTTGTTGGTCGATCAAGAAGACGATTAACATATCGACTCTCGATTGATTGCATTCTTCCTTGGTAAAAGTAGGCATTATGTTGTTATTGGAAACATATTGCCTTATGATGTAGCAAACAAGGATTTCGCAATCAAACCTGCAAAAACATTTTGAAAATAAAATATTATAATTTGGTTTTGTTGCTTTTTTTTTTTTTTTAATAATAGTGTTTTGTTATTGATAAACTTACGATGTGTCATCTTGCTGTGGGCTGTTGATGACGTTGTCTATCTGCTGTTCAAATTTAGCAGGGTGAATGAGAGTTGGGTTCTTATGCTTTATGTATTTTTCAATAATCTGTCTCTGCAACATAATCTGTCTTATGCTTTATGAATTGGGTTCTTGTCATTTGGTTTGATGATTTTTGCATGCTCACATATCCAATACTGTTGAGGACAAAAAAAATGTTATAAATTAGTTTTTAGTAAATGTAAATATTATAGTTTACAAGTTGTAAGTGAGGTATTTTCTTGCCAATAAGATGATCACACATTCGCAGACTCTACAATTTGGTTGATATTGCGTGCTATTGATCTTGTAAGATGTTGTTTTGCTGCGCCACACCAATCATAAGACTTCATTTCATTAATATTCTCAAGGTATTTCATGAACCCCCAACCAATTGTTGTCCCAGTACCCAGATACAACAAAAGCAAACAAACCAGAAGGCACACAAGCCTAACGACATCTTCTACATCTTCATTGTTGTTGCTTCTCAAAAGTTTCGTTATCAACTTTTGGATTGAAGCACTTGTCATTCTGCTCTCGGTTATTTTCCTTCTTTGCACCATAGCTACCTCATTTTTTCTTCCGTATGCAAGATTCATCTTCTTCACACATGCAATCCCAAAAATTAATTTGAAGTCATTTTCTTTTCAACTTCAGCTTCTTCCCAGCAATTTCAAATGTGGTTCCATCCATTTGGTAAGTTTGTAAAATTTTTGCAACCACATCATCATATTTAATTGAATCTTTTCTTTTAACTTTGTTTTCACTCAATGTATCAACCAGAAGTGAAAAATGTGTCTTTCTCAATACTGTCAAATGCTCCTCTCTGAGTTTTGTTGTCTTGAAAAATTTGATAAGAGATTGAATGTTGGAACGGTAGACATTCTTTACTTCATTATCATATATCTGTTAAGTCCTAGTTTTTCTTCCATCAATTTTTTTCTTCCCTCTTGGTTTGTGGAGCTCTGTAGGTTGTTTCAATGGTTCCTGTTTGGGCTCCTCATTGTCAATGTTAGATTCAGGTTGCACTTTTAGTTAATTTTCACTTTCATATGTTGTTGGCTCTATAACAAACTCAACACTATCAATCCTCTTTTTCTTTGAGAAACTTGTTTCTCGATGATGTGATCTTTACAATGGTGGCATCATCTGTACAAAAACATTGAGCATGAACATTAAAATTAAGAATAATTTTATTATGAACTAGGCAAACTAAAAAGAATTTATCACACAATTATGCAAATTAAGCAAATATATAATTGTATAGCAAAGTTTAGATTCCAAATTGTAAAAGAACATGAAGTATCATAATAAAGAAGAAATCAATTGTATAACAAATTTTATCACTGTATTAGCAAAAGTAAGAAAATGCATCATTATAGAGCAAATGAACATAAAGGTATGATTATTATGACGTTGAATATGTCTCATAAATTAATCTTGTATAGTGCAATTCAAAAGCAGTTTCAAGTCAAATTGTATCACTCAATTATAGTTATGAGAGAAAAAGGGAGGCAAATCTATCATTATAACAAATTTTATCACTCAATTAAGAAAATTAAGCAAATCTATTATTGTTGTAACGAATTTTATCACTGAATTGGGCAAAGTAAGCAAATCTGTTATTGTATATCAAATTTTATCACTGAATTAGCAAAAATAAGCAAATCCATCATGAAGATGTGATTATTATGAAGTTGAATATCAATCATAAATTAATACTGTATGATACACATTGAAAATAGTTTCAAGTCGAATTTTATAACTCAATTACAGTTATGAAAGAAGAAGGGAAGCAAATCATCATTATAACAAATTTTATGACTCAATTAAGAAAATTAAGCAAATCTGTCATTCTCATAGCAAATTTTCTCACTAAATTGGGAAAAATAAGCAAATCTGTTACTGTATAGCAAATGAACATGAAGATGTGATTATAATGAAGTTGAATATCACTTAATTATAGTTATAAAAGAAGAACGAAGATGAATGTAACTCACGTTTGATTCGAGGTTTGTTGAAGATGAATCAAAGCAGGAATATAGATCAAGCGGTGGAGGATTTCTTTGGGATCTGTTAGGAATCGAATATAGATCAAAAGCAGGTGATTTCTTTGGAAGCGATGAGATTCAGGAAAATCTCTTCATTTGGTTTGATTTCCAAATCGCAAATCGCCTCAGAATAGTTTCCAAACCAGAACAATGGAGAAGGAGTGTGTGTTTCATGAGCACAGGGGGAGACCTCGTGATATGTTATTTGCTTCACGCGTGTTTTGTGACATTCAGGGGTAAAATTGGAAAGTGAAATAAGACAGGACTTGGTGGGTAATAATTTATTTGCATGGGACCGGCTGGTAAGTCCCCCTAAAATAAAGCATTGGCCATTGAAGTAAGCTATAGAAGGCCAATTCGGATAATTAGGTTGGGCTGGATCAAAGGCCCATCTAATTCAAACTCTGTTTATGTCCAGATGAATTTGGGCTCGGTTCGGGCCATGGCCCTAAAAAATCAGATCCCTTCGACCTAGAAGTCGGAATCAGAGATTTCTTTTCCGAATTCTCACGCTCACAGGAAAAAGCAAATCTCGGAAAATCAATTCCTTCTTCTTTGCTTGATCAATACCTATTGAGAGAGAGAGAGAGAGAGAAGAGGAATGGCTGAGAAACCCCAACCAGTTCAAGTTCTGTACTGTCGTGTTTGTACTCTACCCGCTGAGTACTGCGAATTTGGTCCCGATTTCGAGAAATGCAAACCCTGGTTGATCTCCAACGCCCCTGACCTCTATCCCAATCTCCTTCAAGGTTAATTCATACCCATCAATCCATTCTTTCTCTTCTCTTATATATTTTTTGGGTTTTTCTTTCGTTTTTTTTTTTTTAAATAAAAATTATTATTGATGTGATTAGAGGGAAATGAGAAAGATGTGGAGAAGGTGTCTGAACAGCTTCAATCGGCTGGACTCTCTTCTGGTGGTCGCACTGGAGCTCCTGGTAAATTTGACTTCAGTTTCTGTTTGTTTGCTGAGAAATTATGGTAGAGAGGATAAAAATCAAATCTTGTTTGTTGGGTTAAAAGGGATACGAATATTTATACCCTAATTGACTGATCAAAATTTTGAGAAAAACTAAAATCGAGTTTTTGTTTTCGTGACAGTGGTTATTTTTAAACTGTTATTGATATCAGTATTTATTGCACAATTCATATCAGTGGAGGAGATTGACAACCCTTGACTTTGATTTTTAGTAAATTAAGAGTTTATTTTATTGGCATATTGTGCTACTCAAAAATGATTATTTGCTGATAATCTGTATAGAAGGGTTGCGTTCAAATTGTTTTTGTGGCTATTTTTTAGTGTCATTCAAACCATATGAATTTACCACCCGAGGATCGTAGCTTGGTTGTGTGGGCTTACTCCCATGTTGATGTGGTTTGTTTACGACATGAGCTTCAGTCTCTGGGTTGAGACTCTTGCCCATTAATGGGCTGGTGGAGCTGAGGTCAGATTATGGCTCAAGCCCATCTTGAGGGAGCACTTGTGGATTTCTGTGTGCGGTATTCCTGCATTGCTGGGGACTCTGTGCCCCTCCTGTTCGACTTTCCAAAGGGTAGAGTCTCCTATGGTCACACTCAGCGAGGGTTGCCACACACTGAATGCCCCCTTCTACTCTTTTTGTCTTCAAACTATATGAATTTTTGTCATGCTGCCTTTATATTTCAGGGGAACCGTCATCGTCCAAGCAAGAAGAAGTTAAACGCCTTCCTGGTGGAAAAGTAAAGAAGAAAGTAAGACCATATGCCCTTGTCCTTCATTCATTTTTTATTTTTTTTTTCTCTTTTGGTTTCAATTTTTACATAGTCTCATAGAACGTAAAAATTTTGTTCTGCTAGCTACTTGATTTTAGGCTTTATTCATGCACAAGGCCAAGATTAGGAACTGTTTGTATTAAGGTTAAGGGTCTTCCAGCCCTGTTCGTTGTTTGGTTCTTTAATCTAGGAGGTGATGCATGTAAAAGACAGATATCTGAAGGCAAGGGTCCAAATGAGAGATGGGCCCAACGACGTGTTCCAGTGCACAGGTCTTTGTTGCTGGGAATCAGTTATTATACCATTGAAGTGGGCGAATATCTCCTGTAGTGCCTTCATGTATCCTTGCTGCTTGTATGTGTGGTAAATAATATGAAAATTTTCATAGATTTGGAATCATTTAGGATTAGGAGGGCCACTTAGGGTAATCTATCTATTTTCTAAAGAATTCAGATCATGTTGCATTGTTTTTATTGGATTTGATTAATCTTCCATGTCTTCTTCAATTCTTGAAGAAATTTGTTGAACTACTAATTTAGTAAATTAGTGGTATGATTTTTAAGTGAGTTTGTCATTTTAGATGGTCCAAAATATCCATTCAGTCAAGTCCCATGTATGAAGTCTTACCTCCCCTTCCACTCAATTTTTTCAGAATTTATTTGATGTCTAATTTTAGGCCTCATTTGAAAGCTAGTAGAAAAATTGCTTCCAACAAGGAAATAACAATGACTGGATTTTGGATGTATAGACATATATAGCGTGTACATGTCCGTGTACATTTAGAAATGTTGTCGGTTAGAGTGCTGAGATCTATTACCCACTTTAGTGGTCATGAAGAAGGTATTTATTTACGTTGTTGAGTTCAAAATTACTGTATGGTGGCAGTGGCACTTGCTGCCATGGGTTTTCTACCTGTTAATGCCGTACTTTAGATTATTTGGCGGGATACATAGATATAGTTGTGGAGTAATAATCCCCAAGCAATACATTTTGTAGGACAAGCAAGAAGTTGTTATTGAAAAGATTACACGTAACAAGCGCAAATGTATCACTATTGTGAAAGGACTGGACCTCTTTGGTGAGTCATTCTTTCGCTATTCTATTGTACCTGTGGATTCAAAAGTTTTCATAAATGATGTGGCAGTTGATTACGTTACAATGTATCTAACTTCTGGGAATATTGTTCAGGTATCAAACTTAGTGATGCTTCAAAAAAGCTTGGGAAAAAGTTTGCCACTGGAGCATCTGTTGTTAAGGTTGGAAGAGATATTTTTAATGTATTGGAAAGAAAATATGGCTTCTTTTTTATTGTAAATAATTTTGGAATGGTTCATTGCAGGGGCCAACTGAGAAGGAGCAAATTGATGTGCAAGGAGATATCTTTATGGACATCGTGGAGTTCATTACAGAAACCTGGCCTGATGTAATATTCTTAAACTGCTTTATGTATATATAGATATTCATATTTCCTTAAAAAATTCCAAACTTTGTTTTTAGTGAAAATGATATAACGAAACTATGTTTTGATAGGATTGATTCGGAAATTGTATTTATCCCAAGCTTTACCAGTTTACTTAATTATCCTTGCTCAAATAGTATTGTTCGTAGTGAAGAGAAATAACATATATGTTTTGATTACCATGTTTTGTGTATCGGCATAGTTCCTTATATTAAATCAAATGATTCAATTGATTATATATTGCTAAAAGGTAGCCCCTTCCATTGGAAATTAATCATCTACTTTTTTCTTTGAACTACCATTGTTGAAAGCGATAAAGTTCAGTATGATGAATGGAAGTTACTTAAATTAGTGGTTTGTGATGGAACTAGGTTTGTGCGTGCTTGAGGTACATTAATTAGCTTGTGATGGACCCGTTAGAGTATTGCATCACTTAAAAGTGGTATTCTCGTGTCAATTAGAATGACAATACACTCTCTCTCTCTCTCTCTCTGCTAACATGTACTCTTGCTCTGCCATTTCAGGTGCCAGAAACTGCTATATACTTCATCGAGGATGGAAGGAAGCTTCCAGCTGCTTGATTCTAAAATTTGCAAATGGAAACTGGTGCTGATTTTTGGACGTCTATCAGCAGAAAGAATAGCTAATACCATATGAGGAAAAGGCTTATAGTTTTTGCTTTCCTTTTCAAAAGAAGTCAATTATTGTTATTAGGGCTTTAGATATGAAATCTGAAGTCCAGTGATTCTCTACCTTCGTTTGTCTTTGTTTATTGTGTAATATAGACAGTGTCCTTTCTGTTGAAATGCTAAAGGGCCCAATTCTCGAATGAGCCCCAATGAAATATGAACATTTCTAGTCTGATGTAGTCCTGAAGTTTCTGCTCAGTTATGCCATTTCTATTTTGTGAAAGTGAGCTTTGAAGCTAGTTTGGTGTTAGCTTTAGTATTCTGCTATTGTTATACATGAAGCTATGGGCTTGTTTGTTGCTATTTTCTGCAAGCAGAAAATTGATAATTAGAAAGCAGATATTATAAACATCTCTCCTCCAAATATCTTTGTAACCTTCAAATTCTTAGGAAGGAATTAGTTCCAAGGAAAAGGGGACTTGGTATGTTCGAGGGCAAATCTGTGTTGCTAACTTTATACTTCTATGAAACTCGGTATGTTTGAGGGCAAATCTGTGTTACCAACTTTATACTTCCATTTCATAGTGGCTTGAGATTCTCATCCCCCTTGAGATCTTTAGAACAGAGAGACAAGGATTTCGTAGAGTGGATCTTGCAAACCTAAACGAGAGAGTAACAAAATCAAGACCATAAAATTTTTATGTTCCCAGAACTAACTATAGTTTCATGATTATATTGGAAATGATGAAAGAAATCAATCAACATGAGTAGTTCTTTGAACAAAAGTCTATTTCTTGAACAGTTCAATGTGCAGAAAGAACGTAAAATGTAGGGCACCAACTTGTCCACTATAAATGTACATTTTTGCTAATCTGAACCTAAATTTTGTAACCCACGTGACAAAACAAAATTACAAATCCAAATCCAGAATGGGTAGGCCACTGAAATATCTTTGCAGCTTGCTCTGTTGGCAGCTCCGAATTTGTAGCAATGAAATCAACATCAAGTGTTGCCATAGAACCTCTTTAAGCCACCTCAGAATATTCCAATACTTATTTCCTCCGGTTGTGCAGTGGGTTCTTCATTTCTACCAACATTGATAAGAATCAGAATCGCGAATGGATGAATTTGCTTCTCGTGAATGGAAGTAGTAACTCTGTAGGTGTATCTTTATCTTGTGGCAGCTTAACTGTTATGAAGTCGACTACTATTGAAGCTAATTCATCTTGATGTGAAGTGTATTCATGATCTGCTCCTTCTATGATGTGTAATTTGTGATTAGATATGTACTTGTTGAATTCCTTCGCATCTTCAAAAGGTACCATTTCATCGGCAGAACCATGAACTGTCAAAACCCTGCAAGTCATAACGAAATCATCAAAAGCCTACACTGCAATTTCAAATCAAATATCATTTGGCAAGCCAAAAACACACAATCAAGCTCTAATCTAATTACTTTCAATGCTTGGGCCTTTGTTCTTGCAGTATCTAAATGCCTCCCGCTTAGGGGGGGAACCCAGATTATGGCTTACCAGTTTTTGCCATGTTACCTGGAATGCAGATTGTTCTGGTATGGGAAATGGGAACAAAACAAGGTACACCACATTCTCTAACATGTGGTATGATAGTGTTAGGGTCGTATAGATGACACTACTAGAATTCAAGAGACTGTTAAATATAATAGCAATTACATTTTAATAGTTAGACATATAGCTATAAATTAATCATGTAAAAACACAATTGCAGAACTACCATGGTCCATTTGTTTTATATTTGGTCACGCAAAAATCCATTCTCTCTAGATTTTATTTCATTATATTTGATTTTTTTGCTCCTATAAGAAACTTATAAGAAAATATAATGAAAAAAAATTTAGGGTTACTTTGGAACGCTGAATTTTCTGTTTTGAAACAGAAGTGTACACCATGTTTCAGAGCATGCGTTCCAAAACATAAATCGCTATAGCATTAGCCTTTTTGGATAACACTGGGTTTTTGACTCACTAGTAGGTATTGAAAAAGGCCTAGGCTGCCAGAGAGAGAGAGCAAGCAAGAAGGAAAATACATAAATATTAAATATATAATCAATTACAATCCTAACCTGCAGGAATTGGGTATCAATAGGCATGCTGCATGTGTATTGGTTGTTAGGCGGTCCATCAAACTTTCTTCAGTCACCCGATAATCTACTTTTCCTGCAAAAATAGAAAGATAACAGCCAACTACAATGCTAACAACAACTGAAAATAATCCTGCTATCTACTTTAGTACTAAGGCTTTAGGGGGATGATGAGAATTGTTGGAATTCATAAAGCATGTGCTCTTAAATTTTGAAAGAAGTAAGAAAGTCTGACATAAAAACTAAGTTTTAATTGACAAGAAATTTATCAGAAAGATAAAGAAAAATAATGTGCAACAGTCACTATATAACAGAGGAATAATCACAATGTTAAGGACAAAACAGACTGATTTCATTTCAAAGCTTACCCTTTCTGTTCTTAACATCAATGAATCCATTTTGCTTGATTCTTTCTAAAAAGTCTTTACCCAAGCGACCTTCAATGCCTCTCTTCAAATTGAAGCGGCCAGAAATATTAACAACTTTACAAACATCATTATATGTCGAAGCATACAATAGCACCACATTTCCTCCTGCAAAAAATTCATTTCAGCAATATTGTGCCTTCAAGAAAAATAATACCAAACAAAAAAAATCATTATTTGTTTGAAGCAATCTTAAAATAGCCACACACAAAAATACTAAGAAATATGCAAAGCAACAAAGATTCTATGGATTCCAAAGCAATTGACTGCATTCCCATGGGCTAGTGTCACAGGCTATGTTACATGGACTCTTCAATATAAATCAAGTACACGTGTCACAGGCTATGTTGAATGGGTCCAATCCCCAGATATGCACCCACACTCGACACTTGTACCAAAGTCAAATGTAACACAGGTCACAGGATAACTACAAGTTTTCCCAGATAAGGAACCTTGTGTGATTGTTCTGTGAAGGTTGATGCTTTTTAGTAAAACATCCTTAAATGATCATTATAACCAATAGCAAAGAACCAATAAAACATAGCTATTTCCTAAACTCGATCATTTTCACATAAGTTTTTCATCCCTTACAATATATTTTCCAAAATAGTTCTCATAATTTCAAATTTTATTATTTTAAGGACTCATGCTTCCTAAAGAAATTGTACTGAAAACACAGCCAGTTTAATGGTTTTGAAATCTCAATTTGTATCATTTTAGGAATCAAGATAACATCCTAAATTCCAGTAAGCAATTTTCTCATTCACTTTTCTTTTTTTTGAAAACAATTTTGTAGATATTAAAATTTACCACCAAGATGTAACCATAAGTAAGATCAGTGAAGCCAATTTACTAGTAAATTGCAAACTGCAAATAACTCAGTGTGAATCCAAATTTGGGAGTGACATTGAAATTTACTCTCAACTACATCAGCTTTTCAAGTTCTTTACATAATTCCAACAAACTAACAGAACATTCCCCTCTCCCGGGCTCAAACAAAAAACAAAAACAAAAACAAACGAAAGGAAAAAAGGAAGAAAAAGGTTCTAAATTTGATTCCATAAATTGGACCTGGATAACATAGAGCAACATACCTTTACTATGTCCAATAATTGCAGCTATAGCACGTTTCTCCCCACAAAAGTATTGGACTACAGCACGTAAATCATCAACTTCTCTACGGTAGCTACCATACCGAAACATGCCCTCACTCTCCCTGGATGTCAGGAATACAAGATGTCCTTATCAATATTTTTATTGAACTCGAGTAATTCACATGTTTCAGAGGTAACTTCAAGGAGCACTCCTACCTTAACTTTAGTAATAAACACATGCATCAAATTGGAGATAATTCTCAATTAAACAGGCACCACATGCATCCAAGGTGAAAGGGCCATCTAAAGCCATCCAGTGTCTAACAGAGAGAGAGAAAGAGAGAGGCTTCTGTGTTTACATCATTACTTATGATCCTCTAACTGAACATATCTAAAAGAGGCTAGTAGTGGTTGGTACGAAGTCATTCTCACAAGGAATGCTAGGCAGTCAGGAAACATGTTGGCGTAAGTGTTGTCAACAATATAGAGTTAATAGAATTAGCACTACAGTATATAAACTGAATGCATTTGTGAGAAGCTAATGGTAGCACCTAAGTTACATGGACTCTTCTAAATGCATGGAGTACCCATGTCAAACAGCTGCCACTTGGGTAAAGGTATAAAATATGCATCCAACAAGTACAGTTGGACTTACACACAAAGCATGTCCGGTATTGAGTAATTGAGTGTAAAACATCCTTTTTATGTTCCTTTAGCAACATGGGTGGTTCAAAATGAGAGAAGAGCCAATCCTTAATGCTCTATGCTACTTAAAAATAAAAATAACAAATAAAATAAAAAAAAAGCCTCTCAAATGCAAGATATTAAGAAATATGTATATTTAAGTGTGTACAAGTGTCCTTGGATTGGGCCCAAAGGAATTACATTAATAGAACGCTAGGATGCATAATCACTCCCAACATATGTACTAGAGTCCACGCACCATAGGGTAGCACAAACTGAGTAGATGGGGGGGAAAGTCAACAAAGATAATTTGTGCATGTGCAACAATGACTGCAAAATGTACCAGAAAGGAATGAATTGTTTGAAGTTGAAGGTGCTACAAGAACAACAGGTACAACAAAAAGCTAGTTGAGGAAGAAAATGTAAAAGGATCTTATGAAGGATATGGAACTACATAGTAGACAGAGCTGCATGGTGAAAAAGGATTTGGGCACTTGATGACATAGTTCCGAATGCTGATAGGGGAGTAAAAAGAGTAGTTGCGTCAAGTGATAGGAAGGAATTTAAAGCTTTGCCAAGAGGCCATTAGACATTTTTCTTCCCCAAAAATTTGTATTCTAAGAAAAATATATTTAATAGAACCACATTGCACTAACAGGATGCCTTCCAAATACATATTCAGAATCAGAGAAGTACAATTATAAAGTGCGCGTGGAATTTATTTATTAAAAAAACACCCGTATAAGTTCTCTTTTACTGCATGCATCATACATAAAATAAGCAGGAGCTCAACATAGAATCAATTTAACACTAAATCAGGATTCACGTTAATCATATTTCCATACGAGAATCTTGCACTAATATATCCAAACAAAAAATAAAAAAAATCTGATATCAAAACTCTTTGTAGGCAATAGGGAATAAAAAACATGTATATGAATTTCCAACTTGCAAAATTGAAAATAAATTTAATAAAAGGTGTTTTAAGATTAACCAAAACTTTCATGGATGCATGCCAAAATATTTACAGAAACAACAAAAAGAAAAATAGCCATCCTTCTAATCTGTAATGCACATATAAAAATTACGCATAAAAAAAAAAAAGAATAAAAAAATAAATAATACATATAATACAAACTAAGATATCATAATTTTCAAATTTAACTTCTTATTTTTGTGAAGTGCTCCAGTGCATTTGCAGATCTATTGTTAGTGCTGGAATATAATTCTACAGGATTTCACTCCCAACAACTTACCCATTGCCAGCAAAGTCAAAGCGGAAGGCACTAATTCCTGCTTTCCCTAGAACAGCAGCAAGATTTACCATAGGAATGCGATCCTGAAAATCATAACAAAGGACAATCATCAAAAATAAAAATGAAACAACACCACCAACAGTTGCTATTCATATTATCTGCCAAATCAAAACACAGCTCCAATTACAATTAGCAACCTTTGAGGATCTAAATCCATGGCACAAGATTACAAGTTCTTTAGAACCTGTTTCATGCAATATCCCCACAAGCTTGTCCCCATGGTTGCTCTGTATTATAACTCGCTGCAGTTGAATCACTGTCGAGACGGCAAAAATAAAAATGATGCAATGCTTAAATCAAAGAGATTACTATGATGAAAATGTTGTGAAGATTCCTGAAGAAAACAGCATCTGATATACAAATATGAACAAACTGCAAGGCATGTATAGAGTGAATCCAAAATGGTTGGATCATTTTAAACAGTTGAATCAAGCAAAAACTAAACCTCTGGATCTCATAAAGAAATATATTATTGCTATACAATCCAACTAAACAAAGCATTAAACTCCTCTATCCTAAACAAATCTTATGTCACTATTCAGCTCTATCAAGAGCTCAAACCTTGGTTAGGTCACACACAGTCATATCTTTTTTCAATCTTCCTCTTGCTCTCAATGCTATTCTCTAAATGGTCTTACGACTCAAGTGCTGGTGCACTCAAACCTCTTCCTGTTACCAAAGCTAAGATTATCAAAAATCTTGAACTAAGCTCAATTGGCCCATTGAGTATCACAATCCTAATTTCACTTGACATTTCACATCAGTTCATACTCATTATAATATCGTACATGAAATATCACACCTGTTCAGGAAATCAACTATCATAAGATTAATACTATCGAAAATCAGCTTCAGATAAATGATTGACAATGACCATATTAATTCGACTATAATGGAACTAAATTGGGATACCAGAGTAAATCAGTCTTAACATGACTAGCCAGCTTTCCTCCACAAATCCTTACTTAAATCCAAGATCCAAACATTGCCTTAGGCTGTGTTTGGTTGGAGGATTTGATGAGGGAAATGGAAAAAGAAAGGGAAATAGAAAGAAACCGTGAAAGAATGGATTCAAATTTCAAGTTATGTTTGGTTGAGTTAGGAAATGGAGAAAGAAAAGAGCCTAAGTGAACCCAAAAGACAAAAAGTGGGATTGTACTTCTCTCTCACTTTCTTTTTTCCGGTGTTTTCCATTATAACCAAACAAAAAGTGAGATTGCATTTCCTTTTCCCTTTCCATTTCTCTCATCAAATCCTCCAACCAAACAGTCTTAGGCTATTTTTGGTCATGGATTTGGGAAAGGATTTGGAAATAGAAAAGAAAAAAGTGTGTAAAACTAGGTGAAAGATATGTATATTTTATTCATATTTCCCCTGCCTTTACCTTTTCCCTTTCCCTTTCCAAATCCCTCCCCAAATGCTTGAACCAAACACAGCCTCGAGGAAATACAATAGAAAATATGATGGGATTTAAGAAAACATATTAAGAGCAAAACCACAAAGAATTACACTGCAGAAAAGCTAATTGCTCTTGTTGACTATTCAACAAAAAAATTGTCATCTAACAACTTGGTAGAATCAACAACCAAAGCAGACTTTAGAAAGCATTCAGAAAGTTTAAAAAAAAAAAAAAAAAAAGCAATGCCCAATTGATACAATTAAGGATTGAACTAAACATCTAAAAAGAACCAACATTTAATTCTGAAAGCAATGACTCAAACATCCAAATAATCCCAATAAGGTTGCATTTGGGACAATTCTTTGATGGGTATTGGCAAACATCAATGCTTGTATCAATAAAGATTGTTTGAATCATAGCATGATAAAGAATTTTAATTCTTGGTACTAATGTTGGGTGTTTCTCACCTGGGTTTTGTGGGCGATGTTGATCTTCATAGGTCGGACTGAACCGAGACATCTGAAAGTGATTTTTCCCTTTTAAGGTTTCGAAGTTACCTCTGAGGGAACTACAAATCGGACACAGTTTTGAGGAAGAAAAGCTTCACATTTGTCTTCTGCAATACCGGGAAGAGAGACAACAGTGATATTCCTGCTGGTAATTATTTAGTCCAAAATAAACTTTTCGAGCTCTTTTTATTTATTATTAGTATTATTTTCATTTTTGTTTTCAAGATAAATTACACTCACTTGTTAAGAAAATAAAAAATATTTGAAACCTCATAAATCTTTCATAATCCAATTCACAATAATATAATTTGATAAGTGCCCTTTTTAATTGATTATCCACTTAATGGTATGAGACCCATTATCCTTGTCATATCATTATAAATATATTTGTAAGTATAAAACGTAGATCTCTAATATTGTTATTAAAAAAACATACATCAAACCCTAATTCCATAAATTTGATATAATTATATTAGAGTTTGTTAATATTTTAATTCAAATAATACTTTATGTCATTTTTATTAGTAATTCATCAATTTTATAATTTTTTTTACATTGAAATATATATAATTTTTACTCAAATTTTGGCTTGTAACTACACAATTTACGTTAATTACAGCTAATTTAACATAGTTTTTTTTTAAAAAAAAAAAATAGTCAGACTAATTATGTCATAATTATAGAATTTATTATATTTTTTTAAACCGCAAATATTAGTATCTATTCTTTTATTATGGTTTGTGTATGTGTACCCTCTCATGCTAATGAATGCCCCAACTCATATAAAGGTAATATAATTAATTAGTTTCTAAGAATATTATTTTGTATAATTAATTATCAGAATGAAAAATACATATGCATAATAGGATTTAGCTTTTTTATTTGAATTTTATTTTTCTCTAGTCACTATTTCGGTGATTTAAATTGCTCATTTTGTAAGCTTGTGTATAAATTATTTATAATTTTTTTTAATTAATTTGAAAATCATAATCACATAATTAAAAATATTAAATCAATTTCATT
Organism: Camellia lanceoleosa; assembly: GCA_025200525.1. Taxonomy (NCBI): domain Eukaryota; kingdom Viridiplantae; phylum Streptophyta; class Magnoliopsida; order Ericales; family Theaceae; genus Camellia; species Camellia lanceoleosa. The sequence continues at coordinate 122,688,695 of CM045771.1, read as the reverse complement.
TCTTTTTGTTGATCGAAATACAAAATTCTATGAAATGAAGAATATAAATTCAGTGAGTTCACGAGTTCAAACATCACACTCGGAAAGTATACTCTCACTTTCACATTCCTTCAGTAGGACATTTCTCCCTCATGAGCCTCAGGGCACTACCCCTGTCTCACTACGTTCTAAACCCAACTCACGTACCACTTGAATCGGCAGAGCTTTTCCAAGGATTCCATTACAGATTCCATTACAATTTGAACAACGTAGGGCCATATGCCTCCATTTTTTTTGGAGCCAGCTCTTTCATTCACAAACACACACTGGTACTTACATAGTGAAGACAAGTTACAAGATTACTGTGGACATTTGTGTTAACCACATGGCACAAAATCCATTCAACATACATATACGGTGTAGAACTTGACAGCCATAATGCACAAACACCAAACTTAATTCCACAAGAAACCTACAAAAATATTGGTAACCAAACTGCAACTGTTGTATCTATTACGAGTACCTACAAAACTACAATTTATCTGATTGACAAACCATTTTCTGAAACTTGAATTTACCCAAAAAGTAGCGAGTGCAAAGCAATTTAAGGATAACAGAAGTTGAATCCCTTTATTAAAAACTTTACAACTCAAACAGAAAAATGTTAGCAACTTAAAAATGATTATTTATGCTGACAGGTGCCAAAGAAAAAAAGGGACAATAAATACTGTTCTATCAGCTTAAAAATATAACCGCTACACTTGTTCTACAGCTTTCATCTTCCAAACTCACGATTGGTACACAAATAGAACCTCATTGGAAGGTATCAAAGTACAATTCCTCTCAAAGACAAGGGACTCGCATGTAAAATAAGTATATGCACATCCAATATGAAAAAACCCTACAAACATTGTCCCTGCTAAGATCCCACTGGGGCAATACCTTTCGTCTTGGCTGCTGAAGTTGCTGCTGCGGCGGCGGCTGCAGCTGCAGCAGCAGCAGCAGAAGCCGCTGCATTGGGCGTCGAAGGTGGGACAGGGTTGGATTGCGAAGTGCTCTGTTGCACAACCACTTGCTGTTGCGGTTGTTGCTGCTGTTGAGAGTTGACTTGAGCAAGAAGTGCATTGATCTGCGTCCCTGTCAGTGTCTCGTGCTCGAGCAATGCATTAGCAAGAGCATGGTGCTCTTTGCTATGGGTGGTGAGAATGGTTTTTGCATTGTTGTAAGCCCTTTCCAATAATCCTCTCACTTCCTCCTCGATAAGGAGCCTAGTCTCGGTGCTCATGCTCTTCCCATTATCGTCGTAGTTGTGAGCAACAAGCCCAACTTGTTTGCTCATGCCATATTTCGTAACCATAGCTCTAGCAAGACTAGTTGCTTGCTGGAGATCAGAAGATGCACCTGAAGTAACTTCGTTTTCTCCAAAGATGAGCTCTTCTGCAACTCGGCCCCCCATGCAAACATCGAGGCGAGCTAGCATTTGCTTACGAGAAATACTTGTCTCATCCTTGTCAGGCAATTGGGCAACCATGCCGAGAGCCATTCCTCGTGGCACAATTGTTGCCTTGTGCACTGGAAGAGCGCCATCCGTGTGAATAGCTACGAGGGCGTGGCCACCTTCATGGAATGCCGTCAGTCGTCGTGATTCGTCAGATATAACAGCGGATTTACGCTCACTTCCCATCATGATCTTGTCCTTTGCATACTCTAGATCAACCATGCTCACAGCTTTAGCACCATCCATCGCGGCCTTGAGGGCTGCGATATTGACCAAGTTAGCGAGATCAGCACCTGAGAAGCCAGGAGTTCCTCTGGCAATGATCATCATATCAACATCATCTGCCTTGAGAACCTGTCAAACAGTATTTAGATCACACAAATCATAAGTTAGGCTATAGAGACCTCTTTGTTTTACCTTCTTTGCATTAGGAATTTAGTGCTTTTAACAAATTACCTATATTGGAGGACATGAAGAGGAATCTAACATCTTTCAATTGGCATCAGCCAAGATACCTCTTTCCATTGGCTGTGCAATGAAGATGAAGTGAAACTAAACAAACCCTATTACAAATGTACATAAACGATAGAATAACACACTATACATAGTTACATTCATAACAATAAGATTTTATGGATTTTATTATATTCACTAATAGTTGTTACTGTGAACATAGCTGTTAAAATCATACCGTTTGAGTATATTTAAGCCCTAATCGGTACAAATTGATTGGACGAAGCATCAGAGGGCCTGAATCAGTCAATTCACCATCAAATCTGCAGAATGGTTCTTTTCTTATTTTGGCTCTTTTTCTGCCCCTTTGTTTTTTAGTTGGAAAATGATCTCCAAAACCTTTCAAAGCTTTTAAGGTTGTCGTTTTCAACATGGGTGTCACTCTTTTTTATTTCTTCCATATTTAGATGGGTAATTGATATTATCAAATATTAGTAATGAGCTGATTTCTTCTCTCCCAATCACTCCCCTTTTGGAGAGATTCAAAAAAATGGGTTTTCAGAGAAATCTTTTTCTCTTCATTTCTTCCCATTTCTCTCCTCTTAAGTAGCCAAGAGATATATTCCAATGCCTTCGCTCATGCCCCAACAATCTTCCAAATGGAAGTTGAGATGATACGAACTTAATCCCCTTGAGATTTCTTTATTCAGCACAAACTCATAATAAGCTGACATAGTTTGTGGTTTATCAGCATGATTAAATGCAATAGGCAACATAGCATACTTTACAGATGCTAAGTCTGAAACACCATTAATATGAACAAACCCTAAACGAGTTCCACTAGAACCACCATGGGCAGCACCACCGACAGACGCAGCTATCTTTTCTATGTATAACTTAACAGCTCCTTCAGTCGCTTCCACTGAAAATAGGCGATCTACATCAAACACATCATTAGCAAACTGAACATCATCATGGATGATGAGAATTTCTTCACGAGAACTTTTAGTTCTTGAAACCATTGTATAAATAAAATATATATATATAATATTCAAGAACAAGAGCACCAAGAGAGGAGAAGGATGAAAATTAATGAGGGGGAGTACGCCTTATATAGAGTGATAACAAAAGGGAAACATATCCCACTTGTCCATAATATATGTTGAAGATGGAGAAGAGAGAGAGAGAGCACCAAGAGAGAAGGATGAAAAATAATGAAAAATAACTCCTTTTATAGAATGAAAAAAAGCAATGGATGGAGTGCTAATTCATCCTTCTCAATGGTCGGAAACATGTGACCGTTGGTTGCATTTATGCCACATGTTTCCGACCGTTGAGAAGGATGAATTAGCACTCCATTGTCTGCTTCATTCTATAAAAGGAGTGCTCTCCCTTCATTATTTTTCATCCTTCTCTCTCTTGGTGCTCTCTCTCTCTCTTCTCCATCTTCAACATATATTATGGACAAGTGGGATATGTTTCCTTCTGATTTTCAGTGGGAGATTAAGAAGCACTATTATCATGATTATGTGAAAGATATGTTTGAAAGGAAGATTTCTTTATTGAATCAATTCAATAATACTGCTGAAGCAGATGGTATTGTCATTCATGGTGTTATGACAGAAATATTTAACGCTCAAGTATTGCTTGAGCAGAAAGATATAAGAGTTCAGATTGTTATTGATCGTTTTGATTTTATTGCGGAGGCACATGAATATGTTTACACTCATTGTTGGCATTTAGTTATGGCTCATCGCATTGCTTATGAGGATTACAGAGCTGCTCGCTCTATTGGAGATATTATACAAGGTCGATATTATGTATTTGATGGAGAAGATTGGCAGGTCGTTGAAGCTGCTCACGAAGTATTATACGAAGATGCTGTTACATTTTTTATAAATAACAATGGAATGCATTGTTATGATTATGAAGCTGTTATTAAGATTGTTCTACCATGAGTTTTACTCGCATGCTTATGGTGTATCCCCTGTACTCACCTGTGGTGCTGGAGTATCAGAGTGTGATGATTAAGTTTTATTGTTACTAAGTTGGTGTTGGACTGTTACAATTAGGTTGGTTTAGATGTGGGTTTGTTGGATTTTGTATATTAGTTGTTAAAACTTCCTTTTTAGGATCATTAGCATTAATACAAACACAGAATTGCTTTCAAGCCACTATTATGATTTATATGGTTGTGTTTCGTGTTTCGTGTGGTTATTTCTGTTACTATAATTAACAATTCAGTATTGGGAATTGGAATGTGAAGATCATGGTGTGATGATTAAGTGTTATTGTTACTAAGTTGCTATTGGAATGTTACAATTTGGCTGGTTTAAATGTGTGTTTTTGAATTTTTGTATTTTAGTTGTTGATGCTGCTGCACACATTTATGTGTCCTGTATGTGTTTGATAAAATGCCACAACAAGCTTTTTCTTTATTGTTATATTTCATTTTGTTTTGGTTTATTTATTTATTTATTTTTGAGAAAATTGATGTCCATTATTTTAATGCTTGTACACTTGTATAGTTTTCTTGGCCTAATAATGTGATTAGAGAAAATTCAACAATGAATTATGTCCCTTTTTTGTTGAATCCAAATACACAACTAACGAAGAACTTTGAAACATTCCACCATTTTTACTAGTTTAGCAACCATCATACAAACCCAAAATGACTTTACTTTCATTGGTTAGATGCACAATAAAGTGATTCTAGGTAGCCAGATAACATAGTTAAGGTCACACTTGTCTTAGGGAAGATCCAGCAAAAATGACTTTAATTTCATTGGTTAGATGTGAAAAAGTCCAGCTTAACCTCCAATTGGATTTCATTCTAAGCCTTTTGTTTTCCATAGAGAGAGGTGAGTTTTAGACCTTTTTTCCTCCCATTATATACAGCTCCTAGAAACAAAATTGCATGCTTTGTGAAGTCTCACTCTATTCTATGGCTGAGTTTTTAAACTAGGAAGTACTAAAAATACGTATTGATTTATTTGATCATTATTTCTCATGTCCTGGTTGCAACCAAAAAACAGGCTGCAGCCCCAAAACCCAACAGCAGCCACCAAAAAACAGGAAAATAAAACAGAACTGCCACCATCATAGCTCAATTGGAGATCAGGCTGCAGCCCCAAAATCCAGAATTTAACAACTATGGCTATGAATCTATGTGTATATATATAGTTGGATCAATTACAGTGATTCAAGACAAAATCACACTAGTGACTATATTTGCACAATTATATCCTAGCAATTGCCATTGGACAATGATGTGTCAGATTCATAGCAGGGTGATAGACACCACTCCCAGGTTGGTCCAGATTGTATGAGGCCATCTAAACCTAGGTCACTGCTTTTGTCTTTAGACATGAGCCCTGAGCCCTTAATAGGCTCCTTTTCACCTTCTTTCAAAGCTAATTTAGTACTGCTAGCCTACGGAGGATTATAGAATAATTGTTTACTTGAAAGGCACACAAGAAGAAGACTGTATATGTGTAAAAATACATAAACCAAGCCAATGGTAGAAAGAGCATATCAGGCAGGCCCAGCATAAAAGTAAAGACTAGTTGATCAAGTCACTTCTAGGACTTAATTTCTAGTGGTGAAATAATTAAGTACTAAACTTTTAAATTTGAAAATTAGATAAAAATGTTGGTTGACAATGAAAATGAAAACTGCCTTTATATTCACTTCAAATAAACCGCAATACAAATTTTCAATTGAAATTCTCATATTTTGATCGGTGAGCAGTAAGAATGGTACATCACTGGTAATTGCTAGGATATAATTGTGGAAATGTACTCACACTGGTTATTTTTTCTTTAGTCACTGTAACTGATCAAACTATATATACATACATATTAATTAGCATAGTTGTTAAATCAAGATATGAATTGTCAATCGAAATTCTCTTTTTTCGAACTTTGAATTGTAAGCCAGTAACTCTTTCTATAGTTGATAAAAAAAAGATATTTAGACATGTAAAAAATTTAAAATCTACTGAAAATCTGAAAGATTAGACATATTAATGCTAAACTTGTAGTAAATGGTGATAACATCGTCTAGTAGTAGGTCAAGTGTTTGCTTTCATGTCAAGATCAAGGGATGCAGGTCTGAAAGTCCTTGCATAGCTTATAAGACCATATTACATATATATATATATATACCAAACCAAACTAAACCAAACCAAGTCTTAAGTTCCATCAAATGGGATCGGCTGCATGAATCCTTCCTCTCCGCTCGACTTTATCCAAGGCCATTTCGGTAGTCTAATTAAGGAGATTCATATCTCTATTTACTAGACTAGTCCACGTCAATCTAGGTCTACCTCTTCCCCTAACACTATCATCTATCGTCACTGTATCGTATCTCTTTACTATTGTCTCTGGTGGTCTCTGTTATATATGACCAAACCATCTCAATCTATTCTTTCTCAACTTATTTTTTATCGGTACTACTTCTACCCATTTTTGAATATATTTATTTCTAACTTTATATTTTCTAGTCTTGCCACATATCCATCTTAGCATCCTCATCTCAGCAACACTCATCTTCTCTACATGCTGTTTCTTAGTTGCCCAACATTCCGTCCCATACAACATTGCCAGTCTAATAGCCAGCTCTTATTCCGTCCCATATATATATATATATATATATGTCTCTGTGTGTTGATCCAAATTTCATGGTCCATCATACTTGAAGCTAAAAGATCTATATTTCAGCATAGGATAAAATTAACAAAATTTGCATAATAATTTCATTAATTCATCACGAGTTTCAAATTTATCAATTACTTAAAATAATCTATTATTTCTATCAAACCATAGTCTATAGTCTACACTAAACCCTGGTCCCTTATAATAATACATTAGACTTGTTCTTTTCATTTTTCATGACTATAGTTCTCAACAAAGTGTGTAAACAACGTGAAACTCCCAAATTTCAAACAAGTATAAGTTAACTCAATTTATAGTTCTCAATTAGTAGGGGTCAAAGCAGCCAAACTACCAAACATTTCAAGCTTCTCTATGCCTCTGAAAGATTCTTTTAAATTTGAATATGAAGCCTTGTAAAGAAGAAATTCTGTCTTTTGAAAGTTAGGGATTGAGAGGAGAAGAATGTAATGAAACAACAAAACTACCTTTCAACGAGTATAGTATATTCAACATTCAGTGATTCGACAAATCTGTGTCCCTTATACTTAAGACCCTTCTTCAGTCAATTTTTAGATAGTAATGGGCGATTTAATTGTGATGGTATTGAATGCGTTCAACTTTAAGCACTTATTGTGTTATCAAACAGGGCCTTAGTCAAACAACAAATATCTTCTCAAAGAGTAACAATACCTTTGACATATGAGATTCCAAAATCTGCCTCCGCCCTTCAACGTCTGGATTTGGGACAACAATGTTACGATCAAAGCGTCCAGGTCTCACCAATGCCTTATCCAATGATTCTGGAAAATTAGTTGCAGCAATCACAATGATGCCGTCATTTTGTTTAAAGCCATCCAGTTCAACAAGCAACTGATTCAATGTCATCTTCATGTACTGCTGGTCCTTCGGGTTGCGACTTCCTCCTATGGCATCTATCTCATCAAGAAATATGATACATGGTGATCGTTTCTTCGCAGCAGCAAAGAGATCTCTCACCCTTCGGGCTCCAACACCCACAAACATTTCTTCAAACTCACTGCCACTGCACGAGAAAAAAGGCACCCCAGCTTCTCCTGCTATAGCCCTTGCTAACATAGTCTTGCCAGTGCCAGGTGGACCAACAAGCAAAACACCTTTTGGAAGCTTGCCACCAAGACGAGTGAAGCGCTGCAAAGAAAGAAAAAGCTAAGATAAAAGATTTGAACTTGTCTGCATGGTTAAGGAAAACATATGTGCATTAACTGGAGAATTAGGCTTCAAAATCATACACTTAACTTTGCACATATTTTAGCTAATGCCGGATGGCTGGCGAGAAGGAAAACACACAAACGAAAAGAACAGGAAAAAAAAAAAAACCTAGCAAATAAAATTTAACTCTCAAATTTCAATATCAAAGGTAGCTGCAATCAACAATCCTTCCAATATTTATAGTCCAGCTCAAAGAAATAACTAAAAAGGAAATAAATTCCACAACCAAAATTACAAAATATTCTAATTCCCTAAATAAAATGTTCCAAAATAAATAACTTAATCTTCTGGGCCCGTCTCACCTCCACATAGCACTCCCCAAAAACTAAAAAAAGTAATAGAATGATTTAAGAAATTTAGGAGAAAAATGTGCAGTGGAATGTTGTGCAAATGTTGCAATAGGTATTTCACAGTATACATGGGTATGCGTGACCATGAACAACAAAAAGAAATGAAGTAAATAGCTACAAACCAGGATGCACATACCCACAGAGAAAAAGAGAGATGCACACAAAACCCATGATGTATTATCATTACCTTAGGGTCTCGAAGATAGTGAACAATTTCTTCTAACTCAGCTTTTGCCTCATCAACACCCTTTACGTCATTAAATTTTGTGTTAGATTCCATGCTGGGTTGCACCTCTTCGTTTAGACCAAGTCCTGAAAGTATAAACAGCAATAGAAAAGAAAATCATAAACGTTTTGGAACCAGATTACAAAGGCACCTGCAACTTCAGAAGTTAGTCTTACCTTTACTAATTCCTCTATCCTCAATGAGTGCTCCTACACCTGAAATCAAGAGAAAGGCCATGCCCAGGGTACGAAATGTCCGCCATAACTGTTCTTTGAAATGCCCTCCTTCTGCAGCCACCATATGTATTGGAGCATTAGCAGTTCCAAGAACACCATCTTTTGTAGGTTTTCCCACATTCCTAAAAGCTGCAAGGCCACCTATACTTTCTTCATCCGCATGTGAGTTGAAAGTGCCCCCAATCCCTGTATAATTCTCTTGTTTAGTTGGTCAAAATTGAGGAGGGATAATAAGATGATCACCAAAAAAAATAGAGAGAAATGGTCTGAAAAGAACACAAGAAGCTAAGTTGCAAAATTCTTCTAAATGGGTGATGAACTATGTAATTAAAGAACTTCTCTTCTCTTTTTTTTTTTAATTTTTCTGAAACACAGAAAACAAATTAGTCATAAATACAAGCAGCCCGGATGTGGGGCCAACACTTTGAGCAACCCCACCAAACGTACCATAAACAATTCTTACTTCATGCATTACACAAGAAGAGTTTTAGCTGCTTATCTTGATGAATTAGTTCATCTGGTTACTAGATAAACAAAACATATAAAACCTAAAAGCAATAAAGAATGAAAACAAACAAACAAACCAACTTCAAAGGCTGTTCCCTTCCCATACCCACCTCTGTGCAACGTCTTGAACAACTCACTTTCATCCAACCTATCAACTTTGACCAATGCTTTAACATATTCAGCGAGTGCTGATGGGCTAGAATGCAAGGAAGGTTGACTTTCAAATAGCCTTATCACAGCCTCAGGATCATTTCGACGATAAAGCTCTCTTAGATATGCAGCATCATTCGGTCCATCTGTGTCGCGTACCCTGCGAGCTAAACTGCCAACATAACTTGACTGAAACCTTTCTTGAGCACCCAAAAGTCTATTCCCTGCACAAAGGGGTAACAGTCAATTATTAGTTTTGTATTATCTCTACACCCACCCCCCACCCCCCCGGCGTTTATCTTTGCATAATGCATTGTCACAGGGTACACCAATAAATAATTATAGGACTTCACTTTGAATTTGAAGAAATATCATGCAGACACATTTAAACATAACAATCAAGATGAGAGAGGCTCAGTTCCCAAAAGGCATTAACACAAGAAGAAGAGAGCACTAAATTACAAGAGTGTCTTGCCACTGGTAATATTGTTGTTAAGAACAAAGCACTAAATTACAGAAAAATACAAGAGAAATTTCAGGTAGTGCTATTAGCCCACTATGCAGTTTCACTTTTTCAAGGATGCTCTAATGACAGCCTCCTAAATGGAACCATTTAGTTAGCTGGGTTGTGGTGACCCCTACAAAAAGCAAGGGAGTCTTGCCACTGGAAATATTGTTGTTAAGAACAAAACACCGTGAAAAATGGTTATGGAGGTTTTCCCTTGAAAGAGATGTTTTATGACATATGAGCAGGTAAGGAATTCAACACCATGGGCAGTACTCTCATGAGGTCTATAGGGGCAATACTAGATCTCCATGGAAATGCATTTCTTAGAGAATTAGTCATTTCACTCAGTTCATTCATTTCAGGGTCAGGAATCAGGAGCGTATCCAATTCCAGGAGGATTCTTGGATTGATGATGCTTCATTTGATCAGTTGTTTCCATGGCCGTATCATTTATCTCATTCGCATAATGCCACTATTGCTATCTAATCTTCAATTTGGGTATAGGGTTGAACACTGATCCCAATGCCCTGAACCTTGTCATTTCTTGAGGGCAGAAGTACCTTGGCAGTATAGAAATGTCTATAACACTGCATACCCCACCCATTCTTCAAATACATGACATGAGATATTTATTTTCATACATGGGCACGCAAAATTTGAAATTTCAATGGAAAAATTTGAGTCTTGCATAAAAAATTCTGTATCGTTGGGGAATTTTTTGTGGGAACTCACTGACCTGAGCAATTTTTATTACCGGCCTTTGATTTGGCAAGTAACATTACCAAAGCATTCATCAGACCAACTCATAGAGGTGATGCACCTTCCTGATTGTCCCCATTGAGCATGTATGGAATTCAACACAATGGGTGGAACTCCCATGAGGTTCAATAAGCGCAATTCTAAATCTCCATAGTAGTGCATTTCTTAGGGAATTAGTCATTTCTCTCAATTCATTTGTTTTAGGATCGAGAATGGTAAGTGGATCCGATTTTGGAAAAATGCTTGGTTTGGTGATGCTTCTTTTGATCACTTATTTCCACAGGTACTACATTTATATCGTTTGCATAATACCACTATTGAAAATGAATCCCAATATCATATATCGATCTTGCAATCCCAGAGCTTTTGCTCAATGCCTAGGGCTTTTTTAGAAAAGGAAAATTGTGGCTCAAAGCACAGGTTTGCAGTTTATATTGAGGGGGTTTCGATTCCCTGTGGCTGCACACACAAAGAATAAGGTTGGAGCAAAATTTATATGAAGAGCATAAGGTGTGCGCCTCGTGACTGTGCCTTGGATACACCTTTCCTACAGCACCTCACCTCAAGATATCTTAGGCACCTCAGGAGCACCTTGCGCCTAAGTGCACCTTTTAAAACACTAGCCTTGGCTGAAAATGAGGATATCTGACTATCCTAAATACTATTATACTATAATTATAGATGTAGACCATTGTCAATGCTGAATTTTCCATCACGACTTCTAGGCTTTTAGGCCTATCCTTATTACTTTAAATTAACACCCCTGATTGACTTGAACCAAAAAAATAATGATTCAACAGAAAAAGCCTCTTCCTCCTCAGTAGTAAAATCAAAATACTAAACAGCTCCTGACATACAATCTTATTGGCTACATATGAGCAAAAACTGAGGACGTGACTAAGAGCACATTCCACTGGACTAAAATTTCTTAGGGAAGGATGCAAGTTGCAAGAAGCATAGACACATCAATAGAATATGCAATTAGAGTTGGAACTATTAGTGACCTTCAAGATAACCCACAATGTAAATAACCAACCTTATAAAGGGCTTTATCAATCATTCTAAGCGTTCACTCTCCCAGTAACAGTTACCATGCAAAATTCATAGTGTAAAAAAAAAAAACAAGAAGCAACAAGCTGATCAATCTGTGTCAACTAAATGCTATAAATTTACAAGATTCACAAAGATCTCGCTAGACAGTGTTAAGACAAAGCAAAAACTCCAGATTAAAGCAAATTCATAACAAATATTTTCAGACATGCCCTTCATCCGTCGCATGGCACAGGGGTAAACAATGATCCATCCATTAACCAATATATAACAACTATCCACTCTCATTCAATTGTTTACATCTATACTATCATTAAAAGGAAACACCCTAATTGTCTCTTAAAGCCTGCCATAATTTTAGTTCCTTAAATGCCACTACTACTATAGTTTTAGATTTCTAAAATTTAAGCACACAAGGGGACATTTAATTCAAGATAATATTTATATAACCACCCTTTCTTTTTTCTCTCCTTATACTTATTTTTCTCCACTTTCCAATCCCACTACTTTAAACTCCTACTAACCTCTAACAACAGATTTTGTTCTCTTAGAATGCGTTTCTACAATAATTATAATAAGATTTTAAGATAATGAATTTTAAACACTCAAATCAAGTCATCTATTCTCTTCATAAACATATTGTATTAGAGTTCCTATATCATGTTGTGCGGGCTTCAACTACTAGTCACCACCATTAAAAGAAACACAACTGTTGCGATAACAGATCAGTAGAGAAAACATGATTCTGCAAAATATTTTAGTTTAGTAAAGTGAATAGATCTACTTCTGCATTAGTAAAGTAGACAAATGAATATAAAAGCAAACCACAGCACAAATATATGAATTGAGAATGCCAGCAAATCATACATACCTCCAAACCTTTGGAAAGTGAAATAAGATCTAGGAAATAAACTGTTTAACTGCTGCCTCGAAACCTGTTGCAGTGAAAACATAATGTTTAATAAGATAAGAGATAGAAAACAACCATATAATGTCAGAATTCAATACTGATGTCATGCAATGAAATCAAGAGATAAAAGCATCCGAATAGTCAACAAGTCAAACTCAACTATCCTAACCTCACCACCTAACCTCACCATTCCAAAAGCTATATGAAAATGACACATCGACCGACATGTAATTTGTACCAATCATTGCTGAACATGAAAGTTGCATTCGGCTTGTGTTTCGTATTGTAAAGGAGTGCTCAAAACCATAATAGCCTCCTTTTCAAATAATATGAAAATTTTAATCAAACACCCACAAAAAACCAAACTAAAACAAAGAGACCCATCTGCAGAATAGAGCAAAATACAAGCTAAAAGTAGCTGTGGAAGCTAATTCTTGTCATAAAAGAGCAATCTTTTCACAAAGTTTCAGCTTCGGACTTTACCCACATCAAGATATGTAATCAAATACCCATAAATAAATTAAAAATGCAATCTTTCCCCCAAAAACTCTAGCTTCCTCACCTATTAATATTGTAATGAGTAAAAAACAACAGGAAACCAAAAAAACAAAAAAACAAAAAAATGACAATCTATTTAGATGTATTGACCGAAAACCCTAGAGAAGACCAAGATTAGGGTTTTTGTCAACGTAAAGATCGAGAGCTTTCAAGAATCGAATAATCATAAAGAAAAAATGAAAACAATCATAGGAAAGTGGTGTATATAAATAAAATACAAGATTTCGATTTTTAAAGAAGATAGAAGTGACCTGCGTGAGAAGGCGCCTCAAAGCCATCTCCCCCAGAGAGGCTGGCGAAGGTCCGATCTCACTCTCGTTCTCTCTCTAAAACTCTCTCTATATATGTGTGTGTATCTATGTATGTATAAGAATTTCTGGGCCTTTCAATGGCGATGATCAAGAAATGAAGAGAGATGAGAGCATGGGGCAGAGAGAGAGAGAGAGACGAACCAGAGAACGAAAGGGTTAATAGATTATTTTTTGGGGGAAATAATCTCTCAGATAGATATTGTCTTATTTGGTTAGGAGGGTCCTAATTTACGCACGGTGTGCAAATGCGCACCTCATCTGTGGACCCCGTTTAATTATCCGGATTGAGTATAGTGTCCTGTTTGTTTTTGCAGGTATTAGTGAAGAGATTATTAGTAAAGAAATTTAAAAAATGGTAAATTATAAATATATTTTTGAGATTTATTTAAAGTATAGATTGTTTTTTGTGATTTAAAAAATTACAAATACTTTTTTGTTAGTATTTTTTATATAACAGAATTAACTAAAAACATGAAATTCATAACTATTTTCTTATACAATAATAAAATTATCCAAATTATTAATTGAAATATATTTCTAATATCATTAAAAATTGTTAATTGACTTAATAATTTATTAATAAAATGGGCGATTTGTTATGAAATTAGAAATATCAAGTGGGTGGAATGTAATTTCTAAAACCACAAGAGGCGATTCGTATTTTAATCAAATCTCAGTGAGTGTATTTGTAATTTATCCTAAAAAAATTATATTTGTTTGATAACTAGTAGACTAAAAATAGTTCATGTTTGTTTTAAGAAATAGAAATGGGATTAACCATATAAAATTTCACAAATACCCTCTATATTATTATCAAATTTAAGCTTATACCAACTAAAGAATAAATGAATTTTTACTAAATGTTATTCTTCTTCTTTTTTATATTTTTTAAATATTAAATAATCCAACTATCAAAATTTTTTTACTCAACGTTATTCTTTTTTCTTTTTTTTTTAAATATTAATAAATCCAACTATCAATAAATTTTTACTCAATGTTATTCTCTCTCTTTTTCTTTTTCTTTTTTCTTCTTTTTTTGCAAATATTAAAGAATCCAACTATCAATAGAATTTTACTCAATTATTTGTGTTTAACATTACATAAGCCATATTATGAGAAGTCCGGATCCTCGGCTGCACTTTCCTGCGACCCTTCCTGCCGCACATCAAAACGACGTTGTTTTGACTTATTCTTTTTTCCTTTTTAGTTTCAACCCCTTTTTGTTGTTGAGCCCTAGCCCCTCTGAGAGAGACAAACAAAGCTAAACAGATCATTGGACAGAAGAGACGACGAACACGAAGCGACAAGAGATGAAGATAGAGAGGCGGTGGTGAAGCAAGTGGAGACAGCGAGAGACGAACACAAAGGTCGACGAACGCAAGGCGGCGACGAGGTTTGTTTGTTTTGGTGTTTGTGATGTTTGTGGTTTCACACTAATTTGATTTATACTTTTTCTATCCATTTTTTCATTGAATGGAATGATTTGTTGAGATTTGCTAATTCCAGAGCTTAAAAAGCATAATTTTCACTATATACATACATTTGGCTGAAGTGAGTATATATATATCATCTAATGGAATGATTTGGCTGAAGTAAGTAGTATGGAGAAGGATATGAAGTAATATGAACCAGGAGAGGCTTGGAAAAACTAATGTTGTTGATGAGTATATAGTTGATTTGCATGTTGTTGAGACTGTGGTTGAAAGTGAGTATCAAGCTTGTACCAACACTTAGAGCATAGTGGTTAGATTTACCATAGATATGACAATCACAACATAAATACTTCTTCCTATGTTAGAAGATCTGCAATAAATAGACATGTTACCTTTTTAACCAGACTTATTTCCTCTATAACATCATCTTGAATCATTTCTGAAATAATTGCATCCACTTTGATGATTATAAAATCCTTAAGAAAAAGATAAAGATTGTGACTCTTTTATTGTTGCATAAGCAACAGGTAATTCTGAATTTTGTCTGAGTTTTCCCTCAACGTGAATGGCCTCTGAGCATAATAAAGAGGACAATTCTTCTATGGTGATGCTTTCAGACCTAGATCGAATTGCAGTCTTGAAAGCATCATACTCTGTTGGTAATCCATTCAAAATGATGAGAACAATGTCTTCATTGTTCCTCATTTACACTATTCTATTTGTTCATCATTTACTATTTGTTCGTCATTTACTATTTCAAATTCAATACACCAGCTTGGTTAATCCATTTGTTCTTTCCCTCTAATATGATTTAAGATTGTAGAGAAGAAAAAAAAAAAAAATCAACATGTCAATGGGTTTCTAGGTTTCATGTCATAAAAGTGTGTTTGAAGGATGTTGATCTCTTGGAAATTTCATATTGATGGAAATGAACTCTTTAATTTTTTACATGCTTCACAACTGCCTAGATTAAGGTTCTATGGCTACATTTGAAATTGAATTTTGTGTTTACTTGTTATTAGGATTAACATGTCAATGGGTTCAAACAATGATGCTGGATTCTTACAAAATAAACAATGCAAATGTGGGAAAAAAAGTAGGAGCGTACATATAAGAATCAGAGAAAAATCCAGGGAGGTTGTATTTCAAGTGTGCAGATAAGATTTGTGACTACTTTGCGTAAGGAGCGGCTCCTACTGGGAATACATCAAATATCCAAAGGAGAAGTAAAGCTATGCATATGAAGAATGAAGATCAGAGTGAGTATGATTATAATTTTGAGAGAAACAATTAAGTTTTGAATAGATTGGAACGACTTGAGGCAAACCAACGAGAATAACTTGAAGCTATGAAATTCATTATGTTGACAACCTTAGTGATAGTTGGTTTTACCATGCTAGTGGTGCTTCTCAAGTGAATGTAACCATTTCTACTGAATGTAACCACTGTTTGTAGAACTTGTATTTGGTTTGTGAAGCTTTTATATGTGCATGTAAAATCCAAACAATGCTTAATTAATGAAGTTACTATGCAATGTCAATTTGTGTTAATTAATGAAATTGGATGTTATGTATATTCACAATTAAAACAAAATTGTTTTCGCTTGTAATGACCGATAACGATTTAGATGACCCATTTGAAATAAATTGTACCAATTTAATTATATATATATATATATGCATGCATTCTACTCAAATATATATAAAGAATCTGTCCATTCTTATCCCAAATACATATATGCATGCATTCTGCACCATGGATCAAACATACATACAAAGCAAAAAAATCATAACACAAGAATTCTACTCCCAAGAATCATTGCATAAGAATTCTGCTCTCAACAATTCTGCTTGCAAAAATCCAAAAAATTATAGCATAAAAATCATATCATATGCTTGCATTCTGCTTTATGCATGTATTCTACATGCATTCTGCTCTCATTCATAGCATAAGAATCAAAAAAATAATAGTGTTCCCATTGCAAACACCCAACATCATAAAGCCAACACCCATGGAACAAACATACAGCCAGGAACGGAACTGTGTGTAGACATATAGGGGGCCTGGCCCCCCCGCTTTGCTCAAAATATTCTACTATTGTGTATAAATTTGCTCTACATACTAGCAACTTCTCTTATGTGACCCCCTTCTCATTTAATGCTAAAGTTTTTAACTTTTCTCTTTAATAGTTCTTTATTATAAAATAATAACAATATCTGTATAATATATTAGAGAATGCTGCATGTACACCCATATCATAAAAAAATGTATGAATTTTTGTGATGAAAGTTAAAAATAGTTATAGTGTTATTTTGTGATAAATTTATTTATAATGAATTTCTAGTGTGCACCTCTAAAGTGAATATGAAAATTATGACTCATTGTAATTATGTTATGAATTATTTGTGATGTAATATGTTACGAATTATTTTGGTAAAAAAAAAAAATTTATGGTTATATTATGTATATTGTGATAACGTGCATATAGGGTGCACACCATACCAACTCTGTAAGATATTATATTCTAAAATATTTTTATAAAGAGTGAAATACTTGAGTGGAATAGTGACACAATTTTTATGTGGTGTCTCAGCCAATAAAAAATTATAAATGAAATTAGATTGACAACCATTGTCTTATACTAACTCAGTTATTATTTTCAACTATAACAATGTAAAAGTTCTCAAGGATAAATGATACTACCACATATTATTACTGTTATATAAAATATTTAACAAAAATAAGATTTTATCTACTTCCAATTAATAGCATGAAAAATAACAAGGGTTCACTTGTCTTCCTGTTAAAATCTGTCTTTATATTTTTTTTTGGCCCCCCCAATAATCGAATCCTAGGTCCGTCCCTGCATACAGCTAACACCCAACATCATAAAGCCAACATATGCTTCTTAGTCATACAGCCAACACCCAACATCATAAAAAAAGAACATTGTTCCCATTGCAAACATTGCTCTCATTGTTCCCATTGCAATGAATGACAAGAATTTTGTTTCCAAACATAAAAAAAAATACATAAAAAAGATGTCTAGAAAAAATACCCAAATTCGAACAACATAAAAAAATACACCCAAATCTAAAATTTTAATAACATCATCGTTCGGTGCAAGCCTTTCAGGGATGTCCATCTACACGGTTGTCAGTAGGACAATGTAAGGCTTGCGACAGTTGGACTGCAGAGTGTTAAACACTAGTACCTCGAAGCAACTCCTAAAACGATGTCTAAGTGGGACAGACTAAAGGCATTGACTGGGGTGTGTTATTTCCTTACAATAGTGCTAAATTTATTAAAATATTGATACAATGTATACTACCATTTCAATGTAAAGTATGTAAGCAATTATAACTCACATCATATGTAGGATACATAACATGATAAACACTTGCACGACCCATGGCAAAGGGAGGTTGAGATTGAGATTCAGGTTGAGATTGAGAAATATAGACACCATAACCATGACCCTAAAATAAACCAACATAAAGAAAATAATATATGAAATAAAAAAAATTAATAATGCATTTTCATATAAAAAAACACACAATATGAAATATTACATCAACATAATTACTACCCATGGCGAAATGAGGTCGAGATTGACCTTGGGGAGTATAAATAGCAACACCCTATACAACCAAAACTCAAAAAAATAAAATAAAAATTCACATGACTAGATTGCAAGAAGAACCAATTGAAGATATGTGGGAATCTTAGTTATCCAACAACATTAATAAAGTAAAACAATGGTTCCGTATGATGTTCAATTTCCCTAAGGTCTATGCATGTTAAAGGTTGCATACAATATTAAATATTACCTGTATTGAATGATTATCCATGGTGGAAGAAGGTTGAGATTGACCTTGGGAAGCACAAAAAGAACCACCCTACATGCATCATAAAAGACCCAAAATAATAAATATCACCCTACTAGATTGCAAGAATAACCAATCCAACAAGATTAATACAAGGTTGCACATAATAGTAAATATTACCTGATTAGAATTATTACCTATGGCAACAGGAGGCTCAGATTGACCTTCAAGGTCATGTTTGATTCACAAGATTAATAGTGAAGTATTAATAATCCTATTAAATTAGTGTAGTATTCACTATCCAATAGGATTAACATTTATTGGATTAATAATCCCACCCTTACCCCATTACTAATAATCCTACAAATTTGTTGGATTAATTATCCATTGGATTAATAATCCTAAACCAAAATGTTAAAACAAACATAGAATAATTGGGCCCACGGATTAATAATCCTAATCCCATGCTCTAATCCACCCAATCAAACATGCTCCAAGAGTACAAAAAGTATCACCTTACAAATGACCAATTTATTTAATTCATTATTTTTCCAACACACATAATACAAAATTGGTAACACATATGACATAGCATATAACAATCACACATAACAAAATATCATTTAATCATATACAACTTTTTCGTGTAATTACCTGCATAGATTGCATTCTTTTTTTCTTTGCAATAGATTTTTCTATCCCGCCCTTGATCCTCCTTCTTCCCATACTAGTTGTTTGTCTTTTCTTAAGTCCCTTAGCTTGGATTGGACAATCTATTTCATCACTCTGTGGGCATGTGTTAGTTGAGGAATTTCTCAATTTAGTGACCTCTACTTGACCACAAGTGTGCACACTTAATTTGTATTCAACCATTACACTCAATTCTTCACCTTTTGCAAGTGACAAATGATAAGTTTTTTCACTTTTAGCGGCTTTACTTGCTATTGCTCTAAACATATTCATCAATGACCTATATCGGTCACTTTTATGTAGTTTTATATCAGCCTTGATGTCATACCCATGAGTTTCTTTCACACTTTCAGTCATTGCTTTTTTAGTCCATCGTTTCAGTATGTATTGTGCAGGAAGGTCTGTTGCATTGAATATATCTCTAAGCACCTTCAAACAATGTCGACACAATATGCCCTTCATTCCAAACTTCTTGTGTGACGCCCCAAAATTTGAGAACATCATAATAAGGTTTAGAACTAAAAACCAATTTTTTTAATTAAGAACTCCTCATCAATGTTGCCACTAAGTTTACCACCATCCATTAATTAACAATACAAAAATTAAAAGTTTTTAAATTACAACTCCAATAAAACTCAAGACTCAGTCTTAGTATATGAAAGAAAGACACAAATACCCCAAAAAAAAAAAAAAAAACTAGAAAACTTAGAAAAATGGTTCATGAAACTTTTGCACGCTTCAAGCTAACAAAGGCTGAATGTTACCTTCCAACACCTCGGTGTTTTCTTCAATTTCTTTGGTATCTGGCATGAAACACCAGGGTAATAGAAATGCCTATGAGCGACGAGCTCAATAAGATACTACAACCCGAAAATACCAACCCCAATAATAATACTCACAATTAATGAATACTGTGCAGTAACAGAATAACAAGCAACATTTAATAAGCACAATAGGAATGCTATCAGTTGAAGTAATAACAATAGATAATATGAACAATGGCAAGCGGAAGCAGTATTTCATCATAAGGAAAAATGCCAAATTTTCTTTTAAATTCACATAGATTTAGTTTATCAAATAAGTTTAAGTAACTCCCCGCGGAGCACTATTTCCACTTAATTGCTAAACAATGGCCACGGGTAATTCTTGTTGGGTATACCTCCTTATTGGAGTGTGGGACCCAATTGGTTTATTATAAGAGTTTAATTTGGTTTGGTATTAGTTATAATATTTTTTTATATATTATATCTGATTTTGTGGAGACCCAATTCAGTTTTGGAAACAACTAAGGTTTTGATAAAAAAAATCCTAGATTCACAATACATATTTTAGATATTGTTTTTTCCAAGGAAAAGGTGTTGTGCGGCTACAACAACATTGAAAAACCAATTCGGTGGAAAAATTTGAGTTGGCGTGCTTCGGTTTCGGCTTCATAGTTGGATGTTTTGGTGGAGTTAATTTGGATTTATTATTTTGGATCTTCTACAACTTTGTTCTGAAGATTTTGGTTCATCTATTTGGTAAGGTCTTTCCTCTTTGTTTATTTGTGATTATTTGGAATTCACCTAAAGGTGGTTTTGTGAGACTATTCGTGTCTCGTTTGTAATCGTTTGGAAACTTATTTGGTTGATAGTGGAATTGGATTTCGATTCCGTGGACGTATCTCACATTGAGAGAACCACGTAAAAATTCTTGTGTTGCTTTTGATTTAATTTTTCCGCATTAGTTTTTATTCCCATTGATTGATTTACTTGTAGGGAATTATAGATTTTCCCCAAAATTGAATTGTGGAGACCTAATTTAGTTTGGAAACAACTAAGGTTTTGATAAAAAAACCCTAGATTCACAATATTGTTTTTCTCAAGAAAAAGTGGGCGGCTGCTACAACTTTGAGAAAACCAATTCGGTGGAAAAAGTTGAGGGTGTGTGCTCCATTTGTTTGTGGTGTATTTCAGCAGCTTTGGTGAAGTTGATTTGGGTTAATTATTTTGGGTCTTCTACAATTCTGGTTTTGAAGATTTTGATTTTTCTATTTAGTGAGGTCTTTCCTTTTGTTTATTTGTGATTATTTGAAATTCACCTAAGGGTGGTTTTGTGAGACCATTAGTGTCTCGTTTGTAATCGTTTGGAACTTATTTGGTTGATAGTGGAATCGGATTTCGATCCCGTGGACGTACCTCACACTGAGGGAACCACGTAAAAATTCTTGTGTAGCTTTTGATTTAATTTTTCCGCATTAGTTTTTATTCCCATTGATTGATTTACTTGTGGGGAATCATAGATTTTCCCTAACAACTAGTATCAGAGCTTACGGTTTATTTATTTGTGTAAATCAATAGAAGGGAATGTGGGTCTCATGTCTAGTTTCAATGGAAGTAATTGGGTAACTTGGAAAACTAAAATGGAGGACTTATTATTTTGTAAAGATTTGTATGGGCCAATTGAGGGTGATAGTGGTAAACCTGATGATATGAAAGATGATGAATGGAAGAGACTTAATCGAAAAGCTGTTGGTGTTATTTGTCAATGGATTGATGACAGTGTGTTTCATCATGTTGCTACCGAAACTTCAGCACATGATTTATGGAAAAAATTAGAAGGCCTTTATGATAGGAAATCAGCCACAAATAAAGCTTTTTTGTTTCGTAAGTTGGTTAATTTAAAATATAAAGAGGGCAGCCCCATACCGGAACATCTGAATGAAATAAAGAGTATTGTTAACTAACTTGCTTCTATGAAAATTATTTTTAATGATAAGTTATAGGCTTTGATGCTACTTAATTCTTTGCCCGAAAGTTGGGAGACTTTGGTTGTGACGGTTAGTAATTCGGCACCTGATGGAGTTGTCACAATGGGCCAAGTCATTATTAGCTTGTTGAATGAAAAAACTAGAAGAAAATCAGCGGGTTCCTCTCATTCAGAAGCATTTGTTGTGAGAGGCCGAAGTAAAACAAGGGGGAGGAGTAAGACTCCTCATGGTCGTGATCAAAGCCGTGACAAATCAAAAGATGGTTCTTTTTCAAAGAAAGACATTGAGTGCTATTATTGCCATGAGTAAGGGCACATGAAGCAAGAATGTCAAAAGCTCAAGAACAAGGAGAAAATACATGACAAAAGTGTGGATAAGAAGCAAGAAGACACAACAGCAGTTACTACCGATGATCTCATGGTCGTTTGTGAAGATGATTGTATTAATTTTGTGGGCCAAGAGAGCAATTAGGTGATTGATTCTGGTGCTTCTTTTCATGTGACTTCTCGAGTTGATTTCTTCACTACCTACACCGAAGGAGATTATGGTTTTGTTCGAATGGGTAATGAAGGTTTGTCCAAGATTATTGGCATGGGTGATGTTTGCTTGGAAACAAATTTGGGCTGCAAGTTGTTGCTTAAAGATGTAAGGCATGTTCCCAACATTCGACTCAATTTGATCTCTACGGGGAAGCTAGATGATGAAGGCTTTAACAACAAATTTGGTGATGGAATATGAAAGCTCACAAAGGGTTCTTTGGTAGTGGCTAAGTGCAAGAAGATTCATACACTTTATTCGATGCAAGGAAAAATTTGTAAAAGTGTTGTCAATGCACTTGAAGATGATACTTCTATCGAATTATGGCACAAGTGGCTTGGCCATATGAGTGAAAAGGGGCTACAAATTATGTTTAAGAAAGAGTTTCTACCCGGTTTGAAAGGTACACATCTTAAAACTTGTGTTCATTATTTGGCGGGTAAACAACATAAAGTTTCTGTTCATAAAAATGTTGCCTCTAGAAAAGAAAATGTTTTAGAGTTGATTCATTCGGATGTTTGTGGTCCTTTAAAAGTTAGAACACATAGTGGTGCACTTTATTTTGTTACTTTCATTGATGATTATTGTCACGACCCAAACCCGGCCCTATGGGTTTAGCATCAGAATCGCCAAGAATGTCTGAGATTCTTCAAGGCCCGCTTAACAAGAGAACAAGAAACAGAGTTCGGTTCTGGCGGAAGCCAATACAAAGAAGTAACTAGTGTCCATTGAAAGTGAAAATCAGATGCCAAAAATATTTTCATGCATTCATACAGATTCGAAGATGCAGTCTATACACGCCTATGCATCATATACAAACATTCAGAGGGGACCTCATCCCTGAAAAGCAGTCTGATCTACAGAGTACAAAAGCGATAAGAAGGAGATGGGGACACAAAACACCCCAAGCCATAGCATGGCAACTCTAACCTCGTGGTGAGGCACATAGGGTGCTTGACAAAAGCGGGGACCAACCCACGCTCCTAGCTCGGCCCGTCACGAGAACCTACATATATATATATATATAAATAGTGAGCTAAAGCCCAGTGAATAACATAATGCGTAAAGAGGTTATGAATGAATGTCCTTACAGTAATGAAATCAGTTCATTAAACAGTATTTCAGTCTTTCAGTATTTCAGTCAATCAGTCATATGTGGTAAACCCATTAGCCTATAAACAAGAGGGCCAAAAGAATAGGGTCTTACAGACCAACAAAGAATGATGGCCATCAATCAAGAACAAGATATGGTTCCATAAGGCAACCGATAGAGCTCTATGCTTGATAACGATGATAAGTGCTAAGGATGCCTGTCTGATTCGAGAATACAGGACATACGTTCATTCAATAAATAATATCAGTTCCATAATCAGTTCAGTTCAGTATTCAAAAGATAACCATTTTGAACATATCTTTACACAATTGTTACTCACAGAGATTGGGCTAATAGCGACTACAATGGCGTCCGAGAGCCAACCCTAAACAGTTAACAAATAGAACACACACTAAGTTTCACAGTCGAGAAGGATGATAATTAAATTCCTAAATTTCCTCGGTGTGGTTCTATGTCTAAATCCTCACTAAGATGCCTTAAACTAGGCCTAAAGATGCCTAGGATGGGATGAGGATGCAAAAATACAGTTGGAAGACATTTTTCAAAAGTTCTTTGGCAGGGTCTCGCCGGCGAAAGCCCTCCTTCGCCGAGCGAGGTTGCAAAATCAAAAGGCTTGAAGCGAACAATCCTTCGCCGAAGCGGTCTAATGAAACGATAAGAAATCTTGGATGCTCGATTTTTACGCCGAGCCACCGATCCTTCGCCGGCGTGGCTCGAGAGAAGCGTTGGTCGCCGGCGAGAATCTTCGCTCGAGCGAAGAAGCCAAATCTGGAATTTTCAGATTTGCCTTCCAAGCTCAAACCAAGCATTCTCAACTCAATTCTCGACCTCTTGGGCCCAAATTCTGGAAAATACATCCCAAAACAATATATATCAAGTTTCAAAAGCCAATTTATGAATTCAAGCCCCAAAGGTGAGTCAATTAAAACCATTTTTCAAGAACAATTCAAGAACACTTTCAAAACATGCAATGCATGAGGTTTTAACCAAATTCAAGGTTCAAATCTTGCTCTAATGAGCTCAATAGTTGGAAAACAAAATGAAAACATGGACTTTAGCTTAAACATGGACATGCATGTACAATCTACTATGAAAGCACCTCAAAATCATCAATTCAAACATGCATGCATGAATTATGTTCTACTTCAACATGCTAGAACTAAGACAAGACTCAACTCAAAAATTTGGCAAGAATCATGCAAGAATTAGCTTAAACTCACAATTAAAGGGTTGTATTCTCTTACCTAAGTCTTGTATTTAAGGTTTGGAGGCTTAATTTGACAATTCTCTAACAATTTCTTCAATTCTTCAAGTCAACAAGCCAAAATACAAGATGAAATCAACTCTCTCTACTCCCCTCTCTCTATGGTCGGTTGGGCACAAGGAAATGGCTGATAGAATGAGTTGTTTCAAGTGTAATATGAGGTCAAAGAATAAAAATAAACAAAACCCACTCAATGGCAATTCCGTAATTAAGCCCAACTCTTCAATTAATCAATATTTAACCTAATTTAAAACATACCTAATCACATTTTGGATAAATATACCATTAACTCACATAAATTCCAGTGATTCCAAAACATAAATCTATTTTTGATTCGGCCGCCGATAAGGCCTTCAATTTGCAGTTTAAACACATGAATTCAAACAGATAATCAATCAATCAAACAGATGCAATATGCAATTCAATAGATAAACTTATTCAGTTTCAGTTTCGATTTCAATCAGTCCATTCAGTACTTCAGTTAATTCAATTATCATGCATTATCAGTTCAGTTTAACAAGAACCAGAGCTAATTGATGGTTTATCGATAATCGATGCGAGGGTTATTCTGATCTCCTCCTTATAAGGAGTTTAGTCCTCTAAACTTCGAGTTACCTTCGATGCGAAGAAAAGCAGGTTCGTGGAAACAGTTCTGGGTATCTTTTAGCCATGTCATCTTCCCTTTCCCAAATGGCATACACACCACCATGGTTCTGCCAATCAACTTTCACTAGCGGGATCTCTTTATTCCTCAGTTTCTTGATCCGTCGGTTTACAATCTGTATAGGCCGTTCCTCGTAAGTGTAGTCATCACTAAGCACTATCTGAGTAGGCTCAATCACATGAAAAGGATCCCGGAGATAGTCTCCCAACATCGAAATGTGGAAGACGTTATGCATATGCTCCATTTCAGGAGGGAGCGCAACCTGATACGCCACCGGATTGATTTTCTCAATAATCTGATACGGTCCGACATATCTTGGCGCTAACTTGCCTTTGACTCCAAAAGCGAAGTCCGCCTTTCATTGGTGTCACTTTCACAAACACGTGATCACCCACTTCATACTCTTTGTCCCGTCTTCTGACATCCGCATAACTTTTCTGTCTACTCTGTGCAGTTTTCAGTCTTTGTTGTATCAGTTTTATCTTTTCAGTTGTTTCATCCACAATCTCGGGCCCCAGCAAAGGCCCATCTCCAACTTCTGCCCAGCAAATTGGAGATCTACATTTTCTTCCATACAATGCCTCGAAAGGCGTCATTCCAATACTCGAATGGTAGCTGTTGTTGTAGGCGAATTCAGCCAACGGCAAATGACTTTCCCAGTTTTCCTGAAAATCAAGGGCACACATTCTCAGTAGATCCTCTAAAGTCTGGATGGTCCTTTCTGACTGTCCATCTGTCTGAGGATGATAGGCACTACTCAAATTTCAACTCAAGACTCAATGCGGTTTGTAGGCTCGCTGTAACCTCGATGTAAACTTCGAATCCCTGTCAGAAACAATAGACACAGGCACTCCATGCAATCTCACAATTTCATCAATATAGATAACGGCCAATTTGTCTGCATTATAAATTGTCTTGACAGGTAGAAAGTGTGCAGATTTAGTCAATTTATCAACAATAACCCAAGTAGAGTCCATACCTTTTCTGGAGCGAGGTAATCCAACGACGAAATCCATCGTGATATGCTCCCATTTCCACTCTGGTATGGATAAGGGTTGCAGTAAGCCCGTGGGTCGTTGATGTTCAGCTTTAACTTGTTGGCAGTGAAGACATTTGGACACAAAGTCGGCAATTTCCTTCTTCATTCCCGGCCACCAGAAATTCTGTTTCAGATCTTGGTACATTTTCGTGTTCCCCGGGTGGATAGACAATTTTGAATTGTGGCCCTCTTGCAGAACTCTTCTTTTAAGTTCAGTGTCATTCGGCACACAAAGTCTTTCTTGAAATTTTAGTACATTATTCTCAAATTTGAAACCCGGTCTCGGCTTAGACTCTCTTTCTTCGATGATCTTTTTTCAAAAAGTCATCCAGTTGCTGTTTCTCTTTAACTTCTTCAATTAGTGCTTGTTAAGCAGTAATGACAGCTATTGTTCCACCTTGTTCCTTCAAAACAATTTCAATTTCCGACTTTTCCAGATCATGAAGCAATTCTTTCTGCCCGGTGAGCAAACAAGCTAAGTTGGCAATTGACTTCTCCAATGCATCTAAGCAATGTTAGCTTTTCCTGATGGTACAAAATCTGTAGGTCATAATCTTTGATCAGTTCCAGCCATCTCCGCTGTCTCATATTCAGTTCTTTCTGAGTGAAAAAGTACTTCAGGCTTTTGTGGTTAGTATACACTTCACATGTTGCTCCATACAAATAGTGACGCCAAATTTTCAAAGGCAAACACTCCGCAAACAAGTTCTAAGTCATGGGTCGGGTAGTTTTTTCATGTGGTCTCAAC
The DNA here is from genome assembly GCA_025200525.1 of Camellia lanceoleosa. Lineage (NCBI taxonomy): Eukaryota > Viridiplantae > Streptophyta > Magnoliopsida > Ericales > Theaceae > Camellia > Camellia lanceoleosa. The sequence continues at coordinate 122,661,232 of CM045771.1, read as the reverse complement.
TGCCGGAAGCATAAGCAATAACTCTCTCATTCTCGCATTAAAACACACCCCAAACCCTTATGAGAAGCATCACTAAATACAAGATAACCATCCGCACAAGGTAGAGTCGAAGCAGGTGCGACAAGTCGGGTTTTCAATTCTTGAAATGCCGATTCCCTTTGGTCAGTCCAGTCAAACGGTGTCCCCTTCTGAGTCAACTGAGTTAGTGGTAAGACAATTTTGGAGAAGTCTTTAACAAACCTTCTATAATATCCAACCAAACCCAAAAAGCTTCGGACTTCAGTCACATTTGTTGGTCTAGGCTAGTTCACTACAGCTTCAATTTTCTATGGATCAACAGAAATTCCATCTTTGCTAACAACATGCCCCAAAAACATAACATGATCAAGCCAAAATTCACATTTAGACAGTTTAGCATACAGTTTCTGTTCTCTTAAGGTTCGCAGGGCGAGTCTCAGATGGTGTTCATGTTCTTCTCTAGTCTTAGAATAAATCAGGATGTCATCAATAAATACCACAATGAAATCATCAAGGTATGGTTTAAAAATTCTATTCATGAGGTCCATAAATGCAGCAGGGGCATTCGTAACTCCGAACGGCATAACTAAAAATTCATAATGGCCATACCTCGTTCTAAAAGCAGTTTTATCGATGTCTTCCGGTTTGACTTTCAGTTGATGATACCCCGATCTAAGATTAATCTTGGAAAACACTTGTGCACCACATGGCGGTCAAATAAATCATCAATACGCTGGTAATGGATATTTATTCTTCTGATTACCTTGTTCGATTCATGAGAATCAATACACAGTCTCAGTGAGCCATCTTTCTTCTTTACAAACAAAGCAGGTGCACCCCACGGTGAAGTACTAGGCCGGATGAACTTCTTGTCTAACAATTCTTGCAATTGCACTTTCAATTCCTTCAGTTCAGTTGGGGCCATTCTGTAAGGAGCTTTAGATATCGACTGTGTACCCGGAATCACATCCACAGTAAATTCAATTTCCCTGTCAATCAAATCCCCTGGCAAATCATCTGGAAATACATCTGGGAATTCTCTGACTATAGGAATACAATTCACATCAGTTTTAACACTATCATTAGTAGGCACAATCAGCATAGAACACAGATATCCTTTACACCCCTTTCTAATCAGTTTAACAGCTTTCACCGAAGAAATCAGATACGGAGGAGGTACTACTCCACTCCCACTAAACACGAATTCTGGCAAACCAGGTGGACGGAAAACTACTTGTTTTGCTACACAGTCTATAGTGGCATGATATTTTTGTAACCAATCCATCCCCAATATTACATCAAAGTGATCAATATTCAATGGCAGTAAATCAATAAATAGATGCATATCCCTAACAATAATCTCACAGGCAGGATACATATATGCACATGTCATGGATCCCCCAACAGGTGATGATACAGCTAGCAGATAGTTCATGGGTTCTAAGGGTTTATTCAATTTACGCGAAAAAGCATGCGACACATAAGAATGTCTAGACCCCGAATCAATCAATACATATGCATTTTGAGCACAGATAGAGAGGATACCTGACACAACAGTCTCAGCGTTACGTCTCCTAGATTAGGGCGAACACTCTACCTTATAGGCTCTTTCCTGTAGCTTTGGGGTTCGGTTTTGGTGTTGCGGTGATGCGCTGATCTTGACTTTACTTCGCTTCAAGTAGAAGGACAGTCTTTAATTCTGTGGCCCACCTTGCCACACCTGAAACAAGCTCCAGAAATCTGGTAGCAAATCCCTTTGTGCTTATTGCCACATACAGAGTAGGGTGGAGTAAACCCACTCTCTTGGCTGGGGCTAGTCGTCGACCCCGTATTCTGTTTCTTGGTTGCTGGGTTATGCTTGCCTTTCTTGAATTTGAAACCCTGCCTTTTACCTTGCCACTCAGTTGTTGGTGTTTCAGATTGTTTCACTGTTGCAATATTCGACTCGGCCATCAATGCCCGGTCGAGAACACCCACAAAAGTCGGTAGTTTCAAAACATTTATTCGGTCCAAGATAGCAAAGACTAAGGCCTCCTTCAAACCTTCTGGCCTTCTTATATTCGGTATCCACCATATGTGGTGCATACCTAGCAAGTTCGGTGAATTTCTTCTCATACTCGGCAACAGACATTTTGTCTTGTCTCAGTTGTTCAAACTCCGTTACTTTTCTGTCCCTAATGCACTGGGGAAAATACTTTTCAAAGAAGGACTCCTTGAACTGAGCCCAAGTCATAATAGTATTCGCATCGCGGGTCAACATCCACCACCTTCTTGCTTCTTCCTGAAGGGTGAAGGTTGCTAACAGTACTTTATTGGCTTCGGAGCACGGAAACATTTCAAACAATTTTTCTGTTTCAAGCACCCAAGCTTCAGCCTTTAGCGGTTCAAGGCCTCCCTGAAAGGACGGCGGTTTCCGTTTGCTAAACTTATGGGTAAGGGCAATAATGTCCCCATCATTCACATTTGCATTTAGTCCGCATTCTAGGAGGAGGAGGTAGGGGTCATTGGTTCTCATCTGTTGCTCAAGTCTAGCGCTAACGCTTCCATCATTCTTTCCATTCTCGCCATTCTTGCCTCGGTGGATGAGGATTGAGTTCATTTATGTTGTCCATTTCACTATAACGGTTATTGCTTATAGCAATTATAGCATTAAACATTTGCATGTTTAGACAGCTATCACATGGACATGTATTCAATCATAACATAGCCACACACTTTTCCCGTTCATGAAATGCCCTAATCACTTTCTAGCACACCCTATAGCTTCTTTGGACACGTGTGTGGGTATAACTCGTGGTTAAGTATCGCTCGATACCACTGTCACGACCAAACCCGCCCTATGGGTTTAGCATCAGAATCGCCAAGAATCCGAGATCAAGGCCCGCTAACATGAGAACAAGAAAACAGAGTTCGTGGCGGAAGCCAATACAAGAAGTAACTAGTGTCCATTGAGTCAGGAAAATCAGATGCCAAAAACATTTTTCATGCATTCATACAATTGAGCAAGACAGTCTATACACGGTCTATGCAAATATATACAAACATTCAGACGGGGACCTCATCCCATGATAAAGATATCTACACAAGAGTACAAAACAAGAAGGAGACCGATGGGGACACAAAACACCCCAAGCCATAGCATGGCAACTCGAACCTCGCAGTGAGGCACATAGGTCGCTTGACAAAAGCGGGGACCAACCCACGCCCTAGCTCCGATCTGTCAGCGAGAACCTACATATATATATATATATATATAAACAGTAAGCTAAAGCCTAGTGAATAACATAATGCGTAAAGAGGTTATGAATGAATGTCCTACAAGAATGAAATTAGTTCATTAAACAAGATTTCATTTTCAAGATTTCACCAATCACCATATGTGGTACACTCATTAGCCTATAAACAGTAGGTCCAAAAGGACCGAGTCTTAACAGACCCAACAGTAATGATGGCCATCAATCAGTAAATAGTATGGTTCCATAAGGGAACCGACAGAGCTCTGTAACAGTAACAGTAAACAGTAAGTGCTAAGGATGCCACAATACAGTTCAGAATACAGGACATAAGTTCATTCAATAAATAATATCAGTTCCATAATCAGTTCAGTTCAGTATTCAAAAGATAACTATTTTGAACATATCTTTACACAATTGTTACTCACAGAGATTGGGCTAATAGCGACACAATGGCCCCGAGAGCCAACCCTAAACAGTTAACAAATAGAACACACACTAAGTTTCACAGTCGAGAAGGATTATAATTAAATCCCTAAATTTCCTCAGTGTGGTTCTATGTCTAAATCCTCACTAAGATGCCTTAAACTAGGCCTAAAGATGCCTAGGATGGGATGAGGATGCAAAAATACAGTTGGAAGACATTTTTCAAAAGTTGCTGAAAACAGGGGTCTCGCTCGAGCGAGCCCTCCTTCGCTCGAGCGAGGTTGCAAAATCAAAGGTTTCGCTCGAGCGAACAATCCTTCGCTCGAGCGGTCTAATGAAACAGTAAAAGTACTGGATGCTCGATTTTTACGCTCGAGCCACCGATCCTTCGCTTGAGCGTGGCTCAGAGGAAACGTTGGTCGCTCGAGCGAGGAATCTTTTCGCTGAAATAAGAAGCCAACTGAATTTTCAGATTTGCCTTCCAAGCTCAAACCAAGCATTCTCAACTCAATTCTCGACCTCTTGGGCCCAAATTCTGGAAAATACATCCCAAAACAATGTATATCAAGTTTCAAAAGCCAATTTATGAATTCAAGCCCCAAAGGTGAGTCAATTAAAATCATTTTTCAAGAACAATTCAAGAACACTTTCAAAACATGCAATGCATGAGGTTTTAACCAAATTCAAGGTTCAAATCTTGCTCTAATGAGCTCAATAGTTGGAAAACAAAATGAAAACATGGACTTTAGCTTAAACATGGACATGCATGTACAATCTACCATGAAAGCACCTCAAAACTCATCAATTCAAACATGCATGCATGAATTATGTTCTACTTCAACATGCTAGAACTAAGACATGACTCAACTCAAAAATTTGGCAAGAATCATGCAAGAATTAGCTTAAACTCACAATTAAAGGGTTGTATTCTCTTACCTAAGTCTTGTATTCAAGGTTTGGAGGCTTAATTTGACAATTCTCTAACAATTTCTTCAATTCTTCAAGTCAACAAGCCAAAATACAAGATGAAATCAACTCTCTCTACTCCCCTCTCTCTATGGTCGGTTGGGCACAAGGAAATGGCTGATAGAATGAGTTGTTTCAAGTGTAATATGAGGTCAAAGAATAAAAATAAACAAAGCCCACTCAATGGCAATTCCGTAATTAAGCCCAACTCTTCAATTAATCAATATTTAACCTAATTTAAAACATACCTAATCACATTTTGGATAAATATACCATTAACTCACATAAATTCCAGTGATTCCAAAACATAAATCTATTTTTGATTCGGCCGCCGATAAGGCCTTCAATTTGCAGTTTAAACACATGAATTCAAACAGATAATCAATCAATCAAACATATGCAATATGCAATTCAATAGATAAACTTATTAGGTTTAGCTGATTTCAATCACCCATTCAAGACTTCCGATTAATTCAATTATTAGGCATTATCAGTTCAGTTTAACAGTAACCAGTAGCTAATTCAGTAGTTTATCGATAATCAGTACGAGGGTTGTTACAATTATTCAAGGAAAGTTTGGGCTTTTCTACTTAAAACTAAAGATCAAGTTCTAGAAGTATTTAAGCATTTTCAGGCCATGGTTGAAAAAGAAACAGGGCAGAAATTGAAGTGCATCCGATCAGACAATGGTGGTGAATACATTGGACCATTTGATGAGTATTGTTGCAGCCAAGGTATTCGGCACCAAAAGACAGTTAAGAAGACTCCTCAACAAAATGGCGTTCCTGAGAGGATGAACTGCGCCATTGTGGAAAGAATAAGGTGTTTGCTTTCACAAGCTAAATTGCCAAGATCCTTTTGGGGTGAAGCAATGATGACAGCGGTTGACGTGATCAATTTGTCTCCTTGCTATCCTTTGAATGGTGATGTTCCTGAAAGAGTTTGGACTGGCAAAGATGTGTCTTATGAACACTTGAGAGTGTTTGGTTGCCGAGTTTTTGTTCACATTTCAAAGGATGAGAGGTCTAAGCTTGATAGTAAGTCAAGACAATGCATTTTTCTTGGCTATAGGCATGATGAGTTTGGTTGTAGATTGTGGGATCTGGTCGACAAGAAAGTTATTCGAAGCCATGATGTTGTATTTCTTAAAGACCAAACAATTGAGGACTTTGGCAAAGGTGATCAACCGGAGCCAAAAACTAGTGATCTCATTGACATGGATCCATCTCCTTCATCTTCAGTTGATGATGAAAACGGGGGAGATTTACAGCCACCTATTGAAGATGTAGAGGATGATACTAATCCTAATGAAGTTGAGCCATAAATTAAGGAAGAGCATCCAACTTAAGAACCGCCACCACAACTTGAGTTGAGGAAATCTATAAGGGACAGACAACCTTCAAAAAAGTATCATCCCAATGAATTTGTGTTGATTTCCGATCAAGGGGAGCCTGAGAGCTACCAAGAAGCAATTGAGCATACAAAGAAAGGTGATTGGAAAAAGGCCATGGACGAGGAGATGAATTCCTTGCTTGAAAACCAGACTTATGATTTAGTGAAGTTGCCTAAAGGGAGGAAAATTCTGAAAAATAAGTGGGTTTTCAAATTGAAGAATGATGGCAAGAATCTGAGGTACAAGGCACGTCTTGTTGTGAAAGGCTTTGGGCAAAAGAAAAGTATTGACTTTGATGGGATTTTCTCGCTGGTTGTGAAGATGTCTTCTATTCGGGTTGTATTTGGCATGGCTGCAAGTATGAACCTTGAAGTTCAGCAACTTGATGTGAAGACCGTATTTCTTCATAGTGATCTTAAAGAAGAAATTTACATAGAGCAACAGGAAGGTTTTGTGAAAAAAAGAAAAGAGAAATTTGTTTGCAAATTGAAGAAAAGTTTGTATGGTCTCAAGCAAGCCCCGCGGCAATGGTACAAAAAATTTGACTCTTTCATGATGAATAATAGTTTTTCTAAAACCACTTCGGACCATTGTGTGTTTGTGAAAAATTTCCCGGATAGCAAATTTATTATTCTTTTGCTTTATATTGATGACATGTTAATTGTAGGTTAAGATTGCACTATGATTAACAGGTTGAAATTGGAGTTGAGCCAGGCTTTTGCTATGAAAGATTTGGGGCCGGCAAAGCAAATACTTGGTATGAAAATTGTTCGTGATCGCAAAGAGGGGCTGATTTAGTTATCTCAAGAAAGCTACATTGAGAAAGTTCTTGAGAGGTTCAACATGAATAAAGCAAAGCCGGTTGGTTGTCCACTTGCAGGTTACTTCAAGCTTAGTTCGAATCAATGTTCTACAAGTGAGAAAGACAAAGAAGAGATGCTGAAAGTTCCTTATGCTTCAGCAATTGGTTCTTTGATGTACGCCATAGTTTATACAAGGCTGGATATTGCTCACGCCGTTGGGGTGGTGAGTCGTTTTCTCTCTAATCCGGGTAAAGAACATTGGACAGCGGTAAAATGGATTCTAAGGTATCTTCGAGGGACTTCGAAGGTATGTTTGTGTTTTGGGGATGGCAAGCCGATGCTTGATGGGTTCACAGATTCTGACATGGCCGGCGATATTGATTCTAGGAAATCAACTTCGGGGTATTTGATGACTTTTGCAAGGGGAGCTGTGGCATGGCAATCTAAATTACAAAAATGTGTTGCTCTCTCAACTACTGAAGCTGAATTTATTGCCATTACGGAAGCTTGCAAAGAAGAGTTATGGTTAAAGAAATTTTTGCAAGAGTTGGGTTTGAAGCAAGAAAAGTATGTGCTTTATTGTGATAGTCAAAGTGCTATTCATTTAAGTAAAAATTATACTTTTCATTCGAGATCGAAATACATTAATGTGAGATACCACTAGATTCGTGATGTGTTAGATTCGAAATTGTTACAACCCAAAAAGGTTCACACAGATGATAATATTTCGGATATGTTGACAAAGACTTTGTCGAGGGATAAACATTTGAAGTGTCGAACTTTGGCGGGTATGGTTGATGTCTCTACCTAAGTCGGTAGGGAGAGAATTGTTGGGTATACCTCCTTATTGGAGTGTGGGACCCAATTGGTTTATTAAAAGAGTTTAATTTAATTTGGTATTAGTTATAATATATTTTTATATATTATATCTAATTTTGTGGAGACCTAATTTAGTTTGGAAACAACTAAGGTTTTGATAAAAAAACCTTAGATTCACAATATTGTTTTTCTCAAGAAAAAGTGGGCGGCTGCTACAACTTTGAGAAAACCAATTCGGTGGAAAAAGTTGAGGGTGTGTGCTCCATTTGTTTGTAGTGTATTTCGGCAGCTTTGGTGAAGTTGATTTGGGTTAATTATTTTGGGTCTTCTTCAATTCTGGTTTTGAAGATTTTGGTTCTTCTATTTGGTGAGATCTTTCCTTTTGTTTATTTGTGATTATTTGGAATTCACCTAAGAGTGGTTTTGTGAGACCATTAGTGTCTCGTTTGTAATCGTTTGGAACTTATTTGGCTGATAGTGGAATCGGATTTCGATCCCGTGGACGTATCTCACATTGAGGGAACCACGTAAAAATTCTTGTGTTGCTTTTGATTTAATTTTTTCGTATTAGTTTTTATTCCCATTGATTGATTTACTTGTGGGGAATCATAGATTTTCCCTAACAATTCTGACTCCCCCTTGGTCAAATATTCAAATGTTATTTGCTGTAACTACCAATGATGCCCATGCACCAGGGTTACGTACCCGAGTCGTGACATCATGGTTTGCCCGAAGGGAACGGTCTATGTTATAACACTCGCACCACCGACCTTATATCGCTTATATCGATAAGAGTCGAAATACCTTCCCGTGCCATGTTAGGGTTCGCAACTCACTTGTGCAAGATTCTAAACCAGGCTCACCCTATCACTTTTAAATTTTAATGTATCATCAGTTTAATTTTGTGTTTCTTTATTTCGTCGAATTCACATTTTGATGCATGTGCAAGTTTTAGTTTGAAAACCACAGTGACATAATGTTTATATAGCACAAAACAATCATGTATGGCAACCAAAATAAATATGATAGAATGTCTTAGGAATCATCACAAAATTTCTTAAGAATTTATACACTTCTTCTTTCAGCACTGTATGGTCAGACAAAAAAATGAAACCATACCAAACGAAGTTCAACCATTACAATATTTTAACTGGTGCTAGTTCATCGAGTTAGGAAAATATTTCGAGAAAAATACCAGGGCTAAAAACGATTTTAAAATACCATGGGGGTTGGTATTGCATATTCCCTTTTGCATCATATACTATCCAGACTCCCTATATCCGGAGCAACCAAACACGGGATATAGAGAGACAAGAAAACATGTGGGACCCACTCATATTATATCCGGTTCTACTCTCATATCCGTCCCTTATATACGATAAACAAATAGGGCTTACAGTACTATCTATATTTTATGCTATCTTGTACACTGCGATGGCTGATTTATTTTTTTTATTTATTGTATTTTAATTTGGACAAAAAATATTTTTCTATTTTTTTGGTAGTGGCAGTGGAATAAAAGTGGAGGTGGTGGTATGTTGGTGGGATGACGGCGACAGTGATGGTAGTAGTGGTCGTGGAGGTGAGAGTAACAATGATGGTGTGATAACATTGATATGACTTTAGTCAAAAAAAATATTATCTATTCATATAGGTTTATTTTTGATTGACCATAAAAAATAATTTTCATTGACTTTCGTTTTTTATAACACTAATAACATAAAATATTAGTAAAATTTCCATTGACTTTCGTTCAAACAAACATAATGTTAGTAAAATTTTATATTTCTAAGAAATCTGTCATTATTTTTAAAAAATTTATTCATAATCTCATAACTACTTAAAAATTAATTTATAAAATAATAACTATACTGCTTGGATTCTAAATTTATAAAAATAAAATTATATTTTGTTGTTTTTATATAATATATAATTCACGCATTTGCTTTAAAAAAAAATTAATAACTTTGCAGTTTGCCATAAACATTTAATTTAAATTATATACTAATTATATATATTTTTTAATAACTTGCCAAACAATCCCTATGTTTAAAGTTCGGTATTTGTATAGGAAAACCTATCATCCTTTGTCATTATTTTTTTCATTGTTGGTTTGTGGGTAAGTATTTTGAGATAACACCATGTGGCTAAGGTGACGTTGAGGTGTCAACTGAGGTGCCACGTGGGCAGATCATGTTTGCTGAGATATTTAGGGCTTTGCTGAGGTATTCTGCGGGATACCAGAATCCGAGATATTTGGATAAAGGACTAGAGTCCTAGATGACATCAAGCTGCCTATTTGGATAGAGATGAGACTCTTGAAGGAGTTCATCTTAATCTAAATAGTGTGAGTTATGATAGATGTTATCTTTGTAAAGGATAGAGTCCCATGAAGTAAGACTTCTAGGGGAAGTTGGACACTGATCATTATAAAAGTAAGGCACCCTCATGGGTCTAAGGTATGCTTTTATGTATGATATACTGTGAGCAGTGAATTGTGAGTTAAATACTTGAATTGATATCTTTGAGAGATTACTGACTTAATCGTTGGAGTACCCTCGGGTAGACGAACCACTGCTAGATTCTCATCTTCTTGTGTAGGTTGTTGGGCTTAATCTATTCTGTCGGTGCTCTCCAGCTGAGTTCCCTTTTTGGTTGTGTGGTCGGAAATCAACACCCACAATTTGGCGCTGTCTGTGGGAACTTAGTAAGGATAGATGGTCAACAATGGATAAGAAGTGAGGATTGGGAACAACATCCATAGTGAGGAGGAGGAGCATGTGGATCCTAACACTAAAGGAGAGAACCATAACGAAAAAGTGCCAGAAGTGAATCCTGAGGTGAATAATGTCGCCAAAGGCCCAGAAGGGAACAAAAAGGGTAGCCGAGATAAGTACTACCGTGAAAGCGACCTTCAGGTATGGAGGGATAAATGCTGTAGAAAAGACGAGGAAACTAAAAGACATGACAAATAAGTTAACAGATCTACAAACAGTGGTCAACCTCATGATGCAGAACAACGTGATGCAACCGACATCCCCATTATAGGACATGCTGGCACTAGCAACCAAAATTGGTGCCCAGAAGACAAGATCTCGGCCTAGATGATTAGGTCCGAGAAGAGAAGAGCTCAGCCTGAATGAGCAAATCCCAAATTCCAGAAGACAAGATCTCGGCCTAGATGATTAGGTCCGAGAAGACAAGAGCTCAGTTTGAGTGAGCAGATCTAAGATTCCAGAAGACAAGATCTCGACCTAGATGATTAGGTCCGAGAAAAGAAGAGCTTAGCCCCTGTGAACAAATCCCAAATTCTAGAAGACAAGATCTCAGCCTAGATGATTAGGTCTGAGAAAAGAAGGGCTCGGCTTGAGTGAGTAGATCCCAGATTCCAGAAGACAAGATCTCGGCCTAGATGATTAAGTCCGAAAAGAGAAGAGCTCAGCTTGACTAAGCAGATCTCAGATTCTAGAAGACAAGATCTCGACTTAGATGATTAGGTCCGAGAAGAGAAGAACTCAATCTAAGTAAGCAGATCCTAGATCCCAGAAAACAAAAAGGAAGCACATAAGATCAGACTGAAGTCAACCAGGTTCTGTCTGTCGGCAGAAGGCCATCTATACAGAAAGGTTTTCACTAGACCTCTATTACGATGTGTACATCCTTCTCAAGTTAAAGACTTTTTATACAATGTCTACAAAAGAGTATGTGGAAGCCATGCAAGGGGCATATCCTTTGCCCACAGAGCTATATCGTAGGGATTCTAGTGTCCCTATATACAAAAGGATGCCGAAGCCTATGTAAAAAAGTGTGAAAATGTTGTTGAAATCCATGACAATTCAATAAGACCGAAAAGTCTTATGACGATGTTCCCTTGGCGAACATGACAAGTAACTTAGACTTGCCGAAATGATAGAGTTGAACTAAGTTTGCGATGGTTCAGTATGAAACATGATGAATAATTTAGACTTGCTATGCTGGTAGAGTTGAACTAAGTTTGCAATGTTTTGGCATGAAACATGACGAATAACTTAGATTGGCCATATGGTAGAGTTGAATTAACACTTACCATATGGTAGAGTTGAACTACGTTGGCAATGTTTCCGAATAAAACATGCCCAATAACTTAGACTTACCATATGGTATAGTTGAACTAAGTTAGCGATCTTTTCGAATAAAACATGACGAATAACTTAGACTTACCACGTAGTAGAGTTGAACTCAACTTGCTCATGGTAAAGTTGAACTAAGTTGGTGATGTTTCCGAATGAAACATGACGAATAACTTAGACTTGCCATAACGACAGAGTTGAACTAAGTTTGATCTAGTCAGATTAACAGAGACACTGAGGTAGAAAATCTCGACTAAGATTTGTTTCAATCATACTTCAGCAAAATTGAAGATGCATGCTTAATATGAATATAAGTGATACTTAGGTTCATATTAGGGCAAGAAGCAGGAATAGGCTTGATACTTGTTGAAATTTTTGAAAAAAATTACAAGTTGGAGTCAGCTGAGGTATCTAGATAAGGGGACAGTCAAGTTGTTGGTTACCCAAGATCACCAACCAGGTCGTCAAACCTGGAAATGTTGGAAGGGTGAAGTCTTGATAAAAGATAGCAAATATAAGTAAGGAAGCAATACTTGTTGAATGTTATTCAAAGAATTTTTATAAAGTGCCTGTTGGCCGAGATCACAGTAAAAGTTGAACTCCGAGGTAAGTTGGTCCGAGGTGACCAACTAAGGATGCACCCGAGATGAAGTGGATCCGAGGTGGTACATGTTAGATGTGTTCTAACCCGAAGTGATTATACAGTTAAAGTATACTTGGGAGAAGTACAAAAATATTCTAAGTATGGAATCATACAAGATAGTAAAGATAGAGACAAGTATTCAACACTTAGTCAAAAAGAGGACTTACATTAAAAAAGACAACTTGTTCAGATACAAAGGACGGCACCTCGACCCGAAACAAAACAAGATGTCCAGATGGAATCTGATTCCATCCTCGATGATAGATACTACAGGGAAGGGCATATATGTCTCTCCAGACATCATGGAATCCTCTTCTCTAGCCAACCTTAGATAAATGTCGGCTGGAATAAAGAATTCCTAATGGAAGTATTCTAGTTTATTGGAGGAGTCTACCTTCCATTTGAACATCCCCATGACCTCGGCTAGGGCGATTTTGGCAAGAAAGGTTGGACTGTGTGGGTCAAAGACCTCGGCGAAACCCTAAGGACTGTTGGGCCATCAGTTTCGGGGTTCTCAAGAAGGTTTGGGGGCAAACTTTGTTTCAGTTTTCCTAAGTGTCGATTCTAGCAAATCCCAAACCTAAGCCTATGCAAATGTACAAGATTCAGAGGTAGTAATCTACTAATAAGCAAGAATAGACAGAAGAAAAATGTCTCAAAAACATGAAACAATGATCAAAGATTCAAGAATACGAGAAAAATAGAACATTGACAGATTCAGGGTATGAACAAAATTGATAGAATTCGGTGACAGTGTGCCAGAAAATATGTGTCAAATACAGAAAATGTGAAAATGGGCTCAAGAACATGAAGGACAAAATATAAGTCAAAGCAAGCGAAGGCATGTAGAACAATGAGATTCGAATATGAATACAAGATGGCAATGTAGATGTAGATACAGATATCATGTGTGATGTGTAACAATCTATAGAAGGAATATATTTGAAAATAGTAAAGAACTGAAGTTAAAATAAAAGAAATCAAGGACTTACAAAGCGAAGTCGAGGAAATAAATGCTAGAATGGGATTCTCCAAAGTCAGACAACGCTCTGATCGGAACGGAACTGCTGAGTGCACGTCAGAAGTGGTGACCAGTGTTGTAATAGGAAAAGCTTCGAAGGAATAGCAATAGAGACTTCTAGAGAGAGAGTAAAGAAAGTTTTGTCCAAAAATGAAAAGGTGGCAAAACATTATTGTAGTTTGCTTTTCGTGCTCCTTTTGAATACAATAGCCCTACAGTTTGGACTCCCGTGATTTTGAATCTAATTTTACAAGTGCAATGTGAAATAGATAAACACAAATGAATCCAAATATGGAAAATCTTTTGAAAAATCAATTTTGAATAAAAAATGCCAAAATGGACTGCTTTGCCAGATTATAGAGTCGCTGCCTAAATATTTTTTAGAAAAATTTAGAAAACTCGTGACTCGTGCTGAAGGCCACGTATCTGTCATCACCAAATTGTCTCAGCTCGGGAACTTAGGTATGAAAGAAGAAGGTCATGAATTAAGCACCCTACTCACTCGATCAAAAAACGACCTCTACTAATCATGATGTGATTCTTATTTACATTATATGCTCTTGTTTCGATTATTATGCTATCGTTACTATGTGATGTCAAACAAGTATAGACCAATTCACAAAATTTGAAATGCATTGATTTTATGTTTGTTTTGAAAAAGTAGTTTGAATACATGTCACTTGAAAAAGCGAGCTCTTATTTACATTTAATCAAAGTATTCCAACTTAAGTAAAAATGCCTCCATCCACTGGCATTCAAACAAGTATATCACTTAAACACTTAGCCTCATGGAAGGTATGCTGGCATGCCAACATAAACATACAATGCAATATGTTAAAGCTATAAATGCTCACCTAGTACTCCAAGGCAAGCCATATTAAACAAAATAATTAGAAAAAATACATGTTCTTAAACAATGCAATATGACTAATGCAACACATACATACATTATGCAAATAATAAGTTTCGTTACTAACATGGTATTTGAATCAATTTAAGGCATGTGATAAATCATGTATCCAAGTAATGAGTTTGAAATTGACATTTGGTTAGAATGATGAGCCAAACCTCATACATGTTAGACAAATGGATGCACGTCATGGAAGATGCTACGTAAATATGATGCTATCATTATAAGCAGGTAAATAAAAGAAAGAAAGAAATGGGGGTTGGAAGACATACACAATTATTACATTGTTTGCCTTCACACAAGAAGGTCCGAATGTCCAAGTGTCCGAAATAAGCTAACTATTACAAAACCAAATGAACGAATTAAGCTAATGAATACTAAATAACTAACTAACTATCTAATTTATTACAACAAAGATGAACAATAGAACTAACTAGCTAAGTTTAACTAGCTATGACAATTACAAATAAACATTAATAATAATTACAACAATGCTAATTGTAATGGTAATTAATTAATTATTTAAGAACATTAATTTACAACATTGATAAATAAAGATGCACAAGGATTGCATGTTCATGACTGTTTTCAGAAGCAGTTTTGTCTGCCTTCCTTAGAATTTGCCCTGTTTCATCTTCAGCCACTGTCCTCTGTTTCTGCCAAAAATGCATTGTTTACCAAACGTTAGAGGCTGGCTGGCCCCAATGAGGCCTGGACGGGCCCAAATAAGGCTGATCATGCCCTGATTTCTCTGAGGTGAAAATAGTGCAGACAAAACTTTTTTGAGCTCTGTTTGTCCATTCTGCTCTTCTCTGCTATGGAGAGGTTCAAGAGAAGAACGAAGTTGGTTCCGAAACTATCAATAAGCAAGTTGATCGCTTGATGATTTCAGGGACAATTGGACAAAAATCAATCAATGCAATGAACAACCCACCCTCCCTCCTACCATGACGTGAGATCAATGAGGGAGGTAGAGATGCTTCAAGTTTCATCAACACATCATGAATTGATACGTGACGACTCTTGACACTATGGACTCAGTATAACGTCCCGCCGAATCCAAGCAATCTTACTCATTTTCTTTATGTCAGTTTCATTGGTTTTAAGCCCATTTTATTAGTCCTTTACATTCTTTAATCAATTTGTCCTAAAGTGATAGTTAAGTCCACTACATGAGAAGAAATGTCAAATGAGAAGTGATCCGAAGCATAAAAGAGGGACTACGCCTTGATGATGAACCTCTAAAGAGGTTAAGCCATCGAGCATAGGTCTTTTTCCCATGTCTTGAATAACCATTAATCGTGTGAAATAGTTCTCAAACAAAAGAAAAGAAGAAAGGGAGGAAGGGACAGAAATGATTATGCGAGATTGATTATTGAAATGAGACTCTTACATGAAAACTAAGTAGTAATCAAAAGCTATCAACTCAAATGACTCAGTGTCTAAGGCTTAAACAATTGAAGCCATGAGGATTTACAACACAACAAGCTAAGTATTCAAAGCATAAGCTATTTAAATAAATTAAAACAGCCCCTAAAGTGCAAAAAAAAAAAGTAGCTAAAACCAAGAGAAGGTAAGTACAAAGAGTAGAGAAAAAGTTACGGAACAAAACCTAAGAAGGGGTGGCTAACCCCTCCACTTTTTCATTTTTAAATAACATCTTTTAGCCCTAAAACAGTCCCAAAATAGTCCAAAAACAGTGGCTAAAACTACTTTAAAAAGGTGAAGAAAGTAAACAAAAATAAGAGACAACAAACTAGACAAAGAAGCTTAAGGAGGGGTGTCTAACCCCTCCAATTTTTGTGAATTAAATCACATATTTCAGCCTTTTAAAGTAACCTTCAACAGTGCACAAACTCAAGGAAAATGAAGAAGATGATTAATAAAAACAAAGGAAAAAGATGGGTAAGAAGTATACCTCTTTAAAGAGTATGTATGGTTATTGATCAAACTTGATTCCAAACACCCTCAAGTTTATGAAATATGGTTTGAAACTTCAACAAAAAGCTCCAAAAACAATCTCCAATGGTGTATGTATTGTGTATGTATAGCTAAAAGGTGATATGAAGTCAATGAGGCTTTTGGAAGGAAGATGGATGGTCTTAGCTCTCAAAAACCTTCAAAGTCTTTGAAAATATTTCTTAACCCTCTAGGTTCAGAAAATATGTTTTAAAATCTCTACAAGAAAGCTTCAAATCCAAGCTTTAATGGTGTATGGAGGGTGAAAGTTGATTTGAAGAAAAAAAAGAAGCTTAAAGGTTCAAGGATAACTCATCAATGTCTAGGCCTCTTGGAAGGTTTTTCTAACCTTAAAATCTGAAGTGTGAGGTCCTATTTGTAGAATTTGAGCCAATTTGGTCAAAAATATCTTCAAACAAAGCCAACTGTCCAATTCCTGCCAACTGTTTGTTTGGCGCTATTGAGACCCGGTCGGTCCTCAAAACATACGGCCAGGCCCAAAAATGAAAGGCCGGGTCTAAAAGGCACAAATTCACTATTTCTCATTGAAACCTGACCGGGTCTAAATGAGCCACGGCTGGATCTAAATGGACCTGGCTGGGTCCAAAAATCTACATTTCAGGCCCGACTTTAAACGGGCATATCTCCGTCATCCCGACTCATTTTTAGGTGATTCTTCATTCTAGATTGAAGCGCCGGAAGTGTAATTTCCAATGGTGGTGGCCTCACATCTAAATTCTAAGTGGTCAAAGAGATATGCCTAATTTAGTGAAGGCTGCTCATTTCTTTCTCAACAGTTTAATGCCCGATCTTTTCCTAAACTAGTTTTTTCCGTCCCCTCCTATTTTCTTCAACTCCAAACCTATAAATAATATGATTTAAAATATTTTTGAAAGAGTTCACCTTTCATTCATTGATTTCCACTTTGTTCTTACTTGGTTTACCGAAAAGTACAATATTTTAATCGAAATGCGAGTCTCGAAACATTGTAGAAACATTTGGAAATATATTTTAAAAAAGAAGGTTTTAAGGTCTAAAATGGTTTGGCCAAAATAGGGTGTAAGGTTTGGGATTAGAGTTTGAATCCAAATTTTTTCGTTGAGAATTCAAAAGATTGCACAGTGTAATTTTTATCATGGGGTGTTTGGAATAAAGCGCCCAAGTCTTATGGGCGCTAAAAAATGGGGTGTCTACAATTATGTAACTGCCTTGGACGACGTACCTGTTAGGCGGCGTGGGCAGCTTTGATGTGTTAGAGTGACGCATGACTGATACGAACCAACAAGGTGATGACATGATGATCTCGACTAAGATGATGATCTCAGTTAAGACGTTGAATTTAGATGGAACAGAACTTGTTTGTTCTTGGTTCTTGATGAGTTGATACTAGGGTCTTGATGTTCTTGAATTAGTGAATCATGATCTCTACTAGTAGTGTGATCTCTATCGAGATGTTGGACCTGGATGAAATAGAACATGATGGTTCTTGATGAGTGGACATTTGAGTACTTGTTTCGATATGCCGGTGAGTCATGATCTCGGTCGGAAGAGTATCTCTAGCATGTTAGAAGATGAAACGATGTAGGTTCCATCACCTTAGGTTGCCGAGGTAATAAAACCTAGGGGGCAGTTGTGAGGAAATATTTTGAGATGACGCCACGTAGTTAAGGTGACACTAAGGTGTCAACCGAGGTGCCACGTGATCAAATCATGTTTGCCGAGATGTTCAATGCCGAGGTATTCTACGGGGATGCAGAATCCGAGATATTAGGATAGAGGACTAGAGTCTTAGATGACATCAAGCTACCTATTTGGATAGAGATGGGACTCTTGAGGGAGTTCATCTTAATTTGAACAGTGTGAGTTGTGATAGATGTTATCCTTATAAATGATAGAATCCCATGAAGTAAGACTTTTAGAAAAAGTTGGACACTGATCATTATAAAAGTAAAGCACCCTCGTGAGTTTAAGGCATGCTTTTATGTGTGATATACTGTGAGTAGTGAATTGTGAGTTAAATACTTGAATTGATATTTTTGAGAGCTTACTAACTTGATCGTTGGAGTGCTCCCTGGTGGACGAACCACCGCTGAATTCTCATCTTCTTGTGCAGGTTGTTGGGCTTAATTTATTCTGCCGATACTCTCTAGCTGAGTTCCCTTTTTGGTTATGTGGTCAGAAATCAACACTTACATGGATAATGACGGATGTCTTTAGCTTTGTATTTATTTTCGATCAATAAAATTCTACAATTTTGACCAAAATGATAAAAAAAGATTGTATTTTCATCTGAAGTATATTTTCTTTTCTTTAAATAAAAATAAAGCTAAATAAATTGTATATAAAGATTTATATTATATCTAATTTATAAAAAAAATATTAATGATTGGGTTGGGCAAGACAGGGCTTGGATAGGCTCAAGAACTATTTATAAGTCCAGCCCGTTAATAAATGAGACAAAAAGTTTAGCAAATCCAACTCTATGATCTATCCAAATTCTTAAAAATGCAAGATAGGTTGGGTGGCCCGTTGGGTTGATGCCCACCTGTCACGCTCTAGCCACTACCTATCATTACAAACTCCGACCATCCTTTTCTATTTATTTTCAATTCCAACTGCCACCCCTAAACCCCCTGACTTATCTTCCACTACTTCAGTAGGCATATATATTCTACCACCTTTGTAATACTACTCTCGTAACCTTCACATTCATTTTATGAGATAAAAAAATTAAATTAAATTAAATTAATAAGTTTAGAATTTCAAGAATTAAATTTCTTCATTTAAATTATGGATTTGAATTAGTTCGAACTTGTGGAAAGTCTTTTGATTTTGATTCTAATGATAGTCCGCTGCAACAAAATTACTCTTATAATGTGTAATGATCAATATTCTCACACATTTTTGTCATCTTATTGTAACAAGCCGGCGAGGGACCTCGCTACAGTTCGAACTCGATTTTGTCGCGGTTCCAAATCTTGAACCAAAGAGTCCAAATCCGGCAAATCGTTTTTGAGAAAAACAAATTTTTTGAAAGAAGTGCCAAACATGGACTGCTTTGCGGATAATGAGTCGCCACCTAAATATTTTAAAATGGGAAATTTAGGAAACCCTGACTCGGTGCCAAAAGGCCACGCATCCGTCATCACCAAAGTTGGCTCGGGAACTTGGGTACGATTGGGGAAGGTCACATCGTGAGCACCTCCTTCCTTGGTCAAAGACCGGCCTCTACTAACCATGATATCTGTTTTTTGAAAACATTGTGAGTTCTTATTCCGGTTATTAGCCTAGATTGCTATGTGATGCGCACAGCATACAAGTATAGACTGAATCGCCTGAATTGGAACTGAACATCTCATGTTTGTTTGTTTGAAAATGGTTTGATGGTGCTACCCGCAGGTAGGCTAAGATGCGGATTTGCCACCCTCAGGTGGGCTTAGAAAACATGATTTTGCCACTATCTAGTGGGCTTAAAACAAACAGTCGATGAATTGTCCCAATTTAGATAACTCAACCTCCATCCACAAGCATTCAAGGCAGTTATATCACATAAGCAGTTAGCCTCATGGTAAGCATGCTATTCATGGCAACACTCACACTCAAGCAAGGATGCTAAAGCATAAAACTCACCGAGTACTCCAAGCCAAAACAAAAACTCATTAGAAATCCATGCATGGACCTAAGCATACTGAAATGCCTAATGCAACACATGCAAAGATGCAAACTATAGCAGGCTCGACTATTCTAATTATGGCATGTGGAATGCTACAATAAAACACGTATTCAATTTGGAATTGAAATACAAATGCAGTTTGTATGATGCGCCGAGTCCGGTGCGTGCAAAACAGATGAATGATGCAGACATGCTGTCATACTGTATGCTAATTGAAATATGCCCTATATCTAACCACCATAAGCGGATAAATAAAAGGGAGAAAGAAATGGGGGTTGGAGGACATGCATCACACTCACACACCCTTATTACAATTATGCCCAAGCTCTGAGGGACCGAATAAATAATACAGACCAGAATAAAAGCATAGTACAATCAATATTACATCAATAATATACAAAAATCCTAATTAATTTACAAATTAAATAAAGAAAGATCAGAACGCATGCAAGCTAAAGTGCCTTTGCTTCGATGAATAGTGTATCTTTGGGTCGCCTTAGCTGAAATCCTTTGGGATGCCCTAATTAGCCTCTGGTTGCAATTTTCTCGAAATGCGTGTCGACCAAAAGTTGTCGATCCTTGATTTTGCTTTAACAGAGAGCGAAAAGGGCATAGCAATGTATTTCACAAATATATGCATGCCTCGATCCTCGTGCCATCAATCACGCATATCGATGCATGATGGCCGAGGAGTCGGATTGCACAACTCAATATAGGATGAATGCATATGAATGCTACAATAAAACCTAACTCCATCATGGGTAATCCGGAGTGTGACTTGGGAATTGAGACTGTTCATCACCTGAGTACGAACGCCTCGCTTCCCATGCCCGTTAACGCCTATCCCAACACGATATGATATGCATGATATGCATGAATGCAATCTAAGATACAACCTAGTACACAATGCGGATAAATGAGATGCTTAAATGATGCGTGCACACGGGCACGCAAATCGAGGGAATGTATGAATGCAATGCAAATAGGCATGAATGTGATCTAATATATAATTTAGTATGCGCAATGCTGATGAAAACGAGATGCCTTGAAATGCGTGCACGCGGGCACGCAAACCGAGGCAATGATCCTAAGGTATGGAATGGCATACGCAATGCAATTAGACTTACACTAACATGAGAGAGCCTCAGCTGCACTCACATAAGAGGCCGTCGGATAAAAATGAAGTGCCTCAAAATGCGTGCACGCGGGCACGCAAACCGAGGCAATGGCATACACAATGCAATGATGGGCTTACGCCAACGTGAGAGGGCCTCAGCCACACTCACATAGGCTGCCGTCGGAGAAAAATGAAGTGCCTCGAAATGCGTACACGCGGGCACGCGAACCGAGGCAATGGCATACACAATGCAATGATGGGCTTACGCCAACGTGAGAGGGCCTCAGCCACACTCACATAGGCTGCCGTCGGAGAAAAAAGAAGTGCCTCGGAATGCGTGCCCGCGGGCACGTAAACCGAGACGGTGACATACAGGTATGAAATGGCATGCAAATGAAATGTGGCACATGGCATATGAAAAATGCAAATTTCAGTAGCTAAAATGATGCACAAATAGCCCCCGAATTATGACAAAATTACACCCGATGCTCGAAATGTAATGTTATGCACCCAGAACGGCCTACAGCCTTACTAAGCATGCACAATATGGACATAACATGTAAAATAGTAGCAAGGCAGCCCCTAAACTAGCATTTTTCCAGTACAAATCATGGATAAATAACAACCACAAGTATGGTAAAAATAGCTTGCAAAAATGGAGGAAAAGAGGAGAATTACAAAGCAAGTGGTATATACAATGCTCAAACTGAAAAACACAGTTCTACAAAATTAAAGAGGGTCCAAAAATATGCACATTTACAAGAGATGACATCCCCCAATTCAGTATGTAGATAGGCTAAACATAGCATGCAAAATAATGAACCAACAAAGGCTATAACATGAGGTACCAAAAGCATGCATCAAACAACCTTGGACCCTTAACAAAACATGAAGAATGGGTCATTTTAAGACACTTTCTAAGCCTGATGAAGGTTGAAAACAGAAGCCAAGAAAGCCTAACAAAGCATGCAATTTTACGGAATCAAAGATGGTATTACATGAAGTACCAAAAGCATGCACGAAATGGCCTAAGACCCTTAACAAAACATTATGATAAGGCCAAAAAAAGGCTCTTTCCAGGCCTGATGAAGGCTGAAAACAGAAGCCAAATAAGCTTAAAGAGGCATGCACAATGGGGTCAAAGAGAGGTATAAAGAGAAGCCATGCATGGAGGCACCAAACAAGATTGGTCCCTTCTACAATGTTGTAGAGGGACCCAAAATAAGCTCAATCTCAGTTTATAGAATGCTCAAAATCATATCACATATAGGCTAGACAAACCTTGCAAATTTACGGTAAATTGGAAGAATTACAAAACAAGTGCAAGATAGAAACACCAAACATGATTGAGCCCTTCTTCAATGTTGAAGAGGGGCTCAAAATGAGCCCACTAACATTTTACATCAGGCTCGAAAATGGATCACTCATAAGCCAAATAAAGCATGCAAAATAATGGCATAAAGAGTGATATTGAAAGAGGTGTATCAAGGGGGTCTCAAATTAGGTTGAACCCTTCTTCAATTTTGAAGAGGGGCTCAAAATAAGCCTAAAATCAGTAAGGGTCGGAGCCTAAAATTGAGAGCAAGTAGGGTAAAGAATTGATTCAAAATTGTGCTAGAAAAAGGGAATTAGAGTCTTACCCTTGGAGACAAGTCTTTTGTTGCTTCTTGGCTTCAATTTGTTGGTCCTTAGCCTTTGAAAAACCCTCCTTTGCTTCTGGAATGGAGGTGGTGATGGTGAGGCTTAGGGTTGATGAAGGAATGGCCTAGAACCTTGAAGGTTTTTGGAGCTTTTGGCTATGGAAATGGAGGTTTTGGAAGATGAAGTCTTGAGATGAATTTTTGTAACCCTAATAAGGGAGCTCCTCAGCCCCTTAAATAGACCAAAAAGGGTGTAAAAGGGGAGGGAAATGCACCCAAGCTTTTCCTCCCAAAATATCCCTCGAAGGATCAAGATATTTTGAAAACAAATGACAGAAGTGGCCAAAAGCAGAAGCAGTCGGCCAGTGGCTTTTTTGAAGGTGGCCGCCACCCCAACCGGGTCGGCCACCACTCTCCCAGCCGGCCGGCCATGGCCAAAAATAGAACAGAACAATTACTGGCCGACCACCACATTTTGGTGTCCTTCCATGTGTGTAGAACAAGGCCCCAAGGTTGGAATTTGGAAACTCTGAAACAGGAGACACAACATTGAACTTGAAGGAGAGGCTCAAAAATGAAAATCACAATTACTGGCCGACCACCACTTTTTAGGGTCCTCCCATGTCCCCTCATCACAAATATGTAGTCCCGGCTCGAAGAAAATATCACTAGGGTGTTCAACATCGCCCTAAGTGAGCAAAACGGGCGCCGAGGAGCGAAATTGGTTTCTCGAACAATTGCTGGCCTCCCACCCTCCAAAGGATCTTCTTGATGCTAAAACAGAGGTACCGCCAAAATTGAACAAAACCGATGCAAAATGAATGATCGGCCCAAATCACGCAGTGGTCCCGAAAAGGTCAAGCAGTAAAAGTGGCATTCGCCACGAAGTGGGTACCGAGACCCCAGTGTTCCTCAAGATGATAAAACAGAGGTTCGCCAAAATGAACAAAACCGATGCGAAATGAATGCTCAGGCCCAAATCACGCAGCCGGTCCCAAAAAGACCAGAAGCACCGAAGTGGTGTTCGCCACGGTGGGCATCGAGGCCCCAAGTGTTCCTAGGAATGATAAAACAGAGGCACTTGCCAAAATCGAGAAATCGGAGATGGTTGGGCGTCCAACCGAGGCACACTACCGACGGCCGAAAACCAGAACGGCTCCGAAATGGGCAAAATGGCCTACGGCCACGAAAAGTAGCTCACGGCTATTGAGAGATAGCCTACAGGACCACTCCCTCCCCTCAGGAAAGAAAATAGAGAAAATCGAAGTCGTTCGCAAACCGAGACAAGGCATAAGAGAGTTCTAAGTCCGGAGGCGGGCGCCAAGCAACTCGAGACTTCAATGAGCACAATATGCAATATCACCGAAGCGCCAATCGGTGACGCTCGAAGTCTTAAGGTTGGTCAAAATGGGGTGTCTATTGCCCTCTTTGATGTAACTTGAAGTCAAGAAGTGACGGAGTGAATGTCAAAGCCCAGAGACGCACCCATTTTTGACAAGGTCAAGACTTAGACAATCATACAAGATAAACGGAGATGTGCACTGCACTGTGCCTTACCGCGGCGAAATGCAAAGTGATAGGCACGAGCCAAGTGATCATGCAAGTCAAAGAAGTCAGAATGAAGCGGTATTGACAAATAGATGCAACAGCTTTTAAGCAGAATGTAAAGCAACAACTACATTTCATGCAGTAGGAATGCGGAGAATTATTCAATTCGCCGCTGCCTCACACTGGAGAAGATACGATACTGCTGATTCGCTCGGGTCGCACCAAATTTCAAATGAACCGTACATATAATATCATGCCTGCAAAATAGAGAAATTCAACAAGAACAATATGCCAAAAACATATATTCAATGTGATTCCTGTGATTCTGAAAGTTTGACACACGCAGTGTCGGCGAGTGGATGTATCACAATGCGAGAAAAGATAATGCGTGACAACGCATGCTCAAGCATAGAAGTATTGTACACCAAGAAATCACGCATGACAATGCAAAATGTTCATGAGAGTGCAATTTACATGCAAAACAATGCAAAACGAGCACAAATCAGGGTGCCCGTTTGTTGCGCAACAACGAGCTGGGAAACGCGGATTTCGGCGACGGCAACTCGATCGCGGCCTCTGGTTCACCTCCCGGAGAGGTCACAACATGTTAAAAAAGGATACACTCTGATTTTGATGAATAATGATGTGACACATGTCAGAAATCGTAGCTGAAGTTCCGGAGGAGCAATTCAGCGCCAGAAAGTGCACTTTTCTTGAACTTTTTCAAGTCCCGGGAACTCTGATTTTCCTCAAAATTTGCAAAGAGGTAGGGGAGGGGGTGGGGACCACCAACGGCCAGCCTATTTCCCTAGGAGAGGCCATCGGCCAGGGGAGGAAAAGAAAATGGCGGTCGGCGGAAAGGTACGGCCACCGCCAAAAGCGAGGGCATTTTGGTCATTTCGCCATTTCTATATATATGCTCCTCCATTGCCTCCAAGTCATTCCCACAGCAAAAGCTCCTTCTCTTGCTCCCTAAACCATTTTCTCCTTCAGATTCTGATTTTATACGCCTCCCATTTCCACAAGTTGTTTTCAAAATCTTCTAGTCTTAAGCACTTTGAGCCGACTAAATTCGATTTCGGGGCTTCTTCTCATTTTCACCACTTGAGGTAATTTCTCTCAATATTTGGAAGATTTTCCGGAGTTGACTTTCGTTGACTTTTCATTTCCGAGAGTTGACTTTTGTTGACTTTTTTCCAATTTTGGCTCATTTTGCTCATTTTTGCTCCTCTTGCATTTCTTGACATGGTGGGTCATTTCCTCACGGTGGAGGTTTTCCGCCACGAGATGATTTTGATATTATGACATTGCCCCGAGGGTTCGCCTTTTGTTCCCGATCGATACGCTCCAATCAGACATAGGCTTCATGGCCGTTTTCATTATTTCACCGAGTTTAACGATCGGTGCCCTAGATCTTCTTTATGAGTCGAGCAGACCTCTCTCACGAGGCACGAGAGGTATTTTACTTTACTTTCAGATTCGTGCATTTTGTACCTTTGCCATGCTTAGACACACGCTTAGCTTACGACATAGTACTCAGATCCCGAGCATGTGGCTTAGCCACTTGAATTTCATGAATACTAGGCTCGTTGAATAATTGTGAATGCACGACACACATTAGTTAGAAATTGAACACACGACTCAAACATTGATTCGCCGAACACACAGCCCGAAGTTGAAAATGAGCACACAAAGACATAATGACTCGTAATAGAACACACACCAAACTCGATTTTCAACACGCACCAGATTTGAAGCGAACACACGTTTAATCGATTAAGAGTAGAACACATTTCTAAACTCTTATTTATCAACACACAAATCAGATTTGAAGTGAACACACAATAATCGATTAAGAGTAGAACACACACCCCAAACTCGATTCATCAACACATACACCCAGATTTGAAGTGAACACACCCATCGATTAAGAGTAGAACACACAGGCCCCAAACTCGATGCATCAACACGCACCAGATTTGAAGTGAACACACACCCATCGATTAAGAGTAGAACACACACCCCAAACTCGATTCATCAACACGAGCCCAGATTTGAAGTGAACACACGTTCTAATCGATTAAGAGTAGAACACATAGCCCTAAACTCGATTTATCACGCTTCCAGATTTGAAGTGAACACACACTGACATCGATTAAGAGTAGAACACACACCCCAAACTCGATGCATCAACACAATTTCAGATTTGAAGTGAACACACACCCCATCGATTAAGAGTAGAACACACAATCCCAAACTCGATGCATCAACACACGTTCCAGATTTGAAGTGAACACACATTAATCGATTAAGAGTAGAACACACACCCCAAACTCGATGCATCAACACGCACCCAGATTTGAAGTGAACACACACCAATCGATTTTAAAATTTGAACACGCAGCCCAAATACCAAATTTATTGAACACGCAGCCCAGATTTGATGTGAACACACAGCCCACTAATTTTCTGAAATTTGAACACGCAGCCCAAATACCAAATTTACTGAACACGCAGCCCAAAACACTTCATTTGCACTCAGCTCATTTTTACTTCATTTGCTGATACATGCATTCATTCTAAATGCAGGTTGGCTCTCGCACCGTGCGAGGGTATGGCTCCACCGCCACGAGAGAGTGGTATGCTGAGCTTCCGGAAGCTGTCCGAGACTTGGTTGACTTTGCAGGATTCGGACCATTCTGCAGGGGGTTATCTCACTGTCTCATCAGTAGGATATTGTTTGCTGCTCTGGCGGAGAGATGGTGGGACACCACCAATTCTTTCCATTTTTCTGCATCGATATGACCATGACCCCACCGATTCTCACAGACTCACCGCCTAGACATAGGCGGTGGACCCATTCCCTCACGAAGATATGGGTCAAGGAGGTCTTGAATGCATCTATTGGGGGCACTCCGCCTCAGAGACGAGCTTCCGGAGGGTTCGATATACTTGGTTCTCTTCCCATTTCCGGCGCCACAGATGGAGCCTGAGTCTCCCGAGGAGGTCGAGCAGTATACCCGTGGTTTCCTCATGTTCCTCTTTGGCACCACTGCTTGTCGATAGAGGAACATGGTCGGGTCAGATCTCTTGAGTGCCCTAGTAGACCTATCACAGGTCAATCAGTATGATTGGGCGGCGCTGGCCTAGCTACCCTTTATTGTTACATGAGCGCAGTCTCTCGCACGCGGGGGGACTTACTCGGCGGCTACTGGAGAGCTTGGGAGGTACATTCCGCCTCTTGATTTACATTTTGCTCCTTATTACTTATTCATCGCACACACGGCGACTTTGCATTCTCAGATTCGCCTTTAGCACTTTGTATTCACATTCCGCGACCGCTTTCACTATGGGTATATGCATATTTCCCCACATTAGCCCTGGAGATGGAGGTGGCAGGACCTCCTATGACTCCGTTTTCATTGATGTTTGAGGGCGAGCACCTATCGAGGCCTCGAGAAACTCTCTTCTCTCTGCGACAGTACTTCGACATCGTGCGCGCGACAGAGGTATTTCAGAACTCTCAGTTCCTTTCATTTTCATCTTCGATCTACTTTGTATTTCTTGATTTCTGATTGATTTGTACACTGGTTATCCGCAGATCACCTGGCAACCCTGGGCAGTCTTTGGCGACGATCTCGAGAATCAATACCCCGGAGGGTCGACTAGTTCCCAGTATAGGTTCCTGCTCGAGGGACCAGTCGGCAAGGCTTGGTTCTGAGGAACGCTGTCAAAGGGGGTATGATTCTCAGACCTTCTCACAGGCTCTCCACCCACTATGCGGATCCGACAAAGCTATCTACTGAGGAGGTCACTAGGGACATGCAGGGCACCGATGCTTTATTACATCTCATTGAGGGGAACTGCGCCACCTATCGCCGCATATATCTGATGCCCCCCTTGACGGGAGTACGGGCTCCACCACTGAGGCCCACTGGCACACCATCTTCGAGTCGTGCCCATGCTGCAGACATCCCCTTTTCTAGCAGGGCTGGTGCATCTAGAGGTAGAGGCAGTTTGATTCCTCCGATTCCTCCGACTCTCGATCATCCTGGATGGCCAGATATGTCGACTGAGTTGACGAGTTGACAGTATGGGACTACTTCTCCGATTCCGATCCCTATAGAGCCTCCGATGCCTGGTCACAGATATGTCAGTGATCCTGACTCACCACCGGTATGTTCTACCATTTTTCATTTATCACATAGACATTTTGGCAATTGCTTATTTATTGATGAGTTGAGCTTGTGTCTGCAGCCACCTCGGGAGTACATAGACCAGATGCTCGGGGTGGTGGCCTCACTTGAGGGGATGGTCCTGCGTAGAGAGGCACAGATATCCATCATGGGCTTCCAGGTACCCTTCATCTCTCTTGCATTTATCATATTTCTGTTAACATGCTGGTTTTGAGCATTCTGCTGCACTGATAGGCTGTGTAGAACACATCTGGCACACACCCCACTCACATACTGTACTTGCACCTGCTTTTTATGTTTGAACTGATGTATTGCACTTTTCATTTTCAGATGCCTCCCGTATATGCTTCGACACGAGGTGGGCCACCCGAGCTTTCCCAGAGAAGTCGAGGTGTTAGACCTACTCGAGGTACTGGGCCCCGAGGAGCTGGGCCATCCAGGCCTTACCGAGGAGCAGGGTCGTCTCGCGGACGCAGGGCACCCATTGTCGAGGATGAGGAGGAGGAGGTCGCAAACCGTGTGTCAGAGACATCTCCTGGGGAGGGAGGCTCCGGTCTTGGTTCCGGGAGCGGAGGTGAGGCTGAGGGAGATCCGGAGGATGACAGCTCTGATCCGGATGGTGATGATGGTGCAGAGGTTATCCCGCAGAAGAGGATGAGAGGGCCTCCTCATTCCCGTTCCCGAGGATACTGATGTTATTTCCTGCTTTATTTTACCTTTTGACTAGTAGTTTGTAGCACTTTGCACATTGTTAGGCAGTTTTATTTTCTGTAAAACTTGTACCTTTATTTTGTTGTAAAAACATGATGGAATGAAACAGATTTTTGAAAAGATGTTTGTATTTGAAACTCTTAGCATCGCATCGCATCATTTTGCACAAAAATGGAATTGAATGAAAATGTGCCTCATGTATTTACCGGGTCAGGTAATGAACCGACGCAACGAATCAAAACAACTCGACTCACTAAGAAATAACAGAATCTTAGCAAGTTTACAACTCGATAAACAAAGTACAACAAAGTTAACGACTCAATAGACAAGACTTAACAAAATTGTATAACCAAAAAGTAACAATTCAAAACACAAAATGCATAATGACAAAACTTACAACTCGATAAACAAAATAACAACTCGATAAGCAAAACACAAAACGATTTCGACGGACAACTGGATAATGGAATGTATCCGAATCGATAGAAATGGAGGCCTTCGACATTCCCAATGCATGAAAGTGCCTCAAGCTTCCTCCGGGCAAAATAGGACCAACGCGAGGTCGAAAACATTTTGCATTTGGAGCACGGAGGGTGGCCTACTACTAGGATAGATGGCCGGCCGGCCACCTCTCCCGCAACCTCCAGAAATTTGACACGTGTCCTTTGAATAGTGTTTTGCCCCTCTATAAAAGCCCCACCCTTGGAACTCATTCATTTCATCACCTTTCCTCGCAAAAATGGAGGCATTTCTCACAGAAAATCTCACATCTTGGATTTCTTCTTTAGATGGCTCGGAGAAGTTGAACTTTCGAGGTTTTGGCTTGAATGCACTGTTCACGCTAGGCCGGACTCCACTACATCTTCCTTTCCTCTATGTCGTGGCAAGGTTTTGGAACCCGGTGACGCACGTCTTTAGCTTTGGCGGGCAAGAGGTATGTCCTACTTTTGAAGATTTTCAAAT
This sequence comes from Camellia lanceoleosa, assembly GCA_025200525.1. Taxonomy (NCBI): domain Eukaryota; kingdom Viridiplantae; phylum Streptophyta; class Magnoliopsida; order Ericales; family Theaceae; genus Camellia; species Camellia lanceoleosa. The sequence continues at coordinate 122,631,084 of CM045771.1, read as the reverse complement.
CTTGATGGAGTCCGAGCGAGGCGAGGAAATTCTGCCCCAGCTTAATTTTAGCTATGCCCAAACCTTAGGGCGGATGTGCGGTCTTAATGCGCATGATGCTAGATCTCTGATTGGTGATGGCATGTTGGATATCCCGAGCCCGATGCATCGATTCTCGATGCCGTGACCGCAAAGAACCACTATTGGCAAGGCTTTCGGCAAGACACCTCTCGCTTGTGCCTACTATCTCATTTTCGCTTGTCTCGGGCCCGGAGGAGCTAGCATCCGCTTGATTGAAGCCGCCAAGGCTTGAGGGATGGAAGAGCTATATCGCCATGACATTGGTCGAGACACCGATGGGCTTGGATGCTTTCACCACGGAGACAACCAGTTTATGAGTCCACTATCACAGGTGTAATGTTTCCCACCCAAGCTCACATGTATATTCACTCACATCACTCGGCCCTCGGGCTCGGTTTTTCTCACAAAACCCTCATCTTACTTTTCTCTCATCGCACATCTCTCTATTCTTTATTCTCTCATTTTTTTCATCCCTCCCCAGATATGGTTGATGGATAAATTGCAAGTTGTGGACTCTTGTCCTGCTTACTCAGCCCGTGGCTATTTCTTTCGACAACGCCTGGTTGACGCCTTTGATGAGGGATGGTGGTTTGAATGGATGTGCAACTTGTCGGCGGATCGCATTGCGTGGCGGTGTCCTTGGGTCAATCTCCCAAGAATGAGCTATAGCATGTCCCGCAGTCGGGATTCGATCGACGGCTTAACTCATCAGGTGTTCTATTTCCCATTCCGTATTCTCAAGGCCAGCCGTGATCGACTTGCTCACCGGAGGATAGAGTATCCGCCACATTTCCAGCTCGAGGCGCACACTGCTCGACAGCCGCAAAGATGGAGAGTTAGAGAGTTCGCCCTCGCCTCCTATTTTCAGCTTGCACTTTATCCGACGAGTGGGATTGGCTCAACGAAGAAGCAGTTGGGCCTAGGTTGGCATCGAGGCTTCAACTAGCTCTAGAAGGGCGCAGGACACCGACTTGACTATGCCCTGATTTATTGCTTTATTAGTACTTTCAAGTTTTCGTTATGAATGTAATAAAAAGCAACTTCAATTGTATGTAAGAGCAAAAGAACTCGCTTTTGAAATCAATGAAATTGAAGGTTGTGGTATTGAAAATTCTCCACTTTTGGTCCAAAATGGTCTTAGTTGTGAAAAGATTAATTTGAACAAAGTCAACTTTTATTAAAACTTTTCAAAACTATTTTCGATATGGATCAGAACTGGACACACCTGAGATCTGTCACTGAGATGCACAACCCCGAATCCTAGCAACTGGAAAGTTGCCCCTAGTTTGAAAAGTGCCTTGGCAATTCATAGCAACGGAAAGTTGCCCCTAGTCTGAATAACACTGTACCGGAGATCACAATAAATGCTGATGAATAGAGATGACTGAGATGATCAGAATGGACAAAGTTAATCGGGGAAAAGATTGTGACTGAACTTCAAGATGAAGCTGCCTACGTATCCCAAAGATAGGAATCAAATCTTACGTAGTTCAGGCTTAGGTTCGCTCGGGTATTTTTACTCTCCTTTTGCGCTCTAACTTTTGCCAAGGCCGCCCTTTGCGGGTTTTCAACCTTGCGAGCTCAGTTTTTATAATTTCAAATTTTTCTATTCTCTGAGTTTTGCCTAGGTCGCCCTTTCGGTTTTCGCCCAGCGAGCCTCTCAGGGTAGTATTTCTTCAACTTGTCCATATTGATCGGTTGGGAAAACTCTAAGCCATCTAGATCCATTAGAACCACAGCCCACTCGACCGATTGACTTGATGATGTAAGGACCGGTCAATTGGGTCCGAACTTGCCTCTTGGGTCGTGGATGGGAGCTCGGTTGTCCTTGAGTACCAAATCTCCTTCTTTCAAGTTCTGGACTTAACCTTCTTGTTGAAAGCCAGGCGATTCTCGTTGATAACCTTGGATGTGGTATGTTGCTTTCAACCTTCTTTCATCGAAAAGCATGAGTTCTCAAATCTCTTCGCCGCTAATCCGCTTCGGCTTATCGGCACTCTACCAATACTGTAATGACGGACCTCAATCTCAATAGGCGTAACGGCCTCCATCCCATAGACCAATGAGTACGAGTCGCCCAAAGAGAAGTTCTCGATCAAGTCCTCAGAGCCCCACAGAGCAAACGGCTTATCCGCCACCCGATAAGTTTCCACCATCTTCGTAGTATGCGCTTGATGTTCTTGTTGGCGGCCTCAACCGCCTCCGTTGGTTTGCGGCCGTAAGTAGACGACTTATGAAAAGCCACATTGTATTTCTCCAACAAATCAATCACCTCCTTCTTGAAGTGGGAACCATTGTCCAAACTATTTCATTTGGGACCCCAGCGGCGGATGATGTTGTTTCGATGAATTTTGCAACGTGAAGCTTTCAACACTGCGTAGATTGGGCCTCAACCCACTTTGTGAAATAATCTATCGCTACCAAGATGAACTCATGCCCATTCGATCCCTTCGCGTAAGGCTCGATTACATCAATTCCCCTGCATGTAAAATGGCCATGGCGAAGTCATGTTGTCTGACTTTGACGGCGGAATGTTCATGCGATTTGCATGAATTTGACATTTGTGGCATCACGACGAAACCAATACAATCCTCCTCTATAGTGGACCAAGAATAACCTTGTCTAAAGATCTTCCGTACAACATCACTCCATTCATGTGTGCACCACATTCACCCCGGACGGCTTCCATCAGCGCTTTGACTCTTCTCGCATCAACGCACGCTTATGCATTCCCATGACCTCGTTTATATAGTTTACCCCGCAGATGATGAACTGAATCGACATTCTCTCGATTGCTCTCTTGTCTCTCGCATTTACTCCGGGTATATTTCTTTCTCCAAAAGTTCCAAATGTCGTAATACCAGGTGTTCGCCCCGAACTTCATCTATGGTCGCAATCGACTCATAGCGGTACAAATTTCGATCGATGATGACCGGACGATCCGAACTCCACACGGATGTCTATCATAGATGATAGAGTTGCTAGCGAATCTGAACTTGTTGTTCTCTCTTAGTAGATGAGTAAAACTTAACTTTTCAAACCGAGGAATCAAGAAATCCAAGGTTTGGTGATACATCATCATATTTTCCTCTTTAACTTTCCGGTCTCCTTTAGCTTGAGACACAACAAGGTTCGAATCCCCAATGACATCCAAATTGCCTTGCCCCTAGTTCTAGGGTCGCTTCCAAACCAAAGAATGCACGCTTCAGATTCTCGCTTCATTATTTGAGACTTTGAACCGACTTTGAAGGCTAGAGGGATACGGAATTGTCGTGCTATCAAGAACACTCCTATCCCATACCCATGCCGATTTGACGCCTCACAAAGTACATTGTCCAAGTTTCGTCGATATGCGTAATTGATTCATCCTAAATAGGTACTCAACTACTTCATCCCCTCAACCGGTGGTCGGCAAGGAACTCGCCAACGCTTCTTTTTTTCATCGACTTGCGGCCACATATGTGAGATCAAATTCGAGAGCAACAAAGAACCAACGAGCTAGCTTACCAGAAGTTACCGGTTTCTCGAAAAGATATTTGATGGGATCTAGTCGTGAAACCAACATTACAGAGTGAGCTAACAGTAGTGCCGCACTTCCGGTAGCCCATACCGAGCTAAGCTTTTTCGAGCGTGTATATCGGGTCTCGTATTCCAGCATCTTCTTGCTTAAATAATAGATGGCTCTCTCCCCCTTATCTTCTGATTCTTGTGCAAGGATGGAGCCCTTTGTAGTCTCTGTCACTGATACGTACAAAATCAACGCTTCCTGCTCGGTGGTGATAAACGGGTGGGTTCTCAGAGATATTCTTTAATCTGTTCAAATGCAGCTTGACATCGGCCGTCCCATTGGAACTTCTTTCCTTTCTTCAGGAGGCCAAAAAGTGGTTCACAAGTCAAGGTTAGTTTTGAAATAAACCGTCTTATGAATTGCACTTTACCCAGAAAGCCTCGCACCTCCTTTTTAGTCCTTGGTGGTGGTATTTCTAAGATGGCCTTGATTTTGGAAGGGTCGACCTCGATGCCCCTTTGCGTAATCAGAAACCCCAGCATTTTTCCCGCTGTAACACCAAATGTACATTTCTGAGGGTTTAGTCGCAACCGGAATTCCCTGATCCTTTGGAAAAACTTGTGCAAGGCGGTGTAGTGGCCCTCTCTTTCCTTGGACTTGACAATCATGTCGTCCACGTACACCTCAACCTCTTTGTGGATCATATCATGTAGTATTGTGGTCGCCCGCTGATAAGTAGCTCCAGTTTTTCAACCCAAACGGCATTACACATAGCGATGTTCTACGGGTGGTGAATGCGATCTTTTTTCTATCTTCCGCGCCATCACTATCCTGGTTGTACCCCGAGAAGCCATCCATGAATGAGAGCAATGCATGCCCTCCGTGAAGTCCACTAACTCATCGATGTGCGGTAGGGAAAGTCGCCTTCTGACTAGCTCGCTCAAATCCCTAAAGTCTACACACCGAATCCTGCCATCTTTCTTGGCACCGAACAATGTTGGCCAACCAAGTCGGATATTCGAGATACCAGGGAAGCCCGGTCAATTTGCTTGGTGACCTCTTCCTTAATCTTGAGAGCCCAATCCGGCGGATCCTTCGAAGTTTCGCTGTGTCGGGCCTCGGGGTCAAGGGGGATCCGGTGCTGTACAATCTCAAGATCGATTCCAGGCATGTCTTCGTAAGACCACACGAAAACGTCTTTGAACTCTTTTAATAAAGCGACAAAGCGCCGCGTTCCTGAAGACAACGTGGACCCGATCTCGACCACCGGGTCCTCCTCAAGACTAATGTTCACGGAAATGATTTCATCCATTAATGGCTTAACAAATCTCTTGCTCTTGCTCAATTAGACGTTGTAAACCGAGGAACTTCGTCCTCGCCGTTTTGATCAAAATTTTGAAAATCAATTAATGCAATAAATTAGGGCACGTAAAAGTACTTAAACCACAGGCGCTCATTCTCATTAGGCACATCCAAATCATCCAATTCATCTGTTACAACAGACTCAAATGAAAAGGAAAAAGATGACCGACAGATCAGGCATCCGGTTGACACTTCAGAGTACAGACTCAGACTCGCCGAGCCGAATCGATTCACCACAGACTCGGTGGAATCAGATTCGCCACTACCGACCCATGTTCTTGGACAAAAATCCTCCTCGCATCGCCAAGTGAGAGAGGGCGATTGATGCATCCAAGATAGTCGCTGGTCGCTAAATTGCTTTCATCCCCAATCATGGAAACCATGAAGTTATTCCCAAGCAATCTTGGTCGATCGAAGGATCGAGAGGAGACATGCCACATACCCCATTTCCAATTTCAGGCTCTCGTGATCCACCGCCTTTATTCTCGCTCAACCTCGCTTGTTGGGTCTGGCTCGCTGCAGGCAACGCTATCCCGGATAGTTGCGGTCGAAGAAGATTTCAAACCTGCACGCCGCTTCCTCTCCGCGTTGAACCATGGCTCGAAGCCGCAAATGGAAAGTCTTCCTCCTGACAAAGCGTCCGCTCAGGTACTGGATGGGCTCGCATTAGATGAAAAGGCTTCCCACCGCTTTCGCCTCGCTCACCGGCCATTTCCTTCCCTTTCTTGCCCAATCTTTTGGTGGGCGGATAACCCAATCCAAAGGTATGTGGATTGTGTGGCACTTCGCCAACTGCGACTCTTTCCCGCCGCTTCTTCCCAATCCCATCCCGGATATGTTGTAGCTTGTTCATGAGGTAGACGGCTTGAGTCCGACATACACACCCTCATTCACGACCATAATGTTTTGCACCACCCTGCCTCACCAAAGTAAACCCTGATATGAACATGTCTTCCATGCCGTGTTCAATCTCCAAGACTGGCGTAGATATCTCCGGAGGAGGATGGATTGATGAATTCCCAAAAACAATGGCTACTCCCTTTCCATAGGGGTATTTCACCATTTGATGTAGAGTAGATGAGACGGCCTTCACCTGATGCAACCAGGGTCACCCCAAAAGCATGTTAAAGGATGCAGGGACCTCCAAGACATGAAAATCTACCTCGTGTTGTCCAGGCCCAATCTTGATTTGGATTTTTACTGTCCCCAGGACATCCCTACTTGTATTGTTGTAGGCTCTGATCACTTGAGTAGTCGGTGTGAAGTCCGTAGGCTTTAACCCAATTGCATATGCCGTTCTGGCCGGGCAGACATTGATAGCGGACCCGGTATCAACAAGTACCACCGGAATCCATTTGTCCCTGCATTCTACAGAGATGTAGAAGGGTCTGTTATGATCCACGCCCTCAGGCGGCAGCTCCTTGTCTGAAAAGGTCAATGCCGGGGAACCTCCTCCCGGAAAAACCAGCCCAACCAGCTGCTCTGGTGTAGTTTCGATGGAGAGTTTGGCCTTGTCCATAGCAGATAGGATAGCCTGTCTATGCACCCTTGAAGCCATAAGGTTCCGATGGAGATGTCTGCCAGATTTTCTTTTAACCGCTGAGCACGCCTTTCCTCAATTTGTTTCTCTCTCTCTGCTTTCTCCGCCTCTTTATCTTTCCCCGATGCCTTGGGTTGAACAAGGTGTGGGGGCTTGAAATACCGCCCACTTCTAGGCATATGGTCTACCTCTTCGAGGTACCATGTGTCATTCGTGGCCACCCGCCCAATCTTCGCCTCAGATGGGCGAGATACAAGTCGTCATCTTCCCACCACATCCCATTAGCATCTAATGTGCACTGTCTGTTCGGGCATGTTTGCGCTCTCAAGATTTTCATTCCACATGCTCACAAAGATGTCTCGCCTCGTGCTTGCAAAGACTTTCAACCTCTTCATGGTTCTTTGCTTTTCGGATCCTCTCGTAATCCCATCTCTTCTCTTGTTCCTCCAAATAATTGTTCGGTCTTCAAAATGTCTTAATCTCGAGCGAAATTCTTTGTACCGCGCCTCCCAATTCAATTCGACCTCGCCCTTCCGCCACAAATGGTACAATATCCGGATCATCCAACCACCCGACGACTTCGCCGACTCTCAGATTCGAACCTTGATTGATGCATCCCGATTCTTGGTCGTTGAAAACCGGAGGTTGGCGAAGTCCTCTTCCATCGTTGTCGATCATCCCCACCGATTCAAGTTTGTCCCCCGGATCATACACACAATTCACCTCTTCCGACGGCCCCACACTCAAATTTTAGGTTGGCTCATTGACAAGATATATCCACTCGGATCATAAGCTCTGCCAAGCTAAATTCTCGATCGCCCACCCCGACTCAACAGCTTTGCTCTCCTGAAGCCCGCCTGCTCCATTTTCGGTGGTCACCACCTTTGGCTCGAGTTGGGTTGTGGAGGTGTCCATCATGCACAAGTCGCTATCGGGAAGGATCACCTTTGGCTTGGGTAGGTGGGAGGAGTAATGTAGATACTAGGGTCGTAAGACACGTCTCGATTTGGATGAGATTGATTCTTTTGGGTGGATCTTGGTTATGTGTCGAGTGGGTTAGTTGTGACGTTGGGTCTTTGGAGGTAGAATGATGTTTTTGTCAATGAGGTCTTGAATCTCATGATGCACTGTAACATTGGTCGATCATGACCATGCCGGCCGTGGTATTTGCAATATTTGGTCATGGGAAGTGGGGAGTGGATTTGAAGGGGCCTTTCCAAGGGTTTCAGATGCCCTTTCTCGACTAGAACCCCGAGGACTTTGGACAAAGGCATATGTAGTGGGAGAAGGTTCGTTGACCTCGGATTGGTATCTTGAAGCTTGGTTCGCCTCCCAGATGCATCGAGAAAAAGGTGTGGCTGCAGGCCTTGGTTGAGGAGTGGTGGTGACCATACCGACCTCTGACTCTTGTATTGGCGAGCCACTCGGCCCGCATTGTTATTACGGTTGAATGTTCTTCGGCCGATCCGGTCTGGTCAATCAACCCTTGCTTCATAGCATCCTCAATTTGCACCCCTATATCATGTAAGTTTGCGAAGGTGGGAAGGGAACTACAATCATCTTCGTGATAAGCCTTGGTTGGAGATTGTGCACAATCATCCGGATTTGATCTTTATCGATTGGCCTTAAGGTCATCATCGATGCCTTTGCTCTCCACCGAAAGTGACAAAATCGAGAAAGTCTTTCGTTTCTCGCTTGTTGTCTCGAGATCACGGTTGTAATCTCGATCTGAGTATTATATGAATATTGTGCAACGAAGGCTTCACCAACTCATCCCAGCCTCTTGACATCATTATCCAACTTTGCATACCGTTGGCCACTCTGACGAGGTTCGCCAAACAAAGGAGAGTTTCAGAGTCCGTTAGGCCCATTGGCCGAAGATGTCCGAAAAACCAGAGATGAACCATGGGGTCCCCGGATCCATCAAAGCGATCGATCTGGGGCATCTTAAATCTGTCCGGCAATGTTACGGCCACATCAGTGTAGCCGTCTTCAATATCTGGGATGGCCTTCACCCCCTGTGATTTCTTGAAGAGCCTTTCCAACTTGCTCAATTTCAGAGCTGTCTGGTCCACCTCGAACTCGAATGGAGAGTCCGGGTGATTGGGTGTAATATTTTTGGACAGTTGCGGCAGAAGCGGGGGCGGAGCCAGCCCCGTTGGAAGACCCGTGTCCTCTTGGGTGTTTTGGAAGTTCGGCAGAGCGTTCTGTGGATTTGGGAGGGTATTCTGGGGATTTGGAGGAGCATTCTGGCCAGTAGATATTTGCTCAGGTAATGGGGCCCCGGGTGGAGGAGGAACCTGATGCGCCCCTAGTGGAGGAGGGACCTGGTGTGAAGCAGATGATTCTCATTGTAATTTGGTGATCACCAGATCTGGGCCATGACAGCTCTTTGTTTAGAAAATTCCGCCTGGCGGATAGCATCATCTTGCATTTGTTTCATGCTCTCATTCATCTGGCGATCATCGCTTCCATTGTTGGATTCTCGTTGTTCCATCTCAATAACCGCAAGTGTATCTCTATAGCGTAAAGAATCTCAACCCGATCGTTCGACACTAGAGTAGACCGCTGCATTTCCGTGATCCGTGCTCGACACACTATGCATTCTCGGCCTTCTTCTCGTGATCGGTAAAGAGTGGAACACCGATGTCCGTCAACTAGATCCCGGACGGTGAGTCGGCGACCTCGTGTCCAAATTGCTTGGGAGTATCGATCGCTCAAGCAATCGTGTTACAAATCGCCCTAGAAAAAAAAGATAATAAAGCAAAAGGAAATAAATGACCGAAAAAGCAAAGATAACAATTAATTTAAATACACACAACACACAATCAGCATACAACACGCAGCTGGATAAGCCGGAAATACATCGCCCTCAACCATCGATCACTGCTCTCAGATCATTGTTCCCTAAATCAATCGATATCCGCAGACAACCGATTCTCGTGACATCAATGATGCCCGCAGTTCGATGCCCAAACTCAATCGATACATGCATTCTCAGAGACGACTCTAACAAGCACATAGCGTATAAGTGAGAGCCAAAACACCCCTATGTTGGGGTAGGGTTTCCTGTCCTATTTTGTCAAGAGCTAAGGTTTCATTACGCACGCAATGACTTCAAACAACCTATAAACGGGTAAGCAACCCGTCCTAGTTTGGAATGGTCACTATGGATTCGAATATGCACTAGGTCGAATGGTCAAGGTTGCCCCAGAAACCGGGTTTGTGTTCCCATGTCACAGAGCCCAAAGCCGACAAATTTTATGGACATGACTTGACAAGACAAGCCTCCCAGAATCGTTCGAATGGCATATGGAAAACACGGTGTCCTAGGCGCACCAATGCAAATGCAATGCAAAGAAACACACAAGTGTAGTCAAAACCAGATATCACGAGTTCAAGTCAAGTTCTCTAACTCCCCAGCAGAGTCGCCAGAAACTGTAACAAGCCCGCGAGGGACCTCGCCATATTCGGACTCGATTTTGTCATGTTCCAAATCTTGAACCAAAGAGTCCAAATCCGCAAATCGTTTTGAGAAAAACAGATTTTTTGAAAGAAGTGCCAAACATGGATCGCTTTGCGGATAATGAGTCGCCACCTAAATATTTTAAAATGGGAAATTTAGGAAACCCTGACTCGGTGCCAAAAGGCCACGCATCCGTCATCACCAAAGTTGGCTCGGGAACTTGGGTACGATTGGGGAAGGTCACATCGTGAGTACCTCCGCTCGCCCGGTCAAAGACCGGCCTCTACTAACCATGATATCTGTTTTTTGAAAACATTGTGAGTTCTTATTCCGGTTATTAGCCTAGATTGCTATGTGATGAGCACAGCATACAAGTATAGACTGAATCGCCTGAATTGGAACTGAACATCTCATGTTTGTTTGTTTGAAAATGGTTTGATGGTGCTACCCGCAGGTAGGCTAAGATGCAGATTTGCCACCCTCAGGTGGGCTTAGAAAACATGATTTTGCCACTATCTAGTGGGCTTAAAACAAACAGTCGATGAATTGTCCCAATTTAGATAACTCAACCTCCACCCACAGGCATTCAAGGCAATTATATCACATAAGCAGTTAGCCTCATGGTAAGCATGCTATTCATGGCAACACTCACACTCATGCAAGGATGCTAAAGCATAAAACTCACCGAGTACTCCAAGCCAAAACAAAAACTCATTAGAAATCCATGCATGGACCTAAGCATACTGAAATGCCTAATGCAACACATGCAAAGATGCAAACTATAGCAGGCTCGACTATTCTAATTATGGCATGTGGAATGCTACAATAAAACACGTATTCAATTTGGAATTGAAATACAAATGCAGTTTGTATGATGCGCCGAGCCCGGTGCGTGCAAAACAGATGAATGATGCAGACATGCTGTCATACTATATGCTAATTGAAATATGCCCTATATCTAACCACCATAAGCGGATAAATAAAAGGGAGAAAGAAATGGGGGTTGGAGGACATGCATCACACTCACACACCCTTATTACAATTATATCGTTACAGAGGGTCCGAATAAATAATACAGACCCGAATAAAAGCATAGTACAGTCCGAATATTACAGTCCGAATAATATACAAAAATCCTAATTAATTTACAAATTAAATAAAGAAAGATCAGAATCGCATGCAAGCCGGGGTGCCTTGCTTCGATGAATAGTGTATGTCATCGTCGCAGCGGAAATCCATCGATGCCCCAATTAGCCTCTCGCTTGCAATTTTCTCAAATGCATGTCGACCAAAAGTTCTTGATCCTTGATTTTGCTGCAACAGAGAGCAGGAAAAGGGCATAGCAATGTATTTCACAAATATATGCATGCCTCGATCCTCGTGCCATCAATCACGCATATCGATGCATGATGGCCGAGGAGTCGGATTGCACAACTCAATATAGGATGAATGCATATGAATGCTACAATAAAACCTAACTCCATCATGGGTAATCCGGAGTGTCGGTGACTTGGGAATTGAGACCTGTTCCGTCACTCGGAGTACGAAACGCGCCTCGTTTCCCATGCCCGGGTTAACGCCTATCCCGAACACGATATGATATGCATGATATGCATGAATGCAATCTAAGATACAACCTAGTACACAATGCGGATAAAAATGAGATGCCTCGAAATGCGTGCACACGGGCACGCAAATCGAGAGAATGTATGAATGCAATGCAAATAGGCATGAATGCGATCTAATATATAATTTAGTATGCGCAATGCTGATGAAAACGAGATGCCTCAAAATGCGTGCACGCGGGCACGCAAACCGAGGCAATGATCCTAAGGTATGGAATGGCATACGCAATGCAATTAGACTTACACTAACATGAGAGAGCCTCAGCTGTACTCACATAAGAGGCCGTCGGATAAAAATGAAGTGCCTCGAAATGCGTGCACGCGGGCACGCGAACCGAGGCAATGGCATACACAATGCAATGATGGGCTTACGCCAACGTGAGAGGGCCTCAGCCACACTCACATAGGCTGCCGTCGGAGAAAAATGAAGTGCCTCGAAATGCGTGCACGCGGGCACGCGAACCGAGGCAATGGCATACACAATGCAATGATGGGCTTACGCCAACGTGAGAGGGCCTCAGCCACACTCACATAGGCCGCCGGAGAAAAAAAGTGTTTTAATGCGTGCCATGGCACGAAACCGAGACGGTGACATACAGGCATGAAATGGCATGCAAATGAAACGTGGCACATGGCATATGAAAAATGCAAATTTCAGTAGCTAAAATGATGCACAAATAGCCCCCGAATTATGACAAAATTACACCCGATGCCCAAAATGTAATGTTATGCACCTGGAACGGCCTACAGCCTTACTAAGCATGCACAATATGGACATAACATGTAAAAAAGTAGCAAGGCAGCCCCTAAACTAGCATTTTTCCAGTACAAATCATGGATAAATAACAACCACAAGTATGGTAAAAATAGCTTGCAAAAATGGAGGAAAAGAGGAGAATTACAAAGCAAGTGGTATATACAATGCTCAAACTGAAAAACACAGTTCTAAAAAATTAAAGAGGGGCCAAAAATATGCACATTTACAAGAGATGACATCCCCAATTCAGTATGTAGATAGGCTAAACATAGCATGCAAAATAATGAACCAATAAAGGCTATAACATGAGGTACCAAAAGCATGCATCAAACAACCTTGGACCCTTAACAAAACATGAAGAATGGGTCATTTTAAAACACTTTCTAAGCCTGATGAAGGTTGAAAACGGAAGCCAAGAAAGCCTAACAAAGCATGCAATTTTACGGAATCAAAGATGGTATTACATGAAGTACCAAAAGCATGCACGAAATGGCCTAAGACCCTTAACAAAACATTATGATAAGGCCAAAAAAAGGCTCTTTCCAGGCCTGATGAAGGCTGAAAACAGAAGCCAAATAAGCTTAAAGAGGCATGCACAATGGGGTCAAAGAGAGGTATAAAGAGAAGCCATGCATGGAGGCACCAAACAAGATTGGTCCCTTCTACAATGTTTTAGAGGGACCCAAAATAAGCTCAATATCAGTTTATAGCATGCTCAAAATCATATCACATATAGGCTAGACAAACCTTGCAAATTTACGGTAAATTGGAAGAATTACAAAACAAGTGCAAGATAGAAACACCAAACATGATTGAGCCCTTCTTCAATGTTGAAGAGGGGCTCAAAATGAGCCCACTAACAGTTTACATCAGGCTCGAAAATGGATCACTCATAAGCCAAATAAAGCATGCAAAATAATGGCATAAAGAGTGATATTGAAAGAGGTGTATCAAGGGGGTCTCAAATGAGGTTGAACCCTTCTTCAATTTTGAAGAGGGGCTCAAAATAAGCCTAAAATCAGTAAGGGTCGGAGCCTAAAATTGAGAGCAAGTAGGGTAAAGAATTGATTCAAAATTGTGCTAGAAAAAGGAATTAGAGTCTTACCCTTGGAGACAAGTCTTTGTTGCTTCTTGGCTTCAATTTGTTGGTCCTTAGCCTTTGAAAACCCTCCTTTGCTTCTGGAATGGAGGTGGTGATGGTGAGGCTTAGGATTGATGAAGGAATGGCCTAGAACCTTGAAGGTTTTGGAGCTTTTGGCTATGGAAATGGAGGTATTGCAAGATGAATTCTTGAGACGAATTTTTGTCTCCCTAACAAGTGAGCACCCCAGCTCCTTAAATAGACCAACAAGGATGTATAAGGGGAGGGAAATGCACCTGCTTTCCTCCCAAAATATCCTGAGGATCAAGATATTTTGAAAAACAATGACGGTAAAGTGGCCAAAAGGCAGGAAGCCAGGTGGCTTTCTTGAAGGTGGCCGGCCGGCCACCCCAACTGGTCGGCCAACCACTCTCCCTAGCCGGCCGGCCATGGCCAAAAATGGAACAGAACAATTACTGGCCGACCACCACATTTTGGTGTCCTCCCATGTGTGTAGAATAAGGCCCCAAGGTTGGAATTTGGAAACTCTGAAACAGGAGACACAACATTGAACTTGAAGGAGAGGCTCAAAAATGAAAATCACAATTACTGGCCGACCACCACTTTTTAGGGTCCTCCCATGTCCCCTCATCACAAATATATAGTCCCGGCTCGAAGAAAATATCACTAGGGTGTTCAACACTGGCCCGAAAATGAGCAAAACGGGTGCCGGAGGAGCGAAACTGGTTTTCTGGAACAATTGCTGGCCTCCCACCCTCCAGTGATCTTCTTGGTGCTAAAACAGAGGTACTTGCCAAAATTGAACAAAAACCGATGCAAAATGAATGCTCGGGGCCCAAATCACGCATTGAGGTCCCGAAAAAGGTCGCAGCACCGAAGTGGCATTCGCCACGAAGTGGTATCTGAGACCCCAGTGTTCTCAAGATGATAAAACAGAGGTCTCCGCCAAAAATGAACAAAACCGATGCAAAATGAATGCTCAGGCCCAATCACGCAGCGGGGTCCCGAAAAGGTCAGAAGCACCGAAAGTGGTGCTCGGCCACGAAGTGGGCATCAGAGGCCCCAGTGTTCCCCCGAATGATAAAACAGAGGCACTTGCCAAAAGCCGGAGAAATCCGAGATGGCAGGGCGGTCCCGAACCGAGGCACACTACCGACGGCCCAAACCGAACCGCTCCCGAATGGGCAAAATGGCCTACGGCCACGAAAAAGTAGCTCACGGCCATCGAGAGATAGCCCTCTGGGACCACTCCCTCCTCGTGAAAGAAAAACAGAGAAAACCGAGTCTGGTTCGCAAACCGAGACAAGGCAGAAGAGAGTTCTAAGTCCGAGGCAGGCGCCGCAACTCTGAGACTTCTGAACGAGCACAATATGCAACATCACCGAGCGCTCAATCGGTGACGTCTGAGTCTTAAGGTTGGTCAAAAATGAGGTGTCTACACTTATCATTTTATTTTTATTTTATTTTATTTTTTTTGGCATTTGTGGAAGGCTAAAATGGGGTTCAAATTAATAGAATGGCAGGTCTAGAGGATTATAAGTCTAGAACTAGGGGTCCAGACGTATAGGGTCAGGAAACAAGACGGAAACAAATACTCCACGAGAAGCAGACTAAGTCAAAGGCTTGTTCCTAAAATCATGGCCCAAAAACTCCTAAATAATTGCGCCAATCTAGTAAACAATCCCTAGAGAAAAAAGTTGACGTGAGGAGTAGAGGGAGACACAACTGTCCATAACAACTAGTGAGAGCAGAGTATAAAAAAATGTAGTATCCAAAGCTAAGGTACACACATTCCAACACTCCTCCTTGAACTTCTACTCACTTATTCTGCTCATTTATCTACTTGTTTACTAATTTAGGTATCGGAGAGTTTCTTGATTGTTCTCCAACCACTTCTTCATTCTTTTGTGAGTATATTTCAGATCTGAAAGAGTCCAACAATCGTTGGAGCGCCACCGCAACCTAGTGGTACAATTTTTGTCCACCACAGCATTCATTACCTAAAATTGAATAGTGTCATTAATTCAGTTCCTCGTTGCTTTCATTAGATGTGCTAGTGTCTTTACCTAAAAAAGAAAAAAAAAACCACCATATTCCCATTTTGGTTATGGTTTTCTCTTTGTTTGCTCTCACAATCTATATTTTGGTTACAAATTGCTGCCTATTCAAGGTACATATGATTTATCCATGCACATTCTTCTCTGGTTATGGTCAAAAATTCTATCTTTATATCTACTTGTTCTTCTATTCCAAAATCACGAAGTCATTAAAAATTTTAAAATGAAAAGACATGATATAATAATTATAAATGTATTGAGACATAATAATAAAAAGATTTACAAATAGAGGATTGCAAGCCCTCACTTCCTTAACTCTTTCTTTTCGTTACCACCCAATCAATTACTATATCTAATAGAGAAACATCAATATTAAATATTTAAAAAAAAATTCAAAAAATGTACTTAGATTTTAAAATTTACGTACAAGATTATGATTGGATGGAGTACCTAGAGCGTTTTGTACTGTTTTGTTTTGATTTTTTTATGTTTTTGATTTCTGGCTCCCTGGTTGGACTCTCACCAATTTTGGTTGTGCTTTGTAGATGATTTGAGTTTGCTTTTTAATGTCAAATTAGTTGGAATCATTTTGTTTTAGCTATGAGGTTTGTGCATATTGATGTTATATCTTTGCCTAGCTTGGTTCGATGATCTTATTAATAGAGTTTATTTTTTATTGATAAAAAAAGATGCAACTCTACAATAAGAAATTTCAATAAAGATATTAAATTTGAAATTATGAATAATTTTCTATATTTTTTAAGTGTATAAACTTTTCCATAGAGAAAATTTAACCCAAATTATAATATTCTCCCATTGTGTCAATTATTATTATTATTATTTTTCCCTTTACCGCAATTTTTGGACTCCATGCAAATACAGAGTAGACATTAGTGTGACTCCAATATACAAAAGTATGTCTAACTATCATGTCCAAGGATTCTCTATCCCTAAAAATTTTTATTCTCATGATTTAATTCACTCACAATTATTAAATATGTCTTGAAATTTGTGAATCTTGAAATTTTCATATGATCGAGTGATTTGATACATGGGATATAAATTTTTAAGGTCAGAAAATCCTTGCTAAACTATCATCATCATCATCACCTCCCACAATCTTCATCTTCCTAGGGATTGAAACCCACATGCACCCATGAAAGGTGTCAAAGAGCATCTTCTTTTTGTTTTGCATATAAACAGCATATCTAACTATGCTAAAGTTGCACATCTCCATGCCCATTTCAAGAATCTTTCTTGTCAGCATATCCAAAGCTATACTGCCATCACCTGTATACATTCCATGTCTCATGTCTCATTTCAAGAACAACCCAACAAACAAACAGCACCCAGGTTTTTTTGAGGAGATATTTTTTCCCTTTCTTTTCCTTAGGGAAATGGATTTGTACAATCAATTGCTTCAATCTTGGTTTGATTTCTTAATTGGACATGTCAAGATTGATTATATGTCCCAGATAGAACAACACGGCATGAAGTCCAAAGATAATTAAAAATTCTAAAAAAAAATGAAACAACAATAGAGAAACTGATTTATATTAAGTTTATACAAAAAGTGATCGCATAATCGATGATTACAATATATATGAATAGATAAGATTTTTAAAGTGAAATTGTATAAACAAATTTTGTAAAATCTTATTCATTCATATAATTTGTGTTCAGTTTTGTATTAATTTCTATAATTTAATTACTTACAGCAAATAAGTAGAAAAGAATGATCAAGAAGGCAACATTGAATATATTACAAATGCAAAGAAACCAAAAACAGTCCTAAATGAAAAGAACAAATTGCACTTGCTTGTGTTCTTATTATGTAGAAGAACAGATAAATGATGAATTACAACAAGAACAAACTCATGACAATAACTCAAATGTAACTAGAAACTTCACCCATAATATATATTAATCTAACCTTGCCATGGTGTTTGATTTTGGTTCTGCTGATCATATGAAGATGATGGTGAGTTCATATGATCAAGCCCAGCCATGTTTGGAAACCCCCTATGAGAGATTGTTCTAAGACCCAAGAAATCCCTAGTCAACCCATCATTGCCACCCCCAACACCGCTGCCTTCATTACTTCTCCTCAAATGGGTTTCCATGGCTGCTGGTTTTGAAAATGTTTCTTGAAAATGACTCTCCATTCTTGGATTCAGCATTCCATTCAAAGCCTCTTCAAAAGATGATGATCCTTCAAACCCACTTCCACAAGGCAAAGAAGAACCTACCATAGTTGCACCAACTTGTTCCATGTAACCAGAGGTGACAACAGCCTTATTCCCAAACGATGCTAAGCTTTGAGAAAACCCACTAATTTCCATTTCTTCACGTGATGACAAATCCAGACCAGAGCCAGCTGTAGATGAGGCCAATGATGTGGAAGAACAACTCATGTGATGAGCTTTGTGGGGTCTGTTGAGAATCAAACTCTCTGAAGGACAAGGTTTGCTCATTGTTACACCCATTTGTGCTGCTTTTTGCAGCAATGCTGTTGCAGACATGTGCGGGGAAGATGTGGGTTGAAAGGAGGGAAGTGACGGAGTAGTGGTTGTAGTACTAAGGCTAGTGCTAGGGTTAGGGTTTTCATTGTGGTGGATGAATGAGTGGTGGTGTTGGTGTTGGTGTTGGTCTAACCTTGAAGAGAATAATTGGGTGGAGAGGTCAATAGGTGGTGGTGCACCACCTTCACCCACCAGTGGTTGGCAGGCTAACCATGGTGGAAGCTCTGGTGGTGGCCTTATTAGGTTGTTGAAGCTTTGGTCTTGTTGTTCTCTTTTCATGAGAGGAAATGGTTGGAGAGTTGGAGGGTTGTGGAGGTGATGATTTTGGAGATGGTGGTTAAAATGGGAAGATGAAGTAATTGGTGGTTGGGAAGACGAGAGAAGTGGGTGGTTTGCTAATGTGATTGACCTTGCACTCTCTTCTGCTAATGCATCACAGAAGGCTCTATGGGTGATGAAACTGTCCCTCCTGTGATCACAACACAAAAACAAGCATAAGAAAACAAAAAGGAACAAACCATCACAATGCAGTGTTAACAGTGCCAAAAAAGTATTCTTTCTCTATCTTGTCACCTTTTGCATTTTCTTCCCTTTTTTCTTAGTAAACAAAAGATATATCAAACATATAGGTTCCTATGCTAGATACTTTGGCAATTAAAAAAAAAATGAAGTAACAACAATTCAAAATAGTAACAGTTAGAAGTGAGCATTTTGTCGAATTTTACAATTCTCACTTACACGGGACATAGATTTACTTATACTTCTATAAAAATTGTAATTAGTAAGAGTTTTTTTTGGATTAATCAATAAGTAAGAGTTGTTCTCACTAAAACACAAGGTCTTCCAAAATTTTTTTTTTAATACTTTCAATGCCTCTCTCTCTCTCTCTCTCTCTCATGCGCATACAGAAGCACAAGAAGGCACCAAAACGCAACAAGAGCCGATATATTGAACTTAAGTCAATTATAGAATAAGGAGAGATCTAAGCTTTGTTGTTGATTTGTCAACTAATTCTAGTTTTTTCTCTATAAACTTTGAGCGTTTGTTTTTATGTACCTTGAGAAAAGGGTTCCACAATCACATCTATACTCTCTGGTGCCACAAATTTTGGAGTGGGCTTTCCAATCAGACTGAACAGCATATCGCTTTGAGCACTTTTCACATTTCCACTTCTTCTCGCCGTGCTTTCTTGAAAAGTGCTTCTTGATCCCGGTGAGGTCCCCAAGGGCCCTTGAAGGGTCATGGTGCACACATGTTGGTTCTGGACACACATACACCTTCTTCTTTATCACCTCTTTGTTTGCTCTTTGCTTGAGCTTCCATGGCAAATTATGCCCTCTTCTGTGAAGCTGAAGGTTCTGATCTCTCTGAAACCCTTTATTGCAAATTTCACATATGAATCTGTTTGTTGCCATGAGGGTTTTTGGGGACAAAGCCATCACTTCTGCTTCTGGGTCTAGCTCAAAAAAACCAAGAAAAATGAACAAAAAGTTTAAAACCGACATTTGTAAATTCAAGAAAATTGAAAGTACTCAAAGAATAATGACTCTTCAAGTACTTTTGATTAAGAAATAGAGGAGTAGAAGTCGTGGAGGAAAAAAAGAAAGAAAGAAAGACCGTTTTTACCATTCATTAAAACCCACATTTTTAATTCAAGAAAATTGAAAGTATTTGAAGAATCACAATTCGTTCTTCGAGGACTTTCAATTGAGAATTAGAAAAGTTTGAACAAAGCTTGGAAAAAAAATAAAGTTAAAAAGAAATAGAGGATAGTTGTAAATTACAATTTGGTTACCTGGATTGCCTGGGAGATTTCTTTTCTTCTTCGCCAGTGGTGGTTGATTTGGCGATGCGAAAGACTGCTGTTGTGGGTACAAACTACCAACTTCGTTTCTATTGCTTGAAGAGATGCTTGCTTCGTTCGATGCGGAAGTCAAGTTTGACATATTGTCATCTAATATCAGACCATTCATCATCATCTTCTCTCTCTCTCTCTCTCTGTGGCACTAAAGTTTACTGGATTTTGTGGGCTTGGAGAGGAGGAACTCTAAGATTCATTGATGAGGCCACAGATCAACTTTTTCACAAGTGACACAGTAACAATATGTCCTCAAGATCTGAATGCAAACCCTAAATTTAGAAAGACTAACAAAAAGAGAGAAGAGATGATACCTATTAGAGAAACATTAAAAGCTTCTCTTATAGTTTCCACTGTATCTTATCCTCAGTACTGGCCTCCTTGATGATTCTTCATCCCTTTCTTCACATTTATTTCAAACCCTAGAGAATTAGAAGAACATGAGCAAAAAAAAAAAAAAAAAAAGGGAAAAAAAGCACTATGAATTTCTAAGTGAACAGCACCAAATTACCACCACCAAGCTCCTTCAAATTTGAATTTCAAACCATAGGTTTGATAATTGAAATTCAATAAAAGCCATACACATAAGTACAAATAAACCTAGACAAACCAAGTTCATGAGAGAGAGAGAGAGAGAGAGAGAGAGAGAGAGAGAGATGTGGATGAGAAGGGATCCCTCAACCATATAGGAAAAACAACAAGCTTGTTCTGACGTAGCACTTTGTCTTTTCCTCTGTACTCTTCTCAATCTTTTGCATTATTTACCTCTTTCTTTCATTGTTGTATTTGCTTTATGAATTAATGTAATTTTCAATTCCAGGAAAATGATACTCTTTTAAACATTTTGCTTATTGACACCACCACCTTTCCCTTCCACCAAAAAGACAGAAATAAAGCAACAAGTGAAAATGAGAGTGAGGCTTTTTCACAAATTCAACCCACCACCTAGTTGGAGAGAGACAGAGAGATGATTAAGAGTTGATTTATAGCCTTTTTAACATTATGGTAAAAGAGTAAAAAGTCTCTACTTTCTTCTGTGCTCCTATATATACTCACATGATTGGTTTAGTGATTAAATTCCAACAGATATGCTCATGGAAAGCTGTGTTTTTAAATGGTTCAATTTTTAGTCTTTCAGTTTTAGGTTTTTTTTTTTAAGTAATAAAATACACTAAGCATATGTTATAGAATAATTGAACTTCTGAAATGTCCAATTTTTTCTTAAAATTGTATGATGAGAGAGGGGTAAAAGAAGAATAAAGATACAGAGCTCTAATTTTGAAACTCTAAAGAGAATTTTAGTAGAGAAAAGTTAGGGATCATGAAAATTTTTTCATGAAAATGATCATGAAAGATTTATGATATTTGGATTACCTTGATTAGTGTATGGTGTTTTATTCTAAGTGTAATTCAAAGGTCACAAAACTTTCATGATTATTTTCATGAAAATTTTTTCATGATACCTAGCATTGTTGATTTTACTAATGTGGTAAGAAGTGAGATTCACATGTAATATTATGTATGTGCTTATGTTTTTTTTATTTTTTATTTTTTATTTTTATCACATCATTAGAATTTTTTAGAGTTTTAATCTATCATTATTAATAAAAGAAATAGAATTGGTCCCCAATACTCTGCCCATCCATTATCACTTTTTATTACTGTGTAATGCAAGCTTGTGTCTTTGAGAGAAAGAGAGGGAAGAAAAAAAGGGAACTAGTTGACTTTGGTCAATTCAACATGACTTCATTTTTATTTGCAAAAAGACTCTTTGCTTTCCATATGACCCTTTTTAAAAATAAAAATAAAAAATGCTATCACCAATTTATAGGTGTCACTAATAAACAATACAAATATATAATCAGATCTGAATGATTTCCATTACGTGCATAAATGGAATACAGATGTCCATCTCATTATCATTAATTAGAAAAAAATTCATATTAATATATAATAAATTTAAAGATACAGGAGAGCAAATAAAAAAAGGGACATAAATATCTCATAAGGGATGAGTCGATTATTCTACTTTATAAATTTTAATTAAATCTATTATACAATTAAATCACAAAAGAATCTGGATTCAGTCATAAATATTAGAAGATTGTTGTCAATACATGGAACAACATTTTGAAATAAGGTGAGTTTGAAATTATGAGATAACTGGTCTGACAAAAGGGCAACATGAGTTGCAGTGACTCATGTCTCCGTGCACTAAATTATATACATACATATGTATATATATATTATACTAAAGTTACTAACAAACGAAGAATGTGATGGAGCTACACTGTCTCTCTGTTTATTCTTGTCGTTCATGGGTTTGCATTTATACCCTTTAAAAAAAAAACATGGTTTAGTTGGCATTCATTTGTCTTTTTTCACGGTCTACATTATATATATTATTATCAATATCTTACAAGATGTTTTTAGACCCACATTGATATTTTACGGGTTTATTATCTCATTTCAAATTTTAAATACAGTTCACAAATTTACTCACATTGATATGATAAAAAATTTAATTTTCTATAATTAAATTGAGATTAGTACGTAATGTGTCATCTTATTGTGAGTTTAATTAAAAAATATTTTTTAAAACTTTTTATGTAATCTGTATTTACTTAAGATTGTGTTTGAATCTTTAATTTAATGAGAAATTTATAAAATAAAAACAAATTTAAAGGAAGGGAAAAATTTTCTACTTATTCACTTCTTTTTTGCCCTTTTGTTTTTATAAAATATTATCACAAATTCAAAATCCAAACACAATATTAAACTTATAAATATGCATAAATCAAACCAATAATAATACCATGTAATTAAAAGAAACTCGCAAAAAGCCAAACATTTTGAAATCTATAAACTAAATTTATTCTAAGGTGTGGCCCTACATTTAATAACAAATTTAATTTTACATAGCATATTCGAAATAGCAAAAAGTGATTCGGACAATACATAATATGAGGTCTCCTTTGGAAATTGTTTGTTTTAACATAAAAGTCAAAAAATTATTAAAAAAATTAAAAAGTTTATAACTTTTTTTTTTTTTGATAACTCAGCTGCAGCACTCACCCAATGAGAATCGAACCCGTGACCGTGCGCCTAACTTATACAAAAAAGTTAAAGATTTCACTTTTCTCTCTATTTTTTACACATTTTTCGTAAAAAATCAAAAAGTCATTCCAAACATACTAGTTTTTTTTACCTCATATTTTAGGTAAAAAAAATCAAAAAGTTACTAAAATAGCATGTTCCCAAATGAGACCTGAGTATGGATAAAATTGGAAAAAGTTAGCCAAAATCTCCCCATTACACCTTTATTTAGTGAAAATGATAACTCAATTTTATTTTGCTTCATAAACCTCCTAAGGATAGAGTAATTTTTTTTTCCTGAACAATATTGCCCATGCATATATATATATATATATATATCTTACAGAACTCTTTTGACAATGAATACTTTTATTTTATTTTATACAAGTTTTAAAATATTGTGTATTTATATTTTTGGTTGGTTCATCTAATATGTACTTTATGTTTTGTAACAAAAAAATGTTACTATGAACTAGAATAACATGTTATTGTGAACTAGAGTAACACGTTAATGTGAGATAGAGTAACATGTTACTATCAAACAGAATAACATGTTACTGTTTACGTTAATTTCGACGGTATTTTTTTTTTTTTTTTTTTTTTAAGAATTTCATAGTCAATATTGATCTTATTTAATAGATCTTGATGAGAAGATTCTAAAAATACTAATTTGCTTAAAAACTGATATCTAAATTAAAAGTTATATTATTTTAAAATTTAAAATATTAAATTATTCACTAAGTATATTTTGATAATAGTAATATGTTTTGGACATTTTTTTAAAAAAAATAAGTATTTATCCTTAATGCATTAAAGTTTTATTATGAATGGATTTTGACCAAATCTCCGATAAAATTATACAAATCCAAATATTAATGAGTTTGTATTATTTTAATTCTTTTTTGGATCTAATAAATTTTTCATGTATACATAACATTTGTTATAAATTCACATGAGAAATTGTTATAAATTCACATGAGAAATATATATATATATGATAAAATTTTAAACTATCGCCGCCCTTGAAAGCATCAATTGCCTTATGAATTGTCCATATCACATCCCTATCAATGGACCCATCTGGTCTGGGTAGCATGATGTACTCGAGAATATTTTTTTTTTTATAAAACTATATTTTAATTAATTAAATATTGTCCTCTTTTGGATTATTTTAGAAAGATAATTATAATTAATTTTTTGATAAAAAATTATTTATGAATAACTTTTTTGTGAATGAGGAAGTGAGTTATAATTTAGAAAGTGGATTATAATCCACTTTTCAAAAGGGGCCAATAAAAAATAAAATAATAATACACAAACATAATTTTTATACAAATGAAGTGATTTCTTTTGATAATTTCACTTCTAATTAAAACATCCACCACAATTGATCATTTCTGTAAAAATTATGATTTGGTTCACAATTGTATAAATCAATTTAAAAATAAATAAATTTATCCAACCGCTAAGCAGCCGAAGCAACAAGGGGAAATATTGTTTGATTCTTAACATATCAATAATAAATTATCATTTTTTCCAAAAATATATAGTTCGGATTACTGCCATGTGGTTTGGTCCGGGAAGGCTAAAAACCTAACTTTCAGTTATTTTGGACCAATTTACATCACGCCTTTGTTAATTATGTTAAATGTAAAATGAATACTCTCCCTTTTCTTTTTTTGGTATTCTCTTTATCTTTCTTTGAAGGCCAACATGAAAGTGTGGTTGCCAAAATTTAAACCCGTTAACCACACTCCTTCCGCTTATTAGAAGGTTGAGGTGGTTCAATTATTAGGCCACTTCGACGATCGCCTAAATCCCACAATAAATTTTAAATTTTTTTATTATTGTCAAAGGGTCCAACTTTTCAAAGGCTTAGTTAAATAAGACTTTATTTTGATATTTAGTCTAAAATCTCAAAAAATCTTGAGCCGCTACTAAAGTGAGTGATTTGAATATTTCCACCTACTTGTGTGTCTTATTCCCCATATTATTTATTTATATTTCTCTTTGCCACACTTTTGAGTTTCTTTGTAGTATATATGTTGTATTTGAATAATAATTGATTAGGTTTCATGATAATATCATATATTATTAATAAATAAATAAATAAGAAAAGAAAAAAAGAAGAAGGAAGAATGGATGGACCAAAATTGCTAGCCCAACCCCAAAGCAAGCATGTGTGAAAGGCCTTGTTGGGCCCTTTGGTTTGCTAGTTTTGACTTCTAAGGAATTCTCACTATGGAATTGTTTGTGAGAAATGATAATGTCACACATCAAAATGTCAGTATCAAAAACTCCTAAAATTAAAACATTATTGGTTAGTCAAGAAATATCACGTGATTATGTTCTTAATCAATCATAAATCATTATATCTTCTCATATTTCTTAATCACTCAATATAAAATCGTGAACCACACCTCCTCTACTAAGCATAATATATATAGAGTATCACGTGACATTACTCCCTGAATCAACAAAGTGAATATAAAAAAAAATTTAGTAAATATATTTAACACTGGTTTGGAAATTGATTTTATTTAGTAATTTTTTAACTTTTACAAAAAAAAAAAAAATGTAAAAAAAATGAATAAATTATTTGACAATTTATAATAATTTTTTAACTTTTTAACTAAAAACCTTACTCTGCAAACGCCTAAGAAGTTCTCGGGAGAATCTATTTACACACACACATCTCTCTCTCTACACATCCTCCACACACACCTCTCTCCAACACACTCTCTCATTAAGTGTGTGTGGAGAGAGTGTATGGTGTGTGCAAATAGCTCCTCCCGAAGTTCTCGAGGAATTCTCCTCGCAAGTGTGTCAAAATACCACAAATACCCTTATGAGAGAGAATAAATTGATACTAACAATTTGGTGAATTAACAAACAAGAATGTTGTTTTATTTTTTGTTTGGATAACCAATGGAAGAGAATGGACCACATGTATCACTGCAAGAGTTTATCAAGATTTGGCTATTGATAAAGAAGCCCAACTTTATGCATTTAACAATGGAATTCAAAAAAGTGTGAAAGCCCACTTTGTGTGTGTGTTTTTTTCATATATATATATATATATATTTATTTTATTATTTTTTTTATAAATATTTAGGATTTAAAATTTAAAGAAACAAAAAAATGCATCATGTAATGATGAGATTCAAATTCAAATATCACGTTTGATAAAAGAGTACTCATTCTTTAAACCAACCTTAGTCTTAATTTATGCATCTTTTAATTCTCTAATTTTATGATGTTGTAAAACCATAAATACTTAAAAGGTTGTTGGGGATGATCTAAATAAGTACACTTTTTGTCTTTTTATAAAAAGATGTGCAGAAAAGTAAAGAGATGATGTGATGAAAAAAAGATAAAAAGATAAAAAGTGTGTACTTGTTTAGGATATCCAAACTTGGCCTTATTTTCACACTTCATGCACTTACAAAAAAAAATCATGTGCAAGACACAAGATTCTCTAAATCTAAATGAAAATTAATATACATGTCTATTTTATTTTACATAATTTTTTCAAAAGTTATAAAATAAGAAGTTGGAATTTGATTTACTAAAATATTATTCAACATTTGCTAATAATAATAACAAATTAAATTTGAATATATTTTTAAACGTAATTAATTTTTAAACTTAGTATAATCTCAATAAATTAGTCAGCATAACACTTTAAAATTATCTAAGAAATCTAAGTTTGACTTGTACATTTAAAATTGACATGAAAATTGAACAAGTAGCTTGAACATACTTTTTTAAAGTTTATTACTTTAATTTTTTCAATTTAATTAGAATAATTTCCTAGTTGATTCAACTTTACCCATTTACAAAACCTAACTTTCCCAAGAAAAAAAATTTGAAGAAAAAATCATAACAGAACCGACCCAAAAACCAAAAAAAAAAAAAAAAAAAAAACAAAAAAACCCGCGAAGAGTGAAATTCCGTTAAAAGAGGTTTCTCTTTTAGAGAGGGAAAAGTCAAGAAAACAGAACGCACATAGCTTCTCTTCTTCATTTCGTTTCCCAAATCCAAGAAATCAAGAAAGCATCAATCTTTTCTTGAAAATTATCTATATATATACTCACACAATGCATAGGGAAGTATTCATATACACTCATTCATTCACTAGAGAGAGAGAGAGAGAGAGAGAGAGAGAGAGAGAGATATTTTGTGTTGTGGATATTTGAGAGAGAGAAAGAACAGAGAGAGTGCAGAGTGCAGAGTTACTACAGAGCATGGCGGTCGAGGAGGACGAAGGAGAGGAGAGCAGTGATTCTGAATCAAAGTCAAACCCAAAACCAGAGCCGTACAATTGGCTGGCGAATTTCCACAGGGATTTGATTGCAGGAGCGTTGATGGGAGGCGTGGTGCACACGATTACGGCCCCAATCGACAGAACGAAGGTTATATTGCAGACCCAAGAGAGCAACATCAACATAGTCGCAGAGCCTCATCGGAAGTTCAAGGGCATGGTCGATTGCATAGTCCGTACGGTCAGAGAAGAAGGCGTTCTCTCTCTCTGGAGAGGCAATGTTAGCAGTGTCCTTCGCTATTACCCCTCTGTTGCCCTCAATTTCTCTCTCAAGGTATGCTTGCATTTCAATTCCTTTGTGGGTTTGGTTCAAGAATTGTGGAATTGTGTGATTATGGAATTGTTTTTCAGTTTTAAGTTTTAATTTAATGGTTATTCATGTGTTGTGTTTGTGGGTTTGGTTCAAGAATGGTGGAAATATTTGAATTATGGAATTGCTTTGAATTTTAATTTTGAGTTTCTTGTCTATGTATATGTTGTTTGTGTTGATGGTTTTCCTTCAAAGAAATGATGTAAATGCTCCTTGTTTGTGTCTGTACGTAGTTTGATTGGAATTCATGGTGAAAGTGAGTATATGACTATTATTTTGACTTCAAGATTGAATTTCATGGTGGCTATGTGAAACCCAAGAATGGTGGAAGGGAATGTTTGATTGTGGAATTGTTTCCAGTTTTAAGTTTGAATTTAATGGTTAAGCATATGCCGTGTTTGTGGTCATGCTTCAAAGAAATGGTGGAAATGCTCTTGTTTGTGTCTGTAATTGGTTTGATTGGAATTCGAGGTGAAAATGAGTATATAGACTGTTATTTTGACGTCAAGATTGAATTTGATGGAGGTTATGTGAAACCCAATATAGGAATTGGCGTCTTTCATAATTGATCAATTTGGTGGACTTTAGTGATTGATGGATGTGAGGCCGAAACTTAATCTGTTTACAATAAATAAATGAAATATAGGAGTTCAAGACAACACATCATGAACACAACTGGCTGTGTGAATTTAGTTTTCAATCACAACTTATTGCTTTTTCCCCTACACCAGAATTTGTGTTTAATATGATGTTGTTGCAGGAGATGTGTTAGACTGCTGAGAACACCACACGAGTGGCAGCTATTGCTACATGCCATGAGGACAGTAATTAGGGTTACACTTTCAATCAAGATCCCCTTACTTTTGATCAAGATCCTTCTTGTGTGTTATTTATATCTATTTGTCTGCCGAGAGTACTGGGAAGGCTATAAATGGAAAAGGAAGATTGGAAATGCAGCAAGAATTGATTGGTAAAGAAGAACCTGGAATTGAAATAATTGCTATCTGATTTTCATTTTTTCTTATTACAAGGGGTATTAGTTTAAGAGGGTATTACCCATAATATTAAAGTTGGGTGGTTAAGTCTGAATATTTTTGATTAATTCATTTCAGTTGTTCTCTATATGGTAAAATTTTAAGAGCAGTGAGAATGCTTTGTGCATCAAAAAGTTATGCACCTAAACTTATGAATCAAATTTGCTTATGGGTAGACCAAAATGTAATTTGTTTACATGGAGGACAGCCTAAAACTAAACCCCTCTTAGGTATGATGGGTTACATCATCGATGATATATAACTTCCCGCATACTTATACTATGAATTTTAGTGGGCCTCATTGAGTGTTCAACCACAAAAAAGAGTTATGTACACTTTATTCTATTACTTTCCGTTTGTAACATGTTTGTGTTCAACTACTATACATGCATATAGTTTATATCAACCCCGCCAGATGAAAACAATATACTTTTAAAACAATAATGTACACAATAACGAAGCACATTATTAGAGTACTAGTAATCTAGATTGATTATGACAGAGCTAAGTTGTGTTTCTTAGTGTCAAAAGCAGAACAATGTACTGGCATCACATTAAGCAATACCATGTATGAAATCCGTTCATTAGTCTTATTGGAGACTTCAGTAATAGGAGGAGTCGTCATTGTTCTAGGTTGCTGAATTAGACATAGTAGTGCCATGATGTCTGAATATCTCCCCTTTCAATTTTTGGAATAGCATTTATATGGTAACACTTTCCAAAAGAGAAGTGGTTGTTCTAGCAGAAACGGCAATAGTGACTATAATAAATGATGCAATTAATTTATTCTTGGTGGTATGAAACTAGTTCCAATTAAGTGTTGATATCCCAATATTGACATGCTTATACCACTAACCAGTATCCGAACCTCTTGCTTCCTTTCAACATAGTCACTTCAAATTTCAATCAGTTGCAAAGACCCGTCAATGGAACTTGGCTAATAAACCAATTAATGAAAGGGACATAGAACTTATGTATAGAAGGTATAAATTTCCCAGAGCCAACTAAAATAAAAAAATGACTGGTATGGTTCCAATAATTCTCCTTGGCATCCTTGAGAACCTTATGGGGCAACAATAGGTCTCTTCCTCAAGAGCAAAATACACAAAACGATATTAACTTATGGTGCTCCCACAATACACCTCTGAAGTTGTATTTCAATCCCTAGCATAGAGACCATTATGTTTAGGAAAGTATTCTATTGTAGTAACACTTGCAGTTGCTGTTTCCTCCTATAACCTCTGCATGCATTAGTGTTAACTAATTTGGGCAACTGCAAAATTTGTTGTGAATGATAATACACTTTGCCAAAATGCCTCTCTCTCTCTCTCCACACACACACACACACACACACACACATATATATATATACAAGGGCTATATTTCAATAATGACACAGTAACTGCCAGTTGATATACAGATATTATTGATCTGTTGCAGTAGAATGGGAAAGGTTCTTGAAATATTGTGGGTGTTTTGGAAGTGGCTATTTTAGAGGTTTTTTTGGCCTTTTGGCTATTTTAGTTTGTGTTTGAGAAGATAGGATGGATTTTTATTTGAATTGGTGTATTGAAAAATGTGTTGAAATGATGTTTGAAGTTAAAATGACAAATTTGTCCCTAACCTCACATTTTCCAAAATTAGTCTAAAGAGGTAAAATTGTAATTTACCTACCTGTCACTGTGACAGTGGTAGGCTGTGCCTACACTGTCACAGTGACAGCCCACTGCCCGCCTATTTTTTTTTTAACTTTTGATTTAGGAGCTTTTAGGCTAAAATTGTTTTTGAGGTTACTTTAGCCCTAAAGCTAGGTTCCCAAACACCCCCATTGTGTATCAAGAAACAGTTTTGAAGGGGGCATTTATTTTTATCAAAACTCTCTCAAGCTATATGTGTGTACAATGAGGTGTTACATACTTGTATTGGGAATTACTTTTGTTTCGTGATGTGATTGCTAGCAAAGTTTTATAAAAACTTTCCTACTAATTTCAGTCTTGAAGTTCTTGTTAACACAAGCATGCCTTTATATGTACTTTATTAAAACCAGCTTTTTGGCTCCATCCAAAGTTCAAATATTTTGAAGGATTTGATAATGAGTTTATGGCCTTGACCAATTATTTCTCTTCTCAGGATCTCTATAAAAACATCTTACGAAGTGGCAACTCTCAAGAGAGCCATTTTGTGTCTGGACCATCTTCCAATTTTATCGCTGGTGGCGCAGCTGGTTGTACAACATTGGTCATCATCTACCCACTTGATATTGCACATACTCGCCTCGCTGCTGATCTTGGAAGACCTGAGGCTCGTCAGTTCCGAGGCATCTCTCATTTCCTGAGTACCATATACAAGAAAGATGGAATCCGAGGAATTTACAGGGGCCTTCCTGCATCTCTTCACGGGATGGTTATTCACCGGAGCCTTTACTTCGGAGGTTTTGATACCATAAAAGAGATGATGTCAGAAGAATCTAAACCGGAGGTGGCATTATGGAAGCGTTGGGTGGCAGCTCAGGCGGCCACAACATCTGCTGGATTGGTTTCATATCCACTGGACACAGTTAGGAGGCGGATCATGATGCAATCTGGCTTAGACCAGCCAATGTACAGAAGCACCCTTGATTGCTGGAGAAAGATCTATCAGACGGAGGGTGTGGCTTCATTTTACCACGGGGCCCTTTCAAATGCGTTTAGGAGTATTGGTGCTGCTGCCATATTGGTTTTGTATGATGAGGTGAAAAAGTTTATGAATTAGGGTGGATTGTAGAAGAAATTCTTTTCTTTTTTTTTTCATTTTTTCAATACATTGACTCAGCTAAAGGATTTAGAGTAGGATAAGGAAAGATAGAGAAACTGAAATCTTGTTGCTACACAAAGGAGGGCAATAGAGTTGATATGTGATGTGTATCTATAGATGAGGATGGCTCATTTGCCATGAACCTTTTTGAGGCTCTGGAGATTACTCCCTGATTTTTTTGTTGACAAATGGAAGTACAGAAACTAGTTGGAATTCTATTATGAATGTTGATCATCATATCATCCTTTCATAAAATTTTCTCATTCCAAGAATGAGGCAGATGTGCTTGATCCAGCATAATGGCATTGTTTTTCTGTTTACATCCCTTTTAAAACAGTGATGATTGTGTTTGTGAGACTTGTTGAAGGCTGAATGCATGCAGGCTGGTTGGAGGAACCAGACTTGTGAGTTCATGTCCGCAGTAGATTGGATGTTGGTTCCTGTTGGAGTCATACCACGGGGGGCCTGAGCCGAGGATTGGGGGATGGCACATTGCTAAGGATTCGTGAGGTGCTCTAACACAAGAAGGTACTGTTTTTTTTTTTCCTACTTCGGATGTGTTTAGTTACATAGAGAACTACAATCGCTTTTGCTTTTGAGAGGGGTCCAGTGTAGCAAATAGATCATCCTAGCTGTGCATGTGTCTGTCACATTGAAACTTGTAGTAGTTAGCAAGATTTTAACGATGTAATTCTATGGTTTCCTCATATATTCTTGTACTCCCTAATTTTCTTAGTAACCAAACAAGCTTGAAAATGTTTCTCTGCCCTATTTTGCCACCGCAGTCTAAAAATACTGCAGCGCTTGGTCTGTATTTGGTTTGACACACACTTATTTTTTTGGGCAAAAGTCAGTTATTATTAGTTCTTAGAGGGAGTTGAACCCCAACCTCTCCCTTGCAAGCACTTAAGTGACACAAAGTGCCTTTAGCATTTTAATAAGAGGCAACATAACAGAAAATACTAAAATAACAAAAAGTAGACATCAACCTGTGAAATTTCAGAGTTTTTTTTTTCCCTTTTAAAAAAACACCTGAAATTTGATGTAAAGTTAGATGTGTCATTCGTGGCCAACACAACTTGAGATAATGTAATGTAGAAAAAACAAAGAAACAAAAGACAAAAGTACTAGTTGAAACTGCTGAAAGCTTTTTTTATTCTTCTCTTTAGCTTAAATTACAAAAGCTTAAGAGGGTCTTAATCCTTTAACATCGACGTTGTTGAGAGACAAACCAGATGATTTCTAACTTGTACCAGAAACTGTTTTTCAATGCCTCTTTATTTGGGAACTGGGTTTGGATTCTGGGAAAATGGGTATGCCCGGCCTGTTTGGGTGGAACGTACCAGGCTTGGTCTGGGATGGATCGGGTTCCATCCGATGGGTTGGGCCAGGTGGGCCAAATATCTAACTGCAGATTTAATAAAGCATATCAATGTGAACAGCATGGACCTAAAGAAGCTGGCCAAATTATGTTGAATTTTTTCATAATAAAGTGCCACTACTGTGGTGTCTTATATTAGTGCATTACTTGATCTGCTTTTTAGAGCACTAATTTTCTTTCATTTACTTGATTTTCTTCCTATTTTTATGTGATCCATTTTTTAAATTTTTAAAAAAAAATAAATTTAACATGATGCAGAGTCCTTTCAAACTGTGCTATCCTATTTGACTAAATGGAAGCAATTCTTTCTTATGGTTACAGTGGATGTTTAAGCACTAAAAATTTGTAATGATGATGATGACGACGATGATGCAGCCATTAAACAATTAGATTTTTTTTGGGTGTTAAAATGAACCAATTAAGATTAGGCTTGGCCGTTGGTTTGTCACGTGGGACCAATATCTACTATTCTGTTTTTTTTGTCTCTTTAGACTTTCTGTGTGCTCAACTACCATCCACCATGTTATAATAATTGGTTTTGGTGCTAAAATGAACCAATTAAGAGTGGGATCAGCCTCTGATTTGTGTTGCGGGACCTAAATTTATCATTATTTCTGTTTTGTGTATGTTTTTTTCTTCCTGATCTGTATACTCAACCACAATCCAC
The DNA here is from genome assembly GCA_025200525.1 of Camellia lanceoleosa. Taxonomy (NCBI): domain Eukaryota; kingdom Viridiplantae; phylum Streptophyta; class Magnoliopsida; order Ericales; family Theaceae; genus Camellia; species Camellia lanceoleosa. Next base: position 122,597,622 of record CM045771.1, on the reverse strand, counting down.
AATGCTATGTTAATTGGTTTTGGTGTTAAAATGAGCCAATGAAGAGTGGCTCGGTCTCCGGTCTGTTACGTGGGGCCTATATCTACCATGGTGTCTATTTATTTATTTTTTATGAGTGCTATTATTAGCACCTTATGAATTATTTTGGACATTTCAATTTTTAGTTTTTTCTTATTACAATAATAACTTCAAATAAAATTATTAAAAATGATCTCATTAATTTTGGAACACCTCATTTCACAATTAAATCCACATACCACTCCATCATGAATAAGGGTTTATGAGAGTACTTACCTCCATCACCACCCATCCATCTTCTTCAAATCTCACCTTTAAAACTTACTCACCCTCAAGACTTTGAAAACCTTTTGCCGACAATATTCCGGCGACAACAGTAGCAACCATTTGATTACCTAGATTTTTCCAGCAATGATAATGAGTGGAAGTTTTTTTGACAACTATAACTCCATGAAATGAGAGGTAGTACAACAATAAAAGTTCAAAGGAAGTTCATAGATTTAATGGTGCTCTTCACTCAGGGGAGATTGGCATTGTAATAGTAAATTTCTTTTAAAAAAATGACAAAAAAAATAAAATTTGTTCTTCATTTTTTTGAGATAGAACTCTCGAACATATGACAGAAATTCAAGAACACAGGCCCAAATATTATTTATTTATTCGGGAATCGGTAACTGAACATTTATTATTGGTTCTGTAATCGGTAACGAACATTAATCACCAAAGAAAAGGATGAGGAGAGAGAGAGAGAGAGAGAGAGACATCAATCACACTTAGCTCTACTTTTTCTTCGTGGTTTTGGTTATGATTTTTGGAAGAGAGGTTTTTTTAGGGTGTGAGGGGTGTAAATTCAATTGAATGGATGGAATATTTTCACAAAGATAATTTTGGTATTATTTAGAAGGAGAATTTTTTTTTTAAAGGTTTCAAAATTTATAAAGGTCCAAATAAATAGAGAATCCAAAATAATAGATAGGGTGCTAATAGCACCACTCTTTTTTATATGTCCTTCGATTTTTTTTATGCTCAACCACCATCAACTATCTTATGGTAATTGATTTTGGTGCTAAATTGAGCTAATTAAGAGTGGGCTTGGCCTCCAATTTTCGATGTGGGGTCTACATTTATCATTGTGTCTATTCTGTATATGATTTTTTTTTGTGTCCTTAGACTTTCTCTGTGCTCATCCAGCATGCTATGCTAATTGGTTTTGGTGCTAAAATGAGCTAATTAAAAGTTCAATTTGCCTTCGGTTCGCCATGTGGAGCCTACATCTACTATTGTGTCAACTATATATATTAACCTTTTTTGTGTACTCAACCATCATCTACCACGCTATGCTAATTGGTTTTGGTACTAAAATGAACCAAATAAATAGTAAGTCAGCTTTTGATTTGCCACATAAGGTCTACATTTACCATCGTGTCTATTCTGTATGTGATTTTTTTGTTCTTTAAACTTTCTCATGTTGAATCACAATCCACCATGCTATGCTAATTGCCTTTTGTGCTTAAAGCAAGATTATGTAAATAATTCACTTGTTTATCTTTTAACAATGTTGAGAGTGTGCCCTCCATATTGCAATAAAAGCTGATGTGCTACTCTCTGATTGGTTGCAAAATATTTCCAGCGAGGCATTAACTAGTGATGATTCCAACTATTAAGAAGAAGAAAAAAAAAAAAAATGTAAACAATAGGTTCACACCAAACTCAGTCCAGTTAGGTAAAGCTTCAAAAAAAAACAAAAAAACTAAAGTGTGTATAATTAAAGTGAAAGCCTCATTAAGAAGCCATGGCAACCATGACTTCACCTCTAAAGATAAAGTAGTTAAAGAGGCTTTTGGAACTTTAGACAGTTTTGACACAAAGTGTGAAAACCAAACCATTCCATTAGTAAGGAACTTTTAAGTGGGGTACATGGTTTGGCCGAACTCTTAATTCTTCCCTTACTATTATTTTTGGTTCATTTGTAGAAATTTGAAAAAAGAAAGAAAAAAAAAGAAAAAAGAAGTGAAATATGAATAAAATATAATTATATTTTACGCACTTGTTTATTTTTCCTTTCTAAATTTCTGCTCAAATTCATGAATCAGTCATAACATAGAAATAATTACATAAAATATAATCCACATAAATAATTTAGAAATAAAGGGATTTATCTTGAAATGAATCATAATCTTGAATATTTTAGATTTGATTCTTTTAGTGTTGAATTTAATTTTAATTCATACATTAGGTGTAATAAAAAGCAATAAAAATTGAACTAAATTAGCTGCTCGAGGCCGGTCAAAATTTTGATTGGTGGCCTATTTTTCACATTATGATTTTTGAGACTACTATTACACGTTTTGCAATAAAACTAAAGAAAAAATTTATAAAGTACCCTCTTTCTTTATTTATTTTTGATATGTAATTTTACAAATTTTAAAACTTTGAAAATTCTTTGTAAATATCTTATTGGTACTAAATTGATACACCGACAATTAAAACTTAATATTTAATCAATTTCGAATTCTCAATTAACAAAATTAAAAAGTTTGGTTCAATATTAATTTTTATTTTATTTTCTTAATTTCAATTGAATCGAATCGATTAGAACTGTAATTTGTTGGTGACTAGTGTTGTAACCCTACCCAAAAACAATAATTAGAAAGGAGCAAAATTAAAAAAACATAAAATATACATATAACCACTCACTTACTTGTGGTTGGTAGCCTTTTTCAAAGATTCATCAATGGTAGATTCTTCTTCTGAGGTTAAGCTTTGTAACTAGATTCTAGGTGGGGCCAAGGGAAAGCTTATGCATCAAACGGCTAGATGTGAGCCACGTGTAATACCAATGAAGTTTTTATGATCTAATGTACTAGTGGTAGTTGTTGTTGTCATCACTAAGCTGTCCTTTCCAAACCCAAAGGACCCATTCACATGAATTTGTGGGGTTTGAAAGCTCCTCCCCCCACAACACGTTATGGCCTTGTCTTCTTTTTCCTTAATTGGGAAAGATCTCTCTCTCTAAAATGGGTGGTATTTAGCATACCTTGTTATTATTAACAACTTTGAAATTAATTTATTATTATTATTATTATCCCTATACAATGGTGGTGTTTAATGTAATTTATTGTAAGTTAAAAACGGATAATCAAAAATAAGAAATCAAAAGCACCTCTTCTTCAATTTTTAAATAATTAATTTTTTTTAGCTTATTTAAATTATTTCTGTTTAAAAAATTATAAGTAGAAACTACACCAAATAATTTAATACAAATTTTCAAATTAAAATAAACTGTAATCACCGCCGGTAATCAACACCAAACACCCCCAATAATACAAGTACTTTTTCCTTAATTTTTCCTTTTGGTTTTTAACACAATCTTAAGGCCTACATTCGTTTGGGTGTTTAACAATATACATTAGTGTCGTTTATTAGAAAGTGTCTTGTATATATATATATATATTTTTCTTCTCGGTAAATTATATTGGCTTATTTTAAAATTTGAATAAAATACAGTAAGTCTTATAATTTTTATATAATTACATTAAATTTTTTTAAATTTTAATTCATATGATATTTAATTTCTTTTTTATCAATAATTTATTAATTATACAAATGAAAAAACCGTGTTATCATCTATTTTACATGAAAAAAATATATATTTTACATTATTTATTTTTGTGTTTTTACCACATATGCATTACTTTCGATCCATTTAACCTTACTAGAAAGAGGGTGTTTAGCAAGAAAAATTTTAGCATTTTTTAGGCTAAAATTCACAAAAAAATAAAATAAGCTAAAATAATTAATAAGACAAAATATCACATCGAACTCATAAACATTTCATTTTTTCTCTCACAAATATTACATCTAATTACAAAAAAAATAGTCATTTTTTAAAATACAAAAATTTTAACCTACTAAAATAGTTAAAAACTAAAATAACTTACTAAAATAGCAACTTCCCAAACACTCACAAAAAAGTCAATACAATTACATCAAAATTTTATTTTCTCTTAACATCAAAATTGTATTTTCTCTCAAGGTTGAGGGAGGTTAGTGCAATTTATGCCTTTATTTATATATTTAAAAAAAAATATTTGAGGAAAGTTATAGCATCAATATAACAAAAGATTAACAGTGCATCACTCTCTCTTAACACAGACTATTTGAACATCAATATAACCCCTTTATTTTTAATCTTAAGAACACTTGTTACTAACATTTTACTTTTATACAATCTTTTTACCCGCATATCGAGATTTTAACCATTCATTACACAGATATTAGCATTTTCTTACTTTTAAACAACGCATCATGATTCTTTCTCAAAGTGGAAGAGAATCAAATTCTGTTTGGTATATAATAGATAGACAGATAGACAGTATACAAAAGTGCATTTGACTCAAGCTAGACCAGACAAATTCTGGAGCTGTGTGAGACTTAATGCTGTGTTTGGTTGAGGGATTTAAGGAGGAAATTGGAAAGGAAAATAGAAAAGGTAGGTGAAATGTGAAAAAAATAGACCTACATTTCACATAATTTCACACGCCTTTTCCCTTTCCCTTTCTAAATCCCTCTCCAAATCTCCCAACCAAACACAGCATAACGGATAGCTTAAAATTCTTCAATCTCACTTACAAGAATCATAATATATAAATATAAATCAGTGTATGCCAGTAAAGGAAAAGACAAGAAAACAAGCAGAGTTGTGAACCAAAAGATGGTCCAACAATAGTTTTGAACCTTCTACATAAGCTATTAAAGAATATTCTTCAATGGATATTCATGGTTTTTAAATAAATAAAAAAATTAGTGCTCTCTCACTTAAATTAAAAGAGAAAAAAAGAAAAAAAAGAAAAAAAAAAAAGAGAAAGAGAGATGCGTGATTGAATAACTTTGAAATAATTGGAACTACTTTCTCATACTACCTTAAATATTACACACCATGGCATCTAAGCAAGACACATGTCCAACCTAAATTAAAGCAAAAAAATTGACATGCACAATCTCTAAAATATTCTAAAAGAGTAAGCTACTTGAATATTTCATTCTTTTTTTCGTTCAAAGAAAAAAACATATTTCATTTTTCTGGGTCAACACATACAGTTGCTAAGATGAATTTTTCAAGCCTCGACAAATTGTACCCAATATTAAGAGTATGAATTTAAATTGTCACCTATGTACGAATTCGCGACTTACCTGTACATGATTAAGTAACAATACTTAAGGTGTTCTCTGAGGCCTCAACTCCATAGGGTCTAACCCCTCTATTTGGTTAGGCCTTTAGCTGGGTATTTCATCAAACCAATTCATAACTTTTCCATGGTTTTCTATTTTTCTGTAATGACCTTATTATATTTTTTTTATCAGCCAAGTACATATAATATAATGACAATAAAACTGATACAAGCTAAGATAACGCGGTAGCATTACTTCAACTTTAAACTCACACAGTTAGATTAGCATAACAATACCATTGCAGGTAGATCCATTACCAAGAATCTTATTCTCATTTCCCATATGTTTTCTCATAAAATATAGACAGTTAAATTAGCACGGTAAAACCATTGCAGAAAACATTCAAAGAAGAGAAAATCTTTTTGAAGGATCTCATTATTTAAAATAAAATGTTAAGGACTTGACTGTCAATAATCATAATAAATGTATAAAAAAAATTAAAACTTTTAATCTAACAAGTATAACTAATTCTCTCAAACATATATATATATATAAACCTTGCAAAATAGTACTAATTAATCAAATTATTCAACAATCATATACAACCCTATATATTTGCATCCAAATCCAAACTGCTCTCCTTGACACAAAAAGATTTGCAGTAAAAAACTGATCATAGCCATCCATTCACTCTATGATGGTCTTCATTCATTCACACAATCTAGGAAAATAGGCCTTTAATTATATTTTTTGTTTTTTTGGGTTTTTCCTAATAATAATAATAATAAAAATTACAATACCGCATCGTGTGGAGAAAGAGCGCCGACTTGGATGAGTTTGGGGACGAGTTGATTGCTGACGTGGAGGGCGAAGAGGCTTTCGAGGCCGCCGACGAGGGAACCGCCGATGAAGACGGCGGGGGCGGCGGAGGAGGAAGGGAGGGCGGAGATCTCGTCGTCGTCCAATTCGATGACGGTGGGGTGGACGCCGATCTTCGAGAAGAGCCGCTTCATGACGTGGCACATGCAGCAGGAGGATTTGCTGAAGATGATCACTGGATTCTCTGATATGAGCCTTTGGATCCTCATCTCTGCTGACTCGGCCACGTCGATGGCCAGAGGGGAGGTGCTGGAGGGGGTCAGCTCCAGCCGCACTCCACCGTCGGATAGCTGATGGGAGCGCCGGACTCCCTGCATCGCCGGTACTGGAATTTATAGAGAGAAAGACTGATGAGATTTAGAGAGAGAGAGAGACGTTATGTCAACGGGGAAGAAGGGAGGGGGGGAGGCAAGTGGGTTTAGAGGCGTTTTTAGTGGGATTTATAAATGAAAGCAAGAGGAGGAGGGAGGAAGAGGAAGAGTGTGATTCGTTACATCCAAAATAATAATAATAATAATAAATCTAACATGTATTACGTAATTCCTGCTATCACTACTTGTAAATGGGAAGTACTGTCCCACGCGCACTACCCCCATTGTGCTTTGGGACTTAGGTGGAGTTTGATATAGTTAAAAATTAAAAATTAAAAATTAAATGTTAAATTTTTTGAGTTGAAAAATTATTTGATAAAAATTTATGTGTTGAATTAAAAATAAATTATCTGATGTGTAAAATAAAATTTGAAATTTATTATTTTTAAATTGTATATTTTAATTTTTATATTGTGATGATGATGGTGGCGATCTAGTGACATAGTAGTGGTGATAGTGGTAGTAGGGAGGTGGCATGGCAATGGTGGTAGGAATGATAGTAGTTGTAAAATTATAGTGATATTCATGGCAATAATAATAACAGTGATGAAGGTGATGGTAGTAGTGATGGTGGTGGTGATTGCGACGGCATGATGGTGGTAATGGTAGCAGTGACATGGTAGTGGTGGTAGTGGTAGTGGCAGTGGTAGTGGTGGTGGTGATATTGGTGGTTGTGGTGGTAGGTGCGGTAGCGGTGGCGCTAGCATGGTGGTAGTGGTAGCGATGGCATGATGATTGTGGTTGTAGTGGTAGTAGTAGTGGTGGTAATGAGTTTATAAATAATGTATACTGATATTTATGTTTAATATTTATAAATTCAATAAGAATTAAGTAGTTTTATATGATTTACAATTTTTTTAAATTTTAGCCTATATTTTAAGAGGTAGTTAAATTTTTAAATAATATCAATTATTGTTCTCAAACGAGCTTAATAATAAGTCTCATATTTTGGACTTATAATCCATATAGCCTCATATTTTTTTCTTGTGATCTATTTAGTCATTTTGAATATGTAATGACTCATTTACCTGCTACATTGGGTATCACATTTGAAAAAATTACACTCGAAAATTTTTTAGTGTCATATCATACTTGCCACGTTGGAGTGTCACATTTGAAAAAAGTACACTAAAGAGTTTTTAATTTTTTTTAAAATTATCACATTATACCCGTCACGTTGAAGTATCACATGTCGCGTTTTAAGAAAGTACACTAAGAAGTTTTTAATTTTTTAAAGTGTTATATCATACTCGTCATGTTGTCACATTTGAAAAAGATATACTAATAAGTTTTTAATTTTTTTGGAGTGTCACATCACATTTGAGAAAAGTACATTAAGAAATTTTTAATTTTTTTAGAATAAAAGTTTTAGAATATCATACTATGCCCGCCACATGGTCACATTTGAGAAAAAGTACATTAAGAAATCTTTAAATTTTTTGTAGTGTCACATGGTTAGAGTGTCACATTAATACATGTTACATTGGAGTATCATATCATATTTGTCACATTAATAAAAGGGTATAACTGTCCACCAAAACACTACCAAAATAAAAAATAGGACCACACAGAAAGAAACTCTCCACTAATAGACCTCGTTTGAGAATATGCTTTTTTAGTAACTTTTTAACTTTTTGACTAAAATATGATGTAAAAAAACTAGTATGTTTGGGATGACTTTTTAAATTTTTACGAAAAGAAGTGTAAAAAGTATACAGAAAAAGGGTTCTTTGACTTTTTGGTATAAGTTGTTGATTTTTTGACTTTTTTAGTAACTTTTTGACTTTTTAACTAAAAAAATTACTTGCCAAACGAGACCTAATTGGACTTAACAGATCAATAAAAAAAATTAAAATTAATTGAAATATTTATTTGTGAAATGAGATTTATTGGTAAATAGTTTTTTTAAAAAAAGCTAAATAAAATATACCAAACTGGGCTTTTGGACAGAAATTGTTTTTTAATTTGTGAAAACAAAAATTCAATAAAAACAGTCAGAAAACAAATTATTGTGTGTTAAAAAAGTAGAGCAAGTGAACCACATGGGACAAATACAGCGAGTAGCAGAATGAATGCAAATGAGGAGAGTAATGAAGGTAGCTCGCTCGGAATTGCTGGATATTTGCCGGGAGGGTACTGGGCGTCGATCACATGCTTTGACGGTGTATTTAATGCCACCTTACGTCATCTTTAGACTTCATACGTGGAACTCCAGGGCTTGTGGGCCCCTCACCACAATCTCCCGCTCGCTGACGTAACCAAAGTGAATGAATGAAAGGGGAGAGAGAGAGAGAGAGCGGTCTCAGATGACGTCTACAAAGAAATGGAAAACTAAAGGTAAGGTTTGATTTACTTTTTAAAACTTAATTCTGTTTTTAAATTATAATTTAAATAAAATATATTAATTAAATATAATTTTAAATTATTTAAAAAAAATTTCTCTTTTTATTATCATTAGTAATTAATCAATCAATTATTTTTTTTCTCTAATCTCTCATCTTTTTTCTCACATTCTTTCATATTTTATATATCAATTAATAAAAAATAAAATTATACATCATCTTAAAACTATTTTCAAAATTCATAATTAAACAAAAATTTTCTTTTTAAATCATGATTCAAAAACTCAAACTCAAAACACAATTTCACACTTAAATCATAATTTTAAAATTAAACCAAACGAATCCTAAAAAAAAATATGATTGGTTTAAGGGGTGGTTTGGCATCCTTTAAATAATCTATTTTTTATTTTTATTTTTATCTTTTTTTCATCATATCACCTCTCTACTTTTTTGCATATCTTTTCGTAAAAACTCAAAAAGTACACTTATTTAGATCATGCAGAAAGTATTTTTTTATTTCATATTTTAGTCATTTTTTAAAAAAAATTTAGATACATCAAAAATAAAAAAATAATTAAAATATTAAAAAAAACTACTAAAAACAAACAAAAATTCGAACAAAAATATACACAGATTTTTATTCAATTTTTTTAGTGAATTTTTTAAATATTTTTAGTCAATTTATTTTATTTTTTGATACATCTTAATAAAACACATATAAAAAGAACAAAAAAATTGAAATAAATATAAAGAAAAAAACACTGAAAATAAACAAATAATCATTTAAAAATAATTTTTCAAAAATCAAACCAAACATATATTGAAATTTATATGTTTTTATTCATTATCATCTTTAAAAGAATTATTTGTAATAATGTGATGATAAGAATCACATTAATTAGTAAAAACACTTATAAACTATATTTAGTAGCGTAATATCCGTGCTATGCACAATTTTAAATAAATAATAATTAAATAATTTTAAAATTAAATAGTAAAAAAATAAAATTAATTAAATTTTAACTATTTTTATCACAATTTCACTTATGATTTTTCCCCCGCTACCATTAATGTTATATTTTAAGTTCTCAATAACAATAACATGAATCATAATGTAATTAGTAAAAATTAAACAAAAATTATGATTAATTATAAAATTACACGTTTTAATTTTTATTTTCAAGAACAAAAAATCACACCTATGATAAAATATAAATACATTATTATTTTATAAGAGTTTCCTAATTTTAATTTGCCATATATTAGATAATATCGTAAACTATATGAAACTCAATAATAATTATTATTTTTTACTAATTACATTTTTTTAGTATGCAATATAATAGTTATAATAGTAATAATTATTTTGTGAAACTCAATCTAGCAAAATTTGTTTAAATCAAAAAATTAAATAACAAAATGAAAATGACAAATAATGAATTTCCTATAACTCTTATCCTTTTATCTTTCCTGAAATTAGTATTTACCTATCAAATAACTTTTAGATTTTTTTACAATCGCTAGTTTTGGTATCTCACATTGAGCCATTTTCTTATTCTTCTCTCTCACTCACCTTTGCTTAACAGATTTTCATAGCATGTGTGTAATTTTTAAAATTATTTTATAAACCATAATACTCGTGCTATGCACGGGTTTAAATAAATAATTAAAAATTAATTTTAAAATTACATAATAACATAAAATTTATTTATAAGAAATAAATGAACTATAGTAGAATGTATTTTTTAGAAAGTGCAATAAAATTAAAAAAAAAAAATTAACAGTGAAATATAAATGCATTTTGTCTTATAAGTTTTGCAATTTAGTTTATTTTATGTCAAGATAGCCAAATCATATAATAAATTATATTTGCCAATTTATTAACTATCCATTGTCTATTTTGTAAAAGTTTAAAAATATGTCTACTTAGATATAAAATTATAATTTATCCTATGCCATAATTCACGAATATAAAAGAATAAGAGTTGGTTTGAGGATTTATAGTTAAGCTAGACATTAAAAAAGACATAATCTAATTGACTCAACATTTATCTCAATTTGGCCATGACTTAATCATTAGAGAATTGTTTTAATTTATGCATAAATATGAACCACCCAACTCATTTGTTTATTAAATTGGTGAATAAATATATGTTAATATTTTTTATAATAAAATAATAAATATATACATGTGTATACATATAGTTATTAAAAAAATTAAGCTTTGATAAAATTTTAAATTTATATTTAAAATTATTGTGGATTTATAATTGTGTTAGACACCAAAAGTGACATAATCTAATTAATTCAACATTATTATAACTTGGTCATGACCTAATTATTAGAAAATTGTCTTAGTCTATGCCTAAATATGAACCACTTAACTCATTTATTTATTAAATTTGTAAATAAATATATGTTAGTATTTTTTATAATACAATATATAAGAGTTGGCTTAGGAATTTATAATTGTGTACTAGACACTAAAAGTGACATAATCTAATTGACTCAACATTTATTTCAACTTGGTCATGACCTAATCATTAGATAATTGTCTTAATTTATTCCCAAACATGAACCGCTTAACTCATTTATTTATTAAATTGGTGAATAAATATATGTTAGTATTTTTTATAATAAAATAATAAATACATACATGTTTATGCATAGTTATTAAAAAAAGGATAAATTACACTCACATCCCTTGAGGTTTTTGACAAATACAGGGACCTCCCCTGTGGTTGAAATAATTACATAAACCTCATCTATTTTACCTGACATTCTCCAAATTCTCCCATGTTGTAACTTCTGTTAGCACAAGTAACAAAAAATGCTGAGGTCATCAAAGACAATCCAAAAAATGCCAATAATGCCCTCAGGGCTCTTGAACCTAGATATATATATACCCAAGGCAATATCTCATCTTTAGAACCAAATACAACTCATAGAACTGAAAGTAAATAAAGTAGAAGACATAGCTCCACAACCAAGCACAACACAGCTCCACAACCAAGCACAACACAGGTATGCTACCATTTACATTCACATTCACATTAAGTAATTATTTTTTTAAAAAAAACATCAAGTCCACAGTCAACAATCCAACACAATATATAAGTATGATGCAGTTTTTTGACTATATATCATTCCATTCCATTTCCAAAATATAAATGCAAACACCAAGTGTACATTATACATCATTCCAATACATTCCATTACATTTTGTACTAGCTGTTATGTCCACTACAAAAATACAAAAAGTGGAACATTGGCTTCATGGTCTATGCTTACTATTTCATTTCCAATACAAAAATACAAAAAGTGGAATATGATCTCCACTAACTGTGCACTAAAGCAATATGTATTATATACCATAAAGTTATGATAAGTACTTGTACCAAAAACATCATCATCATCATAGCTAATTCATCTACAAGAAACAATGAAACAAATAAAAAGAACCACTGTTGGATTCATGTTATGTGGAAATTTTTTTTACATGTGTATGCTAAAGTAATGTAATAGGAAGATTAAACATATATGAAAAACTTACACTTAAACATGCTTGGCATTGGCCTTGCCTTTGTCTCTTCCAATTGATTTTTCTCTCCCAGTTGAAGTGCCCCTCCCAGATGAAGTGCCTTTTCTAGATGAACTGCCTCTTCCAAATGAATTGCCCCTTCCAACTGAATTGCCTTTCATAGAACCTTTGCCCCTATTAGCAGTGGTGTCATTGCCCCTATCAACAGTGGTGTCATTGCCCCTACCACTAGTTCTGCCACTGCCACTAGCTTCACCCCTTACTGGATCTCTTTGGCAGGTTCTTCTATTGTGTCCAAATTGCATGCACCATTTGCATCTCATGGTACTAGATCTCTTGCTTTGACTTTTTTTAGTTTGAGGCTCATAAGCAGTCCTCTTCCTAGCATTCCTTAGCCTTCGTAGCAATCTTTTTAGAGGTGAAGGTTGTAAAGGGTCCTCTGGTATGAGTGTCCATATGGTATGGTCTAAGATGGGATGTATTATCCCACTATTAGCTGTCAAGTAAGTTTTATAGTAGTATTGTGACACCCTAAATTTTCAATTAATACTACAACCAATCACGATAATAATAATAATAATAATAATAATAATAATAATAGTAAAATAAAATAATTAATTTTATAATAGTATGCAATAAAAGGGTAATTTAATTAGGGGTTACAAAACAAAGTGATATAAATCTAAGTATAAAGCAATATATATATATATATATATTTTTAAGATAAATATTAGGGGAATTGACTGGTAAATTCCCTTTTTTGAACTTATGGTGTGGATGGTCCCGAATGTTTTCTTATGTACCATTTGGTCCTCATGTACATTGAATGGCTATAATACCATTAAGTTCAAACCCGTGTAGCGGTGTCACTAACATAATGGATGAATGTGGTTGGGTGACGTGGGTTGTGACGTGAACACAAATAATTTGACACATTTTTTTGTTTTTTTTGTGACGTGGGTTATGACATGAACACAAGTAATTTTACACTTTTTTTTTTTTTTTGGTGACGTGGATTATGTCACGTTTCTGCTTTCCATCAGTTTGACCTTTTGTTTTCCAATTGCCATTTGTGACGAATCGACGTGAACCTCACCGATTCTTGTTCTCAATCTCACCGATTCTGGTACTGTGGTTCCTCACCGATTCACAGTTCTGGTTCTCAATCTCAATTCTGGTTCCACAGTTGTGGTTCCACACTGGTTCCACAGTTCTGGTTCCATACATACTCACATAACAAGAACAAACAAATTAATAGAAATCACAAAAATTAAATAAATCACATATCAAGAAAACACAGTCCAGATCCATGTGTATATCCATAACCATATTTATATGAAAACTGATGAACATCAGAAGATGCTTCACTAATCTCACATCATCCCTTTGGATCATGTGACAGGAACATACCGACTTCGAATTGAATCAAACCCTATCAATTCTTCCATGTTTTTGTATATGATTCTCTCACTCATCATTTCTCACTCCTTCGTCTCTCTCTCTCTCTCTCTCTCTTCACATCAGTTATCAGCTACATCAATGGCGACCGCGACCACGACCCCGATCCCGATCCTGCAGAAAGAGGAAAACCATAGTAAAACCCCTGACCCAGAACAACTACAGGACCAACCACCCTCAGATCCTCCTAGCAACGACGCTTCGATCGACGAATCTAAGACCATCGAAGACTCCTCTATCACTGAAGCTTCAACCGACGTCAAGAACAATGACGAAAACGATGTTTCCGATACCAAGAAGAAGATCCGCAGGACCGACGTGGTACACCGACTTGGTACAACGTGGTATTACATATAAAAAAAAACATGGATCTAAATTACCAAATGTGGATTAGAAACGTATCCCAATATACCAAACGTGGATCAGAAACGAATTACCCAAAAACATGGATCCGAATTACCAAATGTGGATCAGAAACGTATCCCACAAAATCTGCATTCAATTCCAATATACATCTGTAAAGAAAAAATAAAAGAGGGTCAAACCCGTCCACACACACATCACATAAATTTAAAACGGGACCTAGTTGTCCACAAAACGTACCAAACAGGACTTGTCAATCCAAGAGAATGAATGTGGGACTAGATAGAGTAATAGATTGGTAAATAGGACTTTCTGATAATTTCCCCTAAATATTAATCTTAATGGATAAAAACAATTTGAGATCATGGATAAGGATTTGGGACCAACGTGTCTTAGTAGGGCAATACCACTTGGCACATCTAGTAATTGAGGGAAGTGAGTCAGGAAGGGTAATAATGAAATAGGGTAAATCACCATTACCATCGGCTATATAAAGAGCACAAGAGTAATCATCGGAGCAACAAAAAAAAAAAAATATATATATATATATAACATAGGTGACGCAAACAGTTAGGGCGGAGGGAAATCAAGAGTAAGAAAATAAAGGTTAAGAGTCAATATTAAGGTGAGTTATATTATACCTTGAGTCACCATGTAGACACCCCATTTTTGACCAACCTTAAAACTCAGATGTCACCGATTGAGCACTTGGTGATGTTGCATATCGTGCTCGTTCAGAAGTTTCAGAGTCTCGGCTACGAGCCTTGCCTCCGGACTTCCGAGCTTTTCTGTGCTTTGTCTCGGTTTGCGAACCAGACTCTGTTTTCTATGTTTTCTCTTCCCAAAGGGAGGGAGAGGTCTCGTAGATCATCTCTCAGTGGCCGTAGGCTACGTTTCGTGGTCGTAGGCCATTTTTCCCATTTCGGAGCCTGGTTCCTGGTTTTCGGAGCCATCAGGCCGAGTGCCTCGGTTCGGGACCGCCTAACCACCTCCATTTACTCCGGTTTTTGGCATGCATCTTATTTACTCCCTTTTGAGGGACACTGTGGTCTGAGAGACCAACTTCGTGGTCGAACACCACTCCCGGTGCCTAATCGGTTTTGGGGCCTGGATCAGCGTTTTGACCCCGAACCTTCATTTTGCATCGGTTTGGGTTCATTTTTGGCAGGGACCTCTGTTTCATTGTTAGAAAGGTGGTAGAGGGGTGGGAGGCCAGTAATTGTTCTGATAACTAGTTTTATTCCTCAATCAGCCTCCGTCGCCCGTTTTTCTCACTTGAAAGCCAATGTTGACCGCCCTAAAGCCACTTTTTCTTGCCCTAAACCACATATTTGTGTTGTAGACACTTGGGAGGCCACCAATATCATATGGCTGGCCAGTAATTGTGTGTGACCTTTTTGAACCCCTCCAAAAAGTGGCCTTTTCTCTTTCCTGGTTCACTGTCTCCAGTTTTTGACCACATGGCTGTGTTGAGCACACATGGGAGGCCACCAATTTGTGGTGGCCGGCCATTAATCCAACTTGGACCTTTTGACCCTTGGTCGGCCGGCCATGGGGAGAACCGGCCAGCCATCTAAACCCTAGCAAACTGGCCGGCCATGATCCTCAGGGTTAGTACATTACAAATATGCCATTCTTTTCCTCCCAGATTTTGTATCCGGGGGGCCAACTTTTGGGGGGAAACTTGAATTGTTTTCCCCCTCTTTCTCCCCCTCTTTTGCCTATATAAACAGCCCCCAGCCCTTGTCTTGAGGGTTAGAAAAATTTGCTTTGAGCCTCTTATATTGGAGTCCTCTCTCTTTACACTTCAAACCTCCAAACCTCCAAATTCTATACCCATTTCTACACCACCACCTAGCACCACACCACCACTCCATTCTAGCAGCTTGGAGGACCTTTTCAGAGCTTAGGAGGCACCACTTCTCAAGCCAAAAAGCTGTCAAAGATTAGGCTACAAGGGTAAGCACATTTCTCCTCTTTTTTGGCCTTATTTTGCTCAATATATTAGCCTTTCTTTCTTGCACTTTTGGGCTCCGACCCTAACTGAAAATAGCATTTTTTTGAGCTCTTTTTCATGTTTGTTTAAAGGCCTCTCACTGTTTGAGGCTTCCTTTTTGCACTTGCTTCTTTACCTCTCTTGTATGCCTACTTCTTGTATAGTATTTTTGGCCTATGTGTAAACTGTTTTGAGGCATGTTTTAAACTGTAAAGTGGCTTATTTTGATCCCTTCTTCAACATTGTTGAAGGGCTCATCACTGTTTGAGGCCTCCATCTGTCACTTTCCTTTATATCCCTCTTTTGGCCTTATTTTTGCATGATTTGTTATCCTCTTGTGCTTCTATTTTTGGGCTCTGGTCTGAACTATAAATGGCCTTATTTTGACCCCCTATTCATGTTTTATTAAGGGTCTTTTACTATTTGAGGCATCCTTTTTGTTCTTTGTGTTATAACTCTCTTTTTGGCCTTATCTTGCATAGTATTTTGAGCATGCTTGTGCACTGTTTTGGGTTTGGTCATCAACTGTAAAATGCCATGTTTTGGGCCTATCTTCAACATTGGTGAAGAGCCCTCATCTGTTTGGGTCCGGAAGCCATCACTTCCTTCTTTGTCCCTCTTTTGGCCCATTTCTTGCATGAGAGTTTAGCCATACTTGTGCTTGTTTTCGTGATTTTTTGTAAACTGTAAAATACCATATTTTGGGCCCCTCTTCAAAATTGTAGAAGGCCCCTTTTTTTTTTGAGGTCAGTAGCTGCTACTTGCTTCATTATCTCGCTTTCGGGGCCATTTTTGCATGCTAGCTTAGCCCCATTTATGTTTACTGTTTGGCCTTGCTTAAAACTGTAAATATGCTTGTTTTGGGGCTGTCTTGATTCTTTCTTCATACTTCATGTTCAAATAATGCATGCATTGCATAGCCATAGGTCATTCCATGCGCCTAATTTCATGTTTCGAGATTCATTTCATGCATCGGGTGTCATTTTGCCATATTTCGGGGCTGTTTTACATCACTTATTGCCTCTGAAATTTGCATGCTAGTATGCCATATTCCATGCCTTGCCATGTCTTGTTAGAGTGGCATTTCGTGCCTTAGGGTCGGTCCTCGGTTTGCGTACACATGTGCACGCATTTCAAGTGTCTCATTTTCATCTAATGGACTCTTATGTGAGTGTGGCTGAGGTCCACTTGTGTTAGTGTAAGTCCATATCGCATTGTGTATGTCATTTCATTTCATAGCATTGTGTATGCTAGGTTGTATGTTAGCGCATTGTGTATGCCATGTTACCTCGTGCATCGTGTATGCCATTTCGTAGCATTGTGCATATTAGGTTGTATATTAGTTGCATCCATGCATGTCATGCATATTGCATTGTGTTCGGGATAGGAGTTAGCCCGAGCACGGGAAACGAGGGACATTTCGTACTCCGAGTGACGAAACGTGTCTCAATTCCCCAGTAACCGACACTCCGGATTATCCATAGGTCTTGTTGTGTTTTCATGTGCATTCATTTCATATCGAGTTG
Source organism: Camellia lanceoleosa (assembly GCA_025200525.1). NCBI lineage: Eukaryota > Viridiplantae > Streptophyta > Magnoliopsida > Ericales > Theaceae > Camellia > Camellia lanceoleosa. The sequence goes on along the minus strand of CM045771.1, from coordinate 122,579,956 downwards.
TGCAATTCGACTCCTCGGCCATCATGCATTAAGATGCGTGATTGGTGGCACGAGGATCGAGGCATGCATACATTTGTGAAAATACATTGCCATGCCCCTTTCCTGCTCTCTGTTGCAGCAAATAAAAAATCAGCAGTCTTCCAGGACTTGGTGCGCTTTCCAAAAATTATTGCAAAACAGAGGCTAATTGGGGCATCACAGTGGATTTCCGCGCAAAGGCAACTCGAATATTCATCATTCATTATCTGAGAAAGAGTCAAGGCAGTCCCTGGCTTGCACGCCAGTTTGTTGTTTTCTTCGTTAATTTTGTTAATTAATTAGGAATTTGTACATATCTTGGACTGTATTATTTATTTGGACTGTACTATTTGGGACTGTATATTATTTATTCGGACCCTCTGTGCAAGGGCATAATTGTAATAAGTGTGCATGTGTGTGATGTATGTCTTCCAACCCCACGTCTTTCTTCCCTTTTATTTACCTGCTTATGATGGTTAGATTAGGGCATGTTTCAATTAGCATACAGTATGATAGCATGTTGCATTCATTCATCTGTTTTGCATGCACCGGGCTTGACGCATCATACTAACTGCATTTATATTTCAATTCCAAGTTGAGTACTTGTTACTTGTTGCATCTCATATGCCATGTTTAGAATAGCCGAGCCTGCTATAGTCGCATTTTTGCATGTGTTGCATTAGGCATTTCTGTATACTTAGGATTCATGCATGGATTTCTAATCGGTTTCTATTTTGGCTTGGAGTACTCGGTGAGTTTTATGTTTTAGCATCCTTGCATGCGTATGAGTGTTGCCATGAATAGCATGCTTACCATGAGCCTAACTGCTTATGTGATATAACTGCCTGAATGCCTGTGGGTGAAGGTTGGGTTATTTGGATTGGAACAATTCATCAAATGTTTGTCTTAAGCCCACTAGATAGTGGCAAAACCATTGTTTTCTAAGCCCACCCGAGGGTGGCAAAATCCGCATTTTTAGCCTACTTGCGAGTATCAAACCATTTTCGAAAACAATCATGAAGTGTTTTGTTCTAATTCAGGTGACTCAGTCTATACTTGTATGCTGTGCGCATTATATAGTAGATCTAGGCTAATAACCGGAATAAGAACGCACAATGTTTTCAAAATTAGATATCATGGTTAGTAGAGGCCGGTCTTTGACCGGGCGAGCGGGGGTGCTCACGAAGTGACCTTCCCCAATCGTACCCAAGTTCCTGAGTCGAGGCAACTTTGGTGATGATGGACACGTGGCCTTAGGCAACGAGTCAGGGTTTCCTAAATTTCTCAAAAATAAAATATTTAGGTGGCGACTCTGTATCTGGCAAAGCAGTCCATGTTTGACACTTCTTTAAAAAAAATCTGTTTTCTCAAAACGATTTGTCGGATTTGGACTCTTTGGTTCAAGATTAAGAACCGTGACACAAAATTGAGTCCAAGCTATAGTGAGGTCTCCCGCGGGCTTGTTACACACCATAATATATTTTACGTATATTTTGAATTACCATAATTTATTCTATACAAGTTATGTTTTATAACTTATTTTCTGAACTCCATTTACTTAAATTGAAACCCATGGATATGTTTGTTTAAATTTTAGAAATTATTTGACAATGATTTTGTAAACAATTATGTTTTGTAAGTACCACCACGGGAGTTCCATGCCTTGGGGGACTTAAATAACTATTGGCCTCTGTTTGGCCACTTTGTGGTCCTCTGTTTGTCATGGATCCTTTGACCTCTATTCTGACTGTCACTCTTGTGACCTCTGTTCTGTTCTGTTCCGTGGTTATAGTTATTTATTTACATAATTTCAGTATTTCAGTTTTTGCCACTTAAATAATTTGTTTATGCAAACTAAGTTATGTAAATGCTTTAACTTAACTAACTATCCTTGGTTATTTTGTAATCCCTATACTCTTGGCATAATATTTCTTACTCTGTTGTGTGCTTATAGCTGTTACCCTTTCAGGTGATGAGATGTAAGGAAGACCTATAACCTCATGTAATGGAACCCACACAAGAATTTGATGCTGATCTGTTATTTTGTTTTTTTCTAAAGGCCGATCACTGCATAATAAAATAATAAAAGCCCTATAGATGTATTTTCTTTTATCAAAATAGTAGAATAGAGTTAATTTTCTATTTAATTATTTTCTTATTTCTATTTTACCTCCGCCTGTGCCATTTAATTTATCAAGATTAGAATTAATTAGTAAGTTGCGATTCCATCCCTAAGCCCCTGGGATTGGGTCGTGACAAGTATGAGTGGACAAAATCTTCTAAGGTCAATCTACTATGAGAAATTGCAACCACAGCATGTTTGTATGGGACCCTAGAAATTTCCTACTCTCTACATACACAAGTCATCATGCCAAGACGGACAATGTGATTCACCCCTTCATTATCCTTCACCTCATACTCATGACCTCCTGCATACTCTACTCTACAATATCTTGACCATTGCAGCGTGACCTGAAGTTGTTTCTTAATGTTCAAAGTAACATTAAACTTCCATTGTAGAGCCTTATGATATCTCATGTGCAACTTACCCATCAACTTGTACCTTATGTTCTCCAACATGGTTAAAATAGGCTGTCATCTTATATTTCCCAACCAATTGTTGAAGGACTCTGTCATGTTATTTGTGATGTGATCAGTCCTTATTCTAGCATCAAATGCATGCCTAGCCCTTCCTTCAACTGGCATTTTTTACAACCACATGAAAGCATCTTTTGATATATCCTTAATGGCTTGCATAGTCTACTCATACTCCCTCTGATTATATGCCCTTGCTGCCTTCCAGAATTGCCTCCTCAACATCAATCCAGGAAATTTTGCACTAAAATTGTTGAATAAATGCATGCAACATCTTCTATGAGTAGCCTTTGATATAATGTCACTCACAATCTTGTCAAGGCCCTATACACACAAGCAATAAAACATTTGTAACCATTACAAGTATAAAATTAGAGGATAATGCATTATGTAAATAAATTAGTTGTTGAACAAATAAGTAAATTACCTTTTGCCGATTAGACATGATGGTCCATGGCCTAGACGGCAATGCATCTTCTATGATTGTTCTCAAGTTCTCCAAAAAGAATGTCCATTTGTCCTTACATTCACCCTCCATTACTACAAATGCCAATGGAAACAACCCATTATTTTCATCTAAGGTAACTGTTGAAATTAACACTCCATCATAGGGACCCTTCAAGTGACTACCATCCACCCTTATAAAGGGCCTACATCCATCAATAAAACCTTTTTTCATTGCCTCAAATGATATGAAGATTCTTTGGAACAATGGATACTATTAAGGTCTGGTTATTCTCCATCTTCTGAGACTGGGGTAGGAGACATCTCATAATTTATGACAGCTAAGCTACCCGGGTTTGTTTTCTTAATTTCCTCAACATATGTTGGCAACAACACATACTGGCTCCCATGATCACCCTTTAGCTCCTCCTTGCACTTCTTTTTGGCTCTATATAATTGCATTCTTGAGGCCTCAATCTCATAAAGTTTGTTAAGCTGCACTTGCATAGTGTTTAACCCTATATATGGATTCTCATTAAAACTATCAACTAATTTCTTGACAATCCAAGTTGATGTTGCTTCACTATTTTGGTTCATCCTACTACATGTGTGATTAGGTTCCAAGGTTTTGATCTAGTAAGTGATCTTATCTGGAAGAGGAGATGCATGAATCCTCCAAGGACATCCCTCAGCAGCAGAATGGGCTATCACTCTAGCTTTCTCATTTTTGTCCCTCACTATCTTGAAACCAGTCTGCACTGTATAATCCCTCAATGTAGCTCTGAACCTATGCACATCTGGAAAAATCATTCTCTTTTCTAATACCACTTATTCTTCTTGATTGAAATACGGTTCTTTTCCACTGTAGGTACTATCAAATTGGTTGCCTGGATATGCCATCTCTTCATTATCCATCCATTCTACTTTACCATCAAATTCATCATCACTGCTAGAATATCTTACTTCATCATCACCAAATTGGTAATCACTAAGTACATTATTGTCATCTTCATTTGACTCCTCAATACCCTTATCACTCAAACTCTCAGTGTCATTTGATTCATGTTCATCATCAACAGTTGCATTCCAATCTCTATCCTCATCACTAAACCCATAGACATTATCATTATTCTAAGAAAATTAAGAAGAAAACTGTTTTTTTTTATAGTAAATTGACAAAACCAAATCCCCACTTTCATAACAAGCATAAATAAAAGTTCATATAATATAAGCATAATTGCATAAATTAAAAAATTATAACAAAAAGAAGACATAAATTTTTTTTGTTACCGAACATGAAAAAAAAAATGGCTTGGTCGGTTGACCGGTCGGACGTCTGGCAGGACATCTCCACGGACGACCGGTCACCCAACATCTCCCAACTAAACTGCTTATCCCTTCATAAAGGCATACAAATCTGAAAGAGATTACAAATTCGAAAGGGACTACAAATCCAGAGTTTCAAAATCAAAACAAACATGAGCTAGATGGCTGTTACTCCAAAAAACAAATAGGATGAAGTATGAAAGAACTGGACTGCTACTCCAGAAAACAAATGGAGACGAAGTATAAAAGGTTTGAAATCTTACCTAGAAGCCCTAAAACCAACTTCTCACCGATCAATCTCTTTCATATTTTGCACTGGTAATGATGATCGAACCAAAATCTCAACCTTATTCGTCGTTTGTTCACACCGATCGATCTTCTTCAAACATTTCATCTCTCTCTCTCTCTCTCTCTCTTCTTTCTTCCACCAATTCCATCAAAATCAGAATAGATAGTGAACTAGGGATTTAGGTTACAAAGGTTATTATCGCCTTTTTGTGCTCCAAAGCAAGGGTAATAAGGTCATTTCGTTTATGTAAGTAACATCGTTTGTGCGGATTTGACAAAATGGAAGAATCTTGACAATGTCAGGTAAAGCATAGAAGGTTTGTGTAATTTTCAATCCACATGGGAGGTCCCTGTATTTGTCAGAAACCTCAGGGGAGGTGAGTGTAATTTACCCTTAAAAAAAATTAAAACTTTGATAAAATTTTAAATTTATATTTAAAATTATTGAAGATTTATAGTTGTGTTAGACACTAAAAGTGACATAATCTAATTGACTCAATATTTATATCAACTTGACCATGTCCTAATTATGAAAGAATTGTCTTCATCTGTGACACCCTAATTGGTTAATTAATTTACAAAAAAATAAAAAAATAAAAATAATAATAAATAAATAAAATAAAATAAAATAAAAATAAAAATACTCGAAAAACATTTAAATGACGTGTGCTAAAATGTAATCTAATTGTTTAATTATTATGTTAGAATTTGGGCCAAACATAAATAAATAAATAAATAAATAAATAAACTAATTAAACTTATCCATTTGGGATAAGTTCATATCTCATATCTGAGGGATACCTCCTACGCATCATAATGACTTAGCTTAGGCAACATGTCGCCCTATGTACTTGCTGAGCAAGTATGAGGCTTAGTGTAAATAGGGGAGTTGAGGTGAATAGGAAATCAAGGAAAACAAAAAAACACAAAACAAATATAATCGGGGGAAAGAATCAGCACGCGGTGAAGGGAAGCACGAATAAGAGTTACTATTTAAGTGAGTGATGTTATACCTTAAGCCACCATAATATGTTTTATATATGTCTTGAGTTACCATAATATATTTTACGAATGTTTTGAGTTATCACAAATTTCTTTTATATAAATTATGTTTTATGGTTATGTTGTTTTAATAATGTAGATTATTTTCTAAACTTTATTTGTTTAAATTGAAACCCATGGATATGTTTGTTCAAATTTTAGAAAATATTTGACAATGATTTTATAAACATTTGTTTTGAATAAGTACCACCACGGAGGTCACATGTCTTAGGGGACTTAAATAATTACTAGCCCTCTGAATTGTCACTTTTTTGACCCTCTGACAGTCCTATGTCTTGGGGGACTTAAATAACCTTTGGCCCTCTAATTAGTCACTTCGTGATCTTCTGTTTGTCATGGATCCATTGACCCTCTGTTCTGTTTTGTACCGTGGTTATGATTATTTTGTTTATAAAATTTTGTGCTATATAATAATCAAACTATTCATCTTTCGCCTAAATAATTATCCTTGGTGATTTTATACCCTCATGCTCTCAGTATAATATTTTTCACTCTGCCATGTGCTTATAGTTGTTAAAACCCCTTTCAGGTGAAGAAATTTAAAGAATGATGGTTTTACCTTGTGAATCAGAACCTCAAATTTGTTATGGATATCATGTTTTTTTTTCTTCTTGTAATCATTATTTGATTGATGTTACATCGTTACATAAATAATAATTTCTATGTACACTTTGGATATTAATCTACCTCTTTTATTTTATTTCGCTGTGTTATTTAAATTAATTACTTGGAATTACAACTGTGGGATTTTAGGATTAGCTAGTCGCGATCCAGCCTTGGTCATCGGGATGGGTCGTGACAAAAGTGGTATCAGAGCAATGGTTTAAAAATAAAAAAAAAAAAATTTACCTTAGTCCTTACGGTCTTACCTTAGTCCTTATAGTGATAAGTCTTTTCTTGGTTCTATAGCTAAGTTGGGCATCCTGTGGTGCAGGCAATGTCAGAACTTAACTTTGGCAACTCATTTTGGTATGGGCTTGATCCCCTGGATGTTAAAGGAATTTTTGAAAATAACAATTACGTTCCAAACTTACTAGAGGAAATAGGAGACTCTGAAGCAATAGTTAGGCAGGTAGACTCGATCCTCAACCGACTTATGGGCCGACCAATATACTTAAGGCCTGTCCCCACAGCAGTAGACACATAGTGGTGGAGGGTTGACACTATGCGTACCTTAGACAGGTTTTTAGGACCTACACGGGTAATAAGCATGGCCCCGAGTCAGGAATATCCTCGCTATTTAGTAGCACCTTTACCTCCAAAGTTTATGGCTCGAAGAGGACATGCTTTCTTAAGTGATCACATTCAAGCAAGAGTCCCTCCCTCTTAGAACCTAATTGACACTCAGACGGTTGACTTTGGTGACATTACGATGTACGTGGAGGTACCCGTGTGTATCATAGAATGACAAGTGTGGGGTTACGAGACAGGCATCCCCATATACCAAGTGGAGGTGGCATGGCGATGTTTTGGCATGGAGCAAAATGGATGGGAGTTTGACCATCACATGCAGCTGCAGTACCCATTGCTGTTTTCAACCTAAGATCCTGATAACAAAATCCTTTCTTTTGTTGTTTTTGTGTTTTTTTTTTTTGTTTGGTGTCTAAGCAAGCTGACCATGACCTAGTTCTAACCCGTTTTGTCATAAAGGGTTAGGCACTAAACTTGACATAACTACAAGTAATGTACCAACACCATTATACATAAATAAAAACCGGTGTTTTGTGAATAATGTATATGTTATCCATGTTTTGTAGATTATGTGAATATGTTTTAATTTAGGTAATTAATAGAAATCATGCACCCCGTTTATTAAAATTGTTTTATAGTTATGGCTAATGATGGAAATGGTACCGGGTCATCATCCAATGAAGCCGATCCAGTGGTACGGATTGTGGAGAGAGCTATTACTAGTTTCTTGCAAGCCTTGCAGAACAATGGGTCACCAGAACATCGAGAAGGAACAACTACGATTAAACAATTCCAAGACCTGAATCCTTCCACGTTCACAGGAGGTTCAAATCCGTTGATAGCTGAAGCTTGGGTTAAAGAAATGAAGAAGATTTTTCGTGCCCTGCACAAAAGAACAGAAAGTATCTTTCGCCACTTTCACCTTCAAGGAAGATGCGTAAGAATGGTGGTTCTCACCTTAGAAAAAGAAGAGATCGTGACTTGGGCGAGATTCCTAAATGTGTTCTATGAAAAGTATTTTACAGAATCACTACGGGCCCAGAAGGCATCCAAGTTCCTACATTTGAGGCAAGGAACAATGTCGGTGGCGGAGTACGAAAGTAAGTTCACACGACTAGCACGATTTGCACCGTATGTTATTCCAACAAGCGCTCGAAAAGTAAGGAAATTCGAAGTAGGATTAGATGCAGAAATCAAAGATAGGCTCGAGGTTCTAAAACTACCAACCTATGCAGAGGTGGTGGATCGAGCATATATCGCTGAAAAAGGAATTAAAACCGTACATTCCAGTGGAATGGGTCAAAAGAGGCGGTTTTGGGAACCAATCGGAGGATCAAGGGCAGCCCCACCAAAGAAAGTAAATCCCGGATCTACTAGCTCAACTGGTTCGGCCAACCAAGGATTTCCTATTCCCAAGGGTAGTACCATTCCAAATTGTCTGAGTTGCGAAAAGGCTCATAGGGGACAGTGCTATCGGGTAATAGGAGCATGTTATAGATGTGGCCAAGTTGGCCATCTGATGAAAAACTGCCCGAAATTCACCAACTCTGTGATAAGTACCTCTGAACTAGCTCAGAAACCAGAAACCGCCACAGGAGAGAAGAAGGAACAGGGACGCCAAGGAAGGGCTTTTGCGTTAGTACTTGGAAACTCCAATGCTACGGAGAATGTTGTGACAGGTACACTTTCTGTCTGTGGTCACTTAGCTCGTGTTCTCTTTGACTCTGGTTCCACTCATTCGTTTGTGGCACCACTTCCAAGTTAATATTAACACCTGAACCATTGGGATATGCATTATCTCTGGTTTTCCATCTGGTGTCGCCGTACTTAGTACAAAGGTATACAAGTCCTGTGTTATATCCTCAAAGGATGAAACCTTGTATGTAGATCTAATTCCACTCTGTATTAGTAGCTTCGACATAATCTTAGGGATTGATTGGCTTGCTGCCAACCATGCCTCTATCGACTGTACGACCAAAAAGATCTTTTTTCGATTTATTGACCAACGCGAGTTGGTTTTCGAAGGAATTAGAGTTTCTACCCCTCCGTATTTGATATCCTCCATGATAGCCCAGCGACTTTTGAGAAAAGGTTGTGGTGGTTGTATTTGTTATGTGGTTGACGCTCAACAAATAGACCCAACACTCGATTCAATATTGGTCATTCAAGAATTTCCTGATGTTTTCCCTGATGACTTACTTGGTACCTTAGTTGATCGAGAAATCGAGTTCACCATCAACACTCAAACCAATGCACAACCAATCTCCAAAACTCTTTATCGCATGTCCTTGACGGAATTGAAAGAACTAAAAACCCAACTCCAGGAACTCCTGGACAAAGGCTTCATTTGACCAAGTACCTCACCATGGGGAGCTCCAGTATTGTTCGTAAAGAAAAAAGATTGCACGATGAGGTTATGCATCGATTATTGGGAGCTGAACAAAGTCACCATCAAGAATCGATAACCCTTGCCAAGAATTGATGACTTGTTTGACCAACTTCAAGGTACCCAAGTATTCTCCAAAATCGACTTGCGTTCCGGCTATATTAACTAAAAGCCAAAACAGAAAGCATCGAGAAGACGACCTTCAGAACACGTTACGGACACTATGAGTTCCTTGTCATGCCATTTGGCGTCACAAATGCTCCAGCAGCCTTCATGGACCTCATGAACCGAGTGTTCAAACCATGTCTTGATGAGTTCGTCATCGTCTTTATTGACGAAATTCTCGTATACTCCAAGTCACCAAAGGATCATGAGCGACACTTACGAACAGTGCTGCAAACATTACGTGATCACAAACTTTATGCCAAGTTGAAGAAATACGAATTCTAGATCACTAGTGTACACTTCCTCGGCCATGTCATCAACAAAGATGGCATCTCGGTTGACCCCCAAAAAGTTGCAGCAATCGTGGATTGGCCACGACCTACTAATGTGTCCGAAATTTGAAGCTTCTTGGGTCTAGCCGGTTATTACCGACGCTTTGTTCAAGATTTCTCGAAGATAGCATCACCCTTGACCCGGCTAACTCAGAAGAACACACCTTTTGAATGGACTGACAAGTAGGAACGTTGCTTCCAGGAGTTGAAAAATAGGCTTATGACAGCTCCTATACTAGCACTCCCCACAGGAACTGATGGGTTTGTAATTTATAGCGATGCCTCATATATTGGGTTGGGTTGCGTTCTTATGCAAAATAGGAAAGTTATTGCATATGCCACGCGACAACTGAAGACTCACGAGAAGAACTACCCAACTCATGATCTAGAATTAGCTGCAGTAATCTTCACCCTCAAAATCTGGCGTCATTATCTCTATGGTGCAATCTGCGAGATTTATACCGATCACAAGAGTCTTAAATATCTATTTATGCAGAAGGAACTGAATATGCGGTAACGTCGATGGTTAGAATTTATGAAAGACTACGATGTGAAGCTTTGATTAACCAGTTTAGGGTATGATATAAAATCATCCCTTATTTATAGATGAAATTAGGGTTTACAAGAGAGACAAGATGGGCCCTGAGGGTAGCATAGAATAATACAAACCCTATAATGCAACTTTCGGTGAATAGAAAATATCATACTTTCGACTTAATATAATATATGCTAACACTCCCCCTCAAGCTGGTGCGAAGATATCTCTCATGCCCAGCTTGCCTAATATATCATGAAATGGTTTATTCCCAACCCCCTTGGTGAGAATGTCAGCAAGTTGTTCACCAGACTGGACAAAAAGAGTACAAATGGTACCACTAGTGAGTTTCTCCTTAATGAAGTGGCGATCAATCTCAACATGTTTTGTCCTGTCATGTTGAACTGGATTGTGAGCGATGTTGATGGCGGCCTTATTATCACAGTATAACCGCATGGTGTCCTTCTGATCAATACCTAGATCACTCAACAATAACTTGATCCATAAAAGTTCACACACACCTTGTGCCATAGCTCTAAACTCAGCTTCTGCGCTTGACTTGGCAACCACATTCTGTTTCTTACTGCTCCAAGTAACTAGGTTGCCTCCTACAAATGTGCAATACCCTGAAGTCGATCTCCTATCAGTTACTGATCCAGCCCAATCAGCATCCGTATAGGCTTCCACACGAAGATGATCATACTTTGAAAAATAAAGACCCTTACTAGGAGCAGACTTCAAGTACCTTAAAATTCTCATGACAGCCTCAAGGTGAATCTGATGAGGAGCATGCATAAACTGACTAACCACACTGACAGCAACAGCAATATCAGGACGGGAGTGAGATAGGTAAATGAGCTTACCCACTAATCGCTGATAGCTCCCCTTATCAACAACTTCTCCTCTTTCATCATCCCCCAATTTCTGATTGGGTTCTAATGGAGTGGCACATGCTTTGCAGTTAACGTGTTGTCCGTCTATGTCCCGGACATAAACATGCACATCCTTATCCACAGTAGGTTCTATAGTCTCAGTAGAAGAGGGTGGTGCAAGAACAGCTGGTTCCACCATAGGAAGCACAGGACTCACTTCACACCAAGGCTCCCCCTGAAATGAGGACGGTGACACCGGAGAGGACAAGAAATAGGACTGGGACTCAAAGAAGGTAACATCCATGGACATAAACCACTTACGAGAAGAAGGGTGGTAACATTTATACCCCTTTTGAGTAGGAGAGTAACCAAGGAAAACACACTTGAGGGAGCGAGGGTCCAACTTACCACGAGAGGGAAAGTGATTATGAACAAAACAGACACAACCAAATATTTTTGGAGGAATAGAAAACAAGGACTGAGAACCGAGGAGGACGTGAAGAGGAGCCTGTTTTTGCAAGACCTGGGTAGGGAGACGATTAATAAGATGGGCAGCGGTGAGAACAGCGTCGCCCCAATAGGGTCGAGGCACATTCATAGAAAAACACATGCACCGAGCCATGTCAAGAAGATGCCGATTCTTGCGTTCCGCCACCCCATTTTGTTGAGGGGTATTGGTGCAAGAGGTCTGATGGATAATGTCATGAGTGGAAAAATATTGTCCTAACCCAGAATCTATGTATTCCCCGCCATTATCAGAATGAAATAGTTTGACAGTGGCCCCAAACTGAGTACAAATCATCTTATGAAAAGTGCGAAACACAGAGAAAACCTCACTCTTATCTTTCATGAGATACACCCAAGTAGCACAAGAAAAATCATCAATAAATGTAACAAACCATCGATGACCTTTCACAGACATAACACGAGAGGGACCCCAAACATCAGAATGTATTAAGGAAAAAGGAACTAAACTTTTGTTCAAACTGGGAGCAAAAGAAGCTCTGTGCTGTTTTCCAAGTTGACAAGACTCACAAAGAAAGTCAGATACATGATGATTTGCGAAACCAGAAGGAAATAAATGCTTAAGTAAATGAAATGAAGGATGTCCAAGACGCCAATGCCACCGTCATAAATCAGCAGAGGTAGTAGGAGACGTGATGGAAGAATAAGCAAGTTTGTCCGGTTGATCTAGGAAGTAGAGACCATTTTTTGCACTACCACTGCCAATCGTCCTCCTTGTGACAAGGTCCTGAAAAAGACAATGATCAGGGAAAAATGTCACACTACAATTCAAATCTTGGGTGAGATGACTCAAGGATAACAGATTAACAGAAAAATTGGGAACATGGAGAACAGAAGACAGATGTATGGTAGGAGTGACGTGGACTAAACCTTTTCCAGAAATGGAAGAAACAGTACCATCGGTAATCCTAACTTTGTCCTGACCTGAAGAGGACTTATAGACAGAGAAAAGATCAGAGGAGCCAGAGATATGGTCGGAGGCACCAGAATCAATGATCCAAGGCAAAGACTTACGACACAGGAAAGCACAAGGAGAAGAGGCTAAGTTACTTGAGCGGGCAAAGGACGAGGAAGATGTACTGAGAGCAGTAGAAGACCGGCGGTCCAACAATTGGTGCAAAGCATCCTCCAGCTCAGTATCAGAAGCTTGGCCAACAGAAGCAGAATGAGAATCAAGTGGATCAACGGCACTAGACTGATGAGCTCGGGAATAGGAACCACGTCCTCTAGATTGGCCTGACCGACCGCCCCGAGAACCAGACCGATCACCTCGACCCCCGGATGGAGTCCCATGAAAGCTTCCAACATGTCTCACGAGTATGCCGCGACTTCTTGCAATAATCACAGAATACAGACTCCTTAGTAGCAGACGGAGGAATGTGTAACAACCCTCGTTTTGATTACCGATTAACCACTGAATTACATACTGATTACTGCTAAACTGAACTGATAATGACTGATAATCGAATTAACTGAGGTACTGAATGGACTGATTGAAATCGAAATGGAAATTGAATAAGTTTATCTATTATATTGCATTTCTATCTGTTTGATTGATTGATTATCTGTTTGAGTTTATGTGTTTAAACTGCTAATTGAAGGCCTTATTAGTGTTTTAGAATCAGTAGAGTTTTCATGATTTAATGGTATGTTTATCTAAAATGTGATTAAGTATGATTAAATTGATTAAACTAGATTAAAATTGAGCTAAGTGCAAGTGTTAGTTTATTTACCAAATTGCCATGGTGAGTGGAGCTTTGTTTATTCAATTATATTGAGCCTTATACACCTTATACACTTAGAGAAAACTTTTGAGAGTTCCACCGATTTTAGATAGAGGGAAATTGAGGGAGTTGAATCCATCTTGTGGTTGCTTGAAGACTTGAAGTAAATTGAAGTGTATTTGCATAATTGAGCTTCTAGGCTTAAACTACAAGGCTAAGGTAGATTATTCATCCTCCTAATTGTGTCATTGAGCTAAATCTTGCATGTTCCATGGCAAATTGTGGGGTTAAGCCATGTTTTAAGTTCTAACATGTTGAAATAGAGCATAATTCTTGCATGCATGTTGGTATTGTTGATTTTGGAGTGAATTCATGTTGGAATTGGACATGCATGTTCATGATCATGTTTAAATCTATGTTCTCGTCTTGTTTTTCAAAGTATTGAGCTCATTAGAGCATCACATTGGAGCTTTAAATTGATTTGATTGCATGCATGTCATGTTTGAAGGTTGTTTATGCATGTTCTTGAGAATTAGTTTGAAATTGAGTTTAATTGAAACACCCTTGGGCCTTGATTTCTTAAATTGAGCTTTAAAACGTGTTATTCTATGTGTTTGAAAGAGTTTTCCAGAAAATGGGCCCAAGAGGATCGAGTTGGGAGCATCAAACTTGAGTTTTGAACTTGGAACACAAACTTGGATTTTCTAGATTTTTGATGTCCGATTTTCTTCGACTTGTTTTACAAATCCGCCGACGGGAGTGTTTCACGCCGAAAATCGAAAATCGAGCACCCCCAGATCTTTGCACCATTTGTCGGCCGAAAGAAAGCGAAAATGTACGACTTGGTTTGCTTATGTCCCGCTGGAGGGAAAAAAAGAAAAAGCGCGAAGCTGGAGGCCCCTAATTAAAAAATTTTCATATTTTTTGGTATATCTTTGCACCTCCATCCCCCATCCAGCATTCTAGGGGCCTAGTTTAAACAAATTTAGGATTTAATTATCATCCTTTGAACTTAGTGTGTGTTCTATTTATTGCTTTAGCTCTATATATATGTAGGTTCTCCCGGTTTTGTCATGCCACCCTATGCCTCTCCTTTCATGAGGGTTTGTTGCCATATGCTATGGCTGGGTGTTGTTTTTGTGTCCCTCCCTCCCTCTTTGTTTTTTTATTGTTCTCTTTGCTTTTTTTTCTTTCAGTTATCAGGATTAGGTCCAATGGTTGTATATAAAATGTTTTTGGCATCTGATTTTCAATGGACACTAGTTATTTAGGAGGAATGGGAGGCAGTTGAGGCCATCGCGAGGTAGACAAGAATGTCTTGAGCAGTCCAAGAGAGACAGGGGACATCATAGCAGACCGGCGACTCTCCTCATTCTGTACATAGGCAAATGCCTCATAAAGTGAAGGAAGAGTGTCCATACCCAGAACTCGACCCCTAACGGGATTATACTCCACATTTAGACCGGCCAGAAATTTAAAGACCCGTTCCCGTGCAATGAACTTCTTGTTCCCAACAGAATCAGCAGGACAAACGGGCTTATAGTCTTCCAGGTGGTCAAGGCGTTTCCAGCCGTTGGTGAGGAAAGTGAAGTACTGAAGAACAGTCTGCTCCCCCTGAATTGAGCTCTCAATAGAGCGGCGCAACTCAAAGACCTGTGAGAAATTCCCTTTGCGGGAATAGGTGACAGCCACAGCATCCCAAACTTCCTGGGCAGTCTCCATAGACAAGTAGCCCTCACCAAGTTCTGGAACCATCGAATGGATAAGCCAACTCATAATCAAAGAGTTGTTAATCTCCCATTGGTCATAACCTGAGTCAGTGGTACTGGGTGCCTGTATCCTGCCATCAATATACCCCATCTTCCCTCTGCTCTTCAAAAACATAGTCAAACTCTGAGACCATGCGAGGTAGTTCTGACCATTAAATAGAGAGGTGGTGATTTTCAGACTAGGGTTGGGGTTCTCAGTCATGGTAGTAGGTATAATGGGATTCTCACTCCTCGGTGTTTGAGAAGAAGGGGACACACTGGAGGAATCTGTCATGGGTACAATACTACCAAACCTGCAACAAAACTAGTGGTAATCACAAATCCAGAAGGTGGTGGTGAAAGAACAGGCATAATGACCACTATAAGTTCATAACAAAATTAAGAAATCTTTTTTTTTTTTTTGTGTTTTTTTTTATATATAGATATATATATATTTACTGATTTATATATATATATATATATATGTTTACTGATTTATATATATATATATTTACTGATACACATATTTACATTTATATGGACTAATATATTTACTTATATGAGTACGGTGGTAACAAGTTAGGTCATACCAAAGGAGATCGATGAAGACGGCGAAGACGAAGAAGATGAAGACGGCGAAGATGAAGACGGCGACTGAGGAGCGAGGATGAAGACGAAGCCTGACGAGCCGATGAAGATGGCGACAGAGACGAGCGAGGAGATCGATGAGAACTGAGGACGACGGCGACTGAGGCGGAAGACGAAGACGAAGCAGAGTATCCACCGAGGTAAGTTTCGAACCCTAGAGTGAGGGTGTGCCGAAACCCTAGAGCAGAAGCTCTGATACCATGAAGCTTTGATTAACCAGCTTAGGGTATGATATAAAATCATCCCTTATTTATAGATGAAATTAGGGTTTACAAGAGAGACAAGATGGGCCCTGAGGGCAGCATAGAATAATACAAACCCTATAATGCAACTTTCGGTGAATAGAAAATACAATACTTTTGACTTAATATAATATATGCTAACACGATGTAGAGATCCATCACCATCCGGGCAAAGTTAACGTGGTAGCAGACGCATTAAGTCGAAAGACTACCAGAAGTTTGGCATGTATCCTCGTCCCCCGCAAGATCAATGGATTGTTCGCCAACGTAATTGTGGAACCCACATTCATTGAAGAAATTAAAGCACGCCAAGGTGAAGACAAACTTTTGAAGAAAAAGTACGAGGAGCAGAAAACTACTCCTAATCCTGACTTCACTATAAGCAATGGGATGCTAAAATTTCAAAATCGAATTTGCGTACCCGACGTACCAGAACTCAAGAAGAAAATATTGGTGGAGGCTCATAGCTCGAGATTTGCAGTCCATCCTGGCAACACCAAGATGTATCACAATTTGAGAGAACACTACTGGTGGACAAGATTGAAAAAGGACATAGCAAGCCACGTCCCCAAATGCTTGCAATGTCAACGTATTAAAGCGGAACATCAGAGGCCTGCAGGGATACTGCAACCACTCCCTATTCCTGAATGAAAATGGGAGCACATTACTATGGACTTCGTGGTCGGGCTACCACAGTCAGTTTCAAAGAATGATGCGATATGGGTTATAGTAGACCGATTAACGAAGTCAGCATATTTCCTACCAATCAGAATCACATACTCCCTTACTCAGTTCGCCACTCTATACATCAAAGAAATCATTCGATTGCATGGTACCCCAGTGTCAATCGTGTCTGACCGAGACCCCCGCTTCGTATCTCACTTTTGGAATAGATTGCAAGAAACTTTGGGAACAACACTGAAGTTTAGCATTACTTATCACCCGCAAACTGATGGGCAATCCGAAAGAACAATCCAGACCTTAGAGGACATGCTACTGTAGACACCCCATTTTTGACCGCCCTTAAGACTTGGACGCAACTGATGATTTACATGGTGGAGAAAGGTGTGCAGGGGAAAGATTCAGTTTCTTCGGCAAGGAGAGAGTCAAATCTCAACTTCATACCCCTTTTTGGACCAAAACCATCTTGATCAAAATATTTTAGACCTTAAAACCCTCTCTTTCAAAACCTTTTTGAAAATAGGTTCTTACGATGTCTCGACGCTCGCATTTTGTTAAATATCGCGCCTTTTGGTAAACCGAGCTAGGACAGAGTGGAAATAAATGAAGGAGAGATGAAATCTTTGAAAAATATTTCAAAACACCTTGTTTAGGGGTTTGGAGTTAAAGAAAATGGGAAAGGAGAGAAGAGAACTAGTTTGGGAGAAGTTCGGCCTGACTTCGGGTAGGACCAAAACTGTGCGGCTTCACCAAAAGAGGGATATCTCTTAGCACAGTTGGAGTTTTGATGCAAGGCTGCCACCATTGGAAAGCTTACTTCCGGGGCTTCAATTTCCACACAAGAATGACCTGAAAAGGCATCCAAATGATGGAGTTAGGCTTTCTTCAAGTCGGGGACTAAGGCTGATTTTTTATGCTGGCCTCTATGGAAGTGTGCCAGCCATTAATAGCCAATGCTTGCCCCATGCCAGCCAAAAGTGACCCCCTGACGGCCAACAATGATAAGGTGCTGGCCATTGATGCCAGAAAGCAGATTTCAACAGATATTTTGCTCCAGCTTGCTCCAGTTGTCTTCTTTGGGATATTTTCGACCCATGCTCTTGTTTTCTCTATATATCAATGCCAAATCTATCATATTGAAGGGTTAGACCAACTTGGAAAAGGCTTGGGAGCCTCTCTCTCTACACTTCTCCCTCTCAAGAACCTTTGTGCATAAGAGCTTGTAAGTATAGATACACTTCTCTTTTGCACACACATCCATGATCAAACTTGACAACCATTGGGCTGAGATCCCTTAGAACCTATTTTGGGCTGCTAAAGGTTGGTTTTGGCTCAAGAAAAGGGGCTGTTCTTGTGCCGTGCTTCAAAGGTAACTTCTTACCCCTTTTAAGCTCTTTGTACACTATCATTTTGCCATCTTTCGACACTGTTTTTGGGGTGGTTTTGAACTTAAGAAAGGTCTGATTTTCAGTCCTAAAACTCTTGGTTTAAGCCTTGTTTGGCTAGGGAGTTGTCTCTCCCTTTTGTTCCTTAACTTGTTTAGCTTTTGAGCCATCTTTCTAGGCCTTTGTTTCATGCTTTGTTTGCCCTTCTAGCCACTGAAATCCAGTGGATTTTTAGTGGCTTGCACATTGTTTTGAGAGCCAAAATCAAAGGGGGGTGACCCCCTCTCTCCTTGTCTTGTTTGTTGGCCCTTTTGGCCTTCTAAAGGGGCTCCATTTTTCATGTTGTGAAGTCACATTTCAGGCCCTAGTTGGTGAGTTTTAAGGTTTGCCTTGACTCTGTCTAGAGCCCTTTTGGCCATATTTTGTGTCTATAATGCATGTGTAGAACAATCCTCTTCAAGGCCTTTCAAAGGGACCTTTTATTGCATGCTTCATTGACTCATTTCAAGCTCTTTTTGGTGGGTTTTAGGACCCTCATAAGTCATTTCCAGAGCTGGTTTTTCCATGTTAAGTGTCCTTGTTGTATGTGTAGAGTAACCCCTTGAATAGCCTTCCAAAGGGGCTCATCATCCTTGCATGTGTTGACTGAGTTTCAGAGGTTATTTAGGCATATTTTGACATGGCATACTTCTGTTTTTGGCTGGTTTGGTGACCTCTCTTGTGCTTCATATACATGTAATGTAAACCATGCTTACTAGCCTATGTTGCATATTGTTTTAGCCCTTCATGTTAGCACCTTTTGGCCATGCTTGGAACTGATTTGGTGCATGTTTAGGACTGCCTTGGCTCTGTTTTCATGCCTCATGGTCAAATAATGCTTGCTTTGCATGCTTGTGGTTCAATGCACTTGCTTAGCTTTGAGTTTCGGGGTCCATCACATGCATATATTAAGGAATTTCCTTGTTTTGGGGCCATTATACATCATATTTCAGAGCTTGTATCAATGCCATATTGCCATGTTTTATACTCTTTAAATGCATTTGAGCGTCGGGCTTGTATGTCTCATTTACGGACCATTGAATGAGCTCCATTTCGTTGCATTCCGAGCCATCATTTTAGGCTATTTTCCCACTGTTTCAGACCTGCCTAGGGTCTGTTTGGGGTTGGTTTTTCCATTAGTGCATTGCTTTGGGTACCTCTAGAGTAACGCACTTCACTAGTTTCGGTACCCGGGCCCCCTAGCTTGCATTGTGTGCCATGTTTGCATGTTTCAGGACCTTTTTGTATCATGTTTCAGAGCTGGAATTTGTGTGTTTGTATGCCATATTGCATCCTTTTCCATGCTTTGGTAGTGTGGCATTTGATGCCTTAGGATCGATTCCTTGTGTAGACGCGCCGTTGGGCCTCATTACAGTTCGGACTCAAATTGTCACGGTCCTGTATCTAATCTCGCAGAGTGCAATGCAAGACCGATGAATCATCAAAGAGTCCAAATCCGGAAAATCGTTTTTGAAAACAGATTTTTTAAAAGAAGTGCCAAACATGGACTGCTTTGCCAGATACAGAGTCGCCACCTAAATATTTTATTTTTGGGGAAATTTAGGAAACCCTGACTCGTTGCCTAAGGCCATGTGTCCGTCATGACCAAAGTTGCCTTGGCTCGGGAACTTGGGTACGATTGGGGAAGGTCACTTCGTGAGCACCCCTGCTCGCCCGATCAAAGATCGGCCTCTACTAACCATGATATCCAGTTTTGAAAACATTATGCGTTCTTATCCCGGTTATTAGCCTAGATTTACTATGTGATGCGCACAGCATACAAGTATAGACTGGATCTCCTGAATTGGAACAAACATTTCATGTTTGTTTAGAAAGTGGTTTGCTACTCGCAAGTAGGCTAAAAATGCAGATTTTGCCACCCTTAGGTGGGCTTAGAAAATATGGTTTTGCCACTACCTAGTGGGCTTAAAACTCATAGTTGATGATTTGTTCCAATCCAAATAACCCAACCTTCACCCACAGGCATTCAGGCAGATATATCACATAAGCATATAGCCTCATGGTAAGCATGCTATCATGGCTGTCACTCATACGCATGTAAGGATGCTAAAACATAAAAACTTACCGAGTACTCCAAGCCAAAACAGAAGCTATATTAGAAATCCATGCATGATCCTAACTACACAGAAATGTCTAATGCAACACATGCAAAAATGCAACTTATAGCAGGCTTGGCTATTCTAAAGATGGCATGTGAAATGCTACAACTAACAAGTATTCAACTCGGAATTGAAATACAATGCAGTTAGTATGATGCACCGAGCCCGGTGCATGTGAAACAGATGAATGAATGCAAACATGCTATCATACTATATGCTAATTGAAACATGCCCTAAACTAACCATCATAAGCTGGTAAATAAAAGGGAGAAAGACATAGGGTTGGGAGACATACATCACACGCACGCACACTTATTACAGTTGTGCCCTCTCTTGTAGGGTCCGAATAAATAATACAGTCCGAATAAATAATTACAATCCGAATAAGTACAAAACCCTAATTAATTAACAAATTAACTAGGAAAGCAGTAAATTAGCATGCAAGCCCATGGACCGCCTCAGCTCTGTTCCGGATGATGAATGATGCATGCTTGAGTTGTCTTACGCGGAAATCTAGTGCAATGCCCCGGTTTGCCTCTGTTTGCAATTAATCCCAGAATGTTGTGCAAAGCTCTTGAAGGATGTTGATCCTTGATTTACTGCAACAGAGAGCAAGAAAGGGGCATGGCAAAGTATTTTCACATATGTATGCTCGCCTCGATCCTCGTGCCATCAATCACGCATCTCGATGCATGATGGCCGAGGAGTCGAATTGCACGACTTGATATGAAATGAATGCACATGAAAACACAACAAGACCGAGACTCCATCATGGTTAATCCGGAGTGTCGGTGACCGGGAATTGAGACACGTTCCGTCACTCGGAGTACGAAACGTCCCTCGTTTCCCGTGCTTGGGCTAACTCCTATCCCAAACACGATGCAATATGCATGACATGCATGAATGCAATTAACATACAACTTAGCATACGTAATGCTATGAACTGGCATACACAATACTCGATATAACATGGCATACACAATGCTCTAACATACAACCTAGCATACACAATGCTATGGACTAAGATGGCATACACAATGCAATATAGGCTTACACCAATATGAGTGGACCTCAGCCACACTCACATCAGCGGCCATAAGATGAAAATGAGACAATCGAAATGCGTGCACACATGCACGCAAACCGAGGACCGAACCTAAGGCACAACATGCAACTCTAACAAGGCATTGCAAGGATGAAGCATGGCATTCGAACATATAAATTTCAGCACTGAAACATAATGCTAAATGGTCCCGAATCATGCAAATATGTCATACAATGCATGCTATAGGCCCCGAAACTCAAAACTAGGCACATGTATTGAACCATAACCATGCAAAGCAAGCATTATTTGACTATGAAGCACAAAGATAGAGCCAAGGCAGTCCCAAAACATGCACATTACTAGTTTAAAGCATGGCCAAAAAAATGCTAACATGATGGGCTAAAACAACATGCAACATTGGCTAGCAAGCATGGTTTACATGACATGTATATGAAGCATATGAGAACTCATCAAACCAGCCAAAAACAGTGAATAAAACATGTCAAAATATGCCCAAATAACCACTGAAATGTAGCCAACACATGCAAAAATGATGAGTTCCTTTGAAAGGCCATGCAAGGGGTTACTTAACACATACAAGATAGACACTTAGCATGACCAAACCAACTCTGGAAATGAGTTATGGCAGACCCAAAACCCACCAAATTGGCCCTAAAATCAGTCTAGGAAACATGCAAAGAAAGGTCCCTTTGAAAGGCCTTGAATGGGATTGCTCTACACATGCATAAGGGACATAAAATATGGCAAAATGGGCTCTTGAAAGAGCTTAGGCAGACCTTAAAACCCACAAAATGAGGCCTGAAACATGACATCAGTGCATGCAAAATAGAGTCCCTTTGGAAGGCCAACAATGCTAGTAAAGAGAATGAGGGGTGAGAGGGCCACCCCTCTATGGTTTTGGAGCTCAAAGGCACATCAAAGCCACTAAAAATCCACTGGATTTCAGTGGCTAAGAGGCCAAAACAAGGCCAATGCAAATGCTCAAATGTATGACTCAAAGCATGAGGAAATAAAGCATGCAAGGAAGGAGATGACTCCAAATAGAAAAGTGACCTCTATCAAACTTAAAGAGGAGGTCAAAACAAGACTTTTCCCAGTTTATAACAAATCTCTAAAATGTTCACAAGTAAGGCTAAAATAGGATGCAAAAATAACCCTAAAAGAGAGATTGAGCAAACAAGGAAGTAGATGACCTCAAACAGCAAAGTGTCCTTAAACAAAGTTGAAGAGGGCTCAAAATAAGACACTTCATAGTTTAGGTCGAAGCCCAGAAATGCTTTCAAATAGGGCTAAGAAATGATGCAAAAGAATGCAAGAAAAGGAAAAATGGAGACTTACCCTTGTAGCACAGCAATGCAACAGCTTTTGGTCCAAGATTGTGAGCTTTCAACCTCTGAAAATCAGCTTCAAGGGGCTGGAATGGATGGTGGAGGTGGTAGGCTAGGAGTTGTAGTGTAAAATGGCCAAGAACAAGGGTGTTTGGAGGCTTGAAGTAGAGAGATGGAGGGTTGTATGTATATATCTCAGCCTAAAGCTTCAAACCCTTGCAAATGGAGATGGAAGGTGTGTTTTATAGAGGGAGAGAGGTAAGGTTTCTTGGAGAAGCCATGAGAGGGGGTCAAAGCTTCTAAAAGAAGCTTGACCAAAGGGGTCAAGCTTCTTGAGGAAGCTAGACCAAAAGGGTCAACCAAAAGGGCCAAACTCTTTTTTGAACAAAACAAAGGGGTGAAAACCACCTTTAAAAGGGCCAAAGAAGGACAAAACCCTCGGACAGTGGGTCAAGTACAGAACAGCTGGCACAGCTGGAACACACTTACAGAGGCAAAACTGGCCGACCAGTTCAAAAGGTTCAAGGTGGTCGGCCGACCAGGGGTCAAAAGGTTCAACAAGTTTTTCTGGTTGGCTTACCTAGAAAGGTGGCCTCCCAGATGAGTGGAATATAGTTGTGTAGTGAAAAACCAGAAAATATGACCCAAGAGAGAGAAAAACCAGCTTTTTAGGGGGGTTCAAAAGGGTCAAGAAGAATTACTGGTCGACCTACCCATACTGGTGGCCTCCCAGATGAGCACAACACAATGGTAGTGTGAAAAACTAGAAATTGTGGCTCAAAAGTAAGAAAAACCAGTTTTCTATCAGAAAAATCAGCTTTAGGAGAGAGAAAATGAGAAAATTGGTTTTTTAGAAGAAAAGGTGGCCTCCCACCATCCTACCATCTCCCTAGCAATGAAGCAAAGGTCTATACCAAAAATGAACCCAAACCGATGCAAAACGAAGGTTCGGGGGCCAAAACGCGCAGTCTGGGGCCCCGAAAACAGGCTGTTAAACACCGGAGGTGGCATACGACCACGAAGGTGGTCTCCCGGGCCACAGTGTTCCTCTAAGGAGCGGAAACAGGGTGTGTGCCAAAAGTCAGAGCAAATGAAGGTAATTAGGCGGTCCCGAACCGAGGTGCACGGCCGACGGCTCTGAAAATCGGAAACTGGCCTCCAAACGGGAAAAATGGCCTACGACCACGAAACGTAGCCTACAACCACTGAGAGATAGTCTACGAGACCTCTCCCTCCCTTCGGGAAGAGAAAATAGAGAAAATGAGACCCGGTTCGCAAACCGAGGCAGAGCACAAAAGAGCCCGGAAGTCCAGAGGTAAGGCTCGCAGCCGAGACTCTGAAACTCCAGAACGAGCAAAATATGCAACATCACCGAGCGCTCAATTGGTGACGTCTGAGTCTTAAGGTCGGTCAAAAATGGGGTGTCTACACCTTGCATCATGCATGTCTGCATGTATTTCGGTTGTCTCATTTCCATCACATGGCCACTGATTTAAGTATGGCTGAGGTCCACTCATATTGGTGTAAGTCCATCGTGCATTGGGTATGCCATTTTAGTCCATTGCATCGCGTATGCTAGGTTACATGTTAGTCGCATTGTGTTTGCCGTACTTATGTGTTGCATTGTTTGGATTAAGTATTATCCGAGCACGAGGAACGAGGGGCGTTTCATACTCCGAGTGATGGAACGTGTCTCAATTCTCGGTCGCCGAAGCTCTTAATGATTCATGATAGAGTTCTAGGCTTTACTTGCTTTATTTGAGCGTTCATTTTCATATTGATTTGCACTGGATCTTTGGCCATCATGCATCGGGATGCGTGATTAATGGTCGTGGATCCGACTAGGCCTCTCTCTTGATGTTTTGAGGCGATATGGGGTGGCATAGTGCATACATGCCCTTGGGAGACCCTCCATTCTCTCTATTTTGTGCTTTGTTGCAGCTTGGTGTCACAACACACCAAAGGGCTTAAGAAGGCACCACGATGGCCTAAGTGTCACACCCTTGGCGGCAAAGGTCTCGTTGTTGGCCGGCATCTCTCCTTTCATGGCCGGCAGGCCACTGGTGAATCCCTCGGCAGTGTTTTGGTAAGTTCCAACAACAAACACTGGAAGACACCCTGCAAACAGAGCCTCTAAAGGGCAACCGGAAGGCGTTTTGAGGCGAAGAACCGAAGCGAGCATGCATACCTTCCTCTTCTCCAAACAGGGCTGGAATAACATTCATTTACTGCTTACTTGTTAGTTAGTAGTTGTGTAATAACTAGCTGTAGCTAGTTATTAATTCGGTTTTGTAATAATTAATTAGCTTGTGAGTTAGTTAATTAGGCGGCATGGCAGATTGAGTTCTCGGGTGAAGGTTGGATTATTTGGATTGGAACAATTCATCGATTGCGAGTTTTAAGCCCACTAGATACTGGCAAATCACCTGAGGGTGGCAAATCCACCTGAGGGTTTGCCACCCTCAGGTGGGCTTAGAAAACACGATGATTTGCCACTCTCAAGTGGGCTTAAAACTCACAGCCAATGCATTATTCCAATTCAAATAATCCAACCTTCACCCACAGGCATTCAGGCAGGTATATCACATAAGTACATAGCCTCATGGTAAGCATGCTATCATGGCAGTCACTCACACGCATACAAGGATGCTAAAGCATAAACACTTACTGAGTACTCCAAGCCAAAACAGATGCTAGAAATCAATGCATGATCCTAACTATACAGAAATGCCTAATGCAACACATGCAAAAATGTAACTATAATAGGTTCAGCTATTCTAAGAATGGCATATGAGATGTTACAGCTAACACGTATTCAACTTAGAATTGAAATACGATGCAATTAGTATGATGCGCCGAGCCCGGTGCATGCAATACAGATGAATGATGCAAACATGCAAGCATAAGTATGCTAATTAAAACATGCCCTAATCTAACCATCATAAGCTGGTAAATAAAAGGGAGAAAGACGTGGGATTGAAAGACATACATCACACACACGCACACTTATTACAATTGTGCCATCGCTCGGAGGGTCCGAATAAATAATTACGGTCCGAATAAATAATTAAATATTACAAAACCCTAATTAATTAACAAATTAACTAGGAAAGCAAATAAATTAGCATGCAAGTCTATGGACCGCCCCAACTTTGCTCCGAATGATGAAAGATACATGCATGCTTGAGTCGCCTCGTCGAAAAATTCCTCGCGATGCCTCGATTTGCCTCTGTTTGCAATTAATCCCGGAATGCTGTGCAAAGCTCTAGAAGGCTGCTGATTTCTGGTTTGTTGCAACAGAGAGCAAGAAAGGGGCATGGCAAAGTATTTTCACATATGTATGCACACCTCGATCCTCGTGCCACTAATCACGCATCTCGATGCATGATGGCCGAGGAGTCGAATTGCATGACTCGATGTGAAATGAATGCACATATAAGCAAGACAAGGCCTAGACTCTATCATGGGTAATCTTGAGTGTCGGTGATCGGAAATTGAGACACATTTCGTCACTTGGAGTACAAAACGTCCCTCGTTTCCCGTGCTTGGGCTAACTCCTATCCCAAACACAATGCAATGAAATGGCATACACAATGCGAGATGGACTTACACCAATATGAGTGGACCTCAGCTACACCCACATCAGTGGCCATGGGTGGAAATGAGACAACCGAAACACATGCAAACATGCACGAATGCAAATGACCGATCCTAAAGCATAACATGCAACTCTAACAAGGCATGGCAAAAGATGAAACATGGCATAGAAGGGGACATGATACAGCTCTGAAATGGCATAAAAAATGGTCCCGAAACATGCAAATATGGCACGTAATGCAAGCTAGGGGGCCCGGGTACCGAAACTAGTGAAGTGCATTACACTAGAGGTACCCAAAGCAATGCACCAAAGGCAAAACCAACCCCAAACAGACCCTAGGCAGGTCTAAAACAGTGGGGAAATAGCCTAAAATGATGGCTCGGAATGCAATGAAATGGAGCTCATTCAATGGTCCGCAAACAAGGCATACAAGTCCGACTCTCAAACACATTTAAAGAGTACAAAACATGGCACTATGGCATTCAAACAAGCTCTAAAATATGATGTATAATGGCCCCAAAACAAGGAAATACCTCAGTATATGCATGTAATGGACCCCAAAACTCAAAGTTAAGCATGGGTATTGAACTACAAGCATGCAAAACCAACATTATTCAACCATGAGACCGAAAAATAGAGCTAGAGCAGTCCAAAATAAGCACAATATCAGTTTAAGGCATGGCCAAAAAGTGCTAACATCAAGGGTCAACAAAGCATGCAAAGAAAGCTAGTGAACCATGATTTACACTACACATATATGAAGCGTATGAAGGCTCACCAAACCAGCCAAAAAAAGAAGTATGCCATGCCAAAATATGCCCAAATAACCACTGAAACTTATTCAATGCATGCAAGAATGATGGACTCCCTTGAAAGGCCAATAAGGGGGTTGTTCTACACATGCATGATGGACACACACAATGGCAAAACCACCTCTGGACAGAGGTTCTGAGGGTCCTAAAACCCACTAAAAAGAGCCTGAAATGGATCTAGGAAACATGCAAATAAAGGCCCCTTTAAAAGGCCTTAGATGGGATTGCTCTACACATGCAAAATAGACACTTCATAAGGCAAAATGGGCTCCAGACAGAGCCAAGGCAGACCTTAAAACTCACCAAATAGGGCCTAAAATGTGACTTTACAACATGCAAGTAGGAGCCCCCTTTGGAAGGCCAAAAGGGCCATCAAACAAGACAAGGAGAGAGGGTCACCCCCCTCTGATTTTGGCTCTCAAAACAGTGTGCTAGCCACTGAAAATCCATTGGATTTCAGTGGCTAGAAGGCCAAACAAAGCATGAAACAAAGGCCTAGATGCAAGGCTCAAAACAAGATGCAAACAAGCATACAAGGGGGTAGATGACCCTCAATAGAAAAATGCCCTTAATCAAACTTCAAGAGGGGCTCAAAATAAGACATTTTTCAGTTTAAGACAAAACCCAAAAATGCTTGCAAATATGGCTAAAGAATGAAACAAAACAATGTCAAAATGGGGAAAATAGAGACTTACCCTTGTAGAGAAGACCTCCAGCAACTTCTGGACCAAGATAGTGAGCCTTCAACCTCTGCAAATCAGTTCCAAGATGCTTGGATGGATGATAGAGGTGTTGTGCTAAGGGTTGGTGTGCAAATGGCCAAGAATGATGGAGTTTAGAGCTTGGGATGGAGAGATATGGAGAGATGTATGCAAAGTGTCTTAACCAAATTCTTCAACCCTTGCAAATAGAGAGGAAAGCGTCTCTTATAGAAGACAAAGGGCCAAGGCTTCTTGGAGAAGCCTCAAGTAAAGGGTGCAAGCTTCTAAAAGAAGCTAAGCAAAAGGGTCAAGCTTCTTGAGGAAGCTAGACCAAAAGGGTCAAGCTTCCTCAAAAAGTTTGAAAAAAGAGTCAAGCTTCTCCTAGAAGCTAAGCAAAAGGGTCAAAAACCTCCTTAAGAAGACAAACAAGAGGGTGAAATCCCGGAGGAAGGGTCAAGTGCTTCACAGCTGGCACAGCTGTGTTGCACTTGAGAGGGCCAAAAAAGAGATGGTTGGCCAACCAGTTCAAGTGGTCAGCTGACCACTTGCCCAGGTCGGCCGACCAGGGTTCAAAAGGGTCAAGGAGAAATGCTGGTCAACTATACTAGAAAGGTGGCCTCCCAGATGAGTACAACACAGCTGTATGGTGGGAGATCAAAAAATATGACCCAGGAGAGAGGAAAACCAGCTTTCTAGCAAGGTTCAAAAGGGTCAAGAAGAAATATTGGTCGGCCTACCCATATTGGTGGCCTCCCAGATGAGCACAACACAATGGTGGTATGGGAGACCTGAAATTGTGGCTCAAAAGTGAGAAAAACCAGTTTTCTGTCAAGAAAATTGGCTGGAGGAGAGAGAAAATGGTCTCCAAAAGAATTGCTGGTCTCCCACTATAGTACCACCTTCTAAACAATGAAAATAGGGTCCATACCAAAAATGAACCCTAACCGATGCAAAACGAGGGTTCGGGGGCCAAAACGAGCGGCCTGGGGCCCCGAAAACAGACTGTTAGGCACCAGAGGTGGCGTATGACCACGAATGTGGTCTTTCGGGCCACAGTGTCCCTCTAAGGAGAGGAAACAAGGTGTGTGCCAAAAATCGGAGCAAACGGAGGCAGTTAAGCGGTCTCGAACCGAGGCACACAGCCGACGGCTCCGAAAACCAAAAACTAGTCTCCAAACGGGAAAAATGGCCTACGACCACGAAACGTAACCTAGGGCCATTGAGAGATGGTCTACGAGACCTCTCACTCCCTTCGGGGAGAGAAAACAGAGAAAACAGGACTTGGTTCGCAAACCGAGGCAAAGCACAAAAGAGCCCCGAAGTTCGGAGGCAAGGCTCGCAGCCGAGACTCCGCAACCTCAGAACGAGCATAATATGCATCATCACCAAGCGCTCAATCGGTGACATCTGAGTCTTAAGGTCGGTCAAAAATGGGGTGCCTACAGGGTCCCGCTCGAGTGTGGCTTTCTACGCTCGAGCGGACGTGCTGACAAAAGGGCTACGCTCGAGCGGACTTCAAAAGTACTGGATGCATGAAATTCACGCTTGACGGGTGCTCGACCCCCCACTCGAGCATGAGACACAAGTCCTCGCTCGAGTGTGCATTCCCTCGCTCGAGCGGACTGTAAACACATGCAAAGTACTGGATACACGTATTTCACGCTCGAGCGTTACTTTCCCTGCTCGAGCGGAATGCATGTATTCAAGGTGTATGCTCGAGCGTGTAGTCCTACGCTCGAGCGTGGGTCCAAAATCTGGAATTTCCAGATTGAACCTCCAAGCTCAAAATCAACTTTTAAAGCATCAAATTCGATCCTTTTGGGCTAATTTTCTGGAAAACACTTTAAAACTCATAATATGACATGTTTCAAAGATCAATTTGCAAAATCAAAGCCCAAAGGTAGTTCAATTAAACACAATTTCAAGGAACACTTCAAGAACATGATGAACATATGACATGCATGTATTCTAATGAGTTCAAAGCTTCTAATACATGCTCCAAAGAGCCAATTCTCTCAAAAACATGATGAATTCATGGACTTCAACCAAAATGTAAACATACATGTAGGAATACCCTTGAAAACAACCTCAAAACTTCAATATAAGAACATGCATGCATGATTTAAGCCTCAATTTAACATTTTAAGCCATATCTTGGCTCTAGACTTCAAAATTATCATGGACCATGCAAGACACAATTTAAATTCATAAACCAAAGGATGAATATCCTACATTAGGTCTTCAATTTCAAATGTGCTAGCTCAAAATTGCTATCTACACTTCAATCCTTCCAAATTCAAACAAGAATTCTAGATGGACTCAATTTTCTCCTACCTCTCTCTCTCTTGGTTTTGCCTTCAAAATGGCTGAAGATACAATGCCAAATGTGCATTAGTCAAGTCCAAACATGTATTGACAAGGTGGCCCAGTAACATGGCAAAATGGTAGATAAGTCCAACTAATGTAATTTACTATTAAATAATCTAATTTAATCATGCCAAATCAATTTTAAATTAAATCTTCCATAAATCCACATAAATTCCAATTAGCATAAAACATTAATCGATTTCAGATTTGGCCGCCGATAAGGCCTTCAATTTGCAGTTTAAAACATAAAACATGGATAGATCAATTAACAGTCAAACAGATAGAAATGCATTAAACTAATACACTCCAAGCAATCAGTCAGAATTTCAGTCAATCAGTCACTTAACATGCTTAATCATAGATTAGCACTAATCAGTGGTATTATCAGTAAGCAATGGTGAGGGTTGTCACAGTTATTTATTGAGGTCGATTATTATTTGTTTCAAGATGTACAGATCAATACAATTCAAACTATACATATAAGTTCACATTTAATTCTTTGTACCTTAACTCCACCACTTTGGCCTTCACTTCCGGCCTACACATATGTCCCATGTGTCTCCTGTATACCTAACACTGCTCCGAAGCCAAACTTGCATGGGGATATCGTCCCGAGTTTGACTCACACTCCTCGGATGGTTAGCATATACATACGCATGTAAATCAAAGCACCCATCTACTCCTGAGAACGAGGCAACAATATACATATACAAAACATCTCACTTATGAAAACAAATATAACAATGCCAAGCCTAAGGTATTCAAATAAATCTCATAATCCTCACTTTTTTTTATACACTATTTCTCACCAACACTCAAATAAAACAACAATCTATGGAGTCATGGTGGAGTGTAAGGAATTTATTTATGGGTTCCTAATTTATTTTAATTTCATATATCCATAAGTGTGATTACACTCATAAAATAAATACATATAAAAACCCTAAACCATACATACACATCTAACCAAATAATGAAATCAATTCATCATCTACATACAAATACAAAATCAAACCAACATCAAATAAATAAAAATAACGAATTAAACATATATCAAGGGAAGTGAGTTTTGTACTCACAACAATTTTTTTTTTTTGAAGATCAAAGAATCACTTAGAGAATTAATAAATCCACCAAAACAAAACCCTAATTTTTTTTTTCTCTTTTCCTCTTCTCTCTCCTACTGCTTTCTCTTTGTCTCGGCTTCGGTGCTCTCTTTTTGATTAATCCCTTGATGATAAATCACCTAGTCTCTTTCTTTCTTTGATTAATCCCTTGATGATAAATCACCTAGTCTCTTTCTTTCTTTGATTAATCCCTTGATGATAAATCACCCAATCTCTCTCTCTCTCTCGCTCACTCGCTCGCTCGCCGCAGCACACCACAAAGCCCTCTTTTTCTTTCTTTTTTCTTTCTTTTTTCTTTCTTTTCTTTTCTTAGTGACAACAACCTTTGCTTTTAACCTAATTGATAATAAATTTAATTTTACAAATACATTATAAATACAACATATATAAATATAAATATCTTACATAAAATTTGTATAAATAATTTCTTTATATATATATATCAAAATATATAAATATAAATATTTAGATTAATTATATATAATTAATTAACACATTAAATTAATTAAATATCACATTAAATTCTTATGTATCCATACAATTAATAAAGTCAAAAATAAAATAAAGTAATAATAATAAAAAAAATAATGACTTACGATCGTTACAGCTGTGTGACACACTGTCAAAGTTTGTATTTTCTGTCGTTGGCACATTGTTGTTTAGCTGGTATGCCTTTTGCTTTGGGTTCGTTTATGTTTGATCTAGATTATAGTTGTTTCATGTTGTACTTCATCTTTTTTTTTTTCTTTTTTTTTCCACGTATTTGTGGGTTTGTATGTATTTGGTGGGACATGGTTTTGGGTTTTGTGTGCTGTGGGGGTTGTGTGTGTTGTGTTGTGTTGTTGTTATTGATCCTTTTTTTTTTTTTTGTGTGGTGTTAAATTGAGCAGCCAAGTGTTATGGGTTCCCGATGTCATGTTTTTTTAGGGGGAAAGAGAGAGGAATGGGTGTGTTGTGCATTGCGGGTGGGGTATGTCATTTTTATGTTGTCCCTGTTGTTTGTTTTTGTTTTTTTTTTTTTGGTCCTCATGAATCACATCTTAACATTTGTAGGGGGATGGACAATCAAATTATGTTAATATGTTGTTATGGAAATATGAATGTCACTATTAATTTGTAAGCTTCTTTTCGCTTTGACGACGTGGTCAGTCGTGCGGGCAAAAAGTTTGGTGGGTTGACACCTGCCGATGTGTGTTTGTTTTTCAAGATGCCCGGTTATAATAATTTCACATTATAGAACGATGTTGATGTGGAGAACATGGTGTGTCTTGCACGGTCTTTCTGACTACAATGCATTGATGTATTCATTCAGGTACAAGAACCACCCAACGGTGACAATGCTAACAGCCAATTACAGTCAATTCACTGTCACACTACAAGGGGTGTTGGATGAGTCGGACATGGATGACGAAGATGATTTATTGGAAAAATTATGCCCTCATATTGACAAGGTCTTTTTCTCTATTCAATGGGCTAACGGGATTCAATATGTTGGTCAAAGTTTTGAAGGTGGAGCAGGTGAATTTCATAGTGTTCTTCGCAAGTATACGGTCGAGTGTGGCTTCCGCTTCAAATATGTCAAAAACAATTTTGTGCGAATAACAGTTGTATGCATGATACAGGAATCGAAGGGATGCATGTGGTCGATACACGCACGTGTTTTGCATGCCAATGGATTTTTCTACCTTTACAAGTGAAATATGGAGCACATTTGTGGCATTGCTGTGCGGAGCCCGAAAAACCCAAGAGCTGGTTCAGATTTAGT
The DNA here is from genome assembly GCA_025200525.1 of Camellia lanceoleosa. NCBI lineage: Eukaryota > Viridiplantae > Streptophyta > Magnoliopsida > Ericales > Theaceae > Camellia > Camellia lanceoleosa. The sequence continues at coordinate 122,546,866 of CM045771.1, read as the reverse complement.
ATTTGACGTTATTTCAGAATGGGTACGTGACAAGCCACTCATGTGCCCCACCAATGTTGTTTACGACTTGAAGAAAGATTACGGATTAGAGGTTAGCTATCGGGTTGCATGGTTAGGTGTTGAAAAAGCTCACGGTGAGATGTTTGGTGCACACTCCATTTCGTTCGACCAATTACGACGGTACAGTTTTGTTGTCATAGAGAACAACCCTGGGAGTTACATCAATATTGAGTATGATGAACAAAATAACCGTTTCATAAGGTATTTCATATCATTCAAAGCATGTATCGACGGGTTCAATCATTGCTGCCCATTGCTATTTTTAGACGGGACTTTTTTGAAGGGAAAATTCAAGGGAAACTTGCTGGCCGCTACTCCTAAGGATGGTAACAAAGGTATTATTATAATGTTCACACATAACATTTACGTTGTACAATAATAATTTCATTAATGATTACAAGGGCAATGTTTTCGGTGTCCATTGCCTCACATACATAATATTTGTGCACACACGTACACCACCCACATAACTTGTCTAATTGACTTACAAAAACTATTTGCAGGTCTCTTTCCTTTAGCCATTGCAATTGTTAATTTAGAAAACACCACAAATTGGGCATGGTTTTAAGGACACCTCGCTAATGTGGTCAACAGCGACCAGCCCTTTACATTCGTCTCGGACCGACATACAAGTTTATTGGAATCAGTACCCATCATATTTCCCACAGCCCATTATGCATTTTGCTTACAATATTTGCAACGTAATTTGCAACTTAAGTTGCGATACGTCAACACTTCATATCGGGCTGGGATGTTGACCAAATTTCGTGCTTGTGCTTATGCACCGACTGTGGCTGCATTTACTTACAGTGTTGAAGAGTTTACCAAATATGGATGAAAGGTTGTGCCCGCATTCTTATAAGACTTACCCCCTCAGCACTGGGCTAATGATTACTTCCAGTACATAATTCCGAACTATACATTTTCATTCAAATTGTCTTCCTCATTACGCGCCACTTGCGTGTCACATTTGCTTGTTGTTTACTTACGTTCTCACATAAATTTATTCCTCTAACACCAGCGGTTCATGTTATGGCGAGACGAGTTCCAATGCCGTCGAGTCATTCAACTCGTAGATACAGGAAGCACGCCACCTACCAATAACTCAATTGGTTGACAGTATTCGGGAGAAGATTATGCATCAAATGGCGAAACGGCGACGTAAGTCACAAGCGTGGCCTGGTGTTATTTGTCCGAAAATGGAAGCTCATTTGGTCAAAGCGTATAATAAAGGCAGATCATGGCTTGTAAGCCAATTTAACGACAATGTCTTCGAGGTCCACTCTTTCCCATTTGTCATGATTGACGTTGATCGACGTACATGTTCTTGTTTCAAGTAGCAAATCAATGGATTCTCAGGCGCACACGCAGTTATGGCAATTCGAAATAGCGGACTCGACCTGTATGAATTAGTTGCTCAATTTTACCACATGGTTGCTTACTGAAATTCATACCAACAAAACATAGACCCCATTCCAATTGTTGAGAAACCATCATTTAGCGCTGCAAATTTTGTCATACAACCATTGGCGATCAAACGACCACAGAGGCGGCCCAAAAAGAAATATCTTCTTTCCAAAGGGAAACAAGTGCCACAAATTCGGAGCAGTAACAGTCAACGCATGGGCAACCACAATCGAACAACGTGCAAGAAACCAATTTAGCTTCAAAACCACAGTTCTACTTTTTAAATTTTCAAATTAAATATTTTTCAATTATTGTTTACCCCAATAATTGGGTGTGCCACACCCATAGATCCGTCATGCACGACGAATTTTTTAAACCGATTTGCAACTTCCAGTTATCAGTTTAAGGGTTCACAGTTTATACCCTGTTACCATAAAAGTTATTTTAATTCATTATAATAATATTGGTTATACGTATGGGATTTTTTTTTCTTTTTTTTTTTTTAGTGCTTGTGATTCTATGTTAGCCTGTTAACTGTTTAACATGTCCACCATACATTACTATTTTCTACCACACAACTTACATGTACATGTATGTTACTATCATGTCACACTTTTCGTCACATTACCTTCAAACCCACAGAATACGCAGCCACCCGTGCCATACATACAATCTTCACGACTAAACTATATTTCATATTTAACCCCATTTACGTTTCTCCTAAACCGTGCTAAACCCTACTGCACAACACACAACAGCTTATTTCAACGTCCCAGCAACTTACCGTATCTACTTGCTACTTTGCACCATGTTTTCAGCAACTACATATATAGCATGCACAATCGCATGAAACAAAAAACAAAATTCACATTGTAAAACCAAACATATTCCCAATCAAATTAAAACCTTATCTTTTCTAAATCGAATAGAATGCAGAACCATCATCATTACATTAAAAAAACTCACACTTCAACTTCCATTATAGCTGTGCAACCAAATAAATACAAATATCCAAAACACAGTCAAATAGGTACCGATATTCCTACCCAGGGAATTAATCATTACGAGTTTTTACTTACGATGTTAAAAAAAATAAACAACCACATGCACCTACATACTTCTAATCTTTCAACCCCCGTACTGGATCGTTCACAAAAGCCTTAACCATATTTGCACGTAGCCTGATGCAATTAGTCCCTTGCAGTGAACATTCCACGTCGCACCAATACATATAATGTTGCATAACAGCACACACAATCACCCTACAGTCGAGCCTGCAAAACGGGATTAATTACATGTAATCAGCCACATGTGCAATAATTATAATGTTATACATATAGTCCACCTATAAAATTGAAAATCAAATTCACTTACGTCCTCGGTTTTTGCTATGGACACTTGGTTACAGATTCCAACGGGTGGCTGAAATTTGCCACAATGCTTTGCTCATCTAGCCCGAACTCATGTAAAGACTGCTTCATCACATGCGACACCCATTCTTTCTACCATAATTAACAAAAAACAATGAAACCAGCTACAAAATCATCACCCACATAACCATTACGCAATCACAAAAAAAGTATGAAAATACTTATTCAAATCATACCAGCATGATAGCTTCACTGTGATGCACATTAGCTCTGTCTCCACGCTACTTCATTGAATTGTAATGTTTCACACTACCATCTTCCGTATCGTGCACTATCAGCGTCCAATGACCAGCGTGACACATAGGGAAGTGTATGAACCGACACTCACTCGCAGCAAACACATTCCTCCGAACAAACTTTTCCACTACCCATACATCATTGTTTTTCACCATATCCTGCAAATTAAACCGACCATCACCACGTTACACATGGACACAACTCAAACAGCATACACATGACTACTCTATAACTCACCAAGCACACACTACTAAAGAAGTATGACTTGTCTGCTAACTCATCGTCCTCATATATCCTCAACTGATCCTTTTTAAGCAACTCTGCATACGCGTCAATGACCTACCAAACACCAAAACCAAATTAACAAAAAATTTCACACAAAACAAAAGTTTGGAATGTTGTTCAATACAACTTCAGTCCACCACATCTGTGAAAGCATATCACATTTTCATGCAAAACATTTAAAGATTCACATTTCAACGAATGCAATTTTGGTAGATAAGGTTTTTCACATCGCTGAAATACACCACTACACCAGTCGTAGCATCCTCCCACATGACCACCCTACACATAACAAAATTTTTAGATTCTAAAAATATTTACCCGCGAACAAGTCCAAAAAAAAAAAAAACAAATGAAACACATACGTACCCATCACTATGCTTATCGTAACCCTTTGTGATCCTCGACTTTTCCGCCATTGTCATCATTTTCCACACACCTAACCTATTGTTTATATCAAACCTTGACCACTTCTTCTCAGTTAAAATCACTGCATCCACGTCAATAACTTCATCCTTCACGACACAGTCGCTTTCTCGCACCACAACACAACTATCTGTGACTGGCTTCTTATTACGCCCACCTAATAGCGGGTACTCGAACTTCAGCAATTTTCGTACTTGTCTCACTTTGTTTTCAATGTTACCCACAAACGACGTTCGCAGCCCCATTTCCGCTAAATCATCATCAACATTAGTCACACTTACGTTCACACCATTAGCGTGACTACTCCCACACTGCCCACCAACCATACATGCCATTACGCTTCTGGCCTTCTCACCACCAGCAACCTCACCACTATGCCCACCCTACCCAACGACCCTAATCGGTGACACATTATACACCATTGCACCTCTAAACCGAACTTCTCCCTCCCCATTGCCCCCGCTATCACGCCGCATTTCCACGACTCGAAACGCTTACGTCACATCGTGCACTTCACGATCCGCAGGCTGATCCTCAAACACCATTACTCTCCTTTGCAATTCCATATTCACACTCTTCAACTTCTCCACCTCATCGTTTTTCATTTCCAGTACACACTCAAAACCTGACCATTTCATCCCAGCCTTAAGTTTCCTTTTCAGCCCACTAACTTTTTCCTCAAGTGACACGACCATTTCATTTTTTTTTTATTCTGCAATTCCAGGGCTGCGATTGCACTTACTACTTCATTCAGTTTACTGTCATTCACCCCCTAATTGCCTTTTCCATTCATGGAACCCTGCAAAGCATCTATTCCATTCCCCTCCCCCCACACTATTATCTGATTGTTGCCATCCCTACGCACAGCACTCTTTATGTTCATCACCACATTCGAATTCCACTTTGCCTCCATGTGTCCCCCATCTACCTTCAATTCATCCACGAAATGCTCATCGCCTTCGTCACATTCAATGACATTTGCTTCAACATTTTCCCATGTCATAACGTCCACCCCCATAACTTCACGCTCGTAGTCAAACGACCGTAGTCAGTCCACTTTTACCTGCACATACACAAACATACTGGTATTGCACATTAAAAAAAAAAATCACCACGAGCTCCGACAGTACACTACATGCATTCACTTAGCAAAAAAAATCAACACCAACACCTAAAAATTAACTGGACCAGGAAGATTGATCCCTTGAGCTTTACTCAACAATTTTCCAATGTCCCATTTCAGGAATCTAGGGAACATGTTGTCGGTTTGTAGCTCATGTATTGTCGAATGTTCACATATCTAATACTAAGCAAAACACAAAACAAAATATCAGCCAATTGCTGATAGTAACAAATTGAACAAGTATATTTTATAACCACTATCTAAATGTAATCTTCACATACCATTAATATGACCACACAGCCCATCACCTTCCCCGGCGTGCGGTGAAACTTTTTGATTGATCTAGTCTAGTCGTACATCCTCACAGTGTTCAAGTCGTTCATATACCGAACAAATTCCCAACTGATTGTTTCGCCCAAGTTTGTGAAAAAAAGCTTGCCACAAATGTACAATGCCAACAACTTTGCTAAATTTTCCACATCTTGTTTGGTCAGCCCATTCACACCTTCCAGGAACAAAGTTTTTACAAGCTCCGATGTTAACCGTGACGTGTCACAGTACCTGCGCTGAATAAATTTCGACAATCGCCGCTGTCCCGGAGACAAATCCAAACGCCTCTTCCCACATTGCAAACCAAAAATTAATCTCACGTTGCTACTACCAAATTTCAACTGGCCCCTCCAATATGAAATGCACTATCCCGCGTATCGTACGTTCTTATAATCTTCGAAATCAAATCATCACACTTCCTAAATTCATTGGGGTTTAAATTGTTGATGTGGATTGCCTCGATCATAATCCAAAACGGCGTTCTCCTTAGCTATTTCAAATGTGCCTCTCTCAAATTTGCCGAGCTAACAAGTTTCACTATCTGTGCAACATTTGACTGGTAGTTGAATCTCGTGTGTGTCTGGCGCTATTGGTCTTTTGTACACTTAGTCACATTACGGCCCATTGCATTGTGCACAACTTTAGCCTGCTTGAATAGGATGCAACCTTGCATTTTAACTTGCAAACTATTTGCCTTTGACCCAGATGCTTCCCCAGCCCGGCACTTTTCACATGAACGCATCCATGGACTACGTACTCTACTACAATCTACAACACCAAACATAACCCATTATAAACAAACATACGTCATGCAGCAAAATCACGTAACAACAAAATGCTCAACACCCAAACAAACCCCCTACTTTGCCATGCCATGCACACACCTCCCCAATCCATTGTTCCCAACAAAAAATGGAAAAAACAACTGCATGTGCCCCCGACCCTCCTTTAACCCATCCCCACAACGTACCGCCACTACACAACCACTGTCACAACACAACCATCCCCCGAATAACACGCCCACTCTATCCCCTACCCCCTCCTCCTCCCCCTCCTCCCTCAAAAAAAAAAAAAAAAAAAAACACACATACCCCTCCCACACTAACCGTTTCTAGTCTACCACAATGCCTTCGTGCCACCCCACCCACAACCGACGCCCACAACTGATGTCCACACTGCATTTACTAACATAACTTAACTGCCCATACCACACTGACAATCACACAACAAACGACAAACAAACAAAAAAATTAAAAACCAACCACCACAATTATCCAATTGTCACGTTATCAACACATGGCTCATGACCTATACCTACCTGCCACATAAGCAAAAAAAAAATCAACACATATCCCTTCCATGCCCCTACAGCATAACAAATTAATAAAGTCCACACCCCTACATACCTATCCCCACACCAAAATATTGTTTTACACTTTCCGTTGTCCCATCAATCATTGGTCCATTAATACAAACTTATTTGTGGACTTAATTTCCCCTTTTTCACTCTACACACTATATAGCCCCCCCTACCCCACCCATTTGCACACTAACACAATGGGTTAATGCCACCACGCACAGTTACCAATGCCACCCCGACTACCACCACAACTCTACTATACATACCACACAGTAACAAACACAAACAACAACAAAAAACAAAACCCCTAAAACCAGCCACTCAGTCCAAAGTCACATTTTAAACCCCCCCATGACCTGCACACACCTTCCACACACACACACACCAAAAAAAAAAAAAAAACTTTCATGCCCCTGCAGTACAAAAAAATAATAAATCCTAACCCTACCCAAACCCAACCCCACACCAAATAAGTTTTTACCACTATATGTGGTCCTAACCATCATTGGCACTGTAGATGTCCCCGAACATCTTGGGAGGGAAATCCCGTTTTGTTCATTGGGCTCACTATAGTTCAGGACTCAAATGTCACGGTCCTGTATCTAATCTCGTAGAGTGCAATGCAAGACCGATGAATCATCAAAAAGTCCAAATCCAGCAAATCGTTTTTAAAAACAGATTTTTTTGAAAGAAGTGCCAAACATGGACTGCTTTGCCAGATATAGGGTCGCCACCTAAATATTTTATTTTGCGGGAATTTAGGAAACCCTAACTCGTGCCTAAGGCCACGTGTCCGTCATCACCAAAGTTGCCTCGGCTCGAGAACTTGGGTACGATTGGGGAAGGTCACTTCGTGAGCACCCCCACTCGCCCGATCAAAGATCGGCCTCTACTAACCATGATATCGAGTTTGAAAACATTATGTGCTCTTATTCCGGTTATTAGCCTAGATTTACTATGTGATGCGCACAGCATACAAGTGTAGACTGAATCGTCTGAGTTGGAACAAAACATCTCATGTTCGTTTTGAAAAACGGTTTGAAGGTGCTACTCGTAAGTAGGCTAAGACATGGATTTGCCACCCTCAGGTGGGCTTAAGAAAACATGATTTTGTCACTCTCAAGTGGACTTAAAACTCTCAATCGGTGAATTGTTCCAATTCAAATAACCCAACCTTCACCCACAGGCATTCAAGCAGTTATATCACATAAGCAGTTAGCCTCATGGTAAGCATGCTATCATGGTAGTCACTCACACACATGCAAGGATGCTAAAGCATAAACGCTTACCGAGTACTCCAAGCCAAAACAGAAGCTATGTTAGAAATCCATACATGATCCTAACTATACAGAAATGCCTAATGCAACACATGCAAAAATGTCACTACAATAGGCTCGGCTATTCTAAGAATGGCAAATGAAATGCAACAACTAATACACGTATTCAACTCGGAATTGAAATACAATGCAGTTAGTATGATGCGCCGAGCCCGGTGCATGCAATATAGATGAATGATGCAAACATGCAAGCATAAGTATGCTAATTGAAACATGCCCTAATCTAACCATCATAAGCTGGTAAATAAAAGGGAGAAAGACGTGGGGTTGGAAGAGATACATCACACTCACGCACACTTATTACACAATTGCCCTCGCTCGGAGGGTCCGAATAAATAATACAGTTCGAATAAATAATTAACTACTCTAGCTAATTAAATATTACAAAACCCTAATTAATTAACAAATTAACTTAGGAAATCGGATAAACTAGCATGCAAGCCTATGGACCGCCTCAGCTCTATTCCGAATGATGAAAGATGCATGCTTGAGTTGCCTGGCGCAGAAATCTATTGCGATGCCCCGATTCACCTCTGTTTGCAATTAATCCCGGAATGCTGTGCAAGGTTTTAGAAGGCTGTTGATTTCTGATTTGCTGCAACAGAGAGCAAGAAAGGGGCACAACAAAGTATTTTCACATATGTATGCATGACTACTCTTCAGGGAGTGTAGTCCTCGATCCTCGTGCCACCAATCACGCATCTCGATGCATAATGGCCGAGGAGTCGAATTGCATGACTCAATGTAAAATGAATGCTCATGAAAACACAACAGGACCTAAACTCTATCATGGGTAATCCGGAGTGTCAGCGACCAGGAATTGAGACACGTTCCGTTACTCGTAGTCCGAAACGTCCCTCGTTCCCCGTGCTTGGGCTAGCTCCTATCCCAAACACAATGCAAATGAGATGGCATACACAATGCGACTAACATGCAACCTAGCATACGCAATGCTATGAACTACAATGGCATACACAATGTACACATACGAAGATGGACATACACAAAGGCATAATCAAAGCATACACAATGCGATGGTCAAACATGCAACAATATGAACCAAATGGCATGCTCAATGTAAGATGGACTTACACCAATATGAGTGGATCTCAGCCACACTCAAATTAGTGGCCATATGATGGAAATGAGACGACCGAAACACATGCAAACATGCACGGATGCCAAGGACCAAACCTAAGGCATCAAATGCCACTCTACCAAAGCATGGCAAGGGATGAAAGATGGCATACAAATATGCAATTTCCAGCACTGAAATATGATGCGCAATGGTCCTGAATCATGGAAATATTGCACCCAATGCATGAAAGAGGCCCCAAAACTCAAAATTAGGCAAATGCATAGAACTATAATCATGCAAAGCAAGCATTATTTGATCATGAAGTACAAAAATAGAGCTAAGGCAGTCCCAAAATATGCACAATATTAGTTCAAAGCATGGCCAAAAAATGCTAACATGAAGGGCTAAAACAACATGCAACCTAGGCTAGTAAGCATGGTTTACATGGCATGTATATGAAGCATAAGAGAGGTCACCAAACCAGCCCAAAAAAGTAATATGGCATGTCAAATAAACCCCAAATAAGCACTGAAATGCATCCAATGCATGCAAAAATGATGAGCTCCTTTGGAGGGCCATGCAAGGGGTTACTCAACACATACAACAAGAACACTTAACATGGAAAAACCAACTCTGGAAATCAATTGTGACAGCCTTGAAACTCACCAAAAAGGCCCTGAAATGGGTCAAGGAAGCATGCAATGAAAGGTCCTCTTGAAAGGCCTTGAGGAGGATTGTTCCACACATGCATGAGGGACACAAAATATGGTCAAAGAGGATCTGGTCAGAGCTAAGGCAGACCTTGAAACTCACCAAATTGGGCCTAAAAAGTGACTTCACAACATGCAAGTAAGGGGCCCTTTGGAAGGCCAAAAGGGCCAACAAACAAGATAAGGAGAGAGGGGGTCACCCCCCTCTGATTTTAGATCTTAAAAACACATCTAAGCCATTGAAAATCCATTGGATTTTAGTGGCTAAGAGGCCAAACCAAGGGCAATGCGAATGCTCCAATGCATAGCCCTAATCATGAGGAAATGAAGCATGCCAAGAGGAAGATGACCCCAAACAGAAAAATTCCCTTAATCAAACTTCAAGAGGGGCTCAAAATAAGACTTTTTTTAGTTCATGAAAAATCTCAAAAATGCTTGCAAGTAAGGCTAAGATATCATGCAAAATAAGCCCTAAAAGAGAGATGAAGCATACAAGGATGTAGGAGACCTCAAACAGAAAAGTATCCTTATCAAACTTCAAGCGGAGCTCAAAATAAGACACTTTACAGTTTATAACAAAACCCAGAAATGCTTGCAAATAGGGCTAAGCTTTGGAGCAAAATAATGCAAGAAAAGGGGAAATGGATACTTACCCTTGTAGTACAGCAATGCAGCAACTTCTGGACCAAGTTGGTGAACCTTCAACCCCTGAAAATCAGTCCCAAAGTGCTGGAATTTATGGTGGAGGTGTTGTGCTAAGGGTTGGTGTGCAAATGGCCAAGAATATTAGGGTTTGGAGCTTTGAAGAAGAGAGCTATGGAGGGTGGAGTGTATATGCCTTGGCTAAATTTTTATAACCCTTGCAAATGGAGGGGGAGTGTTGGTTTTATAGAGGAGAAGAAGCAAGACTTCTTGGAGAAGCCTTAAGAGAGGGTCAAAGCTTCTCAAAGAAGCTTAACCAAAAGGGTCAAGCTTCTTGAGGAAGCTAGACCAAAAGGGTCAAGCTTCCTCAAGAAGCTTGGCAAAAGAGTCAAGCTTCTCTAAGAAGCTAAGCAAAAGGGTCAAAACCAACTTAAAAAGACCAACAAAAGGCTCAAAATCTTGGAGGAAGGGTCAAGTGCTTCACAGCTGGCACAACTGTGTTGCACTTGAAAAGAGCAAAAAGCAGAAAGCTGGCCGACCAGCTTAGGTCGGCCGGCCACCCCCCTTGGTCGGCCGACCAGGGGTCAAAAGGGTCAAGGTGAAATGCTGGTCGGCCACCCCAGATTGGTGGCCTCCCAGATGAGTGCAACACAGCTGTATGGTGGAAAACCAGAAAAAGTGACCTAGGAGAGAGGAAAACCAACTTTTTAGCAAGGTTCAAAAGGGTCAAGAAGAAATACTGGTCAGCCTACCCATATTGGTGGCCTCCCAGGTGTGCATAACACAATGGTGGTATGAAAAACCAGAAATTATGGCTCAAAAGTAAGAAAAACCAGCTTTCTATCAGAAAAATCGACTGGAGGAGAGAGAAAATGGTTTTCAAAAGAATTGCTGGTCTCCCATCATCCTACCACCTTCCTAGCAATGAAACAAAAGTCCATACCAAAAATGAACCCAAATCGATGCAAAACGAGGGTTCGGGGGCCAAAACGCGCGGCCAGGGGCCCCGAAAACAGGCTGTTAAGCACCGGAGGTGGCGTATGACCACGAAGGTGGTCTCCCGAGCCACAGTGTCCCTCTAAGGAGAGGAAACAAGGTGTGTGCCAAAAACCGGAGCAAACGGAGGTAGTTAAGCGCTCCCGAACCGAGGCACACGGCCGATGGCTCCGAAAATCAGAAACTGGTCTCCAAAAGGAAAAAAATGGCCTACGACCACGAAATGTAGCCTACGTCCACTGAGAGATGGTCTACGAGACCTCTCCCTCCCTTCGGGAAGAGAAAACAGAGAAAACATGACTTGGTTCGCAAACCGAGGCAAAGCACAAAAGAGCCCCGAAGTCCGGAGGCAAGGCTCGCAGCCGAGACTTTGAAACTCCAGAACGAGCACAATATGCACTATCACCGAGCGCTCAATTGGTGACGTCTGAGTCTTAAGGTCGGTCAAAAATGGGGTGTCTACAGGCACATTACCACAACTTATTTGACCACTTTTCCGATACACACAACTCACCAACCCATATTACACACCACCCCCTTCACACACCAAAAACCACACCTCATGTGCCCCTGACAAACACCCACACAACAAACAAAACAATCATAACAAAACAAAACTCAACACCATAACTGCATGATTCACAACATTACTACATAAAACAAATGTAATCGATGGGAAACCAACATAAATCCAATGCATCACACTAATACACATGAAACAACACACAATGTTACAAAACATACCCATTTCGTCCATAGCAGAACTCTTACAGAGCAACGACCACAGAATATGCGCACTAGGGTTCTGTTGCCGTCAATTGTTTGCAATGTGACACCGTTGTTCCACGCACGAAACACAGCTACAGCAATATAGACCCAATCAACCTCCACAATTTGTCATCTCTACCCTCGAACAACACAACGACATATATGGTCAATCCAAACGGCAAAATCTTTGGCAATCACAAATCTAAGGTTTCCGACGTTACTAACCATCCAAGCACAATGGTTGTGTGACTATGTGTGTACAAGACCGGTTAACATTGCGTGGGTGTGGGTATGTGGATGTGGACTCGGGTTTAATTCAAAACCCTTCGTAAATTGGGCTGTGTGCCTTGTGTCAACCACCAAACACACAAGTTAAGACCAAAACCCCCTACCGTGCTTTAACCTTTTGTGACACCCTTAGTATGTATCACGTGCCACACAAACCATACCTTTATCTCAATTTCATACGCCTATGCCACACGCACCTAACCCAAATCCACCAAACACAGCTGCAATGCATATAATAAACTGAGGGCATTAACGTCTTCAAAATAAAGCCAGGATTAAACGAATCATTAAAGAAAAAAAATGGGACCAAATAGATCATAAGATCAACATTTGGGGTTTATTGGTAAATCTCCCTTTTTAAAATGGATAAATATATTATGATAATTTTTTATACCAAAAATATGAAAATATATGTATATTTTTGGCATATTTATTTATTTTTTGTAAAAGATTTATATATTTATATTATAAATTCTTACACAAATAATTAAGTATATTTATGTATATAAAAATTATATAATAATGGGTCAACCTAAAATATAGAGTTTGTTCTAGTTTTACCTTGGGCTCAATTTAAAAATTGATCAATTAATTAGTAAAAACAATTAATAATAATCAATTTAGGTTTATGTTTAATAATTTGTTAAGTTATGATACGTATGAGTTAATACTTGATCAAATATTAAACGTAGTGTAGAAACTAGATTTGGTTGATTTTTATGCTATACTTGTTTTGGTTTATGACCAATCATCACATTGCCCACTTATTTATTTTTTAAAATGGTAAAAATAATGTAAAAATTTTTATAAACAAAATAAAAAAATATGAATATATATTTGGCATATTTGTTAATATTCTAAAACTTCAATTAAGAAATTATATATTTATTCTTAAAATATGTCTAATATTAAATTATATTTACATCTGAAAGAATTATTTAAGGTCAGATTAAGCTAGTTGTATTTACCCAAAATAGATTAAGCTAGTTCATAGATTTTATTTTTAGTATAGAACTTGATCAAACAAGTGAAGTGTCAAAACAAATCATAATTTTCAATTTAAATTTTATTAAATTTTTATTTAATTCAAATTTTTACGTAAAATGTTTTAATATTTTAAAAATAATTAATTATTTGTGAAATGAAGTTACCATTATAAAAAACACTAAAAAAATTATATATATATATTTATTTATTTAAAAAAAATCAATGAATGTGGCTAATAGGAAAGATGCTTATAATCATACACAAATTTCTTTTCACACCCATCACTTGTATTAAAAAAATTATAATTTAGGCATAAATATTAGTACATATGAGTGTACAAAACAAATCAAAAAAGAAGAAAAAAAACTGTACAAAAGAAATTAAGGCCTTGTTTGGGTACTCCCAAATAATCCAAAAAGCCAAAAAGTTACTCAAAAAGTTAAAAAGTTGTCACTATTCACCAAAAGTCAACAATTACGGCTGCACAACTCCCAATTCAAATTTTCCTCTAAAAATCAATTTTCACAATTTTTTATTACACATTTTTCCATAAAAAGTCAAAAGTTAACCCAAACATCCATATTTTCAACCTCAATTTTTTAGTCAAAAAAGACAAAAAATGCACTTATTTAGTCTTTCCAAACTTGACCTAAATGTGTATAATTAAATCAAAATATTTTGAAGGTTCTTAATTTCACTACCGATCCCGCCGCTAATACCTTTTGAAGGAGGTCGCGACAAAGGGGTTGCAAAAGAGTTTTAGCGACGGTAGTGCCGCCATTAGTTTCGCGACGAGGTTGCCTTTTTACTTTTTCCGCCGCCAATAATGGAAGAATATATCGGTTTGACACGACATAATTCCCCGCTAAAACTCAACTATTGGCAAAGCTTTCTTGTCAATTACATCTTATGCCGCCTCAAAAAAAAAAAACGAGAAATTATTAAAAAATTAAAATAAATAAAATTAAAAATAATTATAAAAAATCCAAAAATTACAGAATAATATAAATCCATAAATAAACAAAAGTTCACAAATAATAAAAATTAATAATATTGTTCCATTCATAACAATACATAAATAAAAATTCATAACAATATAAATTATGCCACTACATAACGTCGCATAATACATACATAATGTTGTTCACAAATTTAAATAACATAAATCAAAATCAAAATCAAAACCAAAAGTTTTCGTCTTGATTCTTTCGTGGGTTACAAAAACAGAAGTTGGTCATAATCTTTACATGTCCACATTCCACACGAAGCAAACTGCTACTCAGGAAATATCTGAAAAAATACAAAAGGTAAAATTTAGCACCAACCACAATATAAACAATAAACAACCACTATTAGAAAATAAGCCTCATGGTAATTTGGAACAACATTTTAAATAGAATGTACAAACATCATCAGCAGCAAAACAAAAATATCATCTTCTATATTTATCTGCCATTGGTGTTGTTGAGAAACTGGGAGAAATTTAAAACAGATTTGATCAAATTTCAACTAATGAAGAACAAATAGAAATTTTACTGATATATGTATGTCATCAATATATTGAACATTTATCAATCATTGTGAAACTACTTAATTGACAACATGTAATTGATTCTATTGTATTAGTGTAAGAAGGGGAGTTTCCTGTCCCAAAGCTGAGCCAATCAAATCCTAATGAATAACTATTTTGCCAAAAAGATTATGTAGTTTTAAATATTAGTGCTTGTTTAATGTAGAATGCTTTTATCTTTGCAGAACATGAGTCATATGAAATAGTGCAGTAAGCAAAACTCAGCTAATATATTTGATCCAAGAAATAAAGAAAAGGAAAATCATACATTTTTATCAAATTATGCAATTGACAGTAGCTTGGTCCTCTTAAATCAATCTATAATAATAAAGCATATGCAAAAAGTAATACATTGAACCACACATATCGTGACAAACTATTAGAATTGTGTTATGATAATTTACTTCCCAAATCAGAACAACAATAATGTCAACCACTCCATCACTTAAAGAGTTATATAATTTAACGTAAAATCAACAATTTGTAATGATATGCAAGATAATCTTGCAATAACAAATAAATAAATGTGTAAAATATACATAAATCGTATATGTTCTTTTCAACAACATGAAGCTAAATGATTCTACCTCCATCCCATGGGATGTCATCAATTCAAACATGACAAGACATTAGAAAATATGCTTTTACAATTATAACAAACGCAGATAGAAATATGATGCTACAACCTCAAAAGAAATCAAGGACAATCATTGCAATTTCTGAATCTAAAGTATAAAATAAATTATTCAAAGGAGATTAATAGTTTTTCTTCATTTTTCTCTCTAATCCCTGTTTGTTTTTCTAGATCTATCTTCTATATTCTTTGAATCTTTATAGGATACCCTTAAATTTCTTTGTTTTGGTACACCAACCACGAAATCAATATATTCATCACATTGTGCATTGATGCTGCAACTCATGTTTCCAGGATCTAGGCTAAATAAAAATAAAAAATAAAAAATTCCTTGGTATCCATTCAATAAGTTTATTCTTGATCTAATAACAAAACAAATGCAAATTGGACCATCTCAGATTATTTCTCATGCAAATTAGCATCATCCATTTTTCTTCCATGATCATGATGTTGGTTAGGTAAATATATAAATCTAAAAAATAATCATTTAATGAAATTTGATGGGTTTAAAAGAACTAAATACACATCTAAAAAATGAAAACAAATTTCAGTCAACTCCAACTGCAAAAAAATAAAAATAAACAAATAAAGAAGTTTCTACCAATATTGACACCAAAATTGAAGCTCGCCTTCTCAACTTTGTTCTTTTCCATGGTTTTGAAACACTCAAAGGCAAAGGGCATACCCAAGAACCAACTGCCATCCAAATTCCTATAATCAGAAGAGGTGAAATTAAGAAAGAAAAAGAAAAAGAAACAAAAATAAAGCAGAGAAGGAAAAAGTGCAAAAAGAAAGATTAGTTCTTCAAATACACAAGTCTTGATCATAATGAAGCTTTTTATTTTATTTTATTTTTCCTATTTTAATTGCTTCAATTTTTTTTTTTTTTTTTTTTGATGGTTAACAAAGGCATACCAAGTACTATGATTTGTTCTTCATCAGGTTCAGGAAAAGGGTAAGTGGTGCCCTCTACTATGATTTGTTCTTCAATCTCACAATCCATTTTCTTGGGCAAAGCAAACCATTGCTATTCAACGCCCTCCTCTAAGTTTTTGTTCTACTTTCACCAACTCATTCGAATTTGGGTTTCTCAAGTTTCTAAAAAATTCTTAAGTACAAATTCAAACAAATTTCTTAACATACATGCATACATACACAAATTTTTTAAGAACAAATTCAACAAAATCAACATGAATCTGATTAACATACATACACGCAGATTCAACAAAATTTTTCAAAACTAAAATGATAGTTGCAATTAAAGATGGTTGGTTGTGGGAGAAATTATGAATAGACTGAAATCCTGTTGATTTGGAATGACTTTTGGAGCCAAGGAAAATCACACATGTTCAACCCAACTCAAAAACTGTTAAAATTTTAAGATTTGGAATTCAATTGGACTCTTCACAACCTTATTCGCTGGAAGGAAATGATACTAAGCACATGCATCACATGTGCCACCACTTCTAGTAAAGTAAATACGACAACACATCAGGGTCCAACATGTAAAAAATGACAATTAAAAACTACTTTTTTCAATACCTTAGAAATAGCTGCATTTAAATCTTACCCTTCAAAATACATCAACAAACCAATTTGCATGAAAATTTAAACAATAGAGGTAAATTGAAATCAAATTAAAGAGATAATCACAACATTAATCAAATTTCCAAAAATTACCATCGACCATGGCAATAAAGTTACATCACATGTCTCAAAATTAAATTAGGTTCAGAGGTAAATCAAATTAATGAGATAGTCCCAACATTAATCAAATTTCCAAAAGTTTTACAATCAACCATGGCAATAAAGTCATACATCACGTCTCACCCTAAAATTAAATTAGGTTCAAGCTTATTACTATACAAAGTCTTGGTTTGAAAAGTGATGAACTTAACCTCAACCAATTTCAGTTTCTTTTCTCTCCCATATTTTCTCAGCAACCAAACCAAATTATATACACATCTTTATTAACAATAGGAACATCAACCACAACCAACCCAAATCTCCACAAATAACCTTAAATCAAAACATGAATCAAAGCCTGCACATTCAATAAAAGAATCAAAATAAGAAATGATTATTTCACAAGGGTCCGTTTCATTAGCGAGATATTGATGGATTATGCAAGAAAGAGAACCAAAAGAAAATCAAACTTTTTTTGTGGTTGTTTGAAATTTCGCATACAATCTCTTAAACAATAAATACTCAACAATTTTTACAATTCAACAAAATTAGACAATACCATTAAGTAAAATAAATCTATATTGGTGGTACCGATTTCTTCCATATGGTGAAGGGCTTGCTTCTGCTGGACCAACTCAAAAGTATTTGCAGCTTTCAACCTATAGTAAATTACAGTCCAATGAATAAATGAACAATGAACAATGATGAACAATGAACTCCTCAAAATCACCTTCACCACCACCTACCCACCAAACACTTTGCTAAGAAATAAATATGATTTGTGTATACAGAGCTTAATAAGAAGTTCATGAACAAAACTAGAAACAAACCCACCCACCCCCCTTAAGTACAAATAGGAACCCCAAATGTAATCAAAAACCCCTATATACACTCACGATATATATATATATATATATATATGAAAACCCCTATATCCAAATCCCAGAGCGAGAGAGAGATACCTTGAAATCGGCGGTGAGGAAGATCGCCAGGAGGAGTGGCGGAGGAGAGAGAGAGAGAGAGAGAGGAGGCGGAGGATGATCGACAAGTGAGGAGGATCGGGGTGAGGGAGGATCGTGACGGATGATCGAGAGAGAGAGGAAGGCAAACCCTAGATGGAGAGAGGAAGGCAAATTGTTTGTGTTGTGTGTGTGTTCTCAAACAAAACCCTACACACACCCACACTAATGTTATAGTTAATGAATTTTTTATTAAAATAAAAAATTATTAAAATAATTTTTATAGTTAATGAATTTTTTTTTCATTTAGTAAGGTTAAAAATTTATTTGTTTCATATTTATTTTAATGAATAAAAAATTATTATTTTTTTTTTATTTGGTAGAAGTAGGGATAATATTTTCTATTAAAATAAAGTTAATTTTTTGTGGTCGATGAAAATTTTTTTTTGCGACCCATTTTTTTTTTTTGTTACTAAAAATCAAGAACTAATTTTCTGTGGTATAGGATAGGAAGTGGCAGTAGTGGTGAAAGTGATGGATAAGAGGTGATAGTGGTGGTGGTAGTGATGGTGAAGGAGATAAGTAGTGAAGTTGTGGTAGTAGTAGAGGAGATAGAATAGCAGTGGTAGAGGAGAGGTAATGGTAATAGTAGTGGTGGTAGTGGAGTGGTAGCGATGGTGGTAGTAATGATAGTTGTAGAGGTGGAGTGACAACAGTGGTAGTAGTGGAATGGAGACAGAAAGAGATAGGCATAGAAAGAGAAGAGGGAGAGATAGGAAGATGAAAAAATGGGTGAAAAGAGAAGTGTTCAAAAGAGTAAGATATAGTAGATCGATAAATCGAGAAGGAGCTCGATAAATAGAGAAGATGTGAGTAAGAGAGTGAGTAAGGCGAACATAGTGAGGGAGAGATAGACAAATAGACAAGTAGACAGAGAGAGAGAAGAGTGATTAGTGAGAGAGAGACAGTGAAAGAGAGAGATAGACAGAAAAAGAGAGAGAGAGAGAGAGAGAGAGAAACAAGAGATGAGCGAGAGATAAACAAAAAAAGAGAGAAATAGAGCGAAAAGAGATGAGCGAGAGAGAGATACAGAAAAAGAGAGAGACAGAGAGAGAAGAGAAATTGGCGAGAGAGATAGAAAGATAAGAGAGAGAGAGAGAGAGAAAAGAAATGAGAGAAGAGAGATGAGCGGGAGAGACAGAGAGAGAAAATGAGAGAGATAGAGAAGAGAGATAGGCGAGAGACACAGAGAGAAATGAGAGAGAGAGAGAGAGAGAGATAGAGACATAGTGATCAGTGAGAGAGAGATAAAGAGAGAGACAGAGAGAGAAATAGATAGAGAGAGACATATAGAAAAATAGAGATAAACAAGAGATGAGAGAGACATATAGAAAGAGAGCGAAAAGAGATAAACGATAGAGATAATAGTAAAATAGAGAGATAGAGAGAAGCGAGATGAGCGAGAGAGACATAGAGAGAAAAGAGATGAAAGAGATAGAGAGAAGAGAGATGAGCGAGAGAGACATAGAGAGAAGACAAATGAGAGAGATAGAGAGAAGAAAGATGAACGAAAGACACATAGATTGCAGAGATAGATAGACAAGCAGACGAGAAAGAAGAGTGATGAGTGAAAGAGAGAAAGAGAAGAGTGGTGGTAGTTGAATGGCATTTGCGTGGTAAATGTGGTAGAGAAGATGGGTGGTGAGAGAGAAAAAATTACAGAGGATTTGAGACAACTCTTCCTCCGATCTCTTTTTCTCTGAGAGGAAGAGGAAACAAGAGAGTGATGAAGAGGAGATAGAAGAGAGTGATGAAGAAGAAAGGGATATGAGAGAGTAAGTAGAAGAGGGAAAGATTCCAAAGAGAAGAAGACAAGATGGAGAGAGAGTCGAGGCGGGCAGTAATCGATGAAGTCGACTTTTGTCGGCCAACCGATGTAAAAGCAAACCGCGTGTCAGGCGCAATTCTTGAAGGAAGAGAGAGAAGCGGGAAGTTGTATACATATATGGTAAGAGAAGAGAAATGAGCAAGAGAGATAGAGAGAGAGAGAGAGAGAGAGAGAGAGAACAAAAAGAAATGAGAGAGATAGAGATAAGAGAGATGAGCGTCACAAACCATTTTGTGACTGTATATATATGAAGCTATCTCAAAACCACAATCACTATGCTAGGTTAAAGTTTTCCAAAAACTCTTTTGAGAAAATTATACTTTCTTGTTTTCCGTGTTATATTGTTTTTATTGAATTTTTTTTAATATTTTAAGTATTTTTTAAAATTTTTAGACACACCTAACATAAATACATCTAAAAATTAAAAAAATTGTAAAAAAAATCTTTTAAAAATTCACTAAATACCAAAAATACAATAATTCAATACATTTTTTTGTATTTTTATGTATTTATTAATTTTTAAAAATATTTTTTCATAAATTTTTATTTTTAGATACATCTAAGTAAGATACATCTAAAAAAATATTTAAAATTTAAAAATATCCACTAAAAACAAAAAACACGAAGTCACTTTTTTTTGAGACTTTTGAGACGGCATTTTAAAATGACTTTTTGAGAAATAGTTCCGTCTCATATACCCAGTTTTCTTGTAGTGTTTTTATCATGAATTTTAAATATTTGAGAATAGTTATACATAGTATGAATAATACAGTCATATAGTAAGAAGCAAGTTTTAATTTTTTTTAAAAGAAATAAAACTCATTAGAAGAGGATTAGGTTGGAAAGATATTAAAAATATATATATATATATCTTTCTTATTGAAAACCATAAATTATGGAAATATTAATATTTTGAAAACTATTACTTTAATGGATTAGCCAATATTACTTTTTAAATTTATTTTTTAGTTTAATATGTTCACAAATTTGTTACGAGATTTTGGAACTCCCACAATACTTCTTACAAAAATTCCATTTTACTTCTATAATATATAGATTTGTATATATTCTCTCTGCTCAAATTATTTGTTCAACATTCATTTTCGTATCTATTAGATCAGATAATAAATGACATATAATTTGCTTGAATTTGACCCACCAGCACGCTTTAGTATGCGCTAAGACATACATTAGCCAAAAAAATCATAAATAAAATATTATCTCAGGTAGGCAACTTAAGAAGTGGTGAATTGGGTTCTAAATAAATTCTTAAACTAATAATTAATCCAAATAATAAATAAATAAATATACTCAATAATATAAAATGAAATAAAATGAGCAAAGGGTAGAGAAATCAAACACAGTAATTTATAGTGATTCGACATGCCGAGTCTATGTCCACTCCCCAAATATCCTCTTCGGGAATTTCTCCACTATTTTTCAAGTAGTAATTACACCACTAGTTTCACGGGTGCCAGTGAACCTTTACAACAAATGACTAATCTCGATCAGTCCAACTAGTTTGGAATTTGGTGCCTAGTCACACCTAACCAAGTAATTTTATCTCAAAAATCACTCACAAAAATACCCAAACCAGTTTTGAATCCGATGCCTATTCACACTTAACCCAAGTTGTCATAACCCGCTCCCCGTACCAAAGGGTTAAGTATCGTGATGGCTAGCAACTAAAGTTACTTACGGCCAATTCTTGAAAAAAAAAATAAACGCGAGTGGAAATAATATTTAAGTGAAGGTACCAAAATAATCATTGGAGTTTCTATTTTTATAACAAAATTTGTTGACCAAAAAGATCGATATTTACATATGAATAATAGAATTATTAATACTATAAAAGTGCTATGTGTGTCTATTCCGCAGCCTCCGCGTCTAAAACTCCTCCAAAAGCTATTTCTGAATCGTATTGTTTCTTGAAAATTGGTAAACAACTATAAGTACATGCAGATAAGAATATTATACTGAGAACATAATTATCATGGATAATGTGTGAGTGATTTTCCGATCACACTGCCCACCTTAGTAATTCAGCTGTAAAACACAGGCAGAATAGATGGCACCCTGTTATCCTGTACAAAAAGAGAAGGCTCCGGCGGTGGTTCTTCCACCCGGGGGCACTCCGACGATCAAGTCAGTATATCTCTCAAAGATAATCAAGTACTCAACTCACTAGCTTGAGTATATAAAAACATACCTTAGACCTATGGGGTGCCTCTCTTTTATAGTCAATACAATCCTAGTCCTACTAGAAGCCTGACTTCCATGGACTCCAATTCTGTACTTACTTTGGACTCCTCAAGAGATATGGATAGACTCCCTAAGAGTGTTATCCTTATCCATCATGAAGTCTTTCTTCATCCTAGGACTCTTGTCCTTTATCTGTTTATCTCGAATTCCGATGTCTTCGGAGGTAACCTCGGCCTTGCCGAGATAACCTCAGCATAACTACCACGACATGTGGCACCTCGGCCAACACGTCGGCGTCACCTTGCCATGTGTTGGTACTCAGAAAATATATCCCCACAACTGCCCCCTATGTTCTATTACCTCGGCATTCTGAGATAATGGTACCTATATCGTTCCTTCATTCCATTACGTCGGCTATGAACCCCTCAGCCGAGATCATGTTCTTCAGGCCGACATGTCCTCTTTCAAAAACAAGAATTCAAATGAACTCTCCCACGCGCATGAGCTGTCATG
Source organism: Camellia lanceoleosa (assembly GCA_025200525.1). NCBI lineage: Eukaryota > Viridiplantae > Streptophyta > Magnoliopsida > Ericales > Theaceae > Camellia > Camellia lanceoleosa. The sequence continues at coordinate 122,523,953 of CM045771.1, read as the reverse complement.
CATCACTTCTCAACCGTTCAACTTATGCGTTTCATCTTCATTGGCTCGTGCCTGTGACGCGCTTATAAGCCGTCTTTCATCTATCTGCGCCGTCTGACGTGTGTGTTGCTCCAGGCACATTAAATGCCCTGTTTTGCTGCCGTTTCAAGTTTTTGACAAAAACTTTTTTTTCATCTTCTTTTCTTCACTTTTACATTCGATTTTCTTGCTTTCTCTCTTTCTAAACTCTTTCTCAAATCCACCATTGCTCAAGCTCCAAGCTCTGCAACTGTTTCCATTCTTCCATTCCAGCGAAGCTTTCACCATTCCATCGTGTCTGCAACCGTCGCCTGACCTCGGCGACCTTCATACCGACTCCACTTTTCCTGGTAAGCCTCTGTTCCTTTCATTATCAATTCTTCTATGCTCTTTTGCTTACTTGCTGCCATTACTGCTTTATTCAAACCTTTGATTTACTGAACTATTCATCTGGATGCGTCTATTCCATGATTTCGCTCATGTTTTGAACACTTGCACTGTTTCACCACTTTCTTGCCATTGTTCTTGAGCCTGTATTTCCTGTTTTTTATGCTTTTGAGAGCCCCACCTCTGTTCTTGATTCTGAAGCTTCGTCTTTTGTTTCTTGTTTTCTGTGTTATTTTTCCCAGATCAGTGCCCTCAATCTTTGTCTTCATAGATTTGGGTTTGGGATTTGTCTATAGAACCTTCCAACTCTTAGGAAAAACTGAAACAAGCCTAACCAATATTTACCTAGGTTTTTGCCGAGGTTCCAATAACCCTTTAAGAACATCTTCTTTTTGTAATCAAATTCCTTTACGCCGAAGTCATGGGTATGTGGAGACATAGGGTAGATACCCCAACCAAACTTGAATACTTTAGGGAAGAGTTCGCCATTCCAACTGACGTCCATCTGAGGCTGGCTAGGGATGACGACTCTATCATGCCTACAGATGATACGATACCCTTTCCCGTCGTTGCTTTTACTGAATGTGGACTTCGGCTTCCACTTAATCCCATTTTTCGTGAAGTTCTCCACTACTACAAGTTGAACCCCATGCAACTTACCATTAACTCCTATCGAGTGATTAATGGTATCGTAGCCTTAGCTAGGCAGGAGAACGTTAGGATCATCCTTGCCGACATCCAATATTGTTATACCATGTGTGCCCTTAACTTGAAAGAAAAAGGTTTCGTCTATTACCTCAAGCTGAGGTCCACCGAATTCAAAATCGTAGCCGACCTCCCAGACTCCAACAAGGGGGCTGGAGATGACTACTTCATTACCTCTGGAAATTGGGAGTTTGCCCCAAACGAGGATGCCCATCTTTACCCTCTTCCTCGAACAGTTAAAGAGGGCAAGGGTAAGAACCCAGTATCAATACTTAGTTGTTTCTTTTCATGTCTTCAATATTTTATCTGTTTCTAATGTCTGTTTTCTTCTTGCAGATGTTCGCAAGCCACCGAAAAACTTTTGCCAATTTTACGTTCCCAGTAAGGACCTGAAAAAACTCCTGGACTTGCCAGTTCACAAAAGAAAATCGCCTCTTCTTCTCAACTTTATTCCAACATACAAATCGATTTTGCCCGACGTCCCCAAAAGAAAGAAGAAAAGCCTTTCTTCTCCCACTGCCATAACTCAAACCGCTTCTACATCTCGAACAGATCAAGGATCAACATCTGTTCCAACCAATCAGCCATCTACTTCGGCCCTATACTTGATCCCAGTACAAGAATGAAAACGTCGGCGAAGACTTGTCCTTACATCCGCAATGGGTCGTGCAAAACCTGTTGCCCAGGATCTTCTGGCCGACCTCCCCACTGATGTTGACGCTCAGCCAACACAGAGCATGCCCCCACCAAAGCCGAAAAGAACCAAAAAGGCTCAGCCAAAGGCCAAAGCCACTGTAGTTGAGACTGAGGATACCCTGCCAATTTCACAATTGGCTAGGGGCGAGAAGACTGCTTCCGTTCCCACAAAAAGGTTTGCTGAAACACAGCCATCAGAGTCCACACAATCAAAGAAGCCGAGGTCATCGTCTACGACGACCTTGGGGTCCAGAATACCAAAAGTCCCCTGGACACCTGAAATTACTTTAGAAGATAAGCCTGTTCTTGCCAGTGATAGCGCCGATGACATCAACGTCGGCGTAGCACTCAGTACTGCTCTACTTCTCCCAGGCGATCTTGAGCGGAATGCCAAGATGAGTGAGTACGAGAACTATGCCTTTATGCTTCAACGCTCTGTCCAAGTAAGTGCCTTTACGTGGAACCTTGTCTTCTCTTTCACTTTGTAAAATTTTGTAACAATTTTTGCCTTGTGTTCTTTCAGGCCATTCAACATGCCCAATCTCTCTCCATACAAGCTTTTGAAAATCAAGAGAAGTTGGCCGACATGAGGAGGGAGGTTTCTGCCCTTAAAAAGGAGAACAAAACTCTTCATTCAAAAATGAAAAAGCTGGAAGACCAAGCTGAGGCTGCCACCAAAGTCAAACCTTAGCCGAAAAAAATGCTGAATCTGCTGTCACGACCCAAACCCGGCCCTATGGGTTTAGCACCGTAACTGGCTAGTAATCCGAGATTACCGAAGGCCTTCGATATCTGATCCAAAGCAGTACGAACTGGCGGAAGCCAATGCAGTAAGTAACTAGTGTCCATTGAGCTGTGAAAATCTGTATGCCAAAAACATTTTTCATGCATTCATACAGTTTAGAACAGTACAGTCTATACAATCATATACAAACATTCAGTACGGGGACCTAATCCCTCGATAACAAAGACAAGAAAACAAGAGATGCCTATACAAAGAAGACAAAATAGTAAGGAGACCGATGGGGGACACAAAAACACCCCAAGCCATAGCATGGCGTCTCAGAACCTCGCAGTGAGACACAAAGGCTGGCTTGACAAAACTGGGGACCAACCCACGCTCCTAGCTCCGATCTGGTGGCTAAGCACCTACATATATATATAAACAGTGAGCTAAAACCCAGTGAATAAAACAATGCGTAAAGAGGTTATGAATGAATGTCCTTACAGTAATGAAAACAGTTCATTAACCAGTATTTCAGTCTTTCAGTATTTCAGTCAATCAGTCATATGTGGTACACCCATTAGCCTATAGACAATAGGTCCAAAAGGACCGGGTCTTAACAGACCCAACAGTAATGATGGCCATCACGATGAAAAGATGGTTCCACAAGGAACCGACAAAGCTCAGAATAAGAATAAAAGTGCTAAGGATGCCACAAGACAGTTCGAATACAGACATACATTCATTCACCAACAATATCGGTTCAATAAATGATTCAAGATTCAAAAGATAATCATTTGAACATATCTTTACACAATTGTTACTCACAGAGTTCTGGGCTAATAGCAGCTAGAGCGCGTCCCCGAGAGCCAACCCTAAATAGTTAACAAATAGAACACACACTAAGTTTCACAGTCGGGATGAATGATAATTAAATCCCTAAATTTCCTCGGTGTGGTTCTATGTCTAAATCCTCATTAAGATGCCTTAAACTAGGCCTAAGAATGCCTAGGATGGGATGAGGATACAAAGCGCATCTGAGAAACAGCTTTTAGAATTTTTCAGAAACAGTCTCGCCGGCGCAGTTTCCTTCGAGCGGACATGCAAACAAAGGTCCCCGCTCGGGCGTTAACTTCTCCGCTCGAGCGGACCGATGAACGATGTAAAATCGATGCTCGATTTTCCGCCGAGCGTCTTAGAAACAAGCCGAAGGAAATGCTGGGAGCATGATTTCCCGCCGGCGCTAATTCCCCCGCTCGAGCGGACATCAAAAATCTGGAAAATCCAGGTTTGTGTTCCAAGTTCAAAACTCAAGTTTGATGCTCCCAACTCGATCCTCTTGGGCCCATTTTCTGGAAAACTCTTTCAAACACATAGAATAACACGTTTTAAAGCTCAATTTAAGAAATCAAGGCCCAAGGGTGTTTCAATTAAACTCAATTTCAAACTAATTTTCAAGAACAACATGCAAACATGACATGCATGCACTTTAAACGATTTTAAGCTTCAATACTAGCTCAATTGAGCTCAAAACTTGGAAAACGAAATGAAAACATGGGCTATAACGAAAACATGAGCTTGCATGTACAATCTACCATGAATTCAACTTCAAAATGCACCAATTCGAGCATGCATGCAACAATGGAGTCCCAATTCAACATATATGAGCAAATTCATGACTTAACTCTACAATGGAGTATAAAACATGCAAGACTTAGCTTAATCTCCTAATTAGAGGGATGAATTCACTTACCTAAGTCTCAATTTCTTGTCTAGAGGCTCAAACAAGTAAGAACTCCTTAAATCTTTTAAATCTCAAAGCTAGCAAGCAAAAGTGAGGTGAAATCCAACTCTCTCCCTTGTCTCTCTCTCTCTAGTCGGCTAAAGCATGGAGAATGGCTGAACAAATGTTGTGTTTGATCAAGTAAAGACTCAATGTATGTGAGATAGTGGGCCAATAGTGTGGTCTAATTGTAAATAGCTCCAACTCATGTAATTTAGCCTATTTTAATCTAATCTAATCATTCTTAATCAATTTTCAGATAAATATACCATTAAATCACAAATATTCTGCTGATCCCAAAACTCTAAACGGTTCCTAATTCGGCAGTCGATAAGGCCTTCAATTAACAGTTTAAATACATAAACTCAAACAGATAATCAATCATTCAAACAGATAGGAATGCAATATAATAGACAAACTTATTCAATTTCGCTGATTTCAATCACCATTCAAGATTAATTCAACTATCACCATTATATCGGTTTAGCAGTAATCAGTACGTAATTCAGTAGTTTATCGGTAATCAGTACGAGGGTTGTTACATCTGCCGAGGCCATTAAGACAGTTGCTGAATCCCAAAAGAAAGAGGCCGAGGAAAAAGTGGCCCAGGCCGAGAAAGAGCTTCAAGAGGCCTTGGCCACGAAAGAAGCCGAAATCAAAGAAGCCGATGAGAAGGCTTATGCCCAAGGTGTAGCCGATGTCACTGAAGACTACAAACTGCAAGTCAGGCAGGCATGCAACAGGGGCTTCTCCCTTGGCTGGATGTCCTTGATAAAGAAACTTGACCTCCCTGCCGATTCACCTTTCCGCAATGCTGATGCTATTCCTCTTCCATTCCCCTCACCTCCTCCTCCAAGTTAACCTTAAGGAGAATCTGAATCTGAGTCTGAAGATGAGGAGGAGGGTGAGGATGAGGCATTGGTAAGAAAATCCAAGGAGGCTGCTGGGACTAAGTCTCTTTCTTTGAATGAGCAGGTCTTGGACTTGACTTAAGACGATGAAGGTGATTAAGTTGCCAAAGAAGCTACTCCGGAGCAGGCTTCCTCCGACGTTCCTGTAGTTGAAAAAAGTATTGAGGAAACCCTAGCTCAGATCGACGCCGAGATTGAGGCAGAAAAGGCTACCGAGCTATTTACCCAGCAATCATCTAATCCCCAGACTCAGCCAACCGCCACTGTTGAGGAATCCTAGCTTTAAGTTTATCTTCTTCTGAAAATAGTATGAGTTCTCTTCATGGCCGATGTGCCTTCTTTGTAGCTTCTGAACAATTACTTTTGGTAGGTCGTAGTGCCTTCTTTTGTACACAACTGCAACTGTTTTTCTATGGATGCTTTAGTCTTTAATTTCTCTTGATTGCTTCTGTATGGTTCTATACTTAGAATTTTTTGCATGTCTTTCATACTTTGCCTCCTTTGTGCAATCTTCTCAGGGTTACATACTTCGGGTATAATAACTACAAGCTTTACTTCGGCAAGATACTGACCTGCAAACTTTTCATGAATTTCAACAAGTGTAAAACATATACTATTCAATGTTAACTTTGCAAACTTTTCTCAAGTTTCAACAAGTGTTTAAACAGTGATCTCGGTCTAACCTACTTGTAAATTGCTACAAATTTCAACAAGGATTAACATATACTGTAAACTTTTCTCAAGTTACAACAAGTGCTAAACAATGATCTACTTGTAAATTGCTACAAATTTCAACAAGTGTTTAAACAATATACTTAGCTTTTACTTTAACCTGTAAATTGCTGTAAATTTCAATAGATGATCATATGTCGGCTTAACGTCATCTTGTAAATTGCTACAAATTTCAACAAGTGTTAAGCATTTTCTTTGATCTAACCAACCTGTAGATTGCTATAAGTGTTTAAGTAATAACCTCGGCTTTGCTTCGACTTGTAAATTGCTACAAATTTCAACAAGCGAAGAGAAACAATAATCTCGGCTTAACTTCAACTTGTAAATTGCTACAAATTTCAACAAGTGAAGATAAGGAATCAGCTTAACTTCAACTTGTAAATTGCTGCAAATTTCAACAAGTGAAGATAAGGAACCATCTCAGCTTAACTTCAACTTGTAAATTGCTACAAATTTCAACAAGTGAAGATAAGAAACCATCTCAGCTTAACTTTAACTTGTAAATTACTACAAATTTTAACAAGTGAAGATAAGGAACCATCTTGGCTTAACTTCAACTTGTAAATTGCTGCAAATTTCAACAAGTGAAGATAAGGAATCAGCTTAACTTCAACTTGTAAATTGCTACAAATTTCAACAAGTGTTAAGCGTCTCTACCTTCTCTCTGCCCCCAATGTGAACCTGAGTTCCATTTGGGTTCTTATTATTCATGTCTCCCAGAAACAATATTATGTATTTTTATCAATCATATGTGTTTGAAGAAAAAAAAAGATTTTATTGATGACATCGGCCAAAAATAATGCATATCTAATGATAGAAAATTTTCAAATTACAAGTGTTCCAAGGCCTTGGTAATGCTTTGCCCTCATTATCTTCAAGCCGATAAGCTTCATTGCCTAATATCGAAGTATTTCTGTAGGGTCCTTCCCAGTTTGGGCCAAGCTTGCTCTCTTTGGGATCCTTCTTGTTGCCGACGACTTTTCTTAAGACTAGGTCCCCGACTTGAAAATTTCTTGGATTGACCTTCTTGTTGTAAGCTCTGGCAAGCTGTTGCTGGTATATTGCGAGCTGAATTGCAGCTTTCTCTCTTCGTTCTTCTAAAGGATCCAGATCTCGGGCTAAGAGTATATCATTAGTCCCATTCTCAACTCCCTGGGTTCGGATCCCTGGAATGCCGACTTCCAGTGGAATGACTGCTTCTGTGCCATAAACCATGGCAAATGGGGATTTCCCTATTAATCTTCTCGGCGTAGTCCGATATGCCCAAAGTACGTTGGGCAATTCGTTTACCCACTTTCCTTTTGTTGCCTGCAGTCTCTTCTTTATTCCATCCAAAATTACTTTGTTGGATGCTTCTGCTTGCCCATTACTTTGGGGAAAACTTGGTGTTGAAAAGTAATTTTTGATCTTGAATTTCGCACAAAAGTTCTTGATGAGTTTGCTATCAAACTGCGTTCCGTTGTCGGCAAATATGGCTCTTGGAATGCCAAATCTGGTGATGATGTTTTTCCATATGAAGTTCTTGACGTCCACATCACGGATTTTGGCAAGAGGTTCTGTCTCTATCCACTTCGTAAAGTAATCTGTTGCTACCAGTAAGTATTTTCTCTGTCCAGTTGCCTGGAGAAGTTGTCCAACAAGATCCATGTCCCACTGGGCAAACGGCCAAGGGCTGGATACTGGATTCAGGTGAGCAGCTGGCTGATGTATCAAAGGTGTAAACCTTTAGCATTGTTCGCACTTCTTTACGTATGCTTTTGCATCTTTTGCATGTAGGGCCACCAATACTCCTAGGTAATGGCCCTGTGAGCTAGTGATCTGCCCCCAGCGTGGCTTCCACAAACTCCTTCATGAATTTCATATAAAAAATCTTCAACCTGCAAAGGGTGTACGCACCTTAAGAGGGGTCCAGTGAAGAACCTTCTGTAGAGATGTCCGTCCGCTATCAGACTGAATCTTGCCGACTTCAATCTGACTTTATATGCCTCCTTGCGGTCTTCTAGCAGCTTTCCTTCCTTCAGGAATGCAACAATTGCATCCATCCAGCTTGGCCCCATGTTCACACACATTGCTTCTCGTTCTGCATTCTGTGGTTCTATGCTCAGGCCCGACATATAGTCAATCATAATTGTCCTTGTTTTTCCAGTCTGTATTGAACTTGCCAGGTTGGCCAACGCGTCGGCGTGGCTGTTATCATCTCGGCTTACTTGGAGTAGTCGGCGATTCAAATAAGGTCGCTAACTGATGACCTCTTTTGCATATGCCGACATCCTTTCGTCTCTGGCAGCGAATTCTCCTATTGACTGGTTAACAATAAGCTGTGAATCACAAAAAATTTATTACCTCATCTACTTCTGCTGCTGCTACCAGGTTTAGCCCTGCAATTAATGCTTCGTATTCTGCTTCGTTGTTCGAGGCCTTGAACCCCAAACGGATGGACTGTTCTATTATTTCTCTATCTGGAGATATCAACAGTACTCCTGCCCCCGCTCCTTGTTGGTTTGAACTTCCATCGACAAACAGTCTGAAGGAGTCGCCGATGTAGATACTGCAGGGTTTGAGTTTTTCCTTCATTTGTTCTTTTGCCTTTGGCTGGGATTCTCCTTGCTTGCTGGGACAACGTTCATCTTGGCTCAACGGAGCCTGATGTTCGTTGGATTTCGGGATGAACTCGGCCACGAAGTTGGCCAAAACTTGGCCCTTAATTGTCGTTCTCACCGAACTCTAGGTCAGATCGCCCAAGGCCACCGCCCATCTTGTTATCCTTCCAGCTTAAGTCTCCTTGCTGTAACAAGGGTTTCAATGGGTGCTCTGTTAGCACCACAATCTTGTGCGCCTGAAAGTAATGGTTCAACTTCTTTGAGGCCATTACTAAGGCCAGCATTAATTTCTCTAGTGGTAGATACCTTGTTTCTGCGTCGGCCAAGGTTTTACTTACATAATAAACAGCCTTCTGTTCTCCTTTTTCTTCTCAGATTAGCACTGCACTTACTGCGTGTTCTGACACAGCTAAGTACAAAAACAGCTCTTCCTCAGGTTCAGGTGTTGAGAGGACTGGAGCCGTGGTCAGATATTTCTTTAGGTCGGCCAAAGCGGCCTCACATTCCTCAGTCCATAGGAAGTCCGTGGTCTTTTTCACCAGGTTGAAGAAAGGTTTACATTTGTCTGAGCTTCGGCTTATGAACCTGTTTAGGGCTGCGGCCCTTCCAGTAAGCATTTGTACCTGTTTTGCCGATGTCGGGCTCTGTAAATCTAGGATGGCCTTGATTTGATCTGGGCTGGCCTCAATGCCTCTTCGTGTCACCAGGTACCCCAAGAACTTACCAGATCCAACTCTAAACGCGCACTTTGATGCGTTGAGTCGGAGCCGATATGTTTTGAGTATTTCAAAGACCTCTTTTAGGTCAGCTAGATGACCCTTAGGCTCCTTGGTCTTCACGACCATGTCATCGACGTAGACTTCTACTGTTTGGCCAATCAGGTGTTTGAACATCTTGGTTACCAGTCTTTGGTAAGTTGCTCTTGCGTTTTTTAACCCAAAAGGCATTACTCTGTAACAGTACAGGCCTTTTAGGGTGATGAACGCTGTCTTCTCCTCATCTGGGGGGTACATGGCTATCTGGTGGTACCCCCTATAAGCATCCAGAAAGCTCATCCTTCCATGTCCAGATGTGGCATCCACCAGCTGGTCAATCTTGGGCAGAGGAAAGCTGTCTTTGGGACAGGCTTTGTTCAGGCTCGTAAAATCTACGCAGACCCTCCATTTACCGTTTTTCTTCTTTACCACCACAGTGTTTGATAGCCATGTCGGATAATTGACTTCTCTGATGGCCCTGGCTTCCAAAAGTCTATCTACTTTTTCCTTCACTGCTTCGACGTGCATCAACGTCGGTCTTCTGGCTCGTTGTATTACAGGTTTGGCCGACCTGTCGACGTTTAGTCTGTGACATGTGACCTCAGGGTCGATGTCAGGCATTTCATAAGGTGTCCAGGCGAACACCTTTATGTTTGTTCTCAAAAAAGCTTTCAGTTCTCTTTCTTCTTTTTCAGCTAAGCCTGAGCCGAGAAGAAAGAAACGTTCTTCATCGCCCTCCTGGACGAGGATTTTTTTTAGTATTTCTTCACTTTTCTCGGCTGGCACCTTGCCGACATCATCTAGGACCTCCATGTCCTCATCTTCAATCTCTGCTTTCTTTGGTTCTTGTATGTTGCAAGTTGTTTTCATTGTCGTCATGGAACAATTTTTTGCCTGCAGTTGATCTCCTCTGACTTCTTCAATCCCATGTTCTGTTGGGAACCGCAATAGTTGATGCAACGTTGAAGGAACTGCCCCCATTGCATGCAACCATGGCCTTCCCAAGATGATGTTGTATGGTGAAGGTGTGTCAATCATGATGAACTCTGTCCTGATCTTCTTAGTGCCGGCTTGTACTTCCAAGTTTGTAGCGCCCAATGGCCACGTTGGCGTTCCATTGAAGCCGACCATCGGGCCATTCGATTGCTCCATGTCGTCTGGGTGAAAGCCCAGCTCCTTGTAACATCTAACATACATGATGTCACAAGAGCTGCCTTGATCTATCAGGATGCGTTTCACTTGGCACTCCCCATCCTGGAGGGATACTACCAAGGCATCATTATGCGGATGCTGGACCATCTCTAGGTCGGCTTCGGTGAAGGCTATCATCGGTCCTCGGCACTCTTCAAGCTGAGGTCTTTTCTGTCCGACCTGGTTCACGTGCTGCAGGTGTTTTACTTTTTGGGTTTCCCCCCGTATGTCGTTTTTGTTCACCTTTGAATGAATTACATTAACCACCCTAGGTCCCCCTCCCTGTGGTTGCTGTGCTGGGGGAGGCAGGGCTGCGGGTGCTTGAGGCAATCTTGCTTGCTCTTCTCTTGTCCTGGCTTTGTCAACAAGGTCCCTTAGATGGCCTTGCCTTACTAAGTCCTCTAAGTATGCTTTTAGGGCTCTGCAGCCCTGAGTTGGGTGCCCTTCTTCATTATGGCAAGCACAATGCCTACCAACGTTCTTGCCCATGTATTCCCCTGGGGCCTTTGCTGGTGCTCTGAAATAGGGTTGATTTCGGATTTGATCCAGGACATTGTGGACCGGGATTCGGAACACAGTCGTCACTGCCTGTTTACCCCTCAATTCTATCTCCGTTTTGCCAAATCTGTTGTTACTTCGGCTTCGCTTCGGCAAGTCGTTCCCTTTTTTCCTTTTTTACCTCCTTATTCCCCGATGTATCCTCCTCGGCTCTGGCATACTTCTCGATTCTTGCCATGAGCTCCTCCATGCTTTTTGGCAGTGTCTTTGCCAAAGATTTCCGCAGTGAACAATCATTTTTTAGGCCGTTTTTGAAAGACACGACCGCCACTTCTTGGTTGCATCTGGGTATTCGATTGAATACCTCGTAGTATCTTTTTGCATAGGCCTTACGGCCTTCATCCTTGCTGATCTTCAGAGCCATTAATGCGTCCACCCTTAATGGATGCAGCTTGTTTGTCACGAACCTGGCCACAAACATCTCGGCCAGGCCTTCCTAAGTCTTCACGCTTCCTTTTGGTAGTTTGTGGAACCAATCTGATGCAATTTCCCCAAAGGATGAGGGGAACACTTTGCAAAGCAACGGCTCGTTTCCACTGTATAATGCCATTGAGTTCAAGAATAATCCAACGTGGAAGTTAGGGTCTGACTTACCATCGTATATTGGAAACCTTGGCATACTGAATCTCTTCGGTGCCTCAAATTTGTCCAGCTCTACTGAGAATTGTGTCCTTGGCTTGTCGAGTGATGTGACCTCGGCTTCAGCATTATGTTCCTTCCTCTTGAGGTAATTTCTTAAGTCTTCTTTACTCCTCCCTGGAGCTTGGCTATCTTTCGACTTCAGTCTTTTTGGCACACTACTTTTGGCCTCGTGGTGTGCCCGTTTTGATCTTTCTCCATGGGTTGTGTCAAAGCAGAGCGCCTGCCCTTGGACATGCCAATGTTCTCTGGGCTCTGGGTCCTTCATGTGATATGTCCTTTAGGACTTCTCTTGTCTCTCGTCCGACTTCCCTGGAAGGCGGATAAGAGTGCCTTCCGCTCCTGGTGTGTTGAGGTGCTTCAGGAATTATTTTCCTTCCTCCCTTCTGGGTATTAATTGCTGGGATTGGCGTGTCCTGCAGTGGGTACAGCGGCTGCATGACATTGTTTTGCATCATGAAGTTGACGACCGACTGTAGGTCTGCCAACTTGTCTGCCAAATCTTTTACTTCCTCATCCCTCCGTAGGCACTTATCTCTCCATACCTAGAGGTTATCTTCGTTATAGTACCTGCTTTGGTCTGTCATTCCTGAAGAGACGGCCTCGACCCCGACGTCTTTTCCTCCGTGCCCCTGGTCACGGGCTTCTTCGTTGTGGTTGTCTCCTTCAATGTCAAGGTTGATAGGCTGCCACTCCCATGGGAGCGTCTGCCCCAACCTTTTCTTTTATGTTATCGCCATCTATTCGTCTTTCTTTCCCACAGACGGCGCCAAATTGTGTGAGTGATTTTCCGATCACACTGCCCACCTTAGTAATTCAGCTGTAGAACACAGGCAGAATAGATGGCACCCTGCTATGCTGCATAGAAAGAGAAGGCTCCGGCGGTGGTTCTTCCACCCGGGGGCACTCCGACGATCAAGTCAGTATATCTCTCAAAGATAATCAAGTATTCAACTCACTAGCTTGAGTATATAAAAACATACCTTAGACCCATGGGGTGCCTCTCTTTTATAGTCAATACAATCCTAGTCCTACTAGAAGCTTGACTTCCATGGACTCCAATTCTGTACTTACTTTGGACTCCTCAAGAGATAAGGATAGACTCCCTAAGAGTGTTATCCTTATCCATCCTAAAGTCTTTCTTCATCCTAGGACTCTAGTCCTTTATCTGTTTATCTCGGATTCCGATATCTTCGGAGGTAACCTCGGCATAACTACCACGACATGTGGCACCTCGGCCAGCACCTCGGCGTCACCTTGCCACGTGTTGGTACTCAGAAAATATATCCCCACAGATAAGTTTTAGGCTTAAAATAGATAAAATAAAATACTTTTCTATTAGAGTAAATAAGTTGCTCATATTATAACAGAAATCTATTTCAGAATTCATATGATATTATATGAAAATATATAACTATAATCACAGTACAGAATAGAACATGGGTCAATGGATTCATAACAATATAGAGGTACAGATTCAAGAGGTGGCTCATACGGATTCTAGAGGTGGCTCCCACAATAGTGTAGCACTTAGCTCCGCATAGAACAGAGGTTAATAGATCCGCGAAAAACAGAGGGCCACAAGGTGACCAATCAGAAGCCAATGATTTATTTAAGTCCCCCAAGGTGTGAGACTCCTATGGTGGTACTTACAGAAAATAATTGTTTATGAAATCATTGTCAAATAAGTATTAAAATTCAAACAAACATATTCATGAGTTTCAATTTAAGTAAATAAGGTTCAGAAAATAATCAACGTAATTGAAATATTAATATAATTTATAAAATATAAATTGCGTAAAATAAATTAGAATAATTTAAAATATACGTAAAATATATTATGGTGACTCATAGCGCCATACATAAAGTTAAAACATACGTAAAGTTAAAATTATTTTTTTGAAATCATTTATAATTAACTAATACTAATATAAAATTTAAGGGACAACTTAAATTTTTGAGTTGTTACACAAGTGATTTTATCCCAAAATATTATTCACAAAAACTCTCACTTTTTACAAGAATAATTAAGGGATAGAAAACCTTTTTACAATTTTGCTCAAACTCTCAATAAATTTTCTTACAGAAAATATAACTCGATGAAGCATAATACAATATTTGAGAATATTTCAATATCACAGATTTTTTTCTTCTTCACTTCTTAAACACTTATTTTTCTTCAACCAAAATACTCCTTATATATCATAAAATTATATCCGTTGGCTCATATCCATTGGAGAGAGGAGGATGCTCCTCTTCGGATCACTGATTTCACGCGCCGACACTCTTTATCACGGGCACACGAGGCCTTTTCATTTTCAAAAATTGCAGCTCAGCGGTTTGAAACAATTGGCCAAACGTTACTTTCGATAAATAGTGATACAAATATTTCAAAAGTTTTGCCGTAAAAACAAATGATGCACAGTGACTGCATAATAACTTTTCTATTAAAATATTTGAATGCACAGTAATTTGTTTATTAAAATATTTGAATGCACAGTAACTTCTTTATTAAAATATTTGAATGCACAGTAACTTCTCTATTAAAATATTTGTATGCATAGTAAAATCTCTTTAAATAATATTTATATCAAATATGAAAATACATACCCTTTTTAAAATCATTGCAATTATTGTAGAGATTTTAGATACACTCTAATAAAAATAACCAACTATCCTATGTGAGTATATCAAATTTTTTCAAAAGAAAACAATTCACCAATATCACATTTGTCAAAAGAATACAATCAATTAATCTCAAATTTGTCAAAAGATAAATAGTGACCAATCGTATTTTTCAAAATATGAATAGTAAATGTTATAAAATATTTTTGTGAAATCAGATCTTGCACAATAATTTCGAGTTAAATAATATTTATAACAAATACATCATACAACATATATTTTAAACAAATAATGTTTTGTGTCAAAGAATGTAAAACATGTATATTAAAAAATCACAATTTATCTAATAATATTTTAAATATTATCAAAATTAAATCACATAATTAACATTAAATAAAGCATTAATTCAAATAATACTGAATAATATCTCCACTTAACAGTTTTAAAATCTTGAAGAAAACATAACATAACATACTTCAACATGTTTGGGAAGTTGAATTTGAGTTAAAATAGCTAATAAAAATAAAATAGTTTAAAATGATTAATAAGACATAATGTCAAATCATAATTATAAATTGAAGAATTTTGTGTATAAATTGAAGAATTTCTTAAATAAATTCAATCACACATGTGAGTTTGAATAAAATCAAAAAACACAAAGTATAGATCCTAACAAAAAAAAATATATTTTACTATATTATAATTAATTAATTAATTTAATATCGGATTGGGACGAGCTGAGATGGGTTGAAACTATAAATCTCAAAATATATCGGGTTGAATATATTGGTCCAGCTTCATCCTACGGGATAAAATAACTTTTCTAAGCCCTAAAAAAATAGGGTTGGGCCAGGCGAGGTGGGCGAGACAACGGGTTGATGCCCACCCCTAGGTGAGAGTGGTGGTGGTGGTATGGTGACATTGGTAAAATTTTAGTTCGAAAAATATTATTTGCCTTTTAAAATTAGAAAAGATTTTTTACTCAAATAGACTTATTTTTCATTTGTCATGAAAAAGTTATTTTTTTTTATTTATTAATTTTCATTTTTCATTATACCAAATACAAAAAAAAAAAAAAAATTTAAATATTTTTGAAAAATAATTTTTGTTCAAACAAACAAAGTGTTGAAATATTTCTATGGCTTTTTAACTAGGGTTAAGTAAGGAAATCGAAAAATTCACAATTCAAATCGGTCCGGTCCAATTCGATAAGTTTGGACTAGTTGTTTGAATTCGTGATTCGTTTCTAATTTGAAAAATTGAGGAACTAATATCCGCAAATCGGTAACAAATTTAAGTTTACGGTTCTAGATTAAAACCAAATCGGACTGTATGTAATTTTTTTAATTATTTAGCTTAATTTTAGTTTTGTAATTGTTGTTAGCACGATAAAATGTTTGTTTGATGGAAGTTTAATGCTTGTTATATGTTGAACAATATATTTATTTGCTATATTATGTTTCTTTAAGTTATGTTTCGAAAAATCATGAGTAGATTAATGTTGAATAATATTTGCTTAATATTATGCTTTTATTTGGTGAGCATGTTATTATTATTTTTAAAATTTATGACTGGTTTTTTTTATTTTAAATGTTATATGATTTGTGAATAGATTATGTGGAATCGTGGTTCTAAATTTAGCTGAATCGTGTTTAAATGGTTTGGTTCAGATTGATTTCATGATCTAAATGGATTGATTTGGTTCTAATTTTTTTAAAACTGTAAACAACAAATTAATTTTAGTTTTTTCTTAAATCAAACCAATCCGAATCATACTTACTCCTATTTTTAACATTGTAAAATGTACATACAATATTCTATTAGGCTCAACTTTCACACAGACTTCGTTTAGGATGTGAGTTAACAGTTTAGCTTTTTAATTTTTTTAATTACTAATATATCACCCGTGCTATGCACAGAATTGAATTTATTAAAAAAAAAATTATGGTTATGTCAAACATATTTTAAAATTGTTAACATAAAATATATGTAACTTTAAAAGAAAATATTGACATTGCATAATTAAAGTAATAAAAATAAGAATTTATTATATTTGTTCGAAAATCACTGAATAAATAAAACAAAGTATAACTAAAATCTAAATTGTTGTAGGCCTTCCATCAGCATTCCTGCATTATTAACATAATAGTTAGTGTTATAATTAATGAACAACACGTATATTATGTATTTATAAAATGTTATAAAGTACAAATGTTATACTTACATATTATATATATATATATATTTTTTACCTTCTGAAAGGTATAGAAATTCTTGAGACCAATCTATATTTAAAACAAAAGTCACACACGGTGCACAATCTAGTTGATATGACATTGTTGGTACATGTATGATAAATGCATAGGCACGGTTTTGGCATGACGCAGTATAATCTTTAATCATTCTAATACCATTATCCTATAAAATTTTAGAATTATAACTTTGTTTTTGAAAAGGTAAGAATAAGTTATTTATAATAAATTTTATAATTTCTTACCTTTGATCTCATATTCTTCAAATATGATGGTTGACATCGCAAAATAAACTTTGACCATTTATCTTGAACAGTGAGATTTATTGAACCAGTACTGTTTTTTACCACAATGTTAACATTGTAAAAAAAAAGGATACTTGTTAAAAGGAAATATTGTACCTAATAAAAAATTAAAACACGTGTTAAGTTTGAATTATTATTATACATAGCAATTATTTACCTAAAGAAAATTACTTCACTATTATATCAATATCATTATGTAAGCAGTAACGACAAACAATATGACCATAATGATATTCAACTTTTTGATAACAGCTTTTGCACAAATCAATCCAAAGGTTATCAATATTAATTTGTTCGATGTATCCAAGTATTCGAAAATATGAAACCTACAAAATATTTGAAAAAACATAAATTAATCTCTCAATAAACAAATTTATATGCATATCATTTAACATTCATTAATTGGGATGATAACAATTCTTATCTTTGGCATGGGTGCAAAATCACATATTAATTCAAATTTTTTTGGTATTTGATATTACCAATGATTGTGAAACTGAGAATCCATTTTTTCGATTCCAAGATACTAACTTTTGTGATGTAGGATTCATAGCAAGCCTAGATAAACATGTCAATATATATATAATTGTGAGAATTATATTGTCATATATAATTAGTTAATATTATACAGTCATAACATACCACACTCGAATATGATTTGTATAACGGAATGAATGATTAATATATAACTTGCTGTATTTGCATGTAGCGAGACATGGACCTAGAAGTTGAGAAAAGATAATTTATTAATATCAATATTTGTATATGCATATAGATATTATAAAAGTGAATGAAAAGTAATCTTAACATGATTATCTTTAACTATTAATCCAGTGGCAAACAAAATATTCTCATTCTCTAGAGTATGATATAGTTGCATGCCATCAGTTGTTGCAAACGTATCCCATAGAGTTAGTCTTACTAATGTGAAACTGTTTTTACAATTTAAAAAAAAAAAGTTGAGATTAGAAAAAATAATATAATTCGTAGAGTATTTCAAATTTGATAAAAACACAGAAATATGTTATAGTATCATATCTTGTATCAAGTAATAGAATCTCTCTCTTGTAATTATCGCGATTTGCAATATCTTGACATTTAGTTACACTAATAACCAAGCCAATCACATCTACATACATTCTCTTCCATCTGAAACTGAATGATCTATTTTTCCACCCAGTGATGTGAAAGACAACATCGAATTATACATTCTAATGTTTTCCATAAAACTTGCATTCCTTAATTGTGCATCTAAGAAGTCAGGAGTGTGTGGTAATAAATGTAAAAAGACCTCCCCAGCTTGACAACATAATCTGAATTTGGAATTGGTTTTAGAACTATCATTTGTTCTCTCATCTAACCACATAATGGCGTGACATCGAGGACATGTGGATGTTTTGTTACAGAATTTCCATCTACTTATTATGCATCATTTTTTGCGACATGCAACGATTGCAACATCTGACAAATATAACATATGTAACATAATTACATGTGTCGTATACTAAATAATTAGTATTATATGTATGCGAAATTTACAATGTGCATTAAATTAATTGACAGACATGGAAAGCACTTAACTTAACCAAAATCATTTAAATAAAACTTTGTAATTAAAATACAAAAAATAACTTGCACTTACAATTGTTGCAACTGCAAGGATCTTAATTATGTTACAAACGGAAGGAGGTAATTCTCACTCAGAACTCTCTGGTTTTTTCTTACAGATTGAAGGGTTGAAGAAAGAAGAGTTGCCGAGTGATTACAATTGATTACAATATATACATAAACAAAAATTAATTATGCACCATGTGAATGATGAAGGCAGCTGGCAGCATGGGAAACTGAGCAGAGCTGTCGGTTGCTTTCAGCTGATTGATTGAACAGTTGAGCAGCTCTAACAAAAGTTGATTGAGTGAATAGTGACAGTGAACAGTAAAAGTGAACAATAACTATTACTATTCATCACTTTCGGTGGAATATGTGAATAAAGGAATCAAAATAAAGACAAATTGGCAGCTTTTCTCAAAAGAGTATTGATTGAAGCCAATTTGAATTTATAAGGAATCTTATGTTGATCAGGCATATGGGTCCTGAGCATCTTGGAACTCGGGTCGTCCATATGAAATGGGTTGAGTAGTTGAACCTTCAAAAGATTGTGACTTGTCTGAACTGTCTTCTGAATTTTCGGAACTGTTTGACTGGGCTTCGTGTTGATCCATAATTTGGCAGACTATCTGGAGCATTTCCTCTTTAGAAAATTTGGACTTGCTCTTGGATTTGATTTTGGGCTGAACAGGAGGCGAACTGGGCCTTGACTGAACCTTTGATTTGGATTTTAATTTGGGCTTTGACTGAGTCTTGGGCTGAGCCGGTACTGTAGGAGCTTTGGACTTTGCCTTATTAGATATGGGCTGAACTTTGGACTTGGATGAATTGGGCTTGGTACCACTAGATGAGGGGCTACCAAGGTTGACTGGAGGAAGACTGGGCTGACTTCCTTGGCTGATTGCAGCAGTTGGGTTCTGCTGGGCTTTGATCATAGCAGGAGTTGGAGCACATTGATCAATGGGGAATTCTTCTTGAACAATTTCAACAATTCTGGGCACATTGAACTTAGCCCACCATTTGACTGAATGTTGACGGAAGATTATGTTACCATCAATTTCATAATGCCATTTAAATATCCATGGATGCTTGTATTTGGATATAAAAATTAGCAAAGATGGAAATTGCATTTGATAAGTGGTGAATGGATAAACAGAGGAGAAATAATTAACTAGTTCAATGAGATCACCAGGAAGAATGTCTGAAACGGAGCCATAATGGGTCCACCATCTCAAAAACCAAGTAGATAACTCAGATTTGAATTTTTGATCAAAGGAGATGAACCAGGAGTGACTAAAAGACTCATTTTGGTACAAGAAAATCTTGAACCAAACATCAATGTAATCATGATAATTATATTGAATGGAATGACCAGGTAAATCACGAAGCTGATAAGGAGGACCCCATTCAGCTAAGGAAACAATGTTGTAAATATAAAGGGAATGATATAGAACCTTGTAGGCATAGGTTCGATCATGAATGGGTTTGATTAAAACTGATTGGTGATGGATTAGGATATCTTTGTAATATGTGAGTGTTTTCTCTGGATGTGAGAGGATGAAATGGCATCCAGAGCCAAAATAAGATTGAGCAATTTCATGAAGAACTTGACTTTTGGGGTGACTGGGTTCTTTGTAGAACAGATTAGTAACATGTGATTTGGTGTTCTCAGATCGGGATGACCTGATTGGGTTAGCAGGGTATGGAGTAACTGAAACAGATTTTTGTCTATCAGAAGCAACATCCCTTGGTCCTAAAGGCAGAAGAATAGTCTTCTTTAGGCTTATTTTGAGTCCCTCTACACATTGTAGAATGAAAATGGCCATATTTTGACCTTATTGGAATATCTCATTTGCATGCTATCATATCATATTCCATGCCTTTGCATATCTCATTAGGTGGCATTTTTTTACTGAGAGGGTCCGTTTTTTTTTTTGCTGCTGACACATACTAGTATTCTGTTTTTTTTTTTTGGCCGATGGCCTTATGTGTGTGTGTCCGATGTTGTTATAATAGTATAAGTCCATATTGTATTATATTGTAGCCATTGTATATTATTGCGCATTCGTTTTTTTTTTTTTTTTATGCGTCTGCTGTTCAACAGGCATTTTTATCTCTTTTTTTTTCCTGAATGTTCTGTATGTGTGAGTGTGGCTCTCATGTTGTAAGCCCACTATTGCATATTATTATTATGCCATTTCGTCCGCCATTTGTGTATATTAGTATGCCATTCCATGACATTGTGTATGTTAATTGCATATTAGCATTTCATGAATATCATGCATATTGATCGTGTTCGATAGGAGTTAGTGGAAACGAGGCACGTTGATTATGGGTCCCAATTCCCAAGTCAATCACCCATGATGGAGTTAGGAAATGAAGAATTGGCAACTTTTCGATTTGGCACGCATTTGAGGAACATTGCAAACAGAGGCGGATTAGCATCCCAAAGGATCTAAAGCAACCCAAACATGCATCATATCATTATCTAATTTGTTAATTAATTATTCATTTTGGGACTATATTATTTTATTTAATTGTAATAAGTGTGGGTGAGTGATGTGTGTCTTTCCATTCAATTCCAAATTGAATACGTGTTAGTTGTAGCATTCCATATGCCGAGTTTAGAATAGCCGAGCCTGCTATAGTTTGCATCTTTGCATGTGTTGCATTAGGCATTTCTGTGTATCTAGGATCATGCATGATTTCTAACGAACTTTTGTTTTGGCTTGGAGTACTCGGTGAGTTTTATGCTTTAGCATCCTTGCATGCGTGTGAGTGACTGCCATGAATAGCATGCTTACCATGAGGCTATGTGCTTATGTGATATAACTGCCTTGAATGCCTGTGGGTGGAGATTGAGTTACTTGAATTGGAACAATTCATCAAATGCTTGTTTTAAGCCCACTACATAGTGGCAAAATCATATTTTCTTAAGCCCACCCGAGGGTGGCAAATCTTAGCCTACTCATGTAGCACCATCAAACCATTTTCAAACAAACAAACATGAAACGTTTTGTTCCAATTCAGGCGATTCAGTGTATACTTGTATGTTGTGCACATCACATAGTAACCTAGGCTAATAACCGGAATAAGAACTCACAATGTTTTCAAAATCAGATATCCAATGGTTTCCTAAATTTCCCATTTTAAAATATTTAGGTGGCGACTCAGTATCTGGGCGGCAGCATGTTTGGCACTTCTTTCAAAAAATCTCTTTCAAAACGATTTGATTTGGACTCTTTTCAAGATTGCAAACACGAAGTAAAAAATTTTGATTTAAAATATCATCTTGAAACTTTTGAATACATAAAACAGTAGATAAAATTTCTTTTTTAATAGTACTATAATTTAATTGTGCTTTATTCCAGACACCAGAATGATAACGAACAATTTGTTCAGGTGATTGAGGAGTGACTTTCTGAAGAAGAATGCCACCATAACCAATATCAGAAGCATCAGTCTAAATAATTTTGAATGAATTCTCAGTAGGAATACCAAGACAAGGAAGAGACTTAACATATTGTTTAACTTGTTGAACAATGGCAGTATGAGTAGGAGACCAAGGAGGAGGATTGTCTTTTAACCTATCAAATAGAGGTTGACAGACTTTCCTAAGGTCTTTATAAAACTCAGCAATGTAATTGAGGGATCCTAAGAACTTTGTAATTGGGTTTTATCAAGAATTTCATCAGGAAACTTGGAAGCAAACTCAATAGATCGACTAATAAGAAGAATAGTATTATGGTGAATATCATATCCTAAAAATCTAACTTTAGTTTGAAACAATTTAATTTTAGGAGTAGAGATGACTAAACCATGACTTTTAATTGTATAAAAGAATGCAGTTAAATATTTCCAATGTTCACTAGTTGATTTTGAAAAAATTAATATGTCATCAATGTAAACAATTGAAAAATGACTAAATGGGTTAAATATGTCATTCATGATATTTTGAAATTCACTAGGAGCATTTTTTAATCCAAATGGCATGACATTCCATTCATATTGACCAAAAGGTGTATTAAAAGCAGTTTTGTATCTATCTTTAGGATGAATTTGAATTTGCCAGAAACCACTTTTTAAATCAAACTTACTAAAAACAAGAGCTTGACTAAGTCGTTTAATTAAATCTTCTTTATTGGGAATATGATATCTAATCTATTCTAGAACAGCATTTAATGGTTTGTAATTAATGACGAGACGAGGGACACATCTTTCTAATTCAGTATTTTTATTAATATAAAAAGCAGGGCAAGACCAGGGTGATTTACTAGGACTAATGATTCGATTTTTTAATAATTCATTAATTTCTTTTTTACACATTTCTAATAATTCATGATTCATTTGAATAGGTCTAGATTTAGTAGGAATTTGTCTTTCATTAAACCCTTTAATATATGGTAAAGTAACTACATGTTTTTTCCTATGCCAAAATGCAGTAGCTAAGGATGAGCAAACTGTTGACTCAAGTTTTAATTTAAAATCATTGATTTGAGAAATGAGAATGGGATCAGTTAATTGTTAATCAATTCGTTTATAATTAATTTCTTCTTTAAGAAAATTAATTTGTCGAGTTAATCGATTAATAGTATGAGAAATAGAACAATCTTTTAATTGATTTAATTCTAGCATTTCAGGTGGAAATAAGAATTTAAATGTAATAGGTTGTCCTAAAACATGGGTAGTTATGCCTTCACTAGAAGTAGTAAATGGATATAACAAAGATATGAATGGTGTGCCTAAAATGATGCGATCAGTCATATTTTTTACTAAAACAAATGTGGTTTTAAAATAAACATTATTTTGACAAACATGCACTTTAGGTAACTTGTATTTAATATGCATTTTACGACCATTAGCAGAGGTTAATTTCTCTTGACATTTTTCATAATATTTGGTAGGAAGTAATCCTTCTTGAATACAATTTAAATCAGCACCAGTATCAATTAAAGCAACTAATTCTAATTCAAAATCGTCAACTATGATTTTAATTCTGGAATACCATTTTTGCATATAGATTTTATTGAGTAAGTTTAATCGTTTATCTTCAAGATTAGCAGATTGAGGTCGATTATCAAATATAAGTTTAACTGGATTAGTATGATCAGAATCAGGATCAGAATTATGTTCAGATTCCTGAGGTGATTTGGGATTGGGTTGAAAATTATTTAAATTTTGATTAAGTTTGAGATTAATGATTTCATTTTCTAATTTGTTATCTTTAGCTTGGAGGTCGCAAATAGTTCGTTTTATTTGATTGATTTCAGATTGTAAATCTTGAAGGGTAACTTCTTTAGTTTTATTTTTAAATTTTTCTAAAGTCTTGGATAAACTAACAATAGGTTTATTAATTTTAGGTTTATTTTCTGTATGGAGTAATAAAGTTTTTAATTTTTCAATATATTGTTATTTTAATTGAGGATCATCTAATTTACTAATTAAGTCAATTAAAGCAGTTTCTTCCTGATTGTGTTTGGTAAGAACAGCAATTTGTTTAATGGGTTTACAACAAACATCATTACAACCTAAGGTAACTTGATTATCAAAATCAGAATTATCACTATTTGAAGGGGAATTAGATGTGGATGGAGGAACAGAAGAGGAATCATTATCCAATTGATTTAATTGAAAATTTTCAAATAATTGAATTTTAGATTCTTCATTAATTTGGAGTTGATTAACTCTATCTTTTAATTTTTGTTTTTCTTTACATTTATTGGCAAAATGACCTTTTTTACCACAGTTATAACAAGTAATGTCTTTACTAGATTTAGATTTTGGATGGGATTTAGATTTGTAATATTTCTTTTTGGGTTTAGTATAAAATTTATCATTGGATTTGGAAGGTGAATAATTATTCTTATATTTATTATAATATTTGGATTGATGTTTAGGTTTAAAATATTTATGTGATTTCCTACGAGAGGGTGCAATGGGAGGTAATCCATATTGTTCACAGAAATTTCCTAATTTATATTTAGCTTTATATTTATCTTTAGTAGCTTTTTGACTAAGTTTAAGATCAATACACATTTTTAATCCTTCTTTTTGAATAGTGCTAATGATATCACCATATGTTAAATTATCATATTGTATAACACCAGTAGGTTGACTAAGAACATCTCTAATTTTGTGAGCAAATAGACTAGGTAAGCTATTAATAAATTTTTCTTTCTAAAATGATTTAGTACAATCTTCACGTAACATAACTCTAGAGGTAAATAAATCTTTATACCATCTAAAATCACTTACAGTCGGGCAAGTAAGGTTACTAAGCTGATCATGTATGCGAGAATAGATATTAGTAGGGGTTCCAATGAAATGCCTAACAATAGTATAAATCAATGTATTAATACTATCAGGGTGGCAACATCCAATAGTTTCATCAAAGATAGGGAGACCATTATCATCAGATTGATTAGCATATATGATGGACTCTCTTTGGTCATCAGTTAAATATTTTTCCCACCAAGATTTAAGCATACCAGTAAACCCAAAAGTAATTAGGGAAACAATTTCAGATTGAGAATATTGGGGATAATTGGAGAGGTAACTATTTGAGACCATAGATAAATGATTTAATTTTTGGAGGATTTGATCTTCACTAAGACCATCTATATTCCATTCGTATAATTTTTGGCAGAAACAGAAAATTGGTTATTAAGATTAGTTTCATCGAATTGGAGATCAGGAGGAGTAGGGCGAGAGTACCAATTTTTAGTAGTTTGAGGATTAACTTTGGGATAATGAATTTTACTAAGATGAGAGGATTAGAATTGTTGAGCTAATTGATTTATGTCATCATCAGTGTCAGATTTGGTGGAAGTAGTTTCAGGATTAAATTGTTGATTTAGAACAGTAAGACATTTATCTTTAGAAGATGAAGCATTATCAGATGTAGTTAATTTGGTAAATAATTTTTCAATAGCTTGGACGGTAGAATGATCATTGGTAACTAAACTAGTTCTTTTGGAACGATTACTAGGTAGATTAAGTAGAGGTGGTTCTAAAGGTTGTTTAGTAAATGTGGTTTGAACATATTCTAAATTGGTTTCTATTTTGTTTAATTGTTTACCAATTGTATTTAAATATTGATTAGTATAATTATTTTGTTCAATAACTTTTTTAATCTCATTATCATTTCCAGGGAATTTGAAAGGGGACACAAGAATTTTAGAACCTTGTTGATTAAGGATGATTTTCTCTAAGGGAGGATGACTAGAACTAACAGAAGTAGTGTCAGAAGTTTTCCATTTATGTTTGGTGATTGTATTAAGCTATTTGTAGTATTTATCAACATATTCTAATAAAGGTAATTCAAAACTATATTCAACCATAAAATCATACCATTGTCTAGAAATTTTAAACATTTCAACATAATTATATTTAGCATAGTAAGCATGACGTTGAGTTCTATTGGCTTCAGATTGAAATTCAATAAGTAATTTATCAAGATCAGGAGTAAATTTTTTTTTGATCGTCATTAATTGGGGATTGACGAGTGGTATGAATTCTTCAAAATCAGTTTGAGTTAGAGAATTATTAGAAGCAACTTCTTCTTCGGGTAAATGTGTGTGTGCAGAATAAACAGGTTTATTAATTTGGGAAGTTGTAGAATTATCAATACCTTTTAATTTTGAAGGTTGACCTAAATGGATTTGGCTATTTTTGCGAAATTGTGGAGTAAAGATTTCATCTTCAGTTGTTTCAATCTCAGAGGGTACACTAAGGGTGTGTTTGATTGAACCAATTTGGAAAAGGGGGATTAGAAATCCGGACTTGAGTCTGGGGGATTAGAATCCTTTGGTTATTTTGGATTGGATATGTATCGTGTTTTTTTTTTTTTTCATGGGATTAGATGTACGTGAATCTCCCGGACTTTTTTTTTGAAAAATCCACTTGGTGGTTGATGACCGATAGGATAAATGAAAAAAATTTTTTTTTTTGTTTTTTTTTTTTTTTTAAGGAATAATAAATAATAATAATAATATATTTATTTTTTTTTTTTTTTAATTTTTAATTTTTTTTTTTATCTAAAGGTGCTATGTCTGGATGATTGACTACGATTAAATTTAATACGAACTGTACCATCATTTATTTGTTGAATATCTTGAATAGAAGATTGTTGTTGATTATGTTTGTAATGTTCATTGACAGTGATCCATTGATCAGGTAAATCTACATCTTTCCATTCAATCATGTGGGAAACATTAATATGTAAGTTAGTACTACTACTTTGGATTAATAAAGTTTTATCTTTTAGAGATTTATGCAGAGCATGAACATTTAAATTTGTTTTCATACATTTATAATGAACACGATAAATCAAGGCAATGTTATAAGTTTTGTTCATCATATTAGTAAATGAACCATTTAATTGTATGTTTAATGTTAATGCATGTAAAATATTTGGATCTCGTAAACTAAGTGTAAAATCAGGAAAACAATTAAAATGGACAGGACCTTTGTGAAGACCAGTTTCCATCATACCCATTAAACTATCATTATAATTAAGAAAACGAGCATCTCTTAAACATAATAAAACAGAGGTATTTTTCCCTTGTTGAGTTAATGGTTTAACACCAACTTGAATTAAACCTATGTGAATAAAATTGTAATCATTTTTTAAATATCTTTTTATGAGATTAGCATCAAATAATTGGCAGGTTTCCCTGGGTTTTTCTAAAGCATATACTTGTTCAATGGTTTTAACATGCAGAGTTACTTTGAAAGCATTCTGTATAAAAGAAGTTTTATAAATTTCTTTGATTGGCAATTTCGGTATATTCCATCCTACATCAATTTTATCATTTTGTATTTTAACATCTTCTTTATTAATTACTAAGGCTTGGTTAGGTATTGAGGGCAAAGTTGTTGACTTAAAACTGACTGAAGAGTTATTTCAAAATAATCAATTCATTGTTCTGTTTAATTAATCAGTTTTACAGATATCTTAATACAGACCCTATTCTTGTCAGGTTATCACAGACCAAGTGGTGAAAGTACAGACCCTATTTTTAATGTCCAACACTGCCTAACCCTAAGGACCTACTCTGGACAGGAGATGAAAGTGGGTGATTTAAACTAGGTGGATAAACCCAGATCAATCTCTTGGGTGATCAAGATGAACTGAAAACTAGATTAATCAAGTGAACAATAGAATTGATTAATTGGAAGAAACACAAAAAATAATTTTTTATGATGAACATTATGATTGTTTGTGATGTGTATTATGACATTTTGTAGTAAAGTTATAAATAGCGAATTTATGATGTGCACCCTAAAATTAGGAATAATAGTGTTTTGACATTTTGTGATTTTTATTATGACACTTTGAAATTTTGTTATGAAAATTTTTAGTGAAAAAAAGTTATGATTTTTGTAATGAAAAAGTTATGACATTTTGGGTTTAAGTTACGAAATTTTGTGAAAAATTATGAAAAGCATACCTAACATAAATATATATACATACTTTTGAGACAATGTATATTTCAATTGCAGGAGTTGGCATTACTTTTTTAAACAAAATTATTACAAAATAATTCTTACCTTATTATGGAACAATGTTATTATTTGTTGTCATTGCGGGTTGTGACACATCTTCTTACAATTGAACACCCTCGATTATGGGATTTATGACTATTTCATCATTAAAAATCATTGAAAAATAATTAAATATCCCAAAATAAACTTATGTGAAATAATACAATGAGAATAGTAATGAGATAAGTATAAATTATGAGTCATGAATAACATAATAGTTTATTCTTATCTTGTTGTGGAAGAATATTAATAGTTGTTGTCATTGTGACTTCTGAGGCATCTTCATGCAACTGAATGTCCTCAGATATGAGGGGCATGACTATTCCATCATCTAAAATTTAATTGAGAAATGATTAACTAAAAAATTAATATTTAATTTAAAGGTTCGTGAATATCAATTATTGGCAATTATAATTTTAAAAATTATAATTGAAAATATTAATATCTATATATATATTAGGGTTTACCTTCTGGTAGGGCAATATTATTATTCACCACCCTTGTAACTTCTGAAACATTTTCATATATGTGAACTCTCTCAGATATCGGAAATACAACAATTCCTTTATTTGAATTTGCATGAATAAAATATTTAGTGACAAATCATTTATTATTTGAAATTATGATAACATTGTCAAATAAATCATAATTCTAAAATTAATACAAATAATAATTATTACCTTCTGGTTCTGTGACAATATTGTTGTTCGCTATTATAGTTTCATGTAATAAATCTCTATGCAACTGAATGCCTTTTAAATTTTGAGACATGACTATCCCGTCATCTAATTAGATGAAAAAATAAACAATATAAGTATCGGAAATTATAATTTTAAAAATTGTAATTACAAAATCTATATATATGTTAGTGTTTATCTTATTGTAGGACAATATTATTATTAGCCACCCTTGTGACTTCTGAAACGTCCTCATGTATCTGAACACCTTCAGATATTGGGAACATAACAATTCATTTATTTGGATTTACATGAATAAAACAATTAGTATAAAATTATCACTTTTTTGAAGTTATAAGAATATTGTCAAATAAATCATAATTGTAAAATTAATATAAATAATATTTCTTACCTTCTTCCTCAATTATGGGAGGCATGACAATTGCATCATATAATTTTCATGAAAAATATAAACAATATAACTATTAGCATTCCTTATAAAAGTATCAGATATTAGTATTTGCAAGTTATAATATAAAAGAATCATAATTAGAAAATATTATTACTTGGGGTTCTTACCATTTAGAACATTAGTATTGTTTGTTAAGGTGGTAACTCTTGAAACAATTTGATGGAAGTGAACACCCTCTGATGTGGAAGGCATAACAACTCCTATATTTTAAATTGCAGCAATATATATATATATATATATATTTAATATAAAAACTAATGTTTCAATTAATATATATGAAAATGATAAAACTTTAGAGCTTACTTGTGACATTTCAAACATTCGTTCTATAATACAATTGTTTGTCACGTAGAACACATACTCCTAATTGACGTGCTTCTTTTTGAAGTTATTTCAATTTATCTTTGAATATAGGATCATCATGATCAGTCTGGCATGAAATGCATAATTTTCTTTTTCGAGATAGTCGATTGATTTTAGCAGTAACTGTATCACGTTTCATCTTATAAAAATACAGAGATTGTCACAACGCAAATAATTTTTTTTCCTCATTATGTGATCGAAATAAAGTGTAAAAAAATACAATTAGTTAAAAAAATTCATTGTGTGGTCAAAACTGAGTGTAAAAAAATACAATCACATTTTTGCTCATAATAAAAAAAATATTAAAAAAAAAAAAGCAATGGAGACAATTGGTAGTTAAAAAGCACAATAATTTTTTTATTTTCAAAAAACACATTGAGTTAAAAATCCAATAACAAATTAAGTCAATTGATAGTTAAAAAACACAATCACTTATTTTTTCAAAAAACATAGTGAGTTAAAAAAACGCAATTACAAATTTTTTTTTAAAGACAAAATACAATCTAATCATCATCAATAGTAATGAATACAATCCATTTCTGTTTCAAAAAACATAGATATTGTCACAAATTAAGTCAATTGATAATTAAAAAACACAATAATTTATTTTTTAAAAAACACAATGAGTTAAAAAGAACAATTGCAAATACATTTTTTTTCAAAATACAATCTAATCATCATCAATAAACAATTCATTTTTTTTTTTTCAAAAAAAAAAAACAGTGAGAAAAAATCAATTAAATTTTTTTTTTTCAAAATATAATCTAATCATCATCAATAATACTCTATGTGAACCTAATGAATACAATCTTTTTGTTTTTCTTAAAAAAACACAGTGAGTTAAAAATCAAATAACAAATTAAGTCAATTGATAGTTAAAAAACACAAAAAAAAAAAAAAAAAATTAAAAAAACACAATGAGTTAAAAAAATCAATTACAAATATTTTGCTTCAAAATACAATATAATAATTATCAACAATGGGTACTTTATGTGAACCATTGAACTAACTACAATCGGTAGTTAAAAATACAATGAATTAAAACCCAATACCAAATTAAGTCAATTGGTAGTTAATAATACAATCACATTTTTGCTCATAATAAAAATAAAAAATAAAATAAAAAACAGAGTGAGTTAAGTCAATTGATAATTAAAAAACATAATAATTTATTTTTCAAAAAATACAGTGAGTTAAAAAGATCAATTACAAATATTTTTTTTTCAAAATACAATATAATCATCATCAATAATGGGTACTTTATGTGAACCTAATGAATACAATCCTTTTTTTTTCCCAAAAAACACAATGAGTTAAAAATAAAATCACAAATTAAGTTAATTCATAGTTAAAAAGCACAATTATGTTTATGCTATCTAATTACAATCATAGTTTTTTCATAATAAAAAAAATAATTGTAAAGAAAAACCATTAAAATAGTAAATAAAAAGATTAAATCACATTTAAAAAAAAAAAAAAAAAGAACCATTGAACAAACTACAATACATCACATTTTTCCCACAATAAAAAAAATAAATGAAAAAAAAAGAATCATTAAACTAACTACAATACAATCACATTAAAAAAAAAAAAAGAACTATTGAACAAACTACAATCACATCACATTTTTCCCGCAATAAAATAAATAAATGAAAAAAAAGAACCATTAAACTAATTACAATACAATCACATTAAAAAAAAAAATTATTGAACTAACTACAATACAATCACATTAAAAAAAAGAACCATTGAACAAATTACAATCACATCACATTTTTCTCCATAATAAAAAAAATAAATGAAAAAAAAAGAACCACTGAACCAACTATAATACAATCACAAAAAAAAAAAAAAATATATGAACAAACTATAATAACATCATATTTTTTTCATAATTAAAAAAAATGAAAAAAAGAAAAGAATTATTAAACTAATTACAATACAATCACATTAAAAAAAAAAAAAAAGAACCATTGAACTAACTACAATACAATCACATTAAAAAAAAGAACCATTGAACAAATTACAATCACATCACATTTTTTTCCCATAATAAAAAAAATAAATGAAAAAAAAGAACCACATTAAACTAATTACAATACAATCACATTAAAAAAAAAAAAGAACCATTGAATTAGCTACAATCACATTAAAAAAAAGAACCATTGAACTAACTACAATCACATTTTTCTCTTTGTGAACTTCACTCGTATTAAAAAATCAAATTATATATATATATTTTGACAAATCGCAAAGGGAGAAAAAATTTTAAAAAAAAAGTAATTGTAAAAAAAAGAGTAAATAAAAAGAACATAAAAGGAGAAATTGCTTACTATTTGCATAGGTGAGAAAGGTTATTACTCACTGTTTGTGAGGGAGAAGTTAGAAGTTTGCATGCGTGGGAAAAGGTATTGCGCATTGTTTGCAAGGGAGAAGTTTGAAGTGAAGAAATGCTGCCGGTGGAAATGAAGTGAAGAAGTTGAAAGGGTTCAATAAATATGGTAGAAGTGAGGAAGGCTACAATAGATATATAAAAAGTTAAAAAAAAAATGTGTGTACAGGAGAAATCAAAAAAATTAGGGAGAATTTAATAAATGTTGAATTTTTTTTAAAAAAAATTAAAATATTAAAAAATTATGATTGAGATATTGAAACTCTTACAAAATTTATAAATTAAAAACCTCTTTTTTCTTATATAATAAATAAATAGATATAAATATAGATTTAGGGTTAAAATAACCTTCCTTTGAGATGAATATTTTGATTTTTTTAATTTAAAAAAAATAATCTATATATTTTTTAATATTTTTTAAAAAATTGACTTGGTGATTCGTGATTTGGTTAAAGATTTAATTTATAATAATTACACTTATTAAATAAATAAAATAAATGAAATCTTAATTTATTTAATTTATATATTAAAAAATAAAAATAAATATAAATATAATTATAATTTAGATGTTGACAACTCATCTGTCAAACGACTACACAATGACGCAATGATCGAAGTGAACACTTTCCTTATCATCGTGACGTTTCGTTGATTACACGTGGCGCTCCATCCTCCCTACATTATGGAGACTGTGAGCTCTTTTTGTGTGAGGTGGAGAGATCAAAAACGAAAGGAAAAGCAAGGCCCAGCGACTTTCTTTTCATGGGACCGACCAATGAGAGCCCACCACGTGGTTTGTCTTACATGGTTATGATTGAGCGTGATGTGTTATATTTTTAGCCGTTTGTGGGAGTGTGGGCGGCCACCATTTCCTATAGAATTTTAAATTGGAAGTCTTCCAAAAAGCTTTAAGCTGAACCGTTGATGGTGATAAATTTGGTGTCTGCCATTGATGGCTAGGAGGTTTGGATTGCATCACCCATCATCCATTGCTGTAGTGGGATCCACTGAGGATTGTTTGGGAAATATATTTTTTAATTTTTTATAAAAAAACGTAAAATATAGATTGAATTTAAAATGATATGATAGAAAAATAATATAACTTAAATAAAATAATTATGACCTAAATAGAATAATATGCTAAAATAACATGTGCTATTTTAACACATGTCAAACAACCACTAAATTATTAAGTAGTTTCATAAGTATTTTTTATAAAAATATATCAAGATTATATTTGCATGATAATTTTTTTTTTTTTTAGATGTAAAAAAAATTATGTGTCAAGTTACTCATGTCATTAAAATCCTTAATGCAAAAATAATTTTTTAAAAATATTATGTGTTTAATTATTGTTATTCACTCTTAAATGGTTAATATTTTTTTTTAAGAATCACTACAACATTTTCTTAGTTTAGTGATATTTAAAAGTGCCACAAAACTATTGATTTAATGACATTTTTTAGTCTTGTGACATTTTGAACAAGTGTCATTTGTATCCGTGTCACGGTAGATACTAGTGTCACGGTGAATACTTGCAAGTGCCACTACACCATCATGGCTAAAAACTTTTAATGACATTTTGATGTCATGTAGATATTATTTGTGGCACTATCAAGCGCCATTAAAAAAAGAGTTAGTGACACTTGTAAGTGTCATTACACCATCAAGACTAAAACCTTTCAGTGACACTTTAATGTCATGGTAAGCATTATTCGTGATGTTATCAAGTACCATTCGTGATGATAATTCGTTGTAGAACAATTTGATCCACTCACTACAACAAAAAACACTTTTAGCGACCTGTTTTTTAGTCACCAAAAGTGTAATTTTGGTTGCTGAAAGTATCCGCGACATGAACAAAATTGGTCGTCAATCACTAAGTCAAATCAATTTTGTTATAAATAAATTGGCGACCAAATATTTAAAGACTAAAATTTGCCATAAATTAACATTTAGTCACTAAAATTAGCCTTCAACTAGTGACATGTTAAGTTTCAATGACATATAAATGCTAAAAATATCTTTCGGACTAAAAGAATTGGTTGTTGAATGTTAAAACTTTTGGCGACCAATCAAGTTTTGAAAAATTTACATACTTTCAAATAAAATGTCACAAAAAGTAAATTTACAACTAAAAAACAAAATTCATTATTTATAATTTTTTTTTTTACAATTTCCCTGTTTAATACATAATTCATAAACCTATAAACATAAGCAAAATATAATTCAAATTAACACACTTGTGCAAAGCATTCAAAATATAAACTTAATTCGAAAGTAGTACCATATTAAATATAAACAACATATCAAATCCAAAACATCCAATTTAAGTACAAATCTCTTACAATCCCAAACTTGAAACATGTAATGCCCAAAAACCTTCTAAGCTTGCAAATTCATAACAAAAATCTATGACAAAATATATCCAAAAATTCAAAATGTAATTCTTTGATGCTCCCCGAACTATATTTCATCCATATGCCAATCTATCAAACATATGAAAAAAACTTCAAACATGTAATTCCAAAAAACCTTCCAAGCTTGCAAATTCATAACAAAAACCTATGACAAAATATATCCAAAAATTGAAAATGTAGTCCTTTGATGCTCCCCGAACTATATTCCATCCATTGCCAATCTGTCAAACATATGAAAAAAAAAATTATAATGTTAAAATGTTAATAATAAAGGTCCTGGTCTAAAAACATTTGTTTCACATTATAGATGAACAAATTGAAAGCAAATTTTCCTACGGTGAATTACAAAATTTCAAAATACCAAAATCAAAAAGTAACACATGATTCACTAGTTAAACTTGGCATATATGAACTAATTACAAGCAATATCTCTATAAATTTGTACATATTCCAAGTTCTTTTTTTCAACCTAAAGATCAATACTACATAAAGTTATTGAGGAAACACACTAAGTATTTTTGTATGATTAACTGTTGATGCATATTTCTTGAATCAAACTATTCATAAAGTTAGTTTTAATCTATCACATGCATCTACAATCACTCCCCAAAAGGAGATTTCGGAATTGTGTTTGCACTCATTCAAAGTTTTGGCACCCAAACCCACCGAATGCAACATAAGTTAACTGACACTCCAACAACAACAACAACAAAAAAACTACTACTACAATGGAAATTCATGAAAATTCAGCCTCACTAGTTTGGCCATTTTGTTGCTTCAGGCAATTCCCAATTTACTATACACATGATATAGAAAAGAACAAAAACAACTAGTAGCTCATTGGCAAAGCTAACAATGCAACAAGATGAAAGTCAAAAACCAGCGAAGATTGATACCAATAAATGGGTCTCTCTGTCCGTGTCTTAGACTTGCACAAGAAAACACATTCAAGCAAGATATTAATCATTTGAATCAACAGATGAATAGGTTTATGAACAATAGCAATACACATGAAAAAAGGGAACACAATTATCTTATAGGCGAAGTCAAGCAAGTTACTTGCTAATGTCAACTCATGAATCGCATTGGGCATTTCTTCAAACTCTCATTCCTAAACTCTACTAGTCTCCTTCTTGAACTCTTATTTTCTTTTCTCTAGTTCACCAATATATTAAGTGAAGTGTTTTTAGTGATATGAAAATTAAATTCTGAAAAGTATACTTACAGAGCAAGCTATCAATAAAATTCCTCGGATGAACAATCCTCTTCACCAACTTGCATGTTTGCCCGATCCTTGTACATCCTCATAAAATTTTCAATCTCTTCAAACCTTTTGTTTTGCATTTCAATCTTGCTAGCTTGCTCTTGTGTTACATTTGTTGCTGGACCTCAGCCAAATTCTTCAATGACTCTATTTGTTTTTCCAGGCTCGAAACCACCTCAACATGTGCTTGTGTACTAACAGAAGATTTGGATGAGGATGGGTTTCGACCAACTCCAAAGCCCTTTATGTATCCCGATTTACTCATTCCAAGAACCTCAATTGGAAGTTTGCTCGAGTCAAAGTCTTGCCCAGAAGACTCTTCATGTCGCTTTTTCAAAGCTTCCTATCAATTTGTAAACAACTTTAACAAATAGAACCAATTACAGAAATATGTAACTATATTAATTAGCATACTTACATGTAATTCACCACATATTGGGGCAATCCAATCCGCCTTTCTCTTGCTCCTATGGGAATCTTTGTAGAAATCTACAATGTCAACTAATTCCGTCAATTTAACAAGAAGTATACATAATTAAATTTAACTCAATCACACTTTTAAATATATTAAATGCATCACCTCTCTATACATTGCAGCTTGAAATGACTTAGAGCCTATTGTATGATTATATGGTAACTTCGATCGACTATTCCTCCCTTTTTCAGCCAATTCCTACAAAAGTAATTGATTAGTAAAATTAAATTGAAATTGAAACATGATTCTTTAACTTATGAAGTTTTACGATGATCACTATTAAGCCACACATGATTAATCATGTGTACCCAAGCCTCACCCTTTGTAAGGCTTAGTGTAAGGGTCAACACCCTACCAACTTCGAGTAATGTGTTTTCATCTTGTTACGCCAACTTTTGTAAAGGGTTTTACACTTCTTGTTGATAGCTTTCCTAACCTCTTCATCCTCATCATAATCAACAATCTCAAATTTATCCTGCAAATATATGAATACTTTTATTAATATTAAAGCGCAAGTAATGGTGATAATCTAACTATTTACAAATCAACAAATACAAGTAAATGATTGGGGCTTTATGAATCTCGTCAATCTTATCCCACTTACTTACGCCAATGATAGGTGCACCATCCTTATTTGTAACCCAACTTCATTTGCAAATGGAGTGGCATAAGGCCCTCTCGCACCTTGGCATCTGACCCAAACAGAAGTTTTTGCCACCATTTTTGCTATGAGTATGTTCTTGCCTCGAGTAGAAAACTAATTGTAGATAGTGCAACTGGGTATTAGCTTCATTTGTAGATGGTGTAGTAGTTGCATTTGTAGATGGTATAGCCTGAGTAGTAGTTGCATTTGTAGATGGTGCACTGATACATATTTGTAGATGGTACACTTTGAGCGAGATGGAGTTAAGTTAGATGGTGCATGTTGAGTAGGGGCAGAACTCTGTAAGTAGAGCAACTTTAGATGATTAACTTTACATCTATACAATAACTCAATTATTACATGTGTGAAGCATATATAAAATAAGCAATTACATTAATATCAATGGACGTATGATAAAATCAATACATAAGTGAAACAAGAGAGAGGGCCACACACAAACACAGATGCATTGAAACATATTCTTGGATAATCATTACGCTCAAACTGAAACAAGAAAGGCACTTAAACAATAGTGTCACACAAAACATAAAAATATAAAGTTCCATGTCAAAATCCATATTACAATCAAAATGACTATATAGCTCATCTTCTCAGATAGTGACAATGCTCTTAGTAATCATCTTCATTATCACATGTCTCTTCATTATCAACATCATCGTCGTGTGCTCGACTGACTGTTTCTAAAACCACCTCACTTGGGATAATCTGAGGATCAATGTCATTCCTATCAAGTGAGATTGTGACGGGGTCTTCAACACTGATTGGGACAACATTAGTTGTTTCATTCTGTTGGAATACATCATCAGGTTCAACGTCATCCTGTTCTGGTACATCCCATATTCCTCGATGTTGTAGTCCTTGTACGACTTTCCAATGTCCACCTAACTTTGTATCATTAACGTAGAAAACTTGTTTCACATGACTTGGTAAGACAAATGGATCATCTTTATACCATCGACTTTTGACATCAATACTTGTGAAATGTGCATCAATGTGTAATGTTGTTGAACCATTCGCATTGGAATAACACAACTCGATGTCCAAGTATATAATGCATCTCCCACACTCTATTCAAGTACCCATAAAAGTCAATTGTTTGTCCCTCATGCTCCCCTTCCACAACCAACCCACTATTTTGGCATTTACGACGATTGTCACGATCGTTACTATGAAATCGAACACCATTGAAAATGCAAGCTGAATACAAATTAACTATGCTACTAGGACCATTTGCTAATGACCACAATTCATCGTAATCCTTGAGCTCGTAAGTGGTTCATCTACATAAGGACATAATCAATTTCAATCATTATATTAGTATTCATGTAAGTATAAGTCAATAAAGTTTACGCTTATATCTTACATGTTCTTTGAACCACTTGGGGAATTCCTCTTTTTGTCTCTTTGTGATGTCACGTGCACCTTGATTTTCTAAAAGATTTTTGTGTTGCCTATTTACAAACATATAGTTGATAAGTAACATATTATATTGAAAACATAATTTCACATAAAAAAATAAAAATAAATAAAAAACAAGATAAAAACTTACTCTAGATAATGGTCCAACTCAAGGCTATTATTCAAGACAAACCAATGAGCCATTTCACGTTCTTTCTGAGACACATCAGAAGCCCTTGTCATTAGCCCAAAAGGACGAACATCTTGCGTAAAGACCTCTAACCCCGACTCATGCACACCAACATCGACATTTCGTTCCTCTCAATTAAATTACATTGAGCAAAATGTGAGACACTCCTTGACAATATAAGACATACCCTTTTAGAATTCCAAGTAGCCTATGAAACAAACAATAGAATACGTTTATTACACATATATATATTTTTATAAATATATATATGTATATAGTTTGTGCTACAATTTAACTATTCTAGTGTATTAAGAAGTTAGTAAGTAACCTTTCAATGGGATACATCCACCGATATTGCACAGGCCCACCAAGAGTGGCTTCGCGAGGCAAATGAATAGCCAAATGGACCATTACATCAAAGAACGCTGGTGGGAAAATTTTCTCCAGCTTGCATAATATGAGTACTATGCGATCCTCTAAGTTTCCCAAATCCTTCACCTTCAATGTCTTTGAGCAAAGCTCTTGAAAGAAATTTCCCAACTCAAATAATGTGACACATATATCATTGTGAAGATATCCACGCATTCCAATGGGAAGAAGTCGTTGTAGAAGGATATGACAATCATGACTTTTTAGGCCTGTTAACTTATCACCTTTTGTGCTTACACACTTTGAGATGTTTGCCGCATAACCATCAGGATACTTAATTGACTTCAAAAACTCACAGAAACCATGTCTTTCATCTGAGGACAAAGGGCTTTTCAAATGATCCATCAACTCCTTCCTTATTTTCATATCTTCCAAATCCATGTTTTCTGTGTCTTTGTTCTTTCCATCTATACTCAATAATGTTCCAAGCAAACTATCACATATATTCTTTTCTATGTGCATAACATCGAGGTTATGTCGGAGTTTAAGTGTTTTCCAATATGGCAACTCAAAGAAGATGCTTTTTTTGGTCCAATTCAATATTGGATTTTCCCTTTTTCTTTTCTTATTGGTTGGTTGCTTTCCAAATGGTCTGTATGTCCCTGAATCCAATTGTTCTATGATTTGTTCCCCTGATAACTCCAAAGGTCTTGACACAAACTATAAAGTTGACTCCTACGCCAAGGGTGGTCATCATGCAAGTAACGGCGAAAGTACCCTATTTTACCTCTCAACCGTTGTGAGGATGCATTCTTGTTACATGTAGGACAAGCCAAATAACCTTTCGTGCTCCATCCAGACAAGTTTCCATATGCAGGAAAGTCATTAATTGTCCACATAACAGCTGCATGCATTCGAAAAGTTAATTCAGTTGAGGTATCATATGTAAGCACACCATCTTCCCACAACTCCTTCAGCTCATCAACTAATGGTTGCATGTAAACATCGATATCCCTACCTGGTGCTTGTGGTCCAGGGATAAGCAATGACAACATACTAAATGGTTGTTTCATACATTTCCAATGAGGCAAGTTGTAAGGCACAACAATCACAGGCCACATACTATATGAGTTGCTCATATTTCCAAAAGGATTAAAACCATCAGTGGCCAACCCTAACCTCACATTTCGAGCCTCTTGGGAAAACACAGGATGTTTCCTATCAAAATCCTTCCATGCCTCACCGTCAGCCGGGTGTCTCAATATCCCATCATCTACTCGTTTTTCTTTGTGCCATCTCATATCTATAGCTGTTTTTCTCGACATATATAATCTCTGCAACCTCGGTGTCAACGGGAAGTATCTTAAGATCTTATGAGGAATTTTCTTACCTTTTCCATCATTCAACTTGTATCTGGACTCCTGACAAATTGGACAATTTTCCAAATTTGCATTCTCTTTCCAAAAAAGTGCACAATCATACTTACATGCATGAATCGTCACATATCCTAAGCCTAAGTCACGCAAGAATTTTTTGGCTTCATAAAGGGTCCATGGAATCACTTGATCACTTACCGGTAAAAGGTCCTTTAATAGCCCCAACAACATGTTGAATGATTTATTGCTCCACTTGTTCAACACCTTTACATGAAGCATCTTAACAACAAATGATAAAACAGAAAACTTACGACACCCAGGGTACAACTCTCTTTGAGCATCATTCAACAATTTATCAAAGTTGCGCACATCCTCTTCTTCAACATTATTAGCCATATCATCGTCATCGTCCTCTTCATTCCCGTCATTTTCATTATCATTCATGATAGTCCCCATGTAAACATCTTCTAACAAATTTAGGAATTCATCTTGATCTGCATCTGTATCTTCTTCCATTCTATCCCCAACACTTCCGTAGTCAGTGTGGTTGTCATCATTCAATACATGAGATTGATTAATGAGAACAGATTCCCCGTGATGCACCCAAGTCTTATAAAAAGGGGACATACCTTTCGCGACCAAATGATATTCCACAATTTTACTGGTGTGTTGTTCACAATTCAAACAGTCCATACAAGGACAACGAATCTTATCATTTGGCCTTATATTTGACATTGCGAACTGAACAAAAGCCTTCACCCCATCTCGATACTAGGAACTCATCCTATTCTTAAGTAAAATCGCACTATACACGAAATTAATGGAGTGTTATGGGCATGAAATGAATGTCAAATAACATATAAGGATACTCATGTCCTGTCTTCAATTTTTTTTTTTTTTTTAATTTTCTACCTTATTTGTCCTACTAAATTTCTTCAATTTAATATTCTGTAATTCATAGAATCAAAGAGTCAATGCAGGTTTAATTGTTTAATTGTTTTACTTTTGACTAAATAAAAGTTCAGTTAAATATTAGTTTAAAGCACGTTTCAACTCAAACAGGTCCCCGTAGAACAAGTAAAAAAGGGCACACATAACACTTGTAAAAATCCAGAAATATTATTCAGTGTAATGGCAATGGGGTGTGTTAACAACACAAGACAATCAAACAATTTTTTTAATAAGGTATTGTATTAACAAGACACCACTATAGCACAAAATTAAAAAGCCTAATAAGGAACTTAACCTTGGATGTCTAATTTCAAAATTATGTAGTAGTTGGCCATCATTCCTTTTTCATCATCCTTTAAACAATCAAATATTGCAAACTTTTCAAAAACCAAGTTGGCAATGAATGAGATGCATCTCTATGGTCAATGGACATGACCACAAGATTATTTCCAAGGCGAATTGACATGAAAACTACACAAAACCGGGACACATCCAACCTATGCACATATTTCACAGCTGATGACATTTCGGAAGTTTTAGAACTCAAGACATAACTAATAATATGCACAAAACCAAACCCTTTTTATCAATATAAACCAAATGCAAATCCTCTTCTTCGCAGAATAACCCTAACAATCAAAAGAGGAGACTGTTCATGCCACTTGGGATATTGTCAATGATCCCTTCCATGAAATGTGAGAACTGATGTGGTCAATTCTCAAACCATACACCTTCTTTAGACCATGTAAAAATAATAATAATAATAAAATAATATATATTTTCTCACAAACTACAATCAATAAAAGTAGTTCTCGAATACATATATATATATATATATTGAATGAAAATCAATGTATTGACAAAAATCACAAGAAGAATGGCAGCAACATCCATGAATCATTCAGTTTCATGCACCATGAGGAAAAAAAATGAAGGTAATGAAAACAATGAAGGTAATCTTGAATCATGCCCTGTTTGAAAACAATGGCGTATTACTTGTCAGTCATAAAATCAAATGGGCAATCTGTGGTAGTTGAACAAAAAAGAAAAAAAACTTGCAAATTAATTTCAAAGAACAATTTATTATACAATAGTGGGTTAGATTTCAGTCCAATCCCTGAAGACACGCCAGATATATAGTTCATCTAGGTCACACAACAGATATCATACATATCAAAACTAAAAGAAATTAGCGCTGCCGAGAGAAGAGAACATCGATCTGCCGAACAAAAATCGAAGAGAACATCGATGAAAGCAAGGGGGAGAGGGACTACATTCAACATATCGAGATAGAGAAGAGAAGAGGGATCGACCCAAAGAGGATGCGATGAGAGGAGAGAGAAGAAGAAGAAAAGAAGAAGAAGAAGAAGGGAAGAAGACATTACCTGGAGCAACTTGTGTGTGCCGTTTCAGATGGAGTGAGACCTTTGTGTGCCTTTTCAGATGGAATGAGAAAGTGAGAACAAAAGTGATGGTCACTTTACTTTTGGCAATAAAAAATTAGGGTAAAGGTAATTAAATTATTGGCAACCAAATAAATGTGGTTGCCATAAATATTATTCAAATTTTCGGTGACCAAGTCATGCTTGTCACCAAAGACCTATAATTGGCGACAAAAATTTCCGTCGCTAAAAATTAATTTGGTCGCTAAATTATTTTTAGCTCTCCCGCGCAAAAAAATCACTTGGCGCCAAACTCAATAGTGACCAAAATTTTAAATTTGTCGCCAAAAGTTTAGTTTTTAGTGACCAAAACCATTCGGTCGCCAATGATGTATCTTTGGCAACTAAATTTTTGTTTGGTTGCCAAAAAGCGTTGCCAAAAATGTTTTTTGTTGTAGTGGCTCTTGCGGAGACTCGAACCGCCAACCTCCCGCACCATAAACCTTATACATCACACTCTTCCAACTACACCTCTATAGCATCACATGATTATATATGCAACATATATTATTTATATAGTACATACATCCATATTAATATAAAGTATATGTATAAACATAATTATTTTATTGAACATAATTTATGTAAAATAAACAATTTATTAGCAAAATAAAAAAAGACCATTTTTGGCAACTAAAAATATTTTTTAGTTGCCAATTCTATACTTTTGACTACTAATTATTTTTTAGTTGCTAAAAAACTTAACTTTTGCTGACCAAAATCGGATTTGGTCGCCAAAGATGCACTTTTAGCTACCAAATTTTGGTTGCCAAAAAATTTAATTCTCACCTTAGAATTTTAGTTCTCTCGGGCTAAAAATGACCACTTTTGGCGACTAAACTTATTTTTTAGTCACCAATTATAGACTTTTGGCTACTAAAATTTTTTTAATCGGTAAAACCCATATAATCAGCAACCAAACTTATTTTTAGTCATCAATTGTAGACTTTTGGCTACTAAATTTTTTTAGTCATCAAAAAGCTTTACTTTGGGCTACTAAAAATTTTTTAGTCACTAAAACCCATATAATCAGCGACCAAATTTAGTTTTAGTCGTCAGTTGTAAAATTTTGGCTACTAAAATTCAAAAGTCGCCAAAAAACTTTACTTTTGGCAACTAATGCTATTTTGGTCGCTGAAAGCTATACTTTCAGCAACTAAATTTTTTTTGGTTAGGAAATTTAGTCGCCGAACGTGCTTTTTCCTATAGTGTATATTGAGTTTAATTTATTTATTTTTAATCATCTACTGCATTTTAAAAATTTAGAAAATATATTGGCATTTTTTGTTTTTTCAAAAATGCCATTATAAGCTTAGAAAGTTTTTGGCTTAGTGGCATTTCTCAAAATGCTATAAAATATTTATTTATGACACTTTTTACCTAAGTATCATAAAAAGTAATTTGCACCTACCTAGTGTCTTGAGATTTTTTATAAAATGCCATTGCGACTAAAGTTTAGTGACATCTGTTGGTAAATGTTACGAACATAATTTTTTGTGTCATTATTTTATAAAATGCCATAAATTGATGTGACATTTTTTTATTGAAATGCCACTAGAGCCTTATATGTTTGTGGTTCTGTGGCATTTTTCTAAAACATTTAATGCTAATTTTTATTTTTATTGCATTTTCTAAAATCATGTTACTAGTGTAGTGTCACTAAAGTGTAAATTTGTTGTAGTGACATTTTGGTTGTAGTGAAGTGACACTTTTTTTAATTGAAATGTCACTAGAGCCTTGTATGTTTGTGGCTCTATGACATTTTTCTAAAAAATGCCACCAAATATTCTTTTTGTGACATTTTTTAAGAACATGTCACTAATATGGTATCACTAAAATGTGTTTTTGTTGT
Source organism: Camellia lanceoleosa (assembly GCA_025200525.1). Taxonomy (NCBI): domain Eukaryota; kingdom Viridiplantae; phylum Streptophyta; class Magnoliopsida; order Ericales; family Theaceae; genus Camellia; species Camellia lanceoleosa. Next base: position 122,479,613 of record CM045771.1, on the reverse strand, counting down.
AGTGAATGTGAAATTCACAAAAGAGAATGAAAGAATTAGATTCCTACTTAATTTAAAAATATGATTTCTACTAAAATATATAATTAATAATGAATTTTGTTAATGTGTTGTGATAAGAAGTTAAAAAAGAGTGTACATATATTACATGAAATTTAATGTAACAAAGAATGTATAATTTTTTAAAAATTTATTTAACATATGCTTTCAGAGCAAGTTAACAAAAACTTTATTATATCATTCATAAAATTTTCTACTATGTTAATATCTTGTTCACAATAACACGGTACCCGAAACAAATAAATAATTTGCGGTGATGTAAGACGCCTTTGAAAAATTATAGGTAAATTATGATTTATTTTAGAAAGTTGGTTAAAAGTCAAGTTTTTTATTTTTTAACTTTTTTAAATCAAATCACACTTCTACTTTTTTATATTTTCTTTAAAAAAAATTTAAAAAACGTACTTTTAATTAAAATATTACTTTATGTTTGTAGTTTTGTTGCAATGTTATCTATTCACCATGTGTTTATAATTATTTTTGCATTATATTTTGGTCTTCTAATTTTATACATGATTGTTTTCTATTTAAAATTTTAACAATAAGTAACAGAGAGCTTATGTTACAATAAAATTAAAAATATATTATTCAAATTATTTAAACTAAAATTATGAAAATTAAAACAAAAAGCGACATAATTTATCCAAAAAAATTGTTTCACACTAAAAGCGCATAACAAGTTAAGTTAAATGATACCATCTCCGTATCACAAAATACACGTCTCTTGTCATCTCGCAAAGACCGAACATAAACCTAATAGATTCACTATCACGAAAATCACTACGTAAGAAAGTATCATCCACACCTTAACCGCACTCAAAAATTTTCACCAACGTTTGACTCTGTTCTCATGTTACAAGTGAGTTGAGTTTAAATTGAGACTAAAAAAATTTAAAAGATGAAATAGATTAAATAAGTTAATAAAATAAAATGTCACGTTTAAATTATAATTATTTTATTTTTTTTAAAAAAATAAAGAATAAAAAGTCAAAAAAGATCAAAATTAAAAAGTAAAATTATTTTTTAATTAAAAAATTAAGAACTAAAGTAACACGAATCTCAAACTATAGGGACTATTAGTGTAATTTGTCCAAATTAATTTAACTAGACTTGTTTGGCAAATGCTATTTTTTTTGGACTAATCAACAAAAAGACAAAATATGATAAAATATAACTAATAAAACAAAATGTCACATGAAATTAATAATCATTTTATTTTTTTCTCATAAACATTATATCTAACTATAAAAAAAACTAACAATCTTTCTAAATACAAATATTTTAACCTATTAAAATAATTAAAAATTAAAGCTTTCGTTTGGAAAGTTGGTTTCGAGATTTTTTTTAGCTAAAATAGTCACAAAAAAATAAAATAAGTTCTTTAGTTCAATAAGACAAAACATCACATTCAATCCATAATTATTACATTCTTTCTCTAAAAAAAATTTAAAAAGTCAAAAAAGTCAAAAGTCCTTCCAAAACCAAACTTTTAGCTCCAGATTAAAATAATTAAAAAAGTCAAAAAATTAAAAAATCAACTCACTTTTCAAACGCACTTAAAATAACTTATTAAAATAATCAATTTCTTAAATCAGACCTAAATTAACCAAAACAAATTTAAAAAATCAGACTAAAAACATTGTTCCCGATCCTGTGTTTCTCCGACCAGAACCTGGAATATGATTTGATGTGGAGTGGTGAGCTTTATGGAAAGTGGTGGTGAGTCATCCACATGATGAGGATGGTGAGTGATGTTAGGATGGAGGGTTGGAGAGAGTGTGTGGTATGGGGGGTGGTGGGTGGTGGTGGCGGCACTCGGTGGGGTCAACCATGCACAAGGTCTAATCTTCATTTCAAATCATAGTAGAATGCGTCATGCAACACATCACCCCATCCCCAGCACCAACTTTAGATTCAGAGTTGATTTGGAATATGATTATTTTATTGGTTATTTAAATTTTTATGAAAATATATTTTTAAAAAAATAATTAAAAGCGTAATATATGATTGAGTGTTTTGTTCTTTTAATTATTTTAGCCAAAAATTTAACATTCCATACATTTCCGAGTTGTTTCAAAAACTTAGTTGAGTTTTTAATTTTTAAAAAGATGTAAAAAAAAAAAAAAAGATAAATAATTAATTTTTTAATAGTAAATTTTTAACTATTTTAAGTAATTCTCAAACTTAACACTTATTATTGGGTCTTTTTTGAAGCTATCACTTAATGATAATTTTTTCAAAATTATAGGAGTGATGAAAAAATTCAATTGGGGTTCAGCTTAACTTTTATTCACTAAAACAGTGAAAATGATACTATTATTATACTTTTAAAGATAACATGACGAATTTCATGGGATGAATAGCATATTATTGAGAGACATCACATACACAATATACATATACACAAAGAGAGATTAAAAATTTAACTATAAATGAGTAGTAAATTGTACAAATTTAATCAAAAAATTTAACAAATCTAAAAGTATATTAATATTAACTTGTTTGTTTTATTTTGTTTTTTTTTTTTATCAATTTCAATCAAACAGAGCATGAATAATTTAAAATTTTATAATGTATATGTGTGTGTCGATTTCTGACCACATTGTCAAACTAGTACTTAGCTGGAGAGTACCATCAGAATAGATTAAACCCAAACGACCTGTCAATAAAAAGAAGAGATTCCGGCGGTGGTTCGTCCATCCGGGAGTACTCCGACAATCAAATCAAGTGTTTAATTCACTACTCAAAGCATAAAAAGCATGCCTTAGACCCATGATGGTGCTTCTTTTTTATAGCCAACACAAACCTAGTCCCAATAGAAGCCTAACTTCAATGGACTTAGGATTACTGCTAATCTTGGACTCCTAGTAAGATTGGGATAAACTCTCTAAGAGTCTTATCTTTACCCAAACTGAAATCCTCTCTCATTCTAGGATTCTTGACCCTTATCCGCTTATCCCGGATTCCGATATCTTCGCAAATAACCTTGGCCTAGCCGAGATGATCTCGGTGTCATGACCAGGACACGTGGCACCTCGACTGGCACTTCGGTGACACGTTGGTCACATATTGTCATTCAAAAATTATGTCCCCACAGTATATAATCGAATCGAGTTAACTAAATAATAATTTGTTAAAATTTAACTTAAAGAACTGAACTTATTTATTGAACAAATTTTTAGTAAACTAAATACAATTTAGAACTCGAGTACTGACACAGAACAATATTAAAGGCATATCATAAAGTAAATTTAAATTGCATGATTTTACTTAATGCTATGGTGTTGATATTTCACATAAGAAGGGGTGTGAATTGAAGATTGCTGTTGAGCAACACTTCGTGAGCAACTAAAATAATTATTATAGTTTGAATGAAATCATAGTGAGTAAAAGATTACATGTGATTATCCTCATGATTCTTCTCACAAACCTGTTGTTCAATTGGTCCATCTTAACCCATAATTAAAATGTCTTATGGGTCACATCATCACCTTTCTTCAATAATAGCATCTGACTATTATAAAACAAAATAAAATAAATAAATTATACTCACATCCACCTTATACCTTTAAAATCACACTCGTATCCTTGTTTTTTCTCTCCAAAATCTCATTGTAACTCCTGTCAACTAAAAGACCTATAATATTATAGGGAAATTGTGAATCAGTTGGAAGATCCCAAATTATAAAGTGATGAAAAACTTTATAATTTTAACTATTAAAGTTGATAAATTTTATCATTAATTTAAAATTTATTTTAAAAATATAAACTAATTTGTAATTTATCCTAATATTATCCTTATTTGATTAGTCAATTTTTATCTAAATTTTGAAAAGAGAATAATAGAGATTGAGAGAAGAAAAAAAGACAAATCATTACAACCTCTCACTATACCACCCCCATTCCTCTTATGATAACCACCCCCACTTCTTTCACTGCATCCTCATATACTTTTACATTCCTCCACTGCAACTCTTTCGTCTTAACATTTTCTTTCATTCCAACTCCATTCTACAATCATCTCATCCCAATTTATCTTCCTTTCTAGCTTTCATCAAAAACCACCCCACATTACCGTCATAGCCACCACACGCAATCCTTTCATCCTCAACCCATGTTATCTATTCGTTTAAATATCACCATCACTTCACTACGATACACAAAATCAAATCAAATCCAAATTCATATTCATTTATGTGAAACATTTTTCTTTAGGGTAAAGTATACTAACCTATAAGTTTAAAATAATCCCTACAGGGTTCGTTTGGAAAGCGGATTAGCTTTTTGGCTTTTTGACTATTTTAACCTAAAGTTAAAAAATGGATAAACTACCAATAGGTTCTACTTTGGAGACTTATTACCCAATAGGTCCTACTTTGGAGATTTATTACCCATTAAGTCCTATTGATAAATTTATTAAGTGATAAAGATAAATTTATCAGTCTTTTATTTTTATAAATAAATTTATAGTGATAAATTTATCAGTCTCTTTGTTTTTATGAATAAATTTTTAGTGATAAATTTATCACTCTCTTATTTTTATAGTATTAAATTTATTAGTTAAGAGCTGTAAGTAAATAAGTCTAATTAATAGGACTAATTGGTAAGTACCTCTTAAAAAATCTCATTTGAGAAAGAGTTTTTAACTTTTTTGACTTTTTATGAGAGAAAAAATATAATGATTATGGATTGGATTTGATATTTTGTCTTATATAACTATTTTAACCCAAATTTTTCTTTCCAAACAGAGGCATAATAATCCCTAAGAGTTTAAAATAATTACACTATACTCTCCTAATATTTTAATTTACATAAATTTTTATGAATTAGTGGTACACAGGAAAATGATATTATCATTTTCTTTAAAATTAAAAAATATATTTTACCATTGAATATTAATCCTTTTAGCCTAATTATGTTAAATATTTAGACATTTTTGTAAACTAAGGAGGTGGTTAATGTAATTTTCATTTATTTTTTACAATTCATAGTGATTAGCGCGTTGATTCCACTCCGTTAAAAAATCGAGTTTGGGATTAACATTCTGCAGAAGACAAGATAGGCTGATGACGTCACAGGCCTTTAAAGAAAAATAAAATGAATATAAAAATAGTAAGTAAACTCACGCGTAGGGCAACATGCGTGAAAAGCACTCAACTCCTCCGGTGCATGCGGAGAGAATAACGTAGTCCGTAAGCAGCAAGCTAAATGCCTCCAGATTTGTGCCCCCTCCCAAATCTACCCCTATTCACTCATCACTTATCACTTGCCAACCTGTCTTTTATTTTATTTTACAACCATATAGAGACCACTAATTTTGGAATTTTAAAAAGATCATTAATGACATGATACTTAATAAAAAAAAGAAAAAAAATACAACACACCAAAACATCATATCATTCATGGTGGGAGTCCACTGCCACATCATTAGTAGTAGCACTAATTAGTGCTCTCACTCATTTTTCTTTATTTTAATCAGAAAGTCTAATAACACATTATGCTCCTTCCATCCACAAAATAATAAATTTAACTTTTTTTAATAATATAATTATTATATCTTAAAAATATTTAATTTTTTAAATTATCTTTTGATAATACATTTTTTAAAATATATTAATTTTCATAATTATACTTTTTGTATTGTTAATAAATTTAAAAGAATGACAAAATAAAATATTCATATTATTTTAGTCTTTAATTTTTAAAAATGAACTAATATGTTAGAATAATGAAAAATAGAATAATAGACTAATGTTTTGAAATAGAAGAAATAAAATTTTGATTAGTTTCTCATCCAGTTATATAAATTTGAAAAAGATTAGATATTCACAATTAAAATTTATTTATAATGATATGGTTAAACGGATATATTCTACATAATTAAGTTTTTGATAAATTAAATATTAACATCTATTATATCACATCAATATGAATCAAATTATAAAAAAAAATTATGAGTCTAAAATATTTTTCTATAAATTTTAACAGTTTAATTATGATTTTAATTTTCAATTCAATTATTAATTTATTATAAAATCAAAGCAATTTAATCCGTAAACCCAACAAGTTCAAAATATTTATCTTCTTAATCTTATACTTGTTTGTTTGACAAAGTGGATGTGTGAAGTTTTATTTTTATTTCTTTTGACTTTTTAATTTTTAAAAAAAATTGGAAAGGACTCCGTTTCATACCATTTTTTTTTTTTTGGGTACTCCTCCATATTTTATTTTGTAGGGCCCAATCTAGGTTCTTAACAATTATTCAAACCACTCATCTCATAAATGTCACAGTGAAAATTATTTATATAAAAAATTAATTTTATCAGATATCAATGAATGCTTACGATTATTATTTTTCGCACAACACATCTTTAGCATTAGGCTTACGAGATGAACGGTTCAAATCATTATTGTAGGTTTAGATTGTGGCCTAAAAAATGAAATATGAACAATTAAAGAGAATCGTGATATGGAAAAGAGTCATTCCAAAAAAAATTAATATATTTAGTTTTCGTTTGAGATGTGAGTTGGTTTTTTAACTTTTTGACTATTTAGTTTGAGACTAAAAAAATAAAATGATTATGAGTTGGATGTGACATTTTGTTCTATCTGGCTAAAATAGCATATTTTGTCTTATATGGCTATTTTAGCCCAAAGTTGCTTCCCAAACATAGCTTTAGCTGCCGTTTGGCACGTGACTTTCTTAGTTAATTTTTTGGCTTTTTGACTATAGTTCCGACTAAAAAGTTCTTTTGAGTTGGATTTTTTTGACTTTGTGAGAAAAAAATAAAATAATTATAATTTAAATATGACTTTTTTTTATTAATATTTTAATCTATTTTATCTTTTTATGACAAATTTAACCTAAAAAGCCAATATTACCAAAGCCTTAAGAAGTTAAAAATGTCACTTTTAGTGTCACATTTCACCTTTTAGCTGACGACACGACACTACTTAATGCCTTTTTGCAATTTTGTGTAGTTTATAAAATAATAATGGTAGAGATCTACACATTTGATTCATAAATTCGTTTATAATAATGTGACAAAAGAATTGAGTCCTTAATTATTGGATGTATAATAAATTAAAAATTAACACCTACCATGACATATTATTGTGGGAGTTTTTTAGTGATCTCAAATATTTTTATTTCTAAAACTATAATGTTTGGTTATCTTTATTTTTTTATTTTTTTTGAAAATTGAATTTTGTATTTTTCATTTTTTTTATTTTTAGTAAATTTTTTAATATTTTACACAATTTTTTTTATTTTTTAGATACACCTAATCTAGATACATTAAAAAGTATAATATTTGTGAATTTTTTGTAAAGAAAATTCAACAAATACAAAAAATAATAAAAAATTAGCATATTTGGGTAATCCGCGCTATAAAAGTTTTGGATTTTTCCTCATTTTGGAACAAATCCCATATTACGAACAAAAATGTATCACTCCAATGTAACACACTAAAAAAACTTATTGGTATACTTTTTCCAAGTGTAACAATGTTAAAAAAAAAAAACTTTTAGTGTACTTTTCCCAGACGTAACAATCCAATGTAACATAAAAATAAATAAATAAAACAAACAAAGACTCCTTAGTATATTTTTCTCAAACATTATACTTCAATCAATGTAATCACAAAACTTAACACTCCAATGTAACATACTCCAATGTAACAGATACAAAAATACTAAAAACTCCTTAACATACTTTTTTTTAAATATAATACTCACAATTTGAAATTATACATTTGTCCAAAACTTATTAAGAAATTTTTATACTCCTTTTGAAATGGTTTGAAGAATCCCACATCATTTTTTTAAAATGTTACGTTTGAAAAAAGTACACTAAGAAGTTTTTTTTTGAAGTGTTACGTTTAGAAAAAGTACACTAAAAATTTTTTGTATGTGTTACATTAAAGTGCTATACTAACGAGTTTGGAGTGTTATTTTAGAGAAGTACACTAATTTTTTTTTTTTATATGTTACATTAGAGTGTTACTCTAAATTTTTTTTCAAAGTGTTATATTGAAGTGTTATGTTTAGAAAAAATACACTAAGGATTTTTTTGGAGTGTTATGTTTGAATGTTATATTGGAGTTTTATAATTTAAAATTATACATTTGTCCAAAACTTGCTAAGGAGTTTTTATACTTTTTTGAAATATTTGAAGAACCTCACATCGTTTTGAAATGTTTGAAAAATCTCATATTTCAAGTCATTTTTATACTCATTTTGAAATATTTTTCAAATAAAAAAGATTCTCATACAAAAATTTATTCCAAATTTGATTCTTATAGATTGTATAGCTTACCTTTCTAGTACAAAAGAAAAAAAAAAGTAATATAATAGAAATAAGGGTATAATTATAAATCTAATTTTAAAATAATATATTAAATCTATATTTTCAAAATTAAATGGGGCAAATTAGTCTATAAAAAAGTCCTTAGGATTAATAGGATTTATAGATAAATTTTCCACATAATTGATTGATTTATTAATAATAATAAAAAATGAGAGAGGAGAGAAAAAAAATAATTTTAAAAAAAAAATAAAAATCAATAAATTAAACATGTTTTTTTTATTTAAATATTAATTTAAAAATTAAACAAACGGTACTTAGGCTCTGTTTAGTTTGGGTCTCAAATTATGATTCTACCCTCATATTCTAACCAGTGGCGGAGCCAGGAATTTAATATAGGGGGCACTTATTAATTCAAAATTTTTCTTCTCCAATCAATAACAATAACATAGTAATAATTTTTTTAGCTATTATTAAACATTAAAAATTAATATTCATTACAAAAAGTTTTTAATTTTAAACTTTTACAATTGACCCCGACGAATTTTCATCTTTTAAAATCTTTTCATGATAGTATTTATTATCAATGTCATCAAAGATATCTCTCTCAATGTAGACAACCAAAGTTATCATTCATCCATCATCACCCATTCAGTTCCGCAACAGATTCTTTATAATATTTATAGTTGAAAATACTCTCTTAACATTAACTGTGGCAACAAGTAAGATTAATGCTAAAGTCAAGAACAAATACACTTATGGCTATACTTTGTCTCTTCCAGTCTCCACCATTTTCTTAGCAAGACTAGCAATTCTATTCAACCTTGAAAACTCACTACTGGATATCATATCGATAATATATGTATCAAGTTGATCATTAAGTACCATGAGCTCTATTGAAAAAAATTGTTTGGAATAAAATTCGGCAAGATGAATTAAAATTTTCTTGTCAGAACTAGAGAAAGAGTTAGATGGATTCAAACATGCCACACAAAGTAACAACTCAGTGTTCAACTCAATGAAATGAGCATTTAGTTCTTGAATTTACATATCTAAAATAGTGTAGAATAATTCAGCGTGATAGTAATGTAAGTTTGTAATTTATTAAGCATTGCGCCTTTTTCTCCCTCGAGCTACAAACAAATCATCCATTTGAGGAACACCAATTTTATGCTTTTACGTATATTAAAATTAATAAATTTAAAATAATAGCAAAATAAAAAAAAAATCATGTTATTTTAATTGTTGATTTTTTTAAAATAATTAATATTTTAAGATAATAAAAAATAAAATGAGAAATTAATATTTTAAAATGGAAAGGAATAAAATTTATAATCTTCATAATTAACAACAGATCCATTGAGGGTACATATACCACTATATAGGTTTATTTTGAAAAATTAATTAAAAGTTAATTTTTTTACTTTTTAATTTTTTTTAATCATATTACTCACTATTTTTTCTATAAAAAATAAAAAACAAAAAAAATTAATTTTTAACCTATTTGTCGTAATTAATCTGCAAAGAGATACAAATTAAATACTAATTTCTATATATATATATATATGGAAATGTTTTGGACACCTTTTGGAATGATCCACACACCTCCAAAGTGATTTTGACCCTTTATGTATGTGTGGGGTTCACTTATATATATATATAAATAAATTTTTAAAAAAATGCCGGAGGCATTGGTATTGCGTCATCTGAGACTAACAAATTTTTCCAATCTTTAATACATACACTCCACATAGCACAAACCCAAAAAAAAAAAAAAGAGTTAGGAGGGGCACGTGACCCCCCTCACCCCTATGTGCCTCCGCCCTTGATTCCAACCCTCTGTTTGATTATAGTTTTCAAAATATGATTCCAAATCACATTTGAAAACATGTTTAATAAATCAGAGAGTTTTTGAATTTTTTGGTTTACTTGATTGTCCACCCGAACGATTTTTGAATTTACCTAGTCGTTCTCTTTGACATCCTCCCCGATGTCCAACAGTTCGACCAGAACAATACTTTTTTTTTTTTTTTGCAATTGCCACCTATTATTTGAAAATATATATATATATTTTTTATATTTTTTAAATATAAAAATTATTTTTTTAAGACCAAAATGACAAATTATTTTGCTATTTATTTGAAATTAACAAAAAAACAATTTAAATAAAAATTAAATTATTTTTAAATAAAAATTAATTAAATTCTTTTTTTAATAATTATTTTTTTAAATTGAATTTTAAAAATAGTTTGGTTATAAGTTTTGAACATAATTTTTAATAAAGTTTTGAGTTGTGTATTTGGGTGATGTTTTAGGAAATTGATAAAAAGCTGATCTTTTAGCTTTTTTAATTTATTTTGTCTTTTTGTAGATAAAAAATGCGAGAGATGATGTGACTCAAAATAGGTAAAAAGTTAAAAATTGACTCTTTTTTTTGTTTCTCAAAAGACCCTTGAGTATGAGTTATAAGTTTTTGAATTAAGTTTTACAAATTTTTTCAAAACTCATAATTAAATAATTTTTCTTATTTCAAAAATATTTTAAAAATTAAAAATCTAATCCAATTTTTTTAAAAAAAAAATCCTAAATAAATAAATTTTCTCTTTTTAAATAATTCAACAACTTATAAACTTAAAATACAAGGCAATTATCAAATTATAATTTTAAAATTAAACCAAATGCAGCTTTCATTTTTCCTATTTACGCTGTCGGCGCCGCTGGGGTAATTTGAAGTTGACTGAGGAAGGGAGAATGACATGGGGTGGGTGATGCAACCCCAACCCTGACTTTGACACCTCCTCCGTCCTGGCCCACGCCTGACGTCACTGCCTGAATCTTTGTCCATCTCAATACAGTTTTTGTTTTGTTTTTTTTTTTTATTCTTTTAATAAAAAATTAAACTACATAAAAATGAAATTTGACGCAATAATTTGAAACAAGTAAGAAATAAAAATGAAAATTACCAAAAGTATAATTCCCCACTATAATTTCCAAAAGCCTCTCGATCTCTCTTCTTTACCTTGTCAATCGCCAATCACTGCTTTTCGCCCAACTCCTTCCACCTCATCTCCACATTTCCTTGCTCTCTTTTGACCCTCTTGCACTTCGTTTGGATCGTGATATGATGTGAAAAAAAAATAATTGTAATTTCTTACTTAGATAAGAAAAAAAAAAAAAAAGATTATACTTTCTTATCATTATATTTGGATGAATAAAAAAGAAAAAGATGTAATTTTTTACTTATCTTATTTGGATAAAATAAATACATAAAAAAGGGAGAGAAAATGTTATATTTTATTTCACCAAAATAACTTTTTATATTAATAAATTATGTTTTTTCATGAGACTAATTTTAGTATTTTAAAAAAATTTCATTAAACTTAATTTATTTTTCACCAAATTTCATAACTTTTGGTGAAAAACAAAACGTAAGTTTGGTTAAAATTATTTTCTCATAATCTCTCATCATTTTTCACCTAATTAACTATCCAAACAAACAAATAAAAGAGTTTTATATTCTCACAATTTTTCTTCTTTTCCCACCAAATTTTCCTATCCAAATGGAGTGTTAGTCCTTATCTCACCTCAAGCCCACTCATTACCCAATACTTGTACTCTCTTCTTGCTATCTCTACAACAATAGCAAGTCTTCCTTTAACGCATTCTGCTAGTCCTAATCCCTATCCTACTTTAACCGCATTCGAGAAACAAAATAGAGAGTGATGAAATAAGAAGAAAAAAAAAAGATTTAGGGCTCATAGTGGAGGAGATAGTAATGGTGGAGCAATCGCAATGGTCGATCTGATTTAGATAGAGAGATCCTGATGATAGGAGATGGGTTTCTAGTGGTGAGGGAGCGTGGAGGGGCTGGTTTCTAGGGAATAGAAGTGATAATGGTCAGGTAACGATATGCAAAGGTAAAGAAGAGAGAAAAAAGACAGGCAAAAATGTTAAAGTTACAACAGCTTTATAAATTTTTTTTTTTTTCTCACCCCTACTATTATTATTATTATTATTATTTTTATTATTTTGAATTTCATTGATTGTTTAAAAATGAGTGGACTTCATTTGAAACGGTCATACTTGTCTAAATAATGGGTGCGTAAGACAATCTCTAATGGTTATTTAAATTTTTTATTACATTTGAATTTGATAAAAATATATATATATTTTTATTTCAACGGCTTCATTAAATAGATATTAAATTGAGTATTTTATTTTTTTCATCAAACTAAGAATTAATATGCATTTTATCAAATTACTGTTCATTATCGTTGTCAGATGTCTCCTAGATATCCCTCCGAATGTCCTCTCAATTTTCCTCCCAATGACCACCTACATGTAAAATTTGTGATAAAATTACACCGCCCAATCGACCGACCGATTATCCACTCGGTCGTCTAGTAATTTGATAAAATTTCAAAATTCTCTATTGGAACACTTATATAAAAGAAAATTTAAATTTAAATTTTTATTCAAATTTAATAAAAAAAAATTAATACAACGTCAGAAATTCTCTAAGGCCAAGTTTGGCATACCTCAAATAATTTATCTTTTTATCTTTTTTTTATTACATCATCTCTCTATTTTTTTACATATCTTTTTGTAAAAAGATAAAAAATATACTTATTTAGATCATTTCAAACAACTCGTAAGTAGTAAAATTGAAGCATCAAATTAATTACAGTTCTTCGATGTGCGCGTGGCAGGTGATCGGAGGTTTGCGTGTTGGAGACTTTTCTACTCAAGTGCTGGAGAGATTGATGTGAAAGGAATCTACACATTAATTATATCAAACAGTTCAATGAAGCAGAGATGTTAATTTTGATTCCTAGCCACAAAGGACATGAGATTAGGAGACTTGGATGGGATGTAATGGGACCCTACCCTCCAATTATGTGAGTGAATGGCATGTTGTGGGTGGCTTGTGAAATCACCACCCCTTTCTTTTCTTTTTTTTATTCTTTTCTTTTTTTTTCTTTTTCACATCATTCACTTCATTATCTTATAAATGTTTGAGAAGTGGTTAATTTTTTAATTATTTTAGTTTGAAGTTAAAATAGTTTTATTTGAGATAAATTTTTTAATTTTTTAAAATTTTATGAGAGAAAATATAATAATTATGGTTTAAATGTGATAATTTTTAGTCTGAAATTAAAAAGTTTATTTTATCTTTTATGACTAAAATAACTCTAACCCATACCAAACCCACATGCCAAACAGTGCTAAATAGTGCAAGATAAATTAAGCTTTCACCTCTAAAATATGAATCAATAATGCTTTGATTTTTAAATTATTTGTCATTTTTTATTTTAAAATTTTGAAAATTAAAATTTCTCATTAAGCTTTTCACTTTGATTCATAAATTCAAACCTAATATAATCTCATAATCATATCTCCATCTCCAAACTTGTGGGTGTTAATTTTCGACCACACAACCAAACTGGGAAACTCAATAGGAGAGCACTGGTAGAATAAATTAAGTCCGAACGACCTAACACAGAAAGATAAGAATCCGGCGGTGGTTTGTTCACTCGGGGACACTCTGACGATCAAGTCAGTAATCACTATCTCTCAAAGATAACAAATAGTGCTTAACTCACTAAACAGAGCATAAAAAGCATACCTTACACTCACAATGGTGCTTTACTTTTATAGCTAACACTAACCTAATAGCTTCAATAGATTTTGGCTCAATGCTCATCTTAGACTCCCAACTAGATAAAGATAAACTTTTTAAGAGCTGTATCTTTATTCAGACTGAGGTCCTCCCCCATGTTAGGACTTTTATCCCTTATCCGTTCATCTCGGATTCTGATATCTTTGCAGATAAACTCGGCCTACCCAAGATCATCTAGGCGCATGACCAAGCCACGTGGCACATTGGCTGATACGTCGACGTCACTTTGGCCACGCGTTGTCATTCATAAAATATGTCCCACAAAACTTGTTCAATTTCTTGAGATGAGGGAGGTGAGGTAGTCGGTTGTGGGAGTGGGGTGAAAAGGGAAGTAAAGATTTAAGTGTTGCAACAGAATATTTTAGTGGAATGTAGCAAGGTGTGAATTAGAGAAATTATTTGTTTATGTATTACTTTTTCAGAGTTAAATTATTTTTTAGATTTTGGAATCAAAGTGAGAAAAGACCCCTACTTTAGGGGTAAAATTATAATTTATTTTATTTTCGACATAAAATATAATGATTATTAGATTTTAAATTAAAGTACTAAAATTTTTATAATTTAGAGACCAAAATGAAATAAAAGTCATTTACATACAATGAAACCATAATTTTTATTATAGATTAAATGTCATATGATCTTGCTATCTTATTATTATTATTTTTTTTTTTTTTTGAAGATACAGTGGGCATGTGTCATTGTTAAAAGACGAGGACTTAACAATGGGCACTATAAGTAAAGTGGAATCAAATAAGAACCATGTTGATAGCTTTTAAATTTGGAGTATTAAATTAGTTTTAATGAGTTGAAAAATTAAAAAAAAAAAAAACAAAACAAAACAAAAGGTGAAAACATCTCATTATGTGGGACTCACACCCACATTAGAGCTATTAGAGTTTTTGGTTTAAAGGTCTGAAATATTTCTGATCAAATAACTAAAAAATTTAATTTTAATAAATTTTTAAAAATATATATATAATTTTGTATTTTTGTTTTTAAATAGAAAAACTTAATCATAGTAGTGATTTCTGAGCCTGGAACGAATCTGAGTGTTCGTTTGGTTATCATCCTAGGCTAAAAAATCATAAAATGATAAAATAAAAAAATAAAAAAAATCACAAAAAGACAAAAAAATTTGTCATTCCAAAATCAAAAAGTCAAAAATCCAAACAAAAAAAAACCAAACAATCAAAAAAATCGCAAGCTAAAATAGTTTTAAAAAGTTAAAAAATTAACTACAAAAGTTATTGTAAAATGAACTTGCCTAAATTTAGAAGTTTTGTCTTAGATTTTGTTTAGCAATTATATATTTTAATTAAAAGATTAAAAATCACTAAATTATCACATTAATTCTTTATTTTTTCATATATTTTTTAATAAAAGAACTTTTCTTAAGCGTGCAACTCTCAACATGTGCCACTTACACAAAAAGTGTAAGTGGAAGGTAAAAACAAAAAACAGGACTGCAAATAAAAAAGACATAAGTGTAAGGCATAAGTTGCACACCATAACAGTACCCTTAATAAAAATTAAAACTATAACTAATCTTGAGAAGAATCCAACCTAAAATACTAAATTTTTACCAAAAAGCATATGTCATAATTTTTTTTAGAGAGAGAGAGAGAGAGAGAGAGATACACTTTCAGGTGGAAGTTCAAGTCAGATTGAATTGCAGAGGGTGGGGGGGACCTCTGACTCTTGTCTTTTAGAAGTTTGACTAAAAGTGGAGTGGGAGAGTGTGTGTGTGTGTGTGTTTGTAGCTTTTGACATCCACCACGCTTGCATGCATGCGACCTGTCATTCCTTTGCATTTAAACCCCCAAATACCCCCCAAAAATAATTTAAACAAAAATTTAAAAAACAGGCTTTGCAGTACAATGCAGGCTTTTATTGCATTATCACTGACGACCCTTTCTTGTGCGAGCAATTATTTGGTGCTAGTAGGACATCGCCACGTAGTGTTGAGCATTCACACCAATCTTTTTAAATTTTTAATCAAATTAAAATTATTTTATTATTTTACTTATTATATCAAATTTTTTATTCTAATTTATTCTTCTTAAATATTATTTTCTTATTATGTTTGTTAATTTTTTTAATTAAATTGATAAGTTAACAGCCAAATAATTCTTAAAAAATACAAAAAAAAAAAAAAATGCCGCTAACCAATTGACCAGCTGAGCGGACATTCGATAACATTAATCTAGCGATGAACAGTACCTCGTTGTTGTAGCGAGATACTATAGTAAATATAAATTTTGACGAGCTACAAGTAAGTTTGATGGAGTTGAATTTTTGTTATTAGCTAAAAAATGACTTTGAAAAGGTTGATGAGGATGCTCTTAGTAAAGTAAATAAAATTCATAATTTTATATTAAGTAATTAAAAAATAATAAAAACATAATGTATTGTAATTAATAAAAAAATATCGTCACGTCACACCACAAGAACACCAAATAATTTTTTTTTCTTGTGCATATTTTTTTTTTTTTTTGGAATTTGAACACAAGACTACAATTTTTGCTATTTTAGACCTACTCCTCATAATAATTATTTATTTATTTTGAAATAATGGAGGTTGGTAACCCCTGTAAAGTTTTTTTATTTTTCATTTTTTTAAACATGTTTAACTAATAAAATGAGACCTTCTATTAATATTTTTTTTATAAAATTTGGGTCTTCATTAGTAAAAATTTTTCTTTTTAAATTTCTTTTGAGAACCTTAGACGATAAGCTGATTGGTTTAATAGTTGAACTACTCCTAAGAAAATCATTTTTTTTTTAGTTTTTATTATTTTTAGTAATTTTTTTTTGAACTTTTTGGATTTGTCTAATGTAGATTAATCTAAAATGTAAAATTAAAAAAATAGTAAAATTTAAAAATTAAGGCCAAAAAATCTACCTTTTCAATTTATTTTATTTTTTATTTTTTTTGTTTGTCTAGTTGAGTAAAATTTATGAGTGTAATTTTTTTTTAAAAGTTTGCAAAATTTAAAAAAAAAATCACATAGTTCACAAATTTTTTAAATTATTTATTATCTTTAAATTTTTTTTCAATACAAATTTATAATCTAAACTCAACATTGACGTGGTCTCATTTATCCTTTGGAGACAAAACACAAACACACAACTTTTTGCTCAACATGAGAATGAAATTTGTAATAAAATAATGATTATTAGGAAGGCTAAAAACACGAACCTAACTTTTGGACAATTAATAAAGAAAAATTATATTTTAACATATAATTATCCACTATCATTGGTAATCAAAAACTATTTCGGTTTTTTTGTTTTAAAATGAGGAGTTTATATTACTCATTGATGTATAAATGTGATGTAAACATCTAGAGCCAGTCATTGGGCCTGGAGTATTTTTTTGGCCCGGATCTTTATCATAGGAATGATCATGGTGTTTTTGAGAGCTAACTTGGGCTGGCCCAATACCTAATTGTCCATATGAAAGCAAATATGGCCCAATATCTATATGAATGTCTGGTAAGCCTTGCCCAGATGGCATAACCCAAAAAAAAATAATAATAAATAAAAAATAAATTGGTAAATTACCTATATATCCTAATAGTTTGACTTAATTCTCATTAAATCCTATTGAAAATAAGTTCTAATAAAATTATCGTTAAAAATAATTTTATGACTAGTTTTTTCATATTTTGCTAAAAATTGACAATCCATGAAATTTTTTGTCACGATTTTTATAAATTGTCAGTAAAACTTACAATTAGTGACTTTTTTGTGAATTTTTTTTTAAACTGTTACTAAAAATTAAAAATTAGTGACTTTTTTTTTTTAATGATTTTCTTACACTGTCGCTAAAATTTATAATTAGTGATATTTTTTTGACACAATTTTTAAAGTATCGCTAAAACTTAACAATTAGTGATTTTTTTAAATAGTGTTTAATAAAAAACGTCATTAATTATTATAGGATCTATTTGACAATAAGTTTACCTAATATGTCTTATACGTTAGTCTCCCAAAAAACAAAAAATTAAAAAATTACTAAATTTAATCAATTTACCGATACCTATAACTCCATCAATCGCTAATAAATAAATAAAAAACTGAATCAATTTATCAATACCTATAACTCCATCGCTCGTTAATAAATAATAAAAAAATTTGAAGCGGAACAATTGGAAAAAAGTAGTTTGTTAGTCTGTTGACGACGAGAGAAGTCCTTTATCACTATCTCCATCCGATAACAACTTTGCAATACTTCAACAAGACATGATAGTGGCTAAAGAGGCTTGAGGGGGTTAACAGTCTATTATAAATTCAGTCAATAAACAGTTTGTTTGGTGAAGAGAGTTGAGGTGGTCAACAGTCTGTTATAAATCCAGTTAATAAACAGTTTGTTTAGTGATTGGTTGAGATTAGTAAGTCAGTTATTTTTCTATCTTAGAAATGTACATAAATGGACTCTAACCACTATATTAGGGCATTGAATACAAATTCATGAAATGAAATTTTACTTATTTCAATATACTTCACTATGTGGGTGTTTGGGAAGTGGGTTTTTTTTGTAACTTTTTTTAATTATAGGATATTATTGGAGAAAAAAAAATTTGTGTTTGGAAAGATAATTGGATTTTTTTGTGATTAGATGTGATGTTTGTGAAAGAAAAAATAAAATGATTATGGGATTTGATGTGATATTTTGTTTAGATTTGTTTTTTTTTTTATTTTGTAAAACATTTAATCTTGTAGTGAAAAAAAAAAAAAAAAAAACCCAAAAACCAAGTTCCCAAACACCGCCTCGTTAATTTTCTGACCGTCTATTTTTTTTTTAGACAAAAGTGACCCGAATATATTTTTTTGATCAGCAAAGAAAACCTTTATTAATGAAAAAATCATACATTACATATGAGATTATATCAATAAAGATGAGAAAGAAAAAAGGAACAAAAGTGATAAATAGTATCCGTTATCCGATTGACATAATTTTTTACAAAAATAATGTACTCAATAAATCTTAAAATGTGAATGATTCTGATTATCGAAAAGAGACCCAATGGACCAAACTGGACTGAATTATCTCAAATATGTACTAGAGACGGTCCGGGCCCATAAAATTTTACATACTTTCAATACAATTCTTAATTTGGAGATTGAGTTCAATTGTACGAACGGACAATTCTTAATTTGAAGATTGAGTTCAATTTTAAGAACTGATAAATTCTTTTACGGTATGTTTTTAGGTTGTGCTTTGATTGTTGTTGCTCAAATTTTTGCCATAAAAAGAATGATACAAAAAAAAAATATGAATCCAATAGCAAAAAGAAAGGAAGTGATACAGCCAAAAAAAAAATCACATGAAATGTAGAGACAATTATAAGAAAATATCACCTTACCCACACTTCCTATTTATACCACAAACTTTACTACGGCCTGGTTTGACATCTCGTGAAAAAGGCAAAAATTTTAAAAATTACTTAAAAAGTTATTAATATTTATAAAAAAAAAATACAAAAAAAAAATTATACATAAAAAAATACAACTCAACTTTTTGCTGAAATGATAGGCTGTCCGCGCGTGGTACTGGTCTAGAAATGATTGTCTCTTTCGCAGGCAACCATTTAGACTGTGTTGTTTGGCCCGTGGGGGCCAACACGGGTCACATTTTGATAATCTGAACCGTTCAATATGTAGAACTCGTTGAGTACTATATGCCTACAAAAAATCACGTTGATCAGATATCGCTAACTATATGATCAAATCAGTTTTGTATGAAAAAACAGATGGTGTTATAATTAACTGGTGAACAAAAACTAATCCGATCAATGTGATTTCGATATTTGATCAATGTGATTTTTATAGGCATATAGTACTCGACAAATTTTACATATTCAACGGTTCAAATTATCAAAATGGGACTCTTGGTGGGCTCCACGAGCCGAACAACATAGTTCAAATAATTGCCCGCGAAGGAGGCAATCATTTCCTTATCTCCTACACCCTGCCTAGAAAAGGTGTCGTACAGCCTATTAAACTTTACTTCTCCTATACACTTATTTATATAATTTTTTATTACACATTTTTTCGTAAAAAGACAAAAAGTTAACCCAAACATCCTTTTTTTTTTTCTCAATTTTTTAGTCCAAAAAAACAAAAAGTGTACTTATTTAGGACACTCCAAACAATCCTGTAGTACATGTTTACTTGCATCACCCTTACAACAACTTGTTTAGTAATGACAGAACCACTAGTTTTTTTTCATGTTTGACCATGTTGCATCATTTGTAAGTAACTTGAATATATTGAATTTGAATTGAATTGAGAATTTCTCTCTCTAATATCTCTCTCTCTAGTTCTTGATTGACCCATAATATTTTGGTATCAGTGCAAAGGTTTGGATATAAATTATGGTTGGTTCATCATCTAACTCTACACGAGAAGACCTACATACCTGATTTAAAGCCGTTGATTTCACAACTTGAATGAGTGTTTTGATTTGCAATATACAGATAATGAATCTGCAGGAACCTTAGTGGAGAAATCGAGTTCGAATTTGATATACACAGTCAAGATCATGGTTTGGGTTGGAATCGACATCGCGACCTGATTTTCTAAGAAAAGACCTTTGATATTCGACACTCCTGTTCGACAACAGAGTCTGCGAAGACCATTGCGATTTGATTTCGCAAATCAAGCATCACACCTAGTTCGACTTCGTGACTCGTTCAGTCATCGTGAATTGTCATAATTGTGTCTGATCGTCGCAACTGTGTTTGGTCGAAGGAGATTTCTGGTCATCTTCGCAAGACTGAAGTAGAGGTTCTTCACAAGGAAACTGCATTGGTTCTGCATCTGATTGAGGTAATTCAATCGCCTATTTCACTTCTTCAACTGTTCAAATTCCATTATACAAATTGGGTTCCACTAACTTTACTACATGTTTACTTGCATCACCCTTACACCAACTTGTTTAGTAATGATGGAACCACTAGCATTTTTTCATGTATAATTGAAAATATAAACAAATATATGAATTTATAAATAAGC
The DNA here is from genome assembly GCA_025200525.1 of Camellia lanceoleosa. Taxonomy (NCBI): domain Eukaryota; kingdom Viridiplantae; phylum Streptophyta; class Magnoliopsida; order Ericales; family Theaceae; genus Camellia; species Camellia lanceoleosa. Next base: position 122,458,551 of record CM045771.1, on the reverse strand, counting down.
TAAAATTTTAATGGTGATGATTAGAGAAACACAAATAAAAAAATAAGGTTTTGAGGGACGATGCCTTCAAAATCAGTAAAAAAATTAATTGGTTAGAATTGAAGTTAAATTGTCTTAGACCTTCACAGTTCAAAATATATAACAGGTTAGGTCTGCAAAGAGTAGTTGGAAAAATTGAACTTGCCAAGTAAAAATAAGTGGTAACATGCAACTAAAACAACAAGATGGGACTCTCCCAAAAATAAATAATACTAATACAATTGGTTTTCTCCAATACATCATTTTGCCAATCAATAGCATTTAAAAATAACTAAAAAATTTATTTTTAAATATTGCATTTGCAAAAAATAAATTTGCATTCGGACAAAGGGTGATTAATTAATTTTACAAAAAAATTGCAAGCAACAATTTGAGAGAAAGTGTAATCATGTCACTAACATTGAATATTCAAAATTATATAGGAGCAAGAAAAGCAAAATGAACAAACTCATGGTATATTCATGTAATTGTAATATATGAAAGTAGGAATGAGTCTTGAAGGGGCTAAATGTGAAATGGGTCAAGTCTAAGCCTTGGGCCGGCCCCATCTAACAGAGCCCAAACCCAAGTGGGTCAGATGAGTATATACGCAGATAAGTTCAGCCCAACTTCATGATCAATAGCCTGCCCAAGTCCTTCAGAACTTGGGCCCAACCCACAGCGGAAAGGCCAGCCCAGCCGTAGCGCTGGTCTGGGCCGAGCTGCGGAACGAAATTTGTGGGCCGAACAGATAGTAACCCAGCCTATCTCCATGAACAAAGCCTGGACAAGGCCGGGCCGAGGCACGTCAGAACCAAACTGAAGTACATGAGTGTCGAGCTAGAGAAACCTCACAAGGAAACGTGGGATCTGTGAGTGCAAGCATGTGTAGGTTGCCACCTCAGCTGGTCCCCCACACCTAGAATCACGGAGGTTGTTGAACCAATGGAATGTGGTTAGTTATCAGCATGCTTACCATGAGAATAGGCAATCAATGACAACTACCAAGTGGTCCCCCGCCTGGAGCAATGCTGAAAGGACACCTGGCAGCATCCACACTCCATGAACTCACCTTGAGAAGCAAGTAAGGAACACTATATATACAACATGAACTTCACATTGAAGGCAAGTGAACTATTCCAATATAAACCACACTTACATACAAAACTCAACTCTTCGCCGATTGCTGATTCCCACACCGGAGGGGTTATCCGGCCAACCCCGGCCGAGCAGCTCTAACGGTTCTTCTTGTGGCAAGAGCCCTGGTCCCTGGATAGTCCAGCTGAGAGCAGAGCCCCGATCCACTTTCATCTAGTGCGGAATCCGGTACGCACAATTGGTGCGGTGAACGCGGATCATTTTCATCTTTGAGCTCTACATTCAGTTCCGGCAATGGGGATAGAGGACGTTCCGCCTTCATCACATACTCCGCAGACTAAAAAGACAAAGGACAAAGGTTTGGCACTCCCGACAGTTCTGGAGGAGCAAACTGGAAACAATAATCGAACCCCCGAATCTGTCGAGCATCGATTGCCATTCGCCGGAGGTGGTTCTCATCATTTCCTTCTGGAAAAGGATTATAGAGATCGAATTATAGATTCCATAGGAATGGAGATACAGGAATTGAAAGCTCAACTTAAAAAGGTGTTGGGTGATCCGACGGAGAAGAGGACGGAAGCAGAGCCTTCTCGTTTGCAACGTAGGAGCTCATCTAGAGAATTACCAGTGAAGAAATTCCCTAGGAATGACTTCGGGCAACGAAGCCAACCAATCCCAACACAGAGCGAAGCGGCGAGTAGCCACACCCGTGGGTCACGCCGGAGGAGGGCCAAGAAGCAGAAGACAGATAGTCAACAAACTGAGTACCCTCCTCAGGACCTTCGCACTTGGCTGATCGGCAATAGGCAGAACGAGCAACATCGAGATCATTTGGACCGTACTGTTCACCAAAGAGAACAGCGAGCACTGGACAGACTTGTCTCTTCGCCATTCTCTCCGGAGATTGAGACCATGAGACCTCCAAAGAAGTTTACTCTACCAAAGTTCACTTCCTACGATAGGAAGTCGGACCCTCTGACGCATATCAGTCATTTCAGACAGATGATGTCCCTCTGGAGCCGAGATGAGGCACTGATGTGCAAAGTCTTCCCATCCAGCTTGGGAGAAACCGGACTTCGATGGTTCGATCGACTCCCCGCTGGATCAATTCATGGCTGGAAGCAGCTCTCCGAAGAGTTCCTGGCCAGGTTTGTCTCCAACACTAAGATCCCGAAGGAGCCGGATACACTGTTCGGCCTCAAGAAGGAGCAGGAGGAAACGCTGCGCAGTTATGCTAGGAGATACTGGGAAGAGTATAACGATCTGGAAAAAAATGTGTGCAACGAGCAAATGGCAGTCATGTCCTTCAAGCATGGTCTGCGTCCGAAAAGTAAGTTGAGACAATCACTTACCAAGCGCCCGGCCACAGTTTTGAACGACTTGCGCGCCAGGATTGAGCAGTATGCTCGTCTGGAGAATGATCAGATCCCCATTGAGGTAGTATCAGCAGAACAAGCAGCCCAACAGAAGAAGAAAACGGATCGAGGAGAACACCGAGGGATTGTAGTGAATGAGGTGGATAAGTCTAAATCCTATGAAGCCGTTGTGACCGTGTTCAAGGAGCCAATCTATCGAATCCTAGAGAAGATCAAGAGAGAGCCCTTCTTTGTTTGGCCGCCGAAAATGTTGAGAGATCTAGCTCGGCGCAATCAGAAGCTCAGGTGCACCTACCACCAAGACAGGGGACACATGACTCAGAACTGCAGGGCACTGAAGCAACACTTGGAGGACTTGGTGGCAGATGGGCACCTAAGGGAATACATTGATCAAGGTAAGGAGGTGGCCGAGCTGGGAAACCCACTTCCAGAAGCAAACATTGAGCATCCGCCCCGACTGATAATAAATGTGATCCATAGGACAGCGGCTCAAGAATCTGATAAGGCACTGAAAGAAGAGATCGCTAAGGCTGCTCAAATTCAACGAATCATGTCAGTGGAGCCGGCATCGAAAAAGGTACGTACCGTACCAAAATCCCCCCTGTGCATTGTTTCATTTACTAGCAAAGATTTAGAAGGCATACAGCATCCACATACTGACGCATTGATCATAACTGTTGGGATTGGGAAACGATTTGATGTGAAACGAGTCCTAGTAGATCAGGGCAGTGCAGCAGACATACTGTATTATGATTTGTTCAGAAAGCTTGGCCTCTCCGAGCAGCATCTCACCCCAACGGCAGCCCCGTTGGTCGGTTTCAATTCGCAGCCGGAGTGGCCGCTCGGCCGAATAGTATTGCCAGTCGTAGCGGGAACCAAAACCTTCCAGATAGAGTTCTTGGTTATTAATACACCATCCCCTTATAACGCCATACTTGGCCGCCCGTAGATTCATCGAATGGAAGCAGTCCCTTCAACCTATCACCAGCTCATCTGTTTCCCAACGGAACACGAAGTAGAGCAGATTTCGAGGGACCAAGTTGCTTCCAAACATTGCTTCATGGCAGCATTAAAGGCAAAGCAACTCTGCAACCGGGTACAGACAGTGGAAGTGGCCGGACAGCCAGTCTTAGAAGATGTGGGAGGAACTCCAGAGGAAAAGACAGTGGAGGATTTGGAGAAAGTCTTGATAAAAGAGGACGACCCGGAAAAGTCCTTCCTTATCGGTACCTCGCTAGGCGCTGATGAGAAACTTCAGCTGCTGGAACTGCTGAGGGAAAATATGGAGGTATTCGCATGGTCAGCATATGATACTCCAGGGTTGGACCCAGAATTTTCTTGCCACAAGCTCAACATCAATCCTTCAGCTCGGCCCATCGTACAAAAAAGTCGGAGATCCTCAGTTGAGCACACCGAAGCAGTAATTGCCGAAGTCGAAAAACTTCTGGCCTCGGGAGCAATCAGAGAAGTACAGTACCCGCAATGGTTGTCCAACACAGTTGTAGTCAAGAAGAAGAACGGAAAATGGAGAGTTTGTGTGGATTTCACTTGCTTGAATAAAGCCTGCCCAAAAGATAGTTTTCCACTGCCTCGCATTGATCAACTAGTAGACTCAACAGCAAGGCATGAGCACATGAGTTTTCTGGACGCCTATAGCAGTTATCATCAAATACCACTGTTCGGTCCAGATCAAGAAAAGACAGCGTTCATCACTCCAAGAGGGACTTACTGCTATAGAGTAATGCCGTTCGGCCTCAAGAACACCGGAGCGACCTACCAGAGAATGATCACTCGGATGTTCAGAGACCAACTGGGGAAAACCATGGAAGCCTATATAGACGATATGGTAGTAAAAAGCAAGTTCGCTACAAACCACCTTACAGACTTGAGAGAAGTTTTTAGCATCCTAAAAAACCACCAGCTTCGCCTCAATGCCTCAAAATACACCTTCGGGGTAGGAACAGGGAAGTTCTTGGGATACATGGTCACTCATAGAGGAATTGAAGCGAATCCGGATCAGATCAGGGCGATACAGGACCTCGAAGTGCCAACAAAGTCTAAGGAACTGCAGAAACTAGCCGAGATGGCAGCCGTATTGAATCGGTTTATTAGCAAATCCTCAGATCGGATGAAGCCCTTCTTCCAGCTCTTGAGGAAAAAGGCAGCATTTGAATGGAATAGCGAATGTACCGAAGCACTGCAGAATCTCAAAAGATACCTCAAGACACCTCTATTATCCACTCCGAGCAGGAGGAACGTATCTATCTAGCAATCTCAGATCATGTCGTGAGCGCAGTATTAATACGGGAAGTTGATAAGGAGCAAAGACCAGTGTATTACGTTAGCAAAACTTTACTAGATCTTGAGACACGGTATCTACCATCGAAAAGTTGGCTTACGCCGCTTATTGCCTTGAGAAAGTTGCAACATTACTTCGAGGGCATACCATTAACGCCCTCACCGAATTCCTCGGATCAGATTCACCGAGCCGATTTCTCCGCCAAACAAAGTGGGCCGATGAGCTTGGTGAGTTTGACATTCGATATCAACCCAGGACAGTAATCAAGGCCCAGGTCTTGGCGGATTTTGTCGCAGAATTTACTCCCACCCAAAGTACCGAATCGAGGAATCTGAGCTCGGCACATGTGCCACGCACCGCCGAACAAGGAAAACCCAGCGCTTCGGAAGCATGGAAACTCTTTATCAAAAACATCTGGCAACTCTACGTCGATGGTTCGTCCAATAACCGAGGCTCGGGGGCAAGAGTAGTTCTTATTTCTCCAGAAGGATTTATCTGGGAACAAGCTCTCAGGCTAGGCTGGAAAGCTTCAAACAACGAGGCCGAGTATGAAGCGTTATTGGCTGTCTTACGAAGCGCCGAAAACTTCAGTGCAGAGCAACTTCTTGTTTTCAGCGACTCACAACTAGTGGTAAACTAGCTTTCCGGGGTCTATGAAACTCGAGATGAAAGAATAACAATGTACGCAGGCAAGGCCAGAGACCTACTCAGAAAATTTCAATCCATACAAGTGGAGCGAATCAGTCGGGACAAAAATAGCCACGCAGATGCTCTGGCATGCCTAGGCTCATCAGTGGACACAAAGGATGCCAGAAGAGTTTGGGTAGAGTTCATACCAAAACCAAGTATTACATCTCCGGTCCTCTGCAACAACTTGGAGCCGAGCTGGATGGATCCAATATTGGTCTTTTTAAAATCTAGTAAACTCCCCGAAGACAGAAAGGAAGCCAACAAGATCAGGCATAAGTCAGCTCGATTTTGGATCTCACCATCTGGGAAGCTTTACAGACATTCCTACCTTGGCCCCTACCTCCTATGTGTGCACCCAAATCTCGTCGAGAATGTTCTCTACGAAATTCACGATGGGATTTGTGGAAGCCACGTTGGCGGGAGGTCACTAGCGCATAGAGCCCTAACCCACGGGTACTGATGGCCACGAATGCAGCAAGATGCACAGCAGTACGTGCAAAGGTGCGACAAATGTCAAAGGTTTGCTCCATTCATTCATCAGCCAGCCAAAACTCTAACTCCACTCACCAGCCCATGGCCCTTTGCGCAATGGGGCCTGGATATTGTTGGACCATTGGCGCGAGGCACTGGGAATAGGCGATTCTTCATTGCTGCAACCGACTATTTCACCAAGTGGGTTGAGGTTGAGGCGCTGGCAAACATCAAAGAGGCTGACACAAAGCGGTTTGTTTTGAGGAATGTGGTAGTCCGTTTCGGCATTCCGCGGGTACTGATCGCGGACAACGGAACACAATTCGATGGTAAGATCTTCAGGAAATTTTGTGCCGACCTCAGAATCAAGTATAAAAACTCTTCTCCAGGGTACCCACAGAGCAACGGTGAGGCAGAAGCGTCGAACAAGACCATCATCAACGGAGTGAAAAAGCGGCTTGAGCATGCCAAAGACAAATGGGTTGAGGAGTTACCACACGACATGGGCCTCCGAACTCTGACCTGGCTCCATGGGAAACGCCCTACTCTCTAACCTATGGAATGGAGGCCATCATCCCACTCGAAGTAGGTCTCCCAACCCTTCGGTCTGAATTATTTGAAAGCTCACGTAATGTGGAAGCCATCGCGCAAGCACTGGATATGGCAGAGGGCCGAAGAGAGGCAGCACTGATCAGGCTCGAAGCATATCAACAGCAGCTCATCAGAAGCTTCAACCAAAAAGTTTTCCCAAGACAATTTATACCAGGAGAATTGGTTTTGAGGAAAGTCATGGATCACAAACGGGTGCCTAGTGAGGGCAAACTTGGGCCGAACTAGGAGGGTCCCTACAAGATCACAGCCGTAGTTGGGAATGGAGCTTACTACTTAGAAGATCTGAATGGCAAAGCAATACCTCGGCCCTGGAACATAGCAAACCTCAAGAAATATTACCAATAGAGTCATTCCCCAACCTCTTTATCAGGATGTAAAGGCACTTATTTGTTGACCAATACAAATGTTTTCCCACTCCTCTCAGATTTATCCAATTCTTGTAATTAGTTTTGATGTTTATCAAACGGAATTAGCTTTGGTTCTTACCAAACGGAATTAGCTTTGAGGTTTATCAAACGGAATTAACTTTGGTTTTAACCCAAATGGCCCAGTTTCAGAACGACTAAACGGAATTTAAATTTGGTTAGCACTCAAACATGCTAAGTGGTATAGCTTGGTGGAAAATGTTTGGCAACTGAATTGGAACTTAGCCAAGTGGAATTGCTTGGTAGAAACCGCACTAATGTATCTTGAGTAAAACATCTCTACTTAGCCAAGTGGAATTGCTTGGTGGAAACCGCATCAATATATCTTAAGTAAACACCTCTATTTAGCTAAATGGCACTGCTTAGTGGAAATTACACTGATATATCCTAAGCACACATCTGTGCACCTACAGAACTTCTTAAGTATCAACGCAACAACACTTCAGTATTGATTCAAACCAGCAGAGTTGGAACAAACTCAACTGAGCTACGTCAAGGGCAAACTTCTAGCATCAGCCTTACTCAGCTCCAGCTGGGGGCAAACAATTGTTTTTTTTTTCAAAAGCCTACCTGGACCTGAGTAAGACATCTCTCTTTGCATTTCTCTTATTCAAATGCGCTTATACTATCAAAGTTGAAACAGACTCAAGTAGTTCTATACAAGGGATAACTCTTCAGTGTCGATCTTACTTAGCTCCAGATGGGGGCAAACAATTGTTTTCTTTCAAAACCAACCTGGACCTAAGCAAGACCTACTTACGAACTCAAAGTACAGCCATACCACATATCTGTTGACCACACCGATCACTAGTTCGGCCTCGAGGTCCCAACAAAGGTTTCGCCGGGCAAATAAGTGCAATGCCACACGGAGCATCAGTTCGGCCCCGAGGTCCCAATAAATACCGTAGAAGCAGCAAACAGAATCGATGTAACATCCATGAAAAGGCAAGATGTAACTGCATCGAAGCATCTATTCTACCGAGGTTTCAACAATGCTTGACCGGGGGCAAGCAGTATAGGAAATGTTCAACACAAAAGCTAAACAAATCAAATTGCAGAGTTCAAAGAGAAAATCATATCATCCAAGCAAACGGCACAGAAGGCCCCACAACCAGCAAAAAAAAAAAAAAAAAGAAAAGAAAAGAAAAAAAATTGTCTTCATCAGAACAGAAAAGTAAAAAGTTCAACTTTCAACTTTTATCATTTCAACAATCAACTTTCATCAACAGTGGGCAATTCAGAAGCAGCATCAGCAATTTTGTCAAGGCCATCCGTGGGAGGAGCAGTAAAGGAAGCTCCAACTTCCTGAGAAGTAGGAGCCACCTTAATCGCATCCTCCGTGGCTTCGGTCTCTAGGGTTTCAACCCCTTCAATGTCCATCGTTTCAGTGGCAACATTCATGCTCTGGGTCTCATTTACAAGATCATCTTCTGGGGAAACATTGTCTGGCAGAACAGCAGGGATAGGAGTAGTCTTTAAACCTGAGGATTTTGAAGGAACGGGGACATCACGATACAGAGAAGAGCCTTCAGGAACCATCGCAACAGCTAAGGCACTCGTCCAACCCTTCACAAAGAGCTTGTCTCGCAGCACCAAAACCTTCTCCTTGTATGCGGCTCTAGTTTTATCCCAGCCCTGTTGCCAGTGCTTGGCCTCCAGCGCAGTACGCTCGGCAGCCATCACGGCAATAACGGCCTCCAGCTCGGCCACCTTCCCCTCAAGTTGAGCCTGGGTCTCAATGGCAGCCTCCTTCGATTGCTCAGCGGAAGTGACAATTTTGTTCAAACGGAAGGCTTCCCTCTCAGCGGTTCGGCATCCTTCCTTCTCCGACTCCAAGCTTACTGTCAGTCTTTCCGCATTCATTGCAGCCTCCAGCACGGCCCTTTCCAACTCCTCAGCACGGGTAATGGACAGGTGCATTCTCTGGATACACTGCAAAGGACGACAAAGAACTTAGAAAAAAGGAAGATAGCAATGCAACAGTGAAGTTAAGAAAAATGGAAAAAAACCTACAGCAATCAACATTTGAAGGGTCCCCTTCAAGATAGGAATGTCACGAGGCCCATTATGGCCAGCCATATCAACCGGCATCAACAAAAACTTGGTCAAACTAAAGGCAAAATCCTGTGAAGCAACAACTGAATCAGAGGTGGAGATGGGCCTGCCCTCATACGATATCGGCGGCTCCCATCTCTCAAAAGTGTCATCCTCAGCGGGATCCCGAGAAGCTTCCCCCACCACGGCTTTGCCAGTTTCCCTTCTCCTCTTTTTTGCTCGGGCAGCGACCGAAGCGGAGGGCTCGGCAGCAGTTACAGGGGTCCCAGAAGCCCCAACCTCCATCTTCACCTCCATAAGGCTCTTCGCCTCGGTCTTCTCCAGGGGGAATTGCAAAGCGCTAGAGGCTCCGAAGGCCTCGGCCTCTAAGTCCACCAGCACTCTCCTCTTTGCCACCCGACCGCTCCTCGCGCGGGAGCGGAGAGGGCGCTCTCCCAGGTGCAACTTGGCCAGTGCGGCGTCTCGGAACCAGGGGGGTGAGAGACGTCTCGGCCTCGATCTCGATAGAGTCCGGAAGAGCGTGAAGTCTTGCCTTCTTCGGAATAACAGAACGGTAACTTGATTGATAGTCCAACAACTCAGGTGTAGATCTTTTCTTATACCTCAAGGCAGTCTTGATGGCTTCAGCATTCTCCCGATTCGGCCTTCGCTGGAAACAGGAAGGTTCTGCAAAAAGAAAGCAACCCATCATAACAATATTCAGAATGAAGTAAGAAATGCAGAAGGCATTAAAAGGAGGCCTGCACAGGTAGCCGCTCTTCAGGCATCCTCTCAGACTGAAACTCGGTTCCAGCAGGAAACTCCCAATTTCCACCAACTTGCAAGAAATCGTCATTATGTTTATCCGAGTCAGGCAGTCTAGTGACTAAGTGACAATCAGCGGAACGAACACGCATGTAGTATATACTATGGTCTTTGTTGTGAGAAAGGGTGTAACATCCCAAAATATCGCATATATCAAGATTCAAACCTAGTCGTCTATTGAGGGCAGATACGCCACAGACAACACGGAAAAGATTCACAGACACCTGCATTGGGGTCAACTGGACCTGATGCAGAAAACGGCGCACTAACAGGTCAAGAGGAAACCGAACCCCTCCCTCGACAATCGCAGCGACGGGAAAGGCAACGGTGTTTCTCGTACCCATGCGTTTCGCATCTACCTTCGCCAGTGACAAGGTAACATCATGAGGAATGTTGTAATCTAGACGAAATATGGCCATGGCTTATGGGGTATCAACTAAGGAACGAAACTTCTCCATTTGATTAAACTAGTAGGATAGAAATGGGAATCAGATAGCGGAATACGAGACACAGACGGCAAACGCACCAGACCAGATGATTAAAACAGAAAGAGAGAGAATCATAAGAAAACTTACAGAAATCACAGCGGCGACAGCAAAGCAAGATCAGCGATGAAGAAGCCCAAGCGGAGCACCAGCGAGTTCGGCCCAGAGGAATGGGGAGAGGCTCTCTCTCTTTCTCTTTCTCTTTCTTTGGAACTCACTAGATGAATGAGAAGGTCAAATCGAGGGGTTTGAATTAATAGCCTGAACATTTATTACATCAGTCGGCGCACAGGCATACAAATCACGAACTTCGGTATGGAATCGACGCATAATCTCTGCACGCCTATCACACGTCGCCACGTGTCACACGAAATAATGCATGCAGGAACCGTGTGTCAGGATTGAACCGTCACCAAGGCCGAACTGGGGAAGATCCAAAACGACGCGACACTTGGAAGGCAGAACAATAGCTCCCCCCAAGGGAACCTTAGCGCGAGCTAAGGGGCAAATGAAGGGGCTAAATGCGAAATGGGTGAAGTCTAAGCCTTGGGCCGACCCAATCTGACAAAGCCCAAACCCAAATGGGTCATATGAGTATATACGCAGATAAGTTCAGCCTAACTTCATGATCAATAGCCTGCCCAAGTCCTCCAGAACTTGGGCCCAACCCACAGCGGAAAAGCTAGTCCAGCCGTAGCGCTGGTCTGGGCCGAGCTGCGGAACGGAATTTGTGGGCCGAACAGATAGTAGCCCAGCCTATCTCCATGAACAAAGCCTGGACAAGGCCGAGCCGAGGCACGTCGGAACCAAACTGAAGTACATGAGTACCGAGCTAGAGAAACCTCACAAGGAAACGTGGGATCTGTGAGTGCAAGCATGTGTAGGTTGCCACCTCAACTGGTCCCCCACACCTAGAATCACGGAGGTTGTTGAACCAATGGAATGTGGTTAGTTATCAGCATGCTTACCATGAGAATAGGCAATCAATGACAACTACCAAGTGATCCCCCGCCTGGAGCAATGCTGAAAGGACACCTGGCAGCATCCACACTCCATGAACTCACCTTGAGAAGCAAGTAAGGAACACTATATATACAACATGAACTTCACATTGAAGGCAAGTGAACTATTCCAATATAAACTACACTTACTGTACGGGAAAGAAATACACCTTCTCGTATAATCCTGTTGATCAAGTCTGCGTTCCTCGTACGACGTCGTTCCACCACCTGAAAATACAAACGTGAGCTAGCCGGCGGGTGTGTGCCGGAAACCTCTCCGATGCCTAAGTCAGTAAGCAAGACAAGAAGGCAAAAGCTCAATGTATTCAGGGAGCAAAAGTTGCATTACCTCTCCAAAGGTGATATTGGTGAGCTTATATAGGTTTCGCGTGGCACAATCCTGGTAGGACTCTTACTCCTCCAAGTGTGGAGTCCTTCTAGGATTACTCCTCCCTGTGTAGAGTCCTCCTAGGATCCATACTCTTGGAAGATAATGCTTATCCTCCAACACCCTCCTCACTGCTTAGACCAAGTGAGATGGTCCTTCTACGGCCGAACTCCAAATGATCGGAGTAACCGTTAGTTCGGTTCTTACTTCTCTCCCTTACCTCGGCATTCTCATGCTTAGGCCGAGCTGAACATAAGGGAGTTAAGCCGAACCTCACTCAGAGCCATAGTTTACCTCGGTTTCCCACATGCTATGTCCGAAGTAATCAATGACGACCGAACTACCCCACTGCTGTACTAATCAGGCAACTACAGACGAACTAACTCGTAGTTCGGCTCTCCATTTCCTCACTCCTACTCCGGTTTCGCATGCCAAGACCGGGCTACCGTCAGAAGTGACCGAACTAACGCCACGCCTGAAGAAGTTGCTCTCATACTCCGACTGGAGGACATGACCGGACTAAATAGAAATCCGGCTACACCACGTAAGTCCGTCAACCGGACTACCACAACACTCCTCTGACCGATGTACGAGCTACCTTTTTCATTCGGGCTTACCTCGGCCCAACTACCAGCTCGGCCCACTTTAATATAAATTACCCTCTCAATTGCCCCTTAATTCCATCTGCAAAGCATGATTGGGATTACCTGTCTACCAACCGAGCTAGTCTTAAACCGTCTAGCCGAGCTAAAACACCCGTTAGCCTTTCCAACCGAGCTAAGACCCTTTAGTTTATCCAACCGAGCTAAGACCCTTTAGTTTATCCAACCGAGCTAAACTTAAACCGTACTGTGCACGTCCGGTCAAACGTCTCTTCAGTTGCAGAAACTGAAACGCTTGTCCTTCCCATGACACGTGGCAGCCTCCGACTGGCTCCCACCAGCTGTAACGCCGTCCTCGTGTTTCGTAATGTTTGAATAATTCCCTCTAAAAACGCCTTTACACAAAACCACCCTTCATTTCAGAATCACTTTCTCACACTATTCATCTTCTCTTTCCGTGCTTTTTACTCTCTCTGTGTTCTTCTTGTTCCTGCACCTGTGCTCGTGTTGTTGCTGCCACCGCTTTCCTTTCACTCTTCTTCCTCTTTACCAAGTAAGTACTGTGCATTCCTTCTTTGTTTCCTCTGTTTTCTGTATTTAACTTCATGTGTTGTTGCAAAACACTTTTATACTCAACTGTGTTTCTTAGGAAGAACTTCGCAAGAACACTTTGAATACCGTAAAATACTTGATGTAACACTCATTTGATCCAAAAATGCACCTAACCTAACTAGGAAGCTTTTTGCTATATAAGCAAATTGGAACCGAACCAAAGACTTGTACATTTTATAGTAGTTTCAAATAAGAAAGTATCTCGATTCACCCTAGCAAATGAAAACATACTTGAAATAGGTACCTTAGTTCTAGAATAAGCCTTGGGGTTGCCAAGCTTTCCGAGTTCCAAAACCGAACTCGAAGTCCTTGTGGCCTAACCGAAGTAAAGAAAAAACCAAAAGTGCAACCGAGTTAACAAAAACATTCAGAAACCGAGATAGCGAGCACCTTTCATAGACCGATGTAGATAACATAGCACCCTGCAGAGCCGAAATAAAACTAGCCTTTTCTTGCTTTGTCTTTGTAGCACGGTCTATGATCAGTGCTTAACAACTTGTTTTCTCACTTTGCAGACTTAGGTTGCCAGGCACCTCCCTGCGCTTAGCCGAGCTACTGAGCACACTTTTTTCAACCGGAATAATTTATCCATAACTTATACAATAAAATGGGGAAGTATAGGTGTCTAGTAGAAACCCCAGGTGGCCTAGCCGAATTCAGGAAAGACTACCAAATCCCAACCGATGTAAACCTGGTTCTAGCCGAACAGGATGTAGATCCTTGGGACAAAGAAGGCTTCGTCCCATTTACACTTCAATCAATAATAGAGACCGGACTACGATTCCTAGTCCAGCCTTTAATTTGCGAGTTTCTTAGGCAAACCAGACTTTGCCCAACTCAACTCTCCACCAATACATACCGAATAATAATGGGCGTAGACGCCCTAAACTGTCAAACCGGTCTAAACCTAGGCTTAGCCGAAATACTCCACCAGTACTCAATAGGTTCCAAAAATGATGGTTGGTGTTATTACCTTAGAATACGCCGAAGCCGAGAAAAAATAATCAAACATACACCGGATAAGGATTTAAACGACGACGACTTCCTTTGGGTTTCTGGAAATTTTGAAGACTTTCAGGCCCAGATCCCTGGCCGAAGAATAAACTGGAAGAAAGGAGAGCCCGGTATTCATACTTCGGCTGCACTCCTTAATTGTGTTTATTTCGGCTTTCCTCTCTATAACCGAACTAACACTTGTTCTATTTTTTGCAGATTTAGCTTTCCTCCATTCCCAGTACGGCCACCCCAACTTAGGAGTTCTCCACAGCCTTCATGAGTCCGAGAGAGAAGTTGAACTAAACTCCTCGACTTTGAACCGACTTACCGCTACTCCGGCCGCCGCAAAGCAAGGGTGACTGACTTCCTCCTTGAAGACCAGCCTGAACCGGACCCAACCTTGCGGAGATCGTCCTTGTTCCCTAACAAATTAACAAGAAATGGCAAAGAAGAACAAGATGAAAGCCATGCTCACCGCCACCACAAGGGCCGAAGTGCCACCAACTCAACAAACCACAGAAGCCGTGGTAGCACTTCCCTCACAACAGCCATCCTCCTCAAGGCTGAAGCTAAGCGCCTTGACTACCGAGACCGAGCAGCGTTTGGTTGATGAGGTTGACTCCATCCTTCCACCGAGTCCCGAACTTAACCTTCAACCGGAATCCTCTGACCGAGCTGTGCCGAAGAATAAATGGGTTCCACCTTCGCCTTCAACAACCGAGATATCGGCGAAGATGACTCAGTTGTTCTTGACAAGGATCATCTCGCCTTCAACCTCTAGGGGTGTTTGTCTTCCCAAAGACATGGAGCACCACAAGAAGCGACTAAATACCGAAATGAAAGCCATCCGTCATCCACCAAGTCTATGATTTTGGTAGCGGATCGTTTTTTTCTTTGATCACCTAATTTTTCAAACTCTTAGCTCGGCTAACAAGGAACTCTCCTTTGCAGGCCATTCAAAAGAACACCATTGCACATAAGCAAATAATGGAGCCATAAAACAACAAGGCATGCAATAAGGACGCCGCTGTAGCGTGAGCCCCTGTCGAAGCAAAAATTGGCCGAACTAGAGGCCGAGATAGCGCGTCTGACCGGACTGGTCACCTCGGCTGAGAGCGACAAACAACGCGCCGTGACCGAGGTGAAAGACAAATATTTATGGGAGATGGCGGAGCTTGAAAATAAGAAGAACGCCGAAATAGCAGTGTTGGAGAAAAAGATGGAAGACGCTTCCAAGGAAGGCTTCAAGGAAGCCGAAGCAGGCTATACTCTGCAATGCGAAGCAGCGAAGAATTTGTTCTTTAAGTGCGGCTGGAGAGGTGCAATGGAGAAGATCGGTTGTGGTCCTGAAACCGAGGTCTACAACGCTCCGGAGCACTTCATTCCGGTCTCACTGCAAGACTACGCTGATGAAATCCAGAAACAATTTCTTGGTTCATCTGATGATGATGATGATGACGATGAAGAGGCAGCCGAGACTCAAGCTATCCAAGAGCAAGGTGGCGATCAGTCAGCTCGGTTGGAGCCCACGATTGAAAACGTGGCGCCCGAACTGCCAACCGAGACTACTCTGATTAGGAACGAGTATGCGTCTTGACCTTGGAGCCGATCTGGATGCCGAGATAGATGATCTTTTTGATTGAACTTGTACTTTTTTCTTTCTTTTGTGTCTGAATTCTTGTAACCGGGCCACGGCCCCACAGTTGTACTTGATTTTGACTTTGAATGAAAAAATATTTCCATCAAGTCTCGTTTCGGTTGTGTATGTATGCCTGTACTTGTAATGAATTTATTTACACAACTGTGATCTCGGTTAGCCATCTAACTCACTAGCCAACCACTCTTCAGCCGATGTAACATACTTCGGTTGAAGAGTATAAAGAGTTGGTTTAATCCAGCCAACTACTCTTCAGCCGATATAACTTACTTCGGCTGAAGAGTACCAAGAGTTGGTTTATTCCAGCCAACCACTCTTCAGCCGATATAACTTACTTCGGCTGAAGAGTACCAAGAGTTGGTTTAATCCAGCCAACCACTCTTCAGCCATTCACATACTTCGGCTGAAGAGTACAAAGAGTTGGTTTATTCTAGCCAACCACTCTTCAGCCGATATAACTTACTTCCGCTGAAGAGTACCAAGAGTTGGTTTAATCCAGCCAACCACTCTTCAGCCATTCACATACTTCGGCTGAAGAGTACAAAGAGTTGGTTTATTCCAGCCAACCACTCTTCAGCCGATATAACTTACTTCGGCTGAAGAGTATAAAGAGTTGGTTTATTCCAGCCAACCGCTCTTCAGCCATACACTTACTTCGGCTGAAGAGTACAAAGAGTTGGTTTCATCCAGCCAACCTAGAATACAGTGTTTGGTTATTCCAACCAAACGTCCTGCAGCCTAGATCCTTATCCTGGGCTTAGGAGGGGTTATAGTTGGTTTAATCCGGCCAACTATGTTTACAATGCTATTAACTTACTGAAGCTATCTTCTACTGAAAACAATAATACGGAAAAGAATCGACTTGTTTTATTGAGAAAGTAAAAAATTACACATACTTAAAAAGAAAAAGCTAAAAGTAAAATAGCTTAAGATTGGCAGTGTTCCAAGGCCTAGGAATTGCTTTGCCGTCCTTATCTTCCAAGTGGTATGCCCCTTTGCCTGCAAATCCGACCACTTTGTAAGGACCTTCCCAATTAGGACCTAACTTGCCATCCCCTGGGATCAATGTGTTGCCCATAACCTTGCGAAGTACCCAATCGCCGATCTTGAATTGCCTTGGATGCACAGTTTTGTTATACTTCCTAGATAGCTCTTGTTGGTAGGAGGCGATGTGAACCAATGCTTTTTCTCTTCTTTCTTCTGCCAAGTCGAGTTCTAATGCAATGGCTTCCCCATTTAGGTCTGGATCAAAGTTTTCGCTCCGAATTGTGGGGAGCCCGACTTCTAATGGGATTACTGCTTCCATGCCATAGGCTAAGAAGAATGGAGTTTCTCCCGTTGACCGCCGTGGTGTGGTGCGATAAGCCCATAAAACGTGAGGGAGCTCTTCTGCTGTAATGACCCGGAACTGTAGGACGTAATTACCGGTACCTAATTATGTGTTTATATGATTTAATTGAAGAATAACTGTTTGAATTAGAAGAATATCTGTTGAAATGACAACTTCGGGACTGAAATTGACTACCGTAATGGGTTCAGAAAATGAAATTGAGCACACCTATGTGTTACCGGGAATTTTTAGAACTGTTTGAGAAAATAAATTGAAGACTGAATTTCGTCTGATTCGTAAGGCTTGTTTGGCTCAAGTTTTTGGGCATAAGCTATTTATTTGATATATATGGATAAAGATAAGGACTTTGACCTCATTTGACTCAACTAAGGGGGAAAAGAAGAACCTAGAAAGGAAAGAGAGAAGAGAGAATCGAAGAAGAGAGAAAACAAGGGAGAAGAGAAGAAGAGAAAAGGGGGAAACAAGCTTGAGTCTTCCAATTAAGTGATTAAGGTAAGAAGTTCTTCGCTAATTTCTTGAAAGAAGTTGAATGATCCATGATTGCATGGCAAGTAAATAGAATGGAAGAGAAATTATGTGTAATTTGAGCATGCTTAGTCAATTTGGGATAGAACCTCCATGATTATAGAGATATAAAGCTTGTATGTATATGTTCATGATTTTCATCTTAGTTTATGGGGTTGATCTTAGCTATGGTTTATAAGGACTTTGTGATGAGGTTTGATGATTAAATCATGTTGTTGATCACTAGTTTTGAACTTTGATTTCAAGTTGGAAGTTAATGTTTCAAAGGAAAGGATGAAGAGTAGAAGAAGAACCAGAATTTCAGAGTTTCGCAGGGTCCGCTTGAGCGGAGGTGAGCCCGCTCGAGCGTAGAAATCACCCTTCCAAAGCTTTTGGATTCTGATCCGCTCGAGCGGACAAGTGGGCGCTCGAGCGGGAAGGCCTATTTTCAGAAAAGTTTGGGAAGTTGTTCTGCATGATTTTCTTATGTTACCTTGCATTATTTCGCATCTTATGATTATGAAATGGACATGAATGAATGTAATGAAGGTAGAGAATGAATATGAAATGAATGAGCATGAAATAAAGTAAAGAAAGGAATGAAGTGCATGATTAAGAATAATGTATATTGAGAAATGTGCTATTATCTTATTGTTGCAGGTCAAATTGAGAAGACCGTGCCATCGGTTTCGGAAACCCTCTGTAAGTAACATTATCGTAAAGATATGTTATTATGAACTATGTTTCAAATGATAAATGATATGATATGATACGTTTGAAATGACACTGTTAACTGTGAACGAATGTTCTGTTTGCGAATCTAGCATGGCATCCATAGTTAGTTGAAGTCGTGGGGGCGAGAACATGCAGGCCCATGCGCTTTAGTCATGGGGGACGGCATGGAAGGACAAGCCCATGACCAGTTTACGAGATCTCGGTATGTGTTTAATCGGTGTCCGGGACCGGTTACTCTAGTCGTTAGTCGACACATGTTATGTTCTATGGAGTATGCCATTACGTATGTTCTATATGATGACTGATTATGATTATGAATGTTTTATTACAGTTTTATAAGGAATGTCGGACTTCGTTCACTAACCTCTTTACTGTTATGTTACTTGCTGAGCTTTAGCTCATTGTTTGTATTTATGTATTTATAGGTGAGCCTTCGGGGAGTCAAGCCTAGGCGGATTCTTGTTCGAGCCGCCATTTTGAAGCCTACCAGTTTTGAGTGCTCCGAGATGGGGCTAGGCCTGGAAGGCCGTTGTGAGCTTTGTTTTGTCTTTGCATCAGTGGCATGTAACTATGTTTTGTAATGAATTTATGATCAGGTTATGTAAAGATAGTGGGTAATTAACTCATCTTTTTGGCATGTAAATGTATGTTCATATAAATGCACAGCTCTTGGACTATTAGGTTTCTTTTTGCTTCCGCGAGCCCCGTTTATTTATGTTTTGTACAAGAAGTAGGAGGTAATTCTACGATCTTGGCAGTCACGTCGCCGACTTCTTAGGGGCGGGTTAGCGTGTGAGTGGTATCAGAGCGCACGAGTTAATTTCCCACACACGTGTCCATTGAGCTGTTAGGTGCATTAGAAAAGATATAGAGCATGGCATGAGCATATGTGCGTGTGTGTGTGTGTGTTTTATGAATATGAAGAACAAGAATTGTGAATGGTAAGATAGTAAGGGAAACGGTATATGGAAAATGAAATGTGCTATTGTTATGGATTCTATAGACAAATGGAGGAGACTAGTGCAAGGAATGTAAATGAAACTGAAGCATCTGATGCTAGACTAGATCGATTGGAAAGAATGGTGGAAGCTCTAACTGGGATGGTAAGACAACAACAGGAACAAAACCAACAACCACAGCAGAGACAGCCATTTCCGCCTCCTCCACCACCACCAGTACAAGTAGAACAGATGAACAATGATGACATTATCAGTTTGACACAGAAATACAAGAAATTGAAACCACGAGTTTCTTTGGGGGTATTGAACCTTTAAAGGCGAGGCTTGGGTCTTAGAAAGCGTAAAAGATTTTCAAGTATTTCGTAATGATGTTTACAAAGTGTTGTTAGCGACCTTTACTCGACGTAAGAAGCTAGACGATAGTGGATGTTGGTGCAGGATCGTAATAGGGATTTGACATGGGATCGATTTAAAGAGATCTTTTATGAGAAGTATTTCCCACAATGCATGAGAGACAGAAAATATCTGAATTTGAGCGGTGAAGCAAGGTGCAATGTCGATGGCGAGTATGAAAGTAAATTCACGAACTAGCTCGTTCGCTCCTCATATGGTTGATACTAATATAAAAGGCAAGGAAATTTGAGGGTGGTCTACGAGGTTGAAGTGCTTGGCCGAGTAAATGTGCTAAAATTGGAGAAATATGTTGATGTATTGGCTAGAGCTCTGATGTCCGAGACGAATATTGCGGCTTTGAAAATGTCCAAATCAACGACAATGACTGACAGGGAGGGTAAGACATTTAAGAAACAGAAGCTAGAAATGATTAGTGAATCAGTGGGCTCCGTAAATGACAAATCGAACCTAACCATTAATGATACTAAGGGAGGTGTGCCTACGTGTAAAGACTGTGGGAAACAAAGATTGGGGTATTTGCATGCATGGATCTGAGCTGTTACAAATGTGGGATGAAGGACATCTAGCTAGAACTTGCCCACAGGTATATACCAGAAATGAGAGATCCTTTGCTAGTGGAACCAATTCAACGGTGACACCGCAGACGATTGCAACATCTGCTTCCGAGGGTCCTACCTTGAGACAAGCAAGAGTTTTCACCTTAGTTTCTGATAAGACACGGGATCAAGCAAAGCAAAGACAGGTACAATTTTAATTTCTATTAGAACCGTTACCTCTGCAATGGCACATACTGAATATAGAACTATGTTGAATTTGACATGACACAATTGACTATGACTGATGGAACAAATTAATTTGCTACTACTTTTGCTATGGACTGTTATATTTATATGACTATCTTGGAATTGAATGCTATAGAATAACTGAATAGAACTGTTGAATTGCCCTTCTCATATGATGAACGTCTGTGAATTATAGAATGCACTGGAATGACTGATGACATGTGATTATGAGTTATGATTGAAATTCTGCCAAGATAGTAAAGTTTGGAGGACCAAACTTCTTAAGGTGGGGAGAAT
This sequence comes from Camellia lanceoleosa, assembly GCA_025200525.1. Lineage (NCBI taxonomy): Eukaryota > Viridiplantae > Streptophyta > Magnoliopsida > Ericales > Theaceae > Camellia > Camellia lanceoleosa. The sequence goes on along the minus strand of CM045771.1, from coordinate 122,437,920 downwards.
GTAATGACCCGGAACTGTAGGACGTAATTACCGGTACCTAATTATGTGTTTATATGATTTAATTGAAGAATATCTGTTTGAATTAGAAGAATATCTGTTGAAATGACAACTTCGGGACTGAAATTGACTACCGTAATGGGTTCAGAAAATGAAATTGAGCACACCTATGTGTTACCGAATTTTAGAAGCTTTGAGAAAATAAATTGAAGACCGAATTTAAATGCGATTCGTAAGGCTTGTTTGGCTCAAGTTTTTGGGCATAAGCTATTTATTTGATATATATGGATAAAGATAAGGACTTTGACCTCATTTGACTCAACTAAGGGGGAAAAGAAGAACCTAGAAAGGAAAGAGAGAAGAGAGAATCGAAGAAGAGAGAAAACAAGGGAGAAGAGAAGAAGAGAAAAGGGGGAAACAAGCTTGAGTCTTCCAATTAAGTGATTAAGGTAAGAAGTTCTTCGCTAATTTCTTGAAAGAAGTTGAATGATCCATAATTGCATGGCAAGTAAATAGAATGGAAGAGAAATTATGTGTAATTTGAGCATGCTTAGTCAATTTGGGGTAGAACCTCCATGATTATAGAGATATAAAGCTTGTATGTATATGTTCATGATTTTCATCTTAGTTTATGGGGTTGATCTTAGCTATGGTTTATAAGGACTTTGTGATGAGGTTTGATGATTAAATCATGTTGTTGATCACTAGTTTTGAACTTTGATTTCAAGTTGGAAGTTAATGTTTCAAAGGAAAGGATGAAGAGTAGAAGAAGAACCAGAATTTCAGAGTTTCGCAGGGTCCGCTCGAGCGGAGGTGAGCCCGCTCGAGCGTAGAAATCACCCTTCCAAAGCTTTTGGGCGATTCTGATCGCTCGGCGGACAAGTGGGCGGTCGAGGAGAAAGGCCTATTTTCAGAAAAGTTTGGGAAGTTGTTCTGCATGATTTTCTTATGTTACCTTGCATTATTTCGCATCTTATGATTATGAAATGGACATGAATGGATGTAATGAAGGTAGAGAATGAATATGAAATGAATGAGCATGAAATAAAGTAAAGAAAGGAATGAAGTGCATGATTAAGAATAATGTATATTGAGAAATGTGCTATTATCTTATTGTTGCAGGTCAAATTGAGAAGACCGTGCCATCGGTTTCGAAAACCCTCTGTAAGTAACATTATCGTAAAGATATGTTATTATGAACTATGTTTCAAATGATAAATGATATGATATGATACGTTTGAAATGACACTGTTAACTGTGAACGAATGTTCTGTTTGCGAATCTAGCATGGCATCCATAGTTAGTTGAAGTCGTGGGGGCGAGAACATGCAGGCCCATGCGCTTTAGTCATGGGGGACGGCATGGAAGGACAAGCCCATGACCAGTTTACGAGATCTCGGTATGTGTTTAATCGGTGTCCGGGACCGGTTACTCTAGTCGTTAGTCGACACATGTTATGTTCTATGGAGTATGCCATTACGTATGTTCTATATGATGACTGATTATGATTATGAATGTTTTATTACGCTTTATAAGGAATGTCGACTTCGTTCACTAACCTCTTCTTTGTTATGTTACTTCGAGCTTTAGCTCATTGTTTGTATTTATGTATTTATAGGTGAGCCTTCGGGGAGTCAAGCCTAGGCGGATGCTTGTTCGAGCCGCCATTTTGAAGCCTACCAGTTTTGTGTGCTCCGAGATGGGGCTAGGCCTGGAAGGGCGTTGTGGGCTTTGTTTTGTCTTTGCATCGAGGGCATGTAACTATGTTTTGTAATGAATTTATGATCGTGTTATGTAAAGATAGTGGGTAATTAACTCATCTTTTGGCATGTAAATGTATGTTCATATAAATGCTGACTCTTGGACTATTAGGTTTTTTTGCTTCCATGAGCCCGCTTATTTATGTTTTGTACAAGAAGGCCGAGGTAATTTTACGACCATCGCTTCACGCTGTTTACTTTCGTGGCGAGTTCGGGGCGTGACATCTGCCCACTTGCCTTTGGCTTTCTCCAACCTTTTCTTCAATCCGTCCAAGACTACCTTGTTTGACGCCTCGGCTTGACCATTTGCTTGGGGATATGCCGGTGTAGAATTGTAGAACTCTATCTTGTATTCTTCGCAAAAGCCCCTGAAAATTCTGCCATCAAATTGGGTGCCGTTGTCTGAAATCAGCGCTTTTGGTATGCCAAAGCGTGTAATGATGTTCTGCCAGACAAACTTCTTCACATCTTTTTCCTTGATTGATGCCAAGGCTTCTGCTTCCACCCACTTTGTGAAGTAGTCTGTTGCCGCAAGAAAGAACTTCCTGTTGCCAGGTGCTGTTGGAAGTGGACCGACTATGTCTAAGCCCCACATTGCGAAAGGCCATGGACTAGTGAGAGGTAGGAGTTCCCTGGCAGGTTGATGTATTTGATGTGCAAACTTCTGACACTTTTCGCATTTTTTGACATACTTCTCTGAATCCGCTTGCATGTATGGCCACCAATACCCGTGTGAAATAGCTCGGTATGCCAATGATCTTCCTCCTTGATGGCTGCCACAAACCCCTTCGTGTATTTCGAACAAGAATGCTTCTACCTTGCTGGGGTGGACACACTTTAAGTAAGGTCCTGAGAACGACTTCTTGTATAATGCCAAGGATGGAGAGAGCCAAAATCGTTGCGACTTGGCTCTTATTCTGTTGGCTTCTTTCTTATCTTCTGGTAGAGTGCCGTCTTTCAGGAACAGTATGGGGTCCATCCAAGAAGGACCTAACTCCGCACAACATACCTCTTGACACGGGTCTTCAATACTTGGTGCAGGCGGATAGTCGATCAATAGAGGATGTGGGATGGAGGTATCGCCATTGAGGCGAAGCACTGCTAGTTCGTCTGCTCTACTATTCTCCTCCTGCCAATTTGTTCTATCCTCACCACTTGAACTTCTTGATCTCGGATCGACTAGCTCTTGGTACTTAGCCATTACGTAGTCCTTTGCTTCATAGTCGCCGAAATTTGATTAACCACCAACCTGTGAGTCATCAGAGACCATGAGTTCGGTGGCCTTCATGTAGGCCGACTTGAGTCCCTGCAAGCGCCAGACTCTGCTTCATTGTTTGATGCTGGGAAGCCAAGGTTGATCTCCTGTTCCACTACTAGGCCGTCTGGAGAGATGAGGACTATGCCAAGTCCTGCTCCATGTCGGTTGGATGCCCCATCCACAAAGAGCTTCCACATCTCCCCAACAAACAACTTCCAGCATGTGGAGGGATCAGATGATGTTGTGGGGTCTGGAATATCGTTGGGGCTTTCTTCATGATCCACGGTTGCAGTCTGCCCCTTGTCTTCCGATGAGACCAAGTCATCGGTTGTAGGCGAGTTCTGACTTGGTGTAGCAAGGTCTGCTTTCTCCTTGCCTTCTCTACTATGGTCTGCCTCGGGCTCCGGCTGAGTAACCTGGACTAGGGGTTGCGCTATTCCGGCGTCAATCTCCATCCCTAGTTCGGTTGTGTCAGTCAGATCGATTAGGCAGACTTGGTGGCTTCCATGAGTGAATTCTGCGACGAAGTCTGCCAAAGATTGGGCCTTTACTGCGGTTCTGGGTTGGAACTTCACATCATATTGTCCCAACTCCACTGCCCACTTCAAAATCCGCCCAGAAAAGTTTGCCCTCTCAAACAAAGCTTTTAGTGGAAAGGCTGTGAGGACGACAATGGTGTGGGCGTGAAAGTAGTGCGCCAATTTCCTAGAGGCCATCATTAAGGCCAGTGCTAGCTTCTCTAAAGGCAAGTACCTTGTTTCGGCTCCCAGCAATGTCTTGCTGACATAGAAGATAGGTAGATGTTGGATTCCTTCTGCTCGAACCAACACTGCACTTACCGCGTGCTGAGAGACTGCTAAGTAGAGGAAGAGTTCTTCTCCAGGGACTGGGGTGACAAGCAGTGGTGGGGAAGACATGTATTCCTTCAAACTCTCCAGTGCTCGGTCGCATTCTTCGTCCCACTCAAACTTAGCTTTTAATGACTGAAAGAATGGGCGTAACTGTCAAGAACCGGTGATGAATCGGTTAAGTCTTTCTTTGCCATGCGGTGTCTTGCACTTCTTTCATCGAAGTTAGGCCTCTCTAACTCTTGAATCGCTTTGATTTGGGAGGGGTCTGCCTCGATACCCCGATTGGTCACCAGGAAACCCAGAAACTTGCCAGACCCTACACCGAATGCGCACTTAGAAGCGTTAAGGCGCAGCTTGTGTTGCTTCAGGATCTGGAACATCTCATCTAGGTCCCTTAAATGGTCATCCGCATTCTTGCTTTTGATCACCATGTCGTCGATGTAAGCCTCCATTGTTCTGCCTAACAATGGCTCAAACATCTTGGTGACCATTCTCTAAAACGTCGCCTCTGCATTCTTCAGGCCAAAGGGCATGACCTTGTAGCAGTACAACCCTCTTGGAATGGTGAAGGATGTTACTTCCTGATCTGGTTCGTGCACGGCTATCTGGTGGTAGCCTCTGTATGCGTCAAGGAAGCTAAGCCTGCTGTGCCCTGCTGTTAGGTCCACCAATTGATCTATCCTTGGCAGGGGGAAACTGTCTTTTGGGCACGCTTTGTTGACCGTCTTGTAGTCGACGCAGACGCGCCACTTGCCATTCTTCTTTGGTACTACAACGGTGTTGGAGATCCATCTTGGGTAATGGACCTCTCTGATTACCCCCGCTTCTAACAAGTTACCCATCTCTTCTACCACTATCTCGGCATGGTGGAGTGCCGATCTGCGTGTGCGTTGAATGACCGGTCTAGCAGAAGGGTGGACATTGAGTTGATGGCGGATGAAGTTGGGATCAATGCCTGGCATGTCGTATGGGGTCCAGGCGAACACTTCGATGTTGGAGGTCAAAAATTCCAAGACTTCCAATCTCTCAGTGCTGGACAACGACGATCCAAGTAAGAAGAAATTTTCCGGGTTCTTCTCATCTATTCTGACTTCTACCAAGTCCTCTACTGCTTTTTGATCAGCCGCTTTGCCAACATCCGCGAATAGTTCATTGCTCTCCGGTTCTTCAACCGAATGAACATATCCTTTGGCAGCGCGGCTACCATTTGTTGCGACGAAGCACTGCTTGGACATAATCTGGTCCCTATATACTTCTTCAATGACTCCGGTATCGTTGGGAAACCGCATCACTTGGTGGTAGGAGGATGCCACCGAGCGCATGGCGTCTTGACCATGTTACGCCTAAGATGATGTTGTAGGTGGGCGGGACCTTGACACCAGAACTCCACTTGCCGTCACACTTCCGCCTGATGGAAGAATGATTTTGCCGATCGCCACTCCGGATAGAATTGAATCAATCAAAGGGATCTGGCGGGGGCTAAGTCCTTGTCTTGCAACTTGAGTTGCTTGAAAGTTTAAGAGTACATGATTTCGCGAGCTACCTTGGTCAATCAGAATCCGCTTGACGCCAAAATCCTTGACTCGGAGAGTGACGACCAAGGCATCATTGTGTGGGCAATATATTCTGTCCAAGTCTTTATCCGAAAAGGACATGATGTTTGTGGCTTCTGTCCTCCCCTTTTTGACGACTGGTTAGGCACTTAGCACCTCTCTCAAGTGCTCTGGCCTTTTGATTGAACCTCTGAGCTCGCATACTCGCTCTGGTTCAAAGACTCCATGGATTACGTTGATGGTGCCTTGTGGCGGGCGTCGTCGGTATTCCATTGGGGAGGTTGTGGTCTTGGGTGGGCCGCGCCTCCTTCTATGTATTTATCCGGTGGCCCGCCACCAACTCTTCGAATCTTGCCTCAGCGGCGTGCGCTTCTCGATTCGGTGCCCATTTTCCTTGTGGAAGGTGCATCCGATCTGTCATCATAATCCTTCCGGCCTCGCCTAACTTGGCGAGCCACTTGACGAAACTCGTCTCGAATCTCACTAAGTATCTGATGATCGGTTTCTTGAACACCGTGGTTATGGCGATTCGGACTCTCAACCACCTCTTGTCTGGTCTTCATCATTGTCTCTTTGCCCGTCCGTTTTGGTTTCGGCGACCTACCGTATTGACCTTTGCCGAGGTCTTCTTCTCCGTGTTCTTGGTCGCGCCGGTTTTTGCCTTAACACGGCGCCATCCTCTTCTGCGATGTCGATGCACTCTCTCCATCGAGGCCTCCATGGTGAGTGGTGGAGTCATAGTGATAGAGTCCTCACTGTTCCCGATCGAAGGCCTCTTTGTCTTCAAGAATGGCGAGGTTAGTTAGGCGATCCCAATCTGGTTGAATGTTTCCCGATGGCGATTATATGACCTCGGGGTCTCCTTGTCGCCATGTCGATGGAAACAGCGTCGATCTCCACGGAGTTTTTGTGTTTGTTTGAGCAGGGTTACAAACGCCTCGCCAATTGCGCCCAGAGGCTATCTTGCCGCTCGAAGCTTCTCAAACCAAGTTAAGCCTAGGTCGCCGAGGCTTGAAGGGAATAGGATACACATCAACGCCTCATTCCGCCGATATACAGCCATAACCTGGCGAAAGTGGCTCAACTGGGTGTAAGGGTCCGTCTTTCCTTCATACGTCGTGAATTTGGGTTGTAGAAAGCCTGACGGAAGGGGCGCGTTCTCAATCTCGGGCGAATGGTGAGGTCTGCTGACTCGCCAATGCCTTATCCATTGGTTCAGATGCCAAGTCGGCCTTGGCATTCCAACCTCGGCGCTTCCATGCGTCAGGAATATCGGCAAAGGCAGGAACCCTGTGGGGATCGCGCGCCCTGGCGTCCTCCTTCCATCGTGCCTTTTCTTCCAACATGGACCATAGGTCGGACGACCTGGGTAATTCCGTTTGTCTCGACCTCGTATGATGCGTATGTGAAGGCCAATAGGTACTCCCCTCAGTGTATGACCTCTCAGGCCTCGCCTCTCGGACACTGGTGGCGAGTCTGGAAGATCTGGATCGCGTGTCGCTGTCCCGAGGCTTGTCCTCTGGTTGAGAGGGTGTAGAATTCCTACCACGACCCTCAGTGGCGAGGGCGTCTTGTTGCGCCCCTCTCCTGTCGCCACTTCTTTTCCTTTTATCTGGCGCTTCAGGGACTCCATGTCCGCCGCCATCTTACGGATCAGTTCGTCTTGCTCTCTGACGCGATCCTCCAGAATTTGAGGATCAACTCTGCGCCTTTGTCTTTCTGGGCTTTGCGAACGAGAGGGATGAGGGCTGCTATTCCTCCTTCGTCCCCTCGCATCCCTCCTAGAATTCTGCCTTTGTGGTTCCAGGTTCGCCATGGGAGGGACCAAAGGTAGGCCTTCGCGCCTTGCACCTCCTTATGGAGTTTGTCCGTCAATGGCGGACTGAGGCAATTCTTCGTTGTTCGCCATTGATGTTTGAGAAAAACTTGATCAAGAGGTCGTTCTTGTCTGCTTTTCCCACAGACGGCGCCAATTGTACGGGAAAGAAATACACCTTCTCGTATAATCCTGTTGATCAAGTCTGCGTTCCTCGTACGACGTCGTTCCACCACCTGAAAATACAAACGTGAGCTAGCCGGCGGGTGTGTGCCGGAAACCTCTCCGATGCCTAAGTTAGTAAGCAAGACAAGAAGGCAAAAGCTCAATGTATTCAGGGAGCAAAAGTTGCATTACCTCTCCAAAGGTGATATTGGTGAGCTTATATAGGTTTCGCGTGGCACAATCCTGGTAGGACTCTTACTCCTCCAAGTGTGGAGTCCTTCTAGGATTACTCCTCCCTGTGTAGAGTCCTCCTAGGATCCATACTCTTGGAAGATAATGCTTATCCTCCAACACCCTCCTCACTGCTTAGACCAAGTGAGATGGTCCTTCTACGGCCGAACTCCAAATGATCGGAGTAACCGTTAGTTCGGTTCTTACTTCTCTCCCTTACCTCGGCATTCTCATGCTTAGGCCGAGCTGAACATAAGGGAGTTAAGCCGAACCTCACTCAGAGCCATAGTTTACCTCGGTTTCCCACATGCTATGTCCGAAGTAATCAATGACGACCGAACTACCCCACTGCTGTACTAATCAGGCAACTACAGACGAACTAACTCGTAGTTCGGCTCTCCATTTCCTCACTCCTACTCCGGTTTCGCATGCCAAGACCGGACTACCCGTAGAAGTGACTGACCGAACTAACGCATACGGTCTGAAGAAGTTGCTCTCATACTCCGGCTGGAGGACATGACCGGACTAAATAGAAATCGGGCTACACCACGTAAGTCCGTCAACCGGACTACCACAACACTCCTCTGACCGATGTACGAGCTACCTTTTTCATTCGGGCTTACCTCGGCCCAACTACCAGCTCGGCCCACTTTAATATAAATTACCCTCTCACTTACATACAAAACTCAACTCTTCGCCGATTGTTGATTCCCACACCGGAGGGGTTATCCGGCCAACCCCGGCCGGGCAGCTCTAACGGTTCTTCTTGTGGCAGGAGCCCTGGTCCCTGAATAGTCCAGCTGAGAGCGGAGCCCCGATCCACTTTCATCTAGTGCGGAATCCGGTACGCACAAGTCTAACATGACAATTAGATGCTTCATCCTCCACTTTTCTTCAGTAAAATTGCATGATTAAGAGTGTTTGGAACAAAGAAATAGTAAAGATTAAATACAAATGATCTATCTTTTTTATTTTAAAAACTATAATAATTAAACGAACTTTTTTAATAATTATGTTAGAATGTAAAATTAATTAATAGATAATTATTTAATTACATACATTAATAAAAATTATTCGATACTATTAATAATGAAATAAATATTTAACAATTCAAAATATGAAAATTCCTAAAGAACATGCATAATGTGAAAATGTATGTATATTTCACTTATTTTTCTAACTAAACTATTAGTATTAATACACTAAGTATTAATTTAAGGGTTATTTACGTGTAGATTTTAATAAGTAGACTTATTGTCTAATAGGTCCTATGGAAAAAATTTGTCATAAAAAAAGTCACTAATTGTAAGTTTTAGCGACAATTTATAAAAATTATGACCAAAAAAAATCATTAATTATCAATTTTTAGTGAAATATATAAAAAAATTATCACAAAAAAATTATTTTTAGCGATAATTTTATCAAGATTTATTTTTAAAAAGACTTAATGAAAATTAAATCTAACTATTATGACTTATTAATAATTTATCTTTATTTTTTAAAAAGATAATTAATCTAATATCTCTTAAACTTTTGATAATAAAAGAAATTCATAATATTTATTTTTGTAGCCTAACCGTATCCACTCTCATTCTCTCATTCTACCCAAAATAGAGTAAAAGGCGGCGCAATGCTTTTGAATCGATAGAAAAAGACTGTTGGAGTGGAAGAACAATTGCAGCCAAAACCAATCGAATTCTAGTGAAGAAATCGAAGCAAAATGGAGGAGAAAGTTTCCAGTAAAGGGATTGGAAAGGGATATATGAGAGGAAAAGAAGGGCCAGAGAATCCGGACTGCGTGTACAATTTTCCTAACTAAAAAGCAGACTTGATCATTAAAGTGTTGTTTGGGATAATTTAAATAAATGTATTTTTTATTTTTTTATAAAATGTTATATAAAAAAATAAAGAAGTGATGTGATAAAAATAAAATTAAAAAAAAATTATTTTTGAGTTATCAAACTTAACCTAAAAGTACTTAGGGTGTGTTTGATTGGGGGGATAAGGGGGGGACTATCCACTGTTTGGACTCCATGTCCGGCCTCCCTCCTTATCCGTCGTTTGATTTTTTTAGTTATGGGGACTATGGGGTGTGGGATTGTTTTGGGGGGACTAATCACTATTGGGATTAGATATGAAAATGACAATTTTGACCCTCTACTATTTAATTATGTATTATATTTAATAAAATTCAATAAAATTTAAATGTCTCAATTTAAAAATAAAATAATTTTATTTAACTTTTTATTAATGTTTTATTTATTTAATTTTTTTAAATAATTTTTTATAGATATTTTATTGATGTTTTATTTTAAAATTTTGTTTATAGTTTATTTAATTTCATTATTTAAATTGTAATAGGTGTTTTATTTAAAATTTATTTAAAATTTTAATTAAAAAAATAATATAAATTTTTTATACAGGTTATACTGTATTTTATTAAATCAAATTTAGTGGTTATTTATTTATTTAATTGTGTAAAAAAATAAATTTATGTAAAAAAAATAAATTTAATTTATATTATTAAATTAATGATATTTTTTGTATGTAAAAAAAAAAAAACACAGTAACATTTTGTATGTAAAAAAAATAATGATTTGTTATACAGTAATGATTTAAAACAAATTTTATTGATATTTTATTTATTTATTTATTTATTTATTTAAAAAAAACAAAATTATTTAATTAAAAATAATTAAAATATTAAAGATATGTTTAATATTGCTATTCCTTAGTAAACAATTGAAAAAGGGCAAAATAGTCTTTTGTTCATTTATCCTATAACCAAACGTTGGATTCACTAAAAATAGTCTTCACGACATCTAATCCCATGAAAAACAAACAGATACATATCCAATCCAAATAGTCACTAATCCGACTCAAGTCATGGATTCTAATAAACACACCTTAGAGTTAAAAAATTATGATTTATTTGTCATAAAGCTCAAACCTGAAACTTTGTAATTTTTTCAAATAAATATTGATGAGTGTAAGAAATGCTGATAGGGAAGAATCCCACGGTGATAAATCCATCATCAACATGATCAGGCTTCCACGTGGCACTAGAAGGCACTACTACATGCACTGGGACCCGCCATCACAGCTGTAATCCAACTGCATAATCTATAATACTTAAAAAGTTAAAAAAAACTATTTTTTTTTTTTTAATCCTACTTTTGCAAGATTGGTTGGGAGCATAGTTTTAAAAATCAGATCGGATCGGCCGATTTGACCGGTTGAACTGCCAATCGGTTGGGGTTTCAGTCCGATTTTAGCCTTTGAACAGGTCGAGACAAAAAAATCGGTGTATTTAAAGAGAATCGGAAAAACCGGCGGTTGAACCGCCGAACCAGTCGACCCGACATCGGTTCACCGGGTTATTTATATTGAAAATTTTGAACTTTTTTGGATTTTTTCTTTTTTTTAAAAAATTTTTATCCTCTGAACCGGTAGAAGCCAAAAACCGATGTATTTAAAGAGAACCAGGAAGACCGGCGATCGAACCACCGAACCAGTCGACCCAGCGCCAGTTCACCGAGTTATTTAGATTGAAAATTTTGAACTGTTTTGGATTTTTTTTAATTTTTTTTTCTTTTCTTTCTTTCTTATTATATATATATATATATAAAACTTTAATTGAAAACTCTTTTTCAAGGGTCTCATCTTGTAAGGAATCCCATTAAGAGTTTGAAATTATTGTGAGAGTCTCTACCTATTTATAAGAAAAAAAATCTTCCAAAAAAACTCAAAAAAATCCATGTGGGATTCAATCAAATTTATTGGAGGGAGAATTGAAATTTTGATATCCCTCCAAAATTTTAGCTCTTCTTTCAATTAAATTATTTGAATTAAAATCATATGGAGGGAATATTGAATATTTGATTTTCTCTTCCATAATTAAAATTATTAATATTTTAAAATATATTATTATATTTTTTAGTACAAAAAATATTAGGAGAAATATTTAAGATAATTTAATATTTTATTTTTTTAATTTTTAATTTTATTATTTATATTTTTATTTAAATATAAGTGACCCATCCACTCGATCACTTTTCTAATTCGATTACCGATCCAATTTTTAAAACATTGATTGGGAGGCTTTTCCAACAACGATGGAGACTCTCAAATTTGGAGACTGTTGTTGCCTTTAAAATCTACTCATGTGAAAGAGATAAAAAATAAAAATAAAAATAAAAACATAAACAGTATAAATTATTTTGTAGGTCATAAAAGTCTCCAAAATTAAAAATCTCAGTCATTTTTTTTTTATGTTTTTTGAAGCTTTTATTATATGTAAAAATATCAAATTGTCTGTTGATTGGACTTTTGACATGACACCTTCAAAGAGTAAATTAACATTTTTTCATTATTTAATATTATATATTTTTTTTAAAATAAATTACAAATATATTTTTTGAGATTTTATTAAAATACAAATCCTCCTTATAATTTTGAAAATTACATTTTATCCCGTGATTTTTAATTTCATAACAAATTACCCTCTTTATTAATAAATTATTAAGTCAATTAATAGTTTTTAATAATATTAAAAATTTGTTTCAATTAATAATTTATTTAATTTTATTATTGTATAGGAGAGTAATTATAAATTTTATTTTTTCAGTTAATATTGTTAAATAAAAAATTTTAATAAGAGGGTATTTGTAATTTTTCAAATCACAGTGGCTAATCTGTATTTTAAAAAAACCTCGAGGGTGTATTAGTAACAACCCGAAAATTTAAATTGTCTCTTAAATTTTATACTAGTATTATAGTTGTATGTGATTATCTATTATTAAATAAATAATAATAAATACAGAATCTAATTTGACATTGGATTATCAAATATGAGATTAATTATGGATTATTATTTGGGGCCAAATTAACAGAAATATGGAATTATAATACTAATTGGGTCAAATTAGAATTAAAGATAGTAAATAAATAAATATAAAAGTCAGAGTAAATAAATAATAATATTGATAACAACAACAATAATAATAATAATGGTTGTGGTAGTAAAATAAATAATTAATTTTTTGTTGGTATACGATAGAGTGTAATTTAATTAGAAATTAATTTATTTATATAATTATATTAAAAATTCAAACTAAATTATAATTATCTTAAATATTTATTAAAAATAAATATAAACCTATATAATTTATGAATCAAATCTTTTGAAGATACGCGAGCCACGTATGCCCCCTTCTCCCTATTATATGCCCCCTTCTCCCTATTATAAGGAGGGGTGATTCACCGGGAAAAGAAAAGAAAAAAAGGAATAGGAGGGAGAAAGGAAGGAAGGAAAAAAGAGAGAAAGGAATGAATGAGGGAAAATGAGAGGAAGAAAAGGTAAAGAAAATAATAAAAGTCAAAAAAATTTTGGTAGTAGAAAGAAAGAGTAAGGTATTAATTTTAAGGTGAGTTATATTATACCTTGAGTCACCATAATATATTTTACGTATATTTTGACTTACCATATTTATTTTATACAAGTTATGTTTTATAATTTCTGAACTCTATTTGTTTAGAATGAAACCCATGGATATGTTTGTTTATATTTTAAAGAATATTTGATTATGACCTTATAAACAATTATATTTTGTAAATATCACCACGAGAGTCCCAAGCCTTGAAGGACTTAATAACTATTAGCTTTTGTTTGGTGACTTTATGGCCCTCTATTGTCATGGATCCATTGACCTCTATTCTGTGCGGAGCAAAGTGCTACGCAAAGATAAGTGCTACACTATTGTGGAAGCCACTTCTATAATCCGTACGAGCCACCTATTGAATCCGTAGCTCTGTTCTGACTGTTACTTCTGTGACCTCTGTTCTATTCTGTTTAGTACCGTGGTTATGGTTATTTATTTACATAATCTTAGTTTTGCTACTTAAATGATTATTTGTTCAGACTAAGTTATCTTAAATATTTTAGTTACATAACTATCTATGGTTATTTTGTGTCTCTGTAACGTCCCAAAATTTGAGAACATCATAATAAGGTTTAAAACTTAAAATCAATTTTCTTAATTAAGAATCCTCATCAATGTTGCCACCAAATTCACCATCATCCATTAATTACAACACCAAAACTAAAAGTTCTTAAATTACAACTCCAGTCAAACTGAAAACTTTGTCTTAGTACACAAATAAAAAAAACTAAAACTAAAAACTAGAAAACTCAGAAAAATGGTTCATGGAACTTTTGCACGCTTTAAGCTAATCAGGGCTGAATGTTGCCTTCCAACACCTCGGTGTTTCCTTCAGTTTCTTCGGTACCTGGCATGAAACGCCAGGGCAACGAGGATGCCAATGAGCGACGAGCTCAATAAGATACTACAACCCGAAATACCCACCCCGATAATAATATCCACAATGAATAATGCGTAGTAACAGAATATCAAGTAGCATTTAATAAGCATGATAGGAATGTCATCAGTTGAAATAATAACAATATTTAATAAATAAATAAAAAATGACAAACAGATGTAGTATTTTATCATAAGGAAAATGCCCACTTTTTCTTTTTAAATTCTCATAGATTTAGTTTATCAGATAAGTTTAAGTAACTTCCCGCGGAGCACTTTTTCCACTCAACCGCTAAGCAATGACCACGGGCAATTCTGACTCCCCCTTGGTCAAATATTCAAATGTTACTTACAGTAACTACCAATGATGCCCACGCACCAGGGTTACATACCCGAGTCGTGACATCACGGTCTGCCCCAAAGGAACGGTCTATGTTGTGACGGCCGCACCACCAACTTTATATCGCCTCTACATCGAATAAGAGCCGAAATACCTTCCCGTGCCATGTTAGGGTTTGCAACTCACTTGCACAAGATTCTAAACCGGGCTCGCGCCCATCACTTTTAAATGTAATGTATCATTGGTTAAATTTCGTGTCTCTTTGTTTGTTGAATAATTCAAAATTTAATTACCAATAATGTTATACCAACTCATTAAAATCCGAATATAAAATATTTCACATGTCACACAATAATAAACAATTGTACAAAATTTAAATAAACAATTTATTTAAACCATGGTATGAAATAATAATTTAGATACCCAAAGAATAGAAATAATTTATAATTACACACATGCATGGACTTTTAATCTACAAGATTAGACTAGCACAATATTAAATAAACTACAATACACCCATATATGGATTACTAATTTACAATATTTGATGAATTAGACCAACACAATAACTGATTTTTATCCAAATAAATAATTGAAGTGATGATCTTAAATTTGTCCAGAAATTTTCAGATTATACCTTAGGTAATAAAAATTATAAATAAATTATTTATACATTTTTAAAATTCGTGAAAATGTACAGAATATTCAATAAATATGTTTAGGTCATTTTTTTAGAAAGAATTTCCCAAAAATAAGTTATAAATAAACAATTGAGATATAATTTTTGATTCCTCCTTAGTCTGTCAAAATTTTCAGAATGTATGTCTTGCAAATACAATTATAAATAAATTACTTATACAACTCTAAAATTCATATAAATCTATAGAATACTCAATAAACATGTTATTGTAATTTTTCAGAAAGCATTTTCCAAAAATAAGTTATAAATAATTCTTAAAAATTCCAAGAGTGTTTATGACACAGATTTATCACATTTTCTTAAATTAATTCCATACTTGAATTTATAAATCAATTCCATGATCTAAAAATTTATTATGAAACTAGACTTCTCAAATTTCATTTTTTGCTTGGAAATTATCAGATTTGGTTTAATATAAAATTTTTAATGATTTTTCAAACACATAATAAAATCTGTCTATAGCTCCAGATTTGGTTTAAAATCTTTATAAATTCGTAAAAAACTCAATAATTGTTGAAAAATTTTGTGGATGAACTAGACATCATTATCAACAACTTTGTAGAAGAAATCATCTTCAAATTGTGAGTATAAAATTATCTAAAAATTCGTACAACTTTTTGAAAGATTTAAAAGGGTCAAATAACATTTTCAAAAATCTTTTTAATGGCATAAACTACACATGCAAGTCCAAATTCTACAACATTATCATGATTTGAGATGTAAGGAAGGATTTACTACAAAATTAGAGTTAGAATCTTACCTAGAATTATTGAATGATTGAAACTCTTCACAAGTCCTTAAATTTCCTTTATTTTATTTATTTCTCCTTTGCTTTCTTAGTTATACACACACAAACACTCCTATCATGTTAACACATAATGCACACTTGCACCTCTCTCTTCACCAACACAGCACACGTGCACCCTCTTTCTTTTCTTTTGATTCCAGCACATCACTCACACATGCACACACCTACAACAGTTTCTTTGCACACCCACACCCACACCTACACTCACATACATTCTTAATTCTAGATTCAATTTATGTTTAGGATTTATTTAATTAAGCAACACTTAGTCTTAATAAATTTTAATTAGCACATCAGTAAATTAATTATAACAAATCATGGATCTCTCATAATTTAATTAATCTAATTGATTTCCATTATAGCCTAATTAATTATATTTAATTTTATTAAATCGAATTAGATGTTTAGTCAGACTCTCAAAAGGCTCTAAATATTAAATTAAATTTATTATCATTATCAATTTTGATTTCACAAACCATCTAGGCCTTCAATTTCTAATCAGACTCAAATTTCCATCAATAAATTACATATTAATTGAGCACCTCATAAATAAATTTAGTTCATAATAATCTAAATTCTCAATCCTCACAACTCAATTAACTCCAATTCGGACCCAATTGATCAAACCTTAGTTTTATTAAACTAAATTGAACATTTAATTACACTTTCATAAGGTCCAATACTTGAAATTAAACTAATTTAACTTATCAATTTCACCTCCTTAGGCTATTTGGACGTTAAATTTCTAATTCTAAAATAAATCCTTAATAAAATAATTTATAAATAACAAATATTAAACACCCACAAAATTATTATTTATTTATTTCCTTGTTAGTGATTGAATTTGGTTAATTTAAAACTAACTTTTACACTAATACATTTTTTAGGTAGACTCTAGATAAAATCAATTAATTAATTTATTTATTTTCTTTTAAGAATAATAAAATGTGGGTTTTCACAGTCTCTTGTACTCTTGGAATAATATTTTTTCCTCTACCATGTGCTTATAGCTGTTTACCAATTTTTAAGAAGAAATGCAATTCGGAAATAGCTTTTGGAAGGTTTTAGGCGCAAGCCTGTGGAATAGACACACACAGCACTTTTATGATATTTCTATATATAAATATCGACATTTTTGGTCAATAAATTTTGTAATAAAAATAGAAGTTCCAATGATTATTTTGATACCCTCACTTAAATATTACTCCCGCTCGCATTTATTGATTTGTTTAAGAATTGACCGGAGGTAACTTCAGTTACTGGCCATCACGATAATTAACCATTGGGAACGGAGAGCGGATTGTAACAGTATTTGTAATTTATCCTATTTTTAAATAAAAAAAATAAAAAATTTATTTTCAAACATATTAATTTTTCTTCTTATTTTTAATAAAAAAAATTCAAAATTTATTAAAATAAAATTTTCTCATTATTTAATAGTATGTATATATATATATTTTTAAAAATGAAAAAAATCATTTTCAAACATAGTTTTCTAAAATTTAGTTTTCTGAAAATTGAGTTTTTTATTTTTCGTTTTTTTTTGTTTTTAGTAAATATTTTTAAAATTTTAAGCAATTTTTTTACTTTTTTAAATGCACATTCTTTAGATGTATCTAAATAGTAAAATATTTGTGAAAAAATATTTTAAAAAATTAATAAACACACAAAAATATGAAAAATGTACTAAATTTTTATATTTTTGGTATTTAGTGAATTTTTTAAATATTTGTTTTCATAAATATTATATTTTTTAAATGTGTTTATATTAGGAAAATATTTGGGACTCTCACAAAGGAATACCTCCACGACCCCAACCGATGTATTGACTATTGATGTGTTTGAATTTTTTTTTCTATCTCTGACAGTGACATAAATAGTCCAGATCATTTTGAAAATTGTTAGGGTTGTGTTTTGTGGGGAGTCTCTATCATGACTGTTATGTTAAGTGTGTCTAAAAATTAAACAAATTGCTTAAAATACTAAAAAAATTCATTAAAACAAAAAAATATGAAAAATAAAAAAATAAAATTTTCTGAAAAGTATTTTTTAAAAATTAAAACCAAATAAGCTATGTTAAATGTGTTTAAAAATTAAACAAATTGCTTAAAATATTAAAAGTAAAAAGTACAAAAAATAAAAAAATAATTTTTTTTTAAAGGTATTTTTTTAAAACCAAAACCAAACAAATTGAATAATTTTTTTTCTTCTTATTTTTAATAAAAAAATTAAAAAATTATTAAAATAATCCAACCTCAAACTTCCACATTTCTTCTCCGAGAAACCTAAAGAACTTTCTAGAATTTCATCATCAGAAAACACGTAGCGACTATGTGGACCCCACACATTTTACACTACGGTGAGCCCCACACTATCTCCTCCTGTTCTGACCGCCCACAGACATATCTACGAAACTTGTCAGAAAGTGCAAATCCCGACAAAGACCCTAATCCCCCCCTTTCTCTCTAAACTCCTACTCCTCTCTCATTTTCTCTAGAAGTTTCTCTTCCACCTCCATATATATCACACTCTCTCTCTTCTACTCCCCAGAAAAACACTCATAGCTCTCTCTCTCACTCTATCTCTGTGTGTGAAAATGGAAGTAGTGACAGTGAAGGAAGAAGAGACGACGGTGATATCATCGTCGTCGTCGTCGAGCTTGTCGTCCTCTTCGTCGCCGAGGCCTATGGAGGGGCTTCACGATGTGGGTCCGCCTCCGTTTCTCAGCAAGACGTTCGAAATGGTAGAGGACCCTTCTTCTGATTCGGTGGTCTCGTGGAGCAGAGCTCGCAATAGCTTCGTCGTTTGGGACTCTCACGAGTTTTCTACGACTCTGCTTCCTAGGTACTTCAAGCACAACAATTTCTCTAGCTTCATTCGCCAGCTCAATACCTATGTAAGTACTCACAGTACATTATTATTACTCTCTCAAACCCAAATGCTAGAAATGAAAAACGTGGAACTTATTAATTTCATGTGAATTCAATTGGGTTGTTTTCATGTTTGACAAAATGTTTCATAGACTGTTTTTACATTTTTGCACCAAAGATGATAATGCTTTCTTGCATTTTTGTGTTTTATATTCTGAGTTTAGTAAGAGTTTTTATTTGATTTTGTGAAAATGGTATATAGCTAGCTCAATTCTTTTTTATTTTTATCGTTTGGATCCAGCTCTGTTCCTGTGATCATAAAACATATATGCTCATTCAGAGTTTGAGGTCATTTAGTTCAAACAATCAATGCTTTGAGGGTTTTGTTTGTAATTTTGGGACTATAATGAAATTACATGTCTTCACTAGTCTTGTTATGATCATTGTTTCATGTTTTTTTTAGCTCCATTTCTTGTTCTGGTATTTTCAATTTTGGGTTTTTAGTATTTTTTTTTTTCATTCCCGTGAGTGTTAATGCCTGCACTAAACTACATGTAATCATATGAATCAACCAATTATCTATTCTTGGTTTGTAGATTGATGCAATTCTGATAAACCCCAAATTCATGCAATGCAGGGTTTCAAGAAAGTTGATCCAGATCGATGGGAATTTGCGAACGAAGGGTTTCTGGGAGGTCAGAAACATCTCCTGAAAACCATCAAGAGGCGAAGAAATGTTGCGCAAAACATGCAACAAGAAGGAGGGGCTTGTGTGGAGTTAGGTCAATATGGAATGGAAGAAGAACTCGAAAGGTTAAGGAGGGATCGCAACATGTTAAGGGCGGAAATTGTAAAGCTCAGACAACAGCAACAGAATGCGAGGGATAAGGTAAGTGGAATGGAGGAGAGGATACGAAACACGGAGAGAAAGCAACATCAAATGATGAGTTTCCTGGCCAAAGCCCTAAGTAGCCCTTCCTTTGTCCAGCAATATGTGGATAAGTATCTTCAGAAAAGAAAACAGCGAGGCGTTGAGATTGGGCGTAAGAGAAGACTAACAATGAGCCCTAGTGTAGAGAATTTGGAAGAAGTTGCATCATTCACCATAGAGATTGGCCAAGAACAAGAGGATCTGGTGAATATTGAATTGGATATGGAGACATTGTTCGCTGCTGCATTGGACAACGAATCGAGCAGTGACATAGACCCGAAACCTGAATCTATCTTAACAAGTAGTGGTACCAACTTGGATTATGTTAGTGAGACTATGTGGGAAGAATTCTTTACCGAAGGTGCTATAGGTGGGAATGAAGAGGGAGAAGTGTTGGTGGGCGATCAATCGGAAGTTGATGTGGAAGTAGAGGATTTGGCAACAACATCTGCAGATTGGGGCGAGGATCTACAAGAGCTTGTAGATCAGATGGGATTTCTCAGGTCAATGCCTTGAAGACTTGCTTTGCTGAGATGAAATGGTTTTAGTGATTTGGTGTGCTGAATTGGCCTCTGCATCTCCATAACCGTTCCTATTGTGGGTACGGTTGGTGAATTTTAACTTTTGTTGTTCGTGTTGGTTTCTAATAAGTGTGTGGCTAATAAGGTTTTGGTTTGTCATATACCAGGGAATGGTGGAAGTTGCAAGGAGGCCAAGAAATGATTCTATTCTTCTGTATCCTTCAATTATTTGTAGTTATCAAATTAGTTTCAGTTTTTTTTTTTTCTTTTTCATTGAAATTTTAAGAAAGTTTTCCGTGTTTGTGATTATATTTTTTGTTGATCCCTTTTGCAGGCGGTCTCGCCAGCGAAGAAGTTTGAGGTGTTACATTCCTTGATGTGTTTCTGAAATCGTCCTTTTGGTATCTTCTGCATATATTCGTTCTTAGTTGTAAATATGTATCATAAATGGCACAGAGTTGCCATATATGTAAATGAAAACTACTTAATAAGATATTTTGAAGCATCTACGGTTAAAAGTTCTCATATTCACCTGTGTTGTTCATTTTCCATTTTAGTCTGCTTAGAGGTTTGTTGCTGAATTTGTTGCCAACTGAAGAAATTTCCAACTAGACAATGTTTTTTGAACAAACATATGGTCACGTGGATTGGATACTATTTAATATGGTTTCCAAAACCTAGATAGATGATTCCCTCGCAGTTTTGAATTCAAATGCTGGCTTCTATGGAGGTGGTACTTAAATATCGGCCAATAAGTATCCTAGTGGCCAATACTTATCAGGAATTTAGACTTCTAATATCGATATTCACCAATATGCCAGCCAATACAGTTTGATATTGGCTGATATATAACCGTATTGTATATATATGTACCCCAATACCATAATCTAAAACCATGACTTAAAACTGAATGGAAGATCTCTTCCACACTCAAACTCAAAAGTGAAATGATCATGAAGCTGTGATTCAACCTTATGCATGTCTAAGGTTTCCTGTGTCTTTTCTAAGCTTAGCAGCGGGGACTACCAAGGGAATAATGTGAATGTGAAAAGCTCATGCTTGAGCTTTGGTATGTTCGTATGGAATGGCGAGCTCACTGCTGGAATTAAGGACTGGCAGTTGTGATAGATTAATTGGACCGTCACACCTGAGGTCATATAGATAGCTGAATGTTGTGAGGCTTTGAATACAGAAGGTGAAATATTTCAGACTAAAATTTTCATCTGTATTATGACACTGCAGAATGTTCTCTGGTGCATTTTGCAGGTTCTTTGCAAATTAGCCAAAAGTTAGTTACCATCCTACTCGAGTTGTATGTGCTTTGATCGGTGTTGATAAATGCTGTTGGCTGATTGGTCTGTGGAGGCTCTGCCTGGCCTAATCTGGATATACAAATGTCTCATGAAGCATAGCATCTAGGAACATTTAAACGAGATTGTCACTGCAGGAGTGAACTCTAATAATCCTCGAGTTTCAACCACATTCTTTTGTTCTGGAGAGAAGTATAGAAAGTTCTAGAACTT
This sequence comes from Camellia lanceoleosa, assembly GCA_025200525.1. Classification (NCBI taxonomy): domain Eukaryota; kingdom Viridiplantae; phylum Streptophyta; class Magnoliopsida; order Ericales; family Theaceae; genus Camellia; species Camellia lanceoleosa. Next base: position 122,416,279 of record CM045771.1, on the reverse strand, counting down.
GGGGTTTAAGCATTGGTTTTTTATGTTCATTAGACCTCACATGTTTCTGATGCTGTTTCTCTCTTTGCACCAGGTATGGAGTCCTTTTCCTTCCTTTCCTTAACTCAATTCAGTTCACGGTCCGATCAAAAAAAAAAAATTCCGTTCATGGTTTTAAATTGTTGGCAGTTTTTTTGGCTTCCTGATACATCTTGACATACCGGTAGGAATGAAAATTGTGTATTGGCCAATTTGCGATGCATATATACTATACCTAATTCACAATCAGTACGGCCAGTTCAGTGGCTATAAAACTTTTTTTTCATGTGGATGATTTAAAGAATTCACAATCTTCTCACCAATTTCCAATACATATTTCTGGATGCTCTTGATACTGTTGGAATTCTTCCCTTACTACTATCAACTCATTATCTTTCCATGAATTTTCTCAAGGCTTCTTTCACTTGACATGAATTCTTTATTTTTATTTTAATTGTGTTATTCAATAAGTTTTTTTTTTTTTTAAAATTTTTAATTTTTTAAAATTTTATTATAAATAAAAAACTATAAATGAGTAATATTAGCAGATGACACTTATACAATCAAGCTCAGAATTGTCGTTATCCTATACCAAGACATCAAAATAAAAAAAAAGCCAAGCCAAAATAAGGATATTCTGATCTATTTGGATAAAAAAAATTTGCTATTGCCGACAGATAAGATTATAGATAATGACAGATAAGATTATAGATAATGAGCATCTCTATCTTTTGGATAAGAGAACTACTACAAATCTAAGCTTCATATCCACCCTTTGATGTCCTTTCAGGACTTAGAGTTTGTTTAAAAGTCCAATACTTCATTTTCTTCCATTTTTTTAGTTTCTTGAAAAGACCCACTTTACAATTATGTTCTCAAAGATCAATTCATAAACCATATGTTCAATGATCAAAGAGATCATAAGCAGAGTATATTTCATTTTGTGAGCTTATAAATGTTAGTTACTGTCTCTTCCTACAATAACCTTTATTTTTACTTTATTTTTAAGTATTTTATTGGACATCATCAACTTTTGTGTGATGGCAGGGTCATTTGTTTCTCTTTGTACTATTTTTTATTTTATATGTTTTTAATGTTTGATAACATGACAATAGGGCTGAGCAAGGAATCCGTGAAATTCGTAATTCGATCCAGTCCGGTCCAGTCAAATTTGATAGGTTTGGATTGATTTTTTGAATCCGTGGTTCGGTTCCGAATTAAACAATTAAAAATTCGTAGTCCACAAATTGGTTTCGGATTGAACCTCATGGTTCCGGATTAGAACCGATCCGGACCGTATACAAATACTCTATATTTTTATTATACATCCTCCCTATAGTCTCTTCTCTTATTCCATATAAAACTTAAATTCAAACTTAAACCCGTATAATATTTTCTTTTATTACTTTTGTTTGTTAGTTTTTAGTTTTAATTTGTAATGGTTTAAATATTTATTGTGAAATCAATTTTCTTATGGTTGTTTAAATTCTAGAACAGTATGTCGCTATTATAAAAAGACATGTTGCTGTGGGGATATATTTCTGAGTACCAATACGTGGCAAGGTGACGCCGACGTGTCAGCCAAGGTGCCACGTGTCGTGGTAAGTTATGCCGAGGTAATCTCGGAGTTGCTGAGGTTATCTCCGAAGATATCGGAATCCGGGATAAGCGAATAAAGGACAGGAGTCCTAAGTTGGGAGAAGACTTCAGTTTGGATAAAGGTAAAACTCTTGGAGAGTTTTGTCCTAAACCCATTGGGAGTTCCAGATTAGCAATAATCCTGAGGCCATTGGAGTTAGGCTCCTATTGAGACTAGGACTGTATTGACTATAAAAGAGAGGCACTCCCATGGGTCAAAGGTACGTTTTTGATACTCAAACTTGTGAGTTGAATACTTGATTATCTTTGAGAGATATACTGACTTGATCGTCGGAGTGCCCCTGGGTGGAAGAACCACCGCCGGAACCTTTTCTTTCTGTGCAGGACAGTAAGGTGCCATCTATTCTGCCTGTGTTCTACAGCTGAATTCCTAAGGAGAGCAGTGTGGTCAGAAAATCACTCACACAAATTGGCGCCGTCTGTGGGAAAGAAAGACGAATAGATGGCCAGTAACGCACAAAACGAAAAGGTTGGGGACGACGCTCATTTGGGAGTGGCGAGCCTATCGACCTTGACGTCGAAGGAGACAACCACAAGAAGAAGCCCGTGGCGAAGGCACGGGGAAAAACGTCGTCTAGGAGGCGACACTTCAAGAAAGCAGACCCGAATACTACAATGAAGACAACCTCCGGTATGGAGGGATAGGTGCCTCTGGAGGATGAAGAAGTAAAGAATTGGCGGACAAGTTGGGTCGACTGCGATCGATCGTCAACTTCATGATGCAAAACAATGTCATGCGACCACCATACCCAGATTGCGGGACACGCCAATTCCAAGATTAATACTCGAAAGGAAGAAAAATAATTCCTGAAGCACCACAACACTCCAGGAGCAAAAAGTACTCTCACCCGCCCTCCGGGAGGTCGGGCGAGAAGAACAAAACAAGAAGTCGAGAGGACGTATCAAACGAAGGATCAAGAACGCAGAGAACATCGACATGTTCAAGGGCAGGCGCTCTGCTTTGACACAACCCACGGAGAAAGATCAAAACGGGCCCATCACGAGGCCGAGAGTAGTGTGCCAAAAAGACTGAAGTCCAAAGACAGCCGAGCTCCGGGGAGGAGTAAAGAAAACTTGAGAAACTAACTCAAGAGGAAGGAACAGAACGCTGAAGCCGAGGTAACCTCATCCGTCAAGCCGAGGACACCGTTTTCAGTAGAACTAGACAAATTTGAAGCACCAAAAAGATTCAGCATGCCGAGGTTTCAAATATACGATGGTAAGTCAGACCCTAACTTCCACGTAGAATTATTTTTAAACTCAATGGCGTTATACAGTGGAAACGAGCCACTACTTTGCAAAGTGTTCCCCTCGTCCTTTGGGGAGATTGCATCAGATTGGTTCCATAAATTACCAAAGGGAAGCGTGAAGACATTGGAAGGCCTAGCCGAGATGTTTGTGGTCAGGTTCGTAACAAACAAACTACAGCCATTAAGGGTGGACGCGCTAATGGCTTTAAAAATCAGCAAGGATGAAGGCCTCAGGGCCTATGTAAAAAGGTACTACGAGGTGTGCAATCGAATACCTGAATGCAACCAGGAGGTAGCGGTCGTGTCTTTCAAGAACGGCCTGAAAGATGACTGTTCACTGCGGAAATCTTTGGCAAAGACATCGCCGAAAAGCATGGAGGAGCTCATGGCAAGAATTGAGAAGTACGCCCGAGCCGAGGAGGATACATCGACCCACAAGGAAGTCAAACAGGAAAAAGGGAACGGCTCGCCAAAGCAAGGCTGAAGTAACAATGGATTCAGCAAAACAGAAATAGAGTTAAGGGCTAAACAGGCAGTGACGATCGTATTCCGAATTCCAATTCAAAAAGTCCTAGGAAAAATTCGGAGCCAGCCCTATTTCAGAACGCCAGCAAGGGAACCGGGAGAATTTATGGGAAGAAACATGGACAGACATTATGCTTATCACAATGAAAACGGACATACAACACAGGGCTGCAGAGCCCTAAAGGCACACTTGGAAGATCTGGTAAGACAAGGCCACCTGAGAGACCTTGTCGATGAAACCAGAACAAGAGAAGAACAAGTAAGACTGCCTCAAGCTCCAGCAGCCCCACCACCTCTGCAACCTCGGGCAGAAGGACCTCGGATAGTTAATGTGATCCACTCAGAGGTTAACGAGAATGAAGCCAGAGGAGAAACCCAATGGGTAAGACATCTACAGCATGTCTACCAAGTCGGGAAAAAGAGACATCGGCCTGAAGAGTGCCAAGGACCGATAATAACTTTCACCGAAGCCGACCTAGAGATGGTCTAGCATCCACATAATGATGCCTTGGTAGTATCCCTCCAGGTTGGAGAGTGCCAAGTGAAACGCATCCTAATAGATCAAAGCAGCTCTTGTGACATCATGTACGTTAGATGTTACAAGGAGCTAGGCCTTCACCCGGACGACATGGAGCAATCGAATGGCCCGATGGTCGGCTTCAATGGAACGCCGACGTGGCCACTGGGCGCTACAAACTTGGAAGTGCAAGCGGGCACTAAGAAGATCAGGACTGAGTTCCTCGTGATTGATACGCCATCATCGTATAACATCATCCTGGGCAGACCGTGGTTGCATGCAATGGGGGTAGTCCCCTCAACATTGCACCAACTATTGCGCTTCCCAACAGAACATGTGATTGAAGAAGTCAGAGGAGATCAACTGCAGGCAAAGAATTGCTGCCAATATTCAAGAACCAGCAAAGGCTAACATTGAAGATGATGATATAGAAGTCCTAGATGATGTCGGCAAGGAGCCAGCCGAAAAGAGTGAGGAATCACTAAAGAAAATCCTCGTCCAGGAGGGCGACGAAGAGCGCTTCTTTCTTCTTGGCTCAGGCTTAGGGAAAGAAGAAGAGAAAGAACTGGAAGCCTTTTTAAGAGCGAACATAGAGGTGTTCACCTGGACACCTTATGAAATGCCTGGCATTGACCCCGAAGTCACATGTCATGGTGAGCGTCGACAGTCGGTTAAACACATGTCTGACGAGCTAGGAGATCGACGTTGATGCACGTCGAAGCAGTGGAGGAAGAAGTAAATAGACTTCTAGAAGCTAAGGCCATCAGAGAAGTCAATTATCCAATATGGTTATCAAACACTATGGTGGTAAAGAAGAAAAACGGTAAATGGAGGGTCTGCATAGATTTTACAAGCCTGAATAAAGCCTGTCCCAAAGACAGCTTTCCTCTGCCCAAAATCGATCAATTAGTGGACGCCACATCTGGACATGGAAGGATGAGCTTCCTGGATGCTTACAAGGGGTATCACCAGATAGCCATGTACCCCCCAGACGAGGAGAAGACAGCGTTCATCACCCCAAAAGGCCTGTACTGTTACAGGGTGATGCCTTTTAGGCTGAAAAACGCAGGAGCAACCTGCCAAAGGCTGGTAACCAAAATGTTCAAGCACTTGATAGGCCAAACAGTAGAAGTCTACATCGATGACATGGTCGTAAAGACCAAGGAGCCTAAGAGTCATCTTGCCGACCTGAAAAAGGTATTTAAAATACTCAAAACATATCGGCTCCAACTCAACGCGTCTAAATGCGCATTTGGAGTTGGATCTGGTAAGTTTCTAGGTTACCTGGTGACAAGAAGGGGAATAGAAGCCAACCCAGATCAGATCAAGGCCATCCTAGATCTACAGAGTCCAACATCGGCAAAACAGGTTCAAATGCTCACTGGAAGGGCCGCAGCCCTAAACAGGTTCATAAGCCGAAGTTCAGACAAGTGTAAACCCTTCTTCAACCTGGTGAAAAAGACTACAGACTTCCTATGGACTGAAGAATGTGTGGCTGCTTTGGCCGACCTAAAAAAATATCTGACTACGGCTCCAGTCCTCTCAAAACCTGAACCTAAGGAGGAGTTGTTTTTGTACTTAGCCGTGTCAGAACACGCAGTAAGTGCAGTGCTAATTCAAGCAGAGCAGGGAGAACAGAAGGCTGTCTATTATGTAAGTAAAACCTTAGCCAACGCTGAAACAAGGTACTTACCACTAGAGAAGTTAACGCTGGCCTTAGTCATGGCCTCAAAGAAGTTGAACCACTACTTTCAGGCACACAAGATTGTAGTGCTAACGGAGCACCCACTAAAGTCCTTGTTACAACAAGGAGACTTAACGGGAAGAATTGCAAGATGGGCGGTAGTCTTGGGCCAGTATGATCTGGAGTTCAAGCCCAGAACAGCAATTAAGGGCCAGGTTTTGGCCGACTTCGTGGCAGAATTCACGCCTGAATCCATCGAACGTCGGGCTCCGTTGAGCCAAGATGAACGAGGTCCCAGCAAGCAAGGAGAATTCCAGCCAAAGGCTAAGGAACAAAGGAAGGAAAAGCTCAGACCCTACAGCATCTACATCGGCGACTCATTTAGATTGTTTGTCAATGGAAGTTCAAACCGACAAGGAGCGGGGGCAGGAGTGCTGCTGATATCCCCAGATGGGGAAGTAATAGAACAATCTATCCATTTGGGGTTCAAGGCCTCAAACAATAAAGCAGAATATGAAGCATTAATTGCAGGACTAAAATTTGGCGGCGAAGCGAATGTGGTAATAGTTTTTGTGATTCACAGTTAATTGTTAACCAGTCAACAGGAGAATTTGCAGCCAGAGACGAGAAGATGTCGGCATATGCAAAAGAGGTCATCAGATTGGCAACCCTATTTCAGAACTGCCGACTTCTCCAAGTAAGCCGAGATGATAATAGTCACGCCGACGCGTTGGCTAACCTGGCAAGTTCAATACAAACTAGAAAAATAAGAACGATTATGATTGACTATATGTCGGGCCCGAGCATAGAACCACAGAACACAAAGCAAGAAGCAATGTGTATGGACATGGGGCCAAGCTGGATGGACGCAATTGTTGCATTCCTGAAAGAAGGAAAGCTACCAGAAGACCGAAATGAGGCACACAAAGTCAGGTTGAAGTCGGCAAGATTCAGCCTGACTGCGGACGGACATCTCTATAGAAGGTTCTTCACTGGACCCTTTTTAAGGTGCGTACACCCTTTACAAGTTGAAAATTTTTTATATGAAATTCATTAAGGAATTTGTGGAAGCCACACTAGGGGCAGATCATTACCCCATAGGGCCATCACCCAGGGGTATTGGTGGCCCTACATGCAAAAAGATGCAGAAGCATACGTAAAGAAGTGCGAACAATGCCAAAGGTTTGCACCTTTGATTCATCAGCCAGCTGCTGACCTAAATCCAGTATCCAGCCCTTGGCCGTTTGCCCAATGGGGCATGGATCTGGTTGGACAACTTCCCCAAGCAACTGGGCAGAGAAAATACTTACTGGTAGCAACAGATTACTTTACAAAGTGGATAGAGGCAGAACCTCTTGCCAAAATCCGAGATGTGGACGTCAAGAATTTCATATGGAAAAATATTATCACCAGATTTGGCATTCCTAGAGCCATCGTTGCCGACAACGGAACACAGTTTGACAGCAAACTCATCAAGAACTGCTGTGCGAAATTCAAGATCAAGAACTATTTTTCAACACCAAGTTTCTCCAAAAGTAATGGGCAAGCAGAAGCATCCAACAAAGTAATTTTGGATGGAATAAAGAAGAGGTTACAGGCAACAAAAGGAAAGTGGGTAGACGAATTACCCAACGTACTTTGGGCATATCGGACTACGCCGAGAAAATCAACAGGGAAATCCCCTTTTGCCATGGCCTATGGCACAGAAACAGTAATTCCACTAGAAATCGGCATCCCAGGGATCTGAACCCAAGGAGTTGAGAATGGGACTAATGACATACTCTTAGCCCGAGATCTGGATCTTTTAGAAGATCGAAAAAAGAAGGCTGCAATTCAGCTTGCAGTATACCAGCAATAGCTTGCCAGAGCTTACAACAAAAAGGTCAATCCAAGAGATTTTCAAGTCGGCGACCTAGTCTTGAGGAAAGTCGTCGGCAACAAGAAAGATCCCAAAGAAGGCAAGCTGGGCCCAAACTGGGAAGGACCCTACAGAATTACTTCAGTGTTAGGCAATGGAGCTTATCGGCTTGAAGACAACGAGGGCAAAGCATTGCCAAGACCTTGGAACACTTGTAATTTAAAAATTTTCTATCATTGAGATGTTCATTATTTTTGGCCGATGTCATCAATAAAATCTTTTTAGAATTCTTTAGACATATATGATTGATAAAGATACAAAATATTGTTTCTGGGAAACATAAGTAATGAGAACCCAAGTGAAACTCAGGTTCACATTAGGGACAGAAAGGATACAAAGTCTACCACTTGTTGAAATTTGTAGTAATTTACAAGGTGGTCAGACCGATACAAAGTCTACCACTTGTTGAAATTTGTAGCAATTTACAAGCTGGTCAGACCGATACAAAGTCTATCACTTGTTCAAATTTATAGCAATTTACAAGTCGGTCAGACCGATACAAAGTTTATCACTTGTTGAAATTTGTAGCAATTTACAAGTCGGTCAAACCGATACAAAGCTTACCACTTGTTGAAATTTGTAGCAATTTACAAGTTAAAGGTAAGCCGAGATGGTTCCTTAGCTTCACTTGTTGAAATTTGTAGCAATTTATAAGTCAAAATGAAGCTGAGGTTATTGCTTACAGACTTGTAGCAATCTACTGGTGGGATAAACCAAAAAAGATGTTTAACACTTGTTGAAATTTGTAGCAATTTACAAGTTAAAGTTAAGCCGACATATAATCATCTGTTGAAATTTGCAACATTTTACAGGTTAAGGTAAAAGATAAGTATATTGTTTAAACCCTTGTTGAAATTTGCAGCAATTTACAAGTAGATCATTGTTTAATACTTATTCTAACTTGAGAAAAGTTTACTGTATATGTTAATTCTTGTTGAAATTTGTAGCAATTTACAAATAGGACAGATTGAGATTACTGTTTAAACACTCGTTAAAACTTGAGAAAAGTTTGCAAAGTTAACATTAAATAGTATATGTTTTATACTTGTTGAAATTTATGAAAAGATTGCAGGTCAGTGTCTTGTCGAAGTAAAATTTACAGTTATTATACCTGAGGTATGTAACCCCGAGAAGATTGTGTAAAGAAAGAATTATATAAATCATGCAAAATATTCTAAGTATAAAGCCATACAGAAGCAATAAAGAAAAATTAAAGACTAAAGCATTCAGAGAAAAACAGTTGCAGTTGTATATAATAAAGGCACTATGGCCTAGCAAAAGTTAAAAGTTCATAAGTGACGAAGAAAGGCGCATCGGCCATAAAGAGGAAGCTTACATTGTTCAGAAAACAAAAGTACAAAAAAGAAAAAAGTATAAAAGACATTCAATCTTCTTCAGCATTAACAGATGGTTGGGCTAGGACCTCGGAGGGCTTTGGAAGAACCACCTCGGCATCTTTTTTTTCCACAACCTCTGCATCTTTTTCTACAGCAACCTCGGCATCTTTGTCTACCGCAATCTTGGCGTCGATCTCCACAAGTGTTTTATCAAGACTTCTTTCAGCTAGAAGAAAGTCAGATGATCAATGAACTGGATCAGCTTCCTTGGGCACCATCTCAGGCTTCTCATCTTGGGTTAAGTCTAGGATCTGCTCAACTTGAGGAGGAGACTTGACTTCAGCAGCATCCTTAGACTTTCTCACCAAGGCCTCTTCATTTTTTATTTCAAATTTGATTTGCGGCTTGGCTGGGCTTCTTCTTAGCCTTCTTTCTCGGCCTCTTTTTTTCAAAGCTGTTTTAATGGCTTCAATAGCCTCGGCCTTTTCCTCAGCCATTTATTGGGCCTGAGTAGCAGCCGCGGCCTGATCTTCCAGAGTCTTCATTTTGTTTTGAAGACTCTTATTAATTTTTTGAAGGACAGCATACTCCTTCTTCATCTCGGACAACTTCTCTGATTTTTCAAACGATTGCATGGAAAAAGAATGGACGTGCTGAACAGCCTGTAGGAACATAAAAACAGAAGTTAGAGCAAAATTTACAAGTATAAAAAGATGAAGACAGACAGGTTACAAGATGAAGACACTTACTTGAACGCAGCGTTGCAGCATCAGGGCGTAATTTTCGTATTCATTCATCTCGGCGTTCTTTTCAAGATCGCCTGGGAGAAGGAGGGCTGTGCTTAGTGCAACGCCAACGTTTATGTCATCGGCGCTGTCACTAGCCAAGACTGGCTTGTTCTCCAAGGTAATTGCAGGTGTCCAAGGGACGTTGGGTACTTTGGATTTTGAAGTCGTCGCAGAAGAAGACCTCGGCTTCTTCGATTTTTGGGACTCTGGGGGTTGAGTCTTAGCCGACCTTTTAACCGAGGTAGAAGTGGTCTTCTTGCTCTCAGTCAGTTGGGAGATAGGCATGGCATTCTCAACCTCAGCCTCAATTGCTTTGGCCTTTGGCTGGGCTTTCTTAGTTCTTTTTGGTTTTGGCAGAGGCACTGTTTGAGCTGGTACAGCGTCGGCATCGACTGGGAGGTCGGCCAGAAGATCTTGCACAACAAGCCTTGGGCGAACCATTTCAACGGTTTTGACAAGTCTTCACTGACGTTTTCTTTCTGGTATTGGGACTAAGTATGCGGCTGAAGTGGATGGTTGATCGGCTGGATCAGAAGTTGATCCTTGGTCAGCCCGAGATGTTGATGCGGTTTGTATAGTGGTAGCAGAAGGAGGCGATAAGCTCTTTTTCTTTCTTTTTGGAACGTCGGGCAAGGTAGATTTGTAGGTGGGGATGAAGTTCAACACCAGTGGAGCCTTGCGCTTCTGGATCGGAAGGTCCAAGAGCTTCTTTAGGTCTTTTCCAAGGAAATAGGACTGGCGAAAGTCCTTGGGTGGCTTGCGAACGTCTGCAAAAAAAAAAGCACAACATCAGAAACAGATAAAATCTTTTGAAGACTTGAAAAAAAAAAAAAAAAAAAAACAACAACAACAGCTAAGTAATTGGCGTTGGACTCTTACCCTTGCCCTCTTTAACTGTTCGGGGAAGAGGGTAGAGATGGACTTCTTCGTCTGGACCAAATTCCTAATTTCCAAAAGCAATAAGATAATCGTCTCCAGCCCTTTTGTTGGAGTCTGGAAGGTCGGCTACGATTTTAAATTCGGTAGACCTCAGCTTAAGGTAATACACATAACCCTTTTCTTTCAGGTTAAAGGCGCACATAGTATAATAGTATTGGATATCGGCGAGAGTGATCCTAACATTCTCCTGCCGAGTTAAGGTTATGATACCATTAAGTATTCTATAGGAGTTGATGGTGAGTTACATAGGGTTCAAGGTGTAGTAGTGAAGAACTTCACGAAAGAGGGGATTGAGTGGGATCCGAAGTCCACATTCAACAAAAGCTACAACAGGGGAAGGCATTGTATTGTTTGTAGACATGATGGAATCATCATCCCCAGCTAGCCTAAGGTGGACGTCATCAGGAATAGAGAACTCTTGCCTAAAAAATTCAAGTTTGGTTGGGGTGTTTACCCTATGTCTCCACGTACCCATGATTTTGGTATAAAGGTGCTTGGCTACAGAAACATAATGCTCTTAAAGGGTTTTTGGGACCTCGGCTTAAACTCAGGTATATATTGATAAAGCTTGTTTCAGTTTTTCCTAAGAACTGAAGATTCTATAAACAAATCCCAAACCTAAAAACTATAAAGACGAAGATCAAAGGCACGGATCTGGAAAAGATAACAAAAAAGCAGAAAACAAAAACGAAGTTTCAGATTCAAGAACACAAAGGGTGGAAGACCAAGAACAGTGGTGAAATAGTGCAAGTGTTCATGACATGTGTAAAATCATGAAATAAGACACATTCAGGTGAATGATTCGCAAGAATAAATGCTTAAGTAAAGTAGTAAAATCAGGAAATTCCAGGGATAATCAAGAACTAGAGAAGAAGGGCCAGTTGTTTACCAGAAAAAGTGAGGCCGGAATGAAATTCGCCAAGGACAGACGACGGATGAAACAGTAGCGAAAGCTTCACAGGAATGGCAAAAGGAAGAGAGTTGCAGAGTTTGAAGCTTGGAGTAAATGCAGATTCGAAGAAGAAAGAGCTTTAGAGAGAGAAAATATAAAGTAAGTGAAGAGACAGAAGAGAGAAGCAGGAGCTTTTGTCAAAAACGTGAAACGGCAGCAAAATAAGGCATTTATTACGCCTAGAATAACGCATCGTCGAGCCGTATGAGACGGATAAAGGCGGCTTATAAGCGCATCACGCGAACGCGGGCCAATAGAGATGAAACACGTAAGAGAAACGATTGAGAAGTAATGCAGGACAGCTCATACGCGTAGAAGAGTGCATTTAAATTCTTGTTCTTGAAGGAAGACATGTCGGCTTAAAGAGAATGATCTCGGCTAAAGAGTTTTTATGCCGACGTACTGAAAGGAATTAACGATGTAGGTTCCATTACCTCAGAATGCTGAGATAATAGAACCTAGGGGGCAATTGTGGGGATATATTTTTGAGTACCAACACGTGGCAAGGTGACGCCGACGTATCAGCCAAGGTGCCACGTGTCGTGGTAAGTTGTGCCGAGGTAATCTCGGAGTTGCCGAGGTAATCTCCGAAGATATCGAAATCTGGAATAAGCAAATAAAGGACAGGAGTCCTAGATTGGGAGAAGACTTCAGTTTGGATAAAGGTAAAACTCTTGGAGAGTTTTGTCCTAAACCCATTGGGAGTTCCAGATTAGCAATAATCCTGAGCCCATTAGAGTTAGGCTCCTATTGGAACTAGAACTGTATTGACTATAAAAGAGAGGCACCTCCATGGGTCAAAGGTACGTTTTTAATACTCAAGTTTGTGAGTTGAATACTTGATTATTTTTTAGAGATATACTGACTTGATCGTTGGAGTGCCCCCGGTGGAAGAACCACTACCGGAGCCTTTTCTTTCTGTGCAGGACAGCAAGGTGCCATCTATTCTGCCTGTGTTTTACAGCTGAATTCCTAAGGAGAGCAGTGTGGTTAGAAAATCATTCACACAGTTGCTATTGTGGAACTAATATAGCGTTACGTTTATGTTTTTATAAAATTAAAGTGTTATATATATATATATTATTTAATTATGTGAATCCGTGGTCCTAAACCGATTCAATTCGTGTTTAAATGGATTGGTTCGAATTGATTCTATGATTTAAACGGATTTGATTGGTTCCAATTTTTCAAGAACCGTAAATAACGAATTGGTCTTGACTTTACCCCCAATTCGGTCCAATCAGCACCATGCTCACCCTACATGACAATATGAAAATAATATGAAATTAGTGATCGAAATGTTCCTATTTATTTAGAGGTCGGTTTTCGTAATCTAAAGTTTTTTATTTGGTCATACATCTATTTAAGTATATTAATAAAATATACTCTTTAATTAATTAAAACAGTGCAATTAATTTTATTTTAAGTGTTATAAAGTCTATTTATAAAGTCTAAGGCCAAGTTTGACATGAGTCAAAAAAGAAAAATTCAAAAAGTCACTATTTTATTTAAGTCACATCATCTTATTTAAGTCACATCACCTCTTTAATACATCACTTCAAACTCAACTCAAACCCAACACATATTTCATAAAAAGTCAAAAATACACTTATTTAGTCTTCTCAAACTAAGCCTTAAAATATACTTTTATATTATTTTAATTAATAAAAAAAAAAAAGATGATTTGTTCACACAAGTAACATGTGTCATAATACTTGGTAGGGTCAACAAGTTACTAGAAGTTTATCTTCAGCCCCACTGTCACTTGAAAAGCAGTGATAATAATCATTTGCAAACATGCACGCTAATGCACGTGTCATCCTTTGATTGTTTGTGATTTATTTTTGCAACAATGTTACAAATTTAGGACCCAAAAAAAAAAATACCCAAAATTTTGTACCGAGTTTGATAAGATTTATGATTGGTATGGCCCATGCCACATCAAATTTTAATCTGTACCATTCACTTACTTTCTAAATAAATTCTGTCATAGTTTTTGTATTTGTATTATTTTATGTTATTTTTGTACTCCTAGAGCAAAGTATTCTGTTTAGAAATTGATTTTTTTATTTTTTTTAATAAAAATATACATAAAAAAAATTTATGTGACAATTTATATAGTAAATTTTTGATTTTTTAGTTGAAATCTCAAATCCCCAAACAATTGAAATAGATTTGTGGTGTTATCGGAAAGATTAACCGAAATGGGTTTTTTTCCACTAATTATATTTATTTATTTATTTAAATGGCTTGAAAGTCTCCCAAGTAGCCTATGATGCAAGCATTATATCACCAAGTGGCTTGTATGATTAGGTGTAACAGGAAAACAAAGACTTGTTTGGATAATTTCGCTAAAAGTCATATTTTTAGTTTTTTCATTTTTTAAAATCTTGCTTGTTTTTATTTTTCAGAAAACACCTTTTAGAAAATTTTAATTTTTAATTTTTCGTATTTTTTTATTTTTACAGAATTTTTTTAATATTTTAAGTAATTTTTTTATTTTTTAAACACACTTAACATAAATATACTTAAAAAATTTAAAAAGTAAAAAATTGTAAATTTTTTTTAAAAATATTCACTAAATAGCAAAAATATATAAAAAAAATACAAGAATTCAGTACATTTTATATATTTATTAAAATATTTTTTCATAATTTTTTTATTTTTTAAATACATCTAATTAAGGTGTATCTAAGAAAGTGAAAAAATATTTAAAATTAAAAAATATTCACTAAAAACAAAAGAATATGAAAATCAAAAAATTTAATTGTCAAAAAACTTAATTTAGAAAATTCAAACCAAACACATTGATTATTTTTTTACAAATTTTTTTATAAAAATTAAAAAGTCAAATTTTAACTTATTTATCAAAACAAGCTAAATATAATTATAGAAAACACTAGATATTGTTCTTCACCCACTAAAATATAAAATATAAAAATATACTTATAGAATAAAGGGGGCCACCATTTTCCAATCTTCAGTACATTACAGACAATGACCAACAATTCATTCAGGAGATGCTTAACGCACGATACTTCATATTTAAAATATATATTTACGGATTATAATATATATTTTTTCAATTTTAAATTTATATAATATTTATAATATATATTTAAGGATTACAATTATTCTGTGCATGACCTATGTTTCTTCAACTTTAAATTAAGGTCTTGTTTGAAAAAACTAAATAAGTCCATATTTTTTATTTTTTTATTTTTTTTAGGTCACATCAATCAACATCTTCTCTCTATTTTTTTACACACTTTTTATAAAAAGTCAAAAAATACACTTATTTAGAGCATTCCAAACAATCCTTAAATCTGTATATTATACATCTCACATCACTTTTAGAATAATTTTAAGAGCAAAAATTCATAATATATAGATAACAGTTCCTCCCTAGCTATGCTCATCCTCTTTCCTATATATTCCACACAAACTCTTCAATACCACATCAAGAACCAAGTTTCATATCTCTCTCTCTCTCTCTCTCTAGATGGACATGGCGAGTGAAACTATTGAGAGGGCAATGGAGATAGGACTGCCCTTGATAAGGGTTTCAATGATATCATCTGTATGCACCATATTGGCTTTATTAGCAGGAGTTGTAGGGTATTTCTATGGTCCCTATTGGGGTGTTAGGAAGCTACCTGGGCCTCCGGCGGTTCCCTTCGTAGGGCACCTGCCCTTGCTGGCCAAGTATGGCCCGGACGTGTTCTCAGTCCTTGCCAAACGTTATGGTCCTATTTTCAGGTTAGCTTAATTTCTGTCTCTCTTTGATAGTGTTTAGTTTACTCGAATGAAATCTAATGAATGATCGTTCTATGAAAATTGTTAATTTTCACGTTTGAATCACTAAAAAGATAATGAAAAATGCATTATAAATAGAATAATCATCTACTGGTTTAAGAAAATGGTCATTTCATTCAATTCTATTTGGATAAATGACACTTTGTCAGCCCTTTTTATGTTTAGCCCCTTTCTTACTTTGGTCTCTAAAATTTATTTTTTGGCTCTTTATATTTCAAGTTTTTCTTAGTTTATTTCTAAAGTTAATTTTTGTTAAATATTAAAAAGAAAATAACACATTAATAATCATGTGATATGAAAATATTTTATTATATATAACTATATCTCTAATATAAACTTAAATTTGAATATAATAATATATTTTTTATATTATGTGATAGTTATTATGATATTTTCTGTATAATTTTGAATAAAAATTAATTTTAGGAATAAATTGAGACAAATTTAAAACATAAAGATCTAAAGTGTGAAAAAAATAAATTTTAAGAATTAAAGCGAAAAAGTAGTCAAAAAAGTGTGATTTACCCATTCTATTTTAACCAAACATTGTCTTACTTTCTCATCGGTTCTGATAGTTGTTTTTGAAGTAAACTGTCAATCCAATTTGCATATGTTGCTTTCCTTTTTGGTTCAATAATAATAATTATAGATTTGTTTTTTAATATATTGAAGTTTGTAGTTTAGGAAAGAAAATGGTATTGTCTGTATGAAATCTTAAATTTTTAGTGACGTACATGTAGCCAACTGAACTACTGAGTTGCGGTTTGATAATTGGCTTTTTTTTTTAGTTGACTTTTTTATTTTTTAATTATTTTAGCTAGGATTAAAAGTTTGTTTAGTTTGGTTGTTTTAATTTTTTTGACTTTTGTGATTTGAATGTGATATTTTGTCTTATTAACTTATTTAGCTTAGTTTATCTTTTGTGCTCTTTAGCCATTGTCAAACAGCCCTAGTTAGTCTAATTAATTATTTTTTTCTTAAGGAAATTATGCATGCCCAAGTACTTAATGAAAAATATATATGATTATTTACGATTTAATCAATTCACCATTTCTATATTAGAAAAAATGAAATGATTGATGAAAATAGAGAAAACAAAACATGAGGAATGGTAGTGTCTCAGGTTGGTTTGGGAAGTGGGGTTGGTTTTTTGGTTATTTTAGCCAGAGGCTAAAAAGTTTTGTTTGGGAAAGGTTTTTTTGGTTTTTTTGACTTTTTGTAAAAGAAAAAATATAATAATTATAGGTTAGATGTAATCTTTTGTCTTATTAAACTAAAAAATCTATTTTTTTTTTTTTTTTTTTTTGACTAGTTTAGCCAAAAAATCCCAAACCTTAACTTCCCAAATGGACAGACTCCGTATACTTCACTATAAAGTCACGGGTTTAGGTTTCTCTCTCTTCTTCATGTTCAGTTTTCCTTCTTCTTTTTTAATTAAAAAAAAGTAGAAATTAGTTTGATGAAAATGACTACCAAAAAAAATTTTAATCCCAAAAAATTGAAAATCATACGAATATGATGACACTTTATTATTATTATTTTCATCATCTTTTTTCTCTTGATGAGGCATAGGTCGTTTCCAAATTCCAAAATGGACTATGCTCAAGACCCTCACATTTTGTGAGAGAGGAAAAAAAAATAATAATAATAATAATGAATGATCACAAATCAATTAAGGGTCGTGGGAGTTTCAAATATTTTCCTTCCGAAATAGATGAACAAGGGCCAACTAAATAGACTTAAAATGGAAAAATGGGGATACACCACCCCCCCCCCACCAAATATTCAATGGCTGGGCTGAGCTCGCGTGATGTAATCACTAGTACTACTACTGTTCTGTTCTTAATTTTTCCCCAGTACTTTTGGGCAATGCTCTGCCTAGTGCCTCAATGTCGTCATTGGTTTTGTCATTCTACTCGAGAGATACTGTTGCGCAAAAAATTAAGTTGATTAAAAATCAATAACCACATTGTTTGGATTATATTTATATTTTTTTTTAAAAAAGGATAATCTATTCTTGAAATTATAATTATTTATTTTTATAAGATAAATATGATGTAATCATATAATTATTAATTTTTTATCAATTAGATTTTTTTTACACGAATGATCTACACAAGCGAGTCTTATAACTTGAACCATTCAAACCACCAAGGTGGGCCCACTAAGCCCCAATAGTATCTATCTCTCCAATTCTATCACCAACAGAAAAGAAACTATTCCATATTTATGTACACGCCTCTGCAATCAGCTTGTAGAGGCATAATGGTTGTCTGGCTCTCTGCTCTAGCAGGTATTATCGTTTCATGAATTGGGAATCAAACAAAAATATAATTTTGTGTTAGAAAGTTGGGATTTTGCGTAAACCCAATTTCAAACCAACCTTAACACACTAAATGACCACAAACAGACCTGCATCTTTTGACAAGATGGGGAGAGCTTTATCTGTAACACAGCTAAGTTACAGATTGCACTGTGACACAAAAGAATGTCAAATCATTTTCATTTCCTTGCTCAAATGCTTTCTTCTTCTTTTTTTTTCTTTTTTTTTTCAAGAGGATTTGGTTTCACAATTGACGAGTAAAAATCAACATATGAAGGGCCCCCCCATTTTGCCTTGTATCATCATTGAATTACCCACAACACAGAGACCAACTACACCACAAGATGTCTCATTTTCCTCCTATATTCCATCCCATGTGAATACAGAAGACCCTGGAAACTCTCACTCTCTCTCTCTCTCTCTCTCTCTCTCTCTCTCTCTCTGATGGATTTGGTGAATGAGACCCTCCAAGGATTGATAGAGGTAGGTGTGACCTTAGTTAGGACCCCTATGGTATCACTTGCATGTTCCGTGTTAGGCTTATTGGTTGGAGTTTTGGGGTACTTCTATGCACCCTATTGGGGGGTTAGGAGGGTACCTGGCCCAGTGGCGATGCCGTTGGTAGGAAACCTTCCCTTGCTGGCTAAATATGGTCCTGGCTTGTTCTCAGTCCTTTCCAAACAATATGGTCCTATTTTCAGGTTAGATTTTCTCATTACTATTATATAGCAATATACATATTTGCTTGATTGATTCTTTATATCTTCCCAAGTGTTTATTAAATTTTTCCAAGTTTTTCAGAGGACAATCAAAACCAAAATCACAGAAATCATTTAGCAAGAAAGATAACATGGAATCAAGATTTTCAAGATGTGTAAACAAAAAATGGGAAATCATTTCAAGCATGCATACATTATCATGCATGCCTTAGTGCTAAGATTAGTCTTAAGTAGTCTTATGGGAAAGAGAGAGAGGCTATATTGGTTTGTTTGGTGTAGTTTTAGTAAATTTGTTTTGTAAGAACATATTAAGCATACGATGTTGTCATTAATTGGAATATATATATATATATATATTTCTGATGTTTCTGAAATTGGTTTTTTTATCTCAATTTTCTAAAAAAATGTTTATGAGAATAATGAATAAATTATTTTCAATTTTTGTTGTGAACTTTTGAATAATATTTCTATGGTTTTTGTGGGGGTGCAGGTTTCATATGGGAAGACAACCACTGGTAATAGTAGCAGATCCTGAGTTGTGTAGAGAAGTTGGAATTAAGAAATTCAAAGACATTCCCAACAGAAGCATTCCCTCTCCTATCTCAGCTTCCCCTCTTCATCAAAAGGGTCTCTTCTTCACCAGGTATATATCATCACAAACACATACACTATATCTATCTATCATAGTTGTTAAAGGCATGCCTAGGCTTCAAAAAAACAATCCCAAATTTATACAGAATGATGTGACTCAAGGTAGTACTATTCCAAATTGATTCGTAGTGATTAAATTAGATCACACAATGCAACAATACTTGGCACATGAACAAAGTTTGATGTGCAACTGATTTATCTATAGGGATGCAAGATGGTCTACCATGCGAAACACCATATTATCAGTCTACCAGCCATCCCACCTAGCCAAGTTGGTGCCGACTATGCAAGCATTCGTCGAATCCGCTACTCAAAACCTCCATTTCAACAAAGAAGAGGACATCATTTTCTCTGACCTCTCCCTCAAGTTGGCCACGGATGTGATCGGACAAGTGGCATTTGGTGTTGACTTTGGCCTCTCTAAGCCACGGTCAACAAGTGATGACTCTATGAATGATTTAGGTCATCAGGGTAATAGCAATGAGGGAGTCCGCAACTTCATCAATCAACACATCTACTCCACAACAATGCTCAAGATGGACCTTTCAGGCTCCTTTTCAATCATATTAGGCCTTCTTGTCCCCATACTCCAAGAACCATTTCGCCTGATTCTGAAAAGAATACCGGGCACCATGGACTGGAAAGTTGAAAGGGCAAATCGGGATTTGAGCAGCGTTGATGAGATTGTTGTGAAGAGGATGGAAGACAAGGACCGAGGCTCAAAGGACTTCTTGTCGCTTATATTGAGTGCAAGGGAGACAGGGAAATTGTCAAAGAATGTTTTCACCCCGGACGACATCAGTGCAGTTACTTATGAGCATCTGCTTGCCGGATCAGCCACAACTTCCTTTACATTGTCTTCCACTGTATATCTAGTTGCCGGGCATCCAGAAGTTGAGAAGAAGTTGCTTAAAGAGATTGACAGCTTCGGTCCCCATGATCAGATGCCAACTGCTAATGATCTTCAACACAAATTTCCCTATCTTGACCAGGCAAGTCTAAGATCATTTTGTCTGATTTGAGGCTTGTAAGTGTGAAAGTACTTATCCAAAAAAGATTACTTTGTCTCATGCTTGTTTTGATTGTTTGGTTGCAGGTGGTCAAAGAGGCAATGAGGTTCTATACAGTTTCCCCATTAATAGCAAGAGAAACATCAAAGGAAGTGGAGATAGGAGGTTACCATTTGCCAAAGGTATTACATATAATAAGCGTAAGGGATAGGCTTCTCTCCAGTTAGACTGGAAGTCCAGTCTAACAAAAACTAGACTGAATGTTTTATTTAACTGGCAAGAACTCGACTCCTATTAAATATAGACGTCTCTCCAGTTGAATTGGATGTCTAATCCAGTTTAATAGAAACTGTATTGGACATTTAATTTTAACTGGCAAAAAGTCAGCTCCTAATCATAATATCATACAACAAGCTTTGGTAGTCAGGCATGTTTATGAATGCATTTGAATGGGCTAGGCCTCTCTCTAGTCCGTGATTGGACTGGATCGTGCTGTTGGGCCCGTGGAGGCACACCACGGGTCCTGTTTCGATAATCTGAACCGTCAATGTATAAAATTCGTCGATTACTTTATCCCTGTAAAAAATCACATTGATCAGATAGCAATAGCTACTTGATTGTATTAGATTTCTGTCAACGGTAAATATAATTTTCAAAATAAATAGTAGACAAAAATCTGATCCAATCAAGTAGCTATCGATATTCGATCAACGTGATTTTTTACAAGGATAAAGTATTCGACGAGTTCTATACATTGAACAGTTCTAATCATCGAAACAGAACCCGTGATGGGTCTCACGGGCTCAACAACACCGTCCAATCCAAGTGGATTGGAGACAAGCTGCCCCCCTTAGAATATAGGCATCTCATCTGTTAATTTTTTCTATGAATGAGCAGGGCACATGGGTTTGGTTGGCACCTGGAGTTCTAGCTAAAGACCCTAAAAATTTTCCAGAACCAGAAAAGTTCAAGCCAGAGAGATTTGATCCGAATTGTGAAGAAGAGAAACAAAGGCACCCTTATGCACACATACCTTTTGGAATTGGACCTCGAGCATGCATTGGCCAAAAATTTTCTTTGTACGAAATAAAACTCTCACTGATTCATCTGTACCGTAAATATGTGTTTCACCATTCCCCCAACATGGAAAAACCTCTGGAACTAGAGTATGGCATAATTCTCAACTTCAAGCATGGTGTTTGGCTTAGAGCCATCAAAAGAGCATAGAAATTGTTAAGCTTGACAGGGTATTGTTCTTGGCATGTATAATCTCAATGGTTTCAATGTTTTTCTTGGTTTGGTGACCTCAATATATCATCCCAATTTGATCATTTATTGAAATACGTCATACTAAGATGTGATTTTCTGAATTTTGAAAATATTATAGGTTGAGGGAGTCAAGTAGCATGCAAACTGAGTTTTCAAGATAAATGTTTGGAAATGAAACATTAATACAAAAAGGCAATGGTTAAATTTCACAGCCAAACTCACTGCTTTACAGAATGAAAGAGGCCTCAAATTGCACCTCATCAAAGTTTTCAGTACCAATTAGCTCAGAGTACAGTTGCTTTGAAGCAACATACTTCCTGAGCTATAAAAAGAATAAGAAGCTGTTGAACTTTGCAACACCAAAGAACCAATTCACTTTAGTCATCGAAACAATTATCTCTCCTTCCCTAGTCTCATCGGCTTTTTTCCATTCCAGTGGGCAGGCAGAGCGGCCTGGACATATTGACGGAAGGATCAGAACCAGCACTGCTTTTTGAGTCCTCTTTACAAAGTTCTGATGACTTCTTGAAAAACTGAAACCCATCCATGGACTGCATTTGAACTCTGTAAGATAAATTTCTCTGCTTAGCCCTAGTCGATTCAGTGATGTTCATATAGCTTGGCCTATTGTTATTCCTTTCTTCTGTTCTATCTGAAGCCATGACAGTGTTTCCAGAAACAGGAGTTGTAGACGTGCAAATTGAAGATGAAGCTGAGCTCCCATCATATCGAAATTCAGAACTTGGGCTTGAAGATGAGCATGTAACTTGCCCAACCAAGGGAGGTTTTGCTGAAATCCTTGTGGTAACATTGTTTCTTCTGACTTTTACCGAGCACGGTTCAGAAGATTTTAAACGACTA
Organism: Camellia lanceoleosa; assembly: GCA_025200525.1. Lineage (NCBI taxonomy): Eukaryota > Viridiplantae > Streptophyta > Magnoliopsida > Ericales > Theaceae > Camellia > Camellia lanceoleosa. The sequence goes on along the minus strand of CM045771.1, from coordinate 122,394,043 downwards.
GAATGAGCTAGTGAATTAGCACCACTTTTAGAAGGTGGAGTTATCTCTGAGGGATCAGTGTGGACTTTTTCCATCAATCTATTTTCCCATGGCTTCGCTGACATCCAACGTTCTAACCAACTCCAACCCCAGCTATTCTTATCAAACTCGTGGCTTTTGAAAGAGGACACCGAGACATTTGTTCGTGAATCTGAATTCCGGGTTGATTTCCATTGCTGCAAAAATGAAGAACTTAGTCATGTTATTATAGCGAAGGCAGAGAAGAGGTTCAAGTAAATTATCTTGTTACCTTTTGAGCAAGATAGTACGCAAGTGCTCTTTCTCTCTTAAAGGCCCTTCTTGCCTCATTTGTAGCTTTGTTTTAATCGCTTCTAGTGTCCCTGCACTGTCACACCACCCTTCCTGAAAATTTCCGAGATGGAAATTCCCAAAAAATTCTTAATTTCATGATGAGAAAAAGAATATTCATGGCGCCAAAACAAAGAAGTTATCTCTAACGCTACATTTGAATCTTGAATTTGATGAGGAAAATGAAAATACTTACATATATCAAACAAAAAACTTGAATTTGATGAGGAAAATGAAAATACTTACATATATCAAACAAACAAAATTATTTTTGGGGGGGAAAATATCTATTCATTTTGTTCACATTTCTTAGCCCAACAAAAGAAAAGAATTTTTCTTTCACTAATTTTTTTTTTTCTTTTATTTTTCCTTTCCCTCAAAAACCCAAGATCCAAACAAAGTATGACAGAAACTTGAACAAAAAATAAAAATTTTCCGGGGTCAGGTAGGTATCATACCTCGGCTTGTTTCAAGAGATCAGCTTTGCTGCGATGTTCATTTAGCATGTTCTGCACAGCCTGCCCCTCTATAGACATGCGCACACGACGAGCTCTAACTCTGGCTTGCACTCGAACAAGAGCCTGCATACATTTCAGAGTCACAGCAGCCTGCTTCCTCACCTGATGACCCCGAACCAAGGCTTGTAGCCTCACCACTCCTTTCAAGGCCCTTAAAGCTCGTCTTGCCTACATTTTTGTAATGGCAGACACTGATTAATACAATATTCCCAGAACATCATTTGGATTGCACAAACGACAACTACTATTCCACACTAAGTAGCACGGACACGGATACGAGACACGACACGGACACGACACAGACACGCGGACACGCAATTTTTCAAAAAATGGGGAACACGACACGCTGGGGACACGTTTAATATATATAATTTTATTTATATATTATATGTAAAATTAAAAAATATATACTATTTGTATTTATTTTTATTTATTTATTTTATTTATTATATGTAAATTTAAAAAATATATACTAATTTTATTTATTTATTATATGTAAAATTAAAAAATATATACTATTTATATTTATATTTATTTATATTTATTTATTTTATTTATTATATGCAAAATTAAATTATATATATTAATTTTATTTATTTATTTTATTTATTATATGTAAAATTAAAAAATAAATATATTATTTATATTTATTTATATTATTTAAGATAATAAAAGGTTAGGGTAAATTATTTATTTATTTATATTATTTATTATTAGTATATATTTATTTATATTATTTATTATTAGTATATAAATATATATATGTATATATATTGTTAGTATATCATCGATGGTTGCTTCGAAAATTTTAGCGAGAGAGGGAGAGAGCAGAGAGGGCGACGATGGTCGATCGAGGCGCGAGCGATGGTCGATCGATGGTCAATCTAAGAAGACGAGGAAGACGAGCAGTTAGGGTTCTCTCATCCTCAATCTCTCTTCCCTCGACCTATCTCCCTCTCTCTCTCTCCCCTCGATCTGTCTGTCTCTGGCTCTCTCTCTTTCTCCTCTCCTACAGTTCTAGGGCTTCTGCGTGTCTGAATCGTGTCCTCGCGTGTCCAACCTCGTATCCGACTCTGAAAAATTCGAAAAAGGGACGAGGGAGAGTGTCGGACACGCGTGTCAGCAGCGTGTCGCCGCGGCGTGTCGCGTGTCGACACGTCATAAGCCTCAGGGACGTGTCGGTGCTTCTTAAATTCCACATATTCCTTGCCTAGGTGAGCTCATGTTGCATCAAAATTCAAACCTAAACTGGGAATTTTTTGAAAATGCTAAAACTATTCATCCACTGATTGACACATGTAACAGAAAATTAATGTTGTTTCTCAAGTAAGGATTGGAGATGAATTTCTTTCATCAAAAATGATTGAAACAGGTTTTACGATAAGTTTGAAAACTTCCAAAGAGTAGATAACTCTATTTAATAACAAGGATTGGAGTGTTCCATACTAGATAAAGTTTTTAACCAAGTTTTTACTTAGGCCCCATTTAGGAACATGTTAATTTGGTAACTTTTTGGCTATTTGGCTAAAATATGAGTAAAAGAAATTAGTATGTTTGGGATGACTTTTTGGCCTTTTACAAAAAGATGTGCAAAAAGTAAAGAGAAAAGAGAATTTTTGACTTTTTGATATGGGTTATTGGATTTTTGACTAATTTAATAATTTTTTGACTAAAAATAAAAGTTTCCAAACGAGGCCTTAAATTTGACTGGAAAAAGAGAGAGAGGATTGGAGATGCTTAACCACAGTTTAGTAACCAAAGATTTTATTTTTCAAAAATGATTTGTCCCCCCTAAAAATAATCCCCCTAATCTCCCTAATTTCCTTTTTTAGAAAATTGTTTTATTTATTTATTTATTTATTTATTTTTTATTTTATTTTATTTTTTTCTTGATTAGGCAATTCGGGGATTCGGGGTCCCCCAATTCGGGGGACATATAACTGCCCTTTATTTTTTTTTACAACAATGCTACATTCTACTAAAAGTGGTGCTCTAAAGCACCACTAATGAGTTGGCACCCACTTTTTTTTAAAAAAAAAAAAAAAACAAGACACAAAAATATTGTGGCAGTGGGTTCCACCCATTGCCACATCATTAATGGTAGCACTAATTAGTACTCCCACTCATTTTCCTTTTTTTTAAGTGAACAGCTAGCATTCTTTACTTCCTGAAATGATGGAGTTTTTAGGTTGATTCTCTCTAAAAGGTCAATTTGGCCTCGTTTGACAACTTAAAAGATTTATTTTTTTTCTTTATTTTTTGTTCGTATTTTCATAAAAAAATTAAAAAATCAAGTGAATTGACTTTTTGATTTTTAATTTTTTTTGGACTATTTTAGCCTGGGGTTAAAAAACCTATTTTGGGAAGGACTTTTGACTTTTTTAACTTTTTTAGTTTTTTTGTGAAAGAAAGAATGTAATAATTATGAATTAGAAGTGATATTTTGTCTTATTGGATTAAAAAGTCTATTTTGTTTTCTGTGACTATTTTAGCCAAAAAAGCCACAAAACCCACTTCCCAAACATAGGTTAATTTTTTTAACTTATATTTTAATCAAAAAATTAAAAAATTATTAAAATAGTAGGTTGCGCAGCATGAACAGATTTTTTACTATTGCATAGGCCAAAAATACACGAATCCATTATTGTAGGAACTGAACTAAACGGAGAGAATAAGCTCCATCAATCTAAAAAATTTTGCAGCAGAAGCTAATGGCTTATCAAAGCTACGAAACCATGCATCAATTTAAAATAAAAATAAATTAAAAAAAAAAAGTTTTTCTTTTTTACTCACATTTTCTCAGCAACCAAACAGACAAGAAAAAGAGGAGAAAAGAGAAACACAATTACCAAGAATCCACGGAATGCAGTTTGGATCCTGATTGCAGCCCATTCTTGCCTCACAACCCTGAAATCTTTAGGCAGAGCTCGGACCACAGTAGCTACAGCAGACGTAAAAGCATCAGTAACGACCAACGAAGAATCAGAGCCCTCTGACGCAACACCCCTATGATTCCCTTTCAAACCCGTCAATTTGGACCCCAGATCCCCTGATGAACTCCTCCACAGCTTCCATTTCTTGCTCTTACATCCCCATTTCTCCTGGAGAAAGAAAATTAATTACAACAGAGATGAGAAAGCAAAATCTGTAGATTCAGAGTGGAAATTTTTAGGTTTACTTACTTGGTCGTCTTTTGTGGGTTTCTTGAGACCAATTAATGATTTGACCCACTTTCCTGAACCACCCATCAATGATTAGTTATTGATTGAGAAGATTGAAACTTGAGATTCTCAGCTAAAAAAACTCTTCTTTTCAATAAATAGAGCCGTACAGAGCTGAAACTAAAGGTTTTCAGAGACAAATAGAGAGAGATCTTGAACAAGTGTTGGTGAGAGACAGTAATGGGAGCTGAAATGGTTAGCGATGGATGAGCTCTGGAACTGTAGAGAGAGAGTGGGTTAAGCTGTTCCATATTTGAAATTCAAAAATTAACGGACACGAGGACCTGTTATTCCCGCTTTGCTTTGGATTCCCTTTTTTGAGGACCGCGTGAGTAAATGCTCCTCGGTTTTGGAAAATAACATTGAATAGCACTTCCTCATAATTCTGTCAAAATTATGATAAAAGACCATACTGTATGGGAAAAAGAATCGGGATATTGACTACTGAGCAATATGTATTGAACATCGAGTGTCTCCATTATTAAGTTTTTAAAAGAGTTTTGTTAATGTCTTTAAAAACATTTTTTTTTTTTTTTGATTACAGAAAAATCCTCTCTACTCTCTCGTAAGTTTAAGGCAGAACTTGTCCCGATCTCCTAAAACAAGTTTCGCTTAAGTCAAAACTCACACAGTAGCGAGTATTAAACCCACAATTACTGATTAGATAACAGATCCAACCTCCTAATCACAATAAATACTGATTAGACAAGACAACTTGAGGTACAACCTCAACCACAATAAATACTAATTAGACAACTTGAGATCCAACTTTCTAACTAACTGTACTTTGGTCCAGGAAAAGAGAATTGAATCTGTGACCTAGGGCTTAGGGTTGTTTTGGAAAGTTGGTAAAAAATGACTTTGACTTTTACCAAGGTTTTTGACTTTTTTGAAAGTGATTTGAGAAGTTGATAAAAAGCTGACTTTTTATTTTTTTAGTTTAATATTTATTTATGGTGTCAAATCAAATTAAAATGACCAAAATACCCTTATCCAACATAAGAGAGTTATTTTTTTATTTATTTTCATAAGTCCTAATTTGTAATTTTAGGATTGCGTTTTAACACTTGCCAAATGACTTTTTGGCGTTTTTTGGAAGCCACGTTTTGGATTACCATGTTTCCAAAATGGCACTTAATCCCCAAGCCTTAACCACAATGCCACCCACCTCGCTTAAGTCTTTAAGAATTTCTTTTGTACATTTTGTATTAATCACGTTAAAGAATTGTATAATCTTTTTCATTCCTCTCAAAAGATTCTTTTTAAAATCATCAAAAATAAAAAGTAATCTTATTAGCAGTTGAATTGATCGTATGGTGATGATGATGGTAGTGAGAAAACATATTAGAGTTGAAAAGTAAGACTAAAAAAATTGAAGAAGGAGTAGGTTGAGAGTAGGGATGGCAATTTGAAACCGGCCCGACGGGGATCCCCGATCCCGACCCCGATTTAAGCGGGTTTTTCTCAAAATACCTCATGGGCAGGATGGTATTCAAAATTGAATCCCGGAACAGTTTCGAGTGAGGGATAAGTGTCCCACCAGACTGCCGGCCCCGTTCCTGGCCCCGTTCCCTGCCTCCCGATGTGAAGTTACGGTTTTACCCCTATATATATATATAATTTATAAACCAAACCCTAAATCACTTTCATTCCTCCTTCTCACAGAGTGACTCTCGTCTCGCCTCTCTCTCTCACCGCCTCTCTCTCTCTCTCTCCCTCACTCAATGACTCAAATCTCACTCTCCTCTCCCTCTCCCTCTCTCTCCTCTCTCTCACTCAATGACTCAGATCGAAACAGAGATCTGAACATATCTGCCGCCGATCGTCTACCACCACCGCCTCCGTCGCCATGGCTTCCTCTTCGCAACACCGCCGATCGTCCACCACCACCGCCTCCATCGCCATGACTCAAATCTCCATCGCCTCATACACCACCGATCCCGCTGCCACCGCCGTCATACACTATTGCAGCGACGTGACTCACCGATCTCGCTCCCACCTTGGTTTTTTGAACAGATCTATGTTTTTTTTGAAAAGTTTTGATCAATATATACATATATATATATGTATTCAGATAACAGATCTGTTTTTTTTTGTAACAGATCTATGATTTTTTCTGATCAATTTAAGATTTTTTTAAAGATTTTTTAAGATGATGATAGATCTGATCAGATTTTTTTTTAAAGATTATTACGAGTATGCCCGTGTATATATATGTAATGTTTGTGTGTGTAATGTTTACAGGTTCAGATTTTGTTTTGTTTTTCTAAGTTGTTGATGAGGATTGATGACGATGATGATGTTGTATACTGAATACAACATGAAATTTTTTGTTGTTGTTTTTGTTGTTGATGTTGTATACTGAATACAACAGGTCAGGGATTTTCGGGGTCGGGGAAACCCAATCCCCGATCGGGCATGAAGTGATGGGGTCCGTCGAGATCTGGTAGGAATTTCTCACTATCGGGGATCGGGGACGGGGAGGGTGGTCCTCGGCCCCGCCCCGCCCTGTTGCCATTCCTAGTTGAAAGTGAGGTTAGCGGCGAATATGAAAGGTGAGAAATGGATGGCTAAGGTCAAGTTTAGTATCTACTAAGAGGTTGTTTGGGGTGTTCTAAATAAGTGTATTTTTTATTTTTTTAGACTAAAAAGTTGAGGTTGAAAATATGAATGTTTGGGTTAACTTGTTGACTTTTTATGAAAAAATGTGTAATAAAAAATTGGTTTGTAAGGAAAAATTAGAATTGGGAGTTGTGCAGCCATAATTGTTGACTTTTGGTGAATAGTGATAACTTTTTAACTTTTTGAGTAACTTTTTGACTTTTTAACTTTTTAGAGTGTTCCCAAACTTGGCCTAAATAATATAAAAAGTCAAAAAGTTACTATCCTATTTAAGTTACATCATCTTATTTAAATCACATCACCTCTCTAACACATCACATCAAACCCAACCCAAACACAATCCATATAAACCAATAAGTTAAAAAGTACACTTTTTTAAAACATCCCAAATCAACCTTAACAATTAAAAAAGACATGATGAGTGATGATACGTGACCAGAGAAAATAAGGGAGTGAGAAATAAGAGATGAATGAAAGAAAAAATAACAAAATTGTAATTTTACTTTGTTTGTCAATTAATATTTAGGGTAAATTACAAATGTATCCCACAAGGTTTGTTTAAAATACAGATTAGCTCATGTGGTTTGAAAAATTATAAATACCCCCTTATTAGAATTTTTTATTTTACGAAATTAACTGAAAAAATAAAATTCCTAATTGTTCTCCTGTACAATAATAAAACTACTTAAATTATTAATTGAAACATATTTTTAACATCATTAAAAATTGTTAATTGATTTAATAATTTATTAATAAAATGGACAATTTGTTATGAAATTAAAAATCTCATGGTGAAATATAATTTTTAAAATTACAAGAAACGATTTATATTTTAATAAAATCTCAAGAGATGTATTTATAATTTACTCTAATATTTAAATTCCATTCATTTTGTCATTATTTTATATTCGTTCACATTTTTGCAATTGTCTCTGCTTTGTTGTATGTTTCTGCAATTCTTCCTACTCTAGTTTATCCTTAAAAATTGTTACTTAATAATTACCGACCACGGTTTTAACTTTTTTGTCCGATTGTCGGCGTTGGCACCGTGGTTTGAAGATTTTGCTAAATTAGAGTTGAGTAAGGAATTCGTAAAATTAATAATTTGATCTAGTTTAATTTAATTTTATAGGTTTAGATTGATTTTTTGAATTCGTGGTTCGATTTCTGATTAAAGAATTAAAAATCCGTAATCCATGGATTGGTTTCGGATTAAACTCCATAGTTCCGAATTGAAACCGATCCGAATCATATACAAATAGTCTATATTTTTTATCATATATCGTCCCCATAATATCTTCTCTTATTCTATATAAAACTTAAACTCAAACCTAAACCCGTATAATATCCTCTTTTATTACTTTTGTTTATTAGTTTTTAGCTTTAATTTATAATGGTATAAATTCTTATGGTAAAACTAATTTTCTTATGATCGTTTAAATTCTAGAGCAATATATCGCTATTATAAAAAAACATGTTATTGTGAAACTAATATAGCGCTATTTTATGTTTTTGTAAAATTAAAGTGTTATATATATATATATATTTATTATTTAATTATGTGAATCATGGTCTAAACCGATCCAATCCGTATTTAAATGGATTGTTTTGGATTGATTCTATGATTTAAAGCAGTTGAATCTGTTCCAATTTTTAAAAATCATAGATAACAGATTAATCCTGATTTTACCCTAATTCAATGTAATTCGGACCACGCTCACCCCTATGATAAATTGGATAGCTAGTTGTATTTGTCTGACTTCCAATTTTGTGTTATTGAAGATCTGCCCCTCTCTCTAATTCAAATTATCCTGTGGACCCTAACTACTTCCAAGTCCTTATCCTTTTGCCCTCCGCCCATGGTCCAACTCCCTCCAATTAATTAATCTTTGTCTGCCTTTGATTAGATTACCAAGTATTTGAAATTAATTGCGAACTATAGAGATATCTCAATTCAAATGTCCATTTTTTCATAATTAGATTGTATTCGGATTATAAATTTAAAAATATATATATAATAAAAAAAAAGAAAGAAAGTAAAAATGTGAGTGAAGTGTAAATGAAATATAACTATATTTCATCTACATTTTATCTTCTTTTTTTTTTTTTTTTTTCAAATCCTTGCCAAATTTATAATCCAAACACAGTCTTAATAATTTATTTGTAACAAAAATGCTATCTTTCAAAATTATAGTACATTCATTCACTAAAATAATTTTGTAAATGATAATTTTGATATTAAAAAACAACTTAACGAGTTTTTTGTTTTCAAATTATACGTATAAATTTATCGCATCATTCTGTATGTATTTTAAATATTTTATTTTCTTTCTACATCATTAATCTATTTACCATTGTCAAAAGGCAAAAATGAACCGTGTCACCATCTCTCCTAAAATTAATTGGTGATACGAATGTCCGGCGGGTCCATTTTGAGAACAATAGCAAGGAGTGACATTCTGTACCAAAAAACTCCTTCAATTTTTCAAATGGATAATATCATGCTTATTTTCATTTTTCATTTGTTTTTGCGGGTGATGATGGTACAAAGATTGAAGACAAACTAACATGCCTAGTTGTCATTTTAGAATCGACTTTGACTTGCAATTTTCAGAGAGCTTAAACATGTTAAAAAAGAACAGAGAACTGTGTTCACCATAGATTCATGTGTTCAATAAAAAAAAATAAGAAAGTGAACATAGATATTGAGTAGGAACGATCTTTCTGAACATGGATTTTTTTAACAGTACTGCTGGAGAGCTCAGCTCTACTGAGCTGGCAAGCATTAAAAAAAAAAAAAAAAAAAAAGCATAAAAAGACAAAATAATGGACAAAAAGACAATTTAATGCTAATTTAGAGCCACTTTTTTAGAGCTCTCAAGCAATTTTCATTTTTTAAACCAAAGCTCATGTTGCCTCAAAATTGTCACCCCTGTTGCCAGCTGAGGTATACACTGACAGTCGATGCCTTTAATTTAAAAATATCTATACTATATATTAAGTAAATAGAGATTTTTAACCTCAAACTTTGTAAAAGTTTCAATCTCTCAATCTAAATTTCTTAATTTTTTGATTTAAAAAAAAAATCTTAGCATTTATTAACTTCTTCCAACTCCCAAGTCTTATACTCATAATAACACTTTAATGCATTAAGAACAAGTATAAAAAAAATTCTTTGAAATCTAACACATATGAATTCCTTGAATAGTCCCAACGCATATGATTATTATCCCTCATAATAACACTTTAATGCATTAAGAATAAGCATAAAAAAAATTTCTTAAAAAATCCAACACATATGATTATTATCAAAATATTAAACTTTAATATAATATAATAATAAAAAAATACATTTAATTCCTTAAAAAATCCAACACATATGATTATTATCAAAATATTAAACTTTAATATAATATAAAAAAAAAAGAAAAAAAAAAAAGACATTTTAAATAAATAAGAAAACATTTAAAATCACAATTCACATATATAGATGTGGGTGTCAATTTCCGACCACACTGCCAATCAAACACTCAGCTGGAGAATATTGGCAGAATAAATTAAGCCCGAACGACCTGCAACAGAAAGAAGAGATTCCAGCGGTGATTCATCCACCCAGGGGCATTCCGACAATCAAGTCAGTAAAATATCTCTCAAAGATAATCAATAGTGCTTAACTCATTAGACAAAGCATAAAAGACATCCCTTAGACCCATGGGGGTGCCTCCCTTTTATAGCAAACATAATCCTAGTCCCAATAGAAGCCTAGCTCTAATGGACTTAGGATTACTGCTACTTTTGGACTCCCAGTAGGATTGGGATAAACTCTCTAATAGTCTTGTCTTTACCAAAACTGAAGTCTTCTCCCATTCTAGGACTCTTGTCCCTTATCTGCTTATCCCGGATTCTGGTATCTTCGCAGATAATCTCGGCCTAGCCGAGATCATCTCGGCATCATGACCATGACACGTGGCACCTCGGTTGGCACTCCGGTGACACCTCGACCACGTGTCGTCATTCAAAAAAATATGTTTCCACAACTGCCCCCTAGGTTCTATTACCTTGGCATCCTAAGGTGATGGAACCTATATCATTCCTTCCTTTAATCATGACCCCGGTTTAACTTTAGCTTGTAAATTTTTCTTAAAATTTCAACAAGTATTAAACATGATCTCGGTTTAACTTCAACTTGTAATTTTTTTTAAAATTTCAACAAGTGTTTAACCTTAGTCTTCAACTTGTAAACTTTTCTCAAGTTTCAACAAGTATTAAATATAATCTCGGTTTAACTTCAACTTGTAAACTTTTCTCAAGTTTCAATAAGTGTTAAACATAATCTCGGTTTAATTTCAACTTGTAAACTTTTCTCAAGACGAGGTCACCGATTTGAAACTCCCTTGGGTTGACCTTCTTATTATAAGCTCTGGTAAGCTGCTGCTGGTATGCTGCAAGCTGTATTGCAGCTTTCTTCCCTCTTTCTTCTAGTAGGTCCAGATCTCGGGTTAAGGGTACATCATTAGTCCCGTTCTCTACTCCCTAGGTTTTGATCCCGGGGATGCCGACCTCCAGCGGAATGACAACTTCTGTGCCATAAGCCATGGTAAATGGGGACTCCCTAGTTGATCTTTTGATTGTAGTCTTATACGCCCAGAGTACATTGGGCAACTCTTCTTCGGCCAAGCCCAAGCCAAAAAGGAAGAAGCGTTCTTCATCTCCTTGCTAGATATGAATTTTCTTCAGGGCTTCCTCACTCTTCTTGGCTGGCTTTTTGCCGACGTCTTCCAGGACTTCCACGTCCTCAATCTCTGTTTTTTTCTGGTTCTCGTATGTTGTAGGTAGACTTCTTTGCTTCCATGGAGCAATTCCTTGCCCGCACTTGATCCCCTCTGACCTCCTCTACTCCTGTTTCTTGCTTGTTGAATCTGTTATTACCTCAGCTTCGCTTCGCGAACCGTTTCTTTTCTCTTGTTTGGATGCCTTTGTCCCCGGCGTGTCTTCCTCAGCTCTAGCATACTTTTCTATCCTGGGCATTAGCTCCTCCATGCTTTTCGATAATGTTTTTGCCAGTGATTTTCGAAGCAGGCAGTCATCCTTCAAGCCGTTTTTAAACGACACGACTGCTACCTCTTGATTGCATCTTGGAATTCGGTTAAATACCTCATAATACCTTTTGGCATAGGCGCTAAGGCTTTCATCCTCGCCGATCTTCAAGGCCATTAGGGCGTCCACCCTCAATGGCTGTAGCTTGTTTATCACAAACCTAGCCACAAACATCTCGGTCAGGCTTTCCTAGGTTTTCACAGTTCCTTTCGACACCTTGTGGAATCAATCCGATGCAATTTCTCTGAAGGATGAGGGGAACACCTTGCAAAGCAACAGCTCGTTCCCGGTGTACAACGCCATCGAGTTCAGATACAAGCCGACGTGAAAGTTCGGGTCTGACTTACCGTTGTATATTTGGAACCTCGGCATACTGAACCTTTTTGGGGCCTCAAATTTGTCCAATTCTACCGAGAACGGTGTCCTTGGCTTGACAAGAGAGGTCATCTCGGCATCTTGTCGCTTTCTCTGGAGGTAATCCCTCAGATCCTCCTTGGTTCGTCTAGAAGCTCGGCTATCTCCAGATTTCAGCCTCTTTGGTGCACTACTTCTAGTGTCATTGTGAGTCCTTTTGGACCTCCCTCCATTGGTCGCGTCGAAATAGAGTTTCTTCCCCTGAACATGCCGATGTTCTTTGGGGTCAGCTTCTTTAGTGCGATGTGTCCTCCATGAATCTCCCGTTCTTGATTCTCCTCGCCCGACATCCCTTGAAGGCCGGTGAGAATATTCCTTGGTCCTATCGTGCTGAGGAGTCGTAGGAGTTGTCTTTTGCCCCCCTGTTTGGGCATCTTTCTTGGCCGCTGGAATCGGCGTATCTTGTAACAGGAACGGTGGCTATATGACGTTATTTTGCATCATGAAATTGACCATTGTTTGCAGGTCCGCCAATTTGTCTGCCATTCCTTTTACCTCTTCGTCCCTCCGTAGGCATCTGTCTTTCCATACCTGGGGGTTATCTTCGTTATAGTACCCGCTTTGGTCTGTTTTCTTTGATACGCCGCCTTCCTGACCGACGTCTCTCACTCTATGATTCTGGTCACGAGTTTCTTCGTTACAATTGTCTTCTTCGACGTCAAGGTCAATAGGTCTCCCACTCCCAGTAGGAGTGTTATCCCCAATCTTCTCTTTCTGTCCGTCGTTGGCCATCTATTCTTCTTTCGTTTCCACAGACGGCACCAAATTGTGGGTGTCAATTTCCGACCACACCCAAATTGTAGTGTTAATTTTCGACCACATTGCCAATCAAGTACTCAGCTGGAGAATACTGGCAGAATAGATTAAGCCCGAACGACCTGCAACAGAAAGAAGAGATTCCAGCGGTGGTTTGTCCATCCGGGGACACTCCGACGATCATGTCAAGAAATATCTCTCAAAGATAATCAATAGTGCTTAACTCACTAGACAAAGCATAAAAGACATCCCTTAGACCTATGGGGTGCCTCCCTTTTATAGCCAACATAATCCTAGTCCCAATAGAAGCCTAACTCTAATGGACTTAGGATTACTGCTAATCTTGGACTTCCAGTAGGATTGGGATAAACTCTCTAGGAGTCTTATCTTTACCAAACTGATGTCTTCTCTTATTCTAGGACTCTTGTCCCTTATCCGCTTATCCTGGATTCTGGTATCTTCGCAGATAACTTCGGCCTAGTCGAGATCATCTTGGCATCATGACCATGACACGTGGCACCTCGGTTGGCACTACGGTAACACCTCGGCCACGTGTCGTCATTCAAAAAAATATGTCCCCACAATAGATAATTGTAAAAATAATCCGTGCATAGCACGAGTGATATGCTAATATATATATATATATATATTTTAAAAAGGTATTGGTAATATGCGTAATTCAATGGAAATACAGCATAACTATTCATTATCGTGTGCCGTGAATGATTTTTGAAAACGCAGGGTATCTAGGGCTGTCCCATAGTTCTTTTGTACGTTCTGTTCCAGAAAACAGTGTGGTAGGTATATATAATATATACTTCTGGTGCAAGCACACAGCTCAACAATTGAACAAACATAGGAAGAAAATTTGTTGTGAATTAGACATTTCTCTTCTACAAAAACTCCCGTATATATCACCAACCTAGTTGGTAACGGAGTTTACTCATCTTTGTAGTTTTGAATCTCCTACTACTCAGGTGGAAGTCCGACGATTTAGGTGGATCGGTTAGTTTCTTCCAATTTGGCTTGTAAGGGTAGATCCTAAGAATCCTACCTTGGAGGTGTTCTTGGCATCAAAAATAAAAAAAAAAAAACTCTGGTATATATGCATTGCACCTTCTAATACTTTTCAATTGAACTAAGACATAGCTGTTTTATTCAAGATTAACATATTTTGAAGGCATTCCCGTGACTTTTCTGTTTTTCCCATTAAATTCTACAGAAAAAGTGTGTTTTTGTTACACACTAGTTCTCCTCATAACCAGGCACATCTGATATTTTCATTCTCCTCTTTTTTGGGTGGAAAATACATTGTGTGTTTCATTGTTGATACATAAATAATTAACTGTACAAGATAAAGATGCTAAAAAGAAAGTGAAGGAACATTAGCATCGACAAAAGATATCTTTATTTGAACAGTTAAACAGTATATTTACAACTTGGAAATTGGAATTAGACAATCCCTGAGTAGAGAGTGATTAAGAAAACTGCAAGAAAGACAACCTTGCATTTACAAAAAGAATCAAAGAACAAAACATTTTAGGCTAATCCCTCACATTACATGAAAACCATATCAAAAATTTCACCAACGGCACAAGAAATGCACATTAGCTGAAGGTTGTGAACCAAAACTAAAGTTAATGCCATTTCAACGATAAGTGAAAAATTAGAAGAGTCTAATTACCAGTTGAAGAAGAAGAGACCCTTGGGCTTGGGAGTCCCATATATGCCAGCCTAGGTGAGAGCCGCATCTTCGGGCTAGGTCGAGGTGAAGGGACTGGAATACTACTCCAGGAACGGCCAGGTGTAACCCTAGGTGATAGGTTGACTTTCTCAAGTGCTAGGGATTGTAGATCTGTTGGGTAGTCCCTGACACACCCAATGCGGGGCCCAACTCCGCTAGTCCACTTGCACGATAAATGCTTGGCCAAGTTGTAAATGGGTGCTTCTGCATTGCCTACATTGGTGGCTTTACCGTCTTCTTGATTAGAACAAGTGTTCGATACATCATTGGTTGGTCCGTCGCCATTGGCGGCAGCCAAATCTGTTAAAATTGTGGTTGTGGACAGACCCTCTACCAACTCTGGCTTAGAGTCCTCGTAGGTATCTTTAAACGAGGTTCTGTCATCATCTATTGCACATCTCTGCAGAGAAAATGGTGAAACATCAGCTACCGTTGTCCCAAGTAATACTAATCTCAGATAATTGGTGATGTGGTTAGTTAAATAAGAGGGTTTGATGAAACTTTAGTTTAACTATCAAGAAATGCATTTATAAAAACAGAATTTTATGTTGAGTAGGCAGAGAGATTACCTTAACATTGGTCAAGTCTCGCAGTGCTCCTCAAGGAAACTAATGAATTCCTTGAAATTGTCTTCAGTTGGAAGATAGTGACCGCTGTATGGCCATATTGCCTGAAGTAACAAGAACAAATTAGATCAAGCAGCTCAAATGGGCCTTTAAGTATATCATATGTGTGTGTACATGAATTCATGTATTTATGTGTCGTATATACCTCAAGAATCCCATCACGGGCAACCAATCTACCAGCTGCAGTTGTAGCTCCTCCGGACAGAAAACTAGAGTGCTGAAAAACACCCTTCTTTTTCTGTCCCACATACAAAACCCTTGCTGTGCTCAGAACGAAGATCCACTTGGAACGCTCATCTGTGTTTAACAGCATTCCATGTTGCTTGTATACTAGCTTTCCACTCTCCACAATCACTTCATATGCTTCTCTTTCTTTCTGGGAGACAAAAAACAAAAATCGATGTCAGAAAAAAAGTAAATAAATAGCACGTCTCTATATGCACTCATCTAATTTGCATAGATAATAAAACTTACGGGTCCGAGATATTTAATGCATTGACGTTGTAGATCTATTCTTTGGCAACGTTCAAGATTTAGTTCTTTACCATCTCCAACATCGAGCCTGCATTTACAGAAAAGAAAAGGAAAGATCAAAAACAGCATAAAATGCGGGGTTCACTTGTATACAATTGTAAGAGAAGGGCATACTTACCAATAGAAGAATGGTTGGGTGCTCTTGCTATCAGTCCATACATCATAGTAGAAATGCAAATTGTGCCCATACCTATGGCGTGGATCAATCTGGAAAATAAAGAAAGAACAATTAACAAGATAAGTCATTATACGCCTTCCAATACCAACAATTTGAAGCTGTAATCTAAACCTATCCAACAACTGAGGAGTATAGAAGCCTCTTAAGAATCATCAAAAACAAAAAAAAACAAAAAAAGGAAACTTCTTAAGGCTTGACTTGATCTAAACTTCTTGTTGTAAAGGTTGCCCAATTTTAGCTGAAAACAAAGGTCAAATATAGTTTTTCACCCAGATTTATTTGACAAGAAGTGCATGGGAAAAATATGCAGCTATACTTGTTAGAAGGTCATGAAAATATGAATTAGAGTTGTGATCCACCACCCTAAGCTTAATAGTGATACCAATTAGAGGTCACTATTGGTCTATGGTGTCGAGGATACAAACTCCAAAATCTTACCCATTTTTGGATTGGAATGTACACATAATCATAAGAAAATCATATTATTGGAGATAATGATACACAATCAGGTAATTTGATAACAAGTACGTGGGCTTACTGCTTCGAGCCAATGTTGGAGAGCTAGTTTTTGAGCCTTTTCATCCTTGGATAAACCCTTCCCTACCTGCAAAACACAAAAGAATCAGCATTTGTTAATGCCAAAACTCTCTAAACAACATTTGGTAAGTTGTAATGTACTAAAACAAACCTTGGCAGCTCTAGTCCTTGCACGTGCCCACCGTGATGCAGCAGTTTCATGTTTCGTAACATTGAAGAATGATACCGAGCTCTGTTTGAGAGCAGCGAAATCTAAGGCCTTCCACCTAAAACAATTTTTATA
Source organism: Camellia lanceoleosa (assembly GCA_025200525.1). NCBI lineage: Eukaryota > Viridiplantae > Streptophyta > Magnoliopsida > Ericales > Theaceae > Camellia > Camellia lanceoleosa. The sequence goes on along the minus strand of CM045771.1, from coordinate 122,377,165 downwards.
TTAAGAAAATTAGGAAGAAAACAAATCAAAACAATGAAATAACTAGTAACAACTCTACAAAACTGTAGATTATGATGAAGAGACGAACCAGAGTTCTTCAACCACAACTGCACAATCGGCAAGGTTCCTTCTGGTCCGGTAACTCTTGTAGACTTTCTGAACCTTGGTCGCAGCAGCATCAAGCTCATTAATAGGTCTTGGAGAAAACAATGTCACTGCCTCAGGAATTGAAATTGTTGGCTTGGACTTATATTTCGAGTCACAATCTTTGTCCTCTAAAGGCGTTGAATCCACATTCTCTTTGTCAAGAACTAAATTATTGAGTGGAATTCTAAGCGTTGGTTTTTCGGATTGTGGGTTTTGATCTAATCCCTTAGACTTGTCCATGGTTTCTGAATTCTCTTTCAGAAATCTAAAGGCCAATCCACCATCATCTCTTTTGAAGCTTATTGACCTCACCAAAACAGTCGCAGTGGTATCAGGACAATTAAAAAACTTGTGTCTCATGATCTCTTCCACGCAGATGAGAGAAAGGAAAGAGAGAGACACGTTGATTTAAAAGCAGCAACAGACTTAAGGGTGTGATTGAGATTAATCAAAACCTGTTCAACAACATTTAAGGATTAATTTTGGTATAAATTCTAAACATTTCTCAGTTCAGGGCAATTATATGGGTTGAAAGCTAAAATAACAAAAACTATGAGTAATCAGATTTGTTGCAATAATAGTCACATATGAAAATTGGGTTATCAAAACTGCAAACACAAAACAAGTATTTTGACATAAAAAGCTAGCCAGTATGTTTTTGAAAACAAATTCACCCCTTTTTCATTAAGAGAAGAAGCAAAGAATCAAGGAGAAACCCTTTTATTAAATTACATATGCAAAGAATAAACAAAACCCAAAACTTGGAAAGGTCATGGGTAATCATTTTAAGGGAAATTTTTATTTTTTTAAAAGGGAAGTTCAACGATTAATCAAATTTAATTACCCAACAGAACAACAGCAAAAAGTTCATTCTAGACCTAGAACCAAACATTAGATAGCATTTATCATTCAACAACCCCATCAAGAACAAAGAACTAAAAGAACTCAATCAAAAACCCATAAAAAGCAATATAATAATTTTTTAATAAAAAGGGTATAAATCAATGTTTCCTCACCTTCAAATCCAAAACCAAGGTGTTCAGAACCCCTCTCTCTCTCTCTCTCTCTCTCTCTCTATGAATCTCTCTGAAACAAGCTCCAAATGAATATTTCAAGTGCATCACTCTGTTTCTTGCTTATTTATACTCATGGATTGAAGAATCAAAGAAGGTGGGTGTGAGTGTGATGATAAAGTCAAAAAGAAAACAAGTAAAAGTAATGATTAAATAAAAAGGATTTTGGGTGTACTGGACCTTCAGTGAAGCTCAACAGAAGGATTGAAGAAGGAACCAATTACAACTCGTGCCCTCCATTGTTTATTTTATTTAACCATTCATGAATTGGGAGGGTCAACTTCCGTGGTCCTCTCTTACCCGTACTGTTCAATTGGCGCCACGTATATTCAACCGACACCTTTTCATCCCCTTTAAACAATATATATATATATATATATAAATCATTTGAATACAATTTTTATTTTTCATTTTTAATGTTAGGTTGATACAGAAGTTTGATATTTCTTTATGAATTCAAACTTTAAATTTTTTAGACATACAATAAATATTTTTGAGAAAAATAACAATGAGTATATTTAGTATATAGATTATAATGTTGAGCTTTTTTTTTTTACTTAATTTTTCTGTTTTTTCATTTTTACTGAAGATTAAATTTAATTTACCCTATTTGGATTAACATTTTTAGATGTATTCTAATTGAATTGATTTTTTTTTTTTTTTTTGGGTGATATCATTTCATCAGTACATGGAGAAATTTTATTATACCACATTTCATAAAAAAAATATTTTAAATTAATCATGTAAAAACACATTTCTAAAATCATTATGACCTTTTTTTTCTTTTTTATTATTATTATTTTTTACATTGTGTGCTGCCAAAACTCTATACTTCTTAGATTTTTATTATTTTTTCAAACCTTTAAATTACTAAATTCATTATTTTAAAATAAATGTGTCGACATGTTTCAAAACGTGAATTGTCATTGCTTTTTTTAATCACCCTAGTCCAACTAACATGAAAGCTCGTCTTTAGTTTTTAGTTTTAAGGATGAATTATAAATACATTTTTTAAATTTGTTTAAAATATGATTTGTCTTTAATAGTTTTAAAAATTATATTTTGTCTCTTGAAGTTTTAATTTCATAATATATGATCTCTTTTATTAATAAATTATCAAATCAATTAACAGTTTTTAATAACGTCTTAAATTTATTTCAATTAAAAATTTAGATAACTTTATTATATATAAGAGAGCAAAAGAATTTAATTTTTTCAATTAATTTTGTTAAATAAAAAATACTAATAAAAATATATTTGTAATTTTTTAAAACAAACATCATGAAATATATTTATAATTTATCTTAGTTTTAATGATGAAAGTGTTAACCGTGACTGATGATGATAGTAATGGTGCCAGGGTAAATATACTTTTATTGACAATGATTTTGTTTATTGAAAGAGAAATATATATATATTTTAATTTTTTATGTAAAAAGTATCCTGGGTCAGTTTATGCACACTAGACTAAATTTTTATAGTCCGAACAAGTCTTCTGAAACAGTGCTTACGCCCTGTGGTCCGCGGCCCCCTACAGCCCGAACAAACCTGCTGAAACAAGGCTTACACCTTGCGATCCGTAGCCTCAAGATATGCATTTGCTGACTAGGAGATTCAAACCTGAGATCTAAGAGGGAACAAATTTTCAGGCCCCAATCATCACCCACTAAACCAATCACCTGTGATTTGAAAGAGAAATATTATTTACACAAAAAAATTTATGCATTCCGTGCAAAAAAATTTCTGTACTGAAAATAGTTGTGTGTAGGACCGAAACATAAAATGAGTATTCAATGAGTGGATTATCTCAACTACCCAATGCAAATAATCATGAATGATGAGTTGTGTTTGCTCATCCATTTATGCACTACTTTTGCCTACAAAATTCACCACTTTTTGTATTTGCACTGTAAATGGTTTGTTCACTTCTTGGTTTATACTATCAGTTGAATCAGTTGCCAAATTCTTTTTTTTTTTTTTTAGAATTAAAAATATTACATACAATAGTTTTGAAAATATCAAAGAAATATGTGCAAATGTATTATTGACACATATTTTATAAATGTTGTAGAGAAATATTGGGGGAAAGTAATTATGTTTATAATTAATGAACAAAATGCAGACGGTTAGTCATAATAAAAAGAAACTCATAATTATTAAATTTAGTTCATATTAGTGTGTTCATTTTCATTTGTAATTATAATATTTTAAAATTTTTATTTATTAGTTTTTTAATAAATTTTTTTGTAAGTAATAATAAAAATACTGAAATTTCTTATCCACTACGTATATGATGAATTACTTAATTGTGTTTAGTGAATAAGAAATTTAAAATAATAAATTTTGAATAATTGAAATTTGTCTGTTTAAAAGTTACAATTCCCTATAAAGTTGTCGAGTTATCAAACTTATACTATGACTTAATTGTACCTGCTATGACATAGTTATACCCAATTAGAAATTGAGTAATTAGTTAGATTGCAGAGTTATCAAAGTTATACTAGGACTCAATTGTACCTGCTATGGCTTAGTTATACCCAATTAGAAATTGAGTAATTAGTTAGATTGCCAAGTTATCAAAGTCGTGGTATGACTCAGTGATAAGCGCCGGTTAGTATGAGTAAACTTGTAACGTGAGTTTGTTTTGAACATAAAAATAAAGAAGGTATAGTGAAAATTTTTCTGTATTCTATCATTGAATTTGTAAATGTGATTCTTAAAATTATTTTGAAAATATGTCCAATTATAGTTGCATAACTTGAAAAGAAAAAAAGAAAAAAAAAGAAGAAGAGTAAACTCAATCTAAAATTTCTTTATTAGCCATTATATTCCAATAAGTTATAACGAAACATTTCTATGTTAGCCATTATGTAGACATCTCATTTTTGACCGCCCTTTAAACTTGGGCGTCTCAGGTTGATCACTCGATGATGAAAGTTAAGCTGTACAAACGTTCGATTTCTTCAACAAAAAAAGCTTCTAAATCCCAACAAAACTATTTTAGACCTTAAAACCCTCTTTTTAAAAAATATTTTTCCAAATATTTCTACGATATTCCGAGGCTCGCATTTCGTTTAAAATATTATACTTTTCGGTAAACCGAGTAAGGATAAAGTGAAAATAAATGAAAGGGAGGTGAACTCTTTGAAAAATCTTTTAAAACATCTTATTTAGAGGTTTGGAGTTGAAGGAAATAGGAGGGAATGAAAGAAAACTAGTTGGGGAAATGGTTGAACATGAAACCGTTAAGAGAGAACTGAGCAGCCTTCACTAAAATAGGCATATCTTTTTGTACACTTAGACTTTAGTTATGAGGCCACTACCATGGAAAAATGAACTTCTAGGGCTTCAATTTAGACTCAGAATCTCCTACAGCCGAGTCCGAATGAGGGAGATATGACTGTTTGAAGTTAGGCATCAATCCAGTTAAGATAGAAATGAGCAGCCTTCATTAAAATAGGCATATCTCTTTTCACACTTAAAATTTAGATATGAGGCCACCACCATTGGAAATTAGACTTCCGGGCTTCAATTTAGACTTAAGAATAATCTAAAACCGAGATCGAATGAAGAAGATATACCCATTTGAAGTCAGGTATAGAAGTAGATTTTTGTGGCCGGCCACTTGTGTAAAACGCATATATTTATTCCCAGTTGTCCCCCAAAAGCTCTAGCTATGCCTATACAGATATTTCCAACCTGAGAAGCTATTTTTCTATATATACAAGGTCAATCCTCTTGGTTTTAGGGTAAAAAAAATTCCAAAAACCCCAAAACTTGAAATTCTCTCTCTATCTCTATCTGGCAACACACACACCTTACCCAAACATTTTCTAAACCAATATTGGAGCTCTCTTTGCTAAGATTATTGAGTCCAAATTTCAGCCATTGAAAGTGAGAATTTGTTGGTTTGTTAACAAAAAAGTTGCCTTGCTTAAAGAGGTATAATTTTGAGCATCTTTACACTACTTGTTTTCTATATTCTCTTGCTGATTTTGAACTGTTTTTACACTATTTTTATGGGCTGAAATTTGTAGTTTAAACTACCAAAGGTGGAGGGGTTAACCACCATTCTTTGAACCTTGTTCTCTACGCTTTTGCCGTTGTGTTTTCCATTCTTTTCTCAACTTTTTTTTGAGCTTTTTACTGTTGGAAAAAATGGGTTTTTGGTAAACTTTAATGTGAAATTAAAGTAGGTCCCAACCATTGATTGAGGTGGGATTAAATGAGTTTAGATTCTTTGTAACAAGGTCTTTACACCACACAAAGAATGACAAAAAATTATTGAGAATTAAATGAGAAATTATCTCATAAAGATGGCCTCATGAATGAGGCTTTAGGAATTGTATATAACTACCAATCCCACATTGATTGTGGCAGAAATACACACTTGTGTATACAAATATATATATATATATATATACGTATCAGATATTTTCTCTCATCAATTTTAGTCCATTACTCTAGCAATTTTGCAAGAGTAATGGTCATTAGTGGCCAGCCTTCATGGGCATTAAATGATAGCCTTTATGGCTAGAGGCTCCTCCTCTCTCCCCTATGGTGTATAAAAGGAGACCAATCTCTCTTGGTTTAGATACAACTTTTCCCTTCCAAAATTATATAGTCAGTCTGCTTGTGTCTACAATTTCCTTCTTGTGTGAGAGAGTGTTGCCATTGCCGATTTGCCAAAACAAACAGAAGGTGCTTCTGAGTTAGCCGGTTTAAGCCATCTTATCTTGGGAGACAGAAGTCGATGTTCCTCCAGCATCCATGGTGAGGCAGCTAATCTATTTTAAGGAGACTGTGGCATCACACAGAATTTGGTTTGCTCCCTTGTTTTCAATATTTCAATTCCATTTGTATTTCGGTTAATCATGGTTCATGTTACGTAAGTTAACTGATTAATTTTTAATCTATTTGTTTCGTTTAATTAGCCTATATGACCAACATTTACCACTGAATTTCAAAGTTTTTCAGAGGCTAAAAATGTGATTATGAAGTCCCAAAATTGGAGGGGTTAGCCACCCCTCCTTTGGCTTGTTTATTAGCTTAAATTCTTCATTATTTTAGTTTACTCATTTACCTATTTTTACCTCAATTCCAGCACTATTTTTACTTACTTTAGGACCGTGTTAGGCTGTTAGTTTCATTTATGCTTTGTATAGTATGCTTGTAGTGTAATGGTCTTCATAGGTTTGGTGGTTTAGGCCTTAGCCACCAACCTCGTTGCGTTGATAGCATTTATTTCAAGCTTTCCATACTTGTGTTCATCTCTAATCATCTCTGCAACCTCCCTTATTTCTTGGCTTTTCCTTTGCTTTGAGAATTGTTTCAAACCGATTGTTTGTTTAAACTTGAGATAGAGATTGTTGTGCTTAATGGTTTAATCTCTTCGGAGGTTCATTACCACTAGTATGACATCTCTCTCATGCCTTAATCCAACCCTTGGTTTGATACTTCCCTCCTTTAGTAGACTTAATGCTCATTTTGGACTAAAATGACTAATGAATGGAAAGGTAATTAAAAGGGGTAATCAATGGCTTAAAATAGAACAAGATAATAAAATCAAATCTGGGGTTCAATCGGACGTTAATTGAACTCATTGAGTCTTAGGCCATTTCATACTTGTTAGTGATGAAATGGTTCAAGTTTCTAAGGTTAACCATTTCTCTTGATCAATACATGATAGGGAGGAGGTTTTGAGAGTCTTTCATTATGCATTTATTGACCCTTGGTTCATAAGTCATCACGCAACGAAATTACGTCGATTGATAGCTTGCAAATTAAGCCTACCCCTCCTTTGACCTGTTTGTTGATAAAGAGAGGCAGGGTGGACAAACATCCCTTGAGAATGCTCTATTTGTGCTCTATTTGTTCTTTGTTGTAGCAGAAAAGTACCAATATTAGCGGTCGGCAGGCCACTTTTACTAGGCAGCAGGCTACTACTTCTGGGTTGTCGGCCATTTTTTCCAGCCAGGCAGTGTTCTTTTTCAAGTAAAGCAAAGCAGAGGCTGAGGTGGAAAAACAGTGCAATTTTCTAACTGTGCAACAGAGGCATTCTGGCAGCAAAATATAGGACTTTTTCAAGTGGAAATCCGCGTGCATGCATGGGTCAACCCTCATTCCCCAGGGCTCATAATAGTTAATTAATTAGCTAATTAATAGTGCATCGTAATTAGTTAGTTAGTTTTTGTACTAAACTAAGTAGAATAGCTAATTAATTTTGTTTTGTACTTATTTAATTAGCTTAAATAGTTAGTTAATTTGTGGTGTTGTAATAATTAGTTAGCGTAGTTAGTTTATTTCATTTGATTTATAATAATTAGTTAAGCAGTTTAGCTAATTATAGCTCGGCTTTTTCGCGCCCCCTTTTCGGAAGGTTTGAAAAGAAAGCCCTACAGTTCGGACTCCCGTAGTTATGAATCTAATCTCACAAGTGCAATGTGAAATTGATAAACACCAAAGAGTCCAAATCCGGAAAATCATTTTGAAAAATTGATTTTGAATAAAAAAATGCTAAAAATTGAACTACTTTGCCAGATACAGAGTCGCCACATAAATATTTTATTTTGGGAAAATTTACGAAACTCATGACTCGTGCCAAAGGCTACGTGTCCGTTATCACCAAAGTTGTCTCGGCTCGGGAACTTAAGTACGAGAGGGGAAGGTCATGAATTGAGTACCCCCGCTCGCCAGATCAAAGATCGATCTCTACTAATTATGATATGATTTTTATATACATTAGGTGTTCTTATTCCAGTTATTAAGCTAGCTTTACTATGTGATGCGCACAAACAAATATAGACTAGTTTGCTTAATTTGGAACAATTTAACTCATGTTTGTTTGCGAAAATGATTTGAATTTGTCACCTTAAAGTTTACGGATTTGCCACCAAACATAGTGGGCTTAAAACATGATTTGCCACTCAACAAAGTGGGCTTAAAACGCACATTCATTGAATTGTTCCAATTCAAACAACAAGCCTTCATCCACAAGCCTTTATGCAGTTTAGCATTTAAGCACATAACCTCATGGCAAGCATGCTAATCATGGCAACATTCACACCTATGCAAGTATGCTAAAGCATAAAACTCACCTAGTACTTCAAGCTAGGAAAACATGAGTTAATGAAATATGCATGATTCCTAACTATGTTAAGTGTCTAATGCAACACATGCAGTATGCAATTAATAGGCTCGGCTACTAATATGACATATGGATCGATTTGATAACATGCGGTTAAACACGTATTCAAATAAGTATTAAAATAGCAATACAGCTTGAATGATGCGCCGAGCCTTGGTGTATGTAATACGAATGAATGGATGAAAGCATAAGGCATAAAGTATGCTAACTGAAACATGTCTCTAATCAAACCATCAAAAGCGGGTAAGTAAAAGAGAGAAAGACGTGGGGTTGGAAAACATACACGCACGCACGCACGCACACTTATTACAACATTATGCCCTCGCGAAGGAAAGTCCAAATGAATAAAAGCCAATCAACTAGCTACGCTAATTAAGCTAACTAATTATTACAAAACTCGAATTAATTAATTATTGTAGTTAACTTACAACACTTAATTAGCTACAACTAATTAATTACAACACATATTTGATATATTGCTAATTAAACTAATTAGCTAATCCCGAGAAACGATGGAGGCCCATGCATGCTCGGTTTTCACCCGAAAAGCCAATGCCTTGCTACTGAATGCCTCTGTTTGTACATTTGAACACTAACAATTATGCCCACTTCTAGAACACCTCTGTTCCACCTTACCAACACATTGTGCAAATTTCACTGATGGCAGACAAGGGGCCGGTCGGCTACCAATGGTGTCCGGTCGGCTACTGGTGATAGCTGTCGGCCACTGATAGTCCGAACTTCCTTGCTGCAACAGAGAGCAAACAAAGCAAAATAGTGTCTTTTTAAAGGGTTGTTTGCACACTTTGCCTCTCATTTTCATAGGGAAATCAAATGAGGGACAAAATTTGGTTCATAAACCATCAATCAAGCAATTTCATTGCATGATGGCTTGTGAAACCAATTGTACAAGTTTAATAAATGCAAAATGAGACCAAAATGACCATCACCCTATCATGCATGATCGAAGGCAATGGAGACCTAGGAAAATGGCACATTTCATCACTTTTGAGTATGAAATGTCTCATTTTCCTTGTGTTCAAATTAATGTCCGATTTGAACACATGCAATGCAACACAAAGAGATGCTTATCTTGTCACTTTTACTTACCAATTTTGTTTACACATTTTAGTTACCAACTTAATCATTAATCAATTTGTCCATTGGTGAGTGTCTTCTAAGATGAAAGAAGTGTCAACCAAGGGATAGTGTAAGGCAAGAGAGAGATCATGCCATTGGTAATGAATCCTCAAAGAGGATTAAACCATTAAGCATAACCTCAATCTCAAGCTTAAAGGTTCCCAAGCTTAAAACAACCCTCAAAAGCAAATGGAAGAGTGAAGCACAGAGGGAGATTGCAAAGATTATAAGTGCTAAAATTAGATGAAAAAAAAGCACTAAAACATGCAATTAACTCAAACCAATAGTGGTTAAAGCCTTAAAACACCAAACTAGTGAAAGGACTTACACTATAACTATACAATACAAGACTCAAAAGGTACCAAACAGCCAAAGCAGTGGAAAAACAGCTCAAAACAGAGTTCAAAACATGCTGAACTTGAACCACAAAAAGCTAAAACATTAAGCTAATACATGGGGCTAACTAGGCATGCAAACAAGACACAAGGAGGGGAGGCTAACCCCTCCAAATTTGGACTTCAAAATGAGTTTTTTGCTACTGAAAAACCTCTGAAATTCAGTGGTTAAAAGGCCCAAAAAAGTTGGTTTAAAAGTGATGAACAAAGGTACAACAACTTTACAAACAAAGAAACAAGAAAGGGTGAACCACCCCCTAACTGAAAATGACCTCAAACCAACACTTTTAGGCCACAAAAACATAGTTTTTGACAGTTCAAAACCAACCCCAAAACAGTTGCAAAAGATGGCAAAGCAAGTGTGCAAAACAAGTATTAAAGGAGAGTGTTATACCTCTTGAAGGGAAGACATAATTTGGCCAACAATCCAAGCCAAAACCTCCTCCTAGAGCTCAAAACAAGTCCCAAGCTACCTCAGCCCAAAGACTAGCAACTCTTGTTAAGGATTGATGGACAAAAGTGGAGTGTATCCAAGCAACTAGGAACAAAATTGTTAGAGAAAGGGAGAAATGTAGAGAGAGAGAGAGAATTTTGTTCCAAAATTGCTAACCCTCCAAAATGGGGGAGAAACCCCCCTATATATAGAAAAACAAGCCTTGAGCTTAGAAATATCCTACCATACACGTGTAGAAAGATACAGTTCAGTGTGCTAACAGCTGGCACAACTGTCAACAAATGTCTAGAAAAGGACACTGGTGGTCGTCGGCCACCACTAGTATCCGACCAGCCACCGCTAATGGCCAACCGGCCACACTAATGGCCGACAACCTATGGTGGTGGCCGACAACTCACCACAAGTTCCAGACTTGAAATAACAAGGTTTTGGTTCAAAACAAAGCACAAAATGGACAAGTTTTAAAGGCTCAAAGACAGGGCATTCCGCCGAGGACTTTGGGCACTCAAAGCGAACAAATGCAATCGTAATCATTGAGTGCACAAGAGATGACATCTAAGTCTTGAGGTTGGTCAAAAATGGGGTGTCTACACTAATTTATTTATTCGGACCCTCTCATGCGAAGGCTAAATATGTAATATTTGTGTATGTCCTTCAACCCCACATCTTTCTCCCTTTTATTGATCCACTTATGATGGATAGGATAGAACATCATGTTTCATTTAGCATTTCCCATGTTTGCACTCGGTTCATCATTCTAACAAGCATTGTCGTTTATTACTTCGTTGAATACGCGTTTAAACTGCATACTATCAAATTAATTCACATGTTATATTAGTAGTTGAGCCTATTAATTGCATCTTGTATGCGTTGCATTAGTCATTTTGCATTAATTAGGATCATGCATGCTTTCTAATCATTTTGTTTCTTTTGGCTCACCTCGGAGTACTAGGTGAGCATTTTGCTGTTTTAGCATATCGTATATGTGTGATTGTTGCCATGTTTAGAATGCTTGCCATGAGGCTAAATACTTAATTGATATAACTACTTGGATGCCTGTGGATGAAGGCTAATTGCTTGAATTGGAATAAATTGAGTAATATACATATGCGATCACTTTTTCAAGTTGTACATATTCAATAATTTTTCAAACATACATGAGATCAAGTGTTCCAATTTTTGCAAATTAGTCTATATTTGTGTGCAACACATAGTAAGACAATCTAAAAATCGAAACAAGAGCATATAATGTAAATAAGAATCACATCATGATTAGTAGAGGCCGATCTTTGATCGGGTGAGTGGGGTGCTCAATTCATGACCTTCTCCTCTCGTACCTAAGTTCCCGAGCCGAGACAATCTTGGTGATGACGGACACGTGGCCTTTAGCATGAGTCATGGGTTTCCTAAATTTCTCAAAAATATTGAGGTGGCGACTTTGTATCTGGCAAAACAATCTATTTTTGACATTTTAATTCAAAATTGATTTTTCAAAAGATTTGCCCGATTTGGACTCTTTTGTATACATCTATTTCACATTGCACTTGTGAGATCAGATTCAGAACCACGGGAGTCCGAACTGTAGGGCTAGTCGTATTCGAGAGGAGCACGAAAAGTCAAGCTATAGTTTTTGGCTACTCCGTTGGGGAAATTAGAGAACTTGACTCGAATTTCATGATGTGAAATTTTATCTACACTTATATGTTCTTTGTGTTGCGTTTGCATTGATGTTCTTAAGTTACTGTGTTTACCATCTGCTATTCTTGGACGGTTTGCCGGAAACTTGCCCAAAAGCTTGCCAAAAGGCTGACCGGTCGTGGGCTCTACCATGTTGGGAGCACAACCCTTGGATCTGAACTACCGCTGTACCGTTTGATCCTTCTTTCACTTCTCGGTGTTAGGTGTGAGAGATATATTAGGTAGTCTTGCCGAGGCACCCTCTTTGACCATTTGGCCTAGCTGCATGTAGTAAGCCATAGTGACTATTCCAAATTAGGACAGGATACTCACCCGCATGCAGGATTGTGTGAAACCACTTGATTGAAGTAGTGAAACCCTAGTTTATGCCAAAACTAGGAGAGGGTAACCCTACCCCTTTATAGGGGTGTTTTGGCTCTCTTTACTTGGTATGTGCTTTACAGTGAAACTGTACAAGAATGTTCATATCAGTGGTACAGTTGGTATCTGTTTTGGGGCAGAATTCACCAGGGAGTACATTTACTTAGCTGTGATCATATATGTTCTCGTGAAATTGGGCTGAAGTACTATCTGTTTTCTCTTTTGCTAGGTAGTCCTGGAACCATAGCTTCAGAAGGCTCTGATATCCCCTGGGTAGTCTGGACTTGTGTCGATAGACTTTGTAAGGTCGGGGACCTAGTTTAGGGGCAACCAGTGTTTGCTTCATTGTCGCTGGTTGAAAACCGAAGGAGGATTAGACAATATTCACCAATCCAGTTCCTACAGTAGTCACCACTCAGCTCACTTGTGTCCAGAACGGTTCGGGAACAACCATTTACTTCCAACCCAGCATGAGACCGGTCACCTATTCCAATGACACAGTATCCCCTGGCCAGTATAGAGGAACTAATACACCATCTACAACAGACAATCGAGACACTATAGCATGACGCAGTTTGTTAAGCTGAGGTTATGGCCCGTCAAGTCGAGGTGATAACCAGGCTACAACAACAGCAACCACAGCCAGCTATAGCCTCTGCATCCCATACGCCCACCATAGCTATCCCTGTGCCCGGTGCCACTGCTAATATTGCCAATGTCCAAGAAAACCAAGGCAATCCAACAAAGCCAATCCCAACACAAGCTTCAAAGGCACCTGTTTATTAGACCAAGGCACCATTTGAATTCGAAGTCGATCCAACTACGCTCAAAGTCAACAAACTAGAGAAGTTGTTTAAAAGAGCACAAGGGGTTAACTCCATCTCGGACATAGAGGATGGATACACTGATTCTGTAGTTACATTATCAGATCAGTTTAAGATGCCGCACATTGATCGTTTTGACGGCTCCGAGGATCTGATAGTCCACTTGCGATTGTTTTCTGATATCTTGCGGCCAATGGACTTAACTAGACCACAGAAGCTATCTCTCTTTGGTCACACCATGTCGAGTATAGCGACCATTTGGTATGCTAAGTTGGAAGATTCTGTCAAATAGAATTGCGAGAAGATGGCCGAAGCCTTCATTGCTCAAGATCATAAGTTTAAAAGGCTTTTCAGTCATATGCACATTCATAGCGAAACAATTTATACATATGTACAATCATGCAGAACAAGGACCTAATCCCTATTATAATATATATATATATAAATTGATTGACATACATTCATTCAATATTCATATTTGAACATATCGAACACACACTAAGTTCAATCAAAGACTTAGTCCACATCTATATCCTCATTAAGATGCTTAAACTAGGCCTAAGAATGCCTAGGATGGAATGAGGATGCAAAGATGCACTTTAAAAGCATTTTGGATTGCAAACACAACAAAATTTGAACTTCAAGCTCAAAATCAAGTTCCAATGAATCAAATTCGATTCCTTTGGGCCCATTTCCTAGAAAACACTTGTAAATACATAGTATGACATGATTTAAAGCTCAATTTGTAAAATCAAGGCCTAAAGGTGGGGGAATTAAACCCAATTTCAAACCAACTTTCATGAACAAGATGAACATGGAACATGCATGAATTTAAACACTTCAAGGCTTCAAATGCTAGCTCAATTAAGCCAATTCTTTCTAAAACATGATGAAATCATGGACTATACCAATAATATGAACATGCATGTACCAAATTCTATGAAAACAACTTCAAACTCATCAATATAGGCATACATGCATGGAATGAGCTTCAATTTAACATTATAAGGCTCAATCTAGGCTTAGATCACTAAGGACACAAGAACCATGCATGAATCAATTCAAAAACAAGTTCAAGAAGGTGGATGTTCTACCTTAAGTCTTGAATACAAGATGTACAAGCTCAATTTAGCAAAGAACCCTTCAATTCCTATAATTTCCAAGCAAATCTCCAAGTTGAACTCAATTCCTCTCACTCTCTCACTAAAATGTTGTGTGAATGTATACTAAGGCTTTAATATGTGTTGGCTAAGTGGTAAGGTTGTAAATAAACCTAACTTATGTAATTTAGCTCATTTTAATCTAATTTAATCGTACCAAATCACATTTCAGATAGATATGCCATAAAATCACATAAATTATAACTAACACATATCACTAATCATGGCCTTCAATTTTTAGACATAAAACATATGCATTTAGACTAGTACATTCAATCATTCAATTACTAATCATGAGTCATTACAAGTACTCTTACAATACACAGATTGAGGTCACAATTCGTGATCTCGAGGTAACCCGTCAAGAGCCGAAAGAGGGTTTCTCTGAGTTTGTGACTAAATAGAGGGCCAAAGCCTCGATGATGACCACGAGACCTTCTGTGAAGGATCAGATAAGAATGGTTGTTCGAAATCTACATGGCAAGTTGTTGCAGAAGATGATTGTTCTACCTCTATTTACCTTTACAGAGCTTCATGAAATGGGGGTTCAAATCGAGGATGCCATCAGATAAGGGATCATTGTGGAAGATAATGAGCCTTTGAAGAAGAATGTTGTTCGCAGTTCCAATGCTACTACTAATGGTAGCACAGTTGCAAAATGCTCAGAAGTAAACACTGTCACCACTCCTATCAAAAATCATTTTCCTGATAATAGTCAAAACCCAACCACTTCAACTTGGCCCCAAGCCCAAAATTTCCATCCTCTTTACATGAGTCTCTCTCAAGCCTTGAAAACGTTGCTAGAAAAAGGGCATCTAAAGCTTCTAGAACCCCAACCCTTTCCAAATCCTCTTCCACCAAGACACAACCCCACTAAATACTGTGTCTATCATCAACAGTACGGTCATGATACAAACCGTTACATCCGCCTCCGTCATAAGATTTAGGATCTTATTGACGAAGAGATCACAACTCCACTGAAAAACCTCAAGTTACCACTAACCCATCACCTCCTCACTTCAACCTAATCCATACACTGTCATCTATCTACAACCCTAGCATATACATCTGTAGCTCAACTTTTCATGCCCCTTTTCGGAAAACGAATAAACCCTACAGTATCGAACTCCTGCAGTTCTGAATCTGATCTCACAAGTGCAATGTGAAATAGATAAACACCAAAGAGTCCAAATCCAACAAATCTTTTGAAAAATCAATTTTGAATCAAATTGCCAAAAATAGACTGTTTTTCCAGATACAGAGTCGCTACGTAAATATTTTTGAAAAATTTAGGAAACCCATGACTCGTGCCAAAGGCCATGTGTCCGTCATCACCAAGATTGTCTTGGCTCGGGAACTTAGGTACACAAGGGGAAGGTCATGAATTGAGCACCCCTGCTCGCCCGATCAAAGATCAGCCTCTACTAACCATGATGTGAATCTTATTTACATTATATGCTCTTGTTTTCGATTATTAGGCTAGCATTACTATGTGATGCGCCCATACACAAGTATAGACTAACTTACAAAAATTGGAATACTTGATTTCATATTTTGTTTTTGAAATGAGTTTGTAAATGTGCCACTTGAAAAGTGGGCTCAAATGTACATGAATCAAACTATCCAAATTCAAGTAATTAGCCTTCATTCACAAATATTTAAACAATTTATCATTTAAGCAATTAGCCTCATGGCAAACATGGTAGACATGGCAACAATCACATTCGTGCAATATGCAAAAGCACAAATGCTCATCTAGTACTCCAAGCCAAAAAGATGAAAGAGTTAAGAAAAATGTGTGATTCTAACTATGCAATGTGACTAATGCAACCCATGCGATATGCAATTACTAGGCTTGGCTACTAATATGGCATATGAATCAATTTGATAGTATGTGGTCTAAGCACATTTTCAAAGAAGTGTAAGCAATAACAATGCAAGTTAGAATGATATGTTGAGCTCAATGCATGCAAGACAATGGATACAAGGCATAAGAGATGCAAAACAAAACATGATGCCCTAAACTGACCATCGTAAGTAGGTAAATAAAAGGGAGAAAAATGTGAGGTTGGAAGACATACACATTATTACAAGTTTACGCCCTCACGTAGGAGGGTCCAAATAAACTAACTAGCTAAATTAATTAACTAGCTATTACAAAACAAATTAAATTAACTAAACTACTTAACTAATTATTACAACAACAAAATTAACTAGCTACAACTAATTAATTGCAACAAATAACTAAGCTAAGTAGTTAGACTAAATAGCCCCGCGAAGCGAGGAGTGCTCATACATGCGCGCAGATTTCCACCCGAAAAAGCCACTATTCTGCTACCAAAAAGCCTTTGTTGCACAGTTAGAACACTTGCACTATTTTTCACCTCAAAACCAACTATGTTCTGCTTCAAAAGGGCATTGCTCAAATTGACAAAAGTGGCTGATAGGCTAGAAGTGGTGTCCTGCCGGCCACAAATGATAGCCTGCCATCCAGAAATGGTGGTCTGCCGGCCACAAAATCCTGATTCCTCCTGCTGCAACAAAGAGCAAACAGAGCATAACCAAGGTATTCTCAAAGGTTGTTTGCACAACTTACCCCTCCTTATCATCAAACAGCTCAAAGGTTGATCAAGGGAAGTGGTCGACAATGAACCAAAGTGTGCAAAGTGTGCAAATTCAATAAATGCAACAAATAAAGACTCTCAAACCCCCTCCCTATCATAGATTGATCAAGGGAAGTGGTCGACAATGACTCTTAAACCGTTTTCATCACGAACAAGTATGAAATGATTCAAGACTCAAGGGTTCAATTAACGTCTGATTGAACCCTAACTAAGTTATTATCTTGCATCACTTTTAGTCCTCATTTTATTACTCCATTTTAATTATCAACAATTCCTTAGTAAATTAAGTCCAAAGGTGAGCTTTAAGTCCTCTAATGAAAAGAAGCATCAAACCAAGATTTGTTTTAAACATGAGAGAAATGTCATGCTGTTGGTAATGAACCCCCAAAGGGATTAAACCATTAAGAATAAGACCTCAATCTCATGCTTCAAACAAGCAACTAGTTTGAACCAACTTTCAAAGCAAAGCAAAAGCAAAGAAAGGAGGGGGGTTACAAAAGTGATTAGGGGTGAAAACAAGTATGGAAAGCCATAAACAAATGCTATCAACTCAAATAGGTTGGTGGCTAAGGCCTAAACCATCGGACCTACGAGAACAATTACACTACAAGCATGAAATACAAAGCTGAAATGCAATTAATAACCAAAAATAGTCTTAAAATAGTTCTAAAATAGTCCTAAAACATGCTGGAATTAAGACAAAAAAAGCTAGAACAATAAGCAAAACATGGAGCTATGTAAGCTTGTAAACAAAGCATAAGGAAGGGAGGCTATCCCTTCCATTTTTGGACTTCAAAACAACATTTTAGCCACTGAAAAAGCTCTGAAATCTAGTATTTAAAAGCAAAAAAAAAGATAGTGCAAAGGTGGGAACACAAGAGTAAAGGCTAAAGAAAAAATGTGAAAGGAAAAGTGAACCACCCTTCCACCCTTTAAGGCCTTAAACCACAAGTTTCAGTCCAAAATTACAGAGTTTATACACCTCAAAAACAATAGAAAAACAGTAGGAAAAATAGCAAATAAACCAAGGAAATAAGCCAAGTCTTATACCTCTTGAAGTGGAGAACATTTCTCAGAAACAATTCAACACATACACACCCCCAAGAGCTCAAAGTAGGCCCAAAAGTATCTCAGCTCAAAGATGGCAAGGTTTGGTTTAGAGTGTATAGGCAAAGGTTCAATAACTAGCAAGAGAGAGAGAGAAAATAACTTGCTCCAAAATTTTCCAACCTTGAAAGCAAGAGGGGAGGTCATCTATATATAGACAAACATCAAACTTCCTCAGAAATATCAATACATACACGTATAAGCAAGTGCATGCATTTGTGACAACAGCTGGCACAACTGGCAAACATATATGCTAAAACACACTTGTGTGGCCAAGCCACAAGTGGCCGGCGACAAAGTGGTGGCTTAAGAAGTCCCAAGGTTTTTCAGGCTTGAAAAACTATGGTTGTGGTCCAAAACAAGGCAAGAGGTATATAGGGTTTGAAGGCTCAAAGCTGTGGCATTCTGCTGGGGACTTCGAGCACTTGACAAGCATACACATTCATCATTGGGTGTGCAAGTGATGGCGTCTAAGTCATAAGGGCGGTAAAAAATGGGGTGTCTACAGTTGTCCTTCTTTGACAAAACTCGAAGTCATGAAATGACATGAGTAAAGGTCAAAGCCCGAAGACGACCCATTTTGACAAGGCCGTAAGATTTGGACAAATAATCAAGACATAAATTAAATGGTTGAGCTCGCAAGCTGCCTATGTATCCCTTTGCAAGAAATCAAACCAACGTAGTTCTGGGGCAAGATGAAAATGATATGCATGAAGAAAACTTTGAAAGATGGACTCACACGCTTTGTGAACCCGGCTATTTTGAAAACTCATGATCATGCAAGATGATGCAATAAGCAATAATAGATGCGATAACCAAGGCAACAAGATAATAACATATGAATAGGTAGCTTCAAACACAAAACCAACACAGGTTCCATGCAAAAAGATCTAAAAAACACTCTAACCACGCCAAAACGCGAGACGAGGAAAGAAAACACCGCTCAAGGTCACGTTTCATGCATCTTGAGAAATTGGGAAACAAAAATCGCTCGAGGTCGTGTTTCACACATCTCAAGATAAAACCCGCCTAGGGCCGCGCTTCACACATCCTAAGATAGAAGAAAAATCGCTCTTGCTTGCATTTCACGGGTCTCAAGATAAAACATGCCCAAGGCCGCGCTTCACACATCTTGAGATAGAAGAAAATCGCTCAGGCTCACGTTTCACGTATCCCAAGATAAAACACGCCCAGGGCCGCGCTTCACGCATCTTGAGAAACAAGTAAAATAACTTAGGGTCACGTTTCACGAGTCCCGAGATAAAACCTGCCTAGGGCCACACTTCGCGCGTCCTAAGATAAAAGAAAAATCGTTCGGGCTCGCGTTTCATGCGTCTTGAGATACAACATGCCCAGGGCCATGCTTCACACGTCCTGAGATAGAAAAAAAATTGCTCAGGCTTGCGTTTCACACGTCCCGAGATAAAACTCGCCCAGGGCCGTACTTCACACGTCCTGAAATAAAAGAAAAATTGCTCGGGCTCGCATTTCACGAGTTCGAAAATAAAACAAAAATCGTTCGAGCTCCTATTTCACGCATCCTGAGATAAAAACGCGCCCAGGGCCGTGCTTCACGCATCCTGAGATACAAGCAAAAGATGTAAAGAGGAATGAGCATGTACAATAGATGCACAAAGTGAAAAAACTTACAAATCAATACAGTGACAATGCATATTCTATGCAAGATAAACAACCGACGTATACTGTTAATTGAAAGCATGTTCTATGCAAGAAACAAAAGCATATTCTATGCAAAATTGAAAGCATGTGCTATGCACGAATCATGAATGATGCAGGACACGTGTGCAACATAAATATATGTGCAAATGCACATTTCTATGAAAATGCATATTCTATGCAACAGAAAAGAACAAAGATGTAATTTGACAAAACGAATAAAAATGATATTTGGTGACAACCTCCGATTTACCTCTCGGAGGCTTTGCAACATGCTCAAAAAGGATAAATCTCGTTCATATTGGCAAGTAGGGCACATTCATTCATCAGAATGCGGTTTCGAGATCCCTTAGAATCAATCTGGACCCAACAGTGAACCTTTCATACACTTCTCGGGTAACAAAGGAACAGAACAGCATCAGGACACAAGTGAGGACCACCAGTCACATGCCGGCCACAGGAGGAGACCGCTGACCACCAGTTGAGCTTGCCGGCCACCCGCGCCATTTTCGGGGCAGATTTGTCTTTTTGCATTGGGTCTTTAAATACACACACCCAAGCTTCATTTCCTCAGTGCCACACATCCGAAAACACCCCTCTCTCTCTCTCTAGGTGCTTCATCTCTCTAGATTTAGGCTTTATATACGTTTTCCAATGCTCCACGCAAACTTTTTCGTAAAACCCTCTTGATTCTCTACACTTTGAACCGATCAGATTTTGATTTCGTCATTTTTCTTGCATTTTCACTTCTTTATGCTTGTTCTCCTCTAGTTTCTCGTGGGTTTCGTGAACTTTCTCGGGTTTTGACTTTTTCTCCCATTTTCTCTCTCCTAGGGTTGACTTTTGCCAAGTTTTTCCTCTTTTCTCTATTTTTCTTCATTTTTTGATATACCTCATGACAGAGCTCCTCTTGAGGTTCTACCTCCATTATCACCCCATGTCGAGATTGAGAAGTCGGTGATCGCCAAGACGGGTGAAGCAGCAGAGGACATTGTAGCTGATCTTAAGGCGGAGTTCGTTCCAGAGCTCGAGTCGGAGCCATTACCACTGAGGGTGTGACCCTTTGATCCCCTGACTTATCATCCTCGTACACGTATACTACTGCCTGGAGGCATCAGGCATTTCAATTAGGGCTGCAAACGAGCCGAGCCGAGCCGAGTTTTACAATGTTCGAGCTCGGCTCGACTTATTTATAAAGTGTTCAAGCTCGGCTCGAGCTCGAAACGAGCTACAATACCTTGGCTCGAGCCTCATTGCCTAAAATTTAAAGAACTCGGGCTCGGCTCGTGATGGCTCGTTATGTCAAGAGAGAGCCAAAGAAAATAACTAGCCAAGCCTTTGCAGACTGCATTTATATAGAAACCTGTCCACCTGAAAATGCATTTTACAGCCGATGTGGGACTTTAAACAAAGGCACCAAACGACACAATGTTTTTGTTCTCTCTTTAGTCCCACATCGTTCACAGAGGAAGCATCTATGTGCTAATGATGCTTATAAAAGTGGTGCATCAACTAAGCAAAAGCAAAGGAATGCTTTTTATATTAAAATAATAAGCAACATTGATGGACTACTGCTGGACCAATTAAAATATTTGAATTTAATAAATATGATATAATATATTAATATTTTATTATAATATTTAATATGTATATATATAATAATATATATATATATATATATTTCTATAATATAAAAATAAAAAATTAATATTTTTATTTTTAGGCTCGCGAGCTTGGTCGAGTCGAGCAATACCAAGCTCGAGCTCGGCTCGTTTATTAATCGAGCTTGAAATTTAAGCTCGAGCTCGGCTCGTTTATTATTCGAGCCGAGTTTGAACAAGCTTTAACGAGCCGAACTCGAGTTTGTTCATGAACAACTCGGTTCGTTTGCAGCCCTAATTTCAATGACTTCGTTCGTGGTGTGCCAAAGGATCTCCAACTGAGCGAGCTGGACTCTCACCTTTGTTCCAGCACTACTGAGGTATGAACTCTATTTTCATGCATTCCTGTCTTTCCTTTAACCGCATTTCTTGCATTGCCTTTTATCTAAATGCACTTTTATCACTGTCTTTCATCTGATTCACCTTTTATCTGCCACAGGGGGACTCCTGTTCTTATAGGGGATATGGAGGACGACGATGAGAGACTGGTATGATGAGCTCCTCGTCGGGGTCCGTGACATTATTGATAAGGCCAACTTTGGTTTATTCTGCTCCAGGCTCTCACGGCACATAGCGAGTCGGACTCTTCTCGGGGCGTTAGTGGAGAGGTGGTGGGACACCACTAACTTTTTCCATCTCTCTTCCACTAGGGAGATAACGATGACTCCCTATAACTTCGCCATGCTCATAGGCTTAGGAGTAGGGGTGATTCGATCCCCTTCGACATGGATATGGGTGAATGGGAGGCGACATTCATCCAGACTTATCTTATACCCCTTCTGGCGGGCGTTCACGCAAGTAAGGGAGCAGGAGCTCCTATGGCGGGTGAGGCGACTCGGGCAATGATATACTAGAGAGGCCCCTCCTGTTGGGTAAATGATCGGTTAGTCAAAGATTTCCACTGCGCTCACATGTTGGTGGCCGACCGGGACAGTTACCAGATTCCAATCAAGCCGACAGAGGCAGGACACGGATATATCAGAGCTCGAGGTGCACCTCAGGCATGGACCACACTTTTACAATTTGCACCCCACACTTTCCATTTCAGCTATGTTTATTTCAAATATTAATCAGTCAAATGAAATTGCAGGCACCTACAGAGTATATAGAGAGCCTCTTCGAGCTAGTTGCCTTTTTGATCGGCATGGTGCAAAGGAAAGAGACGTTGCTTGGTCTCCACGATATTCAAGTAGTTTCATCTATTTTAGCATGCATTTCATTGCTAACTCTGTTGTGTACCACATTATAATATTCCCACTGATACATTGGCACCTTAACTATAGTCTTCCCCAAATTGCACTGATACACTGTATTTGCACACTATACTCACACACTATACTCATATTGTATTTGGTTTTTGCATGACGCTCATTCTGTATACTATCTGCATCTAATACACACACTGTAGCTAATATGTTAACAATTGTTTTTCCAGATTTCGAGGGCACCAGTGGCAGCATCGGCACCAGCACTGGCAACACCTCCTCCAGCAGTATGGAGGAAAGAAAGGCAGGCCCCAGCTCATGGCTGAGATGTGCAGCTCATGGCTGAGATGTGCACCGCGATTGAGACAGGGATAGGGGTACCCGAGGCCGGAGCAATCCCACAGATCCCGTTTTCAGCGATGATGATGCTTAGACTAGCGACTCTGAGGAAGCAGCGAGCTGACATTCTAAGTCATCTGAGAACGGAGATGATGATGTTGACTTGGGTCTAAGAGCGAAGATGACATCGATGTGGGCTCTAGGGCAGGGAACGGAGATGATACCGGCTCTGGTTCAGAGTCTGATTCTAACGATGGTGTTGATGAAAACAGTGCCCCTGAGTCCCCTCCGAGGAAAAGGACGAAGAGGGCCTCTTGAGCTTGAGATGACTAGCGCCAATTTTTTTGTATTTTTGCTTAGTTTCTTTTTGTTTGGTAGCTTAGCACATATATAGCTTCAGATAAGTTTTACTTTGCTTTTGAAACTTGTACTTCCCTTTTGTAAAAACCATGATCGGAATAAAACCTTACAGTTTTTATGAAAAGTGTTATCATTTTTGTATCATGAGCACCATATTTGCATGGAAATGAAAATAGAATTGAATTTGAAAATAAAAACTTGCATCGGTACGATGTTCTTAATCGGGTAATGAGACAACCAACGACCAAAATACAAAATACAACTCGATAAGCAAAGCAAAAATAACTCAAACACAAACAAACACACTTGCTAAAATCAAAAGACTCGAGACAAGACCTCAAAACACAAAAATCAAGGCAAAAACCAAGCTGCCAACACTGCCCAGTACACAAGTGCATGGCAGGCCAAAAGGGGGGTTTACCGGCCACAAAATAGGGGTTGCCGGCCACAAATGTGAAGATCACCAGATTGCTGACAACTGGCCTCCACTCACAACCTTATCTTCTACAAAAGGTCCTTCTTCATGATTTCTTCTCCAGAACCTTATTTCAGTTGCTGTTTTTTCCACAAATGGAGATATTCCTTGCCGAGAAGCTCACGGATTGGATAGCCACTTTAGATGGCACGGAAAAGGTAAATTTCTAGGGTTTCAGCATAAATGCACTTTTTTCGTTGAGCCATACTTCACTTTGCTTTCCGTTCCTCCATGCCACGGCCCGATGCTGGGACCCAATTACGCATGCATTTCGCTTCGGAACACAAGAAATGTGCCCGACTCTTAAAGAATTTTGAGCATTCATGGAAACCCAGCGCAATGAGGAAATCATGTCTCAGCCCCGTTTTGGTTACGCCCAAGCTTTAGGATGAATGTGTGGGCTCACTTTGCACGAAGCTCGATCTTTAGCCCATGATGGAGAGCTAGACATACACAGCTTGATTTATTGATTTTCTGACATTGGTGACAGGGGCGACCTCCTCT
Organism: Camellia lanceoleosa; assembly: GCA_025200525.1. Classification (NCBI taxonomy): domain Eukaryota; kingdom Viridiplantae; phylum Streptophyta; class Magnoliopsida; order Ericales; family Theaceae; genus Camellia; species Camellia lanceoleosa. Next base: position 122,352,815 of record CM045771.1, on the reverse strand, counting down.
GACGAGGTTTTCGGCAACATGCCCTTTATTTTATGTATACTTGCGCATTTTCTTCCTGCCCCTAGTTTTGGCGGAACCAGCATTTGGTTGATCGAAATGGCCCAATGTCTGAAAGAAGGTAAAAGTTGGATCGGTTTGGCGCTGGCCGAGACCTTGATGGGCTTGGATGCTTTTCATCGGCAAAAGACCACTAGGTTTACGGGAAGTCCACTACTTCTTCAAGTATTGTTTCCCATCCTTTCTCATATATGTTTCTCACATCACTCGGCATTCATGCTCTATTTTCTCTCAAAGCCCTTTCTTTACTTTTCTCTCCACGCGCATCTCTCTATTCTTTAATCTCTCTTATTTTGTATCCCTTCCCAGGAATAGCTTATGGATAAGTTGAAGGTGGTGGGCTCTTGCCTCGAGTACTCAACTCGAGCTTATTTCTTCCACCAACGACTAGTGGATTTTCCCAACGAGGGATGATGGTGCAATTGGACGTGCAGTAGGTCTACAGCTGACATAGCTTGGCGCTGCCCTTGGCTTCATCTGACTGAGAAGAGTTACAGTATGACTCGGCAGCCTGGCATACAGTTGATTGGCCTCATACACTGCGTGTTCTACTTTTCCTTCCGGTTTAGACGTCAGTTCGAGCATGGTTAGACCTGCCCAGAGGAGGGGGTAAAATACCCGACTTCATTCTCAAATCGTGGTTCACACTTGGCTAGGTACCTCACTGCTTGGAGGACGAAAGAGCTTTTGGCCCCTGCCCTTAGTTTCAATTATGCCCTTTCTGGCGAGTGCTTGGCTTGGCTCGAGGATGAGACACAAACCGGGCCTACTTTGGCTTTAGAAGCTTCCGCAAGCACTAGCGGAGGACGCAGGAGCACCTGACTCACCTATGCCCCTAGTTTATTGCTTTGACCTTCCTTTTCAAGTTTTATGATGTAAAAGCAACTTTGATTTGTATCAAAAAGTTTGAGAACTTTATGTTGAAATCAATGGAATTAAAGTTGTGTGCACTAAAAATTTTCTTTTTGGTCAAAAAATTGTCTAAGTTGTAAAAGGTAAAATTTTGAACAAAATCAACTTTTATTAAAACTTTCCAAAACTATTTTCAAAAATTATCACTGCCTGACACGCACAGAATCAATTCTCAAGATGTACAATCCCAAATCAAAAGATCATAATTGCCCCTGATTTAATAACATTACTGCTCTGCATTGTAACTAGCTCTGCTCCCCAAAATGAAGATCACGATTGAACTCTCAGATGATGGACAAAGATAGCCCGATTAGACACATAGATAGGACAGTTGAGTTGGAAGTGATTACGGCCGAACTTCAGGATGAAGTTGTATACGTATCCCAAAGATGGGAATCAGGCCTTACGTAGTTCGGTTCAGGTTCACTCGAGTATTAACTCTCTCATTTTGCACTCTAACTTTTGTCAAAATCGCTGTAGACACCCCATTTTTGACCGTCCTCAAGACTTGGACGTCACCGTTTAAACACTCGGTGATTATCTATGTTTGTGTTCGTCTCGAGTTCCCGGAGGCCTTGGCAGCGCGCCTCGCCTCAGGACCTCTTGACTCGACTGCTTCGTGTTCGGTTTTGGCACCAAACACCTGTGTTTTTTCCTTGAAGGGCAGGGAATGGCTTTTCGGCCATCCTCACACCTCATCGGCCCTCCCTTATCATCACCGGCTGCACATGTCTTCCACCGGCCATTGTTTCTTAAAAATAATGGCCGGTCGGCATTATGTTTAGCCGACCGGCACTTTATTGTGCCGATGACCTATTTGGTTGGCCGAGACCTCTTCTTGAGGGGAGTTTGAACCTTTTGAACCCCCTGTTTTAGCTTCTTGAGGAAGTTTGACCCTTTTGAACCCTTGGTTCTAGCTTCTTGAGGAAGCTTGAACCTTTTGAACTCTTGGTTTAGCTTCTCCAAGAAGCTTGAACCTTTTGACCCTTGGTTCTAACTTCTTGAGGAAGCTTGAACCTCTTGAACCTTTTTAGCTTCTCCAAGAAGCTTAACCTTTTTTAGCTTCTCCAAGAAGCTTGACCTTTTTTAGCTTCTCCAAGAAGCTTGAACCTTTTTAGCTTCTTCAAGAAGCTTGAACCTTTTTAGCTTCTCCAAGAAGCTTGAACCTTTTTAGCTTCTTAGAGAAGCTTGCACCTTTCTAGCTTCCAAGAGAAGCTTGCATCTCTTGAACCTTTTGCCTAGCTTCTCCAAGAAGCTTGGCTCTTTTTAGCTTCTCCAAGAAGCTTGGCCTTCTTGGCCCTTTTGGTCCAAGCTTCTCTAAGAAGCTTGACCCCCTTGACCCTTTTTGAGTTAGCTTCTCTTAGAAGCTTGGCACATTTGCCTTGTCTATATAAGGAACACCTCTCCACCCATTTCAAGGGTTAGAAAAAATCTGATATATATCAATATATATCACTCCCTCTCTATATCTCCCTCTCTCTCTACATTTGTGTAGGTTAGAAGGTTCAAAAGGGTCTAGTTCTTGGCCCTTTTGCACACCACCTCTCAACCACACCTCTCCATCATCCATCTAAGCTTCTTGGAGGCCATTTTCAGAGGCTAAGGAACAGGTTTTTGGGACCAAAGGCTGCTGTCCACGTTGGTCTACAAGGGTGAGCATCTAACCCTTTTTTATTCTCCGTTTTTGCACCAGATTTTAGCCCATCTTGCTTGTGGTTTTGAGCTTTGTGTATAACATAAAAAAGTTCTGTTTTTTTGTGTTTAAGATACTTCATTAAGGTCACTTTTGTGTTTGAGGTCGTTTACCCCCTCTTAGGCCTTGTTTGGCCTCTTATTTGTGCATTTTTTTGTAAGCTTCGGGACCACCTTAGAGTTGTTTTCCCACCACTGAAATCTTGAGGGATTTCAGTGGTGGGGGTGGTGTTTTGAGGTCCTAAGAAGGAGAGGGCCATCCCCTCTCCTTGTTGTCTTATTTGCTTGTATTTTTGGCCTTACAAAGGAGCCTATATTTGCACACCTCTTAAGATCATATCAGACATTTTTTAGTGGGTTTTAGGACCCCTATAGGCCATTTCCAGAGCTGGTTTGGCCTTGTTGAATGTCCATCATGTATGTGCTTAATAACCTCTTGTATAGCCCTCTAAAGGAGCTCATCATTTTTGCATGTGTTGGCTTCATTTCAGTGGTTATTTGAGCATGTTTTGGGATGGTTTATTCACTGATTTTTGATGGTTTGGTCAGATTCCATGTGCATCATACACTTGCCATGTAAACCATGTTAGCTAGTCAAATTCGCATGCTAATTTAGTCCATCTTGTTAGCACTTTTTGGCCATGCTTAGAACTGGAAAAGTCCATGTTTTGGGACTGCCAAGATTCTGTCTTCATTCTTCATAGTCCAATAATGCATGCTTTGTATAGCTGTAAGTCATTCCATGTGCCTAGTTTTGCATTTCGGGGTTCATCTCATGCATCGGGTACCATATCTCCATGTTTCGGGGCTGTTTAGCATCATATTTTGGTACTAAAATTCACATGCTTATATGCCATCTTGTTTCCCTTTCCATGCTTTGGTAGAGTTGTATTTTTGTGCCTTAAGCTTGGTTAATGCATTGTGCATGCATACATTCCATGTATTTTGTTGCCTCACTTGCATCATTATGGCCACTGTTTTGGACCTAGTAGAGAGCTGTCCAAGTTAGTGTAAGACCATCCTTTGCATGTTGATGCATGCTTACCTTGTGTGTTGTTGCATACTTGTGTGTTGTTGTATGTTTAGGTTGCTTAACATGATGCATGCCTTGCATACTTGTATGCTTAGATCACATCTTGTATGCTTGTTACTCCCATTGTTATTCCATATCTTGCATGCTTGCTCGCTTAGGTTGTGCGCCTAACATGCATTGTGCATTACTTGCTTGCATGCCCATTTTGCATACTTAGTTAACATGCCTAGGTTGCATTGCATGAGCATACATACCTTGCCTTTTGAATTGAGTGTGATAGAGGTTGGGTTTCACTTGTTTGTTTGATGTGCATCTCATTTGAAATTAAAATGCATACTTGGTTTCTTAGGCCATCACGCATTGAAATGCGCGATTGGTGGTCCGAGAATCGAGAACCATGTCCCTTTGAGTCACAAACATGATAAGGGATGTGTTGGTGCACACATGTGCTTGAAATTCTATGCCATGCACTACCTGTCCTCTGTTGCTGTCAAAACTGTCTTCTGCAGGAAGTTTTTGCCGACCGGCAACATTTAGTGCCGACCGGCCATTGATGAATGGCCAATAGCTTCATCCGCAGCCGGTGGACTTTTACTGTTCGGTGGCCATTTTCTCAAATTGATGGTACTTTACAGTATACAAGGAACATGTCCCAGGACTTTGGCAGTCTTTGGAGAGGCAAGGCAGTGTAAACAGAGATAGTAGTGGCATGGTACGGGTTTTCCGGACGAGACGGACTCGAGCATGCATCATCACACGCATTCTAAGGCGGGGCTGCGGCCATCTGATCTTTGCATTTAATTTAATCAGATTAGAAGTTTTGTAATAAGTAATTTAGTATTATTTATTCGGTTTGTATATTCTTTCGGTCTCTCCGAGTGAGAGCAAATTTGTAATAAGTGTGGGTGAGTGTGTGTATGCCTTCCAACCCCCACTTATTTCCTCTCTTTTATTTACCTGCTTATGATGGTAGATTAGGGCATATTTATTTTAGCATACCTTATGCAATGCATGCGTGCATCCATGCATTTGTTGACATGCATCGGGCTCGGTACATCATACAAACTGCATTGTTTTTTTCGATTTCCAAATTGAATACATGCTATTTGTAGCATTCCATATGCCATGTTTAGGATAGCCGAGCCTGTCTAGATTACATTCTTTGCATGTGTTGCATTAGCCACTTAACGTGAACTAGGATCATGCATATGATTACTAACTAGTTTCTATTTTGGCTTGGAGTACTAGGTGAGCTTTTATGCTTTAGCATATCGCATGCGTGTGAATGTTGCCATAATAGCATGATTACCATAAGGCTAGCTGCTTATGTGATATAACTGCTTGAATGCCTGTGGATGGAGGTTGAATTACCTAAATTGGGACAATGCATTAAAAACTATGAGTTTTAAGCCCATTAGTTAGTGGCAAAATCATCTTTTTTAAAACCACTTGAAGGTGGCAAAATCTGCATTTTAGCCTACTTGCGAGTAGCAAACCATTTTCAAAACAAAGATGCAATGTTTTTGTTCCAATTTAGGCGATTTAGTCTATACTTGTTTACTGTACGCATAACATAGTAATTCTAGGCTAATAACCGGAATAAGAACATGTAAGGTTTTCAAAACAAGATATCACGGTTAGTAGAGGCCGGTCTTCGGACCGGGCGAGAGGGGGTGCTCATAGTCGACCTTCCCAATCGCACCCAAGTTCCCGAGCCGAGGCAACTTTGGTGATGACTTTACACGTGACCTTTGGCACCGAGTCGTGGTTTCCTAAATTCCATTAAAAAATATTTAGGTGGCGACTCAGATTCCGCAAAGTCCATGTTTGGCACTTTTTCAAAAATCGCTTTTTTCTCAAAACGATTTGCGGATTTGGATTCTTTGGTTCAGATTTAACCGTAACACAAAAAAAGGAGTCCGAATCAGAGCGAGGTCCTCCGGGCTTGTTACGGCTTCTCGACTACTGGGAGTTTAGAGAGCTTGACTCGAACTCGTGATATCCTATTTTGATTTCATTTATGTGTTTCTTTGCATTGCATGTGCATTGGTGCCTAGGACACCGTGTTGGCCATCTACTATTCTGGCGGTTTGTCGGAGGCTTGTCTTGTCAAGGCATGACCATAAGGTCGACGGTTGCGAGCTCGCCAAGATGGGAACACAAACCGGTTTTACCGGCACCCCTTGACCATTCGACCTAGTGCATATTCGGAATCCATAGTGACCATTCCAAACTAGGACAGGTTGCTTACCCGATTTTAGGTTGTTTGAAACCGTTGCGTGCGTAGTGAAACCCTAGCTCCTGACAAAATAGGACAGGGAAACCCTACCCCAACATAGGGGTGTTTTGGCTCTCTCTTACTTGCTATGTACTTTTAGAGTGTATCTCTACAGGAACGCATATATACCAGCCATGCAGTCTGTATCCCACCATGGGCACCAAGATCGATATTTTGAGAATCGATTATATCTCGGGTATCGATTCAGATTTGGGGCGATGATTTGAGAACAAAGGATCGATAATAGAATCTGATCGTTCACTTTGCTCATATCCGTTCCAGTGAAATTGAGCTGAGATGCCGTCTATTTTCTCTTTTGCTAGGTAGTCCTGGAACTATAGCTTCAGAAGGCTCCGGTATCCCCCGAGGTTCATCAGATTTATGCTGATAGACTCTGTCAGGTTAGAGACTCAGTTAAAGGGTAATCGTACGAGAGAAGGCTAGTTAGGCACGCATCACCAAGATAACAGCCTACGATCGCTGACCTTTGAGTAGTCGGGTTGAGATTTCCAAGCCCATCGCAGACACAGATATACCGATTGCTCGCTTAGATCAGACAATATGTCGAGTTTGGAAGAGATGGTGCGCCAACCTGTGATAGTATGAAAGCCATGCAAAGAAGACGTCTGTCAGCTGCACTTGCTAAACAACAGTCGTGGTCATAGCCCAACAGGCAGAGACAATTGCCAGGTTAGAGCAGCAAACTGGAGTATCTACTTCACATCAAGCTCCTCCCCTACCAGGAGCTCCAACACCCGGAGAGACACCAAATGTCCAGGCAGATACGGGCATTCCAGTCGGGCCAGCTCCACCCCCGATTCTACCGCAACTATCCAAGGCGCCCACGCCTATCAATGCACCGGACTCTCCCTTTGAGTTCGAAGTGGACCCCACAGCGCTGAAGCTGAGCAAGTTGGAGAAAATGTTTAAGAAATCCCAAGGACCGACATCGAGGATGGATATACGGACGCAGCCGTGATACTGCCAGATCGGTTCAAGATGCCTCAAATTGACCGATTTGATGGGTCCGGGGACCCCATGGTGCACCTGAGATTGTTTTTAGATATCTTAAGGTCGATGGGCCTCACCAGACTACGTAAGTCGCTCGTTGCGGACCTCGCCGTGTGGCGCCATCCGTATGCCAAGTTGGAAGACGATGTTAAGAGGAATTGGGATAAGATGGCCGAGGCCTTCATTTTACAATACTCGTATAACACACAAATCGAGATTACAACCCGTGATCTCGAGACGACGAGACAAGAGGTTAAGGAAAGCTTCTCTGAATTTGTGACCCGATGGAGAGCAAAGGCCTCAATGATGACCATTAGGCCAATGGATAAGGATCAAATACGGATGGTTGTGCGCAACCTCCAACCCAAGCTTATGCAAAAGATGATTGTGCTCCCCTTTCCCACCTTTTTAGATCTACATGAGATGGGAGTACAGATCGAGGATGCGATGAAGCAGGGTCTGATTGACCAAGATCGAGAGCAGCCCAAGAGGGCATTCAACCGCAGTTCGAATGCAACCACCGGTGGTGATGCAGCTGCTAGGACTTCAGATGTGGGCATGGTCACCACCACCACACCAAGAGTAGCCACCCCCTTTATTAGTGCGCCCACTTCAAACCCCCGAACTTCAGACTATCTACCCCGAGGCAAGAGGGTCTTCACCCCACTCTTTATGCCTTTGTCTAAGGCTTTAGGGGTCCTACTCAGGAAAGGACATCTGAAACCGTTAGAAAAACGGCCCCTACCAGATCCTCTCCCTGCAAAGCATGACCCGGCTAAGTACTGTGCTTTCCATCAACAAACCGGTCATGACACCGACAGTTGCATCCGTCTCTTCCACGAGATACAAAATTTGATTGACAATGGGGTCATCCCCGCACCAAGCTCTGCAAAGTCTATTGGCACTTGATCAGTGAACCTGTGGGGGGATAATGTGATGTGATCGGGGGATGGACCACCTGTGAGCGGCGCTCAGTTTACCCCAGATGTGGCGTATGGCACGCACCGTTTTGAGCATTTGTGAATGCTGATTTTTGTACATTCGGACTTGGGTATTGGGTCAGTCTTGTTGTGTTATTTCGAGTCTGTCTCTTTTGTTTTGAGGCAGTCTTTTTTGTTTTGGGTCTGTCTTATGGTGGTTTCGAGTCAGTCCTGTTGTATTGGAGTTGGGTAATTCCGGGGATATTACCTCGGATCTCACTATTTTGTTTTGTGTTTGTCTTTTCACTTTCTTTTGAGTCTGCCGAGGAGCCAGCCAGCTAACAGATTTGAATGGAACAGCAGTGATTTTCACACTCTTGTGTTTGCTTCTGCCGTGTGCCAGTTGTACCAGAAATTCCAAATGAGATGGCAGTATTTGACTAGAAGCTGTGTCTTTTTTGTGCCTTGAATTCATTGCATCGACCTAAGTTTTCCAAAAGTTTTTTTGAACACTGCGGTGAAAACGAAGAGGAAGGAATTCCTCGGGATTTGCAAAATTTGATCAATTTGAGAGAAAGAGAGGCGTGCTAAGCCCTTAATGATTGAGATCATGCTTGTTAGTGTGAGTACTGAGGAGGACCCTAGCTTTGATCCAGATTGGTCCTACACTATCTTCAGCGCGAGCAATTTGTCGCTTTCTTAAAAACTTTCAAAAAAATGTTTTGTGCGGCCCTGCGAAGACATGTGTGGAATCACTCTTGAGATTGTGCAGCTTAGGATCGCTCTCAGCCTCGAGACTCGACCCCTCATTTTCAAACCTTGGACTCAAACTCAGAATGTTCAACGGTTAACTACAATGTGAGGCCTGTGTGGCCAGATTCAAAAGCAGCCCTCGAACAAGAGGCACCAAAGTCAGATCAAGAAGGTCAGACCTCATCAGAAGAAGCTTGCAAAGCTAGATCAGAAGCACCCCTCGAACTAAGGGCAAAAAATGTCCGATGTGCTCGAAGAGTCGAAGATGAGTCCTCTTGCAAATCAACAGCCACTCTCCTGGATACGGGTGGCTTCAAAACCTTACAACCATTTGGCATGGACCAAAGCTACACTTTTACCCTTTGAGAGGCTCGCTGGGCTGAAAACCCGGAAGGGCGACCCAGGCAAAAGTTAGAGCGAAGAAAAGAATGAAGAAAAAGAAAAAAAGAAAAAATGCAAAGATACAAAAATGCAAAAAGAAAAGAAAATAAAAATGCAAAAAAAAAAAAAAAAAAAAGAAGAAGAAGAAGAAAAAGGAATGAAAAGAATAGAGAAAAGAAAAGAAAGAAGAACAAAGCTCGCAAGGTCGAAAACCTGCAACAGGCGCCTTGGCAAAAGTTAGAGCATAAAAAGGAGAGGTTAAATACCCGAGTGTACCAGGCTTGATTCCCATGTTTGGGATACGTAGGCAACTTCATCCTGAAGTCCAGCCGTAAACACTTCAAATTCGATTGTGTCCATGTGATGGTTCTGGTCTTTGTCTTCACTGTATCCGAGATTCTGGTTGTGTTCATCGCTCCGAAGATCGACTACAATGTACCGCAAAGATCATCCAAACAAGGGGCAACTTTCCGTTGCCATTCAAAACACCACGGTGTCATTTCAAACAAGGGGCAACTTTCCATTGCCATGCAGTGTCCTTCAGACAAGGGGCAATTTTCCATTGTTATGGATTCGAGGTTGCGCATCTCAAGGGTAGGTTCCGCGCTTGTTAAGCATTGGCCGTTTGCAAAATAGTTTTTAAGAATTTTTACTGAGGTTGACTATTCTCTCGAAAATTATTCCATCTTTTCTAAAACTGGACCATTTCTTGGACCCAAAAAAGGAAAATTTTCAGTGCTCATAACCTAACTTGCATGATTTTCAAATCAAAAATCGAACAAGCATGTTAATCTAATTCTCATGTTGATCAAAAATGTTTTAGTAGAAATCAAAACAAAAAATGGTCACAATGATGAACTAGGGGCACAGTTGAGTCAGGCTTCCTGTCTTTTCCCTGTTGTCAATGCATTTGCCAGAAAGGGCACCATACTTGCCGAGAAGGGCACTCTACGCCAGAGAGCACAACCAAGGTAACATCAAATGCCGAAAGCTCCCAACATCCTCCAAGCAACGAGGTATCAAGCCAAGTCGCTAACGAATTGAATGGATCAAGATGTTCCACTTCCTCATCCGGACAGATCTAACTGCCTAAACTCCCCAAAGAAAGCATCATCAACGATGTCACCACAGATTTGCTACACACCCTTGTAGCACAACCCCTCTGGGAGAAACTCCTTTACTGTGAACAAGAAAAAGAGTCTAGCGAAATGCTAGGGGCAAGACCCCGTAACTTTCTGTTTGTCCATCAACCACTCAGGGGAGGGATTGAAAATGAGAGATTGAAGAATAGAGAGATGTGCGATGAGAGAAAAAGTGAGAAAAGGAATTTTGTGAGAAAAACCGAGCTTGAGGGCCGAGTGATGTGAGAATCCCAAATGAGAAAAGGGTGGGAAAGCATACCCGGAGAAACTGGCTCCTCGTAATCTGAGGTCTTTTGTTTTTGTAAACACGTCTGTGTGTTGTGTCTTTTGTTTTGTTTTTCTCGATTCTTGCTTTGAGTCGTTCCGAGCGTGTGTCGATGTCTTTAGGTTGTATACCTTTTGTTTTCTATTGTTGAGTCTTTTTGGCTATGGCCAGTCGTAGGCTCAATACTCGGTCGAGAACTCATTTTTTTCAATTTCAAAAATGATTTGTTATGTGTTCAGAGTGCTGTGCCATTCTCCACATTTGTGCAAAAAGGGAATTTGTTCTTTCGAAAACTGTAGGGTCCACCCCCGATAAGTGTGAACAATAAAAAAGGATCTATCTGAAGCTATATAGGTTCCAGACTGCAAAGCAAAAGAAAAGAGGAAAAATCGAAGCATCTGAGTGTGTTTCACCTTCAGCCAACTCTAAGATTGTAGTCCGGATGTACCTCTTTAGACCTTGTCGGTGTTCCGAAAAATGAGCTTGCCTCCATTCCAAGTGTAAGCCTGCTTCAAGTCAGAATGGCAATTAAAGCAGCAGCAAATGTTATCTCTTGCCAACATAAACAGGGTGTCCCCTTTTCAGGCAGAGTGTGTTACAAACCCCTCCGAGAGATAAATCGAAGGTTGTGTTTGAATTGGTCTCGTTAAGGCTTGTATTCCCTTATTCGGCATTTTGTTTCAAATATGCGTTGTCACCCTTGCAAGCTTAGTTTTTCTTTATTTCTAAATTTTCATGCTCTAACTTTTTCCTAGGTTGCCCTTTCGGGTTTTCGACCAAGCGAGCCTCTCAGGGATAGTATTTCTTCAACTGTCCATGTTGATTGACTGCAAAAACTTTAGGCCATCTAAGTCCATGAGAATAACTGCTCATCCTGACCAGATAGTGTAGACACCCTATTTTTGACCGCCCTTAAGACTTGGGCATTACTGATGGTTTACTTGGTGGAGAAAGTTGAGCAGGGCAAAGGTTCGATTTCTTCGACAAGAGGAGAGTCAAACCCTAACCTCACACCCCATTTCTTGATCAAAATATTTTAGATCTTGAAACCCTCTCTTTCAAAATGTTTTGAAAATAAAGTTCTACGATGTTCCGACACTCGCATTTTGTTAAATGTCGCGCTTTTCGGTAAACCAAGCAAGGGCAAAGTGGAAATGAACGAAAGAGAGATGAAATCTCTGAAAATCCTTTCAAAACACCTTGTTTAGGGGTTTGGAGTTGAAGAAAAGAAGAGAAGAGGGAAGAAACCTAGTTGGGGGAGAAATGGACATGAATCGCTAAGAGAGGGACGAGCAGTCCTCACTGAATCAGGCCTATTCATTTGCATACTTGGATTTCAGCTATGAGGCCACCACCATTGGAAAGCTTACTTCTGGGGCTTTATTTTGCACTCAAGAATCCCCTAAAATCAAGTCCGGATGGGGGAGATATAGTTAGTTGAAGTAGGGCATCAATCCGGTTGGACCGAATCTGCATGGCTTCACCAAAACAGGCATAAATTTTTGCACAGTTGGAATTTTGATGCAAGGCTGGTGCCATTGGAAAGCTAACTTCTGGGGCTTCATCATAGGGGATGGCCGACCACCTTGGACCTTTTGACTTGGTCGGCCGACCAGGGCAAGTGGTCGGCCGACCACCTGAACTGGTCGGCCTACTCCCTCCTGTTTTGTCTTGCTGAGTTGTTGCCAGATGTGCCAGCTGGAAACCACAGATTGCATCCTCCATACATATCTTTATAAGAGAGACTCTCTCCCTCATTTGTAAAGGTTCAGAACTTCTTGGAAGGCAAAACATATATCCCTCTCTATATCTCACCATTTTGGCTCCAAAGTGCATAGTTCTTGACCCTTTATCACTACACCTCATAGCCATACACTTCCACCATTGCTTTGAGGTCCTTGGAGGTCATTTTTAGATGTTGAAGGTCTAGTTTTTGGGTCCAGAAGTTGCTGGTCTTCTTGAGCTTCAAGGGTAACACACTTTCTCCCTTTTTAAGCCCTATTTTAATCCATCATTTAGCCTCATTTGAAAGAATTTTTGAGCTTCAGTGTAAACTGAAAAAAATCTTATTTTGAGCTTCTTAACATGTTTGTTTAAGACCATTTTTCTGTTGGAGGCCATCTACCCCCTTGCATGCTTCATTTCCCTTTGTTTTGAGCCATGCATCAGGGCCTTCGTGTTGAGCTTTGTTGGCCCTTTTGACCACTGAAATCCAGCAGATTTTCAGTGGCTATTATGCTATTTTGAGCACCAAAATCAGAGAGGGGTGACCCTCTCACCCCTTGTCTTGTTTACTAACATATTTGGCCTAACAAAGGAGCCCTCATTTGCATACTTCCAAGCCATGTTTCAGGCCATTTTTGGTGGGTTTTAGGACCTATATAGGCTTTGTCCAGAGCCCATTTTTCCATTTTGGGTGTCCATCTTACATGTGTAGAACAACCCTTTTTATAACCTATCAAAGGGACCTATCATTCTTGCATGCATAGACCATGTTTCAGTGAGTTTTTGAGCTTTATTTGGCATGTCATACCTCTGAATTTTGCTGGTTTAGTGACCTCTTGAATGCTCCATATACTTGTAGTGTAAACCCTCTTTACTAGCTTGTATTGCATGCTATTTTGGTCTATGAATCTAGCACTTTTTAGCCATACCTTAAACTGATTTTGTGCATATTTTGGACTGCCTTAGCTCTTTTTTTATTCCTCATGGTCGAATGTTGCTTGCTATGCATGGTTGTAGTTCAATACTCTTGCCTAGCTTTGTGTTTTGGGCCCTATTGCATGCTTGTGTTGAGGTGTTTCCATGTTTTAGGACCATTGTGCATCATATTTCAGAGCTTACATATATGCCATATTCCCATGTTTTCCACTCTTTAAATGCGTTTGAGAGTCGTGCTAGTTTGCCTCGTTTTTGGACCATTGCATGAGCTTCATTTCTATGCATGATGAGCCATCTTTTTAGGCCATTTTCCCACTATCTTGGACCTGCCTAGGGTCTGTTTGGGGCTGGTTTTGCCATTTGTGCATTGCTTTGTGTACCTCTAGTGCAACGCACTTCACTAGTTTCGGTATTCGGGCCATCTAGCATGCATTGTGTGACATATTTACATGATTTGGGACCATTGTGTATCATGTTTCAGAGTTGGAAAATGTGTGTTTGTATGCCATATTTCATCCCTTGCCATGCTTTGATAAAGTTGCATTTGGTGCCTTAGGTTCGGTCCCTTGTATTCGTGCATATTCGCATGTGTTTTGTTGCCTAATTTCATTGTGTTTGGCCACTGATTTGGGTGTGGCTAAGGCTCACCCATCTTGGTTTAAGTCCATCTTGCATTGTGTATGCCATTCTAGTCATAGCATTGCGCATGTCATGTAGTTCATTGTATCGAGTATGCCATTTGATATTCGCATTGTGTATGCTAATCATATGTTGTCATATTGTTGCATAAGGTGTCTTGCATCGAGTATGCCATGTAGTTCATAGCATTGTGTATGCTAGTAGCATGTTTGCATGTCATTCTCTGCATATTTGCATCATTTAGTCGCATTACATTTAGGTTGCATAGTCCGAGTCGCATCGTGCATGCCATGTATGTTGCATTGTGTTTGGAATAGGGTTTAGTCCAAACACGGGAAACGAGGGACGTTTCGTACTCCAAGTGACGAAACGTGCCTCGATTCTCGGTCGCCGACACTCCGGATTACCCATGAAGGAGTTTAGGCCTTGTTGTGTTTATGTGTGCATCCATTTCATATTGAGTCGTGCAATTCGACTCCCGGGCTATCATGCATCGGGATGCGTGATTGGTGACACGAGGATCGAGGACTACACTCCCTAGAGCTTATGCAATGACGGGAAAAGTGGTCATGCATACATATGTTGAAAATACTTTGCCATGTCCCTTTCTTGCTCTCTGTTAAGAAACCTAAACCAAAGACAAAAGCGGTCAAGCCTTCCGGAGCTTTGTACAAGATTCGAGAGACGGTCATAAGCAGAGGCAAATCGGGGCATCGCGATGGATTTTCCGGCAAGGCGACTCGAACATGCATGTATTCCTCATCATTCAAGACCGAGCTGAGGCAGCCCATTTCATTTGTTTTGCATGCTAGCTTATTTATCTTAGTTAATTTGTTAATTAATTAGGGTTATGTAATAATTAGCTGTAATTCGTTATTCTTTCGGTTGTGTATTATTTATTCGGACCCTCCGAGAGAGGGCAATGTTGTAATAAGTGTGCGTGTGTGTGATGTATGTCTTCCAACCCCACGTCTTTCTCCCTTTTATTTACCAGCTTATGATGGTTAGTTTTAGGGCATGTTTCAATTAGCATCAATATGTTCGCATATTTGCATTCATTCATATGTATTGCATGCACCGGGCTCGGCGCATCATACTAACTGCATTGTATTTCAATTCCGAGTTAAATACGTGTATCATTTGTTGCATTTCATATGCCATCTTAGAATAGCCGAGCCTATCTTAGTTGCATACCTGTATGCGTTGCATTAGGCATCTCAGCATAGTTAGGATTCATGCATGATTTCTAATTAGCTTCTTTCTTTGGCTTAGAGTACTCGGTAAGTGTTTATGCTTTAGCATCCTTACATGTGTGTGAGTGACTGCCATGATAGCATGCTTACCATGAGGCTAAGTGCTTATGTGATATAACTACCTGAATGCCTGTGGGTGGAGGTTGGATTATCTGAATTGGAACAATTCATTGATTGTAAGTTTTAAGCCCACTAGATAGTGGCAAATCACCATGTTTTCTAAGCCCACTTGAGGGTGGCAAAATCCGCATTTTAGTCTACTTGTGAGTAGCAAACCGCTTTCAAAAAAAAATATGAAATGTTTTGTTCCAACTCAGGCGATCCAGTCTATACTTGTATACTGCGCGCATCACATAGTAATTCTAGGCTAATAACCGAGATAAGAGCACATAATGTTTTCAAAACTCGATATCATAATTAGTAGAGGCCGATCTTTGATCGGGCAAGCGGGGGTGCTCACGAAGTGACCTTCCCGAGCTGAGGCAACTTTGGTGATGATGGCCACGTAGCCTTAGGCACGAGTCAAGGTTTCCTAAATTCCCCCAAAATAAAATATTTAGGTGGCGACTCTGTATCTAGAAAAGCAGTCCATGTTTGACACTTCTTTCTAAAAATCTGTTTTCCAAAACGATTTGCCAGATTTGGACTCTTTGATGATTCATCGGTCTTGCATTGCACTCTGCGAGATTAAACACAGGACCATGACATTGAGTCCTGAACTGTAGTGAGCCCAATGAACAAAACGGGATTCCCTCCCAGGACGTTATGGGACGTCTACAGATAGCTTTGATGATGTAAGGAGCAGTTCAATTGGGTTTGAACTTGCCCCAAGGGTCATAGATGGGAGCTCGGTTGTCTTTTAGCACCATATCTCCTTTCTTGAGATTACGGGACTTAACTTTTTTATTAAAAGCCCTGGCAATTCTGCACTGGTAGCCCTGAACATGATACAATGCTTTTAACCTTCTCTCATCAAATAGCATTAACTTCTCAAATCTGCTCTGTTGCCAGTCCGCCTTTGCTATCTGACACTCAGCCATAACTTATAGCAACGGGACTTCTATTTCAATTGGCAAAACGACTTTCATCCCGTAGACGAGAAAGTAAGGGGTTGCTCTTGTAGATGTTCAGATCGTAGTCCTATAGCCCCAGAGTGCGAATGGCAATTTATTTGGCCAGTCCCTGTAGGTCTCAACCATCTTCTGTAAGATGTTCTTAATGTTCTTATTGGCGGCTTCAACAGCTTCATTGGTTTACGGCCTGTATGTAGATGACTTATGAAAAGCCACATTGTATTTTTCCAACAAGTCTATCACCTTTTTCTTGAAGTGGGAGCCATTATCTAATATGACCTTGTTTTGAACTTTATACCGGTAGATGATATTGTTTTTGATAAATTTGGCCACATGTGATGCTTTCAACACTGCATAAGACTGAGCTTCCACCCACTTTGTAAAATAATCAATCACCACCAAGATATATTCATGCCCATTCGACCCTTTTGGCATGACTGCACTGATAACGTCGATTTCCCAGACTGAGAAAAATGGCAAATCATGTTGTATAGTTTTGGCGGTGGAATATTCATGCAATTGGCATGAATTTGACATTTGTGGCATCGCCGCACAAAATCAATACAATCCTCCTCCATGGTGGACCAGTAGTAACCTTGCCTGAGAATCTTTCAGGCTAGTATCACACCATTCATATGCATCCCGCATTCTCCGTCGTGGATAGCCTCCTTAAGGCACTTCGATTTCTTTTCTTCCACACACAACTTATGCATTTCCAAATTACCTCTTTTATAAAACTCACATCCATAGATGATAAATTGGATGGTCATTTGCCGTATTCCCCGTTTGTCCTTGGCATTTGTCATTGGTGGATATATCTCATTTTCCAAAAAGTTCCAAATATCGTAATACCAGGGGGTTTTGTCTTGCACTTCATCTATCGCGGCAATAGTTTCATAAGCCGGCATGTATTTCTGCTCGATGATAATCAGACGCATCCGGACTCTAAGTGGGATGTTTACCATAGAAGATAGAGTTGCTAAAGCATCAGTGAACCTGTTGTTCTCTCTCAGTAGATGCGTGAAAGTTAGTTTTTCAAACCTAAGAATCAGAATATCCGGGGTCCGGGGTCTAATGGTAAACCTTCATCTTCTCTTCTTTGACTTTCTAGTCTCTATTTACTTGGGAAACAACTAAGTTCGAGTCCCCGATAACATCCAATCTTATTGCCCCTAGTTCTAAGGCGGCTTCTAAACTAGCAATACACGCTTCATATTCTGCTTCGTTGTTGGATACCTTGAACCAGAGTTTGAAGGCTAAGGGTATATGGGAATCCTCAGGTGCTATTAGCAATACACCTATCCCATAACCGTACTGATTGGACGCTTCGTCAAAGTACATCGTCCAAGTTTCCTCCTCAACTTGCAAAATGGCTTCATCTGGGAACAAGTATTCCACTGCCTCATCTCCTTCTACTGGGTGATCTGCCAGAAACTCCGCTACAGCTCTTCCTTTCACTGACTTATGGGTGACATATTTGAGATCAAATTCGGAGAGAATGAGCAACTAACGAGCTAGCCTACCTATAAGTGCTGGTTTCTCAAAGAGTTATTTGATGGAATCTAATCTCGAAACCAAGATTACAAAATAAGCTAACAAGTAGTGCCTCAACTTCCTAGTAGCCCATACCAAAGCTAGGCAAGCTTTCTCCAACGGAGTATAGCGGGTCTCATAATCCAACATTTTCTTGCTCAAGTAGTAGATGACTTTCTACACCATATCTTCAGATTCCTGAGCGAGCATGCATCCCATGGTCGTGTCTGTTAGTGACAAGTACAAAATCAAAGGCTTTCCCGGCTCTGGCGACGACAACACAGGTGAATTCTGGAGATACTACTTAACTTGCTCAAAGGCAAATTGACATTGATCATCCCATCGGAATTTCTTCTTTTTCTTCAGGAGACCAAATAGTGGTTCACAAGTCAAGGTTAATTTAGAAATAAACCATCTTACGAATTGCACTTTACCCAGAAAGCCTCGTATCTCCTTTTCAGTCCTCAGTGGTGGCATTTCTATGATGGCCTTGATTTTAGAAGGATCTACTTCAATGCCCCTCTATATGATCAGAAAGCCCAGCATTTTTCCTGCCGTTACGCCAAAGGTGCATTTCTACGGGTTTAACCTCAATATGTATTCACTGATCTGTTAAAAGAATTTCTTCAAGGTGGTATAGTGGCCCTCTCATTCTTTGGACTTAACAATCATGTCGTCTACATACACCTCAACCTCTTTGTGGATCATATCATGTAGAATGGTGGTCGTAGCCCTCTGATAGGTAGCTCCAGCATTTTTCAAACCAAACGGCATAACCTGGTAGCAGTAAGTACCCCATGGTGTAGTGAATACGATTTTCTCTTTGTCCTCGGACGCCATCGGAATCTGGTTGTACCCGAAAAATCCATCCATAAACGATAGCAATGCATGGCCCACAGTGAAATCCACTAACTTATCAATATGCGGTAGAGGAAAGTCATCCTTCGGACTGACTCTATTCAAGTCCCGAAAATCCACACACACTCGGATTCTACCATCATTTTTTGGCACTAGGACGATGTTGGCCAACCAAGTCGGATACTCAGATTCTAACAAGAAACCTGCCTCGATCTGTTTGGTGGCCTCTTCCTTGATTTTTAGCGCCCAATACGGACGGATTCTACGCAGCTTTTGCTTGACTAGTCGAGCCTCGGGGTCAAGAAGAATCCGATATTGTACAATCTCAGGATCGATTCTAAGCATGTTTTCGTAGGACCACGCAAAAACATCTTTGAAATCTTTTAACAAAGTGACAAATCGCTCGCACTCCTCTGAAGAACGTGGACCCGATCTGGACCAAGCATGGATCCTTCTTAGTACCCACATTAATAGCAATGATTTCATCAGCATAGGGTTTAGCAAACCTCTCCTCCTCTCGATTAATCAAGTTTTTCAAAGCCAAGGGAATTTCTTCCCTTTCGTTTTCATTAAAATTATGAAAATCTTGGTCAATACAATAAACCAACGGCACAGAGAATTACACAGAATCTGCAGAGTTTTCATTCAAAAAGTCTAGATCTTCGGTTACAAACTCAAAAGAAAAGCTAAATGAAGACCTAGACAGGACTTTGGTATCCGGGTTACCACCTCTGGGAATACTAGAGTCAGACTCAGAAGAACTTAAATCTGATCCTGACCCCCACAAACTCAGTGGAATCAGATTCTAGCTCATCACCCGATTTAGAACTAGACAAATAGCCTTCCTCCAGTTGCCAAATAAGAGATGGTGCCACTGATGCATCCAAAATGCCGCTGGTTAGGTTCACACCCGGTTCTCCCCCGATCATGGAGACGGTAAGGTTATCCCCTAAGTTCTCTAGGTCGGCCACAGAATTTGTTAGGAGACTAGCCAGTGATGCCCTACTCTAAGTTCGCTGCCATCTGAGTCACCTTTCGTGCTCTGTTTAGCTTCGATGCTTGGTTCAGCCTTTTCTTCATCATCAATGTTCTGTAGCTACAGATCAAAGAAGATCTTGAACCTGGGGACACGCTGCTTCATGAAATTCACCCAATGCTTGGGAAAGCCACAAAAAGGGAAATCTTCACCCTCCCGAACAAAGCGGTCATTCAGTGTCCCCCGGATTGGCCTATGGATAAGCTTATAGTGTTTCCCAGCTTGCTTGGCCTTGGCTCTGCCTTTCATCTCTTTCATCTTCCTGATCCAGTCCTCTTTGGTGGGCACATAGCCCACACCAAAGGTATATGGGTTATGCGGCACATCTGTCAGTGTCACAACACCTTTCTGGCCGCTTCTCGCGAGTCTCATTCCTGGAACACTCTGCAGTTTGTTCATGAAATAGATAGACTGGGCGCTGACATACATGCCTTCATCTGCGGCCAGTATGGTCTGCACTACCTGGGCTTCAACCAGAGTGAATCCCAAGAAGAATACATCCTTCTCACCATGGGTGATCTCCAACAAGTGTAGTTACCTCTGGCAGTGGATGGATGGATGAATTCTCAAAAACAATTGTCACTTCTCCCCCATGAGGGTACTTCAACATCTGGTGGAGAGTGGAGAAGACAGCCTTCACATGGTGCAACTAGGGCCTCCCTAGCACCAAGTTGAAGGTAGCCAGCACATCTAAGACATGGAACTCGACCTCCTGCTCAGCTGGGTCCACCTGGACTCTGACTTGCACCGTGCCCATGACCTCTTTGCTCGTATTATCATATGCTCGTATTACTTGGGCTGTGGGAACAAAGTCCGCTGGTTTAAGGCCAATTGCATAGGCGGTGCAAGAAGGACAGACATTGATGGCCAAACCAATATCTACCAACACTACCAGCATCCATTTCTCTCTGCACTCCACAGATATGTACAAAGGTTTGTTATGAGTCGAGCCCTCCGGCGGTAACTCTTAGTCAAAGAAGGTCAAAGTTGGTCTAGCAACACTTAAGAAGACCAATCCCACAAGCTGTTCGGGGGTAGTGTTAATGAACAATTTCTCCTTGTCCATTGCCGCCAACATTGCCTGTTGGTGTACCTGGGAGGCCATGAGAAGACCCCAAATGAAGATGTCATCTTGGATTTTCTTAAGCTATTTCAACACTGCCTCTTCTTCCAGCTGTTTCTCGACCTCTCTGTCTTTTCCAAACACATTTGCCTGATCCAAGTGTGGTGGCTTAAAATACCGCCCACTTTTTGTCAGATGGTCAATTTCTTCTGCATACCACATGTTGTCCGGAAGGCACTCGCCCTAGTCTTCGTCGGTGTGGGCCAGATGCAGATCATCATTGGTCCACCATTCATCCTCAGCGACCGACAAACAATTGTCCAGCTCTACTTGTATCACTTTCACATCATAAGTGCCCCCCACAGGGTGTTGTGCATTCATAGCTTCCTAGTTGTCTTAAACCTTTTCTAGTTCAAATTGCCTCAGTACAGCTACCTATTCAGTGTCCACAGTGCCCAGTTCCTAAGCTGAATTTTCTACGCCAGAGTTCTCCGGCAGCTTTCCTTTCTGATCGGCCTTTCCGGCCACTACAACGATCTCTACTTCCTGTCCTTCTGGTTTAATTCTAGTTTCTTCTTCCTTATCTGGCTCATCACTTAGCCATCCAGAATTGTCAGTTGATGCATTCAAGTTGAACCAGCCGATTTGTACATCCCCCTGATCCTACTTTTCAAAGAACTGCAGATTGTCCAAGTCCTCCTCAAGTTCTGCTAGATTATCCAACCCTTGGCTAGGGCCATCTTCTCTGACGACATTGATGTCTACCAAGGCTGGCAGCACCAATTCCGGCTTGTTTTCACCAGTTGGCACAATGTAGTAGCTTGGGTCATACACCTCATTAGGTAAGTCCTCAGAACACTTCGGCAACGGACTAGTACCTTTCTTCAAGGTAGACTCCCCTTCCATTGTAAGCATCACCAAAAGCTTGGGTTGAGGGTTGGACGTGTCCATCATGCACAGATTTGTGCCTTCTGGAATGAACAATGTCAGTTTTGGTAGGTGGGAGGGGGTAATATATACGTTGGGGTCATAAGGAGTAGCTAGTGTATGGATCAGGTTAAGATTTTGAGGTGGGGGAACTTGATTATGGGCTGGGAGTGGATTTGTGGTTACATTTGGCTTTTGAAGTAGAGCGATCACCTTGTTGTTAATGAGATCCTAAATCTCATGATGTAATCGAAAGCATTGGTCGGTATCATGACCATGTTGTTGGTGAAACGCGCAGTATTTTGCGGGGTTGTGCTTGGATAGAAGAGGATCAGGCAATGGGCGGGGTTCTAATTGTTTGAGGTGTCCTTTTTTGACTAGCACCTTCATGGCTTGAGACAAGGTCATATACAGCTAGTTGAAAGTCCTCTGGGATCGGCTAGGGTTGGACAGTTTTTGTGAGCTTGTATTGGCAAAAGGGTTAGCAGTCTTGGTTATGGTGACAACGCTTACATCTGACGGCCTTGCAGCTGTGCTATCACTGGTAGCATTGGAACTGCGTACAAACGGCCTTTTTGCCAGATCCTTCTCATCTGTGATCAGCCCTTGTTTCATGGCGTCTTCGATTTGCACTTCCATTTCATGGAGTTTTGTAAATATGAATATAGGTAGGACGATCATCTTTTACAGTAACTTGTCGTGTAGATTCCGGACAACCATCCTAATCTGATACTTCTCGGAAGACCTTGTGGTCATTGTCGAGGCCTTAGCTCTCCACCTTGTCACAAATTCAGAGAAGCCCTATTTCGGCTCTTGGCATGTTTCCTCGAGATCACGAGTTGTAACCTCGATTTAAGTATTGTACGAATACTGTGCGACAAAGGTCTCGACCATCTCCTCCCAATTCTGCTTGACAATGTCCTCCAATTTTGTATACCATATAGCCACTATACCAGACATGGTATGGCCAAAGAGAGACAACTTCTGGAACCTAATCAGGCCCATCGGCTGCAAGATCTCTAAAAACAGCCGTAGGTGAACCATCGGATCTCCAGAACTGTCAAAACGGTCGATGTGCGACATTTTGAACCAGTCTGGAAATGTCATTATAGAATCAGTATACTTGTCCTCTATGTCTGGGATAAAGTTAACCCCTTGTGCTCTCTTGAATAACTTCTCTAGTTTATTGACCTTTAGTACAGTTGGGTCAACCTCAAACTCAAACGAAGCCTTAGTATATCTCAGCAAGACTACCTAATTTACCTCTCATACCTAACACCGAGAAGTGAAAAGAGGATCAAACGATACAGCGGTAGTCCAGACCCAAGGGCTGTGTTCCTATCATGGCAGAGTCCATGACTGGTCAACCTTTTGGCAAGCTTTTAGGCAAGCCTTTGGCAAACCGTCCAGGAATAGCAGATGGCAAACACAGTGACTTAAGCGCACCAATGCAAACGCAATGTAAAGAACATATAAGTGTAGATAAAATTTCACATCATGAATTTCAAGTCAAGTTTTCTAAATTTTCCCAGCAGAGTCGCCAGAAACTGTAGCTCGACTTTTTATACCCCCTTTCAGAAGAAGGGATAAGCCCTACAATATCGAACTTCCGCAATTCTGAATCTGATCTCACAAGTGCAATATGAAATAGATAAACACCAAAGAGTCCAAATCCGACAAATCTTTTGAAAAATCAATTTTGAATCAAATTGCCAAAAATGAATTGTTTTGCCAGATACAGAGTCGCCACCTAAATATTTTTGAAAAATTTAAGAAACCCATGACTTGTGCCAAAGGCCACGTGTTCGTCATCACAAAGATTGTCTCGGCTCGGGAACTTAGGTACGTGAGGGGAAGGTTATGAATTGAGCACCCCCGCTCGCCCGATCAAAGATCGGCCTCTACTAATCATGATATGAATCTTATTTACATTATATGCTCTTGTTCTGATTATTAGGCTAGCATTACTATGTGATGCGCGCACACATAAGTATAGACTAACTTGCAAAAATTGGAACACTTGATTTTATGTTTTGTTTTTGAAATGAGTTTGTAAATGTGCCACTTGAAAAAGTGGGCTCAAATGTACATGAATCAAACTATCCCAATTCAAGCAATTAGCCTTCATCCACAAGCATTCAAACAGTTTATCATTTAAGCAATTTGCCTCATGGCAAGCATGCTAGACATGACAACAATCACATTCGTGCAATATGCTAAAGCACAAATGCTCACCTAGTACTCCAAGCCAAAAAGATGAAAGATTTAGGAAAAATGTGTGATCCTAACTATGTAATGTGACTAATGCAACGCATGCGATATGCAATTACTAGGCTCGGCTACTAATATGGCATATGAATCAATTTAATAGCATGCGGTCTAAGTACGTTTTCAAAGAAGTGTAAGTAATAACAATGCAAGTTAGAATGATGTGCCGAGCTCAATGCATGCAAGACAATGGATGCAAGGCATAAGAGATGCTAAACAAAACATATGCCCTAAACTAACCATCATAAGCAGGTAAATGAAAGGGAGAAAAACAAGGTTGGAAGACATACACATTATTACAAGTTTGCACCCTCACACAGAAGGGTCCGAATAAACTAACTAGCTAAACTAATTAATTAGCTATTACAAAACAAATTAAATTAGCTAAACTACTTAACTAATTATTACAACAATAAATTAATTAACTATTCTAGCTAACTAATTATTATAATAACAAAATTAACTAGCTACAACTAATTAATTACAAAAAAATAACTAAGCTAAGTAATTAGACTAAACAGCCTCAGGAAGCGAGGAGTGCTCATGCATGCGCACGAATTTCCATCCAAAAAAGCCACTGTTCTGCTGCCAGAAAGCCTCTGTTGCACAATTAGAACACTTTCACTATTTTTCACTTCAAAATCAACTCTGTTCTATTTCAAAAGGGCACTGCTCAAATTGACAAAAGTGGCCGGCAGGCCAGAAGTGGTGGCCTGCCGACCACAAATGGTAGCCTGCTGTCCAAAAATGGTGGCCTACCGGCTACAAAATCCTAATTCCTCTTGCTGCAACAGAGAGCAAACAGAGCACAACCAAGGTATTTTCAATGGTTGTTTGCATAACTTATCACTCCTTATCATCAAACAGCTCAAAGGAGTGGTAAATTTGATTTACAAACCATCAATCAATGTAATTTCATTACATGATGGCCTATGAACAAAAGTGTGCAAGTTCAATAAATGCAACAAATAAAGACTCTCAAACCCCCTCCCTATCATAGATTGATCAAGGGAAGTGGTCAATAATGACTATTGAACCGTTTTCATCACGAACAAGTATGAAACGATTCAAGACTCAATGGCTCAATTAACGTCCGATTGAACCCTAACCAAGTTATTATCTTGCATCACTTTTAGTCCTCATTTTATTACTCCATTTTAATTACCAACCATTCCTTAGTAAATTAAGTCCAAAGGTGAGCTTTAAGTCCTCTAATGGAAAGAAGCATCAAACCAAGAGTTCTTTTAGGCATGAGAGAAGTGTCATGCCGTTGGTAATGAACCCCCAAAGGGATTAAACCATTAAGCACAAGACCTCATTCTCATGCTTTAAACAAGCAACTAGTTTGAACCAACATTCAAAACAAAGCAAAAGCCAGAAAGGAGGGAGGTTGCAGAAGTGATTAGGGGTGAAAACAAGTATGGAAAGCCATATATAAATGATATCAACTCAAATAGGTTGGTAGCTAAGGCCTAAACCACCAAACCTATGAGGACAATTACACTACAAGCATGCAATACAAAGCTCAAATGCAATTATCAACCAAAAACAGTCTTAAAATAGTTCTAAAATAGTCCTTAAACATGCTGGAATTAAGACAAAAAAAGCTAGAACAATAAGCAAAACATGGAGCTATGTAAGCTAGTAAACAACGCATAAGAAGGGGAGGTTACCCCCTCCATTTTTGGACTTCAAAACAACATTTTAGCCACTGAAAAAGCTTTGAAATTCAGTATTTAAAAGCTCAAAAAAAAATAGTGTAAAGATAGGAAACACAAAGGTAAAGGCTAGAGAAGCAAGGTGGAAGGAAATGTGAACCACCCCTCCACCCTTTAAGGCCTTAAACCACAAGTTTCAACCCAAAATTACAGAGTTTATATAGTTCAAAAATAGTAAGAAAAATAGCAAATAAACCAAGGAAATAAGCCAAGCCTTATACCTCTTGAAGAGGAGAACACTTTTAAGTAATAATTCAACATATACACACCCTCAAGGGCTCAAAGTAGGCCCAAAAGTACCTCAGCTCAAAGATAGCAAGGTTTGGTTTAGAGTGTATTGGCAAAGGTTCAATATCTAGCAAGAGAGAGAGAGAGAATTGTAGAAAGAGAAAATAATTTGCTCCAAAATTTTCCAACCTTGAAAGCAAGAGGGGAGGTCCTCTATATATAGACAAACATCAAACTCCCTCAGAAATATCAATACATATACGTGTAAGCAAGTGGATACATCTGTGACAATAGCTGGCGCAGCAGACAAAAATATCTATCAAAACACACTTGTGGCCGGCTGGCCACTAATTCTAGCCGGCAGGCCACACAAGTGACCGGCAGCCAACAGTGGTGGCTAGCATGTCTCAAGGCTTTTTAGGCTTGAAGAACTATGGTTGTGGTCCAAAACAAGGCAAGAGGTGTATAGGGTTTGAAGGCTCAAAGCTGTGGCATTCTGTTGAGGACTTTGAGCACTTGACAAGCATACACATTCATCATTAGGTGTGCAAGTGGTGGCATCCAAGTCGTAAGGGCGATCAAAAATGGGGTGTCTACAACATCACCCAGGCCTGTTTGCCCAAGCCTAAGGTGTTCTCTCTAGAAAGCATAGACTTGTGTATGATGGATACACTTGAACCCCAATCATCTCAAACCCATGAACCCACTACTTCTAAGTTGATGAGCATGATAAAAGATCTTCAAAGAATTGTGGTAGATTTTGTCACGACCCGCTCCCCGTACTCAAGGGTTAAGCATGGTGATGGCCAGTAACTAAGGTTACCTCCGGCCAATTCTTAAACAAATCAATAAACGCGAGCGGAAGTAATATTTAAGTAAGGATACCAAAATAATCATTGGAGCTTCTATTTTTATTACAAAATTTATTGACCAAAAGGGTCGATATTTACATATAAAAATATCAATAAAAGTGTTGTGTGTGTCTAATCCGCAGCCTCACATCTAAGACTTTCCAAAAGCTATTTCTGAATTGCATGTTTCTTGAAAATTGGTAAACAGCTATAAGCACATGGCAAAGTGAGAAATATTATACCAAGAGTATAAGGGACACGAAATAACAATGGATAGTTAGTTAGGCCAAAACATTTATATAACTCAGTTTGGTAAATAAATCATTGGTAAACAAATCATTTAAGTGGCAGAAACTGAAATACAGAAATTATGTAAATATATAACCATAACCACGGTACAGAACAGAACAGAACAGAGGTCACAGAAGTGATAGTCAGAACAGAGGTACGGATTTAAGAGGTGGCTCGTACGAATTCTAGAGGTGGCTCCCACAATAGTATAGCACTTAGCTCCGCACAGCACTTTGCTCCGCACAAAACAAAGGTACGGATTCAAAAGGTGGCTCATACGGATTCTAGAGGTGGCTCCCACAATAGTGTAGCACTTAGCTCCGCATAGCATTTTGCTCCGCACAAAACAAAGGTCAATGAATCCATGACAAACAAAGGACCACAAAGTGGTCAAACAGAGGCCAATGGTTATTTAAGTCCCCCAAGGCATGGAACTCCCGTGGTGGTACTTACAAAACATAATTGTATATAAGGTCATAGTCAAATATTCTTTAAAATATAAACAAACATATTCATGGGTTTTATCTTCACAAATAGAGTTCAGAAATTAAACCACGTAACTGAAATAATAATATAGTTTATAATAATTTATAAAACATAACTTGTATAAAATAAACATGGTAAGTCAAAACATAAGTAAAATACATTTTGGTAACTCAAGGTATAATATAACTCAGCTTAATTTTAATACCTTACTCTTTCTTTTCACTATCAAAGACCTTCTTAGCTTCCACTATTTTTTTCCTTCCTTCTCTCTTTTCTTTTCTCTCCTTTCTCTCCTTCTTCTTTCCTTTTCTTTCTTTCTTCTTTCTTTTCCTTTCTTCTTTCTTTTCTCCAGATGAAACGCCTCCCTATTTATAAGGAGGTGAGCCTCATCCGTGGCCAACACGTGGCTACGCGTCACTTTCCCTAAGATTTAATTCATAATTATATAGATTCATTCTTATCCTTAATAGATATTTAAGATAATTACCAGTTGACCCAATATTTTAATATAATTATATAAATTAAATAATTCTTAATTAAATTACACTTTATCGTATACCAACAGAAAATAAATTATTTATTTTACTACCACACCCATTATTATTATTATTATTATTATTATTATTATTATTATTATTATTATTATTATTATCTATATTATTATTTATATTTTGACCCCTAAATTTTTAATAATTATATTATTTTACAAAATTACACATAATAATATATAATAAATTATATATTTTCCTAACTGAGATTAAATGATATTAGTATAAATTCTACAGAATAATTAAAAATCTGGGTTGTTACAGATTTAGCCTTTGAGATCTTGGCCCCATCATCGAGCACATCACATGCCAAATGTTTCACATCAAAAAGCTCCCGAATCTTTGGACAAGCTGTATTTGAAAAAGACCAACCCGAAGTTATGTCAAGTCTAAGCGATGACATGTCAACAACTACTGGACCTCACCTCGTCATAGCCACCCAATTGCTTGGCAAAGCTGAAACAAAGGGCAAGAACAAAGCCGAGGCAAGTATTGATCCTTATGCACATCTCCAATGGGCTACTGAGGCTTTGAAGGCCAAAGGGTTAAATAAACAGCAAGTGTTTACAGTTGTTGCAAAAATTGTGGATGACACTTTTGTCGCTCAGGTTGGAAGCATTTTGAATTAAGGGGCAAACCAAGAAAATGGATGCCTTGCCAGAAATATCCGTCGGAGATCTCCAAACCCAGGCAACACCTACCAAGCCCTCCATCAATCCTGTCAGGATTGGTAACCGCACCTTCAATCTTCTTTTCATAATCTTATCCAAAGCTCTCCAAATCCTCATAGGACAAGGCCATCTTAAACCCCTTGACCCTCGGCATCTCCCTGATCCCCTTCACCAAGCATAATGCTGCCAAGTACTGTGCCTTCCATCAATAAATCAGCCATGACACTGACAGTTGTTTTCGTCTTCACCATGAAGTTCAAGATCTGATTGACAAAAAGGTCATCACTCCTCCGGGTCCTACAAAGTCTATCGGCGCTAGATCGATGCACTTGGAGGATAATGTAACTATGTGATCAGGGATGAACGACCTGCTGATGGCACTCATTTTACTCCAAATGTGGTAGATGGCACGCACTGTTTTAGCACTTTCGAAACTACTGTTTATTTTACTTTCAAACTTGGGTATTGAGTCAATCTTGTTGTATTGAG
The DNA here is from genome assembly GCA_025200525.1 of Camellia lanceoleosa. Lineage (NCBI taxonomy): Eukaryota > Viridiplantae > Streptophyta > Magnoliopsida > Ericales > Theaceae > Camellia > Camellia lanceoleosa. Next base: position 122,323,778 of record CM045771.1, on the reverse strand, counting down.
TCGATCTTGTTGTGTTGGAGGTTGGTGATTTTGAGGGTGTTAACTCGGACAGCACTTCCCTATTTGTTTTTGTTTGTCTTTTCACTCTTTCTTTTGTGTCTGTTTCTACCATTGAGCCAGTTGAGCCAGAAGATCTTAATGAAACAACAGTACTTTTCACCTACTTCTCTGTGCCTTTAAATCATTGCATTAACCAAAAATTTTCAAAACTATTTCCAAAGCTGTGATGAAAACAAAAAGGGAGGAATTCCTCGGGATTTGCAAAATTTAATTGACTGAGAAGAAGAGAGGCGTACTAAGCCCTTAATGAATGAGATCATGTCTGTTAATGTGAGTACTGAGAAGGATCCTGGCTTGGTCCAGATTAGTTCTACATTGTCTTCAGAAAAGCAAGAGCGACTAGTCGTTTTATTAAAAGATTTCAAAAATGTTTTGCTTGGTTCTATGAAGACATGCCTGGAATTAATCTTGAGATTGTACAGCATAGGATCACTCTCGGCCTCGAGACTCAACCCCTTTACTTTCAAACCTTGAACCTTTCAGAATGTTCAACGATCAACCAAAATATGAGGCTTGCATGGTCGGATTGGAAGCAACCCTTGAACTAAGGGCAAGAAGGTCAGATGTGATCAAAGGAAGCTTGTATGGCTGGATGAGAAACAGCCCTTGAACTAAGGGCAAAAAGGTCAGATATGCTCAAAGATTCAAAAGTGGGTCATTTCTAAAACCAATGGAGATCAGCAAGAAAGCCATATCCTGGAATTTGAGAGAAGAAAATTTTTGCTGAAGGACAATCAAGTTCCTATCCACGACACTAGGGGCAAATTCAGACCCAATTGGATGGGCCCTTACATCATCAAGACTATATCATCAGCGAACAGCAGTCATTCTCCTAGATTCAAATGGCTTAGAGATCCTACGACCGATCAACATGGACAAGTTAAACTTTTCTATCCTTGAGAGGCTCGCTAGACTGAAAACTCGGAAGGGCGACCCAAGCAAAAGTTAGAGCAAGAAAAAGAAAAAAATGAAAAAAAAATGAAAAAAGAATAAAAGATGTAAACAAAGCAAAAAGCAAAGAAAAAAAAGAATAAAGAAAAATGAAAAGGAAAAATAGAGCTTGCAAGGTTGAAAACCCGAAAGGGTTGCTTTGGCAAAAGTTAGAGTACAAAAGGAGAGTGTTAATACCCGAGTGCATCTTAACCCGAGAACTACGTACGGCCTGATTCCCATCTTTGGGATATGTAGGCAACTTCATCTTGAAATTCAGCCCCAATGATTTTCAACCTACTTGTCTCATCCATGTTGGTTGGCTTATCCTTATTCAAACTTGGCTATCTTGTCCATGTACAAATTGGCTCATCTTCGTGCTCATCTTTATTCAAAATCTATTGTCCTATTCCGTTAGAAGATTCAGCTGCAAGACAAATCAAGTTCAAATCTGAGGTTGTGTATCTCAAGAGTTAATTTCTCGTTGGTCGGGTAGTGGCCATTTGCAAAAACAATTTTGAAGATTTTCAGTGAAGTTGACTAATTTTCTCAAAAATTATTTCATTTTTCTAAAACTGGACCATTTCTTGGACCCAAAAAAAGAAAATTTTTAGTGCTCATAGCCTGACTTACATAATTTCAAAGCAGAAAGTCAAACAAACATGTTAATCTAACTCTCATGTTGGTCAAAATTGTTTTAGCAGAAGCCAAAAACACAAAAAAATATGGTCAAAATGATGAACTAGGGGCACGTTTGAGTCAGATTTTTTGTCTTTTCCTCGTTATCAGCACTTGCCAGAAAGGACACAACTAAAGTTAGCAGTAAAGGGCCAAACGCTCTCTTGTCCTTGAAGCAGTGAAGTATTAAGCCAAGTGCGAAGCGCGAACTGGAAATGGAGCAGGGTATTCTACCCCCTCATCTGGACAGGTCTGATCACGTCCAAATTGGCCAAGGGCATCGTTCACTGATGTCAGTTGCAAATTTGTTGCACGTCCAGTCGCACCACAACCGCTCTGTGGGAAAGCTCACTAGTTGTGAGCGAAAGAATTAGAATCTAGCAGAATACTAGGGGCAAGGGTCCACAACTTTCAGCTTATCCATCAACCACACCTGAAAAGGGATAAAAAAATAAGAGAGATTAAAGCATAGAGAGATATGCGCTGAGAGAAAAAGTGAGGAAATGGTTTTCAGAGAAAAAAGATTGAGGGCCAAAGTGATGTGAGAGCCATAAATAAGAAAATGGTGGGAAACAATACCTGTAGAAGCAGGCTTCCCATGAACCGAGAGGTCTCCTGCCATTGGAAAACATCCAAGTGTTGTGTTTGGTGGTTTTGTTTGGTTTGATTCTTGTTTTGAGTCGTTTTGATTTCGATGAGTGTCAATAGTTGTGTTGTTCTTACCTTGTTTTTCTTTTGTTGAGTTGTGGTGTACTGTGGTCAGTCGTAGGCTCAATACCCAATTAAGAACTTATTCTCGGTTAGCAAAAATAAATCGTTTTGTGCTCAGAGTACCGTGCTATACTCAACATGATCTACAAAACAAGATTTGTTCTTTCATAAAACTGCAGGGTCCAACCCAAGTCAAAAGAAAGAGCAATAGAACAAGGACCTATCTAAAACTACATAGGTTCCAGACTATAAAGCAAAAGAAAATAGAAAAAATTTGGAGCATCTTAGTGTGTTTCAACTTCAGCAAATTCCGAGATTGCGTTCCAGGTGCACCTTTTTAGGCCACACCATTTCTCTGGAGTATGAATGTACCTCGACCCCGAGTTTAAGCCTACTTCAAGTTAGAATGGCGATCAAAACGGCATCCATGGCTTCTATATGTAGATGTTACCCCTTGTCAGTATTTGAGGACCTTTGAACTGTGAGTTGAAAGTAAGAGTTCGAAGAACACAAAAGGGAGACCCCTATCAGAGTAGAGTGGTTCATCGCCACTCGCCCTATGAGGTGCTTTCTAAAGCGCCGCTTTGTTTGTTTATTGCATTCTCTAAACATCATGCACTACATTGCTTGTAACATGTATCATATCAGCGCACTTATTGCATTTATTTGCATCTTGTGTTATCTTGTATCATTTATCCTTTTACGCTGAGCAGCCTTTAGGATCATTGTCCCCCGGGGCTTTCTTTAAGACGCGTGAGACGTGTTCCCGAGCAATTTTTTTTTTTGTATCTCAGGGTGTACAGAGCATGACCCTGAGCGGTTTTTCTCTTCTCACAATTTTAGCGTGATTAAAGTATCTCAAGACGAGTGCAATGCGACCCTGAGCGGTTTTCTCAGGACCTCTTCTCACGATTTCAGCGTGATTTGAGTGTTCTTTTCCTCACACAATTTTAGCATGTTTGGAATTTATCTCAGGACATGTGGAACGCGACCCTAAACGATTTTCTCAGGACCTCTTCTCACAATTTCAGCATGGTTTGAGTGTTCCTTTCCTTACACGATTTCAGCATGTTTGGGATTTATTCTTCCTCTTCTCATGATTTTAACTTGGTTAGAGTATTCCTTTCCTCACACGATTTTAGCATGTTTAGGATTTATTCTTCCTATTCTTATAATTTCAGTGTGGTTAGAGTGTTCCTTTCCTCACACGATTTCAGCGTGTTTGGGATTTATTCTTCCTCTTCTCACGATTTCAACGTGGTTAAAGTGTTTCCTTCCTCACACTATTTCAGTGTGTTTGGGACTTGTTCTTCCTCCTCTCACGATTCTAATGTGGTTGAAGTATGTCACCCTATTCATCTACTACATTATCTATCGCACTGTCTTGTGCACTTACATCACACTGTCTTGTAGACCTCATATCGCACTGTCTTGTGCAACTTGCGTCGCACTGTCTTATGCATTTCACCTTGCATCGCACTATCATGTGCAACTTGCATCGCACTGTTTTGTGCACCCGTATCGCACTGTTTTGTGCATTCACCTTGTATTGCACTGTCTTGTGCACCCATATCGCACTATTTTATGCATTTCACCTTGCATCGCACTGTCTTGTGCACCTGCATCGCACTATTTTGTGCATTCTACCTGTATCGCACTGTCTTGTGCACTTACATCGCACTATCTTGTGCACCTTGAATTGCACTGTCTTGTGCATTTCACCTTGCATCGCACTGTCTTGTGCACCAGTATTGCACTGTTTGGTACATTCATCTTTATCGCACTGTCTTGTGCACCCATGCATCACACTGTTTTTTGCATTCAACCTATATCGCACCTTCTACAGCACTGTCTTGTGCATTAACTTGTATCTCATTATCTTGTGCACCCACTACGCACTGTTTTGTGCACCTTGCATCGCAGTGTTTTGTGCATTCACCTTTTTTTCGCACTATTTTGTGCACCTTGCATCGCACTGTCTTGTGCACCAGTATCACACTATCTTGTGCAAACTTGTATTGCATAGTTTTGTGCACCCACATAGCGCTGTTTTGTGCATTCATCTTATATCGCACTGTTTTGTGCACCTCACTCGCATTGTTTTGTTCACCTCACCCGTACTATCTTGTGCACTTACTGGGTCTAAAAGACCTTAAATCCGCTAAAAGTGCAATTCCTTTGGTGTTTGTCATGCCCAAACGGCTTCAGGCGGTCTGGTATAGCCACTTGACTATGTTTGTAGTAAGTTCCTAGGAGATCAACTGAGACGGTGGAAACTAGAATTCGAATGGCTGAGGCTTAGAACGCAAAGGTTTGGAATTTCCGAGACTAAAATTTGGTTTAAATACCTAGGGGTGTATCCTTAGCTTGAAATCTATATGGCAGTCCCATAGGTTGAGGTAGCTTGTATGCGCCTCAATTCTGGATACTGAACCAATCTAGTCTATCACCCTATTGGAGAATAGGGAAAGTTGTGAACATAGCCAGGGAGAAAAGTAGTACCTGTGGTTTGGAAGCGCAACCAAGAAGAAGAGGAAGATCCATAGTAGCATAAGGTGAGTTAGGGCCAATTGCCCATGTAAGGTACTTTCACTTCCTAGCTACTACATCGCATTTTATTATCTATTACCTCTATTACATTGCATATAGCATCTATCGCATTACATCATGCCCCCTTTCCATGTTAAGCTTAATTTAGCATAGGTTCATACCTTTCCCTTGTTGAAACATGGTTCTGTCATGTGTAAGTACCCATGCTACACTGAGGCCAGTATTGAGGGTATCAACACCTTTTCTGTGTTAGACGTGGTCTGTTTTGTGTCCATGCTTTTTTTAGGTAAAATGTGGTTTGGCCTGCACCTTATTCACTTCATCCATTGCATTGTACTTTGTTTTGTTACATTCAAGATTTAGGATCATTATCTTTCCCTAGTAGATCATTCCTCACTTATATCATAGCACCCAATTACTTGTACTCTTTCTCTTTCTGCGAAAAACATAGTTCTGCATGTGCTCACACCCCTTTCATGTTGAAACATGATTCTGTTATGTGTAAGCATCCATGCTACGTTGAGGCCAGTATTGAGAATGTAGGCACTTAGCCTGTGTTAGGCGTCGTTTGGCTGTGTCCACTTCTTTTCTATATAAAACGTAGTTTGATTTTGCATCTCCATCCCTTTATGGTATTTGTTTGGTTTTGCACTGCTTATGGTTTGAGTATTTTGTTACGTTGTATGTCATTACATTGTTTTGTTGCATTGTGTATCATTTTGCATTCTGCCCCTGAACTACGCTGGTTTGATTCCTTGCAAAGGGATACATAGGCAACCCCCGGGTTCAACCAATTGTATCTGCATTTTGTTTGTTTGCCCAAGTCTTACGGCCTTGTCAAAATGGGTCGTCTTCGAGCTTTGATATTCACTCACGTCATTTCATGACTCTGAGCTCTGTCAAAGAGGGGCAACTGTAGACAACCTATTTTTGACTGCCCTTAAGACTTGGACGCCTCAGGTTGATCACTCGATGATAAAAGTTATACTGTACAAACGTTCGATTTCTTCAACAAGAAGAGTTTCTAAATCCTAACCTTATGCCCTATTTTGACCAAAACTATTTTTGATCTTAAAACCCTCTTTTTTGAAAATATTTTTCCAAATGTTTCTACGATGTTCCGAGGCTTACATTTCGTTTAAAATATTGTACTTTTCGGTAAATCGAGTAAGGACAAAGTGGAAATAAATGAAAGGGAGGTGAACTCTTTGAAAAATCTTTTAAAACATTTAATTTAGAGATTTGGAGTTGAAGGAAATAGGAGGAGATGAAAGAAAACTAGTTGGGGAAATGGTTAAACATGAAACCGTTAAAAAAGAATTAAGCAGCCTTCACTAAAATAGGCATATCTTTTTGTACACTTAGGGTGTGTTTCATTGGACGGACTGGATAAGGGGAGATTAGAATCTATCGGACTTGAGTCTTGGGACTGTGAATCCCCCGGACTATTTGGCTGGATTGGATATGTATCCTGTATTTGTTTTTTTCATGGAATTAGATGTCTGGAAATGACTATTTTTAGTGAATCCAACGTTTGGTTGGACGGATTGGATAGGATAAATTAACATAAGACTATTTACCATTTTTCAATTATTTACTAGGTAATAGTAATATTAAACATATCTTCAATATTTTAATTATTTTTAGCTAGATTAAATAAAAATTTATTTTATTTTATTTTATTTTTTACACAATTAAATAAATTTATTTTTTTTAAATAAAATATCAATAAAAATATATGTTATTTTTTTAATTAAAATTTTAAATAAATTTGTTTTTAAAAATAATAATAATTAAACAATGAAATTAAATAAAACATCTATTAACATTTAAATAATGAAATTAAATAAAATATAAACAAAATTTTAAAATAAAACATCAATAAAAAGTTAAATAAAATTATTTTATTTTTAAATTGAGACATTTAAATTTTATTGAATTTTACTAAATATAATACATAATTAAATAGTAAAGGGTCAAAATAGTCATTTTACCACCTAATCCCAACAGTAAATAGTACCCTCAAAACTGTCCCATACCCCCCCTCCCCCCCCGAGAATAAGGAGTCCAGCCGAACTCCATGTCCGGCAGACTAAAAAAAAAACAAATAATGGACTACTCACTCCTTCGGATAAGCAATCCAAATAGTGAATAGTCCCCCTCCCCTCCCCCTAATAATCGCCCCAATCAAACACACCGACTTTAGTTGTGAGGACACCACCATGCGAAAGTGAACTTCCAAGGCTTTAATTTAGACTCAAGAATCTCCTAAAGCCGAGTCCGGATGAGAGAGATATAGCCGTTTGAAGTTAGGCATCAATCTAGTTAAGATAAAAATGAGCAGCCTTCACTAAAATAGGCATATCTCTTTGCACACTTAAAATTTAGATGTGCGGTCACCATTGGAAAGTAGACTTCCGGGGATTCAATTTAGACTCTAGAATGACCTAAAATCGAGTCCGGATGAAGGAGATATGCTCATTTGAAGTTGGGCATGGAAGCAAATTTTTATGGCCGGGCCGCTCACTAATAGTGGCCTGCCGGCCACTTGTGTAAAACGCAGATATTTATTGCCAGCTGTTGTCACGACCCAAACCCGTCCCTGTAGGTTTAGCATCGTAACCGGCCAGTCATCCGTGGATTACCAAAGGCCTCTCAACAGATAAACACATAGTAAGGGGTTGCGGAAGCAATTATGCAAAATAGACAAGGTCCAATAAGCTGTGATAACATACATGGGACAAGATATTTCAAAACTTATATATATATACATAAGCGTGTCGGTCGAAGGACATCAATATTTACAAACATTTACAAAAGTGTAATTCCCAGGACCCGACTTTACAAAACAGACAGAGACTAGCATAAGTACAAAAACAGCCGTGTAACTAGACTTCATTCGGAACCTCCTCGGGAGGCACAACGGTTGGCTGACAAAAACATAAATGAAGGCCGTCAACTCTGGCCTGGATCACACGCTGGCTCACCTACATACATAATATAAACTGTGAGCAAAAACTCAATGAACAATAACAGAGTAAAAGGGTTTCAATGAATGAGTCCGTACAAATTTAGAAATCATAATTCAGTTTCGTATCAAATTCATAATTTGTCCAGATCATATATAGAAATCATGAGATATGCTTAAGTATACGTGATACATCCATTAGCATTAACAGAGCAGATACAGAACAGATACAGACACGTGATGGTTACGAATAACCAGTTCTATAAAGGAACCTCCGGATCCGAGTAACAGAGAATAAATACGCTGAGCCCCGTGATGGGGCCTCCGGTACGAGTAACAGAGTACAGACATATTAAGTTCCATGATGGAACCTCCGATACCGGGTAACAGCCAACAGATATCACATGATGCTAAGGATGTCACGAATATATAACAGAAATTGGACAATCATTCATTGTATAGAACATATCATTTCAGAAAACAGATCTTAATTCATCGCACAAAAAATAAGTAAAGTTGAACATAGTTTTACTATGTTATTACTCACAGTTGGCCCTGAGACAGATAGACGGAGTAGATTGGTCAAACGGTACGCGGCACGTGACCTACATAACACATAACAGACACACACTTGAAACACACGTTCTAATTGTACATAACTTATTTCGTTGGTTCTTAGTGTGTTTCTAACCTTTAATTCTCATTATGGAATCTTAAACATGGCCTGGGAATGCCTAGGATGGAATGAGAATGCAAGAATACATTGGAAAACATTTCTTGAAACTTACTGAAAATAAGGTCCACGCTCGAGCGTGGCTTTTCCCGCTCGAGCGGACATACAGACAATGAAGCTTCCCTGGAGCATGACTTTCCCCGCTCGAGTGGACTGTAAACTCTTGAAAAAGTGCTGGATGCATGATTTTCACGCTCGACGGAAGCTCGACCTTCGCTCGAGCGTAGATTCCCTCGCTCGAGCGAACTGCAAAACACAAGAACTTCTAGATATATGCATTTCACGCTCAAGCGTTAACCTCGACGCTCGATCAGAAGTACATGTACTCAGAGTGCACGCTCGAGCGTAAAGTTCCCCGCTCGAGCGAGGATCAAATTTCTGGAAATTCCAGATTTGATCACCAAGCTCAAATTCAACCCCAAATGCATCAAATTCAATTTTCTGGGCCCAAAACTTTGGAAAACACTTAGAGACTCATAAAACAACATGTTTAAAGCATCATAACAAGAAATCATGGCCCAAAAGTATGCCAATTGTGCAACATTCAACTTGAAACTTGAAATTAATTCATGTACATGACTTGTATGCAATTCTTTGAACTCAAGTCTTCCAAAACATGACCAAATGCAATGTTCAACCCAAAACATGATCCACTATGATAATATGACATGGAACATGAAGAATTTCTAAAACAAAACTTGGATTATGTCATGCATGCAAGGATTCTTTAAAAGGACAACCTCAAATGCCATGAATTACACATACATGTATGTATTGAGCTTCAATTCACCAATTCTTAGCTTAATCCTTACATGAGTTCATTTAACTCACTAGAATTCTTGTACTAGCAATCCAATTTCATAGTTAAGAAGGTGAATGCCTACCTTAAGTCTTAAATTCTCAAATGTGGTAGCTTAATCTTCCAAATTCTCTTCAACTTCCTCTATCTTCAAGAATTTTCTTATTGAGTTCAACTCTCCTCTCCCTCTCTCTATCTCACGTTTGACTCTCTATCTCTCTCTCTCTTGGATAAGCTCACAATGTGATGGAATCAAGAAAAGAAGTGAGTGGGCTCAAAATGGTGCCTTAGGTAGTAATTGATCAAAAATAGACAAATGGCATTATTTTAATCAAATTTAATCGTTCCGAACCGAAATTTAATTAAACCTACCATAAAATTCTATAAATCCTAATTAGCACATAAATCAAGTCAATTTCTGATTTGGACGCTGATAAGGCTTTCAATTCGCAAACCGAAACTAAAACGTGAACAGATCTTCCTATGCCTAACAGATATAAACACAACAATGCAACACACATGCATTTTAATTCAAAATTTCTCCTTAATTACTAATTAAGCATACTTAATCATGAATTAACGTTAATCAGAGGTTGGGGTTGTTACAGTTGTCCCCCAAAAGCTCCAGCTGTTCCTATATAGATATTTTCGACTTGAGAGGCTATTTTTCTATATATACAAGGCCAACCCTTTTGGTTTTAAAGGTTACAAAAAATTCCAAAAACCCCAAAACTTGAAATTCTCTCTCTATCTCTATCTTGCAACACACACACCTTACCCAAACACTTCCTAAACCAATATTGGAGCTCTCCTTACTGAGATTATTGAGTCCAAATTTTAGCTCTTGAAAGTGAGAACTTGTAGGTTTGTTAACAAAAGAGTTGCCTTGCTTCAAGAGGTGTAATTTTGAGCATCTTTACACTACTTGTTTTCTATCTTTTCTTGCTAATTTTGAACTATTTTTACACTATTTTTATGGGCTGAAACTTATGGTTTAAAGTTACCAAAGGTGGAGGGGTTAACCACCCTTCTTTGAACATTGTTCTCTAAGTTTTTGCCCTTGTGTTTCCCATTCTTTTCTCAACTTTTTTTTAGATTTTTACCACTGAATTTCAGAGTTTTTCAGAGGCTAAAAATGTGATTATGAAGTCCAAAAATTAGAGAGGTTAGCCATCCCTCCTTTGGCTTGTTTACTAGCTTAAATTTCCCATTATTTTAGTTTACTCATTTAGTTATTTTTACCTCAATTCCAGCACTGTTTTTGCTTACTTTAGGATTGTTTTAGGCTGTTAGTTTCATTTGTTCTTTGTATAACATGTTTGTAGTGTAATGGTCCTCATAGGTTTGGTGATTTAGGCCTTAGCCACCAACCTATTTGAGTTTATAGCATTTATTTCAAGTTTTCCATACTTGTGTTCATCTCTAATCATCTCTACAACCTCCCTCATTGCTTGGCTTTTCCTTTGCTTTGAGAGTTGTTTCAAACCGATTGTTTATTTAAGCTTGAGATAGAGATTGTTCTGCTTAATGGTTTAATCTCTTCGAAGGTTCATTACCAATAGTATGACAACTCTCTCATGCCTTAAACCAGCCCTTGATTTGACACTTCCCTCCTTTAGCGGACTTAATGCTCATTTTGGACTAAAATGACTAATAAATGGAAAGGTAATTAAAAAGGGTAATCAATGGCTTAAAATGGAACAAGATAATAAAATCAAGTTTGGGGTTCAATCGGATGTTAATTGAACCTATTGAGTCTTAGGCCATTTCATACTTATTAGTGATGAAATGGTTCAAGTTTCCAAGGTCAACCACTTCCCTTGATCAATCCATGATAGGGAGGAGGTTTTGAGAGTTTTTTATTATGCATTTATTGAAATTGTATCCATTGGTTCATAAGTCATCACGCAATGAAATTGCGTTGATTGATGACTTGTGAATCAAGTCTATCCCTCATTTGACCTGTTTGCTGATAAGGAGAGACAGGGTGGACAAATATCTCCTGAGAATGCTCTATTTGTGCTCTATTTGTTCTCTATTGTAGTAAGAAAGTACCAACATTAGTGGTCGGCAGGCCACTATTAGTGGCCGGCCAGCTACTACTTCTGGGTTGTTGGCCACTTTTTCCAGCCAGGCAATGTCATTTTTCCAACAAAGGAAAACAGAGGCTAAGGTGGAAAAATAGTGCAATTTTCTAACTGTGCAACAAAAGGATTCTGGCAGCAAAACAGGAGACTTTTCGGGTGGAAATCCGCGTGCATGCATGGGTCAACCCTCATTCCCCGAGGCTCATAATAGTTAATTAATTAGCTAATTAATTATGCATTGTAATTAGTAAGTTAGTTTTTGTATTACTAAGTAGAATAGCTAATTAATTTTGTGTTATACTTATTTAATTAGCTAAAGTAATTAGTTAATTCGTGGTGTTGTAATAATTAGCTAGCGTAGTAAGTTTATGTCATTTGGTTTGTAATAATTAGTTAAGTAGCTTAGCTAATTTATTTATTCGGACCCTCTCGTGCGAGGGCCAAATATATAATATTTGTATATGTCTTCCAACTCCACGTCTTTCTCCCTTTTATTGATCCGTTTATGATTGATAGGATAGAACATCATGTTTCATTTAGCAGTTCCCATGTTTGCATCTATTTGTCTTGCATGCATCGAGGCTCGATTCATCATTCTAACAAGTATTATCATTTATTACTTCGTTGAATACGTGTTTAAACCGTATGCTATCAAATTGATTCACATATTATATTAATAGCCGAGCCTATTAATTACATCTTGCATGTGTTGCATTAGTCATTTCGCATTAATTAGGATCATGCATGTTTTCTAATCATTTTGTTTTTTTGGCTCGCCCCGAAGTACTAGGTGAGCATTTTGCTGCTTTAGTATATCACATACGTGTGATTGTTGTCATGTTTAACATGCTTGTCATGAGGCTAAGTGTTTAATTAATATAACTACTTGGATGCCTATAGATGAAGGCTAATTGCTTGAATTTGAATAAATTGAGTAATGTACATATGCGATCACTTTTTCAAGTGGTACATATTCAACAATTTTTCAAACATACATGAGATCAACTGTTCCAATTTTTCAAATTAGTCTATATTTGTGTGCAACACATAGTAAGATAGTCTAATAATCAAAACAAAAGCATATAATATAAATAAGAATCACATCATGATTAGTAGAGGCCGATCTTTGATCGGGCAAGTGGGGTGCTCAATTCATGATGTTCCCCTCTCGTACTTAAATTCCCGAGCCGATACAATCTTGGTGATGACGGACACATAACCTTTGGCACGAGTCATGGGTTTCCTAAATTTTTCAAAAATATTTAGGTGGCGACTCTGTATCTGGCAAAATAATCCATTTTTTACATTTTGATTCAAAATCGATTTTTTTAAAAATTTGTCGGATTTGGATTTTTTTGTATTTATTTATTTCACATTGCATTTATGAAATCAGATTCAGAATCATGGGAGTTCGAATTATAAGGTTAGTCATATCCAAAAGGAGCACGAAAAGTCAAGCTGCACATTATCATCGTCATTGTAATATTGAAGACACCTTGGTATTATAATAAATTGTAGAACTAACAATTAATTAATTCACACAAAATACGTAGGAAAAAATAGAAATAATATCAAATTTTATTAATAATCAAAATTTATTTTTCACGTAACTGATTTATATATAGAAAAATCAATTCTAAAATTAATGAAAAAATAAACTAATTCCTATGCTAAATAAAATGAAAGAATTTCTAAAACAGACCAAAAACTTAAGTTGAACATAAAATAAAAATTTTTGCAAAACAGCAGCAGCATGCCAAAAACGTGATCAAAACAATTGGTTTCACCCAAATTTGAAAACATCAATGACCATCAATTCTGTAAATCTTATTGAGAGTACTCTAGAGTGACGGCATTAAAATTTTTCCAAATTCAAGTCCATAACAGCCCAGACAAATAAATCCATTGGATCTTATTGGGGCTATTTGATCTCGGCCAACATGTACTCCTCTACTACACTGCATCACATCGTGTTTTTGTGACTAGTGCAATTACATCACTCTGTTTATTCAACGATTACTGGTATAGAAAATAGGGATTTTTTTTTTTAGGGTATCTGATATTAAAATTTTATAACATATAGGATATTTAATATTTTTATAATGTCTAAAGTCCCTCAACATTGATTCAGAGAAATTTCAATCCAGATAAATTCTCTCTAGAGAAATTTTGAACTTCCTAAAGAATTTCTCTAGGTTCAAACTAAAGAAAATTCAAATGTCTCTGAATTCAATCAGAGAAAATTGAACAACACAGAGAAAATTAAATCCAGAAATCCAAAACCAGCAATACAAAACTAGAAATCCAAAGAAAATTCACATAATTTCCACATCCAAAGAAAATTTTGATCTAGAAAAATTCTAGAAATACTAGAGAATTTCTCTGATGTTTTGGTACTAGGTTCAATGTTGTTTGTTAATGTGGTTGAGAGAATTTTCTCTGGATCAAAATTTCTCCAGATTTTTACCAACCAAAGGAAAATTCATTTAAAACCCACATTAAATCCATTTTAATACAATCACTGCAATTCAATTCAAGCTCCTTCAATAGCAACAATGGCACACAGCAAAATTGTAATACAAAACTAGAAATCCAGAGAAAATTCACACAAATCTCATATCCAGAGAAAATTCCGATCTAGAGAAATTCTGGAAAGACTAAAGAATTTCTCTGATGTTTTTTGGTACTGGGTTCAATGTTGTTTGTTAATGTGGTTGAGAGAATTTTCTCTAGATCAGAATTTTCTCTATATTTTTTCTTTAAAACCCATATTAAATCCATTTCGATACAACCATTACAATTCAATTCAAGCTCCTTCAATAGCACTAATGGCACACAGCAAAACTGTAATACAAAACTAGAAATCCAAAAAAAATTCACACAAATTCCACATCCATGGAAAGGCTAGAGAATTTCTCTAATGTTTTGATACTGGGTTCAATGTTGTTTGTTAATGTGGTTGAGAGAATTTTCTCTGTACTTTTGACCAAACCAGAGAAAATCTTTTTAAAACCCACATCAAATCTATTTCAATACAACCACTGCAATTCAATTCAAGCTCCTTCAATAGCTATAATGGCTGACACAACCACCAAACCCATATTGATCATTGCAATTAGCATGTACATACATTTAATTACAAATAGATTAAATACATACATGTGCTTCTGTGATGAAATCTCTGTTTTTATGTTTCTGATTTCACTTACCCATAACAATTGAAGAATAAAAAAGTGGTGTAGATCTTTGTTGGCAACATCAAGAGAAGCTAATGACCAAATCCAGAGAAAATTCACACAGTGACTAAATCTAGTACCTTTGACACAGCGGAGGATGCAGCGTGTGCTTACGACTGCGTCGCTCAAGCGATACGTAGAGTGAAGACGATATAACCAACTTCGTTCACCCATCTTCACCTCCTCATTCAGTCACCAACAATCTCATCCCTCCGTTTCACTACAAAAAATCATCTCAGTTCTCCATGAGAGACATACCCAATCGAAGCTTTGCTCTTTCTTCTCCTCCTTATATCGGTGACTTCTCTAGTTCTTCCCTCAACATGCTTCTCGTGCCTTAGATTAGACTATGTCTATTTACAATCAAATTCCATAAATTGATCATTTTAGTTCTCAATCACATACTGGGTCTCTCTCTGTTTTGTTCTTTTTAATGTCTTTGAGAGCTTTGCAGGTTTGTTTCTCACTCGACCCAAAATCGAAGATCATCAAGAGAGAGAGAGAGAGAGTTTAGAGTGTCTGTGTGTGAGAGAGAAATGAAATTTGATTTGAGAAAGTCAAATTTTACTGTGATATATGAGTGTGGGGTTGAGAGATCTTAGACATCATAAAATAATATTGTGGATTTCTTCCATTACTAAAAATGGGAGAAGAATTTTAAACTAATTTTTCCTAAAAAATAATGTAATTATATTAAAATAGTAGATCATAAAATTTTATTTATTTATTTTTATTTTTTTCAAACTTTAAGTAATGTTAATGTGATTTACCCTTACTTTCTACTACGAAAACTATGGACAGACATCATCACTACCCTAAACTACCAAGTAGAGGTGTGCACAGAGCGATTTAAACGATTTGAGAATAAAATTACAAATTAAATGACAGATTGAGATTGACAAATTGCGTTTTGAGCAATTTTGAGCGGATTGACAGATTGAAGAATATTCTAACCAATTATCAAACATTTACATAATATATAACACTAATTTACATAATATTTTTTATATATATAACACAGATTAATTTTACATAATATATTTTATATATATAACTACTAATTGGTAACAAATTTCGTATCTTAAATTTTCCATATTCATTTTTACTTTGATATTTCATTAATGGTTAATATATATATATATATTAACTATGGCGGGACGGAACGATTTCAAAAGCGAATTATAAATTTTAAAATTTAATATGCAGTTAGCAAATAATGCAGTGCGAATCAGTGCAATTTTAACGAATTAGGCGATATTTTGTACAACCCTACCAAGCAAGCCCATCAACAAACCACATACAGGCATCTCCAATGGCAATGTTGCCATTGCTATAATTTGACTATAAACAGTAAAAAATTGTAGAATTATAACATTGGTACGCCAATGGTCAGATGCCATGTTATTTTAGCAGAACCAAACACAGAAACTGTGTTCGGGACGACCGCCGAACACACTAGTTTCTGTGTTTAATTCTACAAAAATGGCAATATTGCAAAAATATATTTGTTTTGCTGAGAGGGAAAGAGGGAGGCAAGGAGGCAGGGAGGTTGGTTTTGCCTGAGTTAGCACATATGCCATTGGAGTACCACTTTTTTTCTCCAGCTATCAAATTATAACAATAGTAGCTCCAATGACGAACCATTGGACATGCTCTAATAGCAACAAATCCCTCAAATTGAAAAATTGCCATTTTCATCAACGCAAAGTGTGTCTCAATTTTTAAACATAAAAGTTTTGTCAAGCA
The DNA here is from genome assembly GCA_025200525.1 of Camellia lanceoleosa. Lineage (NCBI taxonomy): Eukaryota > Viridiplantae > Streptophyta > Magnoliopsida > Ericales > Theaceae > Camellia > Camellia lanceoleosa. The sequence continues at coordinate 122,307,280 of CM045771.1, read as the reverse complement.
ACTCAAGTAATCCACGCAATAATGAAAATCACAAATCCAATGTCATATGAGAGATTACAAGCATAGGCCTTTCTTTTTTCACTATTGTAGAAATGGTATAGAATCATATAAACGAGTTTATATATGTATAATGGTGTATCTCAGTGATCGGTAACGGATTTATGCAGTGGACACTGATCGTGATTTCTGTCGAGGTGGTACGTTCAGCCAAAGCTTCATCATGTCATATGCAGTGAAACCAATTGCAACAGAAGGAACAATCTGGTGACAAAATCATAAACCTTTCATTAGCCATGTAAATTCTCCATTAAAAGAGAATAATAAGAAATTATTGCCAGCATATAACTGATACAATTAAAGAAAATGTTATATTTGCTTCTCATGCTAATAATCACATTAATAACTTAGAACCCAAAAAACAATCGTTTGAACAAGAATCAACAAGGCTGCTACCAGTCAATCTCTCTCTAAATCTTTCTTCTTTTCTTTCTTCATTTTTTTGGGCAAACATTCCCCCCATGAAATTGTGCTAAATTGAGATGCTTCTTGCAATGCCACTATTTTAGAATTAATTTCAATTCATTGTTACTCAACTCTGGTAGCTTTCTATCATTCGTATTTTTTACTATTTTTATCTACAACTATTATATAAAATTGATAAGTCAATAATGTAAGTGATCCTATGGTTGAGCAGTGGTTATAAAACAGCCTCTTTACTTTCCTGACAGTCCAAGTTTCACAACACTGATTTTCACATTCTAAAAAAATGTTCTAGTTTGCAGCAACAAAGTAGTTAATGCTTGGCCCAGAAAATAATTGTAATATCAAGATAGTTCTAATTATTTAATAATAAAATTAAAGCAAATATACCTTAATGTAGTTAATGCTTAGCCCAGCAAATAATTGTGTCCATCCCTGATTACGAACAATAGTGGAAAGGCCCTCCAATGTGCTCTTGTATCTGGCACCACCTTGTACTGAATGTTCAACCTGAAAACAACATAAACTAAATGTATTTAAAATAAAATAAAAATAAAAATAAAACCTATTCAATGCTGCCAATGTCTCCAACTAGCAGGATAGTTGTGCTAAGATTCTAAATAGAGTTGCAACTTGGTGTCTTGTAACATGAACTGCAAGACATTTGTGTTAAATAGATTTTAATAGGAAATAATAATGGCATTCATCAAATTGCAATAAATTTCTGACTGCAACTGGTTGGATTTAGGATGGGGCAAACCCAACCTTTGTCCATAATAAGCACGGTCCAACCTCAGTACCAAAGTTTTAAAAAGCTTTACTGAAGCTCGCCTTGAGGCTAAGATAAAACACATCAAGGCTTTGATTTTTAGGCTTTACTCTCCCAAAGACTCGCGCATAACAGTTTGAGATTGAGACATGCACCTTAGGAACGCCTTGTATGCCTTCTGCGCATAAGCATATGAGAAAAGTACGCATATGAAGAGATTGTCTTGGGCTTTTGTTAAACTTAGTCTAGTAGATTGTTTAAACATAAAAACAAAAAAAAAAATAAAAAATAAAAAAGATCCTCATTTTGTAACTATATTCTAAAGGCCAAATTAAGTAAATGACCAATCAAGAAAAAACACAATTAATTCTCAAGTGATAAAACTCAATCACTAAAACTGAGCATATCAATTTCAGTTTTAGTGTAGGCAAACTTCATTTTTTGCAGTGAAATATTTAATGTCTTCAGGAGAAAAGTATTTACACCTTTATATTTATTTATTTTTACTTTTATTTACTAAATAATAAAATTTAAAATGCTTACCCATCAACGCCTCGAGGCTTATGCCTTGTTTCAAGAGGGGTAAAACGCCTCAAGTTATACATTCACCTTTAAAAGCTTTGCTCAGTACCCAAACCAAACTCCAAATTGGTTCCATTTCACTTTCCAATTCATACTTTGGAAAGCAACACTATCGAGCCATCATGGATTTCTAATAACCATTAGGCCCATTACAGGAACCCAAAATCTGCTCTTTCCCAAAACGCAGACTGTATCAGTGTCATTAGGTGCTGATTCTATAAAGCAGTAATGTGGCCAATTTTTAAAATCTTGAATCTATTGTCAAATTCTGTGTGTCAAACAGATGCATGGCTAAATGAATCCAAGAAAACTCAACCACAAGCACAAAAGTGGACAAAGCAATACCTGCATCTGCCGCCTAACAACATCTAAGGGGTATGTGAAGGTCTGCCCGAATAAACCAGCTAAAGCCCCGCAAGAAAGGCGCATTAAAATAGACTTTTGGTGCTCTTCGGGAACATGCATCTTTAGTTCCTCATAGATGTAAAACTTTAAACCAGCATAAGGAAGAATACCAATGAGTGTAGGACCTGACAACAAAACAAGAAATTCAAGCTTAAAATATGACTGACAATAAACTCTGAATAGTGAATATGACATGCATGCCCATAAATAGTTGTGCAATGGTAATACAATGTAATTGAGAATAATTATATGAGAAGCACATCATATACCTACTCCCCGATACAGAGCACGTGCTCCCCCCTCTTTGTAGACACTCTCTAATACATTTTTTATGCCATTGTATGCAGGCTGCAAGTGAGAACTTCTTGTACCATTCCTGAAACTTCCTCTTGTGTCCACAACCTATAAAAAAAGACAATTAGCAAAATAAAAATGGGAAAACAAGTGGAATCAGAATTTAATAATGAAATCATAGTTTTAAAATCACAAGTTCATGACGCTTAGGGAATCATATAACTTCATTTATAATTTCAAAAATACATATACTTACCAATAAATGCTGCATTAAAAATCCTTGAGCATATCAATAAGAAACAAAAACATCTAAAACTAATAATTTATCACAGGAACTTTTTTTTTTTTTTTTTTTTTAACGTAATGAAACTAAATGAATTAGTGGCCCACAATCTTCTGACATATTAAGGCTACACTTTTTCATGTTCTAGAATTTCCATCTCTTGGTTCATCTATTCAGCCGTTCACATTGTGGGTGTAGTCACCTTTTACTATCAAGCACGAGTACGGTACGAGTATTGATACTAGTACAATATGGATACGTCGATACGGTAAAATTCAAAAAAAAATAGGGTACGGGTACGTGGTATAGCTTGGTATGCTTATAAAAAAAAATATTTATTTTTAATTTATAGTACAAAAATTAATTAAATTGTTTAATTTGTTAAGGTCCAACCTATAATTAACATTTCATGCCAAAAGTAAAGGCATAAAACAAAATTAAATGTCAATATATTAAATAACTTACAAACCATAGTTTAATTTTAAAATTATGTTAAGCATAAAACAAAAAATAAAAAAGAAATCTAGTGAAAGGAGTTTTCTCTATAGTCGAAGAAAATATTGTTTTAACTGAGGTATGATATGGCTTGGGTATATACTAGATACATCTAAATATGCCAAAAATTAAGAAGAAAAAACTTGGATACGTGTTTCGGGTACCTAGTACGTATGCACAAGTACCACACGAGGTATCATACGCCAGTAAATACCCGATATGGATACAGCATGTTTTTCCAAGTACCCATGCTTCATAGACCTTTTATATTCGTTGCTCCTGATTCCTCCAATTAAATAAAAACTATGAAAAGCATTAAAAGGTGCTGTTCTGATCTCATACATATGCCAAACACATGGTTTCACAGACCAAACAACCAAGTATATGAAAATGTATAAAGGAATAGGCAATATAGAAGCTCGCTTTTCACAAACTATAGGAGTACACACCTAAACCTAGAGAGTAGATAATCAACACATCTCATCATCATTGAGATAGGAAGCTATTAAAACAAATAACATATATCCAAAATTAGAATGCAGAACAAAATATAGACGAAATATACAAGATCCTTTTTTACAAAATATTTAGACAGTTGATCATTGAGATGACATATTGTACATAAACTAAAAAATCTACATATGTATCGATAAAATATCACAATGTAAAACACTAGAGCTAATAAAAAAATGTATTCCTAAAATTAGATTAATGCTTTTAAGTGTCACATCAACATAAGTGATAAAAAGGGGGGAAAATATCCAAAAATATATACATGAGCTACTTACCTGATAAGCAAGTTTAGTACGAGCCAAATCTAAGGGATATGTGCATAAAACTGCTGTTCCTCCGGCTGCTGAACCAGCTAAAAGATCTATAACGGGGCCCGTTCCCAAGGCAGAGTAATTGTTCATGATCCAAACGCGATACTGCTCATATGTCATGAAATGTAATGCTGCATAGGGAACAATCCGAAGGACACTAGCTCCATTTCCTCTACAAGAGATAATAAACATGAGTTTAAACAACATTGTCAGGTTTTTTTTTTCATAAGTAACATTGTCTGGGAAATATATCAAAAAGTGAACAATGAAATTTAATCTAAACTTACTTGTAGAATCCTAAAACACCCTCATGCTTTAGTAACTTCTTTAATGATTGATAGACCCCAAGAGAATGGAACCCTTCAGTTCTAGTCTATAAATATCCGACGATAGAGGGAGTTAGAAAAATATAAAAGTAATGTATAGAAATAGTAGATACTAAGAAAATTTGGCAATTGGTGTAGGCTGATTTAGATCACATGGTCAGAATGTGATGAGGTAGTTTTATATGCAATAGTAATTTAGAAATAGTAGATACTGAGAAAATTAGGCAATTGGAACAAAGAAGTGAACACTTGCTTTCAAAATTATATGTATATTGGAACCAACAGTGTAAAGACATAGAACTGAATATGTCCTGTTAATATTGTATCATTGCGTATTTGATCCTATCCGTTTCTTCATCCCCTGTAAGACTCTCTACTGAAGTAGTCTTGGGACTCCATTCTATTAGATACTTAAACATTAATTTCAACTCTCTGTCTTATAAATACGGGATTACATCTTCTGAATGTGCATTCCATAAAGGAAACAGCTAGTGTTAGCATTTCTATACTCTACCCCAAACATTACAAATATTTGGGAGAGAGAGAAACTTCTTAAATGCTCAATGTGAAATTTACTAACATAAAAGAGTAACCTTTATAAGAAAATAAACAAGCTGCAAAAAAAAAAAATTAATTAATTAAAAATGATAAGCAAACAAAAATGTTACATACAATGAGTCAATAAGCCTGAACCAATTACATCTAAATACATTTAAGGGCCCTGGGACAACAAATTAAAAAACTTTCACCTGCAAGAGTATTTTAATCCTTTCCAGGGGAGCAACTGCAGTTTTTGCAAATGCCCCAGCAGCACCTCCTGCAATTAGCTCCTTGACATAGACGGGTAAGCTATCAACGTGCGAAATGCCATTACGCGCAGATGAACCATCAACAAACCCAGGCGCAGATGAACCATCAACAAAGCCAGCCACATTTGTGGACAAAGTTGACCCTTGCGAAGAACCCATCTCAAATTATTCCTACTCTCTACTCAACACCAACTTTCCAGCCAAAAAACCTTTACAAATTCAGGTAAATTTCACTACCCACCCTGCAGTTTGAAGAACTCTCTATCCCATCTATCTCTCTGGACACAAAATGAGAACAGTTTTTGTTCAAAGGGTAGAGCCAATAATGGCCTGAGAACACCCGGAAGTGAGCTGGGCACGTTCACAAGCCGATCCTTTTCTATACCACTATCAAGATACATCAACAAATGCAGATAAACCAACCACAAGGACCAACTAATCAAACCCTCTTCAATTTAAACAATGCCCCCATGGATCAATATTTCACACTCCCCTAAAAAAAACAACAAAAGTGACCAGAAAATCGAACCCAGTTCAAGATTCAATCAAGATTTGAGAACGATTGGAGATTAATCAAAACCCATTCAATATAAGATCAAAACTAAGATAACCCATTTCAAAATGATCGATAAAAACCAAGATTTGGATGGAGAATGTCGAAGAAAACCTACCAGGGATCGATTGGGGTTACGGGATGAGAAATATGGAAGTGTTTACCCGTTCTCCTTCCTGAGGTTTTTGTTTTGCTTTACAAATCCTCGCTTCTTCGAAGGCGATTTTGGGATTGGAATTGAAAAATAGGAAAATATGGAGAAGTTTCGCTGTTTCAAAGAATTTGGCCTACTTGGTGGACGCGTTACAGAAAAAGTACGAGTGTACAACTGCGCTGCATAGACTTCAATGCACGATGATCGTCACGTTACATTACATGTTAGGAGAATTCGATTATACCTGTTAGTTATTTCATTTTCTTTGTAGTAATATTTTAAAATATAATTCACCCAAAATATATATATATATATATATATTAAAATATTTTATTATAATTTTTTTATATTAATTATGATTTTTTTTAATTATAACTCAAAAATAATAAAATTATAATTTTTTTTATAATTATAAAATAATATATACGTCATTTAAAAATATTTAAAATATATATATCATAGCCTTTCTTCATATGTTATTGTGAGAGAAGGGTACCATTTGATCTGTTAAGCCAAGTGTGGGATTAGGGTTGGCCATGGTCGATGGCTCACTTATCCTGAGTCGAATTTCATATTTTTGAAATGGAAAATGTTTTTTAAAATTTAGAATGATTAAAATAATTATAATTTTAAATTTTTTATAAAAAAAATGTGTAAAAAAATATAAAGATAATGTGACTTCAAAAAAATAAAAAGTATACTTATATAGCACACTCTAAATAAGCTTACAATTAGTTAAGTTAAAATTTTGAGTTTATTTCATTTTTAAATAGAGTCTGAGTTAAGTTTTGTTTTTTAGCCCAGCTTAATTTGTTCATTTATTATATATATATATATATATTATTTTATTATTGAGTTTTGTTAATGTTGTAGGATTTCAAGACAAAAAAAGTATAAAATTAAATTAGTGTTTCATATTTATGAATTAAGCGAGTTAGTTTGGAATTTAGATATTTTTTTATGACTTGACTTAGGCTTAATTTGATAATTTAATTATTTTAAGTCATATCACATCCTTATTTTTTTGATATATTTTTAAAAAATAAATAAAAATATATTTTTTAACGAGCTCTAAAACAAATTTAAATAAATAAATCCTAGACTACACCTACACTTTTTATCTACTATTAAAAGTAGACACGGACAAGTAATATGGTACATTGATGCTTATCGTGGGGTCACGTGCATTCAATAGCACATGAGACGAACAGCCACTTTTATCGAAAAAAATGAAAATTGCAGAGCGTCAATTCATTAGGGTCGTCACGAGTTTTGAAGGGTTTGTGAATTAATTTGGATCTATTTATATATATATATATATATGATTTGGAAAAAATTTAATTCGTAATTGTTCACAGTGTAGGTTGTGATTTGTGCAAATAGAGTTTACAAATGTGTAGGCGGTTTGCGGATTAGATTTTTTCTTTAAAAATTTATTTTAAAATCTTTTTTTAAATTTTGTAAATATTTATTTTGAATCATTTTTCCTCTATTTTTTAAAATTTTCTAACATTAATAATTAATGAATTAAAACTTATAAAATTAAAAACACAACAAAATCAATTTTTAATACAAACAAATCATTCAAAATTCTAAATTTTTAAATCAAATCATAAATTAACATAAACAAATTTTTAAAAATCTTAAACTAAATCATCAATCACATTCACTATCTACTACTCAACAATACAATTAAAGTAAAATCATTCAAAATCCTAAACTTACTTAAAAGTAATTCTTTATTAACTTTTACATTCATCCAAAATGTAATAATAAAATAACAATAGTCCAGGTAAAAATAAAATTAAAAAAAAATTTAAGTACAGGCGGATTCCTGCGGGTGCGGGTTAAACCCGCAACCTGCAATCATGTCATAGTCCAAACCGCATCCACCGGCATTGTGTCTACGAAACCGCTCATTTGTACGCAAATCGGATCGGGTTAGGCGGGTTGGATGGTTCGGATAACCGTATGCTTAGCCCTACTATTCACACTGATTTTGGATTTATTTATTTATTTTGGAAAGCCAAGTTTTCAAGAAAAAAATTTAAAGGATATTTATCAATAAATTTTATCTCACAAACAACTACTTCAATTAATGTCAAATTTTTTTTATTGATCTGTTAAGTCCTATTAGTAGAGAGTTTTTTTCCCTTGTGGTCCAATTTTTGATTTTGGTAGTATTTTTAGACAGTTATACCTTTTTATTAATATGACAAATATGATGCGATATTCCAACGTAACAGATATTAATATGACACTTTAACGATGTGACACTCTAAAAAAATTAAATTTCTAAATGTGACAACGTGACTGGTATGATGTGACACTCTAAATCTTTTACTCTAAAAAAATAATAATAACTTCTTAGTATATTTTTTTCAAACATAACAACGTGACAAATATGATGTGACACTTCAAAAAAAATAAAAACTCCTTAGTGCATTTTTTTCTAACATGACAACGTGGTAGGTATGATACAACATTCTAAAAAAAATTAAAAACTCCTTACTGTACTTTTCACAAACTTGACATGTGACATTCTAACGTGGCTGGTATGATATGACCATTTAAAAAAATTAAAAACTCTTTAGTGTATTTTTCCCAAACAGGACACTATAACGTGACATGTATGATATGACACTAAAAAACTCTTTAGTGTACTTTTTTCAAATGTGACACTCTAATGTGCCGGGTAAATGAGTCATTACATATCCAAAATGACTAAATGGATCACAATAAAAAAAATATAAGACTATATAAATTACAAGTCAAAAATATAGGATTTATTAGTCAATCACTCCTTTTTTTTTTAAATATATTAAAAACTAACATGTCACCCGTGCTATGCACGAGATAAAATAATATATTATTTAGATAATTATTTTAAATTTTTTTATTTTATCTCTCGTAAATAAAATTTTATATATAAGTTTAGGAGTTTTGTTATAAATATTCCTTTACTATAATATATAGTATAGATAAATTAAAGGGTAAATTACATTGACACCCCTTGAGGTTTAGTCCAATTACTACCCACCTTCTGACGTTTTGGAAATTACATTCCCACTCCTGTGATTAATAGTCTCATTTTACAAACCCTCTGCTTATATAAAAGGTAGCAACTCCTAGTAAAAAAATAGAGGAAATGACATTTTAAAAAAAAGTAAAGGAAAGAGAAAAAAAAGATAAAGTAAAGCAAAGCAAAAAAAAAGAGAGTGCATGAGTTCAATGTCTTTATTTCGTCTAAATAATTACAATGATAGCGGAATTAGTGTAATTTCTCAAACGTCAAGGGGTGTAAGTGTAATTTATCCTAAATTAAAATTGTTGCATTAACAATTGACAATTAAAATTATGCTTTGTTATAAAAAAAAAATGACATAGTTCTAATACTTTACTATTTTAGAATAAAAATATATGAATTTTAAAAAATTGTTATATTAGTTTTTGAAAGAGAAATAATTAAATAAATTTTAAAAACTTAATGAGTAAGAAAGAATTATCGTAATATATAATTTAAAATATCAAAATGAAAGTTAAAAATGAATAAAGACTTTAAAAAGATGTGATTACAATTAAAATTACTGTCATATTTGTTAATAAGTATAATTTTATTTGGATATCTATTTATACTTTAACATGCTTATTTAAAACAAAAATAAAAAGAAATAAAAAAATATTAATAATTTTAAGTTTTAAAATATGATATTGTAGACTTGCTTCAGAAGGAATATATTTGAATTTTTTTGCAAAAATTGAATATTAGTCATTGAACAAATCTTATAAGATTTAAAATAAAATTTATCATACGAAGAAATTAATGATATTGCAACATATATATTTTAACAATTTTAAATTTTGCAAAAAAAAATGGATTAGGACTTTGAATTTCAATTATCGTACAACATTTTTATTTATATAATAATATTAATAAGGATAGGTAATAGATAGATTAAAATTAATTATAAATAAAGCTATATTTAAAAAGATATGATTTTGTATACTTATATTTTAAATTCTAAAATTCATTTTTTAACTTCCTATTTAAAAAGACTCAAAATTTTAAATTACATATAATTTTTTTCTAAAACCATATGAACTCACAGTGGAATAGAGAGAGAAGTATCATAAAGGAAGAGAGGAGCTGCACATATTGAAAACAAATAATTAAATAATTGACTAATACCTTTAATAGATTTGAAAAAAATTGATGAAAATTAAAATTTTCTTTTTATAACTTTGAAAAACTATTAGAGCATCTCTAACGGTGACTCAAATTTTTCACCAAATCTGAGTAAAAAATGACCCATTTCACCAAATTTGATACCACTCACTCCAACGGTGCACCAAATTCATGAAATATGCTTCGGGACAACCGGGTGGTCAACTGGTTAGAAGGAATTTTTTTTTTTTTTTCAAATTGTTTGAACCTTTTTTTGAACTGCCTGAACCTTTTTCCGAGATAACCGGTTGGTCGACCGGTGTGAGGATTTTTTTTTTTAAACTGTTTGAACCTTTTTTGGAACTGTTTGAACCTTTTGGTGGTCGACCGGTTGGTCAACCGGCCGGACAACCGGTTGGTCTCCCTCAACGGTCAGGAATAGTGATTTGGTGAAATCAGTATCTTGTCGTCGATTTGATGAATTGTTTGATGAATTCTCAATCTGATATCAACTTTGATGAACCGTTGGAGCAGTGAACAATAACTTTTTCATCAAAATTTAAATTTGATATTAACTCTGATAAACCGTTGGAGATGGTCTTATATGCTTTTAAAGTAATGTTGTGTACCAACTGTCAATTAACACACATCATGATATCAAAAAAATATTAAAGTAATTTTTTTTTTTTTAAAGTAATGATATACAAATTTAAAATCAATACAAAAAACTTATTAGTAATGATTTTGTTTGGATTTTGGTCTATCACTTTATAATGAGTGACATGTTTTTTATTATATAAATGACTATCACACAATTTTAGTATAAAAATTAAAGTAAAACAAATTTAACTAACAAAAAATAGTTATAAACAAAAAATAGAAAATGGTTGGTAGAGAGGAGGGAGAAATGATACACAAAATATAAAATACAAAAATAAAAAAATGGTCATATATATATATATATATATAGAAGAAGAAGAAGAAGAAGAAGAAGAAATGGTGTACCTAAAAAATAAAAGAGTCTGTGTAAAGAATACAATAAATTAAACATAAACTAACTTCTAAATTGTCTCATAAAAATAAAGTTAATAAACAATGAGTTTCATCGTTCCATGAATGTAATATTTATAGGGTAAGGAAGATATGGATGGCTTGGAAAAAGTATAATGCATGATGGCTAAAATTTTTGGATAGAAAAAAGAATTAGTTAGAGAAAGAGTGCACAAGAATAAATTTTTTCATTTTTCCTTTTCTAAATTATAAATTATGGAATCATTATAAAAAAATAATAAATTATGAGATTTTTTAAAAATATATATATATATAGTATATAGATATTCTTAAATTTATTTGAGAATAAAATTGTGTTTAATTATGGAATAGAGAGAGAATCTAGATATAAGATTTAATTTTTATTTTATATTAAATTTAATTTTATGTTTATATAGATCAATCTAGTTGTGAAAGATATTAATAGTATATATTTTATGGGAGGTGAGAAAGTTTCCTATTCATTAAATTTATTTTAGGAGAAAGAAGATGAGATTTATATTATTTTTAAATAAAAGCTTGATTTATTTTGAGAATGAGTGAGAGGTTGAAAATTGTGTGTTTTTTCTTTCTTTCTTTCTTTTTATCTGCAATATATTTGCATTAAATAATTTTGAAGGTTAATATTTATGTCATTGGAATAACCAATAGATGTTTTCAATTTCTTTTTATAAAAATTCAAAAAATTAGATTTAAGGTTTTGAAACACTTAGGGCCTCTAAAATGAAAAGTCACTTTGGTATAATATATAGCATAGATGGATGGATGATGAGATTTAAGAAAAAGATAAATATTAGGGGAGAGATTTTTAGAACTTGTAATTCAATTATTTTTTAAAAAATGTATAGCTACTTTGTTAGCCAATAATATTATTTTTAAATATGTTTAAAATTACAAAAAATAGTAATTTTAGTTTTTTTTTTTTTTTAATCTATAGTTACTTTGTTAGCCAATAGTACTATTTTTAAATATTTTTAAAATAACAAAAATTAACAATTGTGGTTTTACCTTTTGGGCAATGATAGAGACCATTAAAAATTGTGTTCTAAAGTAACCACTAATGATGTGGCATCCACTTTTCAAAAAAAAAGGCACAATAACACTGTGGCAATGGGTGTCACATCATTAGTGGTGGCACTAATTAGTGCTCCCACTCATTTTTCTTACCTTTTTTTTAATCTATAGTGTTTTTTTTTTTTTTTTTTGTAAAATATATAATTATTTTGTTATGAGATGAGATTTGTGTGTGTGTGTGTGTGTGTGTGTGTGTTTTTTTTTTTTTAATGTATAATATTTTTTTAATGAATAGTTACTTTATTATGAGATGAGATTTAGGAAAGAGAAAAATATCAGAGGCGAGAAATTTTATGAACTTGTAATTCAAAATTTTAGGTGATTTTTTTATTTATTTTTTAATCTATAATTACTTTGTTAGCCAATAGAATTATTTTTAAAATCACAAAAATTAGTAATTGTGGAATGAGATTTTAGAGCTCTCACAAGCCTTCTCACTATAAACCCTATTTTCCTTATATAATAGATAGATATAGATTATTTTGATTAAAAAAATAAAATAAAAAATACTCATTTTTTCATATATGGTTCTCTTTTTTGAGTTGAAAGTATTTTTATTTTTTTTTATATCTAAGGCTTCGTTTGGCATGCAATAGTTTTAATTTAAAGGCCAAAAAGTTACTAAGAAAACAACAATGATTCATCCCACTAATTTGGGAGTACTAATGGACCACTAATGAGGTGAAAATTCAAAAAAAAAAAAAAAAAAAAAAAACACAAGAGCAAAACATCCTATCATGTGGGACCCACACTACTTTAGAACTAGTACTCCTCTTTTTAGTGGTCTCACTCATTTTTGTTTTGATAAACTAGTTTTCAATTCAAAAATGCTTGAGACTACTAATTAGTGGTGACACTAATGATGTGGCAGTGGGCCCCACCCACTGCCATAGTATTGTTGTGCTTTTTTTTTTTTTTTCCACATCATTAGTGGTGATTTAGTGACACTAATCACTACTGTTTTCAATTTTATAGAAAAAATTAGATTTTTTTTTTTAAAAACTCAATCAAATAATTTGGAAAGACGGTTAAAAGTCATCTTTCAACTTTTAACTCATGTTTGATCGTATCATCTCTTATATTTTTTTACATATTTTTATTAAAAAATTTAAAAATTAAATTTTAACCATCTTTTCAAAATATGCAAAGTAAAATTTTCGGGAAAGATGTCTAATTTGGACAATTGATGTCATATGTCACCCAAGCCAATGGAGTTTGGGTCGAGTTAATAAAATATTTTTCAAATCATCCATTATTTTGAAATTGACCAAGTAGGTTGGACGAATTGACAAGTAAGACGAGAGTGACATGGGACACCACTCTTCCAATTATTCTGTTTGTTGCTGATCGGGTTTACATGGCAAATTCAAATTTCAGTTAGTTTTCATAATTCATGTGATTAATATCATTATGAAAGAAAGAAAGAAAGAAAAAATAAATAAATAAATAAATAGAGATTCTCATTAAATTACTCAATAAAATAAAAATAGGAAAAGAATAAAGAAATGAGAAACTTTAGTGTGCAATGATAAGATTCAAATTTGAACATTATATTTGATAAAAGATCGTCTCATTCACAAGATCAATCTCATCAACATGATCATCACAATAAATTGCACAATGTCTGGATATGAACTTGATATGTTAAAAAAAAAAACAAAAAACAAAAAACAAAAAACAAAACAAAACAACTTGACAATTATGTATGGAACTCTTTGGCAAATGTCTAAATTTGTTTACTACTGCCTTAATCAATCAAATTTTACATGGCTCTCTACATGTTGCTCATGTTTAGAATTTGTAACATTAATCTCAATCACTGCCCAACTCGTAATGAACTCTCCTGACTTTGTTTGGCAACTCTGATTCCTTCTTCATTATCAAGAAAATTTCTGAAAGAAATTGGAGCAACTAAGTGAATTCCTCCTATTGATTTTCTCATCCTTAATGAATCATGAACAAAAATCAAATAATTTTTCCTCACTCATATTTTTTCCTACTTTTCTTCTGCCTTGTTAGGAATTGCATCAGGCTCCTTAAATGAAGTTTGCCGGGACACTGGCAACGATCCAGGCGTCTTCGTGTGAAACGTTGGGATCCTATTTCCCTTTTCATCGTATAGTATCACGTCATCCTCATCCGGGACTCTACACTTTTCTCCCAAAATAATAGTTTTCTTCCAAATCGAGTCCTCGTGTTTCAATTTCTTGTCGCGCTTTTTATCATTTGGATCCTCTCTCTTAGACTGTTGTCTAAATGACATCCCAATTCCTTGCACCCTCGTGCTCATGCTCGACAGCAATTTACTCTCTGACTGCGTAGAGCTAGTCCTATAATGTCACGTAGCCACCCTCTCAAGCCCGGTGGTGGTGGAAGTGGCAGTTGCACTTGTGGTGGTGGTTCTTCAGTGGTTTGTCGTGGTTGTTGTGACGCGTCTTTTGTTTCCTCTGCTTCTATTACTGTCGTGGATGGCGGTTCTAAGATTGTTGCTTCTGTTGTTGATGGTCGCGTTGTTGTCTCGTTTGGCGGTGGAGATGCTGCATTGAGATTTTCTGTTGTGTTTTGTTCAGAATCTGTTGGAGGAGGAGGGGCTTTTTTTCGCGATATACATAAAGATGAAATTAATGCAACTATGGCAGCCATATATGCAACAAGTAGCGATAATGATAAGATTGGATGGATTGATGGATTCTCGCCAATAAGAATTTTCCTTCCCATGGCGGAGAATGAAAAAGAAAACCAAAAATTTAAAAAAAAAATCAATATGTCTTTCTTTTTCTGTCTATTTTTTGTTTTGTTTTGTTTTGTTTTGTTTTTTTTTTTCTAATTTTATCAAAATTTGATGTTCATGCAGGTACCAAAAGTTTGGAATGGTGATAGAGATTGGTGATAAAAATGGGTATTTTTGGCTTTGTTTGGATTGGTATAGTGTCCAAAACAGATTGCTTCAATTGAGGAATGGAATAGTAAAAAAATAGAGGCTGAGAGAGAGGCATGGGGGTGTTATTTTTGGTAAAGCCAACTTTTTGACAGTTGAGTTGGTTGTTCCTTGGAACATATATTTTATCCATAGAGCCTAGTTGTTGAACTTTCGAAACTACAAAATCAAAAACTGGTTAGAGAATACTTTTAATTTTTCGCTTAGGAAAATGAGTGAGAGCACTAATTAGTGCTACCACTAATGATGTGGCAGTGGATCCCACCATGAATGATTTGATGTTTTGGCCTTGGTGTTGTATTTTTTTTATTTTTTTATTGTGTGCCATGTCATTAGTGGTCTTTTTAGAGATCTAAAATTAGTGGTCTCTATCATTGTTGTTTCGCTTATTTAGAAGCTGTTTTTAATTAAAAATTTACTGAAATACTCATTTTCTTTCTAAAATATTATTATCTCTATATAAATTCACTCTTAGGCCCGGTTTGGGATACCCAGAAAAAGTCAAAAAGTTACTTTAAAAAGTTTAAAAATTATCACTATTCACCACAAAAAAAAATAATAAATAAATTTTACGTACAAAATTACAACTCAGTTTACAACTCAGTCTGACTGGTTCAAATCTATGGCTGCGTTTTTTTAGAAAAATTGCACAGTTGAGGTGTAATTTTAACACACTGTTGTTCGGCCCGTAGGGAGCTATCACGGGTCCCGTTTTGATAATCTGAACCGTTAAATATGTAGAATTCGTTAAGTACGATACATTTAAAAAAAATCGCGTTGATCGGATATCGCTAACTATATGATCAAATCAGTTTTGTATAAAAAAATGAATAGTGTTATAGTTAACGGATGAAAAAACTAATCTAATCAGATAGCTATCAATATCTGATCAACCTGATTTTTTACAGACATGTAATACTTGACGAGTTCTACACATTCAACAGTTCAAATTATCAAAACGGGACCCGTGATGGCCTCTACGGGCAGAACAGTACCGTCCAGTGCAATGCCCAAAAAATAGACAACCATTTCTCAGCATCAATTCAACATGCGCAGACAGTACAGCCGTACAACACACGGTCCTAATCTTCTCCTACACACTAATTTTATAATTTTTTAATACACATTTTTCTATAAAAAGTTAAAAAGTTAACTCAAACAACCATCTTTTTTTTCTTAATTTTTTAGTCTAAAAAGTACATTTATTTAGGACACCCCAAACAATCTCTTAAACTTTCGGACAATTAATTCAAGTGATTGTACTTTTAATTTTCAATTCAAAACATTAAAAAGAATTATTAATGGAATAACATTTTACCTTGTGTCAAAAAAAAATCTTTAATTTAAATCTATAATCCAATCATGGCATCAAATGGGGTCCAAGTACTTGAGCCAAAACATCAAGACCATACACGTGACAGCTCATAAGCAGCAATATAAAGGGCCAGCTTTCAGTTGGGCCTACGTTGGACCCGTGGTTGGGTTAAGATAAGGCCTTCTCAAGGTGGACTGGGCTAAATGAAAGGCATTCATTCAAATTATTTGGAAACCATTGTTATAGCAGTAAACACAAGCCAAAAGCAATTTGAGTTTTTGGACAATGATAGTTTTGTGGGGTCCAAAAATTGGGGCGGCCATAAACCTTGGTTAAAGTTCAATTAAGGAGGATTTTAAAAAATAAAAAAATAATAAATTAATGAAAATGAAAATGAAATTGAAATTGGCCTTGTCAAACAGGCTTAGGTAGGTGTTAGTTGATGCCAGTAGTCAAGGAATCAGGATCCCCTCCTTGCCTACTCTTCTTGACTTCTTACTTGCTAGGTAATTGGACTCACTTTTATGCCTAATTTCGATGATTCGAACCGTTCACATTTTAAGATTTGTTAAGTATATTATACTTGTAAAAAATCAAGTTGATCGGATATCAAAAAGTATGTGTTCGAAAAATTATTTATTAAATTTTTTAAAAAATGGTTTTCAATTCGATGATCAGAACACATACTTTCTGATATCTGATCAATTTGATTTTTTATAGGTATGATATAATTAACAAATCTTAAAATATAAACGGTTCGAATTATAGAAATTGGACCTAAAAATGAACCCAATAGCCCCTCAAGTAAGTAGTTAAGGAAAAAAGTTAAGGAAGGAATCTTGACTCGTAGGGAAGACCATGTTTTGGTCTTTCTTTTTTGTCGTGCTATTGTTCCGTTGTTTTTGGTAACCTTGGTCCCAAAAAATATTATAAAAAAATAATAATAATAAAAATAGGATAAGGTTTTAATATGTAATTCACCGGCAATTCACAACTTGGATGACTATGTTAGGAATGACAATATTTGTTTTTACTACACCTTTCTCAGTTCCCATTATATTATATGGGTTCGTTTGGGAAGTGAGTTGTCTTGTTTGCTTTTTAATTTTTTAATTATTTTAGCCTAAGGTTAAAAAGTCTCATTTTGAATGGACTTTTTAGTTTTTTTGACTTTTTGTGAGAAAAATAATATAATGATTATGGGTTGGATGTGATATTTTGTCTTATTAAATTAAAAAGCTTATTTTATCTTTTTGTGACTAAAATAGCCCCAAACCCAACCCAACCCAACCCAACCCAACTCTTCTTCCCAAACAGAGGCATTGTACTCTCATTCAGGCTTGGTCCTTAGGCAAAATCATAAGAGCATCCCTAATAGAATCCCTAAATTCCATCCTTACCTATTTTAAGGGATTAGTGGCTCTCTATACCCTTCCATTAGAGCTCTTAAACACTTCTCTAAAATATGAATTGCTACAGTGACTCCCCATTTGTAGGGAGTAAGGTTGTTAAGATCGCGATCCGGATCGTAGGATCGTACGACCCTACGATCCATTTTTGGAGAATCGATCTGGATCGTATGATGAATCGCATTTTGTTCAGGATCGTAACAGGATCGGTGGGATTGTATATGGGATCGTAGGATCGTATTTGGATCGCGATCCTATACGATCTTACTTTTGGCCTTTTTTTCTCATATTTTTAATACAGGTTTGATGTCTTCTCTCTTTTCTAGAGACCCACGACATAAGATTAGGGCAAAAGATTGGGGAAAGTTGGTCACGAGAGCTGATAGCAGACGACGAAAGCAGCAGTGAAAAGAATCCATCCAGCCTCCATCCAGGTATGCTTCTTCTTCTTCTTCTTCTTCTCTGTTCGACTCATTCTTCTCTTCTTCTCTGTGCTTCGACTCCTTTTCTTCTCCTCTGTTCGACTTCTTTTTATTTTTCTTCTTCTTTTTTTTCTTCCTCTTCTTGTCTTCCATTTTTTCCCCCTTTTCTACTACTGCTTTTTTTTTTCCCTCTTCTTCCATTTTTTTGTTTTTCCCCTTTTTCCCTTTCTTCTTCTATTTTTCCCCTTCTTCCATTTTTCCATTTTTTTCTGTTGTCTTCTCCTCCTGTTTCTGTTTTTTTTTTTGGTTATTTTTCTATTCTATTTTTTTATTCTATTCTATTTTTCATTTGGTTGCTTCCATTTTTTCCCCTCTTCTTCTTCTATGTGTTCTTTTCGTCTCACAAGTTTGTAAGGATGGATAAAAAGATGTTATGTCAACCTAATTTTGAACTTGTAATTTATTTTTGCAGATGCCGCCAAGAAAAGTGCAGCTTCATACAGGTTTCACTATAAAGATTGGATTAAACATATACTCTTTTTTTTTTTTTTTTAATGTGTTATGATGTGCAATAAGAAAACCAAATTTGTTATTGTAATTGTTTCGTTAAGTTTCATGGCTCTACTACTAACCTTTTTGCTTTGCTAAAAGGTTATCCATGAATTTATTATGCCAGTATCTTGACTGTAACTTGACTTTTTTCTCTCTGATATTTCACAACTATCAAATTGTAATTGTAATCATTTGATTCAGTGATATTCAATATATGATTGTAGGTTTGTGAATTGAGTTAACAATGTCTGCCTTTGGTTCTGGAAGAGGGAGGAAGAGGAAAAATGTTGCGGGTGACTGAACGGATCCTGGTTGGGAACATGGAATTGAAATAGATGTTGCAACCAAAAAAGTACAATGCAAGTATTGTAACGTGACTCAATCGGGAGGTATATTTAGATTAAAACATCATTTAGCTTGTACTCATCAAAATGTTGAGCCATGTCCTCAAGTCCCAGAAGATGTTAGAGAAAAGTTCATGAGTCTTTTAAGAACTCAAACATTAGTCTCAAAATAGAAAGAGATAGATGTTTGATGTTGGTGATGATTCTGAAGATGAGGTGGAACTATTATCATGTCATCATCAAAACAAACAACAACGGGTGGGTGCCATGGATAAATTTGTGATGAAGAAATCTGGACGTCAAAATCAAAAAACTCTCAATCAAATGTTTAAGAAAGAAGAGAGAGATGATGTTTGTCAAACTATAGCTTGTTTTTTTTACACTAGTGCAATTCCTTTTAATTGTGTCAACAACCCTATATTTCCACTCATGGTTAAGAAGATTGAGGATTATGGAAAAGGAATTGTGCCACCATCTTATCATGAAAATTAGGGTGACATTTTAAAAAAAAGAAGTGCATGAGACACTACAATTGATTGATGAGTTTAAGGAACAATGAAAGAAGACCGGATGTACAATTATGTTGGATAGATGGCCAGATAGAAAGAGAAGATCCATATATAATTTTCTTGTGAATAGCCCTAATGGAACTATTTTTTTGTCATCACTAGATACATCTGACATTTCAAAAACGAGTGAAAAGGTTTTTGAGATGTTAGATGAGGTTGTTGAGAAGGTTGAAGAAGAAAATGTTGCGCAAGTTGTAACTGACAATGCTTCTAATTATAAATTGGCGGGACGAATGTTAATGAATAAGAGAAAGGGCTTGTTTTGGACTCCTTTGTGCCGCCCATTGCATAGATTTGATGTTAGAAGATTTTGAGAAGGAAATACAAGTTCATCGTGTTACAATTGGTAAAGAAAAAAAGATTGTGGCATACATTTATTCAAGAACCAATCTTATTCATTGGATGAAGAAGTTTACAAAAGACATTGAACTTATAAGGCCTGCGGTAACTCGGTTTGCTACCTCTTACTTGACATTGAGACGTCTTCATGAGCAAAAAGGTGCATTGTTCTCTCTATTTACATCAAAGAAGTGGAGGAATAGTAGATTTGCGAAGTCTGAAAAGGGGAAAAAAATTGAAAATATTGTTTTGGACAATCTACATTTTTGGAAGGGTGTTTCTACCTGCTTGAAGGCTGCAGTACCTCTCATTAAGGTACTTAGGTTGGTGGATTCGGATGAGCATCCAGCAATGAGATTCATTTATGAAGCAATGGATCGTGCGAAAAAGGAAATTCAAAAGAACTTCAATAATGTCCTAACATGGTAAACTTTTTATTTAGTGTTGGCTATTTACTCTTTAATACTATTTCCCTAAACTTTTTATTTATTCATTAATAATATTTATTAAATTGTGTCAGCTATGATTCTATATGGGCCATCATTGATAGAAGATGGGAAACCCAACTCCATCATCCATTGCATGCTGCAGCATACTTCTTGAACCCTCAGTTTCATTATAGCCCAATTTTCAAGCTGATGTAGAGATTAAAATTGGGTTGTAAAAATGTCTTGAAAAAATGGTCCCTGACACTAATGAGAGGGTGAAGATAGATTTGCAAATTGACACATTCAAGAATACAAGAGGACTCTTTGGTATACAAAATGCAATCTTGACTAGAAAAAAGAAATCTCCAGGTTATTTATTTTTACCCTAAGTTGATTTGTAAGTTGTATCAATCTTATGTTATGATTATTTGTTTTGAAAAACTTTAAATTTTGAACTACTTAATTAAAATTTCGATGTAGGGGATTGGTGGGACTCTTTTGGTGATGAATGTCCTGAGTTGAAGAGGTTTGCAATTAGGCTATTAAGTCTAGCATGTAGTTCATTGGGGTGTGAGCGCAATTGGAGTGCTTTTGAGATGGTACACTCAAAGTGGAGGAATCATTTACACCAAAAGAGAATGAATGACTTGGTCTTTGTCATGTACAATTTGAAACTGAGACAAAGGTACAAGAATAGACAAGCAATCATGAATCCATTATGTTTGGATGATGTTCCATTAGACGATGAGTGGATAACAGAGAGAGAGAAGCCGACTCTTCCAAGAGAAGGAAATTGGTTGAGTGTGCTTGATAGGATTGCTCGACATGGATGTCATTCAGAAGATGAGAAGGTAGATGCTCTTGCAAGGGATTTGGAACAAGCATGTAAGTGTAGGTACATGATACATCTTTTAGTTTTAATTAGAAGTTGCAATTTGGATTTAATTTGGTTTTTTTTTTTTACCCTAACTTAGGCCGTGACCATATTGGAGAAAATGTCGATGAAATTCATGAAGTAAGTGATGATGATGATATGGATGACAACATGAATGCTCCAAGGGATTTTGATCATGACTTTGATGATGCTACTATTGGTGATGATGACATTAAGGAGTTGGGTGACACTGTGGGTGATGATGAAGATGAGGGAGACAATGAGATCAACAATGTTGTTGATTGTGGCAATAATGATTTCGGTGATGAAGATGATGACTTATTTTAGTCTCTCATTTATTTATTCTTCTCTTATTTTAGTTTGTTTTCTTAAGGATATCAATGTTGTGCAAGTGTTAACTTGAAGACTTGAAGTTGAATTGCTATTTTCTTTTAGTATGTTCTTTTGTTAAGATTTGAGGAAAATGTTTGAATGACAACTTGAATTGCCACCTTCTTTTATTATGTTTTCTTTGTTTAAAAAAATGTGCAAAATGTATATTTAAATTGATTATTGTTAGTGAGCAAGGCACACAAGTGAGAATGCGAGGATTTGAACCTCGAGCTGCTCATAAGTATGAAAGCTCTACCATTTGAGCTATATTCTCAAGTTTTTTTGGGTCATTTTATATGTATTTTGATAGTATTAGTTAGACATATAAGAATTATTGCATTTTTTCATTATTTTAGTAGGATCTTACGATCCCCAATCCGATCCTCCAGACCCCCAAAACAATTCGATGTAGGACCCCGATCTTAACAACCTTGGTAGGGAGTCTGTAGCTCCCTTATAATTTTATTTTATTTTATTTTATTAATTTCTTTTTTAGGGACTGCAGTACACATTTATGATTTTTATTTTTTAAAAATTTATAATTAAAAATTATATTTTAATAAAACAGAAAAAATAGGGAGTTTGTTAATAGAATAGAGAAATAATAGGGAGTCAGTTGGGGGAAATAAATGAAAAAGTGATTCTTAAAATAGGGAATGAATTTTTTAATAATATTTTAAGATAAATTTTAAGTAATCTGATAGGAATGCTCTAAGAAGATGGGTTTTAAATCGTCAAATTTTAACAAAATTTTAAAGTTTTGTAAGTAAAACATCAAAAATGTTAGTGTTGAAAAATGTGTAAAAGTATTTTAAAATATATAAAATGTGTATTGAGATTATCATATTTTGACACAATATTGTAAAAATATGTGTACAATATATTTGTACTAGTGCATGCCCATACTAAAAGGCACGGTGTAAATAAAACAAGTGAGTAAAAAGAAGAAAAATAAAAAAAAATAAAGAAATAGGAAGGAAAATAGCAAATGGGAAAAAATAAAAAGGAATGAGGAAGGAGAGAGAGAGAGAGAGAGAGAGAGAGAGAGAGAGAGAGAGAGAGGAGAGATTGCATGAGTGAACAAAAAGGGAGAAAAAGAAGGTGGGTGAGTGAGAATTAAAGAAATCTTGAACCTTACTAAATTTGAGAATTAATCTCAACCTTTGAAATAAAACGTATCTCTAAGACATTTTGACACATTTTCAAAAACTCTCATACTTTATTATATAGATTGTACATATATTTTTATCATTTTGAGTTTCACGTCTTTGATCTATCAAGTAAATTTAATGATTATATATGCAAGCAAAATTTGTGTAGGTATTAGCAGATAAAAAGAGTAAATTACAAATACATCTTATGAGATTTGCTTAAAATACAGATGTCTCCTGTGATTTGAAAAATTACAAATACCCCTTTATTAGAATTTTTTATTTAACAGAATTAACTAAAAAAATGAAATTCATAATTGTTCTCTTATATAATAATAAAATTACCAAATTATTAATTGAAACATATTTTTAGTATCATTAAAAACTGTTAATTGACTTAATAATTTATTAATAAAATGAACGATTTGTTATAAAATTAGAAACCTTAAAGGGTGCAATGTAATTTTCAAAAGTATAGAAAGCAATTCGTATTTTAATCAAATTTAGAAGAGTGTATTTGTAATTTATCCAAAAAAAACTAAAATTATTTACTATTTTATTTATAATATTTATTTTATTTATAATTATGTATACAAGGAGTCATTTAAGACATCAAGGCCTGTCCTATTCGGGTTCATTATTCTATTTAAATAGGGGTGGTTTTTCCTCTCATCTGATCAAATTATAACTCTTTTCGAAAAAAGTTAAAAAAATAAAATTTAAAATTTTTTAGTTTTTTTAATAAACAAAATGTTAACTTTTTTAATTAAAAGAGCTACTAAAAAAATTAAAAAATTAAATTTTTATCAATTTTTTAAAACGCTCCATAATCTCCGTCATTTATATTATGAGTTAATTATTCCACCT
This sequence comes from Camellia lanceoleosa, assembly GCA_025200525.1. Lineage (NCBI taxonomy): Eukaryota > Viridiplantae > Streptophyta > Magnoliopsida > Ericales > Theaceae > Camellia > Camellia lanceoleosa. Next base: position 122,283,416 of record CM045771.1, on the reverse strand, counting down.
CACTTAAGGTGATGTTACATCATTTCCCATCCCCTTAAATTCTTCAAATTAATTCATCTATATCTTAATGTCCAAACAGTCGTGTCAAAATAAAAGTATTAAGCCATCCCCATCACAAAAGTCGGGTTACTATCATTGTCTCAAAGCATTTTAAAACCACAAAACCCCACGCCAATGGAAAATATTACAATAATACATAGTCTTTGAACACAATCAACAAAGCTTGTATATATATGTAGGAATGTATATAAGGAAAGGTTTAACAAATTACAATAGTTTAAAATTAGGATAGCATGAGTATAAATAAATAATTACAAAATAATAATTTTAAATTAAAAAATAATATAAAATTTATTTTAAAATGTAATAAAAATAATTTATAATTAATTTAATTTTCTTTATTTTTACTAGAGTTACACGTAAAAAAATATTTTTATTTTGATATTGTTAATTTTGTGTTCTAAGTTCTTAATAAAAAATTGTGTGTCATAATTTAAATGGTAAAAATTAAAGAATAAATTATAAAAAATATATTTATGATAAAATATAAATATATTTTATTTTATAAGTTTCGTAATTTTAATTTACCATACGATAGTAGTAAATTACATTTGTTAATATACTAAATTTTTTTTATTTATTTTGTAAAACCTAAAAACTTGTTTACTCCAAATTTTAAATTGTCATATGTCATAACTCTTACATGAAAATAGATTAAGATTGACTTGTGGTGTTAGACTAAAGATTAAAAGTGATATAAAAGCTACTTGACAGTTTATGCTAATGTGACCTTAACCTAATCATTAAAAATTATTCTTATCGATTCGTGACCGATATGAGCTAGTTTGGGGATAATAATATTGGATTAAATATAAAAAGTTAGCCTAAAAAATATAGTTTGGGTTAATTTTTTTTCCCAACAATTATTGGTTTAAGCCTATAATACATCATATTTTAATGACTCAATATCATAAAAAAAGTAATCTTTGGCTGTGTTTGGTTGAGAAATTTGAAAAAATAAAACAAAAGAGATAGGTAAAATGTGAATAAAATATGTATATATTTCACCTAATTTCACACACATTTTTCTTTTTCTTTTCCAAATCCCTCTATAAATTCCCCAAGTAAAGACATGCTTAATGTTTATGGTGCTTTTTATCAATCAATAAAAAAAAATTATAAATATTAAGAGAATTACATTTGAACAAATTCTAACATTAAATTTTTAATTTAAAATTTTGAGACCACATATTTTTTTTGACACTATAACTAATTTTTGAGATAAAAACTAAAATAAATTTCAATCATTATTATATAGAGAGACATGTGTAATAAGAGTTTGTAGTACATAATTTTAAAAAATAATATTAATTCAAAAAATTTAGTATGAAAAATATATACTCAACTTTATGTTTTGTTTGATTCATGTATTTGGGTAGAAATTTGGAATAAGAAAGGAAAAAGATTGATTAAATGTGAATGAAATAAAATTATATTTTACTTAATTTCACACACATTTTCATTTTCCTTTTAAAATTTCTATCTAATATCATGAACGAAGCACATCATCAATGTTTGAAAGGAGTTTTGGATTCTTTATTGTATTGATATACACTATCTAAAAACAACTTATATAATATTTGGTGGAAAAAGTAAGTTCTTAAAATGGATCATCAATCACATTATAAGGAAATAAAAGCTAGTCAATAAAAGATTTTTTAATTATTTAAAAATTAAATATCAAGAGAAATAAACTATAAAAGATGTAAATTGATTCCTATATTTGAATGGTACAAACATCGAAATTTTAAAACTGATCATTCTTCAAATTTCTAAATATAAATTTTTAAATTGATCAATTAACTTTTCTTTTGAAATATGTAAATTAAGACATAATAATAATTTTTTTTAAATGATTCAATAAAGGTTAAAAGATTTTTTTGTTAATTTTAAAATTGATTAGTTAATTTTCCTTTTCAAATTTCTAAATTTAAATTTATAAATGAATTATTTAGCTTTCCTTTTGAAATGTGTAAATCAAGACATAATCACTTTATTTGGTTTCCATTTCCAGAATTTACTTCTTACAAAATTCTACTTTTTCGTTTTTCTTATTTTTTTTGTTTTCACTAAAATTTTTAAATATTTTAAGCAATTTTTTAGACACACCTAACATAAATATACTTAAAAAGTATAATATTTGTGAAATTTTTTTAAAAAAAATTCACTAAAATACCAAAAAATAAAAAAAACAAAAAAATAAAAATAAAAAAACAAAAATTCCATACATTTTTCATATTTTTGTGTATTTGTTAATTTTTTCATAAATATTTTATTATTTAGATACATTTAAGTAAGTTGCATCTAAAAAAGTAAAAAAATTGCTTAAAATTTTAAAAATATTCACTAAAAATAAAAAAAATATGAAAAATAAAAAACTCAATTTCCAAAAAATTGAATTCAGAAAATTAAAACTAAACACACTGAATAAGATTTTTTTTAAATGATTCAATAAAAGCTAAAAGATTTTTTTTTTTTAATTTTAAAACTAATTAGTTAACTTTCATTTTCAAATTTCTAAATTTAAATTTATGAATGGATTAATTAATTTTCCTTTTGAAATGTGTAAATCAAGGTATAATAAGATATTTTAAAAAATGATTTAATAAAAGTTAGAAGATTTTTTTAATAAAATTTTAAAACTGATTAGTTAATTTTCCTTTTCAAAATTTTTAAATTTAAATTTATAGCTGGATTAATTAAATTTTCTTTTAAAATGTGTAAATTAAGACATAATAAAAAAAATTGAATCATTCTAGCCAATAGAAGATTTTTTGATTATTTAAAAAATAAGAATTCTAGAAAAATGGTATGAGAATTTTGAATTTCACAAGACTCTTCTCATTATAATTTTTTTTTCTCTTAATATATAGTATAGATTTTGATCAATTTAGAAAGAGCACTGTTTGAATTTTTTTTACTAGTATTTTATTTAATTTTTCGCTTTTTTATTGGTTTTGACTTTTAACATAATATCAAAATCCAGCGTAGAAGTCCATAAAAAATTTTTCGCTTTAAATCTTTTTAAGATGCAAAAGTATGTTAAAAGCTAAAAATCAAATCCAAGTGTCTATTCGTGTATAATAAAAATTTAAAAGGTTTGCATTGGACATTTTGTTAAAGAAAAACAAATAAGTTAAGCATTTATAATTTTATATGATTCAAAAAAATCTTAAAATTCACCGACGATTAGAAAGAGAACATGTGGGCTTGTGTTTTTTTATTCATAACATGCACGCAAACACATGTATGTATGTCTACCGATCCATAGGTAATATACACCCCTTAAAAAAACACGTGTATCAGATGTATTTTTAATCGACTAATGTTATATGTATTAATTAGTATATTAATTGATAATATAATATAATTTAAGATATTTTTGATATTCGTAATTTGTAGAGATTAATAATAATGTCATAACTGATTAATGTCGTAACTATTATTGATACATTAGTTAATATACTAATTGATATATATAATATCACTCTTTTTAATTATAATATTATTTTAATTATAATTTATAAATTCTTTAATTATATTTCATATTCTGTTTAATTAGGATACGTTTTACTTTTTTTTAATTATCGCTCAAAAAATTAAAATTATGCCATTTTTTTTAATTTTTTAATTTTTTTAAGTTATAAGGTGGATATCATGTGTTTCCCTGTATCTGTATCTATATATATACCAAGGACACTCTTGATTTCAATGGCCTTATTTATCAATTCAAGAGATACCCAGATGTATGTATTAACAAGTGTGATAATGTGTAACTGTTGATTGTCTTCAATGGTTTGGGATTGAATTGAAAGCAACAAGAAATCTTTTGAAATGGAAGGCAAGTCAATTAGGAAATTCAAGAGAGTCTGTGTCTTCTGTGGAAGCAACTCTGGCAATAGACAAGTCTTCAGTGATGCTGCTTCTGAATTGGGGAATGAACTGGTTGGTTTTGATTTGCTGCTCACACTCTCTCTGATTGAATCTTTTTTTGTTGATTCACAATATTGCTTTTCTTGCTTTTCCTGTTTTGGTTTTTGGTTCTCAAAACATGAAAGTTTGTTGAATTTGTGAAATGGGTGTGTGATATATTGCACTGGGATATACTCATTTCTATGCTTCTATGTTTACTTTGTGGAGTTATGAAGTAGATGTTTATTGTATTGAACTGGTTTCCTGTTTAACAATGGGATTGTTCTTCTGTTATGCTAGGAATATAGCAACGGGTCACAGAATCGACACAGAATACATGAAAGAATGGATAAGATTTGACACAGTTTGTTAGTGAAGTCTACTTTTGAAAAATCTTATTCGTCCGTATACATTATGTGTCCGGTTCTGTGACCCATTTCCGAGTTCATAAACATTCGACTTTTTTTTCCTTCTTCCAAATTTGGTACCAAAACATGAACATTATGAGGATTCTGCATTATCTTGAGGGGTTGTGAATGTGAATTGGGTGTTTAATATTGTGAAACCATTTTTTGGCTATGCTTATTTCAGTAAATGTGTGGATTTTTGTTAATTTCATTTTATGACTTGTGATTTCAGGTCAAGCGGAAGATGGATTTGGTATATGGTGGAGGAAGTGTTGGGTTGATGGGTTTGATTTCCCAGAGAGTGCATGCTGGAGGTTGCCATGTTCTTGGGTAACTTAGAGACAATTTAAATTTAGTATATTTCATTGACAAACCTGTTCATCGATTTAAACTAGGTTTCCTTGGTCATGATGTAGCATTTTACTCAATTCTTGAATGCTCACCGTGTGCAGGGTCATTCCGAAAGCTCTTATGCCTCTTGAGGTATCCATGATTTTAATCTGTGCAACTATCATCACAATGTCAATTATGTCTAAAGTGACAATGCAATTTCCTCATAAATTAGGTGTTCTTACAATCACAACATCTTTACATAGGCCACTCTCATTTGAATTTAATTTGATTCTTGGTGTCACTCTTAACTGGCTTTGGTTTTGTTATTTTCCCATTTGTGTATATGAAAGTTATCTTGGGTTGAGCAACAGTGAATCATGATATATCTATATCATGGAAGCGCCTAAATTGTCTATGTCGTTGGAAAATTTGAATTCATTGACGCTGGTAAATTGACAGATATCAGGTGAAACTGTTGGAGAGGTTAGAATTGTTTCAGACATGCATGAGCGTAAAGCTGAAATGGCTAGAGAGTCCGATGCTTTTATAGCTCTTCCCGGTAATTATCCGGAAAACAATTATGTTCTTTAAAGGAGGAAGTATAGTTGCATTCATTTTGTGCAGTGGTATTCGTGAATTTTGAATTGTCTTAGGTGGATATGGAACCATGGAGGAGCTGTTGGAGATGATAACATGGTCACAACTCGGAATTCATAAAAAACCGGTGACTCATCAATTTACATTCTGGAAGATATCTGATTGATGAATTTTTACTTAAAATTGTAACTGTGTAATTCCCTATACAGGTTGGTCTGCTAAATGTTGATGGGTACTATAACTCCTTGCTTGCATTATTTGATAATGGTGTTGAAGAAGGTTTCATCAAGCCAAGTGCTCGCCACATTGTCCTCTCCGCTCCAACTGCCAAAGATCTTTTAGTAAAGATGGAGGTATTGACCCAACTTGATTATATTAATTTTTTTGTATTTATAATTTTTCCCTTTTTGGCTTTGGTTGTTTAGAGAAGTTATCAATCATGTTTGGCTGTAAATACCATTAGCTACTCTAGTGCATGTGCCTTTCTCTCCTATGGATTATACAAAGGATGCAACTTCACCTGCTTTTTCTAGCAAGAATTTCAAAGAAAAATGTCTGTTTGTTCTGTCCCGTGAATTAGGCTAGGCTAGGTTATTCAATAACATTGTTGAGTTAAAAGGCGTTATTATCAAAAAGCTCACGGGTTGGGATGTTGGAAACTTCTATGACCATTATGTGGCTGCCTTATTCTATGCTCCTTTTCTTCATATCTCTTTCTTTTTATTGGTGCATTCTTTCCGAAGTTTTAAATATCGGCCAATACATAGGTATTGGAATTTTGGACTTGATACCAGTATTCACTAATATATTGGCTGACACTGTTTGATATCTGGCATGGGTAAATTCCCATTTGCCAGGTCATAAAGTGTTTTTTTTTGTAACTGCTGGAAAATTGACTTTGCGAAACAAAGTCAATCCATTTATAAAACTAGGCTCTAAATCTGTCATTTGACTTTGCAGCAATACACTCCTTCCCATGACCATGTTGCCCCTCACGAAAGCTGGCAGATGGAGCAACTGGGTAATTACCCAAATGAGCAGAATCCGAAATGAATAATATTGTTTGGTGGTAGGTCTGTCTCTCAATGGATTCCTTGTTTGATTAATGATAGTTTTGAGTTGTTTCTGAGAATTTTGTTCAAGTGGGGCCGGCCACATATTGTGAGTTACAATGTACTCTTGTCATTCTTTGTGATTTGAATTCTAAAATAGAATCTGCCTTGCTGTTTTACAACAAAACATTGGATAATGGTGGAAATGGTCAATCAACATACTATTCCCTGGTCATGTCTTGCTGTTACCACTTGCAAAAGCACAAAGTTGAATTGAAATGGAAATAGATAGCTGATAGTTTTGAGGATTGAATATTCTCCGATTTAGGACCACACAGTGGAGTATCTTAATTACTACTTTTAGTTGATGTGACTATTGGAAGTGAGAAAGGTTGAATCTAGGATAAATTAAGCGTGTTGCTGTGAAATTATTGGATCACACTTACATAACTCTTTTTTCTTCTGGGTTCAAAGGATCATAAACAACTCAAGTGGATTCATTGGGAGAACCTGTGCAAGGTCACATGCAAACCTAATTAATTTTTCTTCTTAGGCCCATTGCACATTGTTACAATTAATGTTACCAACAGGATTTAAATTCTAGAGGTTTAGCTGCATCTCGGGAGAATTGAACATGGATCATCTTGCCGATCTCTTCTTTTTTGTCTCTTTTACCAAAACTCTGGTGTAATTTCCCTGCATCTTTTCCCTCTGTGATTGGAAGGGTGGGGTCAGTGTCACAAGCGAAGGTAATTTAATGAAATTTGGACCTCATTGCCCCAACAATGAAGTGGTTCAAGGACATGATTGGACGTCAAGGCAACTTGGCCAATTTGGAGGTTGAACTTTGATGAGAGATTATACATAGAACCTACATCCTTTGTTCTTGTATATTGCATCCACACTTTTCCTCCCTTCATAATAGTGTATGCAAAAGCATCAAGGTGGTGAGGCATAAACTTTTTGAATTATGAATTCTTATATTTAGTGAATAAATAAATATTTTAACATAGTAAAGACATATTAAAAATTAAATATATAGGTATAAATACGTTTCTCCTCAAGGCATCAAACATTTCATTGCAGAGATGAAAACATGCCCTTATCAAAGGTGAAAACGTCATTCGTAGTTTCAATTATCGAGCTTCCCAGTTGAATCTTGGTGTTGTATTTTTTCTTGGTTGATCTTACTTGATTTTACCCCATGGAAAATAGTTATGAAAGAGCATCTTAGACTAAGTTTAACATTAACCCAAAACAAGCTTTCTATATGCATACCCATATGTTTATGCACAAAAGATGTACAAGGCACACCAAAAATGCTCGCCTCAGACTCTGATGTGCAAGCATTTCAAGAGTGTCATCTAAAAAATCAAAGCCTTGATGCGTTTTTCATTGGCCTTGCCTCAAGGCGAACCTCAATAAAGCCTTTTAAAACTTTGATTTGACTGCATGCAGTTTCAGCTACTAGATTTCTACTATCACTCTATTTTTTCTTCTGTACTCTCAAGGTCCAACTCAAGAAAGAACATCTTTTACTATGGAATAGGAGTTTGAACACTTGAATTGTATATAATCCTGCTAATATGGTTTGGTTTGATAGGTTTTAACATTTTAACTCATTCACTGTTGGATCAGTCTAGGAAATTTGTAAATGTTCCTTCAGAAAATTAACACGTCTCCTGAAGGTTAAAAGAGTAGGTAATGATTTATGATTCATCATTAGTTGGGTGAATTGAAATGTTGAGTTGTTCTACCATTCCCAGCAACTTGGGGGTACAATAATGCAACTGGCTTTCAAATTCAATCATATGTAAGTCCTACTTAGTTATCATCCTTGGCATCTAGTTGATGTAGCTTAAGCGGGCGTTATGCAATGCAGCTCCTTGAAAATCATTTCATTGTCCTGTTAGCGCTCCCACCAGAGACAAAAGTACTCGGAGTGAGAGAGGCTTACAAATTAGTGAATAGCTTAGTCTCATTCTTAGATAAGGGCAAGAGCAGTCATGTCCTTATCAACTTCGATCAATTCTCCTAATTAGTCATTTCTTTTAAGTTTAATATAATTTTGCATGCAATGCATGAAAAAGAATCCAAATTTCTTGGAGAATTAAGAACAATTGATGTTGTTGTGTAATTCATATATTTTGCAAGGTACCATTGTGTTGAATGTCCCACAGTTGATCTGTTCTTTTGTAGAACTTCTAGCATGAACATTTATACCATTTATTCCCCCTCACATCATTTCACTTGCTTTTGGGAAAAGTTATGAAAGATCCTAACTCAGTCTCTCTCTGTCTATGTAGTTCATTTATACTTGGTAGTTCCTCACAATGTTGCTTGGTTAATTAGATCCTGTAGGAGTCCGGTTTCTCCATCATGGTTTTTCTGCAATGATCTTGTTGTGTTTTTTATCACAGCAAGACACATCAGAAAAATACATAATCCAACGGTTTGAGTTAAAACTAAAATAAAATGACATTAAAACCATATTACCTTAAAACAACATAATTTTACTTTAAATATATGTCATGGAATTATCACAAAAAAACATTAAAAATCATTGTAGAGAATCTAAATCCATCTTGCAGGCACAAATAGCAATATAATATCACTGGAAACTCATTTGTCCCAACACTGTCTCAAATCATGGGAAGCCCAACTCAACTGTCACTTTTGCATTATTTACTTGATCTAGCTATCCTAGATGTACTTGACCTTATTTATAGGTGCCAACTGCAACTCACATGGGATTCTCTGAGGATCACCCTACCTGGAGGGACCAAAGTTCCTAGGCCAGCTTCTCCCACCTGTCTGGTCTAAGTTCAATAATTCTATGTACACAAAATCAATCACAGAATCAACCTCAAAAAATATAAGTGGAGCAATGTGAGTGGAACCGTTTCAGTCTCTTTAGCATTGGGCTCTACTGTATGATATGTATGACTAGAATTATGTGCTTTAGTATCTGATGTGCACGACTAAAATTGTTTTCTGTGATCGGTTCTATGTTATAGAATTATTGATCTAAGTTAAGTATGCAACACCTCTTTGTACCTTGACATGGGCTGTATTGATTGGCTATATGAAATTTTTTTGATGATGCCACTGAGATTGCCAGGATGGTATGTTGGGGATTGTTTTAGGGGAGTTTTTAAGTGCAAGATTGATGTGATGTGAATTGTGGTGGACCTTAAGGGTCTAGTAGTTTCATGAACAAATTGAGTACAGGTGGAGGAGATGGCTGTTGTTGACCCTTTCACGGGGGTTCATTTTCTCAAAACACTCAAAAATCCACCCACTGTTTACTAGCCTCATAAATGGGTTAATCACTGATATGTGATGCTGGTCCCTACATTTTTGTTGTCTCCCTCATATGCCCTTAAGAGGTTATGCTGCTAATTTTTAGTTTGGTCCTACTTCTGGTTTGATTGTTACTAAAAAAAAGTGGAGGAAATTCAGTACCAAATGCTTGACTAAGCTTTATATTCCTCCACAGAGCATCTTTAACGCTTACTCTTTTTTTCATTAAATGTGAATAAAGATTTGGGTTAAAAGTTTCATCTGATACCTAGTGTTCCAACGCTAAATTTTTAATTTTTATCAAACAATCGGTCGACTGGGAGGACAACCAGGAGGATGTCTGGGCGGTCGTCCAGCCTAGTGTAAATTTTCTTTAATTTTTTCCAATATGATCATCCACCAACAGTCACCTGTGAAATTTGATGAATGGTTAAACGTTATTTTAATTTGATAAAAAAGTAAGGCCCTAATTTGGTGAAACGGTTAGAACACCGTTTTTACTAAATTTTTATCAAATTTAAATTTAATAAAAGATTTAAGTCAGGATTAAAAATAGTCTTGCGAGCTAATCTATTCTTGAAAGCCATCTTCCTTGATTCTTGAAGTAATAAAAAATTTCTCCCCGGTAGGCTCGGCCGATAGGTCTAGAAAAACCTTAAATAAATAAATAACTAAAAAATATATGAAAAAGACAAGCACATAATGAGGAGGTGAGGTGGGGGCATTTTTCTAAACCAGGGACGCGTCCAGCCCAATTGTGCAAACCAGTTTGGTAGGGTTTTATAGAAATTTATAAGCACACAGTCTTACTAATGAAATTTTCCTTGTTATAGTTTTTGAAGTTACTATTCTCCCTCATCATGGTACAACAATGAAATTTTCTGTAATCAAAAGAAGAATGAATTTAAGAAGAAAAAAAAAAAAGAGATTCAAGAATCCTAATACTGTGTTTAACATTGTTTTCTATTTTTTTGTTCTCAAAACAGAAACATGAAATCTGATACTAAAAATTTGTTTGACAAATTGTTTTCGAGAATTGCTTTTTGAATTTTTTTTAATAAAAACACACCCTTTAGGAAACACATCTAAATTATTTTCACAAAAAATGAAACGGTATGAAAATGACTAGTGCTTTTTGAACTTTTTGTTGATTTTATTTCCAAAACACTAAAAATTAAAAATGATAGCAAACAGTACTATTCCAAAATATTGGATCATCATTATTTCCTAGTGGCCTATACAACAAATTTCCCCAACTTCTTATAACATCTAAGACCATCTCCAACGCTTCACCAAACCTTACATCAGATTTGAAATTTGGTGAAAAAATCACTTTTTACAGCTCGAATGGTTTCATCAAATTGGTATCAAAACGAGAATTCACCAAATTTTTCATCAAAGTGAGAATAGGGAGAAGATTTCATTAATTTACTGTGTGTGACCGTTGGGAGAGACCAACCGGTCAACCAGTCGGTTGACCAACCGATCGACCGGTTCCCTTGCAAATAGGTTGGTTCAAACAAGTCAAAAGGTTCAAAGAGGTTAAAAAAAAAAAAAAAAAAAAACACTAACTGGTCGACCCTTGCTTTGATGACAACCATTAAAACAGTCCGTATCAAATTGAGAAAATAATCTCTTTTTTACTCGGATTTGGTGAAAATTTTGGTGAACTGATGGAGAAAAACTCAAAATGGCACATTATTGAAGGGAAAATAAAAATGGAGAAATAACATATCAGTACATGCTTTAAAAATAAATTGCAAATTAATGAATAATGAATAATTTTATCAACATTAATAATAAAAATTTTAAACTTTTCCATGTATTTGTAATGTTTTTATTTATATTTCCACTGATTGCTAATTCCCCCCCAAAAAATGTGGTGCCAAAACAGATTATTTATTTATTTATTTTCCTTCATCAAAATACCTACTCTGCTAAATAATTTTAGATTGGTATTCTTGGTAGAGTTTGTTTTCTCATTTGCTAATTCAAGTATACAATTTTGTCAACAACAATGATAGGAACTCAAAAAATTTACCCACAAAAAACTTTCTACGGTAGAAATTCACTTCAAGTGTAGGTTATTGTACAATAATTGAATCTAAACCATACACCACTTTTCGGTAATGCTAGAGACTGAGAAAAAATCGGTCAAAGAACTAGTTAGATGAGCATTTAACAGTGGGGATAGGTAGTAGTAGTACAAGCAATACATCATAAAATAAAATAACTCATATGAAGAGAACAACTTCCAAATCACAACTAAAATCCATTCGAAATATAAATTTTTACTGGCACATTCCAGAGGATTCTATAACCTGTATGTGTATGGGGAAGACTGAAGAGAAACAAATTAACAAGTACTGCAAGAGAGATTGTTCTATGAAGGGTATGATATTAAAACCTTCATGCCTTCCAGTATAGCTGCTTCATTCAAGATTCAATCATGTATGTCGATTTCATTGCTATTTTCGATTCAAGCCTTCTCTTTAGAAGGAGATGACATCAAATGATGCAATGTGGTTGCTTGGATGATGGCACTAGGACTCGTTGGGTCCCTGGCATGGAGCGACCCGTGTCGTCTGAGGCCAAGATTCCTATCAACACTGTTTTGCACGATACGCCGCAATGGCCTTGGAAGATATCGCACTAACCGTGTTGAGGTTACGAGCAGAACCACACCCAGAATTATGAAAAACCTGCAATAACAGATGGGCAATTGAACAAAATTTTATTTAAAGCAAAAATCTTAATTGAGTGCAGTCCAATATATACAACAAAAGCAGTAATAACTCCGGTGGGCAGGAATTTAATTAATATTACTATTATTTTTTTGAATTTAGACTTTTATTAAATCAGCAAAGAAGAGGTAGGCCGACCATTTCTTGATGCATGATTTTTGCGTTCGTAGTTTAATGAAAGTCTTAATACTAGCATTAGATTATTTAGATCATAGACCTTTACTAATTTAAACTTCAAGACAAAAGTTATTTGAAAATATGCCAGATAAAATTCTCAACATCAGATCAACTAGCACCTACAGTCTCCAATGTCAAATTACAAACATAAAGCAGTGAAAATAATGTATCAGAGGTCAATGGGGCGCAAAATTACAAATCTGTTGAAACATTTTGAAATTGCAGCTGAAATGGGTGTTAGAATACTAATCACAAAGACGGGGAAATCGCCCCCCATCAATTTACCAATACCCTCATCTTTTCTCGTCTCCTTTCTTCAATGTTCTTTCCCTGTAAATCTGGCTAGTAGCCCCAGCTGCCCCCAGCCCCCACCCACTCCCGGAGTAGGGGTGGTGGCCTAAGTTACAAAGATAAAAATATATATATATATATATATACAAGAAAATAAGGGGGAAGAAGAAGAAGAAGAAGAAGATGAGGGCATTATGATAAATTAAATGGGTGATTCCCTCCTCTTTGTAATTAGTTTTGTTCTTCTCATTTTGAATTGTAATTTCAAAAAAATTCCCACTGATTTGTAAATACCCCATTATACGTTATTTTACCCATAAAGAATCCATGAATAAAAATTGGATTTAGATTCCTCTTGAGAAAGCTGCTAGTGGAAACTAGGAGTAAATTTAAAATTACCATCCCAACAAAACTGAAAGCCGAGCCATTGGTGCTGAAGGCAATCGTTCACCCAAAGCAAGCATACCAGCAAGTACACCAGTCACAATTGATGCTACAGCAGCGCATGTGGACACTACAATTGCTCTCCCATGTTTCAAGCCCCGTGTCTGTTTTGAAAGGAATAACACCAGGATTATCACCATGGTTCCCCAAGTAATTGGAATAAAAACGCTATGTGGTGTGGTCTAGTTATATGAAACTCGAAACAGACAATGCTGGTAACTCCATGACAAATATGAGTCACAGTTGGTACATGCCGAACAGGAATTGATGTCAAGTGAAATAGTAAACAAGCAAAAAATATGAGTGGTATTTACATTAGATGATGGTCATCGTGAGATGCTTGTAAAACAAGCATTAGGATACCTGGTAAAAAAATCCAGTACCACTACAACAAACGCTGATTGAGATGCATGCAGGAACCAGCAACTTGGAGAAGCCCTGCTCCAAGAATACAAACCCCATCTTTGATATGACAGATGCAACCCTGCAATCAGATTTCATCAGAAATCTCACTAGGAAAATAAAATGCAAACCAAATCTGACAAAAACACAAACAAATAGAACTGCTTGTACAAATAATAGCCAGCAACAGCCATTTTCTGTACATGTTCAATTCCGAATAAAGTACCAACAGTTACAAACAAATTAAAGATATTTGCTTTACAACAAGAAACCTATTCATCAAGTGTTTCCTGCCATCTCACTGGATGAATCTATACATCTACTTAAAAAGAAGAGGCATTCCAACTAAAGGGAAGACCAAATCCACTGCTTCCCTGCAATTTCTTTTTGTTTTTTTTTTTTTGTGTGACAATTTTATTTAGATTATGGGTGTCAGATGCAATTTCATTCAGAGCAATTTTAGTCACTCAAAAAGATGCTTCACAAAAAATCACCTGGCATTAACACCTCCCAGGAATTCACCCTGGTAAACCGACGTAGTAAACTTCAGCATCTGGCAACTCATTTTAACTTCAATTGACGAATCAAATTATGCTATTTAGCTATGTAAAAGTTCCCCGTCAATTGAAGTTTTACATAGCTAAATATGAGAAATGTAAACTTCAGCATCTGGCAACTCATTTTAACTTCAAATGATGCAATGCTACCGATCAGTTGTATTACCAAATATGAGAAATGTTATATCCAACACCAACCGGAACTGATCCTGGTGTCTCTCTCATTGTTATTCAATTATGTACTAAATTTCTAACTTCACTCTTGATTAAGTAAACAATTTTTTTCAAAAAAAGAAAAGAAAAAAAAAGAGGTATTGGATAAGAAGTCTAGAAGGAGAAAGCCACCAGTCCTGCAGACAAAGGGTTAATTACACTTTTATCTCCCCTCAACTATCAATGAATATTGCTTTACCACATCAACTTCAATACTGTACATTGAGAACCATTAACTATGAAAAATGGTACAAATACCCTTCTTTTGGAAGGGTGGAAGTGAAGCAATTTTTATAGTTGAGGGATCCAAATGTATGGTTTTAAAGTTATGGGGGTAAAGTAATATTCAGTGATAGATCAGGGGGAAAAAGTGTAAAGAAGACTGATAGAAGCAATATCTAGTCCTTCATGCCATCCGTCTACAAGTAATTTTCCACAAGGACTTCACACTAGCACTCCATTTGGTAATACGCCAAACAATTAGGTAGCCCAACTGAAAAGCCCAATTGAAAAACTAAGTCCTTTTATGATACATGTGAAATCTCCTTCTGAACAAAAAGGTCCACACAGTATCCTACTTTCCCACAATGACCCGTTTTGAGTCTTTCAGACTTCTTCCAGTTACTAGGAAAGCAGTTATAACATGGCTCTTGTCATGGTGTCCAACCATGTCTCCCAAATAACAGTGGGTGTTTTACTCGTGTATCGTGTAGTGGTAGCATTTTGCATCATCAAATTATTCCTTTTAGAATTTCCAATTCTTTTTTTATTTTTTTTCCCTCGTCTCTTAAAAGATTGTATCCATGTCAGGTTTTGACAACAGCAGTATTATTAGTGCAATTCACACAAAAGATGGAAGAAAGTATTAACATGCTCAAAAATTTTCAAGTAAAACCACATAGAGAGACAGTACCCAAACAAAATGCCTGATTCCAAGCCGTAAATAATTTCCTCAACAACTTCAGATTGCATCTGCAAGGAAAAAGCACATCACAACATAAAAGGGGAAATCCCAAGGTGACGCTTTGTAGTTTGATAAAACAATACATAATATTAGGAAGAAAACAAATACCATCTCTTGTTCTCTTCGGTGACGTCTGTAGATGCGAAGCCATCCGTTAAGTAGTACCTACAGTCACGAGATTTCTGTTAATGCCTGAATCATACCGACAAATTTAAGAAACAATTTCTTTAACAAAACCCTAATAGCAGTGATAAGACAAACAAAATATAGCACTGGTGGAACACCATACAGCATAAATATATTACACAAATAGGAAATTTTTATTTGTGTAATATTTGTGTAATTTGGGATTACCTTTAGGGGCTTCTTTTAAAGCTAAGAGGGTGTGGGATGGTGTTGTGGAACGGGTGCAACGCCGGTTGGCTGGTTGGAAGTGCCAATATCTCTCGAAAGGTGGACGTTTAACTTTGATTAAGAGTGTGCTGAGTAGTATTCCCACGTATTTTATGTCGGTCCATGTCATTCCGGTTTCAGTGGCTCATCGGTTGGAAAAGCTTCAGCGAGATTTTTTGTGGGGAAGTGGCGGTGATGTCTTTAAGTATCATTTGGTTGATTGGGGTAAGGTCTGTCAACCAAGGCGGCTTGGAGGGTTGGGGGTTCGTCGGTTGGTGACGTTTAATCGAGCTTTGTTAGGGAAGTGGCTTTGGCGTTTTGCTTTGGAGCCTTACAGATTGTGGCGGCAGGTGGTGGGGGCTAAATATGGTCGGGGGTTGGGTTTCGGTGCATCACTTGCACTTATGGGTGTGGGTTATGGAAGGGCTTTTGTTTGGGAAGGGTGGAGTTTTGGAAGTGGATGGGGTGCAAGGTGGGGGTGGGGAGTAGGGTGCGATTTTGGAAAGACTTGTGGTGTGGGGAGTTGGTGTTGGAGACCCGTTTCCCTTTGATTTTTAATATCGCATTGGATCCAGATGCTTTCGTCGCGTCCTATTTGGCTGGTGGGGGTGTGGTAGTTTGGCATATTCGATTCTGTTCATGGAAGTTGGTCGATGATGGAGTTGTGGGGTTTTCTATTTAGTTGGGGTGGGGTTGGGGTGGGTTCCGATGTGTTGGTATGGACTAGGGGCTAAGGCGGTTCTGATTGCCTCTTTTTATCGTGGTTTGTTGGGAGCTGATGGTTGGGTCTTCCCTTGGAGAAGTGTTTGGGTTCCGGGAGTTCCGCCTAAGGTTGCCTTTTTCATGTGGACGGTCGCATTAGGTCGAAATCTTACTTTGGATAATTTGATGCGGCGGGGGCATATGCTCGTCAATCGGTGTTGTCCGGATGCGAGTCGATGGATCATTTGTTCCTTCATTGCTCGGTGGCCTCGCGTTTGTGGAACTTTGTCTGTTCTCTCTTTGGACTTGCTTGGGTTCAGCCACAAGGGGTGTTTGATTTCCTTTGGGCTTGGCGGGGGGTCCGTCTTGGCCGCCGCCGGCGGCGCGTTTGGTTATTGGTTCCGTTCTGTTTGATGTGGTTGATTTGGTTGGAAAGGAATCGTCGTACCTTTTTAGATGTTTCTCACACAGTGTCTTGGTTACAAAGTCGTTTTCTATTCGTTTTGCATAGTTGGTTGGATGGGACTGTCGATCCGGATTTATTTGTGTTTTTAGATTTTCTAGATGGGGTGATTGGTTAGTTCTGGTTTTTTTCTGGGTGGCTTTATTGTATTGGTTGCATCGTCTTGATGCTTTTTTAATAAAATTGCTTATTTATCAAAAAAAAAAAATATTACACAAATAGGAAAAGGGCAGTAACAATCTAGAAAACTAAATCAGTAACAGAAACAGAGAATTCACAATCTACTGCATCTTCCAGCAAATCAGCCCATTCAGAGCCAAAAAAATAAGGCTCAAAATAGAAGGGATTACTATATTGTAGGTGACAACAACTAACCCTTCATAAGAACTCAGCATTTTTTATTTAATGCTAGCAATGTAGTACTGTACTTGATTTTTAAATGAACTAGGTATAATTACTCATCCATAATACACATTACATCATAACAAACGATCAAAATTTTTAGTTTCATCCATGTTTTGTAGCAGTTCTTTCTTTCCTGGGTAGTTCCGCAAGTGATAGTTCCGTAAGTGAAGGCGGTACAATTTGTATCCATTAGGCAAATCTAAAATAAGTGTCATCGTAAAGGGCAAGCTTAAATATGAATACTAATTTTTAGTTTCACAAACACAATTAAGCACTCACATTCAAAATTCACTATAATCTTAAATCGGAAAAGCAATTATTAATATTTAATTTGGTATTGCTCAGCAGCACAATTCCATGAGATCCATATGTCAGAGGCTTACTTGACACCTAGACACTAGTCATTTTGCAGCCCAACCTAATACCAAGGTGACACTGCTTTACACACATAGCTGTAAGGCAGTATTCTATGCAATGCAGCAAGGATAAATGCAATGACATCAATAGAATTTCATATATAGATACATGCACCTATGTATAATTCAGACAGCAAAGGCATGTTCTCATATACCAATCAGTAATACTTTACAAACAGATTCTTGCACATAATTTCCATACAAAATGATGTGGCAATTTGTGGTCCTTTAATTTCAAACCAGAACACTAACAATCATGAATCATAATTTCAAAAATACCTCAACCACATCATTTTGGACGGATTTTCCTATACTAAAATTAGATGGTGCATAGAATAGAATACCTACAAACAAGAATGCAACAACAAACGCCAGCCAAGGTAAATGGGCAATAGATATTGAAGAAGCCTGTTGTTCCTCCCCTCCAGCCCCAACTCCTGCACATAGAAAGATTATTACTAATTGTACCTAAAAATTGGCCTAATCAAGAGAACAAAAATCAAAACTAATTATGAGACACCTCAAAGTGTCAAGTTTTAGAAACCAGCTGAAAAATTCTTTCAACCAATTACTTGGCAATTGTATAACAAAACCCAGAATCTTCTGTATAAGAAAATAGGAAATTGCAGGAGACATGGTTTTCACAATTCAACCTTATCAATCTCAGATTCTCAGTAGTTAGGCCATATTTCAGTTAAGAGGTGGTATCCAATTCCCAAATTTCTGAACCATCTCAACTATCACACGTAATCGGAAATAGATGGAAAATCTAAATAGTAAACTGAAATTGTACATACGATGTGCTCTTTTGAGGAAACAGTTATGAGGCAATAGTCCCAAAATTCAAAGCACTGGCATAAAAAAGGCACTTTACCAAGCCAAGAGGACCATTAGAGAAAAACTGTCATTTTTTATTTTTATATATCTTTGATTTAATTTTCAAAAATTCTAAATACATGCATTGAAGAAGAGAAGAACGGCCTCGATTGGAAAGCCCGCCATAGAGTAGTTTTAGAAACTTGGTTGCACAAAGAAATTAAACATGAAAGGAAAAAAAAAGAAGTAAAAAAGGACAAGCTATTATGAGCTATAATGTAGTGACACCCATAACATCAGAAGCATAGAAGACAGTGGCACATATGCATTTCTGCATTCTCATCCAAAGTGCCAAAAAATTGTCTAACTAATACGAAGTTATCAAAATCTGCTTAAACTAAGGGAAGAAACTATTATCAATCATAAGATAATCAAATGTTTTCATGACACAGTTTTGATCATTGAAGTACATGTATGCCAGCATAGACCATTCTGGTTCAAGCCTTATTACGCTAAACTGAGATTATTTTACTTAAAATGTAATTTCACTGTTGCTCCCATTTTGTCCAAGCATGCTCTTCTAATTAAAATGATCAATACCAAGAAAATATGAAAATTTCAGAAGATAATTGTAAAGATCCGGTACCTATGGTACCAATTCCAGCCAAAGCTATCCCCACCCAGTCAATAATATTCATCCTTTCCTTCAGGTAAAAATGCGAAAAGACAGAAAGAATAGCAAGTCCGCAGCCAGAAACCGGTTGGATGACAGATACCTGTGGTACACTGGAGATTAACAAGGAAATATATAGGTACATAATCAACAGCATCATCAACTGCTCACTATGTGGAAAGCAATTTCATCCACAAGGAAATGTAAATTGTGCATCAATTTTTTTCAAAATCTATCGTGCCTGCATTATTTAAATAAGTAGTTTACTACAGAATTGATTATGCATAAATTTACAGATACTTGATTCGACATAGAACAAAATATTCATAACATTGCCAATATAAGTCTCCATATTTTTAGAACACTGATAGCATTTTCTCAAGATCTTATACACCACTTCATTGCCACTACAAGTTTCCACAGATTTTCAAAAAAAAAAAAAGTAGCAGTAGTTACATCCTCAATATAATCTCCATGCATTTGGGAGCTTAATGAACCTTTTTATCGATAGATAAGAACCTTGATCCCAAGAATCTTGCAATGTTTTTGTATTTTATTTGTATGAGAAAAACTTTTAACATAAGAAGGCAAAGAAGAAAGAGGAGCTTTAAGCTTGAAACCTCCAGCATGACTTTGTATTTGTAGTTCAAGAATTTAACAAGGCTACAATTCAAATTCAAAACATAGTCAACTCCTTGTGCCTTTTCCAATTCAAAACCATGGTTCCCCTAATGAAGCACCTAACGAGGCCTAGGTAATAGAAAAGAATTAACATTAACTTGCAGTAACACAATAACTTAAAAAATCCTTTTCAAAGCATTCTCAATAAACAATTTAAAATCTTGGTCATACAAATATACCGTACAAACCCCAATGAAAGTATTTTTCAACAAATAAGAGTTAAAAATAGAAACAAGTATGCCATAATATATAAGAGATCATTTGAACATCAATTGAAGTATGCAATGCTTGCTGATGCTGAACTTACGGGAGCTTGAGATAATGCTTGCAACATCAACGCGGCTCCAAACATGTCCATTAGAAAACCTATGATCCACGCTTTATTGAAAGCATATGCTCTTATCACCTACAAACACAAAACAATGAAAACCTTTGCTCAATTAGGTTCCACAAGAGAGAAAATTTTGGTCATTCAAAACAATGTTTTAAAAACCGGACCGGTGAATGAACCGGAAAAATGATCGGGTGGACGGGTCACCGGTTCAACCGTCGGGTTGAACCGGAATCGAACCGTGACGTCATAAATATATTAAAATTATATTTAAATAAAAATATAAGTAATAAAATTATAAATTAAAAATTTTAATAATCTTAAATATTTCTCTTAATACTTTTTTTTATTAAAAAATATAAAAATATAAGTAATAAAATTATAAATTAAAAATTTTAATAATCTTAAGTATTTCTCTTAATACTTTTTTTATTAAAAAATATAAAAATATATTTAGAAATATTATTAATTTTAATTTTGGAAGAAGAAATCAAACATTGCAATATTCCCTTCCCTCCATATGATTTTAATTCAAATACTTTGATTGAAAGAAGAGCAAAATTTTTGGAGGGATATCAAAATTTTAAGTTTTCCTCCAATGAATTTGATTGAATCCCACATAGATTTCTTGAGGTTTTTTTGGAAGAATTTTTTTCTTATAAATAGATAGAAAGAAAGAAAGAAAGAAAGTTTCCAATTAAAAGAGGAGACCGGTTGAACCGGCCGGTCCGGTCCGGTTTTTAAAACCATGATTCAAAACATTAAGAGCCTGTTTGGTATCCAAGAATGGAATAAAGTGGGAATGAAATGAGAGTGAGGCTGAAATATAAAGTCAAATGGAATGCAATGTCCATTCTCATTCCATTGTTTTGGTTGCCAATGTGGAATGACGTAGGCATGGAATGACAATTCACGCTCTCATGTTTGATTATGTCCATTAAACTAGTGAAATGGAATGCTTTTTTTTAAAATTAAACTAGTAACTACCAATCTAAATATTTGTCAATCATAATAGTGTAGATAGTTGTAGAAGTGGTGCTGCTTGTAATGTACTATGGTGGTGGTTGTGGTGGCGATGTGTCAACAATACTAGAATGGTAGTGGTGGCGATAGTGGTAATTGGGTGGTTGTTGTAGTGGTGGTGGCAGTGGTAGGGCGGTGGTTGTGATGGTGTTGATGATGGCCCGATGGGGGGTAGCAATGGCGGTGGTTGTGGTGATAATGGTAGTAGGATGGTGGTGGTAGAGTGGTAGTTATAGCATCGATGGTGGTATAGTGGTGGTCCTAGGAGGATGGTGGTGGTGGTAGAGTGGTAATTGTGGTGGTGGTAGCAATGGTGGTCATGGGGGTAGCTGTGTTGGTGGTGGTAGTAGGTGGCGGCATGGTGGCTACAGTGGAAGGGGGGTGGTGGTAGCAAAAGGGGATGGTGGTAAGGGATGACCAACAAACACAGTTTAAGGGTGATTCCATGAGGGAATGAAATGGACATTCCTTAACTTGGCAAAAGAAATAGGTATTCCCACTTACATGAAACATAACCAAACAAGGGAGATGTGGAATACATAGCTAAAATGGGCATTCCATTCCAGCTCATTCCATCATACCAAAAGTACAGTTTGTTTGAGAATGAGTTGCTAACTTGGTAGGTGGAAAACATAAACTACACCTTAAGGCTATCACTATCTGTCACATGTTAGAAAACACCAATTAATCCCTTAAAAACAATATGTCAATTTACTTGCAACATTTTTATCATTGTTGTGTTGTAAAATTCTAAAATTTATATCTTCAATTATTTTTTGCTAAAATTGCTCCATGGATATAAAACCTCAAAAAAGATTACCCTCACACGCAAAATACTTGAAGGTAAGCTAAAAAGTATGGACACTTCTAAAAAGGTTCTATATCTGTGTCGAGCACATGTTGGACACCGACATATGTCAAAATGTATATTGTTTTTTTTTAATTATTTTTTTATTTTTGGAACCTGACACATTTTGAACACTTGAGGGGGAACGCACCGTGTCCTCCATCACTGACACACGTGAAACACATTGCAAATTTGAAGAAATAACTGAGGATTTAATAATAAAATAAAAATAATGTGAATTTATAACTATTAATCCCTCCTTTAAATTTTAATTGAAGGAATTCTAAAGTCCAAGCCCCGCAATTTGTTTATGAATAAGGCTTTCTAAAATAGACTCATAAATTTATTTGTAGTGTAAAAACTAAAGAAATAGTGATCATTTTCATGTATACATATAAAAGATACATTTATTTGGTGTCATGTCTTTGTGGTGCCATGTCTTGAATTTTTTGAAAATCAGTATGTGGGTGTGTCGGGTATCGTGTCATATCTGTATCCCCCTTCTTAGAAGCCTAAGGTTATTGAGAAAAATCAAGTATTCATTTGAACATATCGTAATTCAATATAACAATGTGGCTACAGATTGTAATTTAGAAGATGATATGAAATGGACTCCTTGCATGCACAACCAAGCAATCACAAGTCTTTCCAACTGAATTTTTTTTATGTAGATCCAACAACATCAATCCCCAACCAATGAACCTCAAATTTCAATAAATCAACCAATTTTTTTCAAAAAAAATAAAAATAAAATGCTGTTTCACGCCACCTACACAAACTAATTCAATGATGCAATGTCTTAACACATCAAACATTGAACAGTGCTATTGAATCAATGAATCTAATTGTTTGCTGGATTGAATTCGCAGAAACATTCCGATTAACAAAGAATTCGAAATGAATTAATACAGACAATCTAAAAACAAAATTGAAATCGAGAGCTTAGGCATGAATCCGAAGTGTATGTAAATGTATATAAGGATGTAGATATGGAGATATAGATAGGGAGAGAGAGAGAGAGGAGAAGAGAGACGTGCCTTGAGCTTGAAAGAGAGAGGGGGTAGAATGACGGTGCCCTTTTTCTGGAGGACTTTGCCGATGTTGTTGCCGGCGGTGGCCGCAATCGTTAGGCAGATCGATTCCCACATCTCTTCTCTTCTCTCTCTCTCTCTCTCTCTCTCTCTCTCTCTCTCTGTCTATACAAACATATATGTATGTATGTATATACAAGCAATGAATTGTGTATGTCTCTGTCCGCAGGATCTACTACTTCCTCCTGGCTCTGGTTTTGCTTCTCTCTCTCTCCCCCTCCAAATTTACGTTTTTGTTTTCTAGGCCGAGATAATTTCTCTCATAAATGAAGGAAATTGAGAAAAAAATAAAATTGTTATTTTGACTAATTAATTAATTAATTTAATTTGTTTTCTAAAATAATATAATCAATACCGAAGCAAAAAGATTAAGCGAAAACTGTTTGTATCAAACTCGTCTGAAAAATGCTTCGTCAATTGAGATGTTATCAAAAAATTTTAATATTATATCCACACTCAAAATTTAAACAACAGATAAAGAAATTTTTTTACGAAAGATTTTTTTTTTAAGTAAAATCGTACTCAGAATAATATGTATGCAACTCAAACACTTTCTAAGATAATTTTTTTAATTATCTTATGTTATAACTTATGTGAATTATTTACAATTCATGTAGACGCTCTGTGAATTATGAATCGAATCAAATCAAATCCGATCCAATTACTAATAAATATTTTTTCCTATTAAAAAATCAGATAAATCAAAAAATAATTACAAATCAATGAATTAGTGTCCGGTGGAAATGAAAATTATGCCCCCATATTTCATTTATATGATTTTTTTTACTTTCTTACTTACTCTACTTTTATTGACATATAAGTGATAAATAATTAAACTATTACCAAAAAAGGTTTAAAAAAAATAAAATGAAATAATTAAAAGCAAAACAAATTTGTTTATAGTTGTCTTTGTCTTTTTTCTTTTTTTCTTTTTTCATAAATAACTTGGAAGAAAAATAGAGTTGAACCTATAACCTTCTATAGAGATGTTCTCATTATTGATTTGATTTTAGTGTACATTTTTTGCTAGATTTAAGATCAATACGTATTGGCTTTAGCATAAAAATCGTAATCTTGCATTTCTCATTTTATACCTTATTTGTTTTCTATGTCTAAATTTAATTCTTATTCCATATTTTGTAAAAGTATTAATTTCACTGTCTCAACATCTCTCAAATTTTTCTTATCCCATCAACAAATAGGATAGGGATAATCTAGTCGTGTTCCATTTGCTCTTCTTTTTTCCTGTTATTAGTTTATTTGTTTTTAACTTTCATGCTATTGAAAAAAAAAAACCACCAATGTCTTGCCTCATCGGAAGTCTCTGAACCTAAGAAGTTGTTTGGGATATGCTAAATAAGTGTATTTTTTAACTTTTTACACTAAAAAGTTAAGAAAAAAAAAATGGTTGTTTGAATTAATTTTTTTATTTTTTATGAAAAAATGTGTATTAAAATATTATATAAATTAGTAAAATTACAATTTTACCCATATAAATCTACGTGTATGTTAGTACGGACCTGTGTGTACAGGAAAAAGTTGGAATTTTTTTTTTTTCCGTTCTTTTCCACCGTGGTCTGGAATATTTGTTAATATTTGAATATTTGTTTTTATTTTTTTTTTGTCTGGACTTGTGTAGTAGTGATGCATGTCTTCATTAATCATATAAAAAATTGTTTTTAAATTTTTTTTTTTTGCTTTGGACCCTCGATGTGTACTATTCTGATATAATATTTTTATTTTTGTTTTGTACCATTAAAATATTGTGAATAGTATTATTTTTTTTTACTTTTTTGATAACTTTTTATCTTTTTTTCAAGATGTTAAACTAGGCCAAAATATCTCATAATACCAACAACAAATTTAGCTAGCATTTTCCTTCTTCACTTTGCTTTTAATTGTTTTTTACAATCCAATTGTTGTGAATACCAAGATGGAACAATACTCAACTTTGAAGGTGTAACCTAACTTCATTGCTAAAGTTTCTTAATATATTATTAAAAAATTAAAATAATTTCACCTTGACTCAAATTTGGAAGCATTAATGCTGTGTTTGGTTAGGAAATTTGAGAAAAGATTTGGGAAGTAAAAGAAGAAAGATAGGTGAAATGTGAATAAAATATACTTATATTTGATATAATTTCACACACTTTCTCCCTTTTATTTTTTAAATTTTTTCTCAAATCTCTCAACCAAACAAAGTATAAGTATTGATTCGTAACGTCTATCCAAAATTATATAGCGGATAACTTTTGAACCTCACATATCAAATTTGACTTGCCATTAACACAACATCAATGAGAATTAGAGTTTGTCCATATCCTACATCTTTATTTCCTAAACTAGTTGAGTTTAGGTCTCTCCCCAATAGTTTTATTTGAGTTAATTAACAAAAAAATTAGGTTAATCACTATTGAAAAAGACACAGTATACTAATCTTTTATGCCCCTTTTAATTAATTAATGTACATGACATTGACCATTTATCTGTCTGATGATGGTTTTTGGGTTGGATGTTGGCTTTTGGGTTGGATGTTGGCAAGTGTACCTCAGAGGCCACCAAGGCATATTCCTTTTTTCGTCTGATTGAAGCAATTTCATGTGACTACCTTGCCCCTACCATAGTCTATGTTTTATTTCTATTAATAATAAAATGATTTGGTTTTGTTTTCTCTATTAATTATTGCCAAAATAGCAATGTAATAGCTCTAATTTTACATATTAGAATGTCAAAATATTAATTTTTAATAATATTAAAGTTAAATGTAATAGTATCATATGATTGCTCATTTCTTAATAATATAACTGTTTACATACATAATTTACTTGAAGAACCTTACAAAATGAACAGTTTTGTGAGTTTTACATTGATGAGGCTATTTTGCAAATTTTGTACCAAATTTAACAAACAATGTTGATAATGTTTTTTTTTTTTTTTTTTTTTTTGGCTGACTATAGCAACCCACCACGGTTTATTGTTAGTTTTTTTTTTTTTTTTTTTCAAAAAAAAAAGAGAGAAAAATAAAGAACAGATATGCAAGGTCTCTTTTAATGTTTGTACCTTATGATTCTTATAATTTAATGTCAGCATCTTATCGTTCTCATTTCATTGTTAAAGACACCACTTGAGAAGTCAACCATGGAATGGAAGCATCTCATTTTATTTTATTTTTCTGTAGTGTTAACTAATCCTTAAAGATTCGATGGTGGTCTATGATACTTGCACTTCATCCATTTCCAAAAGTCATGCTAAAAACAACCTAACAAGATGTCATTAAGGTGAAAAATGCCAAAAATGCAAATCCCAAAATATTTCTAAACATATTGTATATTTTATTAATGTTTTTTTTTTTTTTTTTTGCACATTCTCATACAACTTTAAATATATAATGTCTATAAAAAAAAAATCAGATTGATCCAATAATCATATAATTTCACCGTAGTGTTTTTTTCTTTTTCTTTTTTAATAATTGGAAAACAGATCATTTTTTTTAACACAATAAAATTATTTGGGGGTGGCTAACGTAATCGGCTCAATCTCATTATTTTCATGAATGATCTATATTATTGAGACCTAAAAACTGAATAGAGAGGCATGTGAAGTCGACCTAATAAAAAGTTGACAAAGAATTTGTCAAAAGATGATTTGCAGCATAAGATAATTTGCAAGGAAATGCATCAATCAATGCAGACAGGCTGAGCATTTACAATAGAGACATCACAAATAATTCTCAAGTAGATCCCCACACGTTATTGAGAAACAAATCACAACAATGGCAGCAATATCATGAGGCCCACACTACGCCAACCACTTCAGTGTGAAAATGAAAATGTTTTCAGTTGATTTTCCACAAAAACAAACAAACAGGCACAAAAACCATCCTCCAGAACAGAGGTATCGCAAGAGAAAAATAACAGCAATATAGCGAAGGAAAGGGTGGTGATTCTAAATTGAGCTCTACTTATGTGGCAATGAAAAAAAAAAGAAAAAAGAAAAAAGAAAAAGAAGGCGGCCAAAACATCACACCAATAGTGGGCCTCACTCATTAAAACTCCTTTAGAGCTCTTAGTTTAGAGCTCTCAAACATTTTTGTATTATACAAACACTTGAGCCATCACAACCTATTGGCAAGTAAATAAGTGAATGATGCAATTCCTCGACATGCTATGCTATGCATAATATGCAGTAAACTAATTCAAAATGCTATGCAGAACAAGTGACATTCATTTCCCATGCTATGAAAACACAAGAAAATAATATCAATTCTAAATTTGCCAAAATGATTCCCATTATGTCCGATATACATAATTTCCAATGAGCAAGTCTATGTTACATATACCTAAATAAATAAAATAAAATAAAATAAACAGATTTCAGATAAATAGTGACTAAGGAGAAGTGGACGAGCTTCTCATTCATGCAATAGTAGTCAAAAAAATACAACCTGAGGGAAATTGTGTATTGGGGAATATACTCAAAATTGGTAAGTCAACTATAAACCAAACAAATCGACAAACACTTGAATACCGATAAATGAAAGCAAGGATGAGGGTGCAGCCAGCTTGGTAAAGTCTCTTGCAAGTGGAAATAAACCTATGGTCCATTTGGGGACATTCGATAAAATTGGAACAATGCAGAGAAGATTAGCATGGCCATAAGGATGACACGCACAAATCGAGAAAATAGACCTATAATCGAATTGCATATCCCATCATCATTGAACCAAAACAATAACAACAACAAACATTTATTAAACTTTAATCATACAATCTAAGAGAGTCAGTGGTCAAGACAAACAGTTGCCAAATGTCAAGCCAACCTCAAAAAACACAAACTTTAATCATACCAAACAGAAACTTTAATCATACCAAACTTTAATTTCAAAGGAGTCCAATGTCACAATCAAAGTTTAGGAAGCAAATTAACAAAAGATAACAGATAGAGAAACATCAGAATTCAAACAGCCAAAATAGAAAATCTGAGACAATCAAACATATTTTCCCTGTTTGGGTCAAATTCAGTCAAACCATCCTCCTGATAAATAAAGTTAATGGGTGAACTTAACCATGCTTGCAAAACAAAGTAGCTCAAATTAGGTAACCC
Source organism: Camellia lanceoleosa (assembly GCA_025200525.1). NCBI lineage: Eukaryota > Viridiplantae > Streptophyta > Magnoliopsida > Ericales > Theaceae > Camellia > Camellia lanceoleosa. Next base: position 122,255,016 of record CM045771.1, on the reverse strand, counting down.
AAATCTAGAATTCGTTATAACACACCTACAAGTGAATCGCACAATTATAAGCTCGGAGGTTGGAATATGAGACATAACATTAAGAAAGGGTTCACCATCTTCGTTACTGGATTTGAACTCTCTGCCATTCTTTCTCTCCAATAATCTTTTTGTGGTCAAAACCATAGCGAAGGTTTAAAAATAAAAACAAAATAATATTAAAATAATGCAATTTTATTTTAAACTACACATTTCAAAACTGTGTCATTTTGTTTTAACTTTAAACATGGACGGTTGGATTAGAAAAACAAGATCTGCAGAAGATCCTGTTCCGTGGCTACCACCTCAATACACCTGACCTCGAGCCATTTGAATTTTGAAGCACCATGGAAACACTATGGTATGCACTTTTAACTAGCAGCCTCACAACACAAAAATAAACCAACAAGAAGAATTTGTAAAGAATCACTGAGTAACAAAATCAAATCCCAAATGAAATTATAGAAAGTTATAAACAATTAAAATTAGAGAAAAAAAAGACAAGATCATCACTGGAAATTCCACATCATGAATTTATGATGAAAGCAAATTTGAGTTTCTCACTCAAATCACCATCTCTAATACATATATATATATATATATATACCAACATCAAGAGTTCGTAAAAGGATCATACAAAGATTTCAACCCATAAAGAACCTAAAAAGAAATAATTAATAACAAAATTACCCCAAAATAGTCAGTTTGGTTGTGCTTTCATTTTCTGTTTTCTCTGATCATTTTCCAGAAAACACATGTAAGCTTATGTGGCAAACTCTTTAAAAAAATAAAAAATAAAAACTTCTTAAAACAACCTACTTTTAAGGAAACACCAACTGATTGTTTTCAAATTTTGGAAAATGTTTCTTACAAAGATGAAAAAGATATGGAACGAACAATGGGTGTTTTTTTTTCGAACTTTTCATTTTTCTTTTCCCTGAAAAAGGAAAACACAATCAATCAGGGTCTTTTGGGAAAATCCACATCATAAATTTAAGATAACAGCCCATGCCATGACACAACCTTCCAATTTACCAAACAGTTATCAAGCACAAAGCATGAAAACAAAGTGGTAACTGAAAAAACTCATAAAATCACCAAAACCCATAGACAACCCGGGTGTACCTATCCTTGAGCCACTTGAAGCTCTTCCTCAGAGACCCTTTGACCTTCCCTTCAACAGCATAAGCCTTATAGCTTGCAACCCTCTTCTTCCTCTGAAACTCAGGGTCTTTCAAACCCCAAGATTTTGAAGAAGACCCAATTGAGCTTTTGCGTTTCTTCAACTTCAAACCTTTCACACCATCCATCTGGGTTTGTGGTGGTGGTGGATAACAAACATATGAAGCATTGAAAGACCTGAAGTCATGAGGATTTGAAGTGGGTCTGTGTCCTCCATAGTAGCTATGTATTTGCATCCTACCATCACCAGCATATGAGTTTGATCTGTAATCTGCCATGGATTCACTGAGAGAAAGATTGATCAAAGTTGAGGAATTGGGTAGTCTGATTTTGGGTCAGGGGGGGGAGAGGGGAGAATGGAATTGGACAAAGGAAACTGTACTCTACTTATAAAAGTGTGTGGCTTTTATTTTTCAGATTTTTACTTTTACTTTTGAATAGTATTTAAGACTTTCAGTATTTTTAAATAAATTTGTCGCAATGAGGTAGGCGAATATATATTGTTGGGTTAAAACACAACCAATTAAAACTCAATTTTTTTATTTTATTATCGTAGAAGAATTTATCAATAATATTTTAAAATTTTCTAACACTTTTAATGTACTGAATTGTTTTAATTGGTTAAGAGGTATGATTTTCATATAAAAAATTATCAATTTGAATTTTAAGAAGTAGATTAATAGTTAAAATTTTATTTTTTATTTCCCTTTCAAAAGACATTAGTCAAAATGAAACTTGTGTTTTGGAAAATTTTAACCTAAAGTTAATTTTTTTTTCTTTTTGTTTTCAAATGTCAAATCCAAGTTATTTCTTGAAAAATTTACCCATAAATCCTAGTTTCTGAAAAATTGAATCATTTAGTCCTAAAAGTTTTTTTATGCTTCATTTAGTCCCATTTATACATCATCATGATGTTCATGATGTAAATGAATCTGATGTTTTATTCTATAATTTCAAAATTTATTGAAATCTGATGAACATTAGATGTGTGAAATCTAATGTTTGAAATCTAATGTTCGAAACATTAATCTGATGCTTGAAACATTGTAATGGGACCTTTCAGTCTATAAGAAAACTTTTAAGACTAAACAGTGTATAAGTTATTAATTTGGGATTTATTGGTACATCCCCTTATTTCTTTCACAGATACACACAATAGATAGCTTTTTTTTTCCTCTTTTTTTTTGGGGGGGGGGGGGGGGGTTGTTTTTACCAAATTAAAATTCAAATTAAGTAATTTAAGGAAATGTATTTTTTAGTTTCAATTTAAAGTTGTATTTCAAGGCAACTAGGTCAAACAATAAAATGGGGTGTGTTTTTAAAAGATGAAATTGTATTTTATATTACTTTAATAAAAACTACTAATTTCAAAAAAATAAATTATAAATAAAGTGAGTTACAAAAGCTAATTACAGAATCGAACATAATCCTCTCACAACCCATTTCATGGGAAAAAGTTACGTCTATTCTATAATTTATATTTGTATTCTAATTTTTATTTTATTTAAAGAGTCAAATGTAACTTACAAAATTTGCACTATTTTTCGTCTTCTCTTTAAAGTTCTGTGGAATTTTCTGGGGCTTCGCCTTGAAATGTATTACCCTTCATTAAAAATGGGCCATGATTGGTTTTATTGTGGAGACTGACCATCTATTTCATTGACTTGGCCAATCTGAGTTAATAGAACAAAATATGATGGCAAAAATATGAAAATGATGCATACACACATATATGTATGAAGCTGTGCACTAATGAGAATGAGTCAAATTATAATTTGGGTTAATTACATGAATATCCCAATTATCATTGAGATATCATTTCATTCTATCTATTATAAAATTGTATGATGTGAATATACATTCTTTGTTTCTGTTCATTCAACGAAGTATGAAAAAACACCACCATCTTCGAATTGAGGTCCAAAGATATTAGCACTGTGTTTGGTTGGAGAATTTGAGAAGGAATTTGGACAAGAAAAGAAAAAAGGTGTATGAAACTAGGTAAAATGTAAATTTCACCTACATTTTCCCTTTCATTTTCCAATACCTTCCAAAATTTCCCAACCAAACACAGCATAAAGGTAATTTTCTCTCTTTATTGGCCCTTGTAAAACGTAAAATGTCTTTATAATAACATTGTTCAACAAGTCCAATAGGTTGGAGCTCACTCTTACTGCGTTTAGCAAGTAGCTATAAGTTTCACTCTTACTGCGTTTAGTAAGCAGCTCTAAGTTCAAATCTCTACGAGGCCAATGTGGTTTCCATCCACCTCTATCTCCAGCTTCTACTCGCTAGGATCCTTGCAGAGTTATATGATTCAAATCCATTTCAAAAGAAGTCTACCTTAGCAATAGCTTACAACACTAAAAATTAACCTTCTCAAGTGCCAGATGTAAATGTTCGCTTTCACAAGTTTTATACGTGACTACTTACCTAAAATTCACCTTTTACTCATCAAAAAAGTTTACTAACTGAACTTGGCCCAAGCACAGATCTCCCTCTCAAAAACCAACGCCAAGAAAGAGATTCACAAGGCCTTTCTCTAACTTATAGTCTCAGTCCTATGGCTCCTCTGCTTTATGAAACCCGGTTAAGCCCCTCAAGTCGAGCTCCTCAACAAACTAAGAAGCCCCCTCCTACCTTTTTATTGGGTAAAAAAAAAAGTCAGGGAAAAAGAGCACCCCAAAAAAAGACAATATGATAATAACTTGTTAATGTCAGACAGTTGCACAAAGTATTAGTGTGTCTACATGTGCTGAGGGTCATCATGAGTTTTGGTGTCTATATGTGCAATGAGCATCAATGTTAGCATGCTAGAGTCATTTCCTCGTGCAGCTACTACTGGATTGAAAAGCCCCAAGAAAGATGTTTTGGTCCACATTTTGAAACAGACAGCGCCAACTAAAGGTTGTCTGTCTGAGTATGCTTTTCCTACCCTTTTATGTTTTACAAAATTTCAATAATTTAGGGTACATTATCAACTCACTGCACCAACCCTACCATCAAAATTTCTAAATAAGTTCTGCACTTCAAGTGCGAGCTCCATAGACCCACATTCAATGCCACTGCACTTTGTGTCAAACTCAGAGACACAAACTCAATAATCACAAGCAAAACTCTATATTCAAACTCGCAGCTCATGAAAGAGGAACAATTATGTAAGCTAGTAATGTGTTCCTCTGTCAAACAAATTTTCAACTGGCCATTTCTATCAAATAAATTTACAGTGATATACCCATGAAAGCTGAATGGACCAAGATAGAGGGCATGACAAGGAATAAAGCAATTTCTCAAGTCATCTGCTTATCACTAACTCCATTTGGGACACATCCAAAAACTCATCAAGTCCATGACACAACAGTGCATGCAGATAGAACCAACAATGATTCCAACTGTAACTTGTAAACAATGAAAAAAGAACAAGAAACAGTAAATATAAACCTAAACAAATTTAGAAGCCAAAAAACAAGAGAAAAAAGCTCATAAAAGCCAAGAACGGAGATAACGGTGACTCCTGAAATGAAAAACAGATGCACAACTTAATATCCATTCTCATACACAAACTTAAAAGCAAACTGTAGAACTCAATAATGTCGGTTCAAACAACATCCACTTGTGCAAGTTATTTTAGACAACATTACAAAAGCAAAACCAACAAAATTTGCAACCATGGATACCTACAACATCCAAATTGGGAACACATGTCCCTATGTGAAATCATAAGGCCCACATCTCCCAATTGTAAGTCTAATACATACTTTAATCAAGGTGCTAAAACCCTATGAAATAAGATGATAAATAACTTCCAAGTAGAAAACAATTTACCTCACCGAACCAAAACCCTTCAAAGGAGATCAGCAACGTTTGCTGGGAGCTCCTCAACTACCACATTATAGAACCTCTGGATGTCAGCCAGCATCCTCTCGTCATCTTTGGTCACAAAGTTGATGGCAACACCCTTCCTCCCAAACCGTCCACTACGTCCAATTCGATGGAGGTAGTTCTCTGGCTGGGTTGGGAGATCATAATTGATCACAAGAGAGACTTGCTGGACATCAATACCACGGGCCAAAAGATCAGTGGTGATGAGCACACGTGAGGAACCAGAACGGAATTCCCTCATGATGATATCTCTAGTGTTCTGATCCATGTCTCCATGAGTGGCAGAGACTGTGTGATCACGGCTGCGCATTTTGTCAGTGAGCCAGTCAACCTTGCGCCGAGTGTTAACAAAGATGACACTTTGGGTTATGGCCAAGGTTTCATAGAGATCACATAGCGTCTCGAGCTTCCATTCCTCCTTATCGACATTGACATAAAATTGCTTGATACCCTCAAGAGTAAGTTCATCACGTTTCACAAGAATCCTCACAGGTTTGTTCATGAATTTCCTAGTGATTTCAAGGGCCTCGGGTGGCATTGTGGCAGAGAACACCCCAACCTGGATCTTGGGTGGCAGTAACTGGAATATATCATAGATCTGTCGCGAACAAAATTACGGTATTAGACAGAAACACACTAAATTGCAAACAGCTTGAACTGAAACTTATCTCACTATAATGTATCTGCAAGATCGTCTCAAGAAACCAAGACCATACACAATAAATCACATATAAACTTCAAAAACCTAAGAAAAATCCAATAAATAATTAGAGCAAATTATTCCTCATCTACCTTCTTATTATACCCTTCACCTAAGAAAAGTTATGGCATACCTAAACAGAAAGATGACAGCAGCAAGCAGATTAACAAAACAAACAAATCAAAGAAAAACTAAGTAACCTGATCTTTGAAGCCTCGTGAAAGCATTTCATCTGCCTCATCCAACACAAACATTTTGATGTAATCAGGGCGAAGTGACTGTCTACGCAACATGTCGAATACTCGACCAGGGGTACCAACAACAACATGAACCCCACTTGAGAGAATGCGCTGATCTTCACGCACACTGGTCCCTCCTACACAAGCATGAACCTTCACACCAAGATAGTCACCCAGTGCTCGCATGACCTTTTCAATTTGCTGAGCAAGTTCACGAGTGGGTGCAAGAACCAACGCTTGGCATTCAACTATACCATAATCAAGCTGCTGCAGAATTCCAGAGCAGAAAGTTGCAGTTTTTCCAGTTCCGGACTGTGCTTGTTGAATTACATCAAGTCCTTTGCAAAAGGGAACTATCCCCCTTTGTTGAATTGCAGAGGGCTTCTCAAAACCTTCAAACAAATTCAGATCCAACTTTCAGCTCTTCATGTTGCCAAAGGTGAGCCTCAGAACAAAAAAAATAATTAGAAGGCAGTGTTTTGTGATGCTAACCTAAATCTTGAAATAGACAGAACCTACCAGTTTTGTAGCTATATACTTAACCATTCGGCACTCTCACTCAATTGGTGAAAAGTGGATGAGTAATTCATATCAAATTAAAACTAAATGCCCTAAATGGAGCTACATAGGCAACAAAACACTAGAACTGGAAAAGCTCCAGTCCGATGGTGAAGATCTAATCAACAGTAATAGAGCTATCTCTGCCCCCTGATTTAATCAAGAAAACAGATAAAAGTTTGCTTTAGAGAAATTTATTATGAATTACTTTTTTTAATAAAAAAGTATACCATAGGCATAAATGCCCCTCAGGAGATTTTCTTGCAAGCCCATTGCATCAAAGCTGTCATAAACTTCATCATACGAAGTGAAGAATTCTTCTCCATCAGTCGTCCCAAGTCTGCCCATCAATTGACGACCAAACCAAAACATCAGCATTTTCGTTTCCATAAGGAAGAGGAGGAGGGGGAAAAGGAGAAGAAGTTAATATATTATAAAAACTTCGTAAAGAAACAAGAAGCAAAACCATTTATAGCCACCGAAACAACAATGAATGTTTATAGAATGAAATGACAAAACTTACAAGTCACTCATTCTGGCATCATACTGACGAGCGTCAAATTGAGAACCCTCTTGGGCCGAGCCAGCCATGTCTGCAATCATTAAAAATAAAAATACTACTCATAAGCACAGTTCCAATGAAAAGCTTTCAGCTCACAGAGAAGTCCCTCCAACTATGGTATGAAATTGAGACAGTACATAGATGATATTCCGTGATGGAAAATTGAAATAGTACTTTCATGTTTCACAATCCAAAGGATCAAGCATCAATCTTTTTTTCACTTACATTTATCTCTGGGCCAGCTAAGGCAAATTAATGAAAAGCTACATTAAAAATAAAATTAATGAATTGATAACAATTTGATGAACAAAAATTTGGAAACACATACTTGAATATATGGAAACATAAACATACACATGTTTTGCAGACAATTTCAAAAAACAGGCAGAGGAAAATGTAATTAAAACACCAGAAACCATCTCCATATTAACTCCAAGAAGAGAATTGAAAGAAAAAAAAAAACAAAAAAAAAAACCTAATGTCCACTGATAAAAAGGGAAAAACAAAACCTCACACAATTACTCTGTGGTTCAATGTCAAAAAGGGGGAAACAATACTTCTAATCTAAAAAGTACCATGTGAGAATGCTGACCCAATCAATTTTGCTTAGAGAGAGAGAGAGAGAGAGAGGGGCAAACGAGGCATTCAGAAGATGCTAAATAAAGGGTGCTTATAGCAATAAGCTAAATGCAAAAAAAATGAAATTCCGCTTATCCAATAAAACAATTTACCTTATCTTGCATTAAAATACATCAGAATAAGCAGGTGTGTTCTGCACATTTGTTTATCTTGCATTAACATAGTTTGTCTTCTCTCACTGCATCTGCATCCCTACTTTTAGGTTATGATTGATTTTCTCATAAGATATCTATTCACCATTACCTTCTACCTATATTTTAATGAATATATATTTTCTACATTCCTAATTTAGACTATTATTCAGTTAATTTTGGCTTTCCGAGCTTAAAATTGTACAAATGATATATGTCGTTCTCTCATTTCTTAATCATTATATACTCTTGGAGTTCAAGTTTGGTGAGGGGAAGGAACTAAATAAGGTTAGCTTTTTTAACTTAAATTAAATCCATGATCATGATAATGTGTGGTTTATCTTCAATTGTTGTCTAAATCAATGCAATCTTATGCCACTTAAACTGTGTAATCTGCTACAACAACCAAATAATAAAATAAGTTAACAGTGCAGCTATTTTGGGTTTGAATTTGCATTCGAGATGCTTTAAAAGTTTACACTAACTGGCCCCAGTTTAAACATAAAGACAGAAATGTTGGTTAGAGGTCAAAAGTTGATTATGGTACAAGATGATCAACCAACTACCTTTTCTTTTGGCATATGAATGACAAGAAGTTAGGGTAAATGTGAGCAAATGTTCAAGATGTTCACAAGTTTCTTTTATGCTCATGGTGTGATTAGTTATGCTTTACTTGCATTCACTAAAAACTAAAACATACACAATTTTTAGATTGAAAAAGTAATCACCATGTTTGTTTTCAGTTTTTTAAAAACACTTTTTAAAAAATTCTACTTTCTTGTTTTTTGTAATTTTTTTTTTACTGAATTTTTTAAATATTTTAAGCAATTTTTAAAATTTTTAAATACACCTAACATAAATACACATAAAAAGCATAATTTTCGTTAAAAAAAAAAAAAAATCCTTAAAAAATTCACTAAATATCAAAAATATAAAAAAAAAAATACTAAAATTCAGTATATTTTTTGTATTTTTGTGTATTTATTAATGTTTTAAAATACTTTTCACAAATATTATTTTTTGGATACATTTGAGTAAGGTGCATCTAAAAAAGTAAAAAAAATGCTTAAAATTTTAAAAATATTCATTAAAAACAAAAAAATACGAAAAACAAAAAAACTCAATTTTTAGAAAATTGAATACGGAAAAATGAAACAAAACACACTGAATAGGATTATTATTTCATGCTATTACTTAATTCAAGTTGTGTGCCCAATAGCTAGTATCAAGACTAGCCAAGACGGGTGTAGGGAAGGCGACTGCTTCCCCTACGATTTCAAAGAACTCCTTTTCTATACTAGTTTAGCCATTAATTATCTCCAAACAATTAAGGTTGCCCCTCTATATATATCAAACATGAATCAAAGTTTAACATTACAAAAATTAATAAAATATACCAAAAGGAATTAGTTTTTCAAAACTAGTGACAATTACAAGCCCTAACCTGCAAAGAAGACAAAAAGATGGAGTACGCAAGTTAGTTGATTGCATTCAATGAGAAAGACATTTTTGTGGTGTTCTCATATAGATATCTTTAATGACATGGAAACACATGGAACACAAATCAATATGTCTCACTTTAGCGGATAAATAGTTGCCATATTTTGTAACTCAATATAAATGCAAAAAGATCATGTGTTTACTTATATGTGATTTCATGTTATTTTCACTTTTTATACTGGTAGAAATTGATTTTGTAATCCATACACTTTTTCTTTTCTTTTTTTAAATGTTAGTTATATGTTCGCCCCTATATTATAATTTTGGGTACATCAGTGGCTAGTATATATCTATTCTATTATATAAAGCGTAAAAGCTGTCACGTTTTTCCCTTTCCCAATATTTCCCTTCCTATCCAATAACTATCCCATCCAATAACTGCTGAATAATTTTTCTCATTCAACAAACGGCCAAAACTGCCAATTAATTTTACTCAATCATCGAATTATGCAAAAATTTTGATGTAAAATTACAAACGCATCACGTTGCATCCACTGCTTGTATATATTTATACACAAAAGAACAGCACAATTTCATGGAATGAAAAGCAGCAATATCTAAACAAAATCGAGCAGGTGAATCATTCATTATCAATCTGAAGAAATTTGAACAAAATTATATATATTCAATCCAAACAAAAATCAAATCAAGGAACTTCTAACACGAGATTTCAACACCGATCATAGTCGAAACTCAAACTGGAGCGAATCTGATGAATCAACTTTATCAACAGTTTCAAAACATAGATAGAGAGAAAAAGATTGAAATTTTCCGTAACTACCTGATAGCAGTGAAAGGTCGCTGAAGAACTGTGAGGAAGATAGAGATGGAAAGCTTGTGACTGAGATCGATCGCTTTTTGGCTAGGGTTAGGGTTTTCCCAAACTCCTCGGATCTACGCCGCGGAGTTGAGGAACAGAAAAGCGAGAGCAAAAGAACAAGATATATGATGAGACTCGGAGGTGTTAAGTTGAGATAGATCAGTAGTATTTGAGCTTTATAAAAGGCTAATAATACTTGCTTTATAAAAGGCTAATAATACTGATAATAATATAATACTAATAATAAGGATAATACTGATATTAATAATACTAATAGATCAGTAGTATTTGAGCTTTATAAAAGGCTAATAATACTTGCTTTATAAAAGGCTAATAATACTGATAATAATAATACTAATAATAAGGATAAATTATAAATAAACCCTCTGATATTTGTTTAAAATATAAATTATTTTTTATAATTTAAAAAATTATTTAGTATTTTTTATTTAACAAAATTAATTAAAAAATAAAATTCATAATTATTTTCCTATACAATAATAAAATTATCTAAATTATTAATTGAAACATACTTCTAACATCATTAAAAACGATTAATTGACTTGATGATTTATTCATAAAAGGGACGATTTGTTATGAAATTATAAACCTCAGGGGGTGGAATGTAATTTCTAAAATCACAAGAGGTGATTCGTATTTTTGTAATAATTCAGATTTTTAATTATTCTGTAGAATTTATATTAATATTATTTAATTACAGTTAGAGAAAATATATAATTTATTATATATTATTTTATAAAATAATATAATTATTAAAAGTTTAAAGGTCAAAATATAAATAAATAATCAAATTAAGTTTGGATAGGCTTGGATTAATAAAGAACTACTAAGGTAGTGACACGTGGCAGTTGCTTGGGGTGAATTTGTATATAAAAAGCGAAGTTGACTCAGTAAACTCAGTAAGGGAGAAAAAAAAGAAAGAAAAAGTAAGGAAAGAAAGAAAATAGAGGAAAGAGAGGAAAAATTAGTGGAAGTTAAGAAGATCTTTGATAGTGGAAAGGAACAGTAAAGTATTAAAGTTAAGATGAGTTATATTATACCTTGAGTCACCAAAGTATATTTTATGTATATTTTAACTTACCAAAATCTATTTTATAAAAGTTATATTTTATTAATATATTAATAAAAGTTATGTTTTATAAAAGTTTCAATTACGTGGTTTTATATCTGAACCTTTTTTGCTTAAAAGGAAATCCATGGATATGTTTGTTTTGCTTTTAAAGAATTGGCCGGAGGTAACCTCGGTTACTGGCCATCACGATGCTGAACTCTTGGATATGGGGAGCGAGTCGTGACAAATAGTATCAGAGCAATGGTTTATTAAAAAAAAAAAAAACATCGATAGCGGGTAATTAGTACCTAAATATTATATTTAGTTCGTCGATTTAATTATATTATAATTTTCTATGATTTTATATATATATATATTTTTTGTGCATAATTTGTGAAGAATATTAGATATAATTTATGAATGGAAAATAAACAAAAGATGTCAAACACCCACAAAAAAAATTATAATATAATTAAATATACATAAATTCTAATTTAGTATTTTAAAAAAAAATGACTTTTTAAAAGTGGGTTCAAATTTTAAAAATACTAATTTTGAAATTATTTCCAATCAATGAAAAGTTCATCTCAAATTTTTTTCAACTCTCACATATGATTCTGTCATTGTGGTCTCATTTTATTTCCATTTATTTATTTTTATCGTAAACAATACGAGTGAAAAGTTTTTAAAGTCACTCATATTTTCTTATTTTGGCCCAAACCAATTTTTGACAATTAGACAGTGAGTTATTTTTGGTAATTTTTTTTTTTAGGTAGTATTTTCTATCAGATTAATCATCTAATATATATTTATCAGAGTGCGCAGCGGATAGTTCGCACATATAACAAATTTCGAGGACAAAATATTAAAAGGAGGGAAGATTGTAACAACCTAAATTTTTAATTATTCTGTAGAATTTATACTAATATTATTTAATCACAGTTAGAAAAAATATATAATTTATTATATATTATTTTGTAAAATAATATAATTATTAAAAAATTTGGAGTAAAAATATAAATAAATAATCAAATTAAGTTTGAATAGGCTTGAATTAATAGAAAACTAATAAGGTAATGACACGTGACAGTTGCTTGGGGCTCACGAAGTGAATTTGTATATAAAAGGCAAAGTTGACTCAGTAAACTTAGTAAGGGAGAAAAGAAAGAAAGAAAAGAGAGGAAAAATTAGTGGAAGGTAAGAAGATCTTTGATAGTAGAAAGGAATGGTAAGGTATTAAAGTTAAAATGAGTTATATTATAGTTTGAGTCACCAAAATATATTTTATGTATATTTTAACTTACCAAAATTTATTTTATAAAAGTTATATTTTATTAGTATATTAATAAAAGTTATGTTTTATAAAAGTTTCAGTTACGTGATTTTATATCTGAACCCTATTTGCTTAAAAGGAAACTCATGGATATGTTTGTTTTGCTTTTAAATAATATTTGGCTATCACCTTATATGAAAATATATTTTGTGAACATTACCACGGGAGTCCCACGCCTTGTGGGACTTAAATAACCATTGGCTTAGTGATTGACCACTCTGTGGTCTAGTGTTTGTCGTAGATCCATTGACCAATGTAGTGCTTGGCACTTAGTGATGTACTGTGGTTATAGTTGTATAGTGATTTCCGTATTACGTGATCCGAGGTATATGCCAAATGATTTCCGTACTATGTATATTATATATCAAGTTCTTTTAGCCAATAACGATCCATTATGAATTTTATGCCCTTATGCTCTTAGTATAATATTTCTCACCCTGTCATGTGCTTATAGTTTTTTTACCACTTTCAAGTGACATGTTAGGAACAACGTATGGCATAGGCACAAAACACTTTTATTGATGTATTTTTAATATATAAATATCGGTCTTTTTGATCAATATATTTTGTAATAAAAATAGAAACTCCAATGATTATTTTAGTACCCTTATTTAAATATTTTTCCGCTTGCGTTTATTAATTTGTTTAAAAAATTGGCCGGAGGTAACCTCGGTTACTGACCATTACGATGCTAAACCCTTGGATACGGGAAGCGGGTCGTGACATTTTAATCAAACCTCAGGGGTAATTCTATTTCCACACACTAATTTCATGGGTAATTCTATTTCCATACACTAATTTCATTTAGTTCACGCACTTAATGAAAATTTTTATTAATACAATTTTATCCTATAATAAAATACCATAATACCCTTATTTTCTTGGGTAAATACAAAACACCCCCGAGGGTTTAAAAAAAAAATCTTCCCTGAGGTTTGAGAAATTAATTATTCCCCAGGGTTCAAATTAATAATAAATAAAAAAAAAAAAATTATTGTATGAAAAAAAAAAAAAAGGGGGGGGGGGTTATGAAAATGAAAAAAATGTGTAAACCTCGAGGCGGATGTAAATCAAACAACATCTGTATTTTCCACCTTTGCCCTATTTTCTTCTACTCAAACCCTATTTCTAAAATATCATATAATTAGACTCTGTTTGGTATAGTTTAAAATATGTTTTTAAAAAAAAAAAAAAAAAAACTTCTTATTTCAATATGGTTTCATCTTTTTAAGGGCAAAAAAAATAAAAATATTAAAAATATTTTTTTAGTATTTATTTTTGTTAAATTAATTTATATTTTTCTCATAAAAATTTCAAGAAATTGAATCAAAAATTAAAACCAAACATAGCCTTAGGGTTTTAAAATTGAAAATGATGGTAATATTGGAAGATAGAGATGTGTATTGAGGAATATTTTTTTAATGTATGTACTGAGAAAGTGTTCTTTAATTGTGTATACTGAAAATAATTAGTATGTGGAAATAGAATCACCCGTGTTTCATCCGTGCTATGCACGAGTTGTGTTTACAATTATTTATATATATGTGAATTGTAATTTTTAAATGTCTTTTTTTTTTGCACACTGAAAAAGAAATATAACAAATGCAACATATCTTTAATCAATTATTTTATGTTTGCTTTTATTCAAAATTAAAAAATAATGTATGGCCAAAATTTATAACTTCTTAACGAAATTTTGTTTACTTCTATATAAATACTTAAAAAAATAAACATGAAAAATGTAGTCAATATAATATTATACATTAAGTAAAAAATCTAATTAACAATTATGCTTACATAAATTTACTATAGTTTTAATTTCAAATTTAAAAAAAAAATAATTTAAACGCATTTTATTAGGCCAAGTTTGGGAAGACAAGAAAAAGTTAAAAAGTTAAAAAGTTAACACTATTCACCAAAAGTCAACAATTACGGCTGCACAACTCTCAATTTTAATTTTTCCCCACAAACTAATTTTTACAAATTTTTAGTACACATTTTTCCATAAAAAGTCAAAAATTAACCCAAACATCCATATTTTTTTCCTCAAATTTTTAGTTCAAAAAGACAAAAAGTGCACTTATTTAGGACACCCCAAACAAACCCTTAGTTAGTACCAAATTGAATTTTCTTAGTAAAAGGGAAAGTTATAAAACTTTGTTACAAATTTTTAAATGTCTATTGTTAAACATTATTTTCCTCTAATTGCTTTTTTTTTACTTACTTTTTGCATAAAAGTGTTAAACATTATTTTCAACCTCAATTTTCGTAGTGTTTTATTTATTTTTCTTCTCCTTACTTGATTTTTACATGATATTTCTTTCATAATGTATTTTAGCGTTATTAGTGAAAATATTATACAAAATTTTATAAAATTATTTTATAAATATAAATATAAAGTAAGTAATTGCCCAAAACTAAGATTACTTTAAGAAAAAATAAACAATAAAAAAAAATGAAATTGTTTAAAATGGAAAATGATTTACTTATTCATTTATTTATTTTTAAAAATAAACTTTTAAATAAAACAAATAAAACTATATAAAAAATACAAAAATCAAATATAAAATATAATATAAAAAATCAATGAATTATATGATTTTCAATAAGTGTCATAAATAAATTTTGTAAAATCTTATATATTTATATACTTTTTGTGTATGTTTTTTGTGCTTCTAATCCCAATAATGACATTGAAATAGTCTATACTTCTTATATTAGGTCTATCTAATCAGGGCCGGCCCTGAGTTCGTCGGGGCCTAAGGCGAACTTCGGAAATTGGGGCCCTTTTATATTGAAAAAAAAAATTCATGAATAAAATGATAAATTACAATTTTTTTATTTGTTTGTAGCTATAATAAAATTTACTTACACATATAATCATTAAAATTATAAACAAAACAATTTAATAAAACAAAATTAGAACAAAAAATTAGGAAAAATTATTCAATTAAAATTGATAAAGACCTAGGTAAAAAAATTTGAGCAAAATTATTTATTCCACTAAAATCTAATAGATAAAGAAGGTAAAAATAAAAAATAAAAAAATTGGGCCCATATATTGTATGTATTATTTCTTTTTTTTAATATATATTTTCATTTTAATAAATATGGACCAAACTACACTTATAAATAAATATGGAGTAAATTATACATGAACCCAAAAAAATATTTTGGGGCCCTTTAAATTGATCCTAAAACCAAAAAAAAAAAAAACATTGAGCCTATAATATTTTACCAAATTTAGGGGCCCTATTTTTGGGCCAAATTTAGGGGCCCTATTGTTTTTTTATTTATTTATTTATATATTTTAATTTTAATAAATATGGGCCAAACACATTTATAAATAAATATGGACTAAATTATACATGGGCCCAATAAAACATTTGGGGCCCTTTAAATTAATCTTAAAACCCCCCAAAAAAAAAAAAAAAAAAAAAGGTTGGACCTATAACAATTTTTTTAATTTGGGGCCCCTATTTTTGGGCCAAAATGACATTGAAATAGCCTACACTTCTTGTATTAGGCGACCTGTATCTAATAGTTTCAGCAAATATCGATGTAATAAATTTCATAACACAAAACCTAAACAATTGTGAGACAAAGTTTAAAAAAAAAAAAAGTTCAACGATGATGTAGAAGCACACCTAAAATTTTAATTGGAGATATAACCAGATAAATCGTCATAGAAAGTGAAGACAACATTTATTATTCATCACAACAATTACATAACTCAATATATAATTTTAATGTCTCTCATTATTCCACACGTCTAATTTTCTATCAATATTAAAATGAATGCATGAACCAAAAAAATAAATCATTTGAGAAAACAATGAGATGTGGTTCGAGAACTTTCAATGTTGAATTCTATTAATTAATAGTTATTAGGCTTTAATGGTCAGATTTCTAATATTTGTTAGCCATTAAAGTTGAGTTCTTTGATTTCATCAATATTCACTTGATAATTTGAAAGTGGACACGTGTCAAACCTTTACACAAACACTTGACAAATTTTTTGAGCATTATTAATGAAATGCACAATGTAATTTTTTCTTCTTCTTGTAATTGCAACGTGTTATTTTTTAATAAGAATTTATATTTATTTTAGATTTTTTTTAATATACAAATTATTTTTTTAAGATTTTTTTATAAAAATAATTTAACAATCTCATCACTAACCATAGTGTGTGAGAGCAATTGAAAATGGTGTGGCAGTAGGTATGGAAAAAGTCAAAAAAAAACTTCAAAAATTTAGCCAAAACCTTTCTATTAGACCCTTGTTTAGTGAAAAGGGCAACCCAATTTATTTTATTTCATAAACCTCCTAAGGAGAAAACACATAATTGAGCAAGAACAAAGTAATTTTTTTTTTTTAGACAATATTTTCAGAGTAACATGTTATCGTGAATCAGAGTAACATGTTACTGTCAGACAAAGTAACACGTTACTATAAGACATAATAACATGTTACTGTCAAATAAAGTAACATGTTATTGTTTAAGAATTTCATAATCAACATGAATCTTTTTTGATAGATCATATTCGTTGGACTTTTCAATGAATTTTTTTTATGATTGTCCTTAATGTATTAAAGTTTTATTATGAGAGAGTTTTGATCAAATCCCTCAAAAGACTTACGAATTGAGAAAAGTTAATAAATATTGAGATTTTTTTTTAAATTAAAAAATTTAAAAATTAAAATTAAGATATTAAAATTCTTACCGACTTGTGAGTTACAAATCTCAGTTTCCTTATATACCAGAGAAAAGAAGAAAAAGGGATAAAAATAAAAATGTAAATATAAGTCAAATTTTATATCAAACAAAGCCTAAATACATTCTTAATTTTTTATCTATTACTTCGGGATGTATCATGACTGTAAATTAAAGTGCCACGTGATAAGATCTTTTTGACGTTCACTATTTTTTTTTTATCCGAATTGACGTTCACTATTAGGTAGTGAATTATTGTTATATATCATTACTAAGTTGAATAAAAATAAGAATCTTAATGATATTAAACTTAACCTAATCAAGAAAAATAATTCTGGATTAAAAAATATATTAGACAAACCTCTTCCTAAATGAAAAAAAAAAAACCTGAGAGAAGATATGACACTCTTTTATAAAAAATAAAAATAAAAAAAACACTCATGAGGGAGAAATATTTGTGACACCCAAACAAATCACAAAAATTTTACAAAGGCATTTACAAATAAAATTAAAGGAAAAAGATTGAGGCCTCGAATTTGAGGCCTCGAATGTGGCTCGAACTGTTTTTTTTTTTTTGAAACTGTGTTGGTTTGGTTGTTTTTAGTTTTTATTTATTTGTTAGGTTGTGTTAGTTTGGTTATTTTTATTTATTTATTTATTTGTTGGGTTGTTGTAATTTTTTTTTATTTATGTTTTTGTCAAGGATGGTTGTGTAGGGGTGGATTTAGAGTTTAGAATTTAAGATTTAGGTTTTTATTTCCTCCGAGTCTTTTGATTTGAAATAAAAATATAGTAAAGACTCATACAAAACTATATAGAATTAACAAATTTTAATCAACAGTCTAACTGATCAGTCAATTTTATCACTCAATCAGTTTAACTCAACTTACTTATCTTGTCAAACCACATAGGCTAAATTATTGTTGTTGTTGTTGTTTTTTTTTTTTTTTGGGGGAGGGGACTATGTTGGTTTGTTTTATTTTATTTTATTTTATTTGTTGAGATGTGTTGGTTTGAATTTTTTTTTTTTAATTAGGACTTAGATTTTAGGGCACACATAAAAACCCTTCCGAAAAAAAAAAAACCAAAACCAAAACCAAACCAACATAGCAAAAAAAAAAAAAAAACCTTTACGAGGCAAATTCGCGCCTCTCTTTTCGAGGCCTTTAGCACGGTTGAAAATTAAAATACTCTTGTAACTACACTCATAATAATTTGTGTTTTTTATTTATTTATAACAAAGATAGTATGTTGATAAGTTAGTAGTTAAATTACAACACAAGCCAATATTTTCCTATTGACTTGAACTTGAGATTTTATCGTGACATCTAAGTGTCTTTTCCATGACCACTTGATTACAAACTCAAGTACATAATAATTTAAGTTAGACATTGATTTTTTTTACATGTATTTTGTAAACTTTTATGTGCCCATAACATTATTGCAATTATATATATATATTTTTTTTTTTGGGGGGGGGGGGGGGGGGGATACATCGGAAAGAATTATCGCAATCTATGTGGATATATCTCATGGATTTGAATAACGTTTCTTATGTGACCCATGGGTCCTCTCCAAGACCCGTAAATAGTTCGTTTTGGTTGGGTTTTGTAGGGCCCAAACAAATTGGGTTTGAAGGGATCCAAAGTCCAATGTTGTTATAGGATGACCATTATGACTGGGCTTACTTAGTGCGGCTCAGAGTCAGTCAAACAAATTAGTCCTGGCCAGTCAAGTTCGCTAGGGATTTTATAGGCCCGTTTTTATTTGCGGGCTGGTCTTGTGTATAAATCTAAAGCCCGGCCCAATCTATTATCAATTACTAAAATGTTTTGGACCGTAGTTGTGTTTGGCATTTTGGCCCATTTGGTAATTTTTGAGAAATTAAAAGTAGATAATTTAAAATAGTAAAAAAAAAAAAAAAAAAAAAGGTTTAAAAACCACTATAAATTATTATATTATTCTTTCAATTTTTTTCACATATTTTTAAAAAGAATCAAAAAAATTAATTAAAATAATCAATTCCTAAATGAGGCAAGAATCTTTGGTTTAAAACCATTCAAACATCACTTTTCAATAATTACAACGTTTGCCTCGTAAGCTATGAGAAAAACTTGCATTTCGGCACAAAGTTAAACTCTCAAAATAATTTCTAAAAAAAGCTCCCATAAATTAAAATAAATTAATGCGGGACCATTATTTTTATGTAATGATAATAAAATCTGATAAGAAATCCATAATACATTTATTTGTAAAATCTATTCATAACTACATTATTAGAGGCTTAAAAGTCAAATCCAATCATTAATCAGTCTTGGGAGGTCATGGCTGGGCAGAGGGTTTTCTGGCATGAGATCTTATCTTTTTGTCCTAATATATTTTCATTTATTAGATTATGGCTTAAAATATAAGTATTTTAGTATTTTTACTTAACTTAATGATCAAAAGTGTATTGAAATAAGGAGACGAAAGAATTAAGAAAAAGAGGAACACATTGGCCGGTATTATCTATCATAAAATAGTTTATGATAGAGAGATAAAAAGATTCAAAGAAAAATGAACATTGTCTGGTATAATATGTCATAATTAGGCCCCCCAAAAAAACATTTATAGGAAAACCATTTCCTTCAAATGTATAATCTCCATCATGTGATTTATAGATTTTTTTTTTTTTTTTTTTTGTAATTTAAAAAAAAGGGGGCAAAAGTAGTTAATCATACGCAAAGTAAAAGGAGCTTACAAAGAGAGCAAGCAAAAGTCGTATATAGTGCTTTGAGGCCAAGAAAAACAAGCACTTGCGAGAGAGAGATAGAGAGAGTGCATGGGATTCGAATCCAATTACGTACACTTCACAATACAATACACCCCCAAAATGTAATTCTTTAGTCAAAATTTGCATTCGAAGCCATAATGGTTGACCTGGCACTTTTAGAAACTAAAAGCAACCATCTATATCTTCACAAAAAAAAAAAGAAAAAAAAAAAAGAAAAAAAAGAAGAGAGTCAATATAGATGTAATTAAATTATAAAAAAATGCACATATCATCACAATGAAAAATTCCTCATTATTTTGACCAAAGTGAATGCTATTGTGCTAATAGGTAAATTGTTGATATTTTATTATAATTTCATTGTGTGTACTTTATTTTAAAATTTAAAATAATCACATTTCAGATGAGAATGGTTTCCACATAAGTATTACATGTATAGACCCTACCTTTATGTGAGAGTTTTTGTACATTCTGTGCATGTAATATTGCTGTTGATTGAATATGACTTTGATTGTCTGAAAGAAATAGTAATTAATTACATATTTTTTATTTTATTTTAATGATAGGTGCAAAGAAAAAAAATACACACTTAAATATTTCAAACGTGACAAGAATTACAATTAAAATGAATTAGAACTATACAATTAGATTTTCGTTTTATTATTATTATTATTGCCCATAAAACAAGTCACAAAATGTTACGCACTATGAATCCACTTTTATTCGTGAGGCGTGAGAAATGCACTTAAAGCAACGACTCCAACTCAATCCCCACTTGCCTAAGTGCATGTTTACCTCCCCACTCACCCCAACAAAGCCTCCACACTTTCCTTCACTTTTTCGACTTTGAAAACTTTACACAATTCATAGACTTACCCAACACAACACATGATCACAATCAAAACCAAGAAAAAACAACACAAACACAACACATATCATCTATGATATCTACCCTCTTTCTGTGATCACAACCACCAAAAATGGCCTTGAGCAACACCACCAAGCCCAAGAAACCTATCATCTCCGTCCAATCCAGCCTAGCCACCACTCTCTTCTTCATTGTCCTCTTCACCATCCCAGCCCTCCTCCTCCTCCACACCCCCACCACCTCCACCTGCGCCACCCTCTCCACTCAATCCAAGGCCTGGTCCGGCGATCTACGCACCGCCGAATTCGCCTGGAACCACCTTGTATTTGCCGATGCCACCCCTCCGCCAGTCAAACTCAAAATTGCGGTTTTTTCCCGAAAATGGCCTATCGGCTCCACCCCAGGGGGCATGGAGCGTCACGCGCATACCCTCCACAGCGCCCTAGCCCACCGTGGCCACCAGGTCCATGTCTTCACATCGCCCGTAAATGACATCAGCCTGACAAAGTTGGATCATCCTATGGTCGAGGATGATCCAATTTTGTCTCCCATCATTCACTGCCACGAGGGCAGTGAACCGGGGAGGTGGCGTTACAACAAGGCCTGGGAGCAGTTCGAGGAAGAGAACGGCCGCCAACCGTTTGACGTGGTTCACTCTGAAAGCGTGGCGCTTCCTCACTGGCTAGCCCGCAACCTCCCCAACCTCGCTGTCTCATGGCACGGCATAGCCCTGGAGAGCGTCCATTCCTCGATTTACCAAGACCTGGCTCGCCGGCCCGGGGAGCCAATTTCGCCCGAATTCAACAAGAGCCTACATGGGGTGATCCCAAAAGTACTCAATGAAATCAAATTCTTCAAAAACTACCAACACCATGTTGCTATAAGTGACAGTTGTGGTGAAATGTTAAGAGATGTGTATCAAATCCCAAGCAAAAGAGTTCATGTGATCATCAATGGAGTCAATGAAGAAGACTTTCAAGAAGATTCAAGATTAGGTTTTGAATTTAGATCAACCATAGGGGTCCCACAAAATGCGAGCTTAGTTCTTGGTGTAGCAGGAAGACTAGTGAAAGACAAAGGCCACCCACTCCTCCATGAAGCCTTTTCCAAGCTCAAAAACCGCCACCCCGACGTCTACCTGGTGGTCGCCGGAGCGGGACCATGGGGTCAGCGATACGAGGATTTGGGTTCCCAAGTCATAGTCTTGGGGTCTATGAAACCATCTGAATTGAAATTTTTTTATAATGCTATTGATATCTTTGTGAACCCAACTTTGAGGCCTCAGGGACTTGATTTAACTCTCATGGAGGCCATGATGAGTGGGAAACCGGTGATGGCTTCGAGGTTTCCGAGCATAAAAGGGACTATTGTGGTTGATGATGAGTTTGGTTTTATGTTTGCTCCAAATGTGGAGTCGTTGGTGGCGGTGTTGGAGGCGGTGGTGGCAGAAGGGGCGGAGAGGCTGAGCAGGAGGGGGAAGGCTTGCCGGGGTTATGCAGCTTCCATGTTCACTGCACGTAAAATGGCTTCGGCTTATGAGAGGTTGTTTCTTTGTATCAAGAATGAAACATTTTGTTCCTACCCTAGGTTTTAAGGTTTTATTTCTTAATGGTTTTTGTAATTTTTGAATGCCTTTGTTATTCAATGAAAAATTCTAACCATACATTTTTTTTTTCTTTTATGCATATCCTAACTATATAACATAATATAATTACATTAGTGAAACAACAATATTTAGCTTTTTAAAAAGTTCTTAAAATTTTAAAATTAAATAAGTAAATTTTAAATAGTGTGGACGAAATCTACTTGGAAATTAAGTCTCAAATAGTTTTCTATTTGTGATCTTCTCTGCTATTTCATTGTGAGCAGTTTACTTTTTGTTTTATTTATTTTTCCGGTTTGATTTATTGCGATACAAAAATTCTGTATTTTTCCTTTCACTGTGTTATTTTCTATTTATAGAAAACTTGTTTATTCAATTTTATTCATACAGAGTAAATACAAAAAAGACATTATTATTCTAATATAAAAGTTAGACTAACTTTTGGAATACATATGACAATCAATTAAGATATCTAATGTAATTTTCTTCTATATCTTTTTTAATTATTAACTAATCATATTTTTTACACGTTACTGGATCTAAAAAGTAAGTGTAAAAAGTGGGATCTAATATCAAATGACACAAAGTAATTAAACATTAACATCTCTACACAATTTATATGCTTCTCTGAATGTTTACTTGAACCTTAATAAACTTAATAAATCATAAATCAAGCTGAGTAGAAATCCGATCCTTCTCAAACCGATCGTAAGCAGGACGAGTTCTCAAGAACAACATCACACTCGATCCTACTCCCAACACAGAAATGCATCCCCACCATACAAACGTCAAGAAATAGCATTTTCTCCCCATACACACCACAGAATCCGCTACGATGCTCCGAAAGCTCGGGCTCGCATTGGCGTCGTAAACTAGGGCGGCGAGGAGGCCATAGACGAGCGATCCGACAGGGATGTTGGTGATGAGGATGTTGTGGTTGACGCCAACGCTGTTGGGACCGAACAACTCTGATGTGACTGAGACTGCTGCTGCGAATATGAAGCCAGAGCTCAGCCCGATCAGGGCGGTGCCTGTGTGGAGCGCAGTGGCGCTGCCTGATATGGCTAGCAAGAAGAAGGCGATCGGGGTTGGGAGTAATGCTATGGCTAGCCACCCTGTCCTTGCAAAATAGACCTTCCTGCACAAATAAAAGGTCTTGTTTAGTTCTATCAAATATCATGTAAGAGGATTGCGTCTGATTCTGTGATTAGATTTGGTGCAAATATATGAAGCACGAAAATTCCATTACAGTCACCATAGTAGGGTTGGACACATTTCAAAAATTGACATATCAGAGCACATGTCAAACATGTTACATGGCATGTGTAATTTGTTTTTTGTGTTAATTTATTTATTATAAGTCTAATTGTATCAATTTTACTCATTGTTACGACATTCAAAAGAATTTGAAAGAAAGTTGGATAACTTACACGCGCAAGAAGTCCGGGGCAGCAGAAAGCAACCGACCAAAGAAGGAGAATGAAGAATAGAGTGTGATCAGAGTTGAGGTCTTAGAACCTTGTCCAAGTGACTCAGCGATCTGCCCAAGATTGTTACTATACACTAGCCCGATTGTACCTCCACAAAAATATGCAATGTAGTATAGCCAAAAATCTAACCTTTGAACCAGCATCCGTGCTTTGTGCTCTTCCCCAAGCATCACCAACTGGTCTTTCTCCATCACATTCTCACAACACCCTTCGCACCCTCCACCACGCAGTCCAGTCATTCCATAGGTGGATCCAACGCTATCAACAACACTCACAATCCCATTCCCCGAACTGCTAGTCTCGCGGGTAATGAATTCTTTGTGCAACTCAAGATCGTCAACATCAACAAGAACGAAGCCCGAGCCTTCAAGGCGAAATCTTGAATGGATCGTACGATGAAACCAATCACGAGCATAGACAATGCCAGGGATGAATAAGGGGAAGATGAGGAGAAAAATGGCACCGCCAAATAGGAGACGGGCTGTTGAGGCATCTGTTGAATTGAAGAAGAGTAGATAGATGCCAGTGACAACGGCTAGGAGGTTTAAGAGGAGGAATATGAGGGAGTCACGACGAACAGCATCGGGAGGGAGGGGTTTGAGAGGGGGTTGGCGGAGAATTGGGATGAGAGCAGCAATGGAGGTGATTAGGGGAATGGTGGCATTGAGAAGAAGGTATAGTTCGGTGGATGATGGAGCGATTGAATTGGCAGCGAGGGTGTATAAGGCTGCGCTTACACCATTGAAGCTCACAGTGAGAGAGATTGCAAGGGGTCTATTAGCTGGGAAATTCCGATTGCAGAGGATGAAACAGACAGTGTTGAACCAGCAAATGCTGCATCCAGCCAACAAACAGAGAAGGAATACCTGTCATAAGTTAGAGAATAACCATTCTTATTGACAGCAAAATTGCAAAATTTCACATTATATCAAAGCTATAAAAATTCATAATTTTAAAATTTCGCATTTGAAACTATTTACAATTTGCAAATACTACTTTCACACTTTCAAAAGGATGAACATTTTGCAAAATTGTGAAATTTCACATTATATCAAAATTATAAGATTTCAAAATAATTCCGTGATAGTCACACATGATCTCCAACTGAAAAAAAAAAAAAAACGATTATGATGTGATAAACAACTTGATATTCTTACATTTTAAAACGTATAAAACAGTCATAAATCATAATAATAAAAAAAAAAAAAAAAAAAAAAGAGACTTTATCTCATAACATTCTTTTCATGTGAGACTAGAAAAGTTAGTATATTTTTCATGGACCTACAACATTTTTCTGATATAGAATAATTTAATCAAATTAACATTTCAGCCAGCGAAACCCATAAAGAAAACCACGGATTTTGGTTGAATTGCCAAATGAAAAGTCATGAAAGAGCTTACTGTAACTAATAAAAATTGCCAAGTTACATGTACTACAAATCATTTTTTTTAAAATTTCATTAAGAGAGATTCGAGATAAAACCCAAACAGGACAAACACCCCCAAGCAGGAAACACTACTAACAACAAACACACCACCCCATCAAGAGATTAAGTACAATGCACCCCACTAACTCTCACTCTCTCTCCCTTACACCAGCTAAGTTTTCTTTCTGATTTTGGCTTAGTTCCTCACTAACTCTCACCACTACTTGTACCACAAATCATGAAGGACAAAGATCAAAGATTTTGATGAAAGATTTACATTTTTAGAAAAAAATGGGGTCATCATGAGTCTTGAACTCAGGCATTATGCCAGGTAAAGGAACATCTCATCCACTAGACCAACCCTTGGTCTCTACGAATTCAAAACTTGAAGGGTCTAACAACTCCAATAAATTAGAAGGCAACAATCAATCTTTATGAGTCATGGGTGCTAATACTGGTAGCAGAATAAACTAATAAACAAGTGGGCACAATGATGTTGATATATAGTTGTGGCATATCCCAAACTACCTTTAACGCCTTTGGGACTTACTTGTAAGCTATTAAATTCAATAAATACGAAGTGTTTGTTCAAAATTGAAACCATATGAGAAACTCTATCAACCTACATCAACCAACATCACCAATTCAGTTTTCTTGAAGTTTCTTTATTTATATATATATTTTTAGCAGCTTCTTGAAGTTTCTTTATGCCAATGCAATTGCTGCCTCAGCTTTGTTGCTTGCACATAATTGGTATAAGGAATAGAGACAATGGTGTAGGTCTCACACATTGTCTATATTCTATGCATTAATTATGTGCACAATTTTACTACTTCCACAGAATTAATGCACGTAATAGAGATGAGTGTGTAGACAATCACGCCTTTTATCTCTATTCAGAATACGTAGTCATGACACAGTATGGAACAGCAATAATCACATGAAAGGAGATAAAATTTGGGATAATGAAATAGACAACAACATTTGCATTACATTTAACTTGGTGCACTTTTACACAAATACAGTCCTATCTATTAACCAGTGTTTTATACATGCTTAGTGAAAATTTGGGAACCATTATGAAGAAGAGGCCAAAGATGGAACTCCATTAAACGAAAATAAATATAAATAAAAAAGTATCACTCACATTCCCTAAAACTAGTAATTTGTTAGAAATGCAATATCAATTTTACAATTGTATCAAATTTATAGTCCTTAACTAGTAGGGGCTGTTTTAGGTAGGTAACTAGTAGGGGGTTGAGTAATACATAATGCACACATTAAAATAATATAGTTTGGCGGCTATTTTAGCTCCAGTTAAAAAGTTCGTTTGTGTTGACTTTTTTTATTTTTTTAATTTTTATAAAAAAAAATAAAATAATCATGATTTGAATATAATATTTTATCTTATTGACTTTTTAACTTGTTTTATTTTTTATGATTAATTTAACCAAAAATTCACATTTCAAACAAGTTTGACTAGGAAATTTTCAATATAGCAATAATGGAATGCATTTAGATAAAAATTATTCAAAAAATAAAATGTGTGAACAGATTCATTTTGAGAGCAACCCACCCCGCATCAAATTTGAACCATCTCCGTATATTTAATTTTTTGAATATTTTAAAAAATTTTTTTTTCTCACTGTATAACTTTTCCGGTTTTCATATATTCCACCGACATGACACAACATATAATTGTGACATATGTGCGGTACATTTTCCATATATATAATATGACACGCACATCATGAGTGAGTTTGTTTTTATTTTATTTTTATTTTTAATATCAAAATGAAAGTAAGTATCTAAAAAAAATAATGCTAAAGGTCTCAAATATTTACTAAATATTCTATCAAATATCTTACATGAGTGTGAGATTTACACCATGTGAATCCGAAGTGAGACCCTCACACCCATGTGAAATATTTGATAAAATATTTGAGATATTTAACATCACTCATCTAAAAAGCACGGACAGGGATGCAGATATAAATATGAATAAGGACACGAGACACGATAATTTTAAATAAATAGGGACATAGACATAGCAGAGACACAATAATAAATATGTTTTAATATATTTTTATTTACTATATAGATTAATATTATATTTACAAACAATCAATATTAACCACCAAAAAAAAAAAAAAAAACACTATAATTCTATACTTTTTTTTAATAAAAAAATTTGTTAAATTAATACTTACAGTTTATATCTTTTTCTATAGATGATCTATTAAATATTTAAATCTAAGAAAAAAATAATTAATATTCAACAAAAACACTTAAGAAAATGAGAAAAAAGACAACTTCGCATATTTTTAGTGTGTCCCTAAAATATCCTTGTCATGTCCCTTAAAAATAAATTAATTAAATAAAAAAATACGCGATGTGACGTATCCCATACGTGTCCCTGCTATGTCTGTATGTCTCTAAAATGTTCATGTATCTAACACAAATACGACACTTTTTTTTGAAGTGTCAATGCTTCGAAGTATGAATATCATTTGAAAAATGCATATTCTTACTTTAATTTTAGAATCACTCAGGAGTATTTTGGGAAAATAGTTAAAAGCTATTTTTTGACCTTTTTTAAACTTTTTTGTGAAAGAGAAAAGTGGGTTAAAAGTTGGGAAGTGACTTTTGACCCACTTTTCAAAATAACCCTCAATGTCCAGTCATTAATTATATATTACAGGGTGACTTTCTTGTTGCAACAACTTTTATGATCATGAAATTTACAGAGGATAATTTTAATATACACATCTCATATCATATGTACTTTTAATTATATTATATTTTTCTTTAGTTATGATTAATTTTTTTCTTTGATTGTGACATTATTTTGAAATGTTTGGTTATAACTTATTTATTTTTAGTTATGATTTAGAAAGAATGAAAAATGTATGTATAGTACACGATCCATATTTTTCTACTAGTATACAAGTCCTCAAAGGGGTGTGTATCACAAATGTCATATTAAATTATTTGTAGTCATAATTATAAAAAATAATATGTCATAACCGATTTTTTAGATCATAACTAAAGTAAAAATCACTATATGTCATATAACCAATATCACAATAAATCAT
Source organism: Camellia lanceoleosa (assembly GCA_025200525.1). Classification (NCBI taxonomy): domain Eukaryota; kingdom Viridiplantae; phylum Streptophyta; class Magnoliopsida; order Ericales; family Theaceae; genus Camellia; species Camellia lanceoleosa. The sequence continues at coordinate 122,226,412 of CM045771.1, read as the reverse complement.
AATTAACATTACAATAAGTAAATTAAATCATAACTAATACTATAATAGATCATAAACAAATGTCATAAACATCATAATTAGAACATATAATATATACCCCAAACAGGTATGTATTATAAAATTTCCCTAAAATGAGTAGGGAACTTAAAAACTATTTTTTTAAAAAAATCATACAACAAAGGTTTAGGATATAAATTAAAATTTGATATTAAGTGAGATGCATTTAGAAAGAATATATATGATCAATATAATTAATTAATTTTGTGAGCACGTGAATACTTTTTTTATTGAGAGTGAGATGCAGTTAGACTATCTGGAAAGCGCTTTTATAAAGAACAAATATTATAATGACACGTAAATTGTTGCTTTCAAGAGTTTTCCGCTTACAATAACCATAAATTTTTTTCACATTTTTTTTTTTTGGAGAATGAGATTGTGTGTTAGAGATAAGATTTGTTCAGAAAGTGATTATTTTAGTAATTTTTTTATTAAAATATGAGATAAAAAAATATAAACAATAGAAAAAAAAAATGAAGGAATCTTAAATTTTTTTTATGTAACTTTTAGACTTATAAATTTTTTAAACTATTTTTTTGAATTTTTTAAGCTAAAATCTTAAGTTTCCAAAATCACCTTGGTATAATGTGAGTAAATTTGAATCATAGATTGATTTTTCTTGGTGAATTTAGTAAAAAATGTGGATGTGTAGTAGTGTTTTTATGTTTGGGAGCCCACAGAAAAGAAAGGAAGGATACATAAGAGAAGAGAGGAAATAAAAGAAGAGAAAAGAATGCACTTTCTCTCTCTTTTTCTTTTTTTTTTTTTTTTTTTTTTTTTTTTTTTTGGATAAATAGAAAAGATAATAATTTTTATCTTATCTTTTTGGAGACTTATTTATAAGTCATTTTTCAGACACTTATGGTAGGCTAAGTCCTGTGTAATTTCTTATAGAGTATCAAGTCTTATTTAAATAGGAATGTATTCCTCAAGATCCTATATAAACATAACGTGACGTGACACTTACATAAACGTAACGTAACGTGACACCTACATAAACGTAACGTAACATAACGTGACATCTACATAAACGTAATGTAACGTGTCACGTTACGTTTCGCAAACTTAATGAGTTTTTATTTTTTTAAATTGAATGTGAAAATGTTACTGGTTTATATTGGTATCACGTTACGTTTCATAAGTGTCACGTTACGTTTATGTAGATATGATCTATGGTAACATTTAATTTCCTATATAGGAAATTGAATATTATTATAGATCATACGTGTCACGTTACGTTTATGTAAGTGTCACGTTACGTTACGTTTATGTAGATATGATGTATATGGGAAATTGCATGATACCATAAGAAATTGCATGATACCATAGATCATAGGTGTTACGTTATGTTTATGTAGGTGTCACGTTACGTTATGTTACGTTGATGTAGATATGATTTATGGTAACATGCAATTTCCTATATATAGAAAATTACATGTTACCATAGATCATAAGCGTCACGTTACGTTTATGTAGGTGTCACGTTACGTATAGGTGTCACGCTACATTTATGTAGGTGTTACGTTATATTACGTTTATATAGATATGATATATGGTAACATTCAATTTCCTATATATGATTTTACTATTATTTATGATATTAACAACTAATATTAAGGGTAAATATGTCAACAAACTTCCCACAAGACTTATGGGAATATAAATTTTTTAGTAGGACCATATGTAGCATAAGTCTCCTTAATAGGACTTATGAATAATTTTCCTTATCTTTTTTAGTTAAATAAAAGAAAAGAAATTATTTCATACTATATTACCAAAATAATTTTTTATAGGTACCATTTTCTTTATTTTTTTTAATATTTAAAAAGATAATTTTGATATTATAAAAAATAATAATTAATTTTTTTCTCTCTCAATCACTTTACCTTTTGAAATGTATTAAAATAATAGTTACAAGAAAAATGAGTTTATCTATACTTCTTTTCATTTCATCTCATTTCTCTTCTTTGTTTTATCTAAACATTTGATATGAATTTTTTTTTTACAGTAATGATTCAGATCATTAATTTTGGTACTCTAATAAAGAACTAATGACATGACAATAAACAAAAAAAAATAAAAATAAAAACAAACCAAGACCAAAACATGACATCAGTGTGGGTGGAGCCCACTGTCAACTCATTAGAGCTACCTTTAGAGCTCAAAAATTAAAGCTCCAAAACATTTTTCTTTTTTTTTAAAATGATTAACTTTTTCTCATGTTCACATTTTAACATAAAAGAACTTGAAGGATTCATGAAGGCCACTATAGATCCCGTTTCGATGATCCAAATCGTTCACTTTTTAAGACTTATTGACTAAAATATTTATACAAAAAATTAAAATGACTAGAGATAAGTAGCTATATGTTTGAAATAAATTTGTATTACAAAAAATGCATAGTTATTCTTAAAATTATATTTATTGTCAATTTATTTAAAATAAATATGATTCAAACATAAAACTACTGATATCCAATTATTTTAATTTTTTGCATAAATGTTTTACACAATGAGTCAAAAAAAAAAAATTTAAATTACCAAATTTAATTTCAAAATAAACCTACCAAATACAACGTTCTAAAATTTTACTCCTAAATGTATTTTTTTATTTTCTTTCCAAATCACTCCATCCAAGGCGGTAGATTCACTTACAAAGATATATGAAATACAATATAACAATAGTAATGTCCAATTTAAATTTGTTCACACTTCGATAAATACGAAATGCAATGGTTTCAACGTTATGAATCTAATTTTTTTTTAAAAAAATGTATTAAACTTACTTAAAATTACAAATTTAATTATTTTGAATTCAAAAAAAGTTACTTTATTAATACACTAAACTAGTGTGTGAACAAAAATTCAACTCAAGTTGTGTCCTAGGCATTTAATTCCTACACAAATCAAGATAATGGTCCTCCTAATAAGGAATAAATTTAAGAGTAAAATTTTAGGCATTCTAGCTTTTTCGGTGTTTCGAGTTTGTTTGTTTGATAACAATTTTTTTTTGGTATTCACCCAAAAAAAAAAAACAATTTTTTTTGGGGCTATTTTTATTTTTTAAAAAAAATTAATCTTCTAGATTCAGTTTCGAAAAGTTAATTTTTTTTAAATTATAAAAAATATTCAAGCAAAAAAAAAAAAAAAAACGATTTTTTCCCTTCTTATTTTGGTTTATTTCAATCTTTTTGAATTTTTTTACAAAAGATAAAAAAATCCAAAAAAAATAAGTAAATTTTGTATGGGTTGCCAAACACCCTAAATCAAAATTGTGATTGACTATTAAAGATCATGAACTTAAAAAAGTCCAAAATTATAGGCGGAAAAAAAAAAAAAAAAAAAAAAAAAAAAAAAAAAAAAAAAAGGGAGAAGAAGAAGGAAAACCAGAGCAAGAGGCGTGAAGAGTGAAGAGTAAACAGAAATCTAATTCATGAAACGGAATCAAAACAATCATGAAATCCATTTTTAACAGAGAACACCCACATTCAACGACAGACTCAAATCAAATATATAAACTCACATACATATATACATACACACTCAAATAAAATCAAACATATGTAAAATAAGTTGAAAATTCTCCAAAATTAAGCATCGAAAATTCCAAACCAAACCCTACCCACAAATCCCATTTCCCATTTCATTCCAGAAATATCATCATTGCACAAAATCAGCAAACACAGAGAGAGAGAGAGAGAGAGAGAGAGAGAGAGAACTAACCACGAAATAAGGCAAGGCAATGATGTTCCGAATAACAAGCCATTGAAGTCCATATCCGAAGAGACCCATGAAAGCGGCGATGAACAAGACGACCCACAAGGGCAACCACATGGAGGCGAGCCCTGAGGACCACCCAAACACCTTTCCGAGGTCGGAGGCCACGGCAAGGTAGTTGAGCTGAACCTGAGAGATCCCCAACACCGCCTTTATCTCCGACGAGTAAGCCGAGAAATCGAAGTTGGTTCCAGTGAAGGCTTGGATCCATATAGTGGCTACCAGGATCATCCACTTCCGGGACTGACCCGCCATTCGAATCACCACCCTCAGCGCCGCCCCCAACGGAGGAAGACGGCTGCGGTGATGGTGGTTTCCGTCGACAGGAAGGTGGTTGTTGTTGGTGGTGGTGTGTTTGTCAATGTCTCTACGTGTTCTCATTTATAAACCGTCACTCGATTTTCACCCCTTTGTGATGGTGATTCGGAAATTTGACAATTTTTTTCCTCTTCTTTACCGTCTTTTCGTTTTGTAAAAATCTAATTTATTATGGATAAATTATAAATACATCTTTGAGATTTGTTTAAAATATAGATTATCTTTGATAGTTTAAAAAATTATAAATATTTCATTGTTAAATTTTTTTATTTCATAAAATTAACTAAAAAAAAATTCTTAATTATTTTCTTATACAATAATAAAATTATCTAAATTATTAATTGAAACATATTTATAACATTATTAAAAATTATTAATCAACTTGATGATTTATTAACAAAAGAAGCGATTTGTTATGAAATTAGAAATCTCATGGGGTGAAATGTAATTTCTAGAATCACGGGAACGATTTGTATTTTAATTAAATTTCAAGAGTGTATTTATAATTTATCCATTTATATTAATAGTTTTATACTTAATTTAGACATATACAGTATATGTATATAGGGCTTATCACGGGTCCTATTTCGATAATTCGAACAGTTGAATGTGTAAAGCTTGTCAAGTATTTTATGCTTGCAAAAAATCATATTGATCGAATATTACTAGCTTTTTGATCAAAACACATTTTTGTCAATGATAAATATAATTTAAAAAATAAATTATTAACAAAAATGTATTCTGATCAAGGAGCTACAGATATTTAATCAATGTAATTTTTTACAGGCATGAAATATTCGACAAGCTCTATATATTGACGCTTTAGATTATAAAAACAGACCTATAATTAAGCCCTACGAGTTCAATAATACCCTCTAATTTACACAATAGGCTAAAAAGAAGCCTCTCCTTATATATGCACACATATAATTCTGGCTTTTTATAGATTAGTTTTATTTTGAATGTAGATTCTTTCATAATTCGTTTAATCACAATATTTTTATTTTATTTTTTTGTGAATCATTCTATAAATTTCATTATAAAAAAAATTATAATAAAAAAAAAAATCAAGATTTAAGCCTATAAATTTTAAATTTTGTCAATTTAAATCGTAATTTTTTTGATTTATTTTCAATTTAAATCATTTAACTATTAAGTAAAAGTGACAAAAAAAATATTTTAATCATTATACTCAATATAAATGCACGAAAAATATCTAAAATATTATTTTTTATTGAGTTTAATAATTAAAATACATTTTTTCATTATTTTTACTTAACAAAAATAAACAAATAATTTAGATTGAGAACAAATCAAAATATTAAAATTAAAATTGATAAAATTAAAATTCATAATTTATTTTGTTAAAAGGATTTTTTTTTTTTGATAGTATTTTGTTACAAAGATTAAAATTTAAGGTTTTTTTTTTTTTAGTGTAAATTTTCCTTTATTATATTATCTTAATATTTCTGTAAAATTTATTTAGGATATATTAAAATTATAAATTTATAGAATTTCTTTTCTTTTCTTTTTTATTTATAAAAAAAGCATGAGGAGAAAATAAAGTAAAAAGAGTTTAATTAAGTTATTTATGTCATTTTATTTTGGGAGAGACAGAATCTCCAGTCTACATAATGGATTGGAATTTGGAGTGTACTATTGGGCTTACCATGGGTCCTGTTTCGATAATTTAAACTGTTTAATGTGTTGAGTTCGTCGAGAACTTTATACTTGCAAAAAATCATGTTGATCGAAACACATTTTTGTTAATGGCAAATATGATTTTAAAAATAAATTATTAACAAAAATGTATTCTGATTAAGAAATTACTAATATACGATCAACGTAATTCTTTACAAGTATAAAATACTCCACAACTTTATATATTATATTCAAATTATTAAAATAAGACATATAATAAATCCCACAAATCTAACAACACACTCTAATTATTAGGTGGATTGCAGGGAAACCTCTCCCTTTTAGTTTTTGCACTTACCGTCATACAACAAGAACGGAAAGAATGACATGATCATGAACTCATTGGAGCAAAAAGGACAAATGATAATGAATATTTAGAGAGTTACTTTCTTTTGATACTAATACAATAAATGAGCTTTGGGGGCCATGGAAACTTTTTAGCTAATTAAAAAAACAAATGCAAATATAACATGACTGTTAATAAATTAATTATCATTGTTATCAAAACAAAAAAAAAAATTAAATACCGACACACGTCTAAGATAAATAGATTTGCGAGGAGAAAGATAATGAGATAAGATAAACAGATTTGAGACAGAAATTTCACAATGCCACTGAAAGTATAGTCCTAATATGATGTTAAAATTTTAAAAATATTTAACTAAAAATCAAATGATAAATAGTGTAGAGATCTTTAAGTAATATGAATCAAATTTAAGTGGTATAAATACGCGATGTGAGACAGTTTTCAAAAATTGAATGGTGATATAGCTAATTTTGGAATCCAATTTTGTGTAGTGTGAAAAATAAACACTTTTTGATAGGCAAAAAATAGAAAGTGTTACACTTCTATGGGAGGTTAATATCCTTTTTGGATAAGGGACCTATTATTTTGAATCAATCCAAGTTAAATAATGTCTTAACCACACAGAATGTGGCGCCCGAATTAGTCCGAGTGAGGTGGCAACGTTCTATTTAAAAACGGTGATATTACATGTATCAATTAGTATATTAATTAGTATACTAATATTAGTTATGACATTATTATTGACCTTACTTATTATACAAATTACAAATATTAAAACTCTCTTAAATTATATCACATCATCAATTGGTATATTAGTTATCAATTGGCATATTAGTTAGCTTACTTATTGGTATATATAGCATTATTCATTTAAAAAAGGATACATTACAAATACACCTCTCGAGGTTTGCTTAAAATATAAATTGTCTCATGTGATTTGAAAAATTACAAATATCCTCTTATTAAAATTTTTTATTTAACATAATTAACTAAAAAATGAAATTCATAATTGTTCTCCTATACAATAATAAAATTACTTAAATTATTAATTGAAATATATTTTTAACATCATTAAAAACTGTTAATTGATTTGATAATTTATTAATAAAATGGGTGATTTGTTATGAAATTAGAAACGTAAGGGGTGGAATGTAATTTTTAAAATCACAGAGGATAATTCGTATTTTAATCAAACTTTAGGGGGTGTACTTGTAATTTACCCTTTAAAAACTCGCCACTCGCTCACCTCTCTCTCTTTCTCTCTCTCTTTTCTATTTCTGAAATGCATAAACCCTCCATCTTCCTCTCTTTCACCGCCAACAATCGAAATATGATGTCCGCCTCCGCCGTCGCTGTTGGAGATGTAGTAAAGGAACGATGAAGGGTAACCTGAGCCACAACGAATGATGGAGGTGAAGGAGTGATAGAAGTTGTAGGTGTAGAAGGAGGTGCCGAAGCCGAAGATTAGGAATGGCAACGGGGCGGGGCCGGGCCGGGGATCACATTCCCCGTCCCCGATCCCCAATGGTGGAAATACCCCCGTCCCCGACCCCGATCCCCGACGGGGAACCCATAACTACCCCCGTCCCCGTCCCCGTCCCCTAACGGGGATCGGGTTTCCTCGACCCCGAAATTCCCCAACCAAAAAATTAAAAACATTGATCAACATATTCATCAACAAACAAAGAGATTTTTTCAACAACAGATCAACAAACAAAATTTTTTTTAACACACATTACAAACATGAACAAAAAAAAAAAAAAAATAATAATCTGTATGTATACATTACAGATCTGTTCAATACACTGTGTTACACACACACACACAACAGATATATTTTTCATCAACAGATATAATATAATATAATATCAACATCTCAACATCAACAGATCATTAACAAAAGATCAACTACACACCCAAAAAAAAAAAAATTGATAGTAAGACAGATCTGAGAGAGAGATGAGAGGCAGATGAGCTCGATCGAGCAGATCTGAGGGACGACAGCCACGGCAGAGCAACGGCGTCAGCTCGATCGAGCAGATCTGAGGGACGACGGCCACGGCAGAGCAACGGCGTCAGCAGATCGAGTCGACGAAGGAGGTAGGGGTGTCGGAAGAGGCAACGGTGTCGGCAGAGGGAAGAAAGAGAGAGAGAGAGAGAGAAGTGGGTTTGTAAGGGAGAAGAGAGAGAGTCGTAGGGAGGGTGGAGATCGGTGGTGGGAGGAGGGAGGTCGGCGGTGGGAGATGGAGATCTGCGGAAGGTTTTAGAGAGAGGGAGAGAGAGAGAGATGAGAGGAGATGAGTGAGACCGAGTCAGTGTGAGGTTGTGTGTGTAAGTGAAAGGAAATGGTTGATTTGTATATATATATATGGAGGGGTAAAACGGTAATTTTGCTTCGGGAAAAATTCGGGACGGGGGCGGGGACGGGGACAGGTCGGGGCTTGAACACTGATCACCGTCCCCGGCCCGAAACTGTTCGGGGATTAAGTTTTAAATACCATCCTCGTCCCATGGTATTTTTTCGGGAAAACCGCTTAAATCGGTCGGAATGGGGATCCCGTCAGTAGGTTTTGAATTGCCATCCCTACCGAAGATCAAGGAGAAAAAGAGCATGAGAGAGACGAATATAGCAGAAAAGAGAGCAAAGAGTCATTTCTTCTCAGCTCCCATAGTGGCCATCAATGAGAACACACATATAACACACAAAATCAATCAAAATCAACTAAATTCAAGGTTATAGAATCCCAGAAGTTGTTGAATTCGTAGATGTCTTAATGTTTGTCGATTTGAATTGAAAATTCATCAAAATTTTGAGCAATGACAGTGGTCTCTCAGAATAGGGTAAGAGAGAGAATAGGCGGTTGTAGCTCAGAATTCTGTAGAAATGCTTTTCTCTCTATATAAATAGTATACATATTGAGAGGAAGATTTTATGAGCTGGAAATGGGCCATGGTAAGGGCCAGGCAAGTTGAAGGCCTAGCACGTTTAGGCCAAGATGGCTTTGGGCTTGCCCGGAGATGGGGCTGCTCGACTAAAGCCCTAGACCGGGCTACTTGAGCTTGCACAGGCGGGAACCATGCTACTTGTGTTGCTTGGCAGGAAGGCTCACGCCTTTAGCTCGGCAGTAAGGTTTCGCGCCTTTGGCTCGGCAGGAAGGCCTCTGTTTCACCCGCGTGACTTATTGCGAGCTCGGCTCTGCCGAAATACAACTGATCTCGGCCGGTATGGAGCTCTGCTAGTGAGCATTCGGGCTATCTTGACAGTTTGGTTAGGTGGTGATTGCTGGATTTGTGCTGACAGATAGGATAGCAGCACCACGTGTCGAAAGACTAATGGGAGTAGATTTGGGGCGCAGAAGGTATATAAGCATGTCTGCGCCCCCCATACGGAGATAGATGATCATTTGGTGAGATACACTTAAACATTCAACTTTCTCTTTTCTCTCTCTCTCTCTCTCTCTATCCCTGAGTGTGTGTAACTTGACCGTCGGAGGGGTTTTCCGGCCACACACCGCCGGGTAGCTCACCGCCAATTGTGTCAATCAGACGATGTGAGCTAGGCGAGAAAAAAGAGTACGGCTCACGTAACATTTGCTCCCTATACAATTGGCGCCGTCTGTGGGAACTTGATAGACAAAATCTTGTCTTCCCAGCTCATCTGAACGGCGTCCATGGCGAACAACGACGAGATTTCGTTGTCTGCCATCGACGGAGTTACCTCGGAGTCAGCCAAACGGAGAGAAGGACATCCCGCCATTCCTCCGATGGCAGACCTGGTGACTTCTCCAGAAGGACCTTCAAGAGATGCGCGGGATAAGCGCGGAAGAAGCTTTGGTCATTCTCGGAGTCCAGACGGTCACTGGCGACGGAGAGAATCGCATGCCAGACGTCTGGAACACAAGCTAAGGGACCAAGACGCTGTCATCCGGAGAATGGCGGCGGAGATGGAGGATCTTCAGCGGCATGTCAAAGGAAGGAGTGGGGAGACCACGGTGGCGCGCAACCTCGCTGCTCAGCGATTAGAGCCAGCGACACACTCCGTCCCTCTCAATTACCAGAAGCTACAAGGTTGGAGATTCTGACGCGCCCGTAGAGAAGTCTAGCACGCAAGATAACACTTACCAACCCTTGCGTCCGGCGACGACGTCGAGGTACTCCTACTCCGCTCGTTCAGAGGATTTGCGGGCAGTCTTGAAGGAGCGGGCTCGCCGGCGGGAGACCCAGAGGGTGCCGACGTTCCAGCGGTTATCCTATGGGGGTCGCGTTAGTGAGGAGATCGTAATGCCTCCACCCCGCCTTGCTATACCTCCTCCTCCAGACACGGACTTGGCGAGGCTGAGCGCCACTTCTTTCTCCCTGGAGATAGAAACAACACCGCTTCCCGCAGACTTCCACCAGCCAAAGTTCACGCTCTACGACGGAAAGACCGATCCATACATGCATGTAAGCCACTTCCGACAAGTTATGGCCAGACATAAGCAGAATGACGCTCTTATGTGCCTTATCTTCCCGTCAAGTTTGGGCGAGCTGAGCTTGAAATGGTTTGAGAGGCTGCCAGAGGGGAGCATCGAAAGGTGGCAGCAGTTGGCGGAAGCCTTTGTGACGCATTTCAAAACCAACACCAGGACGCCAAAGAAAGTTGACCACCTTCTTAGTGTGAAGATGGAGTTGAGTGACACACTCAAGGCATACAACTCCAGATACTGGGAAACCTTTAATGAGATCTTGGATTGCCAGATCAACCTGGCAATCACACAATATAAGCGTGGTCTCCCGGTCGGACATAGACTGCGGGACTCATTTACCATGCACCAGCCGACATCCATGGGCCAACTCATGCAGTGCATCAACGAGCACATCCGAGTAGAAGATGATGCGGTAGCATCTACCGCGACGACAACTCCAGTAGCAACAGACAAGAGGTCGGCTGGCAAGGTGCACGCGGTCGGACAGGAGACAAACCGTTCAAATGATCGCGCCGAGGAATCTGACCAAGGATCAAATCGTCGAAACCGATGTAGGGGACGGCAGAATGACCGAGATGAATACCCCCGCAACGACGTAGCTGATGCAAATAGAAGGTTGAAAGCTCGGACGGGCATCACCATGGTTTTTAAAATTCCAATCTATCGCATACTTAGTGAAATCTGTGACGAGGATTACGTCCGGTTTCCTGCAAAGTTAGGCGATGTGCAAAAAAGCTTCAATCCACGGTACCGCTACACATTTCACCGGGAGCGCGGACACCGGACAGAGGATTGTTAGCCTTTGAAACAACACTTGGAGGAGCTGGTTGCAGCCGGACACTTAGACCTTTACATTGATAGGGGTGTGAAGGCCGCACATCAAGCTCCGGTTGACCCGCGTGGATCGGATGACCTGAAGACGCCCCCACAAGAAGTTGTTAATGTCATCTACGGCATAGTGGAGCTGGCGCGTGTATACGAGCTCCGAGGTATGATCAAGAAGGCTGAGCACATGAGGGAAGTTTTGTCGATCCAGCCCGCGATCAAGAAGGGGAAGACCGAAGAGAAAGACGTGATCAGTTTCTCTACAAGGGACTTAGAGCGCATTCAGACGCCGTACAACGATGCCTTAGTGGTCACACTCCGCGTCACGGAATTCGATGTCAAGCGCATCTTGATCGACTAGGGAAGCTCGGTCGAGATCATGTATTACGACACGTTCAAATAGCTCAAACTCCAAGATACAGACTTGGCTCCGGCAACTTCGCCACTGGTTGGTTTCAACTCGCAACCGGAGTGGCCTTTGGGAAAAATTATTTTTCCGGTCAAAGCGGGATCCGTGATCAAGCAAGTGGAGTTCTAGGTATTGCAAGTGCTGTCTACATATAACCTGATCCTTGAAAGGGGATGACTTCACGCTATACAAGCCGTAGCGTCGATCTACCATCAGGTGATGAGATTTCCCTCGGCTATGTGGGCAATTGAGGAAGTTTAGGGCGATCAGGTCATGTCGAAGCAATGCTTCGTCGCAGTGAACGGGAGCCGAGTTGCCAAAGGCTTCGTCCAAATGATTGAAGGACCAGAAAACCAGGGAGTCCTTGACGACGTGGGCACTAAGGCTGAGGACAAAGCCGTTGAAGAGTTGGTGGAAGTACGGATTGACACGGAGAGCCCGAACAAGTTCTTCTTGCTTAGATCAAGCCTTACTGCACAAGAAGGGACCGAGATGGTCGAATTTTTGATGGCAAATATCGAAGTCTTCGCATGGTCGCTTTACAACATGCCCGGCATCAATCCGAGTTTTATTTGCCATCACCTTAATGTTTTCCCCGGGGCAAAGCCGGTCATTCAGCGAATGAGAAGATTGGCGCTACATCATGCCGAGGTAGTTGCAGAAGAGGTGAAGAACCTGCTTGAGGCACGAGCTATTCAGGAAGTGTACTACCCTTAGTGGATTTCAAACACGGTCGTCGTATCTAAGAAGAATGAGAAGTGACGAGTTTGAGTCGACTACAAGACCGTCAACTGAGCTTGCCCTAAGGATAGCTTTCCTCTGCCTAGAATAGACCAGCTTGTCGATCTAACGGCCGGACATAACAGGCTCAGTTTTCTGGATGCCTACCGCGGCTATCATCAGATTACCATGCATAGCCCCGACCGTGAGATCACCTCTTTCACTACTCCAAGGGGACTCTTCTGCTACCGAGTCATGCCTTTTGGTTTGAAGAACGCCGGGGCAACTTTCCAAAAAATGGTGACCAAGATGTTCACCCTTCTGCTAGGCCGGACAATGGAGGCTTATATTGATGATATGGTGGTCAAAAGCCGGTATCAAGCAGACCACTTCTTCGACTTGGCCGAGATATTCGCCATTCTCAAACGACATAAGCTACGCCTAAATGCGTCTAAGTGTGCCTTTGGCGTGGGATCCGAAAAATTCTTAGGCTTCCTAGTCACAAACCAAGGCATCGAAGCAGACCCAACACAAATCAGAGCCGTACAAGAATTAAAATAGCCAAGCTCGGCAAAGGACGTGCAGCATCTGGCCGGAATGGCTGCCGCGCTTAACTAATTCATAAACCGGTCATCAGATCGTTGCCGCCCTTTCTTTTAAGCTTTGAAATCAAAGTTCTCATGGGATGAAGAATGTGACCAGGCTTTGGTCGAACTCAAGCGATATCGTCTTCAAAGACCTGGTAACACGAAACCCTGAAGAACTTTACCTTTATCTAGCCGCCTCGGATGCGATTAGTGCGGTGCTTGTCCAGTCGGAAGGAATCAAGCACTTCCTATCTTCACGAAGCAAAACCTCTAAGCAGAGTCGAGATACTTGCCGCTGGAAAAACTTGCGTTGGCATTGATCATGGCCTCTAGGAAGTTGGCGCACTATTTCCATGCTCATACAATCATTGTTTTGACCGAGTTCCCCCTTAAAGCTTTGTTCGAGTAGGCGGACTTCTCCGGTCGAATTCTCAAGTGGACGGTCGAATTGGGGCAGTTTGACGTCAAGTTCCAGTCGCGCACTGACATACAGGCCCAGACATTGGCCGATTTTGTTACTGAATTCTCACTCGGGATTCATCCCGTCTGCCCAGTAGATCTTGCGGCGTCAGCCGAGGCGGTGAGTACAGATTTAACCAAAGTAACACAGCGAGGCGATGTTGGCAACGCGGAACTTGCGTGCCCCGCCGAAGCACCTTTAGTTAGTACGACGCTACAGCCCGGCGATGCGACGATGGAGTTGGGTATTATCGACCAACTTGCTCTGTCCGGTGCCGCATCACCAGGAGGGGAGGAAGTGGAACCGTTCAGCATTGAACCTGACGCCGCACAGCCAAGCGACCATACACCCATCCACCTGCAAGCCTCCAAGGACCCCTTAGAATGTTGGAAGCTCTTTGTGGGCGAAATGTGAAAACTTTTTCTAGATGGGGCTTCTAACCGCTACGGTGCTGAGCTGGGCATAGTTCTAATTTCGCCAGACGGACTGACCATCGAACACTCTATCACCCTTGGATTCCCCGCATCAAACAATGAGGCTGAGTACGAGGCGCTTTTGGCTGGGCTCAAGAGCGCACTTTAGATGCACGCATCCGAGCTAATGGTTTATAGCGATTTCCAACTTGTGGTTAACTAAGTTTTTGGGGTTTACGAAGCTAGAGACGATAGAATGGCGAAGTACCAAGCTCTGGTAAGAGACCACATCAAGCGATTCCAGGCAATAAGGGTCCAACAAATTGGCCGTAAAGAAAACGGCCGAGCAGATGAATTAGCCGGGCTTGCTTCTATGGTCGATAGCACATTTCCCAACCCTCTCCTGATTGAATTCCTTCCGATGCCTAGCATTGAAGAAGCCGAGCAGACAGAAGTACTCTGCACCGAGCTAGGTCCTTCCTGGATGGACCCAATTATCCTCTTCCTCAAAGATCGGACCCTTCTCACCGACAAAAATGAAGCACATAAAGTCCGGGTGAAGTCAGAGCGGTTTTAGCTCTCTCCATCTAGCGCTTTATACAAGAAGTCTTTCACAGGTCCCTATCTTAAGTGGGTACACCCAAGCAGCGTGGAAGCTTTCCTGTACGAAGTTCACAAAGGCATATGCGGCAGTCATATAGGGGGCAGATCTCTAGCTTACTGGGCTATCTCGCAAGGATATTGGTGGCCATGCATGCAAGCAGACGCGCAGAAGTATGTTTGCAAATGTGAGAAGTGCCAGAAGTTTGCCCACAAAATCCACCAGCCGGCCAGGGAACTTCTTCCCCTCACTAGCCTTTGGCCCTTTGCAATGTGGGGGCTAGATATAGTGGGGCCACTCCCAACGGCACCAGGGAACTTCTTCCCCTCACCATCCCTTGGCCCTTTGCAATGTGAGGGCTAGATATAGTAGGGCCACTCCCAACGGTACCAGGCAACCGGAAGTTCTTCATCGCGGCTACAGACTACTTCACTAAATGGGTTGAAGCCGAGCCTTTGGCAACAATCAAGGAGAAGGATATAAAACGGTTTGTCTGGCAGAACGTGGTAACGCGATTTGGCGTCCCCAAAATTCTAATCTCTGATAACGGCACCCAATTTGACGGTCGCCTATTGAGAGGATTTTGTGAAGACTTGAAGATCGAATTCTACAACTCTACTCTGGCTTACCCACAGTCTAACAGTCAAGCCAAAGCATCAAACAAGACCATTTTTGACGGGTTGAATAAAAGGCTTGAGAAAGCCAAGGGAAAATGGGCCGAGGAACTCCCAAGCGTTCTTTGGGCATACCGAACGACCCCGCGGTGCTCCACCAGGGAAACTCTTTTTGCCTTGGCATATGGCATGGAGGCAGTCATCCCTTTGGAAGTCGGTATGCCCACCCTCCACAGTGAAAGTTTTGAGCCCGAGCTGAATGCCGAAGCCATTGCCTTGGAATTGGACCTAGTGGAAGAACGCCGGGAAAAGGCTTTTATCCATGTGGCCGCCTACCAACAAGAGCTTTCAAGAAAATACAACAAGACGGTGCACCCTAGACCGTTCAAAGTAGGTGACTGGGTTTTGAGAAAGGTCATGGGCAACACCCTGGTGCCACGTGAAGGCAAACTAGGGGCAAACTGGGAAGGACCCTACAAGATAACTGGTCTGGCAGGCAAAGGGGCATACCACTTGAAGGATTTGGAGGGAAGATGAATACCTCGGCCATGGAATATGGCTAACCTCAAACTGTACTATTTTTATCTTTTGTGTTCTTTTTGTGCAAAGGAATTTTTTTTGCCTCACACTTCAAAATGTAATATTCCTTTTGTCAATATAATAGAAGTGTCTCATCTTTGCTTTAGCATTCAGATTGTTGTTTTCAACTTTGAGATTCTAACCAAGATGTTTTATTCCGGTTAATTGAGTTGATGATTTACCCAACTTCGAGATTCTAACCGAGATGTTTTATTCCGGTTAATTGAGTTGATAATTTACTCAACTTTGAGATTCTAACAGAGATGTTTTATTCCGGTTAATTGAGTTGATGATTTACTCAACTTTGAGATTCTAACCGAGATGTTTTATTCTGGTTAATTGAGTTGATGATTTACTCAACTTTGAGATTTCAACCGAGATGTTTTATTCCGGTTGACTGAGTTGATGATTTACTCAAACTTTTGTGAATGCCAACCGAGATGTTTTATTCCGGTTGACTAAGTTGATGATTTATTCAACTTTTGTGAAACTTCAACCGAGATGCTTTACTCCGGTTGACTGAGTTGATGATTTAATCAACTTTCAGATTCAAACCGAGATGTCTTTTCCGGTTAAACAAGTTACACTAGATGGTTTGTTTTGCCGAAGTATTTTGTCCGGCTGAAGTTATTTAGCTTGAAGACCGTGCAAACACTTGATGAAAATTGAACTTTTTCATTGATGTGCAAAATAATTACAAGAGAAGGGGCAGATAGACCAGCTACATGTTCAAACAAAAAGAAAGAAGATAAAAAAAAAAAGAAGAGCTAAGCCAGGGGGGAAAGGCCTGTGAATTCATCCCCGGTCGCGCCCTCCAGATCGACCGTGGTTGTGGTTTCCTGGGCGCCAGTCTTCTCCTGGCCGGCCTGATTTGGGCGGTTGTCACCTTCCGCATTCTCCTCGTCGTCTTCGGCTTCTTTTTCCTCGGCCTTAGCCTGCAACACGCTGAAGACGTCGTTGGCATAGCGCACGAGATAGATCAGTAGGAAGACAGCTGGAGGAGAGGCAAACACGTCGGTATTAGGTCCTTGGCCGAGCTGTTCACAAGCAGCCTTCCAGCCCGCTTTGAAGAAGATGTTTTGGGTGGCATGGACTTGCTTGGTGTAGCTCTCCTCGGCTTCTTTAAAACCAGCGTTGTTAGCGTCCTCCAGCTCCTTCTTGTTTGATTCTTTCAAAGTCTCCAACTCAGCCTGGAGCGCGTCCCTTTCTTTCTCGGCGGTTGCAAACTGGCCGAGCAGCTTGGAGTTGTTAGAGTTTTCCATCTCAAGTGAAGCCTTTGATCGCCCCAGCTCGGCTTGAAGATGTTCAACCTAGCTGGCAGAGTAGGTTGCCTTCTGCTGGAGTTGGTGGATCCTTTCCATCACCAAATGTTGTTTCTGGATAGCCTGCAAGAAGAAGGTTTGATTAGAAAGAAAACCGAGCAAACACTTGGAAAAATTTGAACAAAGTATGCAAGGTGCTTACCCGGGTCATGGACTTGACCGAGGATTTCACCAGCCGGGTGTCCGGTACGTGGTCGCTGTCGACCACGTCGCTCGGTAGCAGCAAGGCCTTGGTTAGGTCAAAGGCCAGCAAGTGCTCCTTGTCATTTTTGACCGAGGCGGTTGCCAGGATCTCCTTACCACGGTGCTTGAGCTGCGGCCTCTATAGCGGAGTTGGGTCAGGTATCACGGCAGGTTGCTTGGTGTTGAGCTCCACAACTAGCTCGGCGGAAGGGTCTGCACGTGGCCTTTTGCCAGCCCGACGGTTGTCTTTGCTGGCTTGCCCGGCGGCGGGAGACGCCAGAGCAACCACGGTGGAGGTGGATTGCCCGGCAGCAGGAGAGCGGGTTTGGATGCTCGGTATCTCGGTGGAGGTGGCGGTGATGAGGTTCTTGATGCGGCTTCTTTTGGTTATCTCTTCTGCCTCGGTTAACCGGATGAATGACACGTCCGGTAATGTGGGATCGGGAGGTGGAGATGGAGCGCGAAGAAAGTCTGTGACTTTACTCCGGCGTAAAGCTGAATATCTGTACGTTGGTGTGTAACCGAGGAGCTCGTGGCAATCCCGTTCTTGATAGCGAAGCACCTGCTCGATGGTCGCCGTTGAGATAATGATAGTGGGCTTGCAGGGCTTCGATTGCTGCAAAGGAAAGCAAAAAAAAAAAAAAAAAAAATGTTAAGTACAGAATAGTGAAGAAAGGTAAATTGACCGAGCAGGTAGCACGGCTTACATGTTGAACCGAAGTTCTTGCTAATGAATCAGCCCGGTATGTCGGCTGTTTCATAGTTGCCGGACACCCAGAAAAAGTCATTATCGTGCAAGTCGTTATCCGGGGTGCTGGTTACTATCTTCTCTTTGCCCGGTCTAATTTTTAAATAGTAAGCAAGGCCGTCGCCTGTGTGCCCTAGGGTGTATTAGCGTAGTATCTCGGCTAGCCCTAAATTGGTCCATAGCCAGTATTTCAGCTCGTGGATCCCGTTGATTATTCTGTAGGTGTTGGTTGAGACTTGGATATGTGCTAGCCTGGTGCGTCACAAGAATTCGGTCATGAGTGGGTTAACTGGGAAGCGGAGGCCTCCTTCTATAATGGACATCACGGTGAAGGGACACTGGTCTAATTTGCCCCATGGGGTTGTGTCCTCCTCACCGAGCTCTAAATGAATGTTGTTCAGGATACTATATTCTTCCCGGAATGTGGCTAGAGCGGACGGGGTGTCGACCAGGAAGCAGTAACGCCCCATGTGTGGCTGGCTGGCTTTAGCTCGGCTGAGGTGGTTTGGCACAGACTGGTGTTTGATGGCTGCTCGGTCTTTGAGAGCCTTGATATTGGTGTGTGGTCCCCTTGGACTCTACAGGAAAAGGAGGGTAATTGTAAGTGGAAGGGCGGTCGCGCAAAATAAGCTTGACTTTAGCTTGGTCAGGAAGAGTGCCAGACCACCTCGGTCGCGAGGGCAAACCAAGGAGCTCGGTCGCTCAAGTGGACCAGATGTTAGCCCGGTCGAGCGGCGAAGTCCTCTGCCTATCTCAGTTTCTACTAAGGTTTTGGCAAACTTGTAATTTGCTCGGTCTTAATGTTTTTTGGGATCAAAAGAAGACTTGGAGCCCAGTCCACCCCAGATCTTCAGTTGTTCATCAGTGAAGCTGAAGAACAGCAAGGAGAAAAAGGGGCAGGGGAGGGTTTTGGGAAGCTATACCCTAAAACCTATGGTTCTAGTGCCCTAAAACAAGGAATATCAATTGAAACGGCCACAAAAAGATTTGAAGAGCTTACCAGTGAAGGCGAATACAGATCCTTCAGGTACGAACGCAGAAGGAGGGCAAGAGTGGGAGCTGTTGAGAGCACTGGAGCTCTGGATCGACAAGAATGAAGGAGAGTCAGTAAGAATGAAAAGCGAAGGGAAGCGACGTATAAATAGAAAGTGGAAGACCGCCAAAAATTTCGAATGTGAAGAGACGTGATGGTTGGCTGCTCGAGGCCAATAATGAGTGACGCGTGTCCCGATTAATGGCGGCGTCAGAATTGAAGAGACAGGAGGGCGAAATGAGACGTCGGCCGAGCAAATCAAGGCACTGAGCATTGGAATTAGTGCGGTTGACGTCTTGCAAACAACAGATCGAGGAAGGGTCTACCCCGGTCTGATTATGTAATCCCGGTCACGCTTTTGCGGATGAAATTAAGGAGCAATTGAGAGGGAGATTTTATGAGTTGGAAATGGGCCATGGTAAAGGCCGGGCAAGTTGAAGGCCTAGCACGTTTGGGCCAGGATGGCTTTGGGCTTGCCCGGAGATGGGGCTGCTCGACTAAAGCCCTAGGCCGGGCTACTTGAGCTTGCACAAGTGGGAACCGTGCTACTTGCTTTGCTCGGCAGGAAGGCTCGCGCCTTTAGCTCGGCAGGAAGGCCTCTGTTTCACTCGCGTGACTTATTGCGAGCTCGGCTCTGCCGAAATGCAACTAACCTTGGTCGGTATGGAGCTCAGCTAGTGAGCATTCGGGCATGCGGCGCAGCATGGCCGTGTGAGACCGAGGTGATTCCGCCGGTTTGCCGGGCTTCGCCAAGATATCCTGACAGTTTGGTTAGGTGGTGATTGTTGAATTTGTGCTGACAGATGGGATAGCAGCACCACGTGTCGAGAGACTAATGAGAGTAGATTTGGGGCGCAGAAGGTATATAAACATGTCTGCGCCCCCCATACGGAGATAGATGATCATTTGGTGAGATACACTTAAACATTTAACTCTCTCCTCTCATTTTCTATCCCTGAGTGCGTGTTAACTTGACCGTCGGAGGGATTTTCCGGCCACACATCGCCGGGTAGCTCACCGCCGTTGTGTTCGCAGGTCGATCAGACAGACAGAGAGTTGGGCAGAAAGGAGTACGGACAACTAGGGCTACCAAAGCTTACAAATATTCCACCTCATTTTGACAGATCGAGCTGCTACTTTTTCGGTGGATGTAGTAGCTCGGATTCAAATTTCCTAATTCTATGTTTACAAACTTAGTTGTAAGTGATTTTCGCACTTGGTTAATGGGTCATACTATAATACACACTCTTAAAAAGGGTGTGCTAGCCGTGCTTTTTCATTACAAAATAAAATAAAATATGTACTTGAAATTTATAGTGTTAATTATTACAAATATTATAACTAAATTATTTTCAGTATAACTAAAAAAAATATTAAGTCATAACCAAACATTAATATAAGGTATAACAAAAAATTTTTGGATTAAAATCTAAATAATAATCACAATAGATTATAACTAATATCACAATGAATCATAATCGAATCATAACATCATAATAAGTTATAAATAAAAACTATAAAGGTCATCACTAAAATATATAATATATACCATAAAATAAAGTGCGTATTATAGAATTTTCCCTCACTTAGTGTTGCACCTATTTAATTATTTTAAGGCTTGGTTTGGCATGTTGCAAATAATTCAAAAAATTAAAAAATTACTAAAAAAGTTAAAAAATTACTACTATTCACTAAAAAAAAAATAATAATTTTATATAAAAATTATTGCAGCACATTCTGCCGTCCACATACTTTTGAAATGAACTTTATGGAAAAATTGCACATGATTGGTTCACAAACAACAAGGTCTTATTCATCCCGTGGGGGACCATCATCGGTCCCGTTTTGATAATTTGAACTGTTCAATGTATAGAACTCATCGAGTACTATATGTCTGTAAAAAATTACGTTGATCGGATATCGCTAATTAAATAATCAAATTAGTTTTGTATAAAAAAATAGATGGTGTTATAGTTAACGGTTGAAAAAAAACTAATCCGATCAGATAGCTATCAATATCCGATCAACATGATTTTTTACAGGTACATAATACTTGACGAGTTCTACACATTGAACGATTCAAATTATCAAAACGGGACCCGTGATGGCCCCTACAGGCCGAATAGCACCGTCCAATGTAATACCCGAAAAATAGACAACCATTTCTTATGTCAAACTTCTCTGCTAGATAGGTCGGCCGTACTGCTACTCTCCTAAACTTCTCCTACACATTTTTTTATATAATTTTTTAATACATATTTTTTCGTAAAAAATTAAAAAATTAACACAAATATACATATATATTTTTAATATTTTAATCTAAAAAAATAAAAATTATACTTATTTAGAACACTTCAAATAACCCCTAAATGTTATTAGTCGTGTAGTGTGGTCCGTATGGAATGCGGATGGTTGGTTCTTTATGGCTTTAACAAATAAAGAATTGAAAGTTGGACCCGCAATTGATTTTCTGTTACTGGGTACGATGGTTGTGTGATAGATATGATGGTCCTCCTGCTCTGAGTAGTGTCCATCCCATGCTTGCTATGTAGGGGTGGCGTGGACCGGTTTCGATTGCGGTCACGAAATTTTAAATTTGTTATTTGTCTGTTATATTAGTAGATTGAAGAAAATTAATTTAAATTTGTCTGTTAATCCGGTGCATGTAGATTGAGTGGATTAATGGATTGACGAATGGATGCGAATCGATTTGGAGGATGAATGCGAATTAGTTTGGTGGTTTAAAATTTTATAAATTTTTAACATAATTTAATTTGTGCATTTCCTTAAAAAAATTTTTTTATTACAATCAATGACTTAAAAAAAAGTATTACAATCACTGCATGCATCATCCAAAGAAAAAAAATTTTAAAATTTTAAAATATTACAATCATAGTATGTCTTATTCACATAAAGTATTACAATTTATTGTTCTTAAAATATAAAAATAATTCAAACCACAAAAACTATGAACACAGTGCTGGCCCTAGGCATGGGCCAACAAGGCCATGGCCTAGGGCCCCTCAAAATAGATCCAAAAAAGGGGCCCCTTCTATTATGGTTTAATGTAATATATTAGGTATGTTTTAAGTTTAAAAAAAAAATTAAAGAAGGTCTAAACTAACTTAAAATAAATTCACCCATTGAAAAATTGAAAGGCATATTCAAAAAAATTAACATTGTTATCCATTGAAAACAAACCCCAAAAAAAGGGTCCCCTCCTATTATAGTTTATTGTAATATATTAGGTATGTTTTAAATAAAAAAAAAATAATTAAAGAAGACCCAAACTAACTTAAAATAAATTGACTCATTAAAAAATTGAAAGGCCCATTAAAATAATTAGCATTGTTATCCATTGAAAATGATTTTGTAAAAAAAAAAACTAGATTATTTAAGTATGATTGATTTATTTGCTTCTAAAAATGCAAGAAGAGCGAGGATCAAGCGACACTTATTAATTGTTGTAATGTAATGCTAAGTATTTTTTGTGATTTTGACACAATTTTTTTATCTTTTATCTTCAAATTTTTTTTTTTCATTCAATGAAATAAAAAATCTGAAGGGCCTCAAAAATTTAATAGTTGATTATTGGCTTTGGGCCCCGAAAATCTCAGGGCCGGGTCTGCATGAATAGAGCAATAATAGAGATTGTATGCCTCTATATTGTTACATCTATATCAATTTTTGAAAATAAAAATCATATATCATTTTTTTATTTATTATTTTTAGAGTTAGATTTAAAAACAAAAAAATATAGATAAATAATAAATTTATTTTTTTCAATTTAAAAAATATATTCAAGTTGAAAACTCTCTTTCAACATAATATATTTAATAGAATATGTTTAATAGAATATTTAAATTCTTTTTCAATTGAAAATACAAACAGAATATCTGAATAAATTGAAAATATAAAATCTTACAAATTATTAAAGGTGCTTGTGGTTTGACGGTTCGGCAGTTCGGTTGTGGTCAAAAGAACCTTAAATCCGCCATTCGTTCAAAACTAGACGGATAGAAAAAAAAATCAATCTGCAACCGTCCGCTTGTCATCATGCATCCGTTCAAAGTGCTGCGGATCGGTTCGGTTTGGTCGGGTTGGACGGATCGGTATATCCGCTGCTCACCCCTAGTCATATGTGCATACATAATTATATTAGATTTTTTTAAATTTTTAATTCATATAACATTTTATCATTTTCATAAATATTTTATTAGTAATATGAATAAAAAAAATAGAGAAAAATATTTTGGATAATTCATATAACATTTAAATGGATTGGACAATCATTTGGCCTGACCTACGAACTCATCAGAAATTATGAAAAAACAGAGAAAAAATTGAATTTCTTTTTTAAAAAATTAGGCTTAAAATCATTACCAATTTGGTTAGGTTGCGACCCCGACCTACTCATCAGCCTTATCTGCAAGCCTGCCTAGTCCTAATTCACTCTATATAACTTACGCTTAAAATTTTGGCCTGTGACCAAGATCAACCGAACGGCAGACTTGGCTTCATTTAATCAGAGTTTTCTCACTTGGGTAACTTCAATCCTTTCAAATCAATCATTAGATTCCTCAAATACATTCTGACCCATTTGGTTCCCCGCCAATTCAACAGCCTTTTCTTCACCATTCGGTTCTCCGTGATGTGTTGAATTTCTTTTATTGTGGCTATCAATTCACTATTAGATCATATTATTGTATTCCTTGGTATTGATTCTGTACGGGGGCGAAATATCCTTGACTCTCCGTACGCCTTGAACGTCGAGCTCCTGGTAACGGCGTCTGTCTCTGCAACACAAAAACGGTGAGCTGCCCGGCGGTGGTGTGCCGGAAAAACCCTCCGACGCTCAAGTCAGTTCACTGAAGAAGACAATGAGAAGAGAGAGAGTTTTCGTGAGAGTGAGTTTTCATACCTGTAACGCTCGATTTCCCTCTCCATATCTAGGCTGGCCACGCAGCTCCGAGATTGTGCGCGCACTACCTCTGCTGTCCTTCCCTGGACAGGTGGCAGTGCTCGCCTCTCACCACCTTACACGTGTAAAGGTTTTGTCCTTCTTCCAGTACATGCAGAACTGCCTAACGGTATTGAGGCGTTCGTGGAGCAGATGTCCTCTCCTTCACACCATTGGCCCAGGTGGCACCCTTGACCGAGGTACCATGACCGGCCAAACACTTGTGGAAAGTTGCCATCACACGCTGCGTTATATCGCCGGCTTCTCACTTGGAACCAGTGAGAACTTAACAAGAACGCCGAAGCTACCCTCGACCGGTTCATCGCGATTGACCGTTATGAGGCATGTCGCCCAACCGCTTCATCTCCAATCTCGCCACGCCAGCGCTGCCGCCATTTCCGGCTAGTGGCATACCGACTAGGCTGCACCCTCGACGAGCCGGTCGGGCCTTTAGCTTCGTCGCAATCTCCATCAGGACTTCACTCGACCAAGCGGTTCTGTGTCGGCCTCGGGGTAACCGGTTGACCTCGTTTAACCGAAAAGGTAGATCGCTTTGTCGTTGCACTTGCCTAATTAGCTCTTCGCCGTAGTCTGTAACGCCGGACGTTATTCTTGCTCGGCCGTACTATGATATGGAAATCTCCCCTCTCAATTGCCCCTTAAACCCATCCGAGTTATCGTGATCGGGTTTACCTTGTCCGAGCAAAGGTTGGGTCGCGATCCTGCTAGGCCGAGCTTAATTGGGAAGCTTTTCGTTGCGACGGCGAATCGAAGACACCCGTCAGAGCTATCTCAATTAGGGACATATCGATGCCGAAGTTGTCTCAAACAGGACACATCACCCGAAGTTGTCTCAATCGAGGACACATCATTCGAGTCATGCAATTGCCCGGCGGTCACCTCCACAGTCACATCAAAGGTCTTTCACGTCTTGACGTAGGCTTGCGAGCCACTTGTCACCAGGCCATTGGGTCGTGCAGCCTAATTCAACAACCTGCTGCTGCTTAGGTTTTCCAACATTAAACCCAAAACAGAGGGCCTAAACCCTTCACTTCCATTCTTCTCTCTGGTTCCAAACCCTAGCATCCAAAGCTGTTGCCCCCTTTCTGCCACTGCCACTGCCACTTTCGAGCTCCACTCTTCGTTGCTGTCATTTTTGACGCTGTGCTCGAGCTTTCGTCGCCCTCCTGCATTTTTTGGTAAGACTTTCCTTCTTCCCCTTGCATTTTCAGTTATCTATTTCCAGTTTGTGTTCTTCATTTTCGCGCCCCTGTCTTTTGTGTTTGTGCTTGGTATTTTTCGTTTTTCCTTGCTTGGGTCCTCCACGCCCTAGGAAAACTGAAATGGGGGGAAGAGGGGGCCCTCGTGCCCCCGTTTTTCAATGGGTAGACTGAATAGGCCAAGAACTTAGGAAGAACACAATGAACACGATGAATACTGGGCAGAACCGAGC
Organism: Camellia lanceoleosa; assembly: GCA_025200525.1. Classification (NCBI taxonomy): domain Eukaryota; kingdom Viridiplantae; phylum Streptophyta; class Magnoliopsida; order Ericales; family Theaceae; genus Camellia; species Camellia lanceoleosa. The sequence goes on along the minus strand of CM045771.1, from coordinate 122,200,880 downwards.
AAAACGCTCGTTTAGATCCTGATTTAGGTTTGTAACCGAGCAAAAAGCTGTTTGTGGCTTTGCACTGAGGCTACAACCGAGCTGTATACACCTTAGATCGGCAGATAGGTTAACCCGGCTAAAGACCCGGGGGGTCATAAGCCAATATTTATCTGGGCTTGACCGAGCAAAAACCTCCATTAGAACCCAACCGGTCAAAATTCCTAGACCGAGAAACCAAAGACCGAAGGAGGGCTAAATCACCATCCAGATGGGCCGAGGTAGGTGGAGTAGGCCAAACACTTCGAGCTATTCCAAGAGGAGCCGCGCAATATCTGTATAACCCTTGGCCTTATTTTTAATATGCAGAACAAATAGGACCGACCATTCCAGCGTCATCATTCGTGGAGCTCAAAGTCCGAGCAACCACTACACAATTTTGACCGAGATACCATAGAGTAAATAAAGCCGAGATAGATGGGCAAATGCCGCTTTAGGGTTAGCTCGCCCGGGGCAATGGCAGAGTTTCGCGAGGAGTACCAAATTCCTGACGACGTTATCTTAGAGCTCGGCAAGAAGGGAGAAACTCCATGGGGTGATCTAGAACGGTGCCCCTTCACCGTGGTATCGGTAATAGAGGGCGGACTCCGCTTCCGGTCCAACCCCTGATCTGCGAATTTTGAGGCAGACAGGGCTTTGCCCGACCCAGGTCTCAAATAACACATATAAAATAATAAACGGCGTCGCCGAGCTGAACCGAAGGCACGGTCTCGACCTCGGCCTCGCAGAAATTTTTCACCAATACAGCCTTAGTTCGAATAAGGGTGGGTTTTGCTATTACCTCAAAGTAAAGAAAGGCCGAGCAAAACTCATCGAGGGCAACCCGGACAAAGAGTCCAATGATGACGACTTCCTGTGGGTGTCCTTTATGAGGACACCGAGGCGCCAATACCGGCGGCGAATTAAGAAGAACTTTGGTAGTGCTTAGAAGGAGCCCTACCGACCGCATAACAATTTTTCTCGCTTTTACTATTATTCATTGCACCGGTCTAACACTTGTCTCTTTTGCAGATAAGAATTTGGTCATAGCATTACTCACAGCTAACCAGAAGCAATCGAGCCTTGTCACAGCATTCCTCAGAACTGAGAGGGAGTCCTCAACCTTGCTCGGTTTTGAGCAAACGTACAACTACCAAGCGCCGCGCAAAGGCAGAGTCACCGACTTTCTGCGCGAGCCAACTCCCGAGCCAGACCCCACTTTGCCGCCGGTCAGACTCGTCCCAACTACCGCCGAGCAAGAAATGGCTAAAATCCGAGCCATTAAGTCCATGATCATTGGGGACGAAGGCGACTCCCAACCCCCAGAACCAACCGGGGGAACCTCATCCACCCTCACGGACAGAAGAAGGCGGTTTCGCTGCCAGCGAACCGGCTGGTCGGCCGAAGAAGAAGCAAAGGAGGGAAGCCGGGAAAGGCCTCGTGGACGAAGACTCCACTGAGGTCGCCTCTGCCGAGCTCGGCGACCAGACCGAGCAACTTCTTGCCCGAAAATCCAAGGGCAAGGGACCTGCTGCCCCACCGGTCTGGGCGCCCGAGTTCGTCTACAAGGGCCGACCAGTCTCCCCCTCCGATTCTGTCGCCGAGGACCAGGATTACTCGCTCGGTTTCAACTTGACCAGGGGATTGATCCTGCCCGGCGACATGAAGAAGCACGACGAGCTAACCGACCTCAAGGTCCTCCGCTCGGCTGCAGAATCAATTGTGCTGGTAAGTTCAGCATTTTTTCTTCGACTTTGTGTTCGGTTATTCTGCTCGGCTTGTAGATACTAATAATCCGTTGTGTTTGCAGGCCGCACAAAAGAACTATCTTGCCCACGAGCGGATGGTTGCAGTTCGGAAGAGTCTCCGAGACGCCATCACCGAGAACAAAGTGCTTCAGGCCGAGATAGACATGCTGAAGGCCGAGCAGGTGGTCGTCAAAGACGAACTGCGCCAGAAGCTTGACCGGGCTGACGAGGACAAGAAGAGGGCCGAGAAGAAGCCGAAGTTCGACCTCGCCGAGCTCAGGAAGTTGAGGGACGCCAACAAGGACGCCATGGACAAGGCGGTGGACGAGGCGGAGGACCGTGGATATAAGCAGGGGGAAAGGACCTATGAGCGCCAGGTCCGGGCTACCAAGGACATCTTTTTCCAGTGCGGCTGGAAAGCTGCCGTGGAAAAAGTTGGCCTTGGCCAGGATTCGGAGATGTTCATCAACCCACCCCCTGCCTATATCCCGGTCTACATGCTAGCCTACTCCCAGGCCGAGCAAAATCGTCTTATTGCCGAGGCACGGAAGGAGGCTGAGGAAGAGGCCGCCGCCGAGAAAGCAGCCGAGCAAACTCCACCTGAAGCATCCCAAAATGCTGAAGATGAAGTACTTGATCGGGATGTCGTCTCGGTGGAAGGCTCTGACGACGAGGCCGAGGAAATCCTGCCCGAGCAGACTGCCCCCAGCGCCGAGCCAACGGTGGAAGGAGCCGAGCAAAACCTTGATGACTTGGACTGAGGACTTTGCTTTCTTTGTACTTTTTTGTTTTCTTTTTCCTTCCTTTTTTTTGTGCCGTGTAACCGGGCAATGCCCCTCCTCTGTAATGGATTTCCTTTATCAATGAAATTGCGAACTTTTTGCTCGTACATCTGCTATTATTTTTTTTTGGCTTCTGTATATTTGAATTTCTTGTTCCAAATTTTGTTTCGACTCTTTGATCGGCTGAACCGCGCAAACAATAGGTCTTCAAGTAACCGTGCAATCACTTGCATTTCCAAGTAGGATAACATTTAAGGTTTGGCCGAGCAAAATCCGCTCGGCCTCGTTCGGCTGGCCATGATTAGCTGGCCGAGCAAAGGTTTGCACGCCATTTTTGAAGTTTGTTCAATTTGCCAGTGTTTCCTTTCCGAAAGCAAACTCAAATTTCCTCACAATCGCTGGACGAGACACCAACATTGCTAATTCCTCCGAGCAAAATCAGCTCGTTTACCATATTGGGCAATTCACCAATATGTTTGATGGGCCGAGCTAAATCAGCTCGGCTCTACATTGGGCAATTCACCAATGTTTTAGTTCGGTTGGTCATGCCGCCAACATTCCCTCCTCCGAGCAAAACCAGCTCGGTCCGGGTGCGGTCTGCTCCCATTCCGAGGAAAACAGTCCGGTTCTTTTCAGGTCGGTTTTTGCCCCAGGCATGCCTTGCGTCCGTGCAGTGCCATTGTACAAAGATTGTAATAGAAAACAAGAATGTAATATAGCAACAACAATACAGCTAGCTTTCATTACATAAACATTGTAAAGGCAATGCTATTCTCTTACAAGTAGTGCCTGACGGCTAAAGGTCTAAGAAAGCTAAACAAAAGCAAATTACACCTTAAAAGTAAAAGACCTTAAGGTTTGCTTTGCCCACGGTCCGGGACGCCTTGCCATCTAAATCTTCCAGATGGTATGCCCCTTGCGCAAGACCAACCACCTTGTATGGTCCTTCCCAATTTGCACCGAGTTTGCCTTCGCCTGGGACCACTGTGTTGCCCAGCACTTTCCTGAGGCCCCAGTCCCCAACCTTGGATTGCCTTGGGTGCACTGCCTTGTTGTATTTTTTGGGCGATTCCTGGCGATAGTCGCCAGTGAATGAGCGCACGCTCTCTTCTTTCTTCAGCAAGGTCTAACTCCAATGCCACAACTTCATTGTTCGAGTCTGGCTGGAAACTTTCTGAGTGGATGGTTGGCATGCCAATCTCCAATGGGATGACGGCCTCCATGCCATAGGCCAAAGCGAACGGTGTTTCTCCGGTCGACCGTCTCGGCGTAGTGCGGTATGCCCATAGCACATTAGGAAGCTCTTCAACCCACTTTTCCTTTGCCTTCTCAAGCTGCTTCTTTAGCCCATCTAGGATAGTCTTGTTGGAGGCCTCTGCTTGACCATTTGACTGGGGATAGGTTGGCGTCGAATTGTAGAATTCAATCTTCAACTCTTCGCAAAATCTGCGAAAGAGTTTACCATCGAATTGAGTACCATTGTCTGAGATTAAGGCTCTGGGAATACCGAAGCGAGTGATTACATTCTTCCAGACGAATTTCTTCACGTCCTTCTCCTTTATAGTTACTAACGGCTCTGCTTCCACCCACTTGGTGAAATAATCGGTGGCGGCAATGAAAAACTTGCGATTGCCCGGTGCGACTGGGAGTGGTCCAACAATATCCAATCCCCAAAGTGCAAACGGCCAAGGACTTGTGAGGGAGAGCAACTCTCTTGCTGGCTGGTGGATCTGGTGAGCGAATTTCTGACACTTCTCGCATTTGCGAACATATTTCTGCGCGTCCGCCTGCATGCATGGCCACCAATAGCCCTGCGAGATTGCTCGGTATGCTAGAGATCTGCCCCCAGTATGGCTGCCGCAGATGCCTTCATGAATTTCATAGAGGAAGGCTTCTACCTTAGAGGGGTGGACACACTTTAAATATGGCCCCGTGAAAGATTTTTTGTACAAGGCTCCGGAAGGTGAGAGCCAAAACCGCTCTGACTTTGCCCGGATCTTGTGGGCCGCCTTCTTTTCTTCTGGTAAAGTTCGATCTTTCAAAAAGGCGATGATGGGGTCCATCCAGGAAGGTCCCAAGTCGGTGCAGAGTACCTCAGCTGCCTCTACTTCCTCAATGCTTGGCCGAGGTAAAAATTCAATCATCAAGGGATTGGGAAAGGTTGTCTGAGTGGAAGCGAGACCGGCCAATTCATCGGCCGTGCTATTTCCTTCGCGGTTAATCTGTTCGACCCTAATCGCAGAGAACTTCTTGATCTCTTCTCGGACCAACGCTTGATACTTGGCCATCCTTTCATCCTTGGCCTCATACTCCCCCGAGACCTGATTGACCACTAGCTTGGAGTCGCTGAACACCATAAGAGCTGTGACCTTCATTCTCAATGCACTTCTCAGCCCGGCAAGGAGGGCCTCATACTCCGCTTCATTGTTGGAAGCTGGGAAGCCGAGTGTAATAGCTTGCTCTATGATGAGCCCATCCGGTGAAGTTAGCACAACTCCTAGCCCGGCCCCATGTCTGTTGGAGGCCCCATCAACGAAGAGCCTCCACATTTCGCCAATGAACAGCTTCCAGCAATCGGAGGGATTCTGAGAACTTCTTAAATCAATGTCCCTAGTTGATTCAATCCGGTCTCCTTTCTTATCTTGGCTGGACTCGTCTGCCACCGAACCGTCGACCTTAGGTTGACCGGTTGTATCTTGCTCTGCTTCCTGTGGCGAGCTAACACTTGTTGCCAAAACCACGGGTTGTGCTAAATCCGCATCAACCAAATCAATCGGGCAAACAGGGTGTGTTCCCGGGGAAAATTCCGCCACAAAATCTGCAAGTGCTTGTGCCTTAATCGCGGTGCGCGGTCTGAACTTGATGTCATACTGCCCCAATTCCACGGCCCACTTTAGGATTCTCCCCGTGAAGTCTGCCTTCTCAAAAAGCACCTTGAGCGGAAACTCAGTCAACACAACTATCGTATGGGCATGGAAATAATGTGCCAGCTTTCTTGATGCCATCATCAGGGCCAACGCCAACTTCTAAGGGAGGTACTGCCCTCACCGAAGCATGGTCTTGCTAACATAAAAGATCGGTAGGTGCTGGATGCCCTCGGCACGAACCAATACCGCACTCACCGCGTGTTGAGAAACGGCCAAATAAAGGAACAACGCCTCGCCCGGCTGAGGAGTGACCAGAATAGGCGCCGAAGAAAGATAAACCTTCAATTCAGCCAGCGCGCGGTCACACTCATCATCCCAGAAGAATTTGGACTTCAAGGTCTTAAAGAAGGGCCTGCAACGGTCCGAAGACCGGCTGATGAATCTATTCAGCGCGGCTGCCATCCCGGCCAGATGTTGCACGTCCTTCGTGGAGTTAGGTCGCTCCAATTCTTGTATGGCTTTGATCTGTGATGGGTCGGCCTCAATTCCCCGGTTTGTGACCAGAAAGCCCAGGAATTTCCCAGTGCCAACCCCAAAGGCGCACTTAGAGGCATTCAGGCGAAGCTTGTGGCGCTTGAGTATGGCGAACATTTCTGCTAGGTCGGCAAGGTGCTGCGACTTTTCTTTACTTTTCACCACCACGTCGTCTATGTAGGCTTCCATAGTGCGGCCCAAGAGAGGAGCGAACATTTTTGTCACCATCCGCTAGAAGGTTGCCCCGGCGTTCTTTAATCCGAACGGCATGACCTTGTAACAATATAAACCCCTGGGGGTGGTGAAAGACGTGACCTCTCTGTCCGGTTCGTACATGGCTATTTGGTGATAACCGCGATATGCGTCCAGGAAGCTAAACCTCTGGTGGCCAGCGGTTAAGTCTACCAGCTGGTCGATTCGAGGAAGAGGGAAGCTATCCTTCGGGCACGCACGGTTGACAGTCTTGTAATCCACACAGACCCGCCACTTGCCGTTTTTCTTAGGAACCACCACCGTGTTAGATATCCAACGAGGATACTGCACCTCTTCTATGGCCCCGGCTTCCAACAGGTTCTTCACTTCTTCTGCCACCACTTCAGCGTGGTGCAGTCAACGGGCGTCTTTGTATGACCGTCACAAGATTGGGGAAGACATTCAACTGGTGGCAGATAAAACTTGGATCGACACCAGGCATATCGTAAGGCGTCCATGCGAAAGTTTCCAAGTTGTCAACCAAGAAGTTCACATAATCCGACCGTTCAGCGCTGGACAGAGATAAGCCCAGGAGGAAAAACTTAGTCGGATCTTTCTCGTCAATGCATACTTCCACCAAATCTTCGACTGACTTTTCCTCGGTCTTTCTACCCACGTCTTCAAGGACTTCCTTTCCCTCGGGCCCCTCGATCATCTGAACAAACCCTTTGGCCGCTCGGCTGCCATTTACCGCAACGGCTAATCGTTTGGCCATCACCGTCTCCTGCATCCTCTATTTGTTCGCTACCGGAAAGCGATGACTTGATGAAAAGTTGAAGCAATCGCTTGCATGGCGTCTGACCAACCTCGCCAGAATCAAATTGTAAGTCGACGGCACTTTGAGCACCCAGAATTCCACTTGCTTCAAAACCGACCCCGCCTTTACCGGCAAGATAATCTTTCCAATTGGCCATTCTGGTTGCGAGTTGAAGCCGACCAAAGGAGATGTTGCAGGAGCCAAATCCTTGTCCTCCAACTTCATTTGTTTGAACGCGTCATAGTACATTATTTCGACCGAACTTCCCTGGTCGATCAAAATTCTCCTGATTTCAAAGTCCTTGACGCGTAGCGTTACTACGAGAGCATCATTGTGTGGCATCTGAACCCTTTCCAGGTCCTTCATAGAGAATGAAAGGACGTCTTTCTCCTCGGTCTTGCCTCTCTTCACCGCTGGCCGACCGAGAGCACTTCCTCATGTGCTCGCCTTCTTGATCATCCTCTCACCGCACTTACCCTAGCCGGTTCAATGATGCCGATGACGTTGATCACACCCTCGCGGGGGCGCTTAGGGCGGCCATTCCGTTTGGCTCGGTTTGCCCAGTTGGTGCGGCCTTGACTCCCCCATCAATATATTGATCAAGATGTCCCGCCGCCACCAACTCCTCCAAATGCTGTTTGAGCGGCAAACAATCTTCTGTCCGGTGCCCCCGTTCTTTATGGAAGGTGCAGCGATACTTTGGATTGAAGCTCACAAGGCTTCCCCAACTTGGCCGGCCAACGGACAAAAGGCTCCCCTTTGATCTCGCTCAAAATGCGGTAGATGGGAATCTTGAAGACCGTGGTAATCCCCGTCCGTGCCTTCAATTTTCTCTTAGCATCTTCTGCTGCATCGTGAGGTGCATCAGCCCGGTCATTTCTGCGACCTTTGTTTCTGTCATTTTGGCCGGTTCCTCGACGTTGATCTTTTGGTCGGTCACTGGGGCGGTTTTCCTCCTGCCCGACCGAATGAACCTTTCCCACCACCCTTCTGTCCACCGCGACCGGATTATCCTTCTCAGTCATAGAGGCGGCGTCTTCTTCCACACGAATGTGTTCGTTGATCCGTTGCATCAACGATTCCATGGTGGTTGGCTGATGCATCGTGAGTGAGTCCCGCAGCCTATGTCCGACTGGGAGACCCCTCTTGTATTGAGTGATCGCCAGATTGGTAGGGCAGTCGAGGATTTCGTTGTAGGTTTCCCAATACTTCGCATTGTATGCCTTCAATGAACCCCCAGACTCCATCTTGACACCCAGGAGATGGTCTACCTCCTTCGGCGTTCGAGTGTTAGTCTTGAATCTGGTGACAAAGGCTTCCGCTTAGTCGCCACCCCGATACTCCCGGAGCCTTTCGAACCACTTCAGCCCAAATTTCTCCCAAGCTTGCGGGAATATGAGACATCAAGGCATCGCATCGTTGACGGTGGCCACCATTACTTGTAATGGCTCACATGCATGTATGGATCCGTCTTTGTCGTCAGACAAAGTAAATTTTGGCCGGTGGAATCCCGTGGGGGGTGCCTCAATCTCGGGGACAACGGCGTGGATGTAAGCTCGCCAACTCTTTGTCCACCTTTGGCCGAGCTACGCCTGGGTGCCGCAGATCATCACCTCTTTCACCGCAGCCGGATCGGGCACTTAGCCTCTGGAGCGCCGGCACCCTCAGAGCCTCCCGACGGTGCGCTCTTCCTCCAAAGACGCCCTCGAGGTCCCTAGAACGGAGGAGGCAGTATCGCGTCGTTGATGACGGGCGCGAGGCGATATAGGTGCCGCGAGTGATGGATCTCGCCTCGCCGTCAGAGTCTCCAACCCCATAGTTCCTGGTGATGGAGATAGAATGAGCCCCCCCCTGGCGACGGCTGCTAGAATGAGGGGAGGGGGTGCGCTCACTGAGGTTGCCCTCTCCAGCAACACCCTTCCCCTTCACTTGGCGTTTCAGAAGCTCCATCTCCGCCGCCATCTTACGAACGAGGGCCTCATGATCCTTAAGTTTGTGCTCCAGGCGCTTCACGGACTTCTCGCCGGGCGTCCTCAGACTCTGTGAGCGATCTGAGCTCCTCCCACGCTTGTCGTGCGTTCCCCGTGAAGAGGTTCCTAGGCCCGCCATGGATGGGACAATAGGGGCCTTCTCCTTCGGACATACTCCGGAGTGACTCCATCAACGATGGACAGCGGGACTTCCTCGTTGTTGGCCATGGAAATGGCTAGAAAAGCTCGAAGAACAAGGGTTGATTATCAAAGATTCCCACAGACAGCGCCAATTGTACGGGGGCGAAATATCCTTAACTCTCCGTACGTCTTGAACGTCGAGCTCCTGGTAACGGCGTCTGTCTCTGCAACACAAAAGCGGTGAGCTGCCCGGCGGTGGTGTGCCGGAAAAACCCTCCGACGCTCAAGTCAGTTCACTGAGGAAGAAGAGAATCCAGAGAGAAGGTTTGTGAGGGTGAGTTTTTTCATACCTCTAACGCTCGATTTCCCTCTCCATATCTAGGCCGGCCACGCAGCTCCGAGATTGTGCGCAAGACTACCTCTCGCTCTTTTTCCTGACAGTGGCGTTGTTTCGCCTCACCACCTTACACGTGTAAAGGTTTTGTCCTTCTTCCAGTACATGCAGAACTGCCTAACGGTATTGAGGCGTTCGTGGAGCAGATGTCCTCTCCTTCACACCATTGGCCCAGGTGGCACCCTTGACCGAGGTACCATGACCGGCCAAACACTTGTGGAAAGTTGCCATCACACAGCCGTGCCACATACCGCCGGCTTCTCACTTGGAACCAGGTGAGAACTTAACAGCAAACGCCGAGCTACCCTCGACCGGTTCATCGCGATTGACCGGTTATGAGGCATGCCGGCCTCCAACCGTTTCATCTCCAATCTCGGTCACGCGCAAGCGCTTCGCCTTGGCTGGACGGCTAGTGGCATACCGACTAGGCTGCATCCTCGACGTAGCCGATCAGTCCTTTAGCTCGGTCGCAATCTCCACTGTGGACTTCACCCGACCAACCGGGTTCTGTGTCGCCTCAGGGGTAACCGGTTGACCTCGTTTAACCGAGCAAGGTAGATCGCTCGATCGTTGCACTTGCCTAATTAGCTCGGCGCCGCGTAGTCTGTAACGCCGGACGTTATTCTTGCTCGGCCGTACTATGATATGGAAATCTCCCCTCTCAGATTCACTTTTACTGCACCCAATTCAACAATATGGATTTTGATATAGCATTGGATGTGTTTGTCCTTTGGCGTATGTATCCTTCTTCAAAGACTCATAATATTTTATTTCTTAAGGGTGTCAGTGTAATTTTACCATCTTATTTTTATAAACTTTACTAATGGCAGTGTGATGGAAAGTTAGGAAAATTCTATTTTTTCACATTTAATTAGTTTAGAATATACACTTAGGAGCGGAGTCATGCTGGGCAAGGGGGGTCACGTGCTCCCCCCTCCCCCTCCCCCTCCCCCTCCTGAGTTTTGGAAATTTTTTTATTTTTATAACATAAAGAAAATATATTAAATAAAAAAATTATAAAATATTATTTAAAGTAAAATATCAATGACATTTTTAAAATTATGATAACAATAATTGTTATTGTGATTGAAAATAAAGAGGTTGTATTATTATCTATAAAAATTTCAATATAATGGTGATGTCTATTATTATTGACATGCAAACATAATAAATTTCAATAAAGATATAGAATTCATTGGATTGCTAGTTACATTTAATATATAAAGCTTATCCTTCATGTGTTTCTTTTCATTCATAACTAAAATGACCACTATATAAATTATAATCAAGCAACCTCAATTATAAAAATAAAAAAAGAGTACTGTTATGGTGTGCAATTTATGCCTTACATTTACGCCTTTTCTGTTTGCAGTCCTGCTTTTGTTTTCACCTTCCACTTACACTTTTTGTGTAAGTGGCACATGGTGTGCAACCCCACTTAAGAAAAGTCCATAAAAAAATTACAATAGGTCATAACTAATATTAGAATAAGTCATAACTAATTATTACTTGATATATAGTTATAACTAAAATAACAATCATAAGAAGTTATAACTAAATTATATCTAACACTATAATGTGTTATAGCTAAAGATCATGAAGATCATAATTGCGACATATGATAGACATTTTTTTTGCAGTATGTTTTATAGAATTTCTTTACTAAAATATATCATTTTTGTCTCAACGTATCTACTTTTTTAATTTTCCAATCCACCTATAAAATAGTTACTTCCCAAAATTTGTATAAAATTTAATCTCAAATCCTTTAATTTAAAATTCACATTTATCCAAATGAACTCTTAACATTTAAGTTTAGTAATATTTCATTGTTGTTTATTATGAAAAAAAAAATTAATCAGTGTGTTTGGTTTGAGTTTTTTGGATTAAGTTTTTTGAAAATTGAGTTTTTTAATTTTTGTATTTTTTTTAGTGAATATTTTTAAAATTTTAAACATTTTTTTAAAACTTTTTTTAGATGCACCTTACTTAGATGTATCTAAAAAGTAAAAAATATGTGAAAAAATATTTTAAAAAATTAATAAATACATAAAAATACAAAAAATGTACTGAATTCTCATATATATATATATATATATTTTGGTATGTAGTGAATTTTTAAAATGTTTTTTTCACAATTTTTTTACTTTTTAGGTATATTTATATAGGTATGTCTAAAAAGTTTTTTTAAAAAAATTGTTTAAAATATTAAAAAAAATAGTAAAAACAAAAAAAAAATGAAAAACAAGAAAGTAGAATTTTCTGAAAAGTGCTTTTAGAAAAATGGAACCAAATTATCATTAATTTGTGCCCCCTCTGTACTGAATTTCTGACTACGCCACTGCATACACTTAATAAAATATTAATTTAATGACAATTATATCATAAATAAAAATAATCATAATAGACATCTAGTAATACCCATAATCTTATGTAGAAAAAAATCTCTATACACATCTTTTAAGAATAAAAAGATCTTAATATACACTTTTTGAGTTAAAAAAAAATAAACCCTAATTTTTCCATTGTTTGTTTTACTCTCTAAATTTACACTCCATTGATTATATCGTTTTGTCATTAGAATCCACTATAATTCTTAATTTTTGTGATGGAAGAGCTACAAATCAATGAAAATTCAAATTCAAATAACAATAAAAGCAGTTATGAAAATATAAGTTTTTTTGTGCAAATTTTTTTTCTTCATGATTTTAATTTGGTAAACCAATGCTGAAACATGTTACTTTTTTGAATATTAGCTGCCAAAATTATTAATTCTATTCAAAAATCCCGTTCCGAATTTGGATTCAGAACTCAACTTTCGAATTTAAGAATTTATTTTGGAAATCAAGTGTCACAACCCAAACCCGCCCCTATAGGTCTAGGGTTGTAACTGGCTAATAATCCTGGGATTACCGAAGGCCTCTGTGACATATTGACATAATATTAGGGGCTAGTGGAAGCAAATAACAAATATACAACATCCATTGAGCTATGCAAACTTATATGAGACAAAAAATTTGAAACTTTTCATATACATATTTATACACTATTCTTACGTCATCATATATATACAGATTAGACAAAAAGGGACTTAGCACTATTTACAAAATAAACAAAGCCTTGTTTAACCAAACGAGAAACAAAACTTGAACTTTATGTACTTAGCCATAACCACTAGGCATATTCGGAATCTCCATGGGGAGGCACATAGGTTGGCTGACAAAACAGAATCCAGGCAGAAGTTCTAGGCCTGGTTACGCGGCTGATCATCTATATACATAAATAATACAGTGAGCTAGAGCCCAGTAAATAATAACAAAGTAAAGAGTTTTGATGAATGATGTCTGTCACAAGACTCTTATGCATATTCAGATTTCAGTCAGAAACGGATTCATATTCATATTCTTATTTAAATCACATACAGAAATTAGAGTTCATGCTTAATCTTACATAGTACATTCGTTAGCGCTACCAATCACATGCAAAGCATCAAAGGTCGTACTTGTCAGTTCCATAAAGCAACCTCCGGACTGGGAACTTGTAAACTTGTCAGTTCCACTTAGTGTGACAACCCTCACCTCTGATTAGTGCTAATCTCTGATTGAGCATGATAAGTAATTGAATAGACTGAAATTCTGAACTGAATGCATGAGTATGTTGCTTAATTGTTTTTCTATCTGTAAATCGTTAAATGATCTGTTTATGTTTTATCTTTGAACTGCAAATTGAAGGTCCTATCGGTGACTGAATCAGAAATTGATTAGTGTTATATGCTAATTGGAATTTATGTGATTTTATGGTAGATTTAATCTAAGTTCAATTTGGGATGATTAAATTAGATTGTATAATGTTAAATTACATCAACTTGAGTTATTACCTTTTTGCCATCTAGTGGGCCACTTTTAGAAGCTTTATTTGGGGTTGATCTATACACTTGACACATAATCCCTTCAGCCTCTTCCTAGGCCAAAACCGACAAGAGAGAGAGAGAGAGAGGAGAAAACTTGAGTTCATCAAAATTGGCTTGGAGAATTAAGAGTATTAAAGAGCATTTGCATCTTTGAGCTTCCACACCTTGAATTCAAGACCTAAGATAGAGAATTCATCCTTTTAATTATGAATTTAAGTTGTATCTTGCATGATTCATGGAAATATTGGAGATTAGAGTTAAGTTTTAGCTCAAAGTGTTGAATTATGAGGCATTGTGTGCATGCATGTCCATATCATAGTGTTTTGAAGTCATTTTCATGAAATTCCCACATGCATGTTTTTATTTTGGTTTTGATCCATGAATTGATCATATTCTTGAGCTCAATCTTGCATTTTATCATGTCTTAGAGCATTAGAGTTCTTGGGAACTCATGCATGTATGATTTTGAATTGTTCTTCATATTTACATTTGAAATTCGAGTCTAACTGACTTACCCTTGGGCTTTGATTTTTCAAATTGATCTTCAAAACATGTTATATTATGGGTTTAAAGTGTTTTTCCAGAAAATTGGCCCAAAAAGATCGAATTTGAGGCTTTTAAAGTTGAGTTTTGTGCTTGGGGATAAATCTGGAAATTCCAGATTTTAGACCCACACTTGAGCGTAAGCGTAGGACTTCACGCTCGAGCGTACACTCTGAGTCGTGCATCTCCACTCGAGCGTGGAAAGTCACGTTCGAGCGTGAAATGCATATGCCTAGAAGTTCATGTGTTTTACAGTCCGCTCGAGCGAGAGAGTTCACGCTCGAGCGAGGACCTGAGTCTCACGCTTGAGTGGAGGTCGAGCGTCCGTCGAGCGTGAATTGCATGCATCCAGTACTTTTCATAAAGTTTACAGTCCGCTCGAGCGTCTCGAGCAAAGGAAGTCACGCTCGAGCGGAGCTCCTTTGTCTGCATGTCCGCTCGAGCGTAGAAAGCCACGCTTGAGTAAGACCCCTGTTTTCTGAAAATTTTGAAAAATGTTTTAAAGTGCATCTTTGCATCCTCTTTCCATCCTAGGCATTCTTAGGCCATGTTTAAGGCATCTTATTGAGGATATTGATGTAGAACCACACCGAGTCAAGATAGGGACTAAGTTGTTGATTCCCAAGTGTGTAACTTAGTGTGTGTTCGTTCTGTAATTGTGTAGGGTTGGCATCCGAGGATGCTCATTAGCTGCTTATAGCCCAGTGCTCTGTAAGTAATAATGTTGTAAAGATATGTTCAATCATGAATATTTTCTGAATAATCAACTGTACTGCTTTCTGAAAAGATATTTCTTACTGAATGAATGTTTGTCTTATTTGTGAACTGTACTCGTGGCATCCATAGCAAATTACTGTTACTGTGCTGTTACTGCTACTGTTACAGAGATCTCTGTCGGTTCCAATGTTGGAACTACTATTGTTTACTGTTATGATGGCAATCAATTGACTGTTTGGTCTATTAAGACCTACTGTACTGTTTTGCTATTGAATGTACCACAAATAACTGCTATGGTTTCTAAGTGATTGATATGACTGTTTAAATACTAAAAGGACAATCATTCTTAACCCCTTTACGCATATGTTATTCACTGGGCTTTAGCTCACTATTTATATTTATATATAGGTGTCCAGGCATCGGACCGGAGCTAGATGCGTCGGGTTAACTCCTTTTTCTCAAGCCAACTTCTGTGCTTCACTTCGAGGTTCCGAGTCTGTTCAAGCTAAGGCTTTTTAGGGTGTCTCAGCTCATTTTTCTGTCTCAGTTTTGTTGTACTATTTAAGACTTGCACTGTACTGTTATGGTAGGGATTTGGTCCCTAACTTGAATGTTTGTATATGATATATGTATATACTGTTTTGGTTTTGAATGTGAATATGTTCAGAAAATTCTTTTTGCATTCAGATTGTCATAGCTCATTGGACATCTTCTATTTATTGTTTTGGCTTCCACCCTTTACTCAGATATTGTCATTCATAAGGTGCCTTCATGATCACGGACATCTTGGTCAAGTTATGCGATGCTAAACCCATAGAGGCGGGTTTGGGTCGTGACACTTAGGAACCTCCAGCCAGGTACAGATAACTTGTCAGTTCCATAAAGAACCTCTAGACTGGGAACTTGTGAACTTGTTAGTTCCACCTAGAAACCTCCAGCCTGGTACAGATAGCTTGTCAGTTTCATAAGAAACCTTTGGACTTGGAACTTGTAATATACTTGAATCATAGCATAATGTCACTTGTAACATACTTGAACCATAGCATAATATCACTTGTAACATACTTGAATCATAGCATATTGTCACTTGTAAAATACTTGAATCATAGAATATTTTCACTTGTAACATACTTGAATCATAGAATATTTTCACTTGTAACATACTTGAATCATAGCATAATGTCATAAATGCTTGTTATAGTTGGACAATCATTCATATAATGAAACATAGCATCTCATTGAACAAATCTTACTTCGTAGACAGAAAGTATCTTATCTTGAACTTAGCTTTACTAAGTTATTACTCAAAGTGTTCAAATGCCTGGTTCGCCCTTGTAGTTGACCCTACACAATTCATAATACACATAGAAATTGGGTCACAATACAATTTATTCCGTTCTTTAACTTGTTTAACATTCTTAGGCTTCTCTTATGTTCTTTAATTCATTACAATGTTTAATGCATGCCTAAGAGTGCTTTGGAAAGAAAGATAACGGAAAACGAAATACAGAACAACTTTTTAAAATTTCCGAAACGGGGCTCTCCGCTCGAGTGTAGCTTCGTCCGCTCGAGTGGACCCCTTTGATCTGAAAAAGTATTGGTTACTTGCATTTTACGCTCGAGCGAGGAGTCTAGTAAAACAGGGTACGCTCAAGCAGGACTCTCCATGCTCGAATGGACAGGTCAAATTCTGGGTTTTTCCAGATTATGCTTGAGCTTCAAAGCTTGGTTCCAATCAATGTAATTAATATCATAAGACTCATATTTCCACCATATAACTTTTAACATGAATATAAGGGCCAATTTTACAGGATTTGAATATCAAATTTACATGAATCTATCTCACAAACTCGAATCATATCAAGCTCACTTCATAACTTCAAAGCTCATGCAAATTAATTTTCATATCATTTTGAAATATACATGTATGTTAAATATAGGCTTCATTTTCAACTTAATTAGTACAATTGATGATCAACTTCATGAAATTCAATATTATCAGGCTTGCGTGTACCAAATAACCTTCAATTCATTATAAAATGCATGTTGGTAATCAAATATGCAAACTTATGACAATCCCTTACATGCTTGTACATACAAACTTCAAATTCATCAAATTTAACTCAATTCATGTTCTTCGCATCAAGCCCAACTCCAAACTCACAAATTCTAAAACTTGAATTGAGCTCTCAAAATAATTTCAAGACTTGGGTTCATGCATGGCCTATCTAAAAACATACAGTTCTTAAATAATTAAGAAAATATGATCAATTTTAAATCATTTACATTAAAACTCCTTTAATTTAAAAATTAAACTCATTTGTTCATAAATTCATAATATTCCAAAGCTTAGTTTTTATTTCATCAAAACATGAAATCCATTTCAAGAAATCTATGATGCATGTAAATTTACATCTTATATATATCAAGGTTTCCAAACCCAAGCCCAATTGAAGAATTATAATTATTTCTATATTGATTAACCTTAACCATGTTCATGAATTAATTCCTTAATTTCTCCAAATTACGTGCATATAAAAATAAGGCTCAAATTCTTGTAAGATATTCAAAATCAAACCCAAAATAATTAATTTCTAAATTAATTTTCATAATCATGAACATAACTCCAACTTCTCATTTTCTTTTTAATTATATAAAATTGACTTTAAGCTCTTTCTATTTTCCTTCAAAACATGAAATTAAAGTCATAAACTCCTTAGAAAATTATTTGCATGCATGAAACATTTATCAAAATCTAACCAATTCTACATAGCAAGTTCAATCCATAATTAAAATCTTAAATTGCTCTAATTTAGATTTTTATTAATTTTTCTCATATCAAATCCAAATTCAAAAACAAACTAACTACTTTCCAAACTTATTTCCTTAAATCATAAATGTTCCAAAATATGTTTAATTTGAGTGAAACTCTTAAATTATAGGGGAAATTACTGGGAGGTCCCATGTGAAACATGTGGTGACCATTTAATCCCAAAACTTTTTGAGTGCTCTAAAAAGTCCTTTCCTTTATCTCTCTGGTTTTTGCCTCTCTTGTTACGTGTTCATCATCAACAATGGGTTCATCAACATCAACAAAAAAAAATCTTCAGATCTGGAAATTTTCTGCAGATTTTTCATCATCATCAACAATGCGTTTTTCATCAACAATGCGTTCTTCAGATCAATTTCGCATCCCAAAATTCGATGCTCTGTTTCTTCTTCATCATCGACACCATCATCGCCGGTTGTCGATTTAAATTCGATCTTGAACCTATTGGATGACTCGATAGAAGAAATCAACTAGAAGCTAGATGAGGCGTGCATGAAGTACCCATGCAGATCTACGGCTTCTTTGTCAGAGTTGTAAGAATCTGCCATGAATATGGTTTTGTCAATTTCTCTCTCTTTCTCTCTCTATTTACAGATTTTTTTTGGGAATAGTTTTTGATCTATGGTTGTTGTTGTTGATGATAAAATAGATCTATAATATCATTGAAATAGATCTGTAATAACTTAGATTTGTACTGACTATCACTGATTTGTAATGAGAAAATTTTCGATTCCGAACAAGTAATTTTCGAGTTTTAGTTATGAAGGTGAAATCAGAAAATTTTGCGCTTTTGAATTTTTTTTTGGTCTTTGGAATGAATCATGGTTTAAAAGCGTAAAATTTTGCGCTTTATAACATGCAAAATTTTTTTTTTACGCTTCATAACATGTTTTAAACATTCACGACTTTCGTGATGTTGAACATTCCGACGAGTCTCCGGCGACCGCTTGACTGGAAGTCCGACGATAGTAAGATGTGAATGTTGTTCAGAATTAAAAAAAAAAAGAGGATTTTTTGGTAACAATTAAAAATGTGTTGGACTAATTGGTGCAAGTATTTTGTTTTGGGATTAGCTGGATCTTGAACTTAGTACATGGGACTTATCAGTAAGTTCCCCTAAATTATATTACATGCATGGGCTAGGGATTTAAAATCAAAACATCATTTATCTTCAAGATTAATTCTAAATTTCCATGAATTTTAATGTTTACAAAACTTTTCCTCATTCTCTTCAAAACATGAGTTGATTATCTCAAATTCTTCAAAATCCAAGATGAGAGTACTAAAACTTATAAATTTGCTCATGCATGTAACAATGAAACTTAATTTCATGCATGACTACAAAATTACACTCAAATTATTAATTTCTAAATTTATTATCCATGCTCATGAACCTAACTCAATTTCTTACAAAATCCATGAAATTGATTCATAACTTTCTTAATTTTAAGTGTGATATGAAGATTCTACATAAATTAAGTATAATTTTCATACCTCAAGCTCTAATTTCAAAGATTATTGATGATTTCCCTTGGGACTTCTCCTTCTCTTCCAATTTCTTGAATTTTCCCTTGATTTCTTTACTTCTTCAATCCTTTGGGTCTCTCATTCTCTCTCTCTAGACTCTCAAAGTCTTCTAGCACAACAAATGAATGACAATACTCTTGAATCCATCTGAATAAACACACTCACACACACCTCACTTCTTCATCATAGACCACGCGTGCACACTTGCACATTTCTTTGAGCTCCACATTAACACTTACATGCACACCCACACACATAATTTCTCTGCACATACACATATATCTCAGCACACACACCCATGTATATTCTCAAACTTTAAATCATTCTACAATTTAATTTATAGTTAAGATTAATTTAATTAGATAACACTTATTCTTAATAAATCTTGATTAACAGATAATTAAATTAATCATGACTAATCACAAACTCACATAATTAATTAATCTAATTTGACTTCTATTAGAGCCCAATTAATTATATTTAAATTTACCATTCTGAATCAAATTTTTAATCGAACTCCCAAAAAGCTTCAAATATTAAATTAAATTTATTTCCACATTCAATTTTGGTTCTTCAAATTATTAAGGTCTTCAATTTCAGATTAAACTTCAAAATCTTCGCTCTATAAATTACACATTAAATTGAGCACCTCATAAATAAATTTAATTCATAATAATCTTAATTCTCAATCCTCATAACTTAATTAACTCCAATTCGGACCCAATTAATCAAATCTCAATTTTATAAGTCTGAAACGAATATTTAATTAAATTCTCATACAATCTGATACTCGAAATTAAAATAATTCGATTCACCAATTATACTTTCTTGAGCCATGTAAGCTTTTAACTTCTAATTTCAAAATAAATCCTCAATAGAATTATATATGAACCAGTCTCCATAATTTTCATAAATCTCGAATTAAATTGGAATAATTGACAATTAAAATTCAAATCTCCTCGATTAATTAAGTGCTAATTACTACACGTGGTAGGGTCGTCACACCAAGTTCTGAATTTTTTTACATGTTTCAGAAATTAAAAATCAAATAAACCTTTTTCATTCAGATAACTAGTACCAAATAAGCAAAATTTCGAGGAAAAAAAAAAGAAAAAAAGCGAGAGTTTATGAAAAATAAGAGATAGATAGAGTTGTATTTTTTCAATAGAGTTTGATATAAAACGATGTTGTTTCAATATCTATATTGATACAAGTCGATACCAATTAATGACTTTTTCGATGTTGACTGGATTGTTGATTGGGGGAATCGGTTTGATGATGTAATTGAAAATCAAAGGAGATAGTTTGTTGTATAATCTGAAGATTCACGAAGCGATTTGCTAAAGGATTTTTTGTGAAAGATGTTGTGTTTTCAAGGTAGGTGGAATAAAAAAAAAGTCTACACTAATTCTTTGTGGAACAAATGGTTTAAGTGGTGTGTATAAAAATGTTAGTTTAGGGTATAATTAGAACATATGAGGTGTGGACTGAGAATAAAAATATAAAACCAATTTCATAAGGGTGTGTATTGAGAAACTATATACACAGAGATAAAAGAGTGTGAAAATAGAATTTTCCGGAATGTTATGATCCATCCCTTTCTACGCATAGGTGAGGTTCATTGAGCTCCTGCTAATGTCCGACTCACTAGAAGTTATTTGATGGTTCTGGGGACAACCACGTGGTGTCCCAATTGTTTTGTAATTAGTGAAAAAGGTGATTTCTACGATTTTATATTAAGTGATTGGAGAACAATAGAAGATATGGTAATTTGTGATTAGTCAAAGATATGACCACGTAATGTGATTGTACCATTAAATAATTTTTGCTAACTCAGTTACCTCAATTTGAGTGATCAGATATGTCTTACTTGAATTATAATCTCAGTATGATGAAATAAACTGCCAAGTGAAACAACAAAGAGAGAACAACAAATTTCATTTTGAAAAGTCTATTCTTAAACTACAAGAAAATAAAGCCGGACATGTACAAAGCTTATTTAGAACATTTAATAGAATTTCAGTGTAGCAGTGTTAAAATAGAACAATACAATAAATAAATAAAATCATTTGAACAGTTTAGCATATGATGCGGTAAAGCATAGTACAATACTATTTTATATTACATCTTTGACTTGTTAGTTATTTTATTAAAAAAATTATATCTGTGTCATTAGAATTGAAATTTTATTTATCAATTATGTCTTGTGAAGATAAATTTAGCAAGTGATAGTTAAATTAACACAAATTAAGATAACTTACATGAAAAGATAAAAATTATATCAATGCACAATCCGTTTATTTGTTTTGTAATTTTGACTTAAATTAATGAATTGAAACATTATGTGAAAAAATAGTGGTTGAAGAATTATAGTTGATAAAAAGATGAATAAAGAAATAGCACAAAAAATACTATACTGTTGAAACATGTATATATGTTATTATAATGAGTGGTACTATTAGCACCCCATAAATTATTTTAGACCCTCTATTTTTTGGGGCTCCCGCTTATAAATTGTGAAACCCTCAAAATTTCTTCCCCCAAATAATACCAAAATTATCCTTGTGAAAACATTCCATCCATTAAATGCATGTCCCCCACGCCCCAAAAAAACTCTTCTTCCAAAAAACCCTAACAAAACCTACTAAAAAGAAGAAGAGCCAATGTGATTACTGTCACTGTTACTTTATCTACCATTGTCACAGTTGGTATGCTCTTTCTCTCTCCCTATATATATACACATAATTTTTTAATTTTCTCATAATAATTTTTTCTATTACAGGAAAAAAATTATAATAATTGGTTTTATTAGTTTTGTTGGTAGATATTATAAAATTTTGAATTCAACAGAGAACTACGCAGCAATATTATCAAAGTTACACGATGAAGGAATAACTTTTGAACTTCATAATAGATCTGGGCTACTTCCGATAATTTTTGCAAGTGTTAAAAATTTTGACCATTCAATGTATTAAGAAATTTTCATGTTCGGAACTGTATTCCCGAACATTACTTATTTGGTTGGGAATGTCTTCCCAAACAAATAAGCAATGCTCAGGCATGTATTCCCAAACTTAAAAAAATAAAAACTTCTACAAACGTTAATAATTTTAACTGTTCAATGTGTTAAGAAATTTCTATATTTGGACCTGCATTCCCGAACATTACTTATTTGTTCGAGAAGGCCTTCCCGAACAAATAAGTAATGTTCGGGCCTATATTCCCAAACTTGAAAAAATGAAAACTTCTGTAAGCGTTAGCAATTTTGACCGCTCAATGTGTTAAGAAATTTTAATGTTCAGACCTACTTTCCCAAACATTACTTATTTGTTTGGGAATGTCATCCCGAACAAATATGTAATGTTCGGGCTTGTATTCCGCCAAAGGGTTGTCATTGTTACCGCCAAAATATTGTCATTGCTGAGAAGTGTAAGTAGTCAAATGGTTGCCACTATTACGCTAAAATATTGTCAACAAAGAGTTTTCAAATTTTGAAGGTGGGTAGGTAGGTTTTGAAAGTGAGATTTGAAGAAGATAGATGGGTGGTGATGGATGTGGGTGCTCTCATAAACCTTAATTTATGATATAGTAGATATGTAGGTTTAATTGTGAGATGGGGTATCCCAAAATTAATAATGTCATTTTTAATAATTTTATTTGAAATTATTATTATAATAATAAAAAATTAAAAATTAAGAGATTCAAAATAATTTATGAGTAGCTAATAGCATCACTCTATTTGAACATAGTAAATATTACACACTTCTAGACCAGCTTATAGCAAATCTATATAAAATACACTTTTAATACAACTAGGAATGCTCATAGTACATGGCTAGTTATATATATGCTATTCACTCCCTCACTGCTACTTTATTAACCAACTAAACAAGCAGTTGTGCTCTGAACACATAAAGAATTTTTCATAATGAGACACAAAAGTGATTCAAAATGTTTATATTAGAGTGTGTTTGTTTTGAAGGATTAGGATGTAAGATTGGACTATTAATTTTACCGGACTAATAGTCTATTGTTTGTTTCAATTTTTTTGCTCCGGACTATTAGTTCCATATTTGTGGGACTATCCTATCCCATGGGAGGGGGTGGGATTATTTCCATGAGATTAGTATCCCATGAGATTAGGCTCTGAAATGTCCATTTTATCCTATGCTATTCTTAGCAAACAATTAGAAAATGATAAAATAGTCTTTTGAACATTTATAAATTACTTTTTTAGTGTTGTTAATTTAAAATTATATATTAAATAAAAAATTTAAATCATAAATTAAATTTAATTAAAAATAATAAATTAAAAATTATGACCTTATAAATTAATTTTTTTTAGTGTTGTTAATTTAAAATTATATATTAAATAAAAAATATAAATTATAAATTAAATTTATTTAAAAATAATAAATTATAAATTATGGCTTTATAAATTAAATTTTTTTAGTGTTGTTGAAAATTTAATTTATATATTAAATAAAATTATTTTTTATTGTTGTTAATTTAAAATTATATATTAAATTAAAAATATAAATTATAAATTATAAGTTTAATTTAATTGAAAATAATAAATTAAAAACTATGCCTTATAAATTAATTTTTTTTAGTGTTGTTAAATTATAAATTATAGATTACAAATTTAAAATTATATATTAAATAAAAATTATAAATTACAAGGTTAAAATAGTCTTTTGAACATTTATCCTTATCTAGTTCGTCTAACCAAACATTAGATTCACTAAAAATAGTCCAATATCTAATCCCATGACTAAACGAACATAGGATACAAATCCAATCCAACCAAATAGTCCGGGAACAATATATTCCGGGACGAACAGTCTGATGAATTACAATCCCCTTTATCCAGTCCGTCCAAACAAACACACCCCTATAATTGTGGACATTTTGTCTCACATTTGTGCATTCTGCATCCGGTACTTTTTGTGTGCGTAGAATTTTTCCTAAATAACATTAGGGGGAGCAGTGGTTGTTGCAGGAACAACAGGGATAGAGAAATATGCATCAACCAAAGAGGCTTCAAATTCCATCCTTGGATGGTCCGAAGCATCAAAGCAAAACCTCTTGTACAACGTCACTTTTGCCTTCTTCAAGGCGTAGCTAACTGAAGAATATGTCAAGAACCACAACCCTAGCCGATGAAGAAGCCGTTTCTCATCACCTCGCCTCGGCCTTTGGAGCTTCCCTTCCATTTTCTTTCCAGAAGAGCCACATTGGAATGATTTATGCTTTTCTTTCCGTGAAATGCGGCATTGAGAGAGAGAAGGATTGCTCCGTCTTTCTCCATAAGATGGCTCTTGCATTAACTTTCTGGTTGTAGGCTGCCGGAATCCGACGAGGCTTACAAGTTGGGCAACCACGAGAATGAGTGAGTGATCAAGAGCAAGCCAAGTTGAAGAGAAAGTGTCCTAATGCATGGTTTTTTATAGCGGCCAAAAGATTAGGTAAAGCCTTTCATGGGATATAACAATTTCATTGAGCGGAATATAACTTTCAATACTGTTTGGTTGAGGAATTTGGAGAGAGATTTGGAAAGGGAAAAAAAAAAAGTATGTGAAATTATGTGAAATATAAGTACATTTTATTCATAATTCACCAAACTTTTCCTTTTTCCTTTTTCCTTTCCAAATTCCTATTCAAATCTTCCGACCAAACAAAACGTAAACGTCAAAAAAACAGTATTGAAAGTTATATTCCGCTCAATGAAAGTCCCGCATGACCATATGGGGCTAAGAGTCGCTCAAGATGAAACCAATTATGATACCGAGTAGGACAATGGTTGGTGAAAGCGGTATCAACACATACTCTCAACTTAAATGATTGCATAAATGCTAGTGGTCTTTTGGATTTTGAATTTGTAAAAGAATTTATAGGGAAAAAAGAAAAAGAAAAAAAACTAACTTCTACTTTATTTCTCTATTTCTTTCCTCTTTTTTTTTCATTCTTTCCTCTTCTTTTTCTTTTTTTCATTTCAATCTGCATATCCCTTCACAAGTTGAAGCCCCAAATATCATCTTAAAGTTATTGAGAGCATATATATATATAGTGGCAAACTCTATAGGATTAATATATTTTTTGTAACAATGAATTATGAGAGCAATGCTATGCTTCTTTAAAAAATGAATTACTTCGTTGTTACTTTATACAACTGTTTTCAATTTATCATTACAAAGAAGTTATTTGACAGTAATTGGATAATTAAGCCACTCAAAAGCTTTGATAACGATTTACATTCTCTTCCTTTTCCTTTTCCTTTTCCTTTTCTTTTATTTTTAGTTTACAACGATTTTTATTAAACAAAACATAGAATTATTATATATTTATCAATTATTAACTTTTATAAGAGAATGTACAACAATTTCAATCATGTTAATCACACTCTGAAGGTACCTATGATAAATATATGTTTACAAACATGTTTTATGAAACGTGCATGTGCACGTAGACCAAAAGGGGTGTTTAACAAACTTTATTTTATTTTATCTTTTTGGGTTTAGTTTACTTCAAGAGCCAAGAGTCCAAGCAAATGGGATAGAAATTCATTATATAACGGTGATACAATATCCTCACCCAAAACAAAATATCATTATCTAAAAATAATTTATTACACAGGTTGAGAGCTTCACTATTCAAGAAATCAAAAAATTACTAAAAAAGCTAAAGCTAAAAAAAAAAAAATTTAAAAAAAGTCAAACACCTCACTAATTCACGATTTTTGCTACAAAATAAATAAATCAATTTCCAAATAACAACTCAATCTAATACAATCTAATAATTACATCCACACAGTATAATTTATAATTGAATGATAATTTTTTTTCAATGTAATTCATAATTGTCACATATCAATAACAACTAGATATCATAACTACTACATTGAAATTTTACTCCCAACTTTGCTATTTGGAAGGTTAGTATGTGAGAGTGAGAAGGGGGGCTTCCCATTGTTTATGTCTCGCTTGGCAATATCACTTTTTAGATTAAAAATCAAAACGTCACTAAAAAATCAAAAAGTCAAGAACTTATACCAAAAAGTCAAATATTCTATTTTCTCTATTTTTTTAGATCTTTTCAGAAAACAAAAAAGTCATCCTAAACATACTAGTTTTTTTACATCATATTTTAACCAAAAAGTTAAAAAAATTACTAAAAAAAATGTTCCAGAGAATGTCTTTTTTGTTTTTTGTGGGTGTCCCCAACTTCAATCCCGTTTTCTGGTACGGAATGTGACCTTCCAAAACCATTGGCTGAGATTAAGCATAGTTGATTGATCAGAACCGTCCACCAAGTTTGTCCACAAAGCATGGCAAAGATCGACCGTACATCAAGATAAGGGTGTGACGGGAGGGTCACCAACAAATCCCCATGGTCCATGGTAACTATTACACCGACTTGTCCTTGGAAACAGCATCGAGCTCTTTGCTACTTCGCTTTCACATTTTTTTCTTGAAGATGACTTCGAGAGGATTAGGTTTTAATGAAAAGACTTGTCTAGAAATTGAATTGTAATTTAAGATCAACTCCTCTTAGTATTATGTTTAATCTTAATCAATGAACTCTTTCCTTCTTTTCTTTCTCACTTTTATTGATTGAGATTAAGTATCTATAAATCTCTGAAAGTAACTTGAATGAGTAGTCTAATGATAAAGTGACTAGTCTTGAAAGAAAATTGTATACTGAGTTGTTCTAAGTTTCACTACTGTTGAAGTTGCATTTGATCTTAATTGATATTCGTGATTTGAGTGAACGGATATTTGAACCAACTCAAAAATATTTGATTTTGATGGTTTACAATCTCAAGTGAGATAAGAAAGTCAATCATTGTCAAAGAGACAATTTGATTATTGATGCAATTATTGCTACTATTGGACTTGTGGGTATGTATTGTTAAACTTTCTTATATAATTACTTTTCTTGATATTTGTAAATATTTTCCTATTGATTGAAGGGAAAAACAAAAAAGGACTTCAGTGGCTTCCACCGGTTTGTGCACATAAGACTAACACAGCCTAAATGTATGAACACAAATCAAATCCATTAATCAACCTCATAGTTCAAAGAAGGTTACAGAGCTTTGTGAAAGAATGTGTTCCAATGGAACTGTATATTTATCCTCAACAACAGCTTGTTTTATCAAATTACTCAAGATTAGGTCACAATCATCCCATATAAATAATAAAATGAACGATATATCTATCCCAAAAAAAAAAAGTAGCATTCCTCAATTAAATTTTCAACATTGCTATGAGAGAGAGAGAGACAGAGGTATGGACATTTTAATTTCAGACAACTTCAAATTCAGCACCAATTGGCAGATGATCACTTGGGTGATGGTAATTTGGTAATCCACCAAGAACATCAGGGGATTCTGGTTCTGAAAGTTCAAGGAAGCTGACCGGTTTGATATTATCACCAGATGGAGAAAAGAATATGTAATCGAGAGTACCGGTGAAACCGGGGGTGTAGTTAGTGAATGGTGGTTCTCCCCTTGTCAATGCATAGACACTACATAAGGGAATAGGTACATCTTCAAAACATTCCAGTGATCCCCCCATTGAAGAGCTGCCTGAAACTAGGTATTGATATACCTGAAACAAAAGGAATCTTCTTAAAAAATATTGCAAGAAGCCTAAAATTTTAGAGAATCCAACTAGATTCTCAATATCACTGTTTGGATGAACTTACAGTGCCTTTCAAACTCTAAATGCAATCCAAAATAGAGAGTAAACGAAAAGCAATAAAAAGATACCAACCAAACCTAGAGTATATATATGTGGTACATGGTAAAAATTTAAATCATCAGTTCATCACTTCAGGTTGCAAAAAGTTTCAAATAAGGAAATATGAAAAGTATTTAAGAACCTGATCTCCGGGGGTCGAATTGAAGTCACCGGCCACAATTACAGAAGGAACACATTCAAATTTGTCAGATACTAGTGTTTTGAATTGAGCTAAGCGTGAAAGAAGGTATTTAGCCTGTGCAAGCTTTACATCGGCCCAATTTGGATCCCTGCAGCAGCAACATGTTAAATTTTACCCCAAGTCATAGATGTAATGTACACACCAAAAAATTAGATTAAAATAAACAAATGACAGATAGGTAAAAGTCTTTTACCAATAAAGGTGCGTGTTTGCCACAATAACTACATGATCAGAAGGATCCTTAAGTTTAAAGGCAGCCATGATGCCAACACAATCACGTTTTAATCTTACATGAGGATCATTGGGATCTCCACGATGCCCATCAGTGTCTTTCTGCGGTAAACCTGAAGAAGGATTGTTGAAGAAACAAGCCACGATTATAATGTAATTTAAGTAATTACAATACACCTAAAAAGTTTTGGTGATTAAAAAAAAAAAACATTTCGAAAGATTAGGGAGTTCTAAGGTAGAAGAAATATCAAGGAAGAATAAATAAAGCTTGAGAACAAACTAGAAACTCGAGTTTGCAATTTGTAAGAACTAATTTCATAATTTGATCACAAAGCATTCCTGGTTGAATTTAGTTGCAACAATTTTGAACCAGAAACTATTATACTGTAATTTGAATGCTCTGTTCATAATGACACTAGAATGTTTGGAAGTTGAATGTATAACATCGGTACTTGGTTGTGATTCTTGTGATGAAGCTTTAGGCCCTTACTATTTGGAGTATTTTGACAGGAGGAAGAAATAAAGTGAATAATGCTTTCTTTTCAATAAGCCTTCTCACTGTTAAACCTTCTTAAGTTTGAATAATTAAAAATAGACGGATGGGTCAAACTTTTCATGCAGCATAATGTACAGTATAATTCGATTTTAACTTTTTAAAAATGAACAGCATGAATTTAAATTGCAACAAACATCAAAGAAAATATTATAACTATTTGAAACTCCTCCATCTAGAGTATAAATACCAAATTCAGCATCTTTTCAACATTTGGCTTCATAGATATTGACACTATCAATCTTAAGAATAACAAAAGAGTAATGTAACATTTCTAGGGTAAAGAAGTACCCTTGCTCAGTTCAGTATCTTTATTTACACTAGCTAGAGTATCGTTATCTTTGTCTGCATGCATAGCTGTTCCATCTTGGATTGAGTTTACAAGATCATTGTATTCTATTTTCTCCTCTACAACCAGCTCTGCTCTGACAAAACACGAAAAAGAGAGGTAAACAAAATAAGTTATACAAATAATGTTCATTATGAACAAACAAGTACTTGAAGTTGAACTAAGCTGAAGAGAATGATGCTCTCAAAGATATTGCACCAATCAACTCAGTACCCATCCAATGCATAAGATTTAACTTTAAAATATATCTTCCCCAATCATGCCAAAGTCATTGTACATGAGATATTGTTAGAATTTTATCAAAAGATATGAGGAAATGAACTTGCAATATTATTCGGATAGTCCATTAGATCCTAAAAATTCCAAGCCATCAAGAATTGAATAACGCACAATGTAAAAAAACATTGAAAAGAGAAGGCTTATTACATGTTGTGCTTATAAAATATCCCACAACCATCAGGCTTCTTCCTGCTTCTCTGAATATAGATACTTGCATAGCCATGGCTCTCCATATTTCCTTTGTAAAAGCTATCATACTCATCCACTTCCTAGTGAAGTTTGCACTAATTAATTAGAATAAAAATTATAAATAATCATGGCATCATAAAGGTTAACATGACAAAGTTTACAAACAAGCTTTTTTTTTTTCTCTGTTTTTTTTTTTGTGATAAATAAAGTGAGTGTTTGGGAAGTGGGCTTTTTTGTAGGTTTTTTTAGTTGTAGGATATTATTGGAGAAAAAAATTTTGTGTTTGGGAAGATAGTTGGGTTTTTTTGTAGTTGGATGTGATGTTTGTGAGAGAAAAAGTGAAATGATTATGGGGTTTGATGTGATATTTTATCTAAATTGATTTTTTTTGATTTTGTAAAACATTTGTCATGTAGTGAAAAAATCAAAAAACCCAAAAACCAACTTGCCAAACACCGCCAAAGTTTACAAACAAGCTTTAGAATGAATTTAAAACTGTAATGAAGACTATGCAGCAGTGAAAACCTGCAAGCAAAGAAAATCTGCCCCAAGGCTCTTGATAAGAGTCAAAATTGCCTGGGAACGAGTTTTCCACCTGTAATAAGCATAGCCACCAAACAAGGATCAAAATTTCATTTACGTTGTTTTGGCTAGCATGGAAACAGAAATGCTTCAGAAATGTTTTTGGAAACACAAGGGGGAAATGAGAAACAAATTTGAAAACGTTTGAAAATATTTGGAAAGAAAAACTAAAATCTATATAAATGTTAATAGTTTCTCAATAATTAAATAATTGAACATGTTAGAAACTCATAAACAAAAAGTTCAAAGGCTTAGTTTCTAACAAATTTGCCACAGTAAGAAAAAACTTTAAAAAAATACAAAACTCTAATAGTAGTAGGAATAAATAAAATAAAATAAAAATTTACTTTGCAATAACAAAGAAGAGAATAAGTGACTTAATCAAGCTAGATTTATCTTCTCCTCTCAATCTCCCCTCTTCTTTCTAGTTTCTCAGATTCTTTGGTGCATCAATCCCCAAAGAGAAATCAGTCTCTATTTTAAAAGTGATTTGATAGCAAATAAGAAAGTGGAGGAGACCATTGAAAGCAAGGATCTTTCTTGAAGTGGAGTTTAGAAAGACCTATTATCATGTGGATTCAAAGTTCACTTTGTTTTTACTAGGATGGATACGCTTTTGGTCTAACAAAGGAAATGGTGAAGGTTTGCTGCTTATCAACATATGGAAGTTAGGACAAGAAGATCATCCATTACAATCCTATTCACCTTGGCTTGATGTCTAAGGGTGGACATAGATCAAGTTGGGAGAAAATGAATCACGTTGAATGCCTACTAATACCACATAAGATTAGGCCGCTTGGCCCAACTTCAACCTATTTTATTAAACAAGCTGAACTTTGAAGCCAAAAGTGACCCTGTATATTATATTCCAATGATTTTATTTTTGAACCTTAAAAGTAAAAATTATATTTCAAATACAGTAATCCCTAAAACATTTCCTTTGAATCTTTACTTTTCTGCTACAAGGGTTTCTAATGATATTTTATTTGTTCAGTAACTATCAAAGACTGTTTCTGTTGAATGTTTGTTGATGCGATTGAAGGCACAACAAAGCTCTTTGATTTGAACATGACAAAAAATGAAGATAAACAGGAAATTGTGAGCACTGAACACTAAATTTTCCACTCCCTCCCTGCCATTTTCTCTCCCTACCTAACTTCCAGCTTGTGTGTGCTCTCCATGTTTCTTCCCTTGGCTTAATACATTCCACAGTTTGTAATGCATCAGATACAAGCAATATATGAGAATAATCTAAGCAAGGGGAAGTTAACGATTTCTATGTTACACCTTCTGGCTTCAGAAACATTCTCCAAGAGGCTTGGCATTTATTTATACAAAGAGAAGGGGAAAAAAAGTCCAAACATAACTTATTCAGAAATCACAAATCATAAGGTTAAAGATATAATTTACTTGCGACAAGGTGGTGGAGAGTGTGGAAATCGCTCACTCTTTGCATATGCCTAGATATTAAAATGGTAAAAAAAAAGGTTAGAATTAATAAGGGAAAGGAGTTCGCTGCACAGGTGAATACTCTACATCTGTATTAGAACAACATAAGATAAGCAACTTCAGTTAAAGGTAGAGACTGGAAACAAAGTACTCTTCTTCTCGTAAACATATCTGAGAAATTCACTTCAAGCATCAGAATGGATTGCATACCTGTGCCAAAATGTTGTATGAAACAATACGGAATTTCAAGCCTGTAATATCATATTTTAACATCACATATCAGACTCTATAAGAGAACCTTAAAAGTTGTTCGTCTATTATTGTTTTGATACAATCACATGTATTGATGAAGTCCCAAAGTAAGGCCCCCTAATTTACTTGTTTGCATGGTTCACAGAGTAACAACACAACAACATTGGCTAACAGTGATTTTAGAGTCCCAATTGATAGTAAATAAGCACTGGGAACAATTGCAGCAAAACTTATGGTCATGAAAATGAGATGTGAAATGTGTAAATTTTAGTTTATAATTTATGTAAACTTCTACGATACCTATGCCAACTGCAAAATGCAATACAAAAAACAAAAAAGGAAAGAAAGTAAAGGAACAAGGGGAAGGGGGAGATGGGGGTGCTCAGGAAGCAGGGGGGTGATATTGTTAAGAAAAGTACTTTAGAATACGCTAACATTTACATCAAACCATATGAAGCTTAGTAGCAAGTAGTCCAACCATAAACAGCTAATACTAACTGGGACAAAAAGTAAAATGAAAATAAGAAAAGGAAACGAAAAGGACATAAGCACCAAAACAACATACATCCAATGTAAGGAAAGGAAAAGGCAAAAGAAACCAAAGCATAGATATGATTCATGATTAGATACACAATTTTGCCCTCCATTTCCTGGACTCTTCTAACAGAAAAGCATATATCAAGCAAATATTATCAAATATAAGAATAGTATACACAAGTGGAAGGTAATTGATGCCTATATAAAAAATAAAAAAACTAGATGATATTTAATCAAGAAAATTATGCAATAATAGAATTTTGAAATATGGAAGGAACCAAACACCTGTATCAAGCAACCATTTGCATTAATGATAGTCATAAAAAATTATATATAAAGCTAGAGTCTTTCTGAAATGAACTATGAATGACACGTACCATCAGGTTTACTTATTGAAGTAATTTCACTATGTTCCACTGGAATAAATTTCGGACATAAAGGTGCTGCTGCTGTCGTGCTCATTTTGCTCAAAAAAATTCTTCTGCACAAAAAATTGCTCACACTTCAATCCCAAATGATAAAAACAGCTACTAACATTTCCTTAGGATGAGTTTGGTTGGGGATTTAAAAAGAGATTTGAAAAGGAAAATAAAAAAGATAGGTGAAATATGAATAAAACATACCTATTTTTCACATAGTTTCACACACCTTTTTTCTTTTCCTTTTTCAAATTCCTTCCCAAATCTCCCAACCAAACATAGTATTAAGGTTGTGTCTGGTTCATGGATTTGGGGAGGGATAATCCCTCCCCAAATCATGAACCAGACATACTAAGAAACTCTAATCTCATAATATAACCAACATGGTTGACAGTTCAACTCAACTCAACAAGCCTTTCTCCGAATTACATGGGTCAGCTACATGTACCCATTTCCTTCATTTTGCTATAATTGATTCACAATTTGAAAACAGATACAAAATGAGAAATGTTTTCTGGTGAAGAATGTACTAGTTTTTTTTTTTTTTTCTTTTTCTTTTTTGGGTAAGAACCTTCTGGACAATTCAACTAGGTTATAGATTTTTAGCAAAACACCAAGCAAATAAAGTATCAATCTCCGAATAAATTAGACAATCAAGCTTTGGACCTCAGCTCACATTCACGAGTCACATCCCAATTCAAAACTAATTCTCAGACAGCAATAATAGCTCAAGCCTCCGTTTGGTTACCAAGAAAAACGAAAGAAAATGAAAATACAGATTCAGCACTACTATTCACTCGTAATAGTCAAGCTCAAGAGGTCAATCACAAACAAATTAAAAACCAACAAGTTTTCCAAATCGTAAAAAAACAAAGAGAAATTCGAATGTAAAAGAAATAGATATTCCGCGCGCGCGCGCGCACACACACACACACACATATATATATATAGAGAGAGAGAGAGAGAGACTGCAGACCTTGGGAGAGGGAGGCGGGGAAGAGAGGAAGCAACCTTCAGCATGATTTGAATTGAGCAGCGTGAAGGATTTAAGCTTAATCGGTGCTTATTTCTCAGAGTGAGTCCCTTATTTGGGCTCTGAGGCCCATTAATTTTCTTTGGTCCGCAAGGCCCGTAAATTTAGAGTGACCAACAGCCTTGATCCAACCTTAGGTGCAGTCGCAATCCATAGAAGGTGCTTCAACGAAGTTCGCGCAACCGCCAATAAAGAAATTGCTGTATGTAAAACTCCTTAGAGAAAAAGATTCATCACCGGGCAGGAGATATCCAAGATGAAATAGTAGAAGAGGCCAAGTGGAACGTAGCCAACTGCGAGATATAGAGGCATTTTAGCAGACAGTCAAGCAGAAGTCTCGGATGGGATTTTGAGACAACATATTAACTTTTTTTTTAATTTGAATAGAAGATACCTCCGAAGCCAAGATTAGGAGTTTGTTTTGGCCGATGAAAGGTTTGGGCTAATGAGGCCTCTTTATATTCATTCCCATAGTCTAGTGATTTGACCTATTGATTTGAAATCGATTCCACTTCATTCAATTCCTCACGACTAATTGTTGGAACAAGCCACCAAAGTTATCGCCTTCGCCCAGCCATCGAGGTAAAGGGAAAATTATCCGCTTGATGAATAACCATCCAATAGATAATCCCATCCGACCTAGCTATCGTAATGCATCTTGATGCCAAAGCTTTCTAAACCTATTGAAGCGAGGAATACTAGGATCAGGGCGCTAGCATCCCTTGCTCTCTATCAATTGCTCACTGTCATCCCAGCCGAACAAAAAAAAGAATAGAACCGGGGGCACACTTCCCATTTGTTCCCAGTCTCACTGTGGCCGTCGATAGCTTTCTTTATTGAAATGGAATCCCCAATCCTATCTTTCTCAATTCATTGATTGACGGCCGTCCCATTTCTAATGATAGATAAAAGAGGTGGAAGAGGGGCTGAGGGACATCAAAGATACAAAAACAAAAACAAAAACTACATGGCATACAACAGTAAGGCCAATTACAAACAGTCATTAAGACCATCCCTAATCTTGCTCAACTTGGGGCGATCACTTGAATAGGGTGTGATTGATCGATCTACATCAATAATTTTGGCTTCCCTTCCCAAGAGTGCATTTGCAGAATAGAGAGAGCATGCACCGCACTTCTACTATACTAGAGCTGTCACGACCCAATCCCGGGTGCTTAGGTTGGATTTGTAATTAGCTAATTAATTTTAATTTTAACAAATTAAGTGGCGCTGGTGGAGACAAGATAAAGTAGTAAAATAGTTAAATAGGCAAATAAATAATCGAAATACTAAATAATTTTTTTTTATAAAAAAAAAAACATTCGTCGAGACTTTGATTTATTTTATTGATGATCAGACAATTATATAAAAAAAAATAACAAAAAATCCGCATTAAGTCCCATGTTAGTCTCATTACACGAAGTTACTACTTTTCCTTACATATCATCATCTTAAAGGGGACAACAACGAGTGAAAAATATTACACTGAGAGCATGAGGGTATAAAATCATCATGGATTATTATTTAGGCCAAACATAAAATAGTGTGGTGTGAGTAAATCATTTAAATAACATAAACAAAATGCAGAATTATAGTAAAATAATCATAATCAGGATACAAAACAGAACAGAGAGTCAATAGATCCATAACAAATAAAAAGTCACAAACCCGTCAGAGGGTCACTAAAGTGACAATTCATAGGGCCAATGGTTATTTAAATCTCCAAGGCATGGGACTCATGCGGTGGTTTTCACAAAAATAAATGTTTATATACTCATTGTCCAATAATTTCTAAAATTTAAACAATCATATTCATAAGTTTTAATTTTAAGCAAATAGAGTTCGTAAAATAATTAACGTAATTGAAATATTTATATAATTTATAAAACATGAATTACATAAATAATTTTTGATACTTAAAATATATGTAAAATATTTTATAATGATTCAAGATATAATATTACTCACCTTAATATTAATCTTATCATTTCTTTTCTATTTTTATATGATCTTTCCGAGGCCGTCTCTTGCTTACTGCTTCTGCCGTTCAATTTGCTTGCCACTCTAACTTCCTTGGAGCCAAGCAGTGACTCATACCCTTATCTTGGGAAAATTATTCAATCCTTGCAGAGCACCACGGGTTCATACTCTAAATTAATTATCAATTAATTAGTCTCATGTTATTCTTCCATCCCCAACATAAATTGTGGGCCCTTGTGTCTTTCTATCAATCAAAAACTTATGGTGCACCACGTGTCAATACTCCGAAAGTACTGAATAACCACCCCTTATTTTGTAACCATAAGGTTGCACAAGTGGCTTAATATGGAGGTCTCCAGCCAAATCGCCACCTTTCACTTAAATTTTACTTTGGCCCAACTAACTTAATAATTACATCATTATATATTAGTGAAACATAATAGAATAATATTTGGGACCCCCTTTTTGAAGAGACCCCACCACCCCTACAGTGATGTGGACCAATAATATGTTTGTATTTTTTTTTTTTTTTCCTCTTTCTTACTTGGACCAATCACAAGTGAGTGGGGGTTGTGGGGATGATATTTTGTGGGGGTCTGAATCATTACTGAACACAATAATTGATAATTTAAATTAAATTACATTTTAACACATATAACTATTAAATTAAATATATTATTATGCATATATGTTTTGGTGATATTAACATGATATCAAAATTAATTAAATATTTAGAGTGTGACAAGCGCCTTCAGCATTCACTGAGAAGAAGAGATGACTTCCAGTTAGATTTTTTCTCTAAATCGACTTAGGATAATAGAAAACGAATATTGTGCGTACCGGATTCCGCACTAGATGAAAGTGGATCGGGGCTCCGCTCTCAGTTGGACTATCCAGGGACTGAGGTTCCTGTCACAGGAAGCACCGTCAGAGCTGCCCAACCAGGGTTAGCCGGATAACCCCTCCGGTGTGGGAATTAGCAGTCGGAGAAGAAGTGTTGTTTAGCTTGGAATAGTTCAGTTACCTCCAATGTGAAGTTCATGTTGTATATATAGTGTTCCTTGCTTGCTTCTCAAGGTGGATTCATGGAGCTTGGATGCTGCCAGGTGTCCTTTTGGCATTGCTCATGGTGGGGGACCACCTGTTAGTTGCCAATAAATGCATATACTCATTGTAGTCATGCTGATAACAAATCACATTCCTTTGGCTCAACAACTTTCGTGATTCTAGGTGTAGGGGACCAGCTAAGGTGGCAACCTGCACATGCACGCGTTCACAGCTTCCACGTTTCCTTGTGAGGTTTCCTCAGCTTGGTACCGATGTTCCTCAGCTTGGCATCATTATGCCTTGTTTTGGCCTTTCACAGGATCATTCATTGATATGGGCTGATCCATTCGGATATCTTTGTATGGGCTCGGCCTATCTTCTGTTCGGCCCAAAGGTTCAGTCTCGCAGCTCGGCCCAGCCCAGCACCATGGCTGGACTAGCCTTTCCACTGTGGGTTGGGCCCAAGTGCTTGAGGGCTTGGGTGGACTGTTGATCGTGAAGTTGGGCTCAATTAACTTGCCCATATACTCATCCAATCCACTTGGATTCGGGCTTCAGTGGATTGAGCCGGCCCAAGGTTTGGACTTGACCCATTTCACTTTTAGCCCCTTCAAATATATATTATTTCCATTTGTTAAAAGTACAATTAGTTTGAAAAGAAATAAAATCTTTGAAAAAATTAAGGAAAAAAAACATACGGAATAATATTACAAATGAGCTGAGTCAAAATACATAGGTAATAAACTGTTTAACCTTTACTTAAAACTTGAGGGAGTTTTACAATCTATTTATGCTTGACTAGTTTAAGTTTGGATAAATTATAAATACGTCTTCTGAGATTTATTTAAATTATAAATTATCTTTTTTGATTTTAGAAATTATATTATGCCTGCTAAGATTTTTAATTTTATAACAAATAGATCCTTTTATTAATAAATCATTAAATTAATTAATAGTTTTTAATAATGTTAAAATTTTATTTCAATTAATAATTCAGATAATTTTATTATTATATAGGTAAATAGTTAGACATTATACTTTTTTAATTAATTTTATTAAATAACAAATTTTAATAAAAAAATATTTATAATTTTTTAAATCGCATAAAATAATCCGTAGTTTATGTAAACTAATTATCCTTTAAGTTTTAAGTCAAACTTAAACTTAAGAAGATACGCACAAACCGACAAGATTGTTTGGTGTGCAATTTTTCTGCTTCTTTGAATTGATATTGAGGTAACTTTTCTTTTGTTTAAAAGTTTTTAGACTTTCATGCTCTCTCTCTCTCTCTTCAAGTTCCAGGTAATCCATATGAGCACTTTAACTCCCTTTCTCTCTCGAATCTGCTTTTATAGAGGCAAAATTCAAGAACCCAAATGAAGATTTCTATTATATAGCTCCTTATATTAGCAGATCAAAACATTTGTATTATATGTATGCGTGCATAAGCTTATCTATCTTATCTGTAGGTATGTGATGATGGTGCTGGACATCTATATTATTGATGAGAATATATTTAATAATTCTAAAATATCACGTGTCACTAATTATTTATCCTCATGTTATTCTTTCATCCTCAACATAAATCGTGCTCCTACCTCTCTCTCTATTAATCAAATTTTTATGTACCACATGTCCATCCTCCGAGAATTCTCAATAATCACCCAATGTTGATATGCATTGTTATTGTGGTAAAAATGTTATGAAAATCACATGTTTTGTTTTGTTTTGTTTTTTCCAATATCCAAGGTGGTTTAGTAGATTCCTTTCCTGTATTCACATTTCTTCCTCGTAATTGAAAAGGTAAAGTTTTCTCTATAACGTACATAAGGAAAATGTTCCATATAGGGATTTAATTGATTTTTAATAAACCCCACTGGTTAAGTATAATTAGATTTATATTTTTATACTAAAATATATATTTTATCTTATTTATTTTTATGTATTCACACCATTTGTATTAATTTCTATTCTTTTAGCTTTATATTAAAAGGAGAGTTCGGTGTAATTATGTTAAAATTGTAGAGTTTGTTATGTTTTCTCTAAACTTAAGAGGAGGGGGGGGGGGGTTGGTATAATTTATCCTAGTATTGAAGTTTTGGTTGATTATTTCATACTTCCCAATGGATAAAATGGAATGAAAAAAATGGATTCTCTGGTGTTTACATATACACAAAAGAAAATGGGTAGATCTGCCTATTACAACCCATGTATCTGGTTTTTTATTTATTTATTTATTTTATCATTAATGATGATTCTAGATGGTATGCTTTGTTTTTCTTTTTGTTCTTTTCTAAATTTTATATTTTTGAATATAATTTTGATATGCTGATGATGACCCCATTAGCAATGTGCAGAATGAACAGTGAAAGATTAAGCCAATGGTTACAAATACTTGTTTGTGTAGTGATCTTGTTGAAAACAGAAGGATTCAATGTTGGAATAACTTATGTTGAGAATGCTGTTGCAAAAGGAGCAGGTGAATTTTGTAGTTTTGCAATAAAATGATTAAATTGACTTAATTTATTGGGTAAATTATAATTTAACCCCCTGTGATTTACCCTAAAAACACGGAACCCCCTTGTACTTTCATTTGTAACACTTGAACCCCTAGACTTTATACCATGTTGTAATTTTTGACAGACGTAACAGAAATGCACAAAACGACGTCGTTTTGTGCACCGCTTGATAAAAAATAAAAGGGTAAATTACACTTTAACCCCCTGTGGTTTGCCCCAAAAACACGGAGCCTCCCTATAGTTTCATTTGTAACACTTAAACCCCTAAACTTAATACTAAACTGTAATTTTGGATAGACATAACAGAAGTAATAAAAAGTCATAAATGCCCTTAGATATTTTCTACTCAGTCATTTTATTTGTATCACTTCGTATCTCTATTTCCATCTCTCTCTCTCTCTCAATCTTCTCTCTCATCGTGAGCTCCATGTCACCACCACCTTTCAACACCAAGCCAACATGTGCATCCAGCTATACCATGGCCAGCTATATCAGCAGACGTGCTAGCTTGAATACAACATTTGCAACGCGCACAATCACGCTGGCGAAACTAACGCCAGATGAGA
Source organism: Camellia lanceoleosa (assembly GCA_025200525.1). Classification (NCBI taxonomy): domain Eukaryota; kingdom Viridiplantae; phylum Streptophyta; class Magnoliopsida; order Ericales; family Theaceae; genus Camellia; species Camellia lanceoleosa. Next base: position 122,160,959 of record CM045771.1, on the reverse strand, counting down.
ACAAACCAGAGCAGAAATATCATAGAGGAGACCCTTGCAACCAGCACCAGTGACTTACCACCTCCGACATCAACACGAAACAGACAACCTGGACATGGAGAACACCGTTACCGGAGACTAAAACTAGTCCAGCGCCGGAGAAAAAGACACACACAGGTGCATGAGAGAAACAAACAAAGTAAAGCAGCAACCAGGTACTAGAACAAGTCGACGAGCTCTAAACCCACCACTCCTTTCACCACCATGATTGGAACTTTCTCTCTCTAGAGAAAATCTAGAGAGAGAGACTCTTTGCAACATGAGCTACACACCATAAGCTTAACCAACCAAGAAACCAGACTGGACTAAGCTCAAACACAACCACCACCATACGCGTTGAGACCACCAACACCAACGACAAGAAGCAAATCGGCAATGCCGATATCCTCCAAGACTGGCGGCACCAACTTCACAACATGATCTAAACTTCCCATTTTAAAGACCCAAGTTGGATAGAGCAACCATGAATAGAATAACACTCCAGCCATAGTGTAGACACCCCATTTTTGACCGACCTTAAGACTCAGACGTCACCGATTGAGCACTTGGTGATGTTGCGTATCGTGCTTGTTCCGAAGTTTCAGAGTTTCGGCTGCGAGCCTTGCCTCCGGACTTCCCGGCCCTTTCGTGTCTTGCCTCGGTTTGTGAACCAGGCTCCGTTTTCTCTGTTTTCTCTTCCCGAAGAAAGGGAGAGGTCTCGTAGATCATCTCTTAGTGGCCGTAGGCTACGTTTCGTGGTCGTAGGCCATTTTTTCCATTCGAACTGGTTCCCTTTGAGCCGCCAGCCGAGTGCCTCGGTTTGGGGCGCCTAACCACCTCCGTTTGTTCCGGTTTTGGCATGCATCTTATTTACTCCTTTTGAGGGACATCATGTCCGAGAGACCAACTTCATGGTCGAACACCACTCGGTGCCCTAGCTGGATTTGGGACCTAGATCGGCCCCCGAACCTTCATTTTGCATCGGTTTGCGTTCATTTTTTGTAGGGACCTCTGTTTCATTGTTAGAAAGGTCGTAAAAGGGTGGAAGGCCAGTAATTGTTTTAGCAACCAGTTTTATTCCTCCATCGCCCTCTGTCGCCCGTTTTTCTCACTCGAAAGCCAATGTTGACCACCCTAAGGTCACTTTTTCTTGCCCAAAACCACATATTTGTGTTGTAGACACCTGGGAGGCCACCAATATCATATGGCTGGCCAGTAATTGTCATTGACCCTTTTGAACCCCTCCAAAAAGTGGCATTTTCTCTCTTCTAGTTCACTGTCTCCAGTTTTTGACCACATGGCTGTGTTGAGCACACATGGGAGGCCACCAATTTGTGGTGGCCGGCCACTAATGCCACTTGACCCTTTTGACCCTTGGCTGGTCGGCCATGGGGAGGGTCGGTCGGCCACCTAAACCCTAGCAAACTGGCCGGCCATGATCCTCAGGGTTGGTACATTACAAATCTGTCCTTTTTTTCCCCCTAGATTTTGTATCCAGGAGGCTGCAGTTTTGGGGGGAAACTTGAATTGTTTCCCCCCCATTTTTCGCCCTCTTTCTCCCTCTCTTTTGCCTATATAAACAGCCCCCAGCCCTTGTCTTGAGGGTTGGAAAATTTTGGCTTTGAGCCTCTTGCATTGCATCCCTCTCTCTCTATATTCCAAGCACCAAAACTCTCCAAATCCTACACCATTTCTACACCACCACCTAGCACCACACCACCACTCCATTCCAGCAGCTTGGAGGATCTTCTCAGAGCTTAGGAGGCCTCTTTTCTCAAGCCAAAAAGCTGTCAAAGATTAGGCTACAAGGGTAAGCACATTTCTCCTCTTTTTGGCCTTATTTTGCTCAATATATTAGCTTCTCTTTCTTGCATTTTTGGGCTCCGACCCTAACTGTAAAACATCATATTTTGAGGCCCTTTTCATGTTTGTTTAAGGGTCCTTCCCTGTTTAAGGTCCCTAGCCATCACTTGCCTCTTTACCTCTCTTGTATGCCTATTTCTTGTGTAGTATTTTAGGCCTATATCTAAACTGTTTTGAGGCATATTGTAAACTGAAAAGTAGCTTATTTTGATCCCTTATTCAACATTGTTGAAGGGATCATCACTGTTTGAGGCCTCCATCTATCACTTGCCTTTATATCCCTCTTTTGGCCTTATTTTTGCATGATTTGTTAGCCTCTTGTGCCTCTATTTTTGGGCTCTGGTCCGAACTATAAATGGAATTATTTTGACCCCCTCTTCATGTTTAATTAAGGGTCTTTTACTATTTGAGGCATCCTTTTTGTACTTTGTGTTTAAACCTCTTTTTTAGGCCTTATTTTGCATAGTATTTTAAGCATGCTTGTGCACTGTTTTGGGTTTGATCATAAACTGTAAAAGGTCATATTTTGGGCCCCTCTTCAACATTCTTGATGGTCCCTCATCTGTTTGGGGCCGGCAGCCATCACTTCCTTCTTTGTCTCCCTTTTGGCCCATTTCTTGCATGAGAGCTTAGCCATACTTGTGTTTATTTTTGTGGCTTGTCATAAAATGTAAAATATCATATTTTGGGTCCCTCTTCAACATTGTAGAAGGGACCTTCTCTATTTATGGCCAGAAGCTGCTACTTGCTTCATTATCTCTCTTTCAGGGCCATTTTTGCATGCTAGCTTAGCCCCATTTGTGTTCACTGTTTGGCCTTTCTTAAAACTGTAAATATGTTTTTTTTGGGGTTGTCTTGATTCTTTCTTCACACTTCATGTTCAAATAATGCATGCGTTGTATAGCCATAGGTCATTCCATGCGCCTAATTTCATGTTTCGGGTCTCATTCCATGCTTCGGGTGCCATGCTTTCATGTTTCGGGGCTGTTTTGCATCACTTTTTGCTGCTGAAATTTTCATGCTAGTATGCCATATTCCATGTTTTGCCATGTCTTGTTAGAGTGGCATTTCGTGCCTTAGGGTCGGTCCTCGGTTTGCATGCACGCGTGCATACATCTCCAGTTGTCTTATTTTCATCTAGTGGCCTCTTATGTGAGTGTGGCTGAGGTCCACTCATGTTGGTGTAAGTCCATTCTGCATTGTGTATGCCATTTCATTCCATAGCATTGTGTATGCTAGGTTGTATGTTAGCTCATTGTGTATGCCATGTTACCTCGCACATCGTGTATGCCATCTCATAGCATTTTGCATGTTAGGTTGTATCTTAGTTGCATTCATGCATGTCATGCATATTGCATTGTGTTTGGGATAGGAGTTAGCCCGAGCACGGGAAACGAGGTACGTTCCGTACTCCGAGTGACGGAACGTGTCTCAATTCCCCAAATACACCATTAATTCGGATTATCCATGATGGAGTTAGGTCTAGTTGAGTTTTCATGTGCATTCATTCTATATTGAGTTGTGCAATTCGACTCCTCGGCCATCATGCATCGAGACGCGTGATTGGTGGCACGAGGATCGAGGCATGCACACATTTGTAAAAATACAATGCCATGCCCCTTTCCTGCTCTCTGTTGCAGCAAATCAAGAATCAGCAGTCTTCCGGGGCTTGGCGCGCTTTTCAAAAATTATTACAAAACAGAGGCTAATTGGGGCATCACAGTGGATTTCCGCGTGAAGGCAACCCGGGCATGCATCATTCATCATCCGAAGAAGAGTTAAGGCAGTCCCTGGTTTGCATGCCAGTTTATTGCTTTCTTAGTTAATTTGTTAAATTAATTAGGATTTTGTACTTAATTCGGACTGTACTATTCATTTGGGACTGTATATTATTTTATTCGGACCCTCTGCGCGAGGGCATAATTGTAATAAGTGTGCGTGTGTGTGATGTATGTCTTCCAACCCCACGTCTTTCTTCCCTTTTATTTACCAGCTTATGATGGTTAGATTAGGGCATGTTTCAATTAGCATACAGTATGATAGCATGTTTGCATTCATTCATTCATCTGCCTTGCATGCACGACTCGGCGCATCATACTAACTGCATTTGTATTTCAATTCTAAGTTGAATACATGTTAGTCAGAGCATTCCATATGCCATGTTTAGAATCGCCGAGCCTGCTATAGTTGCATTTTTGCATGTGTTGCATTAGGCATTTCTGTATATTTAGGATCATGCATGGATTTCTAATCAGTTTCTGTTTTGGCTTGGAGTACTCGGTCAGTTTTATGCTTTAGCATCCTTGTATGCGTGTGAGTGACTGACATGAATAGCATGCTTACCATGAGGCTAACTGCTTATGTGATATAACTGCTTGAATGCCTGTGGGTGGAGGTTGGGCTGTTTAGATTGGAACAAATCATCAACTGTTTGTTTTAAGCCCACTAGATAGCGGCAAAATCATGTTTTCTAAGCCCACCCGAGGGTGGCAAATCCACGTCTTAGCCTACCTGCGGGTAGCACCATCAAACCATTTTCAAACAAACAAACATGAAATGTTTTGTTCCAATTCAGGCGACCCAGTCTATACTTGTATGCTGTGCGCATCACATATTAAATCTAGGCTAATAACTGGAATAAGAGCACACAATGTTTTCCAAAATTAGATATCATGGTTAGTAGAGGCCGATCTTTGATCGGGCGAGCGGGGGTGCTCACGAAGTGACATTCCCCAATCGTACCCAAGTTCCCGAGCCGAGGCAACTTTGGTGATGACGGACACGTGGCCTTAGGCAAACGAGTCAGGGTTTCCTAAATTTCCCAAAAATAAAATATTTAGGTGGCGACTCAGATTCCGCAAAGCACCATGTTTGGCACTTCTTTCAAAAATCTGTTTTCTCAAAACGATTTGCCGGATTTGGACTCTTTGGTTCAAGATTAAGAACTGTGACACAAAATCGAGGGCTTGTCTACAGTTTCTGGCGACTCTGCTGGGGATTTAGAGAACTTGACTCGAACTCATGATATCTGGTTTTGACTGCACTTGTGTGTTTCTTTGCAATGCATTTGCATTGGTACGCCTAGGACACCGTGTTTGCCATCTGCTATTCCTGAACGGTTTGCCGGAGGCTTGTCTTGTCAAGGCATGACCATAAGGTCGATTCTGAGCTCTGCAAGATGGGAACACAAACCTCGGTTTCGCCAGGCACCCTTTTGACCATTCGACCTAGTGCATATCGAACCGTGAGTGACCATTCCAAACTAGGACAAAGTTGCTTACCCGATATAGGTTGTTTGAAGCCATTGCGTAGTGTAACCCTAGTTCCTGACAAAATAGGACAGGGAAACCCTACCCCAACATAGGGGTGTTTTGGCTCTCACTTATCTGTTATGTGCTTTTAGAGTGTGTCTCTACAGGGAATGCATGTATCAGTTTATGTGTTTGGGCATCACTGTAGCGTCAACAAGATGTTGAGAATCGGTTATTTGCGGGTATCGGATTCAGCCTTTGGGGAATAGTGATTCAGGGACAGTGATCAGTATTTGGGGACAGTGTGTTTTCAGCTTATCAACCGTGTGTTGTATGCCCGACTGTGTGTTGTGTATTTATTTTAAGCTATCATGCTGTTCATTTATCTGGTTATTTATGTCCTTTTCGCTTTATTTATCTTTTTGCTAGGGCAGTTTTAGCACGATTGCTTCCGACCCAGTAGATATTCCCCAAGCACTTTGGACAAGAGGTCGCCGACTCAATCGATCTGAGGATCTGGTTGACGGACATCCAGTGTTCTATTCTTTACCCCCCGTTGTTAGGAGAAGGCCAAGGAAGCGCAGTGTGTCAGAACAGAGGTTGCCAGAATAGTGGGTTACTTCATCAGAGGACAGTAGGACTGAGGTCTCAATTGTTGCTATAGAAATAGACATACCGGTCAGTCGGATGGATCAGCAAAATACATCAGGGGTGGAAGCCCTGATGCGCCAAATGCATGAGAGCATGAAACAGATGCAGGAGGACGCTGCCCGCCAAGCAGAGTTCTCCAAGCAACAAGCCACAATCATGGCCTAGCAGGCCGAGCTAATCACTAGACTGCAACAGCAAAATGCGGCATCTGCTTCACATCAAGTTCCTCCTCCACCAGGGGCCCCATTACCCGAAAGCAGCACTCATCGGCCCGTAATGCTCGCCAAACACCTGTAACACCGCCAAATGTCTAGAACATCCAAGAGGACACAAACCTTCCAACGGGCCAGCCCGCTTCCGCCTCAACTGTCCAAGACCCATACACCCAACCACCCGGACTCTCCCTTCGAGTTCGAAATAGACCATACAGCTCTAAAACTGAGCAAGCTCGAGAAGCTTTTTAAGAAATCACAAGGGGTAAAGGCTATTCCGGACATCGAGGACGGATATACCGACGTGGCCGTGACATTGCCCGATAGGTTCAAGATGCCGCAAATTGACCGCTTCGACGGGTCCGGGGACCCCATGGTCCATCTTCGACTATTCTCAGACATCCTGCGGCCAATGGGCCTAACCCGACCATAAAAGCTTTCGCTGTTTGGCCGAACCTTGTCGGGTGTGGCCGAACCTTGTCGGGTGTGGCCGCTATCTAGTACGCGAAGTTAGAGGATGAGGTAAAAAGAAGCTGGGATGAAATGGCTGAGGCCTTTGTTGCACAGTACTCGTACAATACCCAGATCGAGATTACAACTCGTGATCTCGAAACAACGAGGCAGGAGCCCAAGGAAACTTTCTCAGATTTCGTAACTCGATGGAGAGCGAAGGCATCGATGATGACTTTGAGGCCTACTGACAAAGATCAAATCAGGATGATTGTACGCAATCTCCAACCAAAATTGATGCAGAAGATGATCGTACTCCCCTTTCCCACCTTCTCAGATCTACACGAGATGGGGGTACAGATCGAGGATGCAATGAAACAAGGTCTGATCGACCAGGATAGGGAGCAACCTAGGAGGACTTTCAACCGTAACAACAACGCAGGCCCGAGTGGCGCTGCAACTGCACGAGCTTCAGAGGTGAGCATGGTCACCACCATCCCCCCTCCCCCAAGACCCATGGCCGCCACACCCTTCTCCGGTGTATCCGGAAGTAATACCCAAACCCCTAAATATCAGCCCAGAGGCCAAAGAACTTTCACACCCCTATATATGCCCCTGTCCAAAGCTCTGGGGGTATTAATCAGGAAAAAGCATTTGACGCCCCTAGAGCCGAGGCCACTACCAAATCCACTCCCTCCCTCTCATGACCCGGCAAAATACTGCGTGTATCACCAACAGCACGGTCATGACACCAATCGTTGCTTTAGATTGCGTCATGAGATCCAGGATCTTATTGACAAGCAGGTGATCGCACCTCCCGACAAACCCAACATCACAACAAATCCTCTCCCACCACATAACCAAGCTCCTCCTCCAAACAGAATCAACTTCATCCAAACTGGGGTCGCGTCTTACGATCCTAGTATCTATATCACCCCATCCCACCTACCTAAGTCGGAGGTGATCCTTCCTGACTGCACTGACTTGTGCATGATGGACATCTCCATAACCCAATCTGAGCCAATGGTGGTGACCACCGAAGATGGGACAGGGCAGATTTTAGAGGAAAGTGGGGTTGTTAAGTCAGGATTGAGCGACAAGGAATCTCACCGAGGAGTCTACGATCCAAGTGAATACATCCAATAACGATTTGCCGAGTGTAAGGTCGAGAAAGAGAATTATGTGTAATTCAGGGGGACAGATTTGAACGGGAAACGGATGATCTAATAGCTGTAGGGGAAGACCTTGCCAACCTCCAGTTCTTCAGTGACCAAGAATCAGGGGATGTGGCAATCAACTGGTTCGAGTATGAGGAGTTGGCAGAAGCTACCGGATGGTTAGATGATCAACCAGACGTTGTAGAATTTGAACTAGAACAGGGCCCGGCAGGGGCGAGCGTATCAGTGGTGGCCGGAAGGGCCGAGAGTCAGAATACACCGTCGGAGAGCGCCGGCACTAAGAATTTCGCCGTAACACAGGCATTGTAAATGCAGAAATATTGAACAACCAAAGATCGACGCAGCTTGGAAAAACAAAATTTGAGGATTTCGAGAGAATCGAAAGCTAAGGCCCATGTAGGGTCGAGAGTCTTGTGTGCACGGAACGTAAAATGCCGCATATGGATCAAGGTACTGCGAGTACGATCACACCGGAGCCGGACAAGTGTCTGTCGGCTGCCGACGGAATGTGGTGGGAAGACGAGGATTTATGTCTTGCCCACACAGATGAGGATTGGGGGAGTAATCAGCCTGATGATACCTGGTATATTGACGAGGTCGCTCATATGACAAGAAGTGGGCGGTATTTCAAGCCCTCGCACTTAGACCAACCTGAGGCGTCTGGGAAAGACAAGGAAGCTGAGAAACAGAGGGAAAAGCAGATTGAAGAAGAAGCTGTACTCAAGCAGTTAAAGAAGATACAAGCAGACATCTCCATCTGGGGACTGCTTATGGCGTCGAGGGTGCACAGACAAGCCGTCCTACCTGCTATGGACAACGCCAAACTCTCTATAGATACTACACCAGAGCAGCTGGTTGGGCTGGTCTTTCTGGGAGGAGGTTCCCCGGCATTAACCTTTTCAGACAAAGAACTACCGCCTAAGGACACAAATCATAACAAACCCCTCTACGTTTCCGTGGAATGTAGAGACAAGTGGATACCGGTGGTACTTGTTGATACCGGGTCCGCCATCAATGTCTGCCCAGCCAGAACAACGTATGCAATCGGGTTGAAACCCGCGGACTTTGTGCCGACTACTCAGGTGATCAGAGCATATGATAATACTAGTAGGGAAGTGATGGGGACTGTCAAAATTCAGACCCATGTTGGTCCAGGACAACACAACATTGAATTCCATGTCTTGGACGTTCCCGCAACCTTCAATCTACTCTTGGGGCGGCCATGGTTGCACCAAGTGAAAGGCGCTTTCCACTCTACATCGATGTTGAAGTACCCTCACGGGAAGGGGTGGCTATTGTTTTCGAATTCATCAATCCATCCGCCAGAGGTGTCCATACCGCCTTTGGAAATCGAGCATGGCACGAGGATGTGTTCTTATCGTGGTTCACTTTAGCCGAGGCCCGTGGTACGTAATATCATGGTCATGAATGAGGGAGTGTACGTCTGCTCAATCCGCCTACCTCATGAACAAGCTACAACACATCCCGGGATGGGATTAGGAAGCGGCGGAAGGTGTCGCAAAGATTGGCGGTGCCACACAACCCTCATACCTTTGGCTTGGGTTATTCCGCCCACCAAAGAGGACTGGTGAGGAAGGGAAAGGAAATGGCCGAAGAGCGAGCAAAGCAGTCGAAGCCTTTTGAATTAATGCATAGGCCCATCCAGGTGAGCGGACACTTCGTCCGGAGGGGAGGACTTTCCATTTTATGCTTCCCACCGTAGCTAAACGCGAGAAGAAGCACGTGCGGGTTTCGAGATCTTCGACCGCAACTATCCGGGGATGACGCGTTACGAAAGCGCATGCACCCATCAGCTGAGGTTGAGTAGTATAAAGCAGGGGATGCCGAGGGCGCTGAAATTGAAATGGGGGTAGCATTGGCAAGCCTACTTTCAGATCCTCCGATTGACCATAAGTGCTTGGGGGATAACTTATCGGTTTCCATGATTGGAGATGAAACGGCTGCGGGCCTAACAGCAACTATTTTGGATGCATCTATCGCACCCTCTCTCACTTGGCAATACGAGGAGGGATTTTTGTCCAGTAGCACTGGGTCACGTAGTGAGCCGGAATTTGATTCCACTGAATCTTGTGAGTCGGAATCAGGTTCCAGCTCGACCGAGTCTGAATCTGGTAATCCTGGGGATGATAACCCGGATACCATAGTCCTGTCCAAGTCGTCTTTTTTCTTTTCATTTGAGTCTGTTGTAAATGAATCGGACGATTTGGATGTGCTTAATGAGAATCAAGTAACTGTGGTTTCTGAGTACTTTTCTGTGCCCTTGATTTATTGCATTAATTCAGACTTTCAAAACTTTGACGAAAACGACGATGACGAAGTTCTTCCGGTTTTACAATGTTTAATTGAGCAAGAGCAAGAGAGATTTGTCAAACCTTTAATGGATGAAATCACTACTGTAAATATTGGTACTGAGGAGGACCCGCGGCTGGTCCAGATCGGGTCCATGTTGTCTTCGGAGGAACGCGAGCGCTTAGTCGCTTTATTAAAAGATTTCAAAGATGTTTTCGCGTGGTCCTACGAAGACATGCCTGGAATCGATCCTGAGATTGTACAGCATCGGATCCCTTTTGACCCCGAGGCCCGACCTGTCAAGCAGAAACTTAGGAGGATCCGCCCGGACTGGGCTCTTAAGATTAAGGAAGAGGTCACCAAGCAAATCGATGCAGGCTTCCTGCTGGTATCCGAGTACCCGACTTGGTTGGCCAACATTGTTCCGGTGCTGAAGAAGGATGGCAAGATCCGGGTATGTGTGGATTTCAGGGATTTGAATAGAGCCAGTCCGAAGGATGATTTTCCCTTGCCGCATATCGATGAGTTGGTGGATTTCACAGCAGGGCATGCTTTACTCTCATTCATGGATGGCTTCTCAGGATACAACCAAATAGTGATGGCACCCGAAGACCGGAAAAAAACTGCATTCACCACCCCGTGGGGGACATACTGCTATAGAGTCATGCCATTTGGGTTGAAGAACGCTGGAGCTACTTATCAACGGGCCGCAACCACAATATTACACGACATGATCCACAAAGAGGTTAAGGTGTACGTGGATGACATGATTGTCAAATCCAAAGAAAGAGAAGGCCACTACATCGCCTTGCACAAGTTTTTTCAAAGGATCAGGGAATTCCGGTTGCGGCTGAACCCTCAGAAGTGTACATTTGGTGTTACAGCGGGAAAAATGCTAGGGTTTCTAATTACACAAAGGGGCATCGAAGTCGACCCTTCCAAAATCAAGGCCATCTTAGAAATGCCACCACCAAGGACTGAAAAGGAGGTGCGAGGCTTTTTGGGTAAAGTGCAATTCATAAGACGGTTTATCTCAAAATTAACCTTGACTTGTGAACCACTTTTTGGCCTTCTCAAGAAAGGAAAGAAGTTCCAATGGGACGGCCGATGTCAAGCTGCATTTGAACAGATTAAAGAATATTTACAGAACCCGCCTGCTTGCCACCGCCGTAACCGGGAAACCATTGATTTTGTATCCACAAGAATCGAGACTACAATGGGCTGCATGCTTGCGCAAGAATCAGAGGATAAGGTGGAGAGAGCCATCTACTATCTGAGCAAGAAGATGCTAGAGTATGAAACCCGCTACACTCCGCTGGAGAAGGCTTGCTTAGCTTTGGTATGGGCTACCAGGAAGCTGCGGCACTACCTGTTAGCTCACTCTGTAATGTTGGTTTCACGACTTGATCCCATCAAATATCTTTTCGAGAAACCAGCATTTACGGGTAGGCTAGCTCGTTGGTTGCTGTTGCTCTCCGAATTTGATCTAAAGTATGTAACACGCAAGTCGGTCAAGGGAAGAGCAGTGGCAGAGTTCTTAGCCGACCATCTAGTGGAAGGGGGTGAAGCAGTCGAGTACTTATTCCCAGATGAGGCCATTTTGCATATCGACGATTTAAACTTGATCGATGTACTTTGACGCGTCAAATTAATACGGTATGGGATAGGAGTATTCGATAGCACCCGACAATTCCTCAGATCCTCTAGCCTTCAAACCCCGATTCAAAGTCACAAACAACGAAGCAGAATATGAGGCGTGCATTGCTGGTCTAGAAGCAGCCCTGGAACTAGGGGCAAGACGGTTGGACGTCATCGGGGACTCGAACCTTGTTGTGTCTCAAGCTAAAAGAGATCGAAAGTGAAAGAGGAAAAGATGATGATGTATCACCGCACCTTGGACTTGCCGATTCGGTTTGAGAAGCTAAGTTTTACTCATCTACTAAGAGAGAACAACAGTTCGCAGATTCTTTAGCAACTCTATCTTCCATGATAGACATCTCGTGTGGAGTCCGGATCGCCCAAATATCATCGACCGTAAATTTGCACCGCCACGAAGTCGATTGTCGCTATAGATGAAGTTCGTGACGAAAACCCCGGTATTACGACATTTGGAACTTCTTGAGAAAGAAGCATACTCGCCAGGTAAATGCCAAAGACAAAAGGGCAATCGAAGAATAGCCGCTCACCATCATCCGTGGGGGTAAAGCAGATAAAAGGGGTCATCTGGGAATGCATAAACCGTGTTGATGCCAAGAGTCAAAGCGTCGATGGAAGCCATCCACGGAGAGAATGCGCGACATGAATGGGGGTAATGCCGCACGGAAGATCCTCAGACAGGGTTATTACTGGTCCACCATGGAGGAGGATTGTATCAGTTTTGTCCGGCGATGCCACAAATGTCAGATTCATGCAAATCGCATGAACATTCCGCCATCTAAGCTGTACAACATGACTTCGCCATGGCCATTTTCAGTCTGGGGAATCGATGTGATCGGGGCTGTCACTTCAAAGGGGCCGAATGGGCATGAGTTCATCTTGGTAGCGATAGATTATTTCACAAAGTGGGTCGAGGCCCAATCTTATGCTGTGTTGAAGGCTTTGCACATCGCAAAATTTATCAGAAACAACATCATCTGTCGCTACGGAGTCCCAAACGAAATAATTTCAGACAATGGTTCCCACTTCAAGAAGGAGGTGATTGATTTGTTGGAGAAATACAATGTGACTTTTCATAAGTCGTCTACCTATCGGCCGCAGACCAACGGAGCGGTTGAGGCCGCCAACAAGAATATCAAGCACATACTACAGAAGATGGTGAAAACCTACCGGGACTGGCCAGATAAGCTGCCGTTTGCTTTGTGGGGCTACCGGACTTCAATCAGAACTTCTACTGGGGCGACTCCGTATTCATTAGTTTATGGGATGAAGGCCGTTTTACCTATTGAGATTGAGGTCCCGTCATTGCGGGTACTGGCTGAATGTCAAATAGCCGAAGCGGATTGGCAGCAGAGCAGATTTGAGGAACTCATGCTCTTTGATGAGAGAAGGCTGAAAGCACTATACCATGTTCAGGGTTACCAACGCAGAATTGCCCGGGCTTTTAACAAGAAGGTTAAGTCCAGGAATTTAAAAGAAGGAGATTTGGTGCTCAAGGACAACCGAGCTCCCATCCACGACCTAAGGGGCAAGTTCAGACCCAATTGGACTGGTCCCTACATCATCAAGTCAATCTGGTCAGGTGGAGCTGTGGTTCTGATGGATTTAGATGGCCTAGAGTTTTCACAACCGATCAATATAGACAAGTTGAAGAAATATTATCCTTGAGAGGCTCGCTAGGCCGAAAACCCGAAAGGGCGACCTAGGCAAAACTCAGAGCACAGAAAATTTGAAATTATAAAAACTGAGCTCGCAAGGTTGAAAACCCGTAAAGGGCGGCCTTGGCAAAAGTTAGAGCGTAAAAGGAGAGTGAAAATACCCGAGCGAACCTGAGCCTGAACTACGTAAGGCTTGATTCCCATCTTTGGGATACGTAGGCAACTTCATCCTGGAGTTCAGCCATAAACTTTTCCCCGATCAACTTTGTCTATTTGATCATCTCGGTCATCCTTGTCCATCAGCATTTATCGCAATCTCCGATACAGTGCTATTCAGACTAGGGGCAACTTTCCGTTGCCACACGCTGTCTTAAAGATTATTCAGACTAGGGGCAACTTTCCAGTTGCTAGGATCCGGGGTTGTGCATCTCAGTGACAGATCTCAGGCGTGTCCAGTTCTGATCCATATCGAAAATAGTTTTGAAAAGTTTTAATAAAGGTTGACTTTGTTCAAATTAATCTTTTTTACAACTAAGACCATTTTTGGACCCAAGCGGAAAATTTTCAGTACCACAACCTTCAATTTCATTAATTTCAACACAGAATTCGCTTGCTCTTGCATACAATTGAAGTTGTTTTTTTTATTACACTCATAAAGAAAACTTGAAAGTACTAATAAAACAATAAATCCGGGGCATAGTCAAGTCAGTGTCCTCGCGCCTCCCGTGAGCTAGTCGAAGCCTCGATGCTGCTAGGCCCAATCAGGCTTTTCATTGAGCCAATCCCAAGACTCGACAAAGTGCAACGAAAGTGGGAGCAGGGCCAGAGCTCTAGTCCTCCATGTTGTAGCATATCGGGCAAGCAGGCGCGGACCGAAAGCAATGGTACTCAATCCCTCAAGCGTAAGTTCGATCATGGCTAAATCAAGGCTGAACCGAATGGAAAATAGAACACACAGTGAGTCGACTAATCACCGACCCCGCCACGACATGCTATAGCTCATTACCGGAAGATTGAGCCAAGGACAACGCCAAGCAATGCGGTCAGCAGACAAATTGCACATCTAGTTGAACCACCATCCCTCATCAAGCGCATCAACCAGGCGTTGTCGAAAGAAGTAGCCGCGGGCTGAGTAGGCAGGGCAAGAGTCCACAACCTGCAATTTATCCATCAACCATACCTAGGGAGGGATGAAAAATGAGAGAATGAAGAATAGAGAGAAGTGCGATGAGAGAACAGTGAGACAAGGGTTTTGTGAGAAAAACCGAGCCTGAGGGCCGAGTGATGTAAGCAAATACATATGTGAGATTGGGTGGGAAACATTACCTGCAACAGTAGTGGACTCCTCGCAAATCGGGTCGCCTCCTGACGGTGGAAAGCGTCCAAGCCCATCAGCGTTTCGGCCAATGCCATAATAATACAGCTCTTCCCTTCCTTCAAGCCCTGAGCAACTTCAATCAAACGGATGTTGGGTCCACCAGTTCGGCAAGCAGGAAGTGAGATAGCATGCACAAGCAGAGGGCATGTTGTCGGAAACCTTGCCAATGGTGGTCGCCGCGGTCACCGGCACCAGAAAAGCGATGGATCAAACCGAGGATATCCAGTTCCCCATTACAGATCAGAGACCGAGCGTCATGCGCGGTAAGTCCACACATCCGCCCTAAAGCTTGGGCGTGGCCAAAGCGAAACTGAGGCTATATCTCTTCCGAACGTTCAGACTCTATCAAAACTTGAAAATCTTCAAAAGTTGGACATACCTCTTGCCCGCCAAAGTTAAAGATGTGCGTCACTGGGTTCCAGAACCTTGCTGCGGCATGGAGGAAAGGAAGGTGCAGCGGAGTACGACTCAGCGTGAATAGTGCATTCAAGCCGAAACCCCGAAAGTTTAACTTTTCTGAGCCATCTAAAGAAGAGATCCAAGATATGAGATTTTCTACGAGGAATGCCTCCATTTTTTGTGCAAAGCAGTGATGAAATGAATGAGTCCCGAAGTTGGGGCTTTTAAAGAGGATGAAACACTATTCGGGGGACACGTGTCGAAAATTTGGTGGTTGCCGAGATAAGTGGCCGGCCGGCCACCTTTTCTAGCAGGCCAGCCACATTTCTCCCCTCTCATACAAAAAGCTGGCCGGCCGGCTCCCAAAAGTGGCCGGCCATGCTCTGATGTGTTTCTTCAGTCATGTTTTACCCTCCAGGAGGAAGTTTCAAGCATTTCCATGCAACGGGTATGTCGAAGGCCTCCATTTCCCTCTGTTTCGGATGCGTTCCGTTGCCCAGATCGTCTGAAGTAATCTTTGTTTTATTGAGTTTTTGTTTATCGAGTTGTTGTTTTGCTTATCGAGTTGTCGTTTTGCTTATCGAGTTGTTTGTCGAGCTGTCGTGTTTCGTTTTGAGTTGTTACCCTTTGTTTAAGCAATTTTTGTTGAGTCTTGTTTATTAAGTTGTCAACACTATTGTATTTTACTTATCGAGTTGTAAACTTGCTAAGGTTTTGTTGTATCTTAGTAAGTTAAGTTGTTGCGTCGGTTCACTACCTGACTGGGCAAATGCACAATGCACATTTTCATTCAATCTCATTATGGTGCAAAACGATGCGATATGATGCTAAAAGTTTAAAATACAACACTTTTTCAAAAGCTGTTTCATTCCATCATGCTTCATTTTGCAAACAAAGGGCACAAGTTTTACAAAAATAAAACTGCCTAATAATGTACAATGTGCTACAACTACTAGCAAAAAGGTAAATAAAACAGGGAACCACAACATCAATGCTCTCAAGAGCAGGAATAAGATGCCCTTTTCATCCTCTTCTGCGAAGTAGGCTCTGCACCCCCATCACCATCCAAGTCGGAGCTGTCATCCTCAGGATCCCCCTTAGCCTCGCTTCCACTCTCGGAGCCAAGACTGGAGCCCTCCTCTCTGTCAGCAGATGTCTCCGACTGACGATCTGCAGCCTCCTCCTCCTCATTCTCACCGAGCTCCTCCTCTATAATGTGTGCTCTGCGTCTGCGAGACGACCGTCCTCCTCGGGCTCCTCGAAAAGGCATGGATGGCCCAGCTCCTTGAAAAGGCCTAGATGGCCCAGCTCCTTGAAAAGGCCCAGATGGTCCACCTCCCCGAGAAGGCCCAGGTGGCCCGGCCTGCAGCTGAGCATATACTGGAGGCATCTGAAAATGAAAAATGCATTTTGAATACATCAGCCAAAACATGTATATCAGATACAGATGCAAACAAGCTACACAGGGTGGATGAACGCAGGAATAATGCACGAATGTGGTGTGTGTCAGATGTGCTCTACACAAGTAGCCTATTAAAGTAGTAAAATGTCCAAAATCAGCATGTTATCAGAAGTACAATGCTAGGAAACTAAAGGGTACCTGGAAGCCCATAATGGACAACTGTGCCTCCCTCCACAGTACCGTCCCCTCAAGTGAGGCTACCATCTCGAGCACCTGATCCATGTACTCAACAGGGGGCTGCAGATGCAAAAGGCAGGGGTATCAGTAAAGGAATGAGTGTCCAAGTATCTGAGTAGTGAATCAAAGTCAGAAACATACCGTGGTGAGTCGGTCTCGACATATCGGTGGCGAACATCGGAGGCTCTATCGGGATCGGAATCGAGAGGTAGTCCCATATTGCCACCCCATCACCATCGGCATATCCGCCATCCAGATGATGATAAGTCGGGGAATCGGGGAACCAATCCACCCCATCTCTAGATATACCCCTCTTCGGAAGAGACGTCGCACCGAGCCCGGGCCCGGCTCAAGATGGCATACCAAAGAGCCTCATCGTCGGAGTACAGACTCCCGTCAATGGGGGCATCAGATATATGTGACGGTAAGTAGCATAATCCCCCTCCTCAAGATGGAGTAAGGCATCAGTACCCAGCATAGCATTAACAACATCCCGGGAGGAGAGCCTATCAGCGATCCGCATCTCGACTGGGGGTGCTGAGGGAGGGTCCTGAGAAGTATAACTCCATACCTGACGCAAGAAGCGCTCCCCCAGAAACCAGGCCCTACCAACTGGCCCCTCGAATAGGATCTCAGTCCGAGGCACCCGCCTCCAAAGAGTGGAATTGGAGACCCTTACCTAAGGGTGCCCAGGGCTCCCATGTAATCTGCGGATAACCAATCAATCAGAAATCAGGAAGGTACAAGACAAATCAAAGATGAAAACACAAAGAACTGAGAGTTCTGAAATACCTCCGTCGACCGCACCGTGTCTAATATCGCCAGAGATAAAGGAGAGACTCCGAGGCCTTGGCAGTCTTGGCCTTCAAATACAAGTGAGTACGGGGTCACGAGGGGCCCCTCCACCACCAACTTTGGGGCTAATGTCAGGAAATACACATAGACCCATAACTGTGGAAAACAGTGCAGAATGTAAATGCAAAGTGCTGAGGGCAAAATACAGAGTGTAAAGTGCGCCGTGTGTGCAATATACAAATAATGAGGGGCAGAAATGTGAATCAAGAGGGCAGAAAGTACCTCCCAAGCTCTCTAATAGCCGCCAAGTAAGTCCCCCCGTCCGCAGGAGGTCGCACTCATGTAGCAGTAAAGAGTAGCCAAGCCGGCGCCACCCCAATCATATCTTCTCGACTGTGACAGTCCACCAAAGCACTCACAGATATAGCCCAATGTTCCCCTATCGGCAAACAAAGTAGTCCCAAGAGGAACATCGAAACCACGGCATCTTGTCTTGCCTCCTCAAGAGTCCCGGGCTCCATCTCCACCCTCCGAAAATGGGAAGAGAACCAGGTATATCGGACTCTGCCCGAAGATCTATCAACAGGAGGGCGAGCCCCCACTAAATATATCCAAGCGGTCTCCCACTGACCCATGTCCTCGTCGTAAGGAATGGGCCAACCTCCCACGTCAAGGCCAGTTAATACAGCAAAGTCAAACGGGGTCATAGTCAAGTCCCCCGTGGCAGAAAAATGAAAGGAGTTGGTAGTGTCCCACCATCTCTCTACCAAAGCTGCCATCAACGTCCTCCTGGCAGGACAACGAGAAAGCCCAGTACAGAAGGGCCCAAACCCTGCCAAATCAACCAAATCCTGGACAGCCTCTGGGAGCTCGGCGTACCAATCTCTAGCTACGGTGGAACCGTATCCCCGCACAGTGCGGGAAGTCACCTGCATTCAGAATGAATACATGCTTCAATAAAATGAATGAGCTGTGTGCAAATAAAATGAATGAGTTGTGTGCAAATGAAATGAATGAACTGTATGCAAATGAATGGGCTGCGTGCAAAGTGAAGTGAATGAGTCGCGTGTTCAGATTTCAAAGTGTAAGCTGCGTGCTAGACATCAGTTTGGGCTACGTGTTCAACTCTCAATCAATGTGTGCCGTGTGTTCACCTTCAATTTAAGCTGCGTGCTAGACATCAGTTTGGGCTGCGTGTTCAAATCTCAATCAGTGTGTGCTGCGTGTTCACCTTCAATTTGAGCTGTGTGTTCAGGGAATCAGTGTTTGGGCTGCGTGTTCAACTCTCAATCGGTGTGTGCTGCGTGTTCACCTTCAAAGCGAACTGTGTGTTCAGAAAATCAGTGTTTGGGCTGCGTGTTTAACTCTCAATCAATGTATGCTGCGTGTTCACCTTCGATTCGGACTGTGTGTTCAGAAAATTAGTGTTTGGGCTGCGTGTTCAACTCTCAATCGGTGTATGCTGCGTGTTCACCTTCAAAGCGAACTGTATGTTCAGAAAATCAGTGTTTGGGCTGCGTGTTCAACTCTCAATCAGTGTGTGCTATGTGTTCACCTTCAAAGCGAAAGTGTTCTCGAAAATCGATGTTTGCGGGTTCAACTCTCAATCAGTGTGTGCCGCGTGTTCACCTTCAATTCGGACTGTGTGTTCAGAAAATCAGTGTTTGGGCTGCGTGTTCAAATCTCAATCAGTGTGTGCCGCGTGTTCACCTTCAATTCGGGCTGTGTGCTCAGAAAATCAGTACTTGGGCCGTGTGTTCAATTCTCAACCAATGTGTGCCATGTGTTCACAATCAATTTATGGGTTGAGTGTTCAGAAATTCAAATGATTGAACCGTGCATTCAGAATGTAAACAGAATGCATGAAAAATTCACAATATGTTGCAGAAAAGGTAAGAACGAAGTAAATACCTCTCGTGCCTCATGGGAGAGGTGATACTCTGGCTCCCGCAGAAGGAGATCCCCGGGTGCTCGCTCGTCGAAATCGGTGAAGTGATAGAAAATAACCCGCGGAAGGATATGTGCCGGTGGGTCATACCTCTCGGGTATGAAGGGTCGAACCCTCGGAGGCAGAGCCATGATATCGGGATCACCTCCGGCATCCACAGGACCTCCACCGTGAGGAAAATGACCGGCCATTTCAAAAAATCTGCAAAAGGGGCAAAAAATGAGCAAAAATTGGAAAAAGTCAACAAAAGTTAACTCTCGGGAAATGAAAAAGTCAACAAAAGTCAACTCTCGAGAAAATTTTCCAAATGTTGAGATAAACTCACCTCAAGTGGCGAAAATGAGAAAAGGAGCCCCGAAATCAAAATTTAATCGGTTCAAAGTGCTTAAAACTGAAAGATTTTGCGAAAACAACTTGCGTGGGGGGTTGGAAAACGCGTATAGAGCACAGATCTGAGAGAGAAAATGGTTTGGGAAGGTAGAGGAAGTATTTTCGGAGCTGCACTTGTGAGCTCAAAGAGTTTGGATGAGTGGATTTAAAGAAAAGAAGGTGAAAAGACAAAAATGCCCACGGATTTGGACAAGTGGCCTAGGCCACTTTTTTTCAGCAGTGCCATTCTCTTTTCAAAAAGTGGCCGGTGGCCTCTCCTTGGGAAGAGAGCTGGCCGGTGGTGTTCCCCACATGCCCCCCAAGGTCTTTGCAAATTTTGAGAAGGATTAGAGTCCCCGGGGCCTGAAAAAGTACAAGAGAAATGCACTTTCTGTCGCGAAATCGCTTCGCCGGAACTTCAGCTTCAACTTCTGACGTGTGTCTCATCATTACTCATCAAAATCAAGGTGTATCCTTTTTGAACATGTTGAAACCTCTCTGGGAGGTGAACCGGAGGCCGCGATCGAGTCGCCCTCGCCGAAACGCGCATTTCCTTGCTCGCCGTTTTGTGACAAACATGCATCCTGATTTGCGCTTGTTCTGCATTGTTGTGCACGTAACTTGCATTCTCATGCGCGTACTTGCATTGTTATGTATGTCTCTTCGATATCACCGAGCCTCCGTGCTCAAACTCGCGTCGCCACACGCGTTCGCCTCGCGTTGTGATGCACCTTTCTACCGGCACTGCATTTGTCTGCATTCAAGATCACATTGAACATATGTTGTCAGATTTGTTGTGCTTGTTGAGTTTCCTTCTTTTGCAGGCACGATATTGTATGTACGGTTCATTTGAAGTTGGTGCGACCAGACGAATTGCGCAGGTATCGTATCTTTTCCGTGTGAGACGCGACGAGAGTTGAATGATTCTCCGCATTCTTAACTGCATGAAATGTAGTTGTTGCTTTGCATTCTTGCTTAAAACTGTTGCATCTATTTGCGAATACTTGCTTCATTACAGCTTGCTGCATTTGCATGATCATCAAGTCACATCTGGCCTTGTGTATATCGTTTTGCATTTTGTCCCTTGCCTGCGGGCATGCTTGCGGGCACATCTCTGTCTATCTCACCTGTTTGTCTAAGTCTTCGGCCTTGTCAAAAATGGGTCGTCTCTGGGCTTTGACATTCACTCCCATCACTTATGACTTTCGAGTTCTGTCAAAGAGGGGCAACTGTAGACACCCCATTTTCGACCGACCTTAAGACTCAGACATCACCGATTGAGCACTTGGTGATGTTGCGTCTCGTGCTTGTTCCGAAGTTTCAAAGTCTCGGCTGTGAGCCTTGCCTTCGGACTTCCAGGCCCTTTCGTGTCTTGCCTCGGGTTGCGAACCAGGCTCCGTTTTCTCTGTTTTCTCTTCCCGAAGGGAGGGAGAGGTCTCGTAGATCATCTCTCAATGGCCGTAGGCTACGTTTCATGGTCGTAGGCCATTTTTCCCATTTCGGAGCCTGGTTCCCGGTTTTCGGAGCCGCCAGGCTGAGTGCCTCGGTTCGGGACCGCCTAACCACCTCTGTTTTCTCCGGTTTTTGGAATGCATCTTATTTACTCCCTTTTGAGGGACACTGCGGTCCGAGAGACCAACTTCATGGTCGAACACCACTCCCTGCTTAATCGCTGTTTCGGGACCCAGATCAGGCGTTTGCTGCCCGACCTTCATTTTGCATCTGTTTGCGTTCATTTTTTGCAGGGACCTCTGTTTCATTGTTAGAAAGGTCGTAGAAGGGTGGGAGGCCAGTAATTGTTTCAGCAACCAATTTTATTCCTCCATCACCCTCCGTCGCCCGTTTTTCTCACTCGAAAGCCAATGTTGACCACCCTAAGGCCACTTTTTCTTGCCCAAAACCACATATTTGTGTTGTAGACACCTGGGAGGCCACCAATATCATATGGTCGGCCAGTAATTGTCATTGACCCTTTTGAACCCCTCCAAAAAGTGGCCTTTTCTCTCTCCTGGTTTACTGTCTCCAGTTTTTAACCACATGGCTGTGTTGAGCACACATGGGAGGCCACCAATTTGTGGTGGCCGACCACTAATGCCACTTGACCCTTTTGACCCTTGGCCGGCCGGCCATTGGGAGGGCCAGCCGGCCACCTAAACCCTAGCAAACTGGCCGGCCATGATCCTCAGGGTTGGTACATTACAAATCTGTCCTCCTTTTCCCCCCAAATTTTGTATCCGGGAGGCTACAGTTTTGAGGGGAAACTTGAATTGTTTCCCCCTCATTTTTTCTCCTCTTTCTCCCCCTCTTTTGCCTATATAAACAGCCCCCAACCCTTGTCTTGATGATTGGAAAAATTTGGCTTTGAGCCTCTTGCATTGCATCCCTCTCTCTCTATATTCCAAGCACCAAAACTCTCTAAATCCTACACCATTTCTACACCACCACCTAGCACCACACCACCTGTAACAACCCTCGTACTGATTACCGTTAAACCACTGAATTATATACTGGTTACCCTTAAACTGAACTGCTAATGACTGATAAGTGAACTGGATGAACTACTGAACAGACTGATTGAAATCGAAACTGAAAGTGAATAAGTTTGTCTATCGTATTGTATTCCTATCTGTTTAATAGATTGATTATCTGTTTGCATTTATATGTTTAAACTATTAATTGAAGGCCTTATTGGCGGCCGAATTAGAAACCGTTCGATGTTTTAGACTCAGTAGAATATTCCTGATTTTATGGTATATTTATCTGAAAATTGATTAGGAATGATTAAATTAGATTAAATTAAGTCAATTACAGAGTTTGATTTTATTACGACTTTGCCATGTGAGTGGCCTCTTTGTTTATTGATTTCCTAGAAGCCTTAGACACTTAGAGATACATTTGATCAGCTATTCCCTTGCTTCTAACCGACCAGCAAGAGAGAGTGAGGGAGAAGAGTGAGAATTGACTTAGCCTTGTAGAATTTGGCTTGGATTGCTTGGAATTGGTGTATACCTTGGCATACTTTAGCCTCCACACCTTGGAATTGAAACACTAGGTAAGAAATCATCTTCTTCTTGTTGTCTTTGAGCTTCATTTTGCATGGTCCATGTTTAATTAGAGAGCTAAGACATGATTTTGCTCATATATGTTGAATTGAAACTCCATTGTTGCATGCATGTTGAATTTAGTAAGTTTGAAGTTGAATTCTTGGAGGATTATACATGCATGTCCATATTTTTACCATAGACCATGTTTTCATTTGGTTTTCAAAGATTGGAGCTCATTTGAGCATGATTTGAAGCTTAAAATTGTTTTGAATGCATGCATGTCATGTTTGAGCATTGTTCTTGAAAATGGTTTGAAATTGAGTTTAATTGAAACACCCTTGGGCCTTGATTTCTTAAATTGAACTTTAAAACTTGTTAGTCTATGTGTTTGAAAGAGTTTTCCAGAAAATGGGCCCAAGAGGATCGAATTTGGAGCATTGGAACTTGGTTTGAAACTCAGAGGTTGAATCTGGATTTTCCAGAATTTGGCCGTCCGCTCGAGCGGGGTAAGTGCCGCTCGAGCGGGGAATTCATGCTCCCAGCATTTCTTCGAATTAGCTGATCCGCCGGCGTAGAGTTTCACGCCGGCGGGAAAATCGCGATCCAAAGATTTTTACACCTTTCATCACCCGCTGAAGGCCGGAATGTACGCCGGCGTGGCCTTTGTGCTAGTCCGCCGGCGGGAAACCCACGCCGAGCGAGGCCCTGTCAAAAATTCTGAAATTTGCATACTGTGCACATTTTTGCATCCTCATCCCATCCTAGGCATTCTTAGGCCTAGTTTAAAGCATTTTAGTGAGGATTTAGACATAGAACCACACCGAGGAACTTAGGGATTTAATTATCACCCTTTCCGACTGTAAACTTAGTGTGTGTTCTATTGATTGACTGTTTAGGGTTGGCTCACGGGGACGCGCTCTAGTCACTGATAGCCCAATCACTGTGAGTAACAGATGTGTAAAGATATGTTCAAAATGGTTATCTTTTGAATACTGTTTACCGAACTGTTTACTGAACTAATATTATTTATTGAATGAATGTATGTCCTGTATTTCGAATCAGACAGGCATCCTTAGCACCTCTGTTATTGATCGTTCTGAGCTCGCTCGGTTTCCTTGTGGAACCATATTTCTTCAATGATTGGCCATCATTACTGTTGGGTCTGTTAAGACTCGGTCCTTTTGGACCTACTGTTTATAGGCTATTGGATGTACCACATATGACTGTTTGACTGAAATACTGCAAGACTGAACTACTGTTTAAATGAACTGATTTCATTACTGCAAGGACATTCATTCATAACCTCTTTATGCATTATGTTATTCACTGGGCTTTAGCTCACTGTTTATATATATATGTAGGTTCTAAGCAACCAGACCGGAGCTAGGAGCGTGGGTTTAGTCCCCAGTTTTGTCAAGCCAGCCAATGTGCCTCACTGTGAGGTTCCGAGACGCCATGCCATGGCTTGGGGTGTTTTTGTGTCCCCACTAGTCTCCTACTGTTTTGTATCAAGTTGTTATCATCAGATAGACTGCTTTTATCAAGACCGTTATGCGATGTCCGTAATGATTGTATATACTGTACTGGTTTGAATGCATAAATGTATGAAAAATGTTTTTGGCATACAGATTTTCACAGCTCAATGGACACTTGTTACTGACTGTATTGGCTTCCGCCAGGCCCAGACTGCTTAATCAGACATCGCTCAGAGGCCTTGGTAATCTCAGACATCGCTGCCATTCTGATGCTAAACCCATAGGGCCGGGTTTGGGTCGTGACACCACCACTCCATTCCAGCAGCTTGGAGGATCTTCTCAGAGCTTAGGAGGCCTCTTTTCTCAAGCCAAAAAGCTGTCAAAGATTAGGCTACAAGGGTAAGCACATTTCTCCTCTTTTTGGCCTTATTTTGCTCAATATATTAGCTTCTCTTTCTTGCATTTTTGGGCTCTGACCCTAACTGTAAAACATCATATTTTGAGGCCCTTTTCATGTTTGTTTAAGGGTCGTTCCCTGTTTAAGGTCCCTAGCCACCACTTGCCTCTTTACCTCTCTTTTATGCCTATTTCTTGTGTAGTATTTTAGGCCTATATGTAAACTTTTTTGAGGCATGTTGTAAACTGAAAAGTAGCTTATTTTGAGCCCTTATTCAACATTGTTGAAGGTCTAATCACTGTTTGAGGCCTCCATCTGTCACTTGCTTTTATATCCCTCTTTTGGCCTTATTTTTGCATGATTTGTTAGCCTCTTTTGCCTCTGTTTTTGGGCTCTGGTCCAAACTATAAATGGTATTATTTTGACGCCCTCTTCATGTTTCATTAAGGGTCTTTTACTTTTTGAGGCATTCCTTTTGTACTTTGTGTTTAAACCTCTTTTTTAGGCCTTATTTTGCATAGTATTTTAAGCATGCTTGTGCACTGTTTTGGGTTTGATCATAAACTGTAAAAGGTCATATTTTGGGCCCCTATTCAACATTTTTGAAGGGCCCTCATCTGTTTGGGGCCGGCAGCCATCACTTCCTTCTTTGTCTCCCTTTTGGTCCATTTCTTGCATGAGAGCTTAGCCATACTTGTGTTTATTTTTGTGGCTTGTCATAAACTGTAAAATATCATATTTTGGATCCCTATTCAACATTGTAGAAGGGACCTTCTCTGTTTAGGTCCAGCAGCTGCTACTTGCTTCATTATCTCTCTTTTGGGGCCATTTTTGCATGCTAGCTTAGCCCCATTTGTGTTCACTGTTTGGCCTTGCTTAAAACTGTAAATATGCTTTTTTGGGGGTTTTCTTGATTCTTTCTTCACACTTCATGTTCAAATAATGCATGCGTTGTATAGCCATAAGTCATTCCATGCGCCTAATTTCATGTTTCGGGTCTCATTCCATGCTTCGGGTGCCATGCTTTCATGTTTCGGGGCTGTTTTGCATCACTTTTTGCTTCTGAAATTTGCATGCTAGTATGCCATATTCCATGTTTTGCCATGTCTTGTTAGAGTGACATTTCGTGCCTTAGAGTCGGTCCTCGGTTTGCGTGCACGCGTGCATACATCTCCAGTTGTCTTATTTTCATCTAATGGCCTCTTATGTGAGTGTGGCTGAGGTCCACTCATGTTGGTGTAAGTCCATTCTGCATTGTGTATGCCATTTCATTCCATAGCATTATGTATACTAGGTTGTATGTTAGCGCATTGTGTATGCCATGTTACCTCGCGTATCGTGTATGCCATCTCATAGCATTTTGCATGTTAGGTTGTATCTTAGTTGCATTCATGCATGTCATGCATATTGCATTGTGTTTGGGATAGGAGTTAGCCCGAGCACGGGAAACGAGGTACGTTCCGTACTCCGAGTGACGGAACGTGTCTCAATTCCCCAGTCACCGACACTCCGGATTATCCATGATGGAGTTAGGTCTAGTTGAGTTTTCATGTGCATTCATTCTATATTGAGTTGTGCAATTCGACTCCTCGGCCATCATGCATCGAGACGTGTGATTGGTGGCACGAGGATCGAGGCATGCACACATTTGTAAAAATACAATGCCATGCCCATTTCCTGCTCTCTGTTGCAGCAAATCAAGAATCAGCAGTCTTCCGGGGCTTGGCGCGCTTTCCAAAAATTATTGCAAAACAGAGGCTAATTGGGGCATCACAGTGGATTTCCGCGTGAAGGCAACCCGGGCATGCATCATTCATCATCCGAAGAAGAGTTAAGGCAGCCCCTGGCTTGGATGCCAGTTTATTGCTTTCTTAGTTAATTTGTTAAATTAATTAGGATTTTGTACTTAATTCGGACTGTACTATTCATTTGGGACTGTATATTATTTTATTCGGACCCTCTGCGCGAGGGCATAATTGTAATAAGTGTGCGTGTGTGTGATGTATGTCTTCCAACCCCACGTCTTTCTTCCCTTTTATTTACCAGCTTATGATGGTTAGATTAGGGCATGTTTCAATTAGCATCTGAGATGATAGCATGTTTGCATTCATTCATCTGTCTTGCATGCACCGGGCTCGGCGCATCATACTAACTGCATTTGTATTTCAATTCTAAGTTGAATACATGTTAGCTGTAGCATTCCATACGCCATGTTTAGAATAGCTGAGCCTGCTATAGTTGCATTTTTGCATGTGTTGCATTTGGCATTTCTGTATATTTAGGATCATGCATGGATTTCTAATCGGTTTCTGTTTTGGCTTGGAGTACTCGGTGAGTTTTATGCTTTAGCATCCTTGCATGCGTGTGAGTGACTGCCATGAATAGCATGCTTACCATGAGGCTAACTGCTTATGTGATATAACTGCTTGAATGCCTGTGGGTAAAGGTTGGGTTGTTTAGATTGGAACAAATCATCAAATGTGTGTTTTAAGCCCACTAGATAGTGGCAAAATCATGTTTTCTAAGCCCACCCGAGGGTGGCAAATCCACGTCTTAGCCTACCTGCGGGTAGCACCATCAAACCATTTTCAAACAAACAAACATGAAATGTTTTGTTCCAATTCAGGCGACCCAGTCTATACTTATATGCTGTGCGCATCACATATTAAATCTAGGCTAATAACCGGAATAAGAGCACACAATGTTTTCCAAAACTAGATATCATGGTTAGTAGAGGTCGATCTTTGATCGGGCGAGCGGGGGTGCTCACGAAGTGACCTTCCCCAATCGTACCCAAGTTCCCGAGCCGAGGCAACTTTGGTGATGACGGACACGTGGCCTTAGGCAAACGAGTCAGGGTTTCTTAAATTTCCCAAAAATAAAATATTTAGGTGGCGACTCAGATTCCGCAAAAGCAGTCCATGTTTGGCACTTCTTTCAAAATCTGCTTCTCAAAAGCGATTTCGGATTTGGACTCTTTGGTTCAAGATTAAGAACCGTGACACAAAATCGAGTCCGAGCTGTAGCGAGGTCCCCCGCGGGCTTGTCTACACATAGTTTGAACACCATATGGCTGAACCAATGATGCATTGGAACAACACCAAAACTCAATACTCACAAACTAGTTCTATATATAGCTGGATGCACATGTCACCACTACCTTTCAACACCACCTTGGAAAAGATAAAGTGGGTTTTATTGGTATAAATCCCATCAAATTTTGTTTTTAACCCTCATCCTCACTTTTTTTTTTCTTCCCTTTTTATGAAAGTAGCCATGGCTGTCCTAGTTTAAGCAGCCACCCACATACAACACCTCAAATCAAAAAAATATGAAGTTGTGAGGTAAAAACTATTTCAAGTTCCAACTATTCTTTGCATTATAATTTGCAACTTTTATTGAACAATTCAAAAAAATAATTTCCTTTAATTCTAACTGGGTTCGATTCATTTGACAAATTTATTTGGAGATTTGCTTTTGAAGATGTGTGTATATATATTAGCTATAGTGCTGCTGAATGGGAATGGTGTGGCAGTGCAGTGGGTATCGCCTTGGTTTGTTGGATGAAGCGAGTGATAAGGAAAGGGAAATGAGAAGGAGATGGAGGGTGGATGGTGGTGTGGAATTGTAGGCTAGTTTTGCTGTGCGGTGAGGAAGAAATCCTGAGATAATCTGTGCAATTTCAGAGGCCTCAATGTGTTTGTTGCATATTTATATAATGAGGGGAGAGAGAAATGGTGTTTTGGTCCAAAAGTGTAATGTTTTTGGCAGGAGAGAGTGCTGCTTACACTTTTATGCTCATGAATCTCACGGTCTGGTTAAATAAACGGATCTGTCAAAAATTACAATTTGGTATTTAGTTTAGGGGTTTAAGTGTTACAAATGAAACTACAGGGAGGCTCCGTGTTTTTGGGGAAAACCACAAGGGGTTAAAGTGTAATTTACCCTTTTTTATTTTATTTTTTATCAGGCGGTGCACAAAACGACGTCGTTTTGTGCATTTCTGTTACGTCCATCAAAAATTACAACATGGTATAAAGTCTAGGGGTTTAAGTGTTACAAATGAAAGTACAAGGGGAATCCGTGTTTTTAGGGTAAACCACAGGGGGTTAAATTATAATTTACCCTAATTTATTTTATTTCTTTCTTTCCTTTTTTAATAATACTAGTTGGACCCCACGCGCTACGCGCGTGGGGTCGTGTTGCAGTTGCAATACTTATTAAAGAAATTTCTATATGTACAAGATGAGTTCTTTTTTTTAAAAAAAAAAAAAATTTCTTTTACTAACAAAAAATTTATTAATAAGATGTACAAACTGGGGAGAGAAATACGATCAATTCAAAACAAGCACCAAACTGCACATCTCCAATACAAAACAATCACATAACTATAAAACACTAAAATATGAAAATATTACGTATCATTACGTACTTGCTAGCAAGATAGTTATATACCAACATATAAGACCAAAGGCAAACAAAAGAAAAACACAACTCAATTGACCAATGAATCAAATAAATTAAACAAGGAAATAAGATGAGCCTGCACTCATATCTCTGTTGATATCATCTCCTCCTTTGATTTTTCTCTAGGGGTCATATAGCCTCACTTTTGCCATTCTCTATACTACATATTAGTTGATCTCCTCTTCAATTTCTTACGGTCTCCTAGTGCTTATTATTCTTTCTTATTTAGCGAATAACTTACCATAATGATAAAAATCACTTTTGTGGTTAGTGCCTTTCTGCTAGTTTTGGAGATCATTCCATTCATTTAACCAATAAACATCAGGGAGGACCTTAAAAGCACTTTGGATATAGGCATTAATATTGTGAGGTAAGAGGATTGAAACTCAACTTAGCTAACAGATTTATGTAGTTATGTTTGGTTCAGTTATAAGTTTTACTACCCCAATCGTTCATAAGTACTGTATTGATACTCTCTTAAATAACAAAGGAATAACATGATTACGCTTCAACATGTTTTTTATTATTATTATTATTATTATTTATTTTGTTTCTAATTATTGTTATTATTATTAATATTTTTGGGGCTGACAAGGTTCCCAGTGAATTTCACTTTGTGTTTTTTTTTGTTTGGGATTTTTTTTTTTTTTTTGGGGGGAGGGGGGTCTTAATTTTTATATCGAATAACGGTAACATATACAATGAGGTGCCGTTTAACATACCAAATAATATTAGAACTGGAAACGAAGTACAAAATATGCGGATCAATTTAATTATGTCAACAGTTACTATAGCAGCCATCAAAATATGTTCTCAGTTGGCCCGATGCAAACACAAGATTCTGGAAATCATAATTGAAGTTGGAGAAGCACACCAGATTGGCAACATTGCCAACACATTCTCCCTTTGCAGTAAGATCCCCAATGTTTTCTCCTTTGGCAAAGGCTTTGTATATTGGAGTGTGAGTTGAGGTTGATGTGACAACACCAACATTCTGCAAGTGAAACAATATGAAAGTAAAGTAACAAAGCTAATTCATCACATAGATCAGACGGAATTTATAAAATGGGAAGAAAATGAGAGACAGAGAGAGGGGTTGAACCTTGGCCACATTGGTAGCACAAGTTAAAGGTAGAAAAAGGTATGGCACAACTGCAGTAGCCAACTCTACCCTAGCACCCAACTCCATTAGAAGATCACTCGCAAAACGAAGTTGAAGGGAATCATGATTTTCAGCAAAGATTACTTGTTAGAAATTAAAACTAAGTTCAATGAAAATCAACTACAAGAATAACTATGATTGAGAGCAATTTTACCTGCTTCAAATCATAATCAATTTTTTTCCCTTGCCGAGAAAAAAGCAGTTTTCCAATGCAACCTGCACCATCCTATAAATAAAACATATGATGTATTTAACAAAATCATATTTAATACCTCTGATAAGGAAGCTTCAAACTCCAAAGGAAGCATGTAAAGCCACAATGCTACATACAGTAAAAGTATCATGATTCATAAGGCAGTAAAGTTTTTTAATCAAATTAACAATAGACTTGAAATTTTATTGTTAGGTTTTAATGCATAAAGAATTTAATCTCAAATGAGCCTAGTATATATATTTTTTAAATTTAATTTGCCAATGTAGATTATAGATCAAATTTAGACAAATTGCTATTAAAATCTTCCACAACCTTTGCTTTGTTTGCAGTTATTCTGCTTAGGAGGCATTTTTTTTTTTTCCTAATAAAAGTTGGTTTGGAATATGTCCCATGTACTATCTTGTGAGAGATTTGGAAGCCAACCCAAAAAAAAAAATTAGAGAGAGAAAGAGAGAGAGAGAGAGAGAGAGAGAGAGAGTGCTCAAGTTTTGATGAAAATTTTCAAAGATAAGAAGGAAAAAAATAAGTGGAATGTGCTTATATTTTTGGGTGAATAACATATCAGTGGGTATTTTGGAAAAAAAAAAATTCAAATTAATGATAAACTTTATAGATTTTAATTATTAAGGACATAAACTTTTTTATGTGTTAGTAATTAATTTTTGAAAGTGCAACTGATTTGTATTTTCCCCTATATTTTTTAGGCAGAAGGTAAAACCAAGTATATATTGTTTGGTTGGGTTTTGTCTTCATTTGTTTTCATACGAGTTACACAAGGAGGGCAGTATAACAACTCAAATAATATTTTAAATATTTAAGTTAGTTCCAGCCTACCTATAGGAGAATAATTTTTAACTGCAAATAATCTACAACCAACCTAAAATAACTCCTAGTTTAAAACCTTTGTTGGTAGTTGTTTAGCTGGCCTTTTGTTTAATTTCCTCTATTCAAGAAAAAAAAAAGAACCTAAAATAACTCTCTCAAATTTTGAATTCCCAAAATATCAAACAGGAAAAAACAAAACTTTAAACAAAACCCTTGAGCTCAAGGATTATTA
This sequence comes from Camellia lanceoleosa, assembly GCA_025200525.1. Classification (NCBI taxonomy): domain Eukaryota; kingdom Viridiplantae; phylum Streptophyta; class Magnoliopsida; order Ericales; family Theaceae; genus Camellia; species Camellia lanceoleosa. The sequence goes on along the minus strand of CM045771.1, from coordinate 122,129,368 downwards.
GACCTAATTCACAATTAAGTGCTTTGTATGGGCTAACCATCTGAAGATCTCCAAAGCTGAGCTACAAAACATTCTATACATTTAAGAAAACAATGATAACAATATTGAAATTCCACATGATTGAGTCCAAGCAATTAGATCTCAGTTAAAGATAATAAAAGCATAAGTCTACCAGATAAATAAAACTATATAGAAGGTAAAGCAGTCTTGAGAAACTGATGTTACCATCTCATGCAATTAATAATGCTTTCCAAAAAGAGATGTCAAATCCCAAGCAACAAAGTGTTTTCAAACATGAACGAGTTATCCTAATGCGAACTATATAAACATTAGCATACCTTGAGAATCCAATTGATAGCTACAGCACCAAGAGTGGCTTTGTGTTTGGAGACTCCAACTGAACCCAAAAGTGTCTGTGTTGTGAAAACACCCATGGCTCCACCAAAGAAGTGCTACAATAAATGTTTTAATCATTATTACAACATTTAGTAACATCAAGACAACACAAGGCTCTCACCAGAAAATAAAAGACAACATAGGACTATCAATATGAATCAAATTATCATACTAAACCACACAAAGGTTGCATTTGGAATAGTAAATCAAAAAATTTCATTTAATTGTCTTGAGTTATTTCTTTCGTATTAAAGATTAAGTCATTTGTTGTCTTCCACAATGTTTATAATGAAAACCTTATACAGGTTTATTTTTTGGGAGACTTATTTATAAGTCCTTTTTCAAACACTTATGGTAGGCTAAGTCCTGTGTAATTTCTTATAGAGTCTCAACTCCTATTTAGATAGGAATGTATTCCACAAGATCCTACATAAACGTAACGTAACGTGACATGATACTTACATAAATGTAATGTAACGTCACACCTAGATAAACGTAACGTAACGTGACACCTACATAAACATAACGTAACGTGTCACGTTGCGTTTCGCAAACTTAATGAGTTTTTTTTTTTTTTTTTTTAAATTGAATGTGAAAATATTGTTGGTTTATGTTGGTGTCACGTTACGTTTCATATAAATATGATCTATGGCAACATTCAATTTCCTATAGGAAATTGAATGTTGCCATAGATCATAGGTGTCACGTTACGTTACGTTTATAGGAAATTGAATGTTGCCATAGATCATAGGTGTCACGTTACGTTTATGTAGGTGTCACGTTACGTTATGTTTATGTAGATATGATCTATGGTAACATGCAATTTCCTATATATGAAATTGCATGTTACCATAGATCATAGGTGTCACGTTACGTTTATATAGGTGTTACGTTACCTTTATGTAGGTGTCACGTTACATATAGGTGTCACGTTACGTTTATGTAGGTGTCACGTTACATTACGTTTATATAGATATGATCTATGGTAACATTCAATTTTCTATATATGGTTTTACTATTATTTATGATATTAACAACTAATATTGAGGGTAAATGTGTCAACAAACTTCCCACAGGACTTATAGGAACATAAATTTTTTAGTAGGACCATATATAGCATAAGTCTCCCTAATAGGACTTATAAATAATTTTTCCTTATTTTTGAATTTTCAATTTGAATTGTATATTACTGGTTTAAAAGGTCTAGATATGTTTTTATGCATTTACTTGTTTATTTAGGGTTTAGGCATTTTGTCAAGCAAGTGGTGTGCCTAATTTGTCTATGCACTTACAGGTACCCATGAAAACAGAGACAAACCAATCAGATGTCAATATATCCATATATAGTACGAAAAGGAGTAGACAAGTTCTAAATTACATACAGATTATGGATTTGGGGTAGTAATCTATGAACCGAGAAACAAAGAAGTTGAGCCAAGACAAGAAATGAAACAGAACAAAGCGTATACACATATATCTATATATATATATAGATATGGCTTTGTGCACTAACTAACCGACTCTCTTTTGCAACACATAAGAAATCTTTCCAGCAGCTGAGCAAGCAAAGAAATTAGCTGAAGTTTTGGCAGTTGCAGAGGCGATATTGCTTGAATGCTAGCAATTGTTATTCGAGCGGTGCACAGAACAAATAAATCTTCTAGGAGAAATCAATTTTCACCGCTTCGCAGGTTCAGAGCAAGAAGGAATCAGGAATTTGTAGGAGGAATGATAGAATTTGTTTTGTTCTGCTATCGTGTGTGTGGCTAAGTTAAAGGCCACGTAGCTAGCCCAAATCTGCTTTACAAACCAAATAAGCAACCGAGCTACACCAAGAAGCCTAGCGTTACATCATGCGTTACACCATTTTTACGTTCTTTTTATATAGGTTATAGATTCATCGCAACGTTCTTCTTCAATTCTGATATTGCACAATTTGTTTGGATGGGAGTCCACCGGCATACCATCTTGATAAGGGATTTGGAGCTGGAATTAACAATTGGTTGGTTCATATTGAGGTTGATCCTTCATCAAACTTTGTGTTTTACAGTATATATAATCAATTTCATGGTTAATAAAAAGATAATTGAAAAGATAAATAAGAATTGTTGAGTACTAAATGCCACATAATCTCCATTTGTAGGCGAAAATAGTTTTTACATTTTTTGAGGTTTGGTATGATAGAAAATGCAAGTCTAACGGAGAATGTTTTCCGTGGTCAACGTTAAACAAGTCCAGTTGGGAGGAAGTTTTTTCCCACTTTCAAAATTTGGAAAACACTTTCTCGACTAAAGGTTTACCAGTGCAATCACACTACCACCAACATCACTACTAACACAACCATCAAACACATTAGTTTCAATGTCGCAACCAAACATAGGAAAACTTGTTGTATTATTGAAAATATTTTCGAGAAAATGTTCGTTTTCCGGCAAAATAAAAGAGTGTTAATTTTATGTATTTTCTTGGCAAGCAAATATGGGTACTGAATTTGATTTCTTAACAAATGAATTCATATGGAAATTGAATAATTGAAATTATTTGTTTTGAATTGGATAACTTGCGTTGTGGTAATATGAGTTGGCCTTTTCTACTTTGTATTTTCAGGGAGGAGGCTGGTGTAACAATGTCACAACTTGCCTTTCCCGCATGGACACTTGTCTCGGTTCCTCCAAGCAAATGGCGGTTCAGCTTGTTTTCTCCAGGATACTGAGCAACCAGCAAAAGTTTAATCCAGGTTTGCCCCGATGTTTTACTGATCTGAATTTCATTTTCCCTTCTGAAATTTCATATGATGAAATTGACTCTATTTCGGTATCCATATTTCTATAATTGGAATAGGATCAAGGTTAGATATTGTGATGGGGCGTCATTTACAGGCGATGTGGAAGCAGTTGATCCTGTAAATTATAACTCATTCCGATCAGAATCTATGGCTTCAATTTAAGGAATTATAACAAAAGAACAAAGCCAGGCTTTCTACTTATAGGTCAATTATATCAGGCTACTAATCTTCACTACAGAGGTGCACGGGTTTTTGCTGCTATAATTGATGATCTTCTTGCACAAGGAATGAAGAATGCTAAAAATGTACGAGTCATATGTTGCGTATCTGGCATTGTGATAATTTTCCAAGCTTGTTCTTCATTGTCCTTGTTCTTAATAGCTTCTAAATCTTGTTTGAACAGGCTGTTCAGCTGGTGGGTTAACTTCCATATTGCATTGTGATAATTTCCGAGCTCTAGTACCCACAAGTGCTAAAGTAAAATGCTTTTCAGATGCTGGTTATTTTATCAATGCGTAAGCTCTTGTATATGACTTGCTATCATAATCATATTCCCAAACTATGCAATAATTGTTTGATTTCTATTTGTTTTGTGTAACTAAAAGAACTAAAAGCCATGGTGCTGTATGACAGGAAGGACGTTTCCGGAGCAGCACACATTGAAGCCTTCTACAACGATGAAGTTACCACACACGTACTCTCTCTCTCTCTCTCTCTCTCTTTCTCTCTCTCACTTGTATGATATTTCCATTATGGTATATGCGATTTTTAACTCCATATTTTGTTCACGCTCCCTTACATTATAGTTGTTTCCTCCTAAAACCCTCGCTATTGTCACTTTTATTTTATTTGTTTTCCCAAGGGGAATGAAAATGGTTTCATTGTTGTTCATTTTTCCCCATCTTTATATTCAAAAAAAGTCTATGAACACTGAAACCGATTATAAAACTGGACACAAGCCTCTTACATGAGGCAGAATCCATCTTTCCAGTTCTATGATTGGTTTCTATGCAAGTAGAAGAACTATTGTATTCAAAGAGATGTAATTTCAAGAATCCATTTTTACTTATCTCTGATGCAAGGATCAGCTAAGAATTTACCCATATCCTGCACTTCGAAAATGAGTCCTGGTTTGGTAAGTGTATTTTTCTTAATAGAAGTTTCACTCTCCTTAATTTTTCTAAACTCGTGCTGTCTTACCAATACATCTAAATTACATTGCAATGTTTTTTCCCACAAAACATGGCACAGCAAATTCAAACTGCACTTTTTATCATAAACGCAGCCTATGATTCATGGCAGGTTCGCTCATTCCTATCAATAAAAAAAATGCTCAAGTTTATGATGATGGTTTATATAAACGTGTGAAACTTCTAGTTTCTCACATGAGAATTTTGAAATTCGTGTCTCAACCTTTTTTGATTGTCTGTTGTGGAATTCATTACTAAGTTATTTTCTCACAAGACCAGGTTTTGTTTAATAAATGGATTTTAGAAGTAGGAATTTGATGCTTTGGCATATTTCGAATGTTGTAATTATCATAGAGATATACCAAAGACACTGGTCTTGTTCTTAAAATACATTCATAATGTGAAATATAAAAGAGTTTGATACATATAACTCTTTCTAGGAAAACATATTCCCAACATAGAAAAAGGAAGTTGTACCCTTCAAACAAAAGAATTATCGATTCCCATGCGTTGAACAAAAAATAATAATGTCTTTCTTCAAACATGATCGTTTAGTTTTTAACTTTGTTTCTTGGGATTTCGATTTGAAGATAACAGATAATCTAAAGATACTACAAACCGGTTCTAACATACTAACATACATGAAGAATACAATTGTGATATTTCTTTTTCGTCAATTTAATGTCGTGCTGTTTCTCGTTCTTTCAATTTTATTGACTTATTACTTGATTTTGCTTTACTCAAGTCTTTGATTTTTGATTTTATATTTTTATAATAATTCAGGTAAATAACATTTTGGCGTCGGGTGTAGCTGATCCGCATGGCTACTGGCATAACTACATACTCAACATAACTAAATGTCCAACTGATCAACTCAAAACCATGCAAGGTTACTATTTTATAATATGTTTACCAACCTAGGAATTTCAGAAATTTCTCTGGTTCTTATAGCTTTTCTACAATTTAAGTTTTTAGGTTTTCATGGTGCATTCCCTAAATCCTCCAAGTCTGCTTATGAAACCCAAAAAGAGTAGTGGGTCTGGTTGATTGTGTTTTCATTTTCTATTTTTTGTTTTCATTTTCTGAAAATCTGATTATGAAACCCAAAAAGAGTAGTGGGTCTGGTTGATTAAGTCTTCATTTTCTATTTTTTGTTTTCATTTTCTGAAAATTACAGAAAACTTTTGTTGCAAACTGTTTCTGAAAACTGTTTTCCCCGACAATTATCCGAAATCAACCAACTTTTTTAACAAACACCAAAATGTTGTTTTTGAACTTTTGAAAATCGTTTCGCATATAATGAAAATAATGGGAGCTTTTGAACTTTTCATTGTTTTACTTCTGAAAACACAAAAAACACAAATGAAAACATAACCAAACAAGCCTACTTCTCCATTTCCTTGAAAACCCTCTACTGTCTTCATTTATTTATTTATTTATTTATTATCATCTTTAGTAATCTACGGTCTTTGACAAAAGCATAGACCTTTGAAATTTCATTTTATAACATTATTTTTGCATTTATTTTCAGATTTCAGGATGGAGTTTTTAAGTGCATTGATGGGACTTGGCAGCTCTTCATCTAGAGGAAAGTTCATCAACTCTTGTTAGGCCCATTGCCAGACAGAAATGCAGGAGACATGGCTGAGGAATGACTCTCCAGTACTCAATGGAACAGTATAAGAGGCTTGTGTTTATTCCCTTTCTATTTTTTATATTTTCTTTATTTTTTTTTTTATTTTGTTGTTTTTCCTTCTATTTATTGAACTCTAATTTCTTTCTTGAACATTTTATTTATTTATTTATTTATTATTATTTTGTGGCAGATAATTGCAAAGGCAGTTGGTGACTGGTACTATGACCGGCGGGCATTCCAAAAGATAGATTGCCCTTATCCTTGTGACAAAACTTGCCACAATAGTGTTTTTTATCAAACTGAGCATAAGTTACAGTATAGATATATTTTTGTCAATTTATCATTCTTCAGTCAATAATTCATTTCTCACTAAAGTAAATTATTCAATCTCATTGCAATTAGAAGGAATTGGTCTCTTTTTTGTTTATGTTTTTGTTTTTTGATCTGAGAATTAAATGATTTGGAGAATTGTGTTTGTATTTCATGGATTTCCAAGTCATGTACAGGTGAATTGACATACAAGTAAGAAGTGTCTTCGAAATTGATGTTGGAATATTATCCTTTGCCATCCATTCAAAGCTTACAAACACTTTTCCTTCCGAACTAATACTGGGTAGGTGTCAACTCTATACATCGTGTTACCGCTTGGCAAAGTCTTGTGTTGTTAATAAACGTCCTCTTCCCAAAACCAAGGTGGGCTGAATTTCCATCTCCATCCTTAGGTTTTAATCAAAATCTTCAAAACCTTTGGGTAGTTATGGATATGGAACAGGGCTTTTGTGTCAATAATAGACAAAAAGTTTTCAATGAGTAATCTTTGGAAGAATTCATTAACCTGCCATTGGTTGTTGGCCTATTGTCATGTAACATATGAAAGGCGAGGACAGCCTGTCGAGTGGATGGTAATGCACTTTTCTTATGTTCACAAAAATGTTTTCACCCATGATTATGTTTAACTAGTCAAAAACTCAAACAAGCAAAAGACGTTAGGGAAGTTCAGTTAGCCATTTATAAACAAGTTTCCATCCTTATAACACTACTCTATGGTGTTTCACGAAACAACCACCCCTAATGTTAAACAAACAGAAATATTGCAAGTTTGGCAGTCATTGATGTAAAGGATAATACCTGACATAATAGTGACAAACAGTAGCAGCTTCATCTAAATTGTAGCGGGCAAAATTAGTGCGAGCATCTGTGGGAACATCTGGCAAGTCCTTCCGTAGCTTCCCTACTACTGTTGAGTGAGAGAAAGCACCGACCGTCATGTCATTGTGCATCATAGACCTAAACGCATTCACCAACAGATGACATGCAACTATTCACTATCATGTAATCTATGTATCAAAATTTCACTCAAACTAATCTTGACGCAAGAGAGAGACATAACCCGAACCCGGCCCTATAGATTAAGGTCATAACTGGCCAGTAATTATGAGATTACCTACGGTCTCAAAAGAGATTAAACGTATCTCAATAGTAGCAAGAGGGCCAAAACGGAAGCAGACTTAAAAATTTTGTCCATTGAACTGTGCTTACATGACATGTCAAAACATTTCCCATATGTTAGATAATAACTTACACCATAAGCCAAATTAAACATCTTGTACATCTAGGATCATTCAGACATGCAGTCAGTCAAACAGAAAGTTTATACACATAGGTGTTCCAACGGAATCACCAAGGTAGCAAAAAGGGTCAAACAACAGAACGAAAACAAAGTCTCGTGCGTGAGACGTTCGGGCTGACTCAACAAAACTTGGATTTCTCTCACATTCTTCACTGAGGCTAGGGTTGGACATCTCTTTGCTCACCTACATACATATAAATGAGAGTGAGCGAAAGCCCACTAAATAATACCAAAGTAAAGAGGTTATATGAATATGACTCATATTAAGCACATCAAACCTGTAAACTTTGTATACAAACAGCCTTAGGCCCATTCTTTATTTTTGTTGTACATGACAAACGGTCTCGGGCGTATTTTAGATCCTTATCAAACATATCAAACTGTCTCGGGCCCATTATTGATCAAATGGCCTCGGGCCGAATTCAAACGTTTCAGACGTATCAAATGGCCTCGGGCCCATTATTTTTCATTTCCGTATTTATGCACATTTCATATTCATGATCATGATCAACTTTTTATTCAAACAGCCTTTGGCCCATTACATTCGTATTCAGATGGCCTTTGGCCCATCAAAATATTTAAACGTATCAAACGGCCTTAGGCTCAATTCATACATATCAAACGTATCAAACAGCCTCAGACCTAATTCATACATATTGAATACTCATTCATAATTCAAACCAACAAGTCCATGAAGCTTATACAGAAGTAGCAGTTGGAAAATAACATAATTGAAAATATCTTTACTAAGATATTACTCACAGTATTCCATCGATGGATTTTCCCTTGCGCTTGACTCTACACATTTCATAACACATTAGGTCACAAGCAACTCAATCCGTTCTTAACTTGTTTATTTCTCTTAGGCCTCTTTCTTAATCCTTTGGTTCATTTACAATGCTCAATACATGCCTGAGAGTGCTTAGAAATGAAAGAGAACGGAAAACAGAACATGAAGTGACTTTTCAAAATTTCTGAAACAGGGCACTCCGCTCGAGAGCAGCTTTGGTTGCTCAAGCGGTCTGTAAAACTCTGTAAAAGTACTAGTTGAATGATTTTTATGCTCGAGCGAGATTTCTGTCGCTCGAGCGAGGAGTCTTATAAAATAGGGTTCGCTCAAGCGCGATATTTGCCACTTAAGCTACTGTGCAAATCTCTGCAAAACTTCTAAGATTTTGATTTTTACGCTCGAGCAAGACTTTCTTCACTCAAGCGGGCAGGCCGAATTCTGAAATTTCTAGCATACTTTTTGAGCTTCAAAACACAACTCTACATGGTGTAACTTGCATATTATGGCATATATGTCAACCATACAACTTCTATCATGATCTAAATGTCAATTTCATAAGACTTGGAGCTCAAATTTCCATGAATTCATCACATAAGTGCAATTATGTCAAATTTATTTTCATAACTTCAAAACCCATGCAAACAAATCTTATATCTTCTTGGATCTTTCATGCATGTGAAGTGTAACTTCTATTTCATCTCACAAATGGTACAATTGATGCTTAAACTTATGAGACTCAACAAAACTAGGCATGTATGTATGCGTAGACACCCCATTTTTGACCGCCCTTAAGACTCAAACGTCACCAACTGAGCGCTCGGTGATGTTGCATATTGTGCTCGTTCTGAAGTTGCAAAGTCTCGGCTGAGAGCCTTGCCTCCAGGCTTCGGAACCTTTTCATGCCTTGCCTCGGTTTGCGAACCAAGTCCTATTTTCTCTGTTGTCTCTTCCTGAAGGGAGGGAGAGGTCTCGTAAACCATCTCTTAGTGGCCATAGGCTACGTTTCGTGGTCGTAGGCTATTTTTCTCATTTGGAGACCAGTTTTCGATTTTCGAAGCCGTCGGCCGTGTGCCTCGGTTTGGGACCGCTTAACTACCTCCGTTTGCTCCGGTTTTTGGGACACACCTTGTTTCCTCTCCTTAGAGGGACACTGTGGTGCGGGAGACCACCTTCGTGGTCGTACGCCACCTCCGGTGCTTCATAGCCTTTTTTCGGGGCACCTGGCTGCATGTTTTGGCTCCCAAACCCTCATTTTGCATCGGTTAGGGTTCATTTTTGGTATGGACCCTATTTTCATTGCCAGGAAGGTGGTACTATAGTGGGAGACCAACAATTCTTTTGGAGATCATTTTCTCTCTCTTCCAGCCGATTTTCTTGACAAAAAGCTGGTTTTCCTCACTTTTGAGCCACAATTTCAAGTCTCCCATACCACCATTGTGTTGTGCTCATCTGGGAGGCCACCAATATGGGTAGGCTGACCAGTATTTCTTCTTGACCCTTTTGAACCTTGCTAGAAAGTTGGTTTTCCTCTCTTCTGGGTCACATTTTCTGGTCTCCCACCATACAGCTGTATCCTACTCATCTGGGAGGCCACCTTTCTGGTATGGCCGGCCAACTTTGCACCTTGACCCTTTTGAACCCTGGTTGGCCGACCAGGGCAAGTGGTCGGCCGACTACTTGAACTGGTCGGCCAACCATGTCCTTTTTTGCCTTCCCAAGTACAACACAGCTGTGCCAGCTGTGAAGCACTTGACCCTTCTTTCGGGATTTTGCCCCTTTGTTTGTCTTCTTAAGGAAGATTTGACCCTTTTGCTTAGCTTCTAAGAGAAGCTTGACTCTTTTGTCAAGCTTCTTGAGGAAGCTTGACCCTTTTAGCTTCCTCAAGAAGCTTGACCCTTTTGCTTAGCTTCTTTTAGAAGCTTGGCCTTTTTACTTGAGGCTTCTCCAAGAAGCCTTGGCCCTCTTCCTCTATAAAACAAACCCTCCTCTCCATTTGCAAGGGTTAGAAACATTTGGCTAAGATATATACACCTCCCCCTCCATAGCTCTCTTTTTCAAGCTCCAAACCTCTTTATCCTTGGCCATTTACACTACACCTCATAGCCTACCACCTCCACCATCCATCCAAGCACCTTGGAACTGATTTGCAGAGGTTGAAGGTTCATTACCTTGGTCTAGAAGTTACTGAGGGTCGGCTCTACAAGGGTAAGCCTTTATTTTTCTTTTTTTTGCATTATTTTGCTTCATATCTTAGCCCTACTTGCGAGCATTTTTGGGTTTCGACATAAACTGAAAAAAGTTTTATTTTGAGCTCCTCTTTAAGTTTGATTAAGGTCACTTTTCTTTTTGGGGTCACCTTCCCCTTTGCATGCTTCATTTCCTCATGTTTAGGGCTATGCATTAGAGCATTTGTGTTGGCCTTGGTTTGGCCTTTTAGCCACTGAAATCCAGTGGATTTTCAGTGGCTTAGATGTGTCTTTGAGCCCTAAAATCAGAGAGGGGTGACCCTCTCACCCCTTGTTCTCTTTACTAGCTTTGTTGGCCTTCCAAAGGGGCTCCTACTTGCATGTTGTGAAGCCACATTTCAAGCCCTATTTGGTGAGTTTTGAGGTCTTCCTTGACTCTGTCCAGAGCCCTTTTGGCCATATTTTGTGGCTCTCATGCATGTGTAGAGCAATCCTCCTCAAGGCCTTTCAAAGGGACCTTTCATTGCATGCTTCCAAGACTGATTTCAGGGCCTTTTTGGTGGGTTTTAGGGCTGTCATAAATCATTTCCAGAGCTGGTTTTTCCATGTTGAGTGTCCTTGTTGCATGTGTAGAGTAACCTCTCTTGTAGCTTATCAAAGGAGCACCCCATTTTAGCATGTGTGGACTTTGTTTTAGTGGGTTTTTGGGGTTTATTTGACATGCCATGTTTCTATTTTGGCTGGTTTGGTGACCTCTCTTGTGCTTCATATAGTTGTAGTACAATTCATGGTTCACTAGCTTTCTTTGCATGCTTTGTTGACCCTTGATTTTAGCACTTTTTGGCCATGCCTTAAACTGATCTTATGCATATTTTGGACTGCTTTAGCTCTGTTTTTGGGTCTCATGGTTGAATGATGTTTGTTTTGCATGCTTGTAGTTCAATACACATGCTTAACTTTGAGTTTTGAGGCTCATTCCATGCATATACTGAGGTGTGTTCATGTTTTGGGTCCATTATACATCATATTTCAGAGCTGGTTTGAATGCCAAATTGTCATGTTTTGTACTCTTTAAATGCGTTTGAGAGTCGGGCTTGTATGCCTCATTTACCAACCATTGAATGAGCTCCATTTCTTTGCATTCCGAGCCATCATTTTAGGCCATTTCCCCACTATTTCAGACTTGCCTAGGGTCTGTTTGGGGTTGGTTTTTCCATTGGTGCATTGCTTTGGGTACCTCTAGTGTAACGCACTTCACTAGTTTCGGTACCCGCGGGCCCCCTAGCTTGCATTGTGTGCCATATTTGCGTGTTTCGGGACCATATTTTATGCCATTTCAGAGCTGTATCATGCGCCATCCTATGCCATATTTCATTCCTTGCCATGCCTTGCTAGAGTTGCATGTTGTGCCTTAGGATCGGTCCTTTGCATTCGTGCATGTTTGCATGTGTTTCGGTTGTCTCATTTTCATCATATGGCCACTGATGTGAGTGTGGCTGAGGTCCACTCATATTGGTGTAAGTCCATCTTGCATTGTGTATGCCATTTTAGTCCATAGCATTGCGTATGCTAGGTTGCATATTAGAGCATTGTGCATGCCATGTTATGTCACGTGCATTGTGTATGCCATTTTAGTCCATAGCATTGCATATGCTAGGTTGCATGTTAGTCGCATTGTGTATGCCATCTCATTTGCATTGTGTTTGGGATAGGAGTTAGCCCAAGCACGGGAAGCGAGGGACGTTTCGTACTCCACGTGACAAAACGCGTCTCAATTCCCGGTCGCCGACACTCCGGATTACCCATGATGGAGTTTAGGCCTTGTTGTGTTTTTGTGTGCATTCATTTCACATCGAGTCGTGCAATTCGACTCCTCGGCCATCATGCATCGAGATGCGTGATTGGTGGCACGAGGATCGAGGTGTGCATACATATGTGAAAATACTTTGCCATGCCCCTTTCTTGCTCTCTGTTGCAGCAAACCAAAAATCAGCAACTTTCTAAAGCCTTGCACAGCATTTCGAGATTAATTGCAAATAGAGGCAAATCGGGGCATCGCAAGGAATTTCCCAACGAGGCGATTCGAGCATGCATTCTTTCATCATTCCGAACAGAACTGAGGCGGTCTATTTAGCTTGCATGCTAATTTACTTGCTTTCCTAGTTAATTTGTTAATTAATTAGGGTTTTGTAATATTTAATTATTTATTCGGACTGTATTATTTATTCGGACCATCCGAGCGAGGGCAATTGTGTAATAAGTGTGTGTGTGTGTGATGTATGTCTTCCAACTCCACGTCTTTCTCCCTTTTATTTACCAGCTTATGATGGTTAGTTTAGGGCACGTTTCAATTAGCATACTTATGCTCGCATGTTTGCATCCATTCATCTATCTTGCATGCACCGGGCTCGGCACATCATACTAACTGCATTATATTTTAAATTCCAAGTTGAATACATGTTAGCTGTAGCATCTCATATGCCATTTTAGAATAGCCGAGCCTATCTTAGTTGCATTTTTGCATGTGTTGCATTAGCCATCTTAACATGAACTAGGATCATGCATTTGATTACTAACTAGTTTCTATTTTGGCTCGGAGTACTCGGTAAGTATTTATGCTTTAGCATCCTTGCATGCGTGTGAGTGACTGCCATGAATAGCATGCTTACCATGTGGCTATGTGCTTATGTGATATAACTGCCTGAATGTCTGTGGGTGAAGGTTGGATTATCTGAATTGGAATAATGCATTGACTGTGAGTTTTAAGCCCACTTGAGAGTGGCAAACCATCACGTTTTCTAAGCCCACCCGAGGGTGGCAAATCCACGTCTTAGCCTACTTGCGGGTAGCATCATCAAACCATTTTTAAAAATAAACAAACATGAGATGTGTTGTTCCAATTCAGGCGATCCAATCTATACTTGTATGTTGTGCGCATCACATAGTAATTCTAGGCTAATAACCAGAATAAGAACGCATAATGTTTTCAAAACTTGATATCATGGTTAGTAGAGGCTGATCTTTGATCGGGCGAGCGGGGGTGCTCACGAAGTGACCTTCCCCAATCGTACCCAAGTTCCCGAGCCGAGGCAACTTTGGTGATGACGGACACTTGACCTTAGGCAACGAGTTAGGGTTTCCTAAATTCCCCAAAAATAAATATTTAGGTGGCGACTCTGTATCTGGCAAAGCAGTCCATGTTTGGCACTTCTTTTAAAAAATCTGTTTTCAAAAACGATTTGCCGGATTTGGACTCTTTGATGATTCATCGGTCTTGCATTGCACTCTGCGAGATTAGATACAGGACCGTGACATTGAGTCCTGAATTGTAGTGAGCCCAATGAACAAAATGGGATTTCCCTCCCGGGACGTTCGGGGACGTCTACAGTATGATTCGGTGCCATAATCTTCATGTTCCAATAATCATCTTCCAAAAACAACATAAATCCTTAGAATTGAGTTTCATACCATGGTAATTTTTACATGCATGTCTTAAATGACTCTCAAATCCTCATGAACTACATGTTTCATACTCAATTATGCAAATTCATGGCAATCACTTACATGCATATATATATTGACTTCAAATTCATCACATTCACCTTAAATCATGTCTTTAGCTTCATATTATCTTTGAACTCACTCAATTATGAAACTCATGAATTTGAGTTCAATTACTCACCTAGAAGTTCCAATCTTCCAAATTCTAGCTAGTTCTTGAGTTAATCCTCTCAATCTTCAAGCTTTGAGGTAGAATCTTCAAGTTGAATTCTCTCTCTCTCTCTCTCTCTCTCTCTCTCTCTCTCTAATCGGCTCTCTCTCTCTCTCTCTAGAGTGAATTTTCAAACCTTGAGATCGTAATATGAGCTTAAGGGTGTTTAGCCCATATATATACTAAGTGATTAGTTTAAACTAATCAAACTCAATTAAGGCTAACCAATTATACTTAATTTAATCAATTTAATCTAATTATTTTGATCCGAATCAATTTTTAATTAAATCTCATCGTAGACTTTAAAAATCATGCTAATCACAATAATATAGCCAATTTCAATTTCTGTCGCCTCTCCGGCCTTCAATTTAAATTCTATAATAGAAAATCAAACAAGTTTTTCTATGGTGAATAGATAGAAATTCAAAAACACATATAATCATATAATTGGCACTCAAAATCATATCAGGCACACAATCACAATCATAATTAAGATTAATTAATATAACACAGAACAAGTTATCAGAGAGAGAGAGAGAGAGAATGAAACACACAATCGTAATTCCAAAGCTACCCCGTTTCTAGAATAAGAGCATTACCAGTGTAAAATGGCATCCAACAGGGAAAAAGAAGAATACTATCACTGAGAGCAATATAGGAACATGCAAAGATCAGGCAAAGAGGGAACTAGATCACTTAAAAGGAAAAAATTGCCAAACACTTCTTTTCAGGCTTAGCATTGAAGTTCTAGTTTTCTGTGTTACGTCCTCTCATCCATGAAAAGACATGACCAAAACCTAAGCACATGGTTTTACTTTTTTGGACAAGTTCTTGTCCTCCTCTGTTTCCCTTTGTACATTTTTCTACCTATTTTAATAATATTACACTTCTTTGTCAACTATGAAATAAAAAAAATAAAAAATAAAAAGATCTAAGCACGAGATTGACAAGAAAAAACTGGGTAAACCTTCAAAGTTCTCAAGTCAATTTAAAAATATGAGAACAGCTATGTAGCTAGCTACTAAAAAGAGGCAGTAACATAAAGCCTTCTAGATTGGTCCATGAACAGCTTTATTGCATAACTAGAAGGAAGCTTCCTCAAATGTTAACAATGACGGGTCACTTCTACGAGCCTTGAGTTATCTTCAACACATTTGGGTTTACTTGTGTCATTTCTTCCTAAAATCAAGAAGGATCAGCATCCTTCTGTTCAATGTATTCCTTCAAATTCATTATCATACTTATCTACTTTCTTATCCATAAATAAATAAAAAATAAAACAACCCCAATATTAGAAGGATATTAGCATATCCTACTGTTATGAGAGTAATTCTGATATATTGAATTGACTAAATAATACAATAGCAGTAGCCTGTATATATAGGCTGATAAGAAACCTAGATAGGTACATAAAAAGATAGAGATACAATGAGATTGAGATAAGTATAGATAGAGATATATCTACAATACAAATAGATAAGTATAATAATATACAGCTAACACCCCCCTCAAGCTCAAGGTGGTAAGGCAAATATCAACTTGAGCTTGGAGAGGAGATTAGAGAAGCGGCCTGGAAGATGAGCTTTGGTGAAGAGGTCAGCAGTCTGATCAACATAGATAACAAAGAGAAGACGAACAAGGCCATTAGTAATATGCTGGCGTATGAAATGGCAATCAATCTCAATATGCTTGGTGCGATCATGGAAGATATCATTATGTGCAATCTGAATAGCACTCTGATTGTCACAATAAAGATTGGTGGTAGCAGAATGAGAAACTCCCATGTCAGAAAGAAGCCAACGAAGCCACACAAGCTCTTGAGTAGTATCAGCAAGAGCACAAAAACTTTAAGAGTGGTATAGTCAGTAGGGAACCGTCAAGGGGGGTAAGACAAGTCTGAGGATCAACCGGAGTAGTGGCAGTCTTGCAATCGGTAAGACTAGCTCGAGCCAAGAGATCAGAAGTATACTTGGCCTGGGTAAGAAAATAACCAGAGGAATCTTGGAAAATTTCCAAGCCAAGGAAGTAACGAAGCAAACCCAAATCTTTCATCTCAAATTGGCGATTGAGAAACTGTTTGAGACTAGAAAGACCCACCGTGTCATCTCCAGTAATAATCATATCATCCACATAGAGGATAAGGAGAATAGTACCACGCTCCGTCTTACGTATAAACAAGGCAAAATCATGGGCACTAGAGGAAAAACCAAATTCACGAATGGTGGAGCTGAACTTGGCAAACCAGGCACGCGGAGCTTGTTTCAAACCATATAAAGCACGGCAAAGTTTGCAAACTTTGTTTGATGGAACAGAAGAACCAGGAGGAGGTTGCATATAAACTTCTTTAGTGAGGTCACCATTGAGAAATGCATTCTTGACATCCATCTGAAAAAGACTCCAATGGCAAACAGCAGCAACAGCAAGTAAGCTGCGAACTGAAGTAAGACGAGCAACATGAGCAAATGTTTCCTCATAGTCAATCCCATATTCTTGAGTAAATCCCCGGGCTACAAGGCGAGCTTTGTAACGCTCAATGGAACCATCAGAATGAGTTTTGAGCTTGTAAACCCATTTGCAACTAACAGTACTCTTTCCAAGAGGAATATCAACCACATCCCAGGTATGAGTTTTATCGAAAGCCTGCAGTTCATTAGTCATAGCTTGTTGCCAAAGAGGGTTAGAACAAGCTTCTTGATAGGAAGTAGGTTCATGGGTGGAAAAGGCAGTGAAACCAACAATATAATCACAGAGAAGAACAGAAAGTTGCCTTACCCGTGTAGAGTGACGCTCTAGTGGAGGAGGGACCTCAATGAGAGGTGGAGATGAAGAAACCTCCACAAGAGCTGGAGAAGGCGTAGGACCGTCAGCAGACACAGGATCTTCAGGATGGACGATAGGCGTGGGCAACTGTGGAAGCATGGAGCTAGAATCTGCATCAAATTCATTATAAAACAAGTCTATGGAAATATCGGTAAGGCTGGTGAGTGAGTGGACTGTGGTAGTTGAAACTTGGAAAGGGTGGAGAACATTTTGTGTTCCCAGAAGACCACATGACGAGAAACACAAAGGCGCTTGGAGATAGGATCCCAACAACGATACCCTTTATGTTCTATACCATATCCCAGAAAATAGCAAAGATGAGAACGAGGTTCTAATTTAGTGTGTTCATGAGGCTGGAGTAGAACAAAACAAGCAGAACCAAAAACTTTAAGAGTGGTATAGTTAGGAAGAGAACCATATAAGCGCTCATAAGATGAAGTGTTAGCAATGACAGGTGTAGGGACACGATTTATGGTGTGAATTGCAGTGAGAGCAGCTTCCCCCAAAAATTTTTCAGGACAAGAAGAGGAGATGAGAAGAGCCCGGGGTAGTGTCGAGAATATGACGGTGCTTCCGCTCGGCTCGGCCATTTTGTTAGGATGTGCCTGCACAAGATCGATGAGATAGTGTACCATGAGCTCGAAGAAAGGAAAGAAAATCATAATCCAAGTACTCCTTAGCATTATCAGAACAGAAAATCTTAATAGTACGAGAAAACTGAGTGCAGACCATGGCAGAGAAATCATAATAAATCTGCTTAAGTTCAGAGCGATTTTTGAGAAGAAAAAGCCAAGTATAGTGAGAAAAATCATCAACAAAAATCACAAAGTATCTTGACCCCCCCATGGTTGGTATGGGAGAAGGTCCCCAAATATCAGAATGTACAAGATCAAAAGGAGCAGTAGAAATAGAAGTACTTTGATTAAAAGGTAAAGCAGGTTGTTTAGCAATTTGACAAGATAAATAATCGACATCTTCAAGACGGACACGACCTAACTGACCACTAGAAACCAAAGGTTTCAAACGACTAAAAGAGACATGTCCTAAGCGACAATGCCAAAGATGAAAAGAAGACATAGTAGATGCAGCAGTAGAGGAAACAATAGAAGCAACAGTAGAGGCTTTGTGTGGAATGCAAAGATGTAGAAGCTCGAACAGACGTCTATGCTTACGGCCTATCCCAAGGATCTGTCTCGTCTGAGGGTCCTGCACCAAACAACCATTAGCAGAAAATGTAACGGTTAGACCAAGTTCACATAACTGACCAACAGAGATAAGGTTCAATTGAAGAGCAGGAATGTGATAAGTATCAGAAAGAGACACAATGGAAGTAGAGATTGGGCCAATGTGACTAACAGACATATGAGAACCATCAGCAGTGTGTATAGGGGGAACAGAAGATAATGATGAGAAAGAAGAAAACATAGTGGAGTCAGAAGTCATATGATTACAGCATGCGGAATCAAAATACCATGAAGAGTTACCTGAGGTCACTGAAAGAGCAGTAGAGGGGGGAGTACCAGATTTGGCGAGCACTTGGTTGATGATGGACTCAACATCATTCATAGAGAAGGAAGGAGTAGTGGAATCAGTGGAGTGGTGAGTAGAAGAACCCTCAGAGGCAACAGCAGCAGAGCGAGAACCTTGGCCATAATTGGACTGATACCAAGAATGAGAAGACCTGGTCTTAGATGAAGCAGTAGAAGGAGCTCGAGGACAACTACTTTGAAGATGACCTTGAGCAGTCTTGTGACACGTCAAGCATTCGCGAACCTGGCACTGAACAAGAGAATGATTGGCTGGCAAGCCGCGATTGCGACAATAACTGCATAGACTAGATGGCGGAGGAGATGAAGAGCTCTGAGATGATGGCGTTGCAAGAACAAAATCCATGGTTGGAGATTTGGGAATCCCAAAACGAGTCTCCTCTGATAGTAGCTCAGTAATGGCTTGCTCTAAAGTGGACAAGGGCAAACGATGGAGCAAAGAAGCACGCACGGGCTCAAAAGTGCTATGAAGAGCCATAAGAAACTGCAATAGCCGCTGATGATTCCAATCGGTAATAAATAATTGTGCATCATCAGAATAAGCCCATGGAGGTTCAGAAAGAGCGAGCTGGTTCCAAATAGATGACATTTGGGATAATAAGTCATTAAGAGATTGACCAGGTGCCTGGCGCATGTGATGAAGGGTCTACAACAGTTGATACTGATGAGCATGTCCAGTGGTCTGATAACGTTCCTTCAAGAAATCCCAAATTACTTTGGCAGAAGAGGCAAGCGAATCATCTTCCTGAAAGCGTCCAAACTGAAGGTGGATGGGAGGAACTGAGGTAGCCCGGAACCATGTGATAATCTGATAATTCTTACTTTTCCATTTGTCAAGACGATCATCGAAGGCAGAGTTAGACTCATCCTCCTTCTGGTTGGGTTTGAGAAGAGCACCAGTAATGATCTGCAAAAGGCGTTTGCCTTTGATGAAGCTAGAGAGAGCTTGGGCCTAACTAACATAATTGGACCCATCAAGAATAACAGAAACAGATTGGATGTTCTCAGTATGACCCATAATTTCAAAAACAGAGGTCACCAATAGAATTAGAAGGCTGGAAAACCTTAGGAATAGCTAGGGTCGATGTTAGAAAATGTCAAAGGCAGGGGCATGCTGGCTAGAAGAAGCGAATGAAGCCGATGGCGGTGATCTGACGCAGGACAGCCAAGCCGAGCGAGATCGGCTAAGGCGGAACCCGAGGGACCGAAGCCGAGGGTAGCTAGCTCTGGCTGAGACACGTGCGGAAGCGTGCTGCGAGTGGCAGCGACGTCAATCGACGTGCTTTGCTTTGGGAGGCGCGTGAGAGCGCATGAAGAGGCTGATGGTGGTGATTCTGGCGTCGTTGTTTTCATCTTGAAGAGTTGAAGAGGCTGGTATAGTCCAAATGTGAAAACAGTTATGGACGAGAAACGCAGAACCCAATAAAAACCAACGGGAGACAGAATCAAAGCTGCTAGACCAATAAAATAAATGTGATAAAGAAGAAGAAGTGACTAGGAGAGAGCCCTATGCTCTGATACCATGTTATGAGAGTAATTCTGATATATTGAATTAAATAAATAATACAATCGCAGTAGCCTGTATATATAGGCTGATAAGAAACCTAGATAGGTACATAAGAAGATAGAAATACAATGAGATTGAGATAAGTATAGATAGAGATATATCTACAATACAAATAGATAAGTATAATAATATACAGCTAACAAAGACACTAATATTAGAATTTGGAGCAAAAAGCTTTTTCATTATTCTTGCCTGTCAAGCTTCTGCAAGTCAACAAGCCTTTCCCCCAATTACATGGGTCGGCTACATGTACCCATTTCCTTTATTTTGCTATAATTGATTCACAATTTGAAAATAGATACAAAATGAAAACTGTTTTCTGGTGAAGAATGTACTCTTTTTTTTTTTCTTTTTCTTTTTTGGGTAAGAACTTTGTGGACAATTCAACTAAGGTTTAGATTTTTAGCAAAACACCAAGCAAATAAAAATCAATCTTCGAATAAATTAGACAATCAAGCTTGGACCTCAGCACACATTCACGCGTCACATCCCAATTCAAAACTGATTCTCAGACAGTAATAGCATAAGCCTCCGTTTGGCTACCTAAAAAAAAAACCAAAGGAAAAGAAAATACAGATTCAGCATTACTATGCACTCGTAATAATCAAGCTCAAGAGTTACATCACAAACAAATTAGAAACCAACAACTTTTCTCCAAAACGTAGAAAAACAAAGAGAAATTTGAATGTAAGAGAAATAGATATTCCACACACACGCGCGCGCATATATATATATATATATAGAGAGTTTGCAGACCTTAGGAGAGGGAGGCGGGGAAGAAAGGAAGCAACCTTCAGTATGATTTGAATTGAGCAGTGTAAAGGCTTTAGAGTATCTCCAACGTGTACTCAGATTCATCACCAAATTTAAATTTGGTGAAAATGTACCGATTTTAGCTCTTCAATGATTTCAGCAAAACGATATCAATTTGAGAATAGCCCAAATCTTATACCAAACTGAGGACCTATCCCAGCTTTCACCAGTTCACCGTTAGGTGGATAGGCCACCGAACGTCTGGCCGATTGTCCCCCTGGTCATCTGGATTACACGAAATGAATAGCAGCAGCCATGGTTGTTCCCCAATTCCTTTTCACACGACAAGTCTCTCTAACCTCTTCTTCCTTTTTTTTCTTATATATATAAAATCATATGTGTGTATGTGTGGTATGTGAATATTCACATATACACGCATAAATTTTCCTAGGTTTGCTTGAACTAGGCTCATCTTTTAATCAAACCTGCGACCCATTTGTTTGATTTGTAATCGATGGAGGTTTATGGATACCCATCTCATTCTCTGCCTTCCTTGTCTTTTGCATCTCCTTCATTTTCGTTTGGGAATTTGGTAGAAAATGTTAGAGACTTCTTCGGATTTACGGTTTCTGCGATTATTGGGAATATATTCTCTGCCATCTTTACCACCTTCTTCACATTAGGTGCGTTTATCTTCCTTCAATTCCTTCAATTTGTTCATAAATTCTGTGTTTTTGTTTATCAACTTGTAGTCAATTATTATAATGTCTCTGTTCTTTGACCTGGGTTTGCAAAATATTGGAGTTACGTTGTGTTCTTTGGGTCAATCATTAACCTTACCATCATGTTTATGGAATTTAAGTTAGGGTTTTATAATCCAAGCTTTGTTGACATAGTTCAAATTCTCTTAAAAAAATAAAAATTACTTGTCCCAGAAGACAGTTGTTCCCCCGGTTTGGCTGCTGCTGTTTGGACACAAGAGGTAAAAGAAGAAGATAACAATTACTTGTCCAAGAAGACTATAGCGATTCTGATTTTGCCCCGACCTTCATTGTGTTCTGGACTCGGGTTCCGTGATTGAATATTGTATCCATGTCTTTGTTTTTCCCCTTTGACCCTTTGTATTTAAGTTTTAGAACTTGTTAGGCGAGTTTGAAACAGGTTAGTTATTAGTTGGGTTAGATTACTGCTGCTCAGATTTTGGCCTATTCGCTTGAGCGAGCCTTTTGTAACTTGCTTCTTTGCTCGAGCGAGGTTTCTTGCGCTCGAGTGAGAATTAGGAGTTCTCAGGTTTCCTTCTAGATGTAGCATTTCTGGGGAGGATAAAGTTCTTTGCCCGAGCGAGGCTTCTTGCACTTGAGCGAGCCTTGTGTTATTTGTTCCTTCACTTGAGCTTGGCTTTTTGCGCTCGAGCGAGGGTATGCGTCTGTGAAATACCTGAAGGTATGTATCCCATGCTCGAGCGAGGCTTCTTGTACTCGAGTGAGCGTGTGCGTCTGTAAAACTTCTACAGCTTTGTATTCTATGCTCAAGCGAGGATTCTTGTACTCGAGCGAGGTCACTTGTTGTGTTTGGTCGCTCGAGCGACAACTACTTCGTTCGAGCGAAGACCACGTATATCAGTTCGCAGTAGAGGATTTTTGTATCACTTTTTGTATCTCTTTTCACTCAAAACCCTAATACGGCAGCCTCTTTATCTAAAACTCTCTCTCTCTATACAAATACTCTTTGATTCAAGCACCACTACCCTACTTCCTTTGAGAAAAAAAATGGAGCATCTTGTGGGCTTCCATTTCATCCGAACCAAGCATGGTTTTGTGCATTGTAAGGATCTCTTTCTTTTCCTTTGAGCTTCTACATTGGAGGTAGAGATATTCTACTCTTTAATATGGGTTTTAACCTAGGTATTGTCATTTTGTATAAATAGTGGGATTTGGGAAGATTTGGATGAAGTTAGGGTTTGGGTTTGAATTTTGAAAGAGGGGTTTTCTATATTTGACTCCATATATGTATGTGAGGTCTTGAATATAGTGTTACTTTAGTGTAATTGGTGAAATTTGGACTTGACGTTAATATTTTGAAAAAGGGGAAACTTGCCCTAATTTGTATTAAATAAATTATTTTGTATAAATAATGAAATTGATGTGGGAAATATGAAAGTGGAAGGGTGTATAAATAATTGGTGTAATTGGATTTGTTAAGTCACTCACCTATGGAAATTTGGTAAATTATCTGTCTGATAGATTATATATCTGTTTTGGGCTATCGGTGGAGGATAGCTATGATTGTTGTAGAAATTGCATAAGGATTAGGTGAATTGAAACTAATCAATTGAATTATGTCATTGAATATGACGGTTGGATTAAACCATTAAATATGTGATTTGATTAGTCATTGTATATGACAACGTTTTTAAATACATTGTATATGTATCATTGTTTAGGAGGAGATAGAGGATGTACTCCATTGTTTGGGAGAAGATAGGGGATGGACTCCATTGAAAATTAAGTTGGCCAAAGTGTCCAGGGTGAAAGTCCCGAAATCTTATATATATGGGTGTCGGTTCCCTCGAATGTGATTCCGTAAAATGGCTATAAATAGAAGTGTCAGATTGATTAATGTATTGAATTGTGAACCATTGAGAGTAATCCCATTTTGGTTGGTTGGTTGGATAATAATGAATTTGGTTAATAGATTTACCCGAAATGGATGAATGGAAATGAATCGAGGTATTGGTTATCTATATTGAATAGTCTTGGAAAGAATATGTCTTGGTTAAGAATATTACATATTTACCTAATGCTTATATCTTAGTTAGATCTCATATATTGTTTTAGCATATCTCTATTGGGTTTTGACTCACCCTACTTTGGAAACCATTTTCAGGTACAGGTGATATACCGCCTCCAAGGACATAGCTTAAGAGGTTTGGGGCTGAAGGCTCCATTTTGTTATTTTGTTTTGTGTTAAATGTTTATTCAAATCGAGGGCTTTATATATTTAGAGCTTAGGACTCTTTTGTAGTAACCAAGTAATATCTTGGAAAGATGTAAACCCGTAGGGCGTTTATTTTGTTGTAATTAATTAGTGTTACATACTGTAGTTTCAAAATGAATATTTATGAAAGTATAATGCATGTAATCTCTTTTGTAATATAAACTCTGATAGATGAAAGTAATACATTTCTTTTTATGTTTATGAATGTCTTGGGCTGGATTATCCTCTTTATTTCTGAGGGCGTTACAAAGACAGTGGTTTCAGGCAACAAATTGGGGAAACTGAGGGGAAAAAAAATCATTTTTCATGTCCACCAATGACCGATGCCTTGACGTCTACTATGTTTTGATGAAAGATACAGTGCACCCGTTGGAGTTGCTGGTATCAAATTGAGGAACTGGTCCTTTTTTTACTCAGATTTGATCAAAAAAATAATGAACCGTTAGAGATGCTCTTAAGCTTAATCGGTGCTTATTTCTCAGAGTGAGGCTGTCATTTGGGCTCTGAGGCCTATTAATTTTCTTTGGTCCACAAGGCCCTGAATTTAAAGTGACTAAGAGCCTTGATCCAACCCTAGGTGCAGTGCAATCCGTAGAAGTAGCTTCAATTGAAGGTCGCACAACCGCCATTAAATACATTGCTCTAACACTATGTTTGGATTGAGTGATTTGGAGAAAAAAAAAAAAAGAAAAAAAAAATTAAGAGATATGTATTTCTCTTATTTGTTTGGATAATTTAAGTGGAGAGAAATGGAAAGAAATAAAGAGAAACTCATTTCTCTTATAACCCTCATTTTCAATCTTTCCAAAAGTGAAGAGATTGGGAGAGAAAAGAAACCAACAAATTCTTATATTTTCATAATACCAATTTTGTCCCTGTAAAAATAAAATAAATAAAATGATTGACAAAATATAAAAAGGTTATTTTGGTAACATAACATAAAATTGTTTTTTTTTTTTTTTTCTCTTATGAAATCTAACCAAACAAGAAGAAGAGAAATCACAATTATTTTTTTCTTTTATTTTTACTTATTCAAACAAGAATGAGAAAAGTCACAATCATTTCTTTTTTTTCTTTTTCTTTTCTCCTATAACTTAAGTAATCATTTCTTTTTTCTTTTTTCTTTTTTTCTCTCCTAGGTTCCCAAACATAGTATAAAACTCCTTAGGCTTCGTTTGATTTAAGAGAAAATTTGGTAAAAAGTAAAAGTAAAAGAAAATAAAGTGAAAGAAAATATAATTTCTTGCAAACATTTGATTAAGATGAAAAATACAGAAAAATTTAAAGTTTAGTTATAGATAACTCACACGTTCAATTTTTCTTGTGTTTTTTGCAAGAAATAAAAAAATTAGTTACAATGCTAATATGGTTGTACACAAAAATTAGTTTCTTTATACTTTTCACAACTTTCAAGCTAAACAAACTCATAAAAGTTAAATTAGTTTCTTTCTTTCACTTTCTATTTCATTCTAAACAAACTGAGCCTTAAAGAAGAAGATTCATCACCGGGCTAGAGATATCCAAGATAAAAGAACAGAATAGGCCATGTGGAAGGTAGTCAATTGCAAGACATAAAGGCTTTTCAACAGGTTGTTAAGTACAAGTCTCTAAGGGAATTTTGGGACCACATATTGGCCTTTTTTTTATTTTGAATAGAGGGGACCTTAGGAGCCAAGATTAGGAGTTTGTTTTGGCCGACGAAAGGTTCAATCTAATGAGGCCTCTTTAGATTCATTTCCACAGTCGAATGATTTGACCGATTGATTCAGAATTGATTCCACTTCATTCAAATCCCTCGCGATTGATTGTTAGAAGAGTTTTCACTGAAGCCGATTACTGCCTTTCGGGCCTAGCTATTGAGGTAAGGAGCAAAAGATTCACTTAATGAATAACCATCCGATAGATAATCCCACCCGACCTAACTATCATAATGCGTCTCGATGCCAAAGCTTCCCCAACTTATTGAAGCGAGGAATACTAGGATCAGAGAGCTAGCATCCCTTACTCTCTATCGATTGCTCACTACCATCCCAATTGAACAAAAAAAGGAATAGAACCGGGTGCACACTTCCCATTTGTTCTTGTCCCACTATGACTATCGATAGCTTTCTCTATTGAAATGGAATCCCTGGTCCTATCTTTCTCAATTCGTCGATCGACAACCGCCCTACTTCTAATGATAGATAAAAAATGTGGAAGAGGGCTGAGAGACAACAAAGAGAGAAAATCAAAAACTACATGGCATACATACGTCAAATGGTAGGGTCCATTAGACAATCCCCAATCTTGCTCGGCTCGGGGCGATCACTTGAACAGGGTGTGAGTGATCGATCTACATCAATAATGTTGGCTTCCCTTCTTAGGAGCACATCTACAGAATAGAGAGAGCATGCACCATGCTCCTACTATACGAGGGCCTTTAGCTTTCACTGGGAGGAAGAGATGACTTCCAGCTAACTTTTTTTCCTAAACCTAACCAATGAATGATAGGCCGGCTTAAGATAATAGAAAACAAATATATATTATTTCCATATGTTAAAAGTAAAATTAGTTTGAAAAGAAATAAAATCTTTGAAAAAATTAAGGAAAAAAAACATACATCCCATAATAAGATTGCAAACGAGCTAAGTCAAAATACATATGTAATAAACTATTTAAGCTTTGCTTAAAACTTTGAGGGAGTTTTAAAATTGATTCATGCTTGACTTGTTTAAGTTTTAAGTCAATCTCAAATGAATTTTAATTGAGTCGGGCTTAAGTTGATCTTAAATAATTTAATTTTTATAATGCATATAATCACGAGTCAATAGATTATTTAAGTTTGATCTATAAATTTATTGGATTTTAAAATGTATCTAAACTTTGTTTATATAAGTTGATTTCAAACAAATTTTTAGCAAATCAAACTTGAATAATTTAGTTGGTTTAACATTCTTATGTAAAAGACCAATTCAAACATACAATGGTTCTGTGGGCGTTTTATATATTTTCTATTAACATTTAAGGATTGCATGGTATGATAGTAAAACTCGAACTCGAGTACCGTACTCAATAAAATTGTATATCATCCATTAGAGGTAGGCTTAAGTTAAGATTTATAATAAATTTATTATCATAAGTCTCGTTTAAGGATTGATTATTTTAATTAATTTTTTAATATTTTTTACGAAATGATATAAAAAAAATTAAATAAAAGAGTGATATAATTTAAAATATACATTTTTTATTTTGTAATGATTTTCCATGAGATTCAAATAGGAAACATGTTTGTGAAATATAAAAAGAATAAGATAATTTGATCATTTTACCACTTTCGTTAATAACACCATACATAGTGCTTTTAACATTTTGGTACTTAAATGTGTTCCATTAATCTCATTCAAAACTTTTACAATATCAATAATTTACCTAACCAGTTTACACATTATTTTAATTTAAAATTTTATAATAATACTTATCAATAATTTAGTGACGTCGGTACAAACATCACAAGAATTTATAACAGCTGGTTACCAAAATGTGGATGGCCGCCCATACCCATAGTAATGCAGACAAATAATTACACAGTGATCATGTTTAATAATTGAAAAATGTTATACCTCAAATAATTTATTAAAATGTTTACATGGAGTGAGATTCACACAAATCTTACGTGTGTGAGTTTCGCATCCATATCAAGGATTCAATAGAAAATTTGATAGATTATTTGACATTTCAACACTAACTCTTAATAATTAGGATTTGGTTGATTATGCAATGTGTCAATAACCTTGTAATAGTTAGATAAATAAATGATAGGATATTGTATGTGATAAATAAAGAAAAAAATAATGTTATATGTATTAATTAATATATTAACAGATGATATAATATAATTTTAAAAGTTTTAAATATTTGTAATTGGTATAATAAGTGGAATCAATAATAATGATATAATACTAATTGATATATTAATCTATACTATATATTAAGCAAAATGGGATTTTTAACCCCAAGCCTTGTGGGAACTCCAATCTCCCAATCTAAATTTCTTGATTTTTTGATTTAAAAAAAAAAAAAAAAACCTTAACATTTATTAACTTTTCCCAACCCCCAAGTCTTACTTTCATAATAACACTTTAATGCATTAAGAACAAGTATAAAAAAAATTCTTTGAAATCCAACACATGAATTCCTTGAAAAGTCCCAACACATATGATTATTATCCCTCATAATAACACTTTAATACATTAAAAATAAGCATAAAAAAATTTCTTAAAAAGTCCAACATATATGATTATTATCAAAATATTAAACATTAATATAATATAATAAAAAAAAGAATACATTTAATTCCTTGAAAAGTCTAACAAATATGATTATTATCAAAATATTAAACTTTATAATATAAAAAAAGAAGACATTTAAAATATATATATATATTTAAAAATCGCAATTCACATATATAGATAATTGTAAATATATTAAAGAAAATGGGGTTTCTAAACTCCAAACCTTGTGGAAGCTCCAATCTCTCAATCTTAATTTTCTAAATTTTTGATTTAAAAAAAAAAAACTCAACATTTATTGATTTAGTCAAAATCTCCTAATCAGAATTTATTAACTTTTTCAAATTCACATGCCTGCATTTATTGATTTGGTCAAAATCCCTTATTGACATTTAAAATTTCCTTATACAAATAACCCGTGCATAGTTACTGCAGTAGCCTTTTTAATTTCTCTTGTACACTATGGTTAGTGATAAGATTGTTAAATTATTTTTATAAAAAATTTTAAAAAACATAATTTATATATTAAAAAAAATTAAAACAAATATAAATATCTATAATTATCTCGTGCATAGCACGGGTGATAGGTTAGTATATATATATATTAATTAGAATAAATTATAAATATACTCATGAGGTTTATTTAAAGTACAGATTGTCCCTTATAGTTTGAAAATTTACAAATATCCTATCGTTAAAAATTTTTATTTAACAAAATTAATTAAAAAAAAAAGATTCATAATTACTCTCATATACAATAATAAAATCACTTAAATTATTAATTGAAACATATTTATAATATTATTAAAAATTGGTAATTGACTTAATGATTTATTAATAAAAATGATGATTTGTTATGAAATTCGAAAGCTCAAGAAGTGAAATGTAATTTTCATAATCACATGAACGATTTATATTTTAATCAAAATTCAAGCATATTTTTGTTTTGTAATTTACTTATTAATTAATATATGTAATACTGTCAATAAAAAAAAAAGCGACTTTGATCGACTTCGTCCAAATCACAAAAAAAAAATAAATAAATAAATAATTTATTTATTTATTTATTATTTTTTTTTTTTATCAATGAGAAGTCTCCGTAAATAACTCCCAATGACCCCACCGGGGGTCGTAGGCATTTTTCAAAAAAAAGAGGGGGATGATGATGGTAGTTGCGGAATTGACTAGACTGCATGCACAGCTTAAGAAGAAGCGCGTAAACCGATAAAGAGACTTTCGTGTACAATTTTTCTGTGTCGTTGAATTGATATTGAGGTAACCTTTTCTTTTGTTTTGGTTTGGGCAACTTGTGTCTGTATGCGAATGTGTGTCACCCGATTCGAGATTTGAGTCTAACCATCCAAAACTACAATCCGAATTAAAAAGAAAAGAATGTGTGTCGGTGGAGTAAAACCAAACTTGGCCGCTTTGTCTTTCACTCACAAATATATATATATATATATATATGAAGGAGCTCCAAAGATCTAAATGCTGAACTGGGTTCGATTCACATTCTCTCACTAAAACAAAGACATTCACGCTTTCTCTCTCTTAACGTTCCAGGTAATCCGTATGAGCACTTGACTCTCTTTCTCTCTCGAATCTGCTTTTATAGAGGCAAAATTCAAAAACCCAAATGAACATTTATATTAGCAGATCAAAACATTTGTATCATATGTATGTGTGTATATCTGTCTTATCTGTAGATATGTGATGATGGTACTGGACATCTATAATATTGATATGCATTGATAAAAATGTTGTGAAAATATATGTTTTGTTTTTTCCAATATCCAAGGTGGTTTGGTAGATTCCTTTCGTGGATTCACATTTCTTCATCGTAATTGAAAAGGTAAAGTTTTCTCCATAACATATATAAGGAAAACAAAAATACTATAAACTCTAAAACTTCTACTAGTTTGTCTTTGGTTTGGAGATTTGGTAAGGGATTTAGAAAGGGAAAGAAGAAAGATAGATGTAATGAGAATGAAATATACCTATATTTTAATTAGTTTCACGCATAGTTTTTCTTTTCATTTTCAATCTTTTTCCAAATTTCTCAACCAAACACATCATAAATGTGTGACCCTCATGGACCTACGTTGTATGGGTCCCACGTTAAGACATTTGGTAAAATTTTTGATAGAATTTTTTGGTTTCTAATATTATTCGAAGGAAAATGTTGCATATAGGGATTTAATTGATTTTTAGTAAACCCCACTAGTTAAGCATAATTAGATTTGGTTTACTTAAAGGTTCTTATATTTTTATACTAAAATGTATATTTTATCTTATTATTTTCATGTATTCACACTATTTGTATTAATTTCTGCCCTTTTAGTTTTATATTAAAAGAAGTTTTATATTAAAAGAAGAGATTGGTGTAATTATGTCAAAATTGTGATGTTTGTTGTGTTTTCTCTAAACTTAAGGGTGAGGTCAGTGTACTTTATCCTATTATTGAACTTTTGGTTGATTATTTCATATTTCCCAATAGATAAAATGGAATAAAAAAATGGATTCTCTGTTGTTTACATATACACAAAAGAAGATGGGTGGATCTGCCTATTATAACCCATGTTTCTGGTTTTTTTATTTTTATTTTTTTATAATTAATGATGATTCTAGATGGTATGCTCTGGTTTATTTATTTATTTTTTTTTTATCATTAATGATGATTCTAGATGGTATGCTCTGTTTTTTTTTATTCTTTTCTAAATTTTATATTTTTGAATGTAATTTTGGTATGTTGATGATTACCCTGTTAACAATGTGCAGAATGAACAATGGGAGAATAAGCCAATGGTTACAAATACTAGTTTGTGTAGTGATCTTGCTGAAAACAGAAGGATTCAATGTTGGAATAACTTATGTTGAGAATGCTGTTGCAAAAGGAGCAGGTGAATGTTTTTTGTTTTGCAATAAAATAATTAAATTGACTTATTTTATTTTATTTCTTTCTTTCCTTTTTTAACAATATTCATCGTAATGTTCTTCTTCATTTCTGATATTGCGCTCAGTTTGTTTGGATGGAAGTCCACCGGCGTACCATCTTGATAAGGGATTTGGAGCGGGAATTAACAATTGGTTGGTTCATATTGAGGTTGGTCCTTCATCAAACTTTGTGTTTTATAGTATATATAATCAATTTCATGGTTAATAAGAAGATAATTGAAAAAATAAATAAGAATTGTTGAGTACTCAATGCCACATAATCTCCGTTCGTCGGCGAAAATATGTTTTTACATTTTCAAGGATTTGGTATGATAGAAAGTGCAAGTCTAACGGAGAATATTTTCCGTGATCAACATTCGACAAGTCCATTTGGGAGGAAATTTTTTCCCACTTTTGAAATTTGGATAACGCTTTCTTGATTAAAGTCTTACCAATGCAACCATACTACCACCAACACCACTACTAACACAACCATCAAAAACATTAGTTTCAATGTCGCAACCAAACATAGGAAAACTTCTTGTATTGAAAATATTTTCTAGAAAATGTTTGTTTTCCGTCAAAACAAAAGGAGTGTTAATTTTATGCATTTTCTTGGCAAGCAAATAGTGGATACTGATTTTGATTTCTTGACAAATGAATTGATATGGTGATTGAATAATTGGAATCATGTTATTGATCAGTCCTTCGTTGTGGTAATTACTAGTTTTGAATTGGATAACTTGCGTTGTGGTAATATGAGTTGACATTTTCTACTTTGTATTTTCAGGGAGGAGGCTGGTGTAACAATGCCACAACTTGCCTTTCCCGCATTGACACTCGCCTCGGTTCCTCCAAGCAAATGGCGGTTCAGCTTGTTTTCTCCGGGATACTGAGCAACCAGCAAAAGTTTAATCCAGGTTTGCCCCGATATTTTACTGATCTGAATTTCATTTTCCCTTTTGGAATTTCATATGATGAAATTGACTCTATTTCGGTATCCAGATTTCTATAATTGGAATAGGATCAAGGTTAGGTACTGTGATGGGGCGTCATTTACAGGCGATGTGGAAGCAGTTGATCCTGTAAGTTATAATTCATTCCGATCAGAATCTATGGCTTCAATTTAAGGAATTATAACAAAAGAACAAAGCCAGGCTTTCTACTTATAGGTCAATTGTATCAGGCTACTAATCTTCACTACAGAGGTGCACGGGTTTTTGCTGCTATAATTGATGATCTTCTAGCAAAAGGAATGAAGAATGCTGAAAATGTACGAGTCATACATTGCGTGTCTGGCATTGTCATAATTTTCCAAGCTTGTTCTTCATTGTCCTTGTTCTTAATAGCTTCTAAATCTTGTTTGAACAGGCTGTTCTCTCGGGCTGTTCAGCTGGTGGGTTGACTTCCATATTGCATTGTGATAATTTCCGAGCTCTAGTACCCACAAGTGCTAAAGTAAAATGCTTTTCGGATGCTGGTTATTTTATCAATGCGTAAGCTCTTGTATATGACTTGCTATCATAATCATATTCCTAAACTATGCAATAATTGTTTGATTTTTATTTGTTTTGTGTAACTAAAAGAACTAAAAGCCATGGTGCTGTGTGACAGGAAGGATGTTTCCGGAGCAGCACACATTGAAGCCTTCTACAATGACGTAGTTACAACACACGTACTCTCTCTCTCTCTCTCTCACTTGTATGATGTTTCCATTATGGTATATGTGGTTTTTAACTCCATATTTTGTTCACGCTCCCTTACATTATAATTGTTTCCTCCTAAAACCCTCGCTCACTTTTATTTTCTTTGTTTTCCCAGGGGGAATGAAAATGGTTTCACTGTTGTTAATTTTCCCCCGTCTTTATATTCAAAAAAAGTCTATGAACACTGAAACCGGTTGCAGAACCAGACACAAGCCTCTCACATAAGATGGAATCCATCTTTCCGGTTCTGTGATTGGTTTCTGTGCAAGTAGAAGAACTATTGTATCCAAAGAGATGTAATTTCAAGAATCCATTTTTACTTATCTCTAATGCAGGGATCAGCTAAGAATTTACCCGCATCCTGCACTTCAAAAATGAGTCCTGGTTTGGTAAGTGTATTTTCTTAATGGAAGTTTCACTCTCCTTAATTTTTCTAAACTTGTGCTGTCTTACCAATACATCTAAACTATATTGCAGTGTTTTTTCCCACAAAACATGGCACAACAAATTCAAACTCCGCTTTTTTTGGTAAATGCAGCCTATGATTCATGGCAGGTTAGCTCATTCATTTCAATAAAAAAAATGCTCAAGTGAAACTTCTAGTTTCTTACATGAGAATTTGAAAATTCATGTCTCAACCTTTTTTGATTGTTCTGTTGTGGAATTCTTTACTACATTATTTTCTCATAAGATCGGGTTTTGTTTAATAAATGGATTTTAGAAGTAGGAATTTGATGCTTTGGCATGTTTTGCATGTTGTAATTGTCATATAGATATACCAGAGACACCGGTCTGGTTCTTAAAATACATGCATAATGTGAAATATATAAGATTTTGATACATATAACTCTTTCTAGGAAAACATAATTCCCAACATAGAAAGAGGAAGTTTCAAACAAAAGAATTATCGATTCCCACACGTTGAACAAAAGATAATAATGTCTTTCTTCAAACATGATTGTTTAGTTTTTAACTTCGTTTCTTGGGATTTCAATTTGAAGATAACAGATGATCTAAAGACGTTACAAACTGGTTGTAACATACTAACATACATGAAGAATACAATTGTGATATTTTATATTTTTCGTCAATATGCTGTTTTCTTGTTCTTTCAATTTATTGATTTATTGCTTGATTCTGCTTTCCTCAAGTCTTTGATTTTTGATTTTATATTTTTATAATAATTCAGGTAAAGAACATTTTGGCACCTGGTGTAGCTGATCCGCATGGCTACTGGCATAACTGCAAGCTCAACATAACTAAATGTTCAGCTGATCAACTCAAAACCATGCAAGGTTACTATTTTATAATATGTTTACCAAACTAGGAATTTCAGAAATTTCTCTGGTTCTTATAGTTTTTCTACAGTTTAAGTTTTTAGGTTTCCATGGTGCATTCCCTAAATCCTCAAAGTCTGTTTATGAAACCCAAAAAGAGTAGTGGGTCTGGTTGATTGTGTTTTCATTTTCTGAAAATCTGATTATGAAACCCAAAAAGAGTAGTGGGTCTGGTTGATTGAGTTTTCATTTTCTATTTTTGGTTTACATTTTCTGAAAATTACAGAAAACTTTTGTCGCAAACTGTTTCTGAAAACTGTTTTCCCCAACAATTATCCGAAATCAACCAACTTTTTAAACAAACACCAAAATGTTGTTTTCGAATTTTTGAAAGTCATTTCGCATATAATGAAAATAATGGGAGTTTTTGAACTTTTCATTGTTTTACTTCTGAAAACACGAAAAACAAAAACAAAAACACAACATTTCTCCACTTCCTCGAAAACCCTCTACTGTCTTTATTTATTATTTATTTTTTGTCATCTTTAGTAATCTACAGTCTTTTGACAAAAGCATAGACCTTTGACATTTCATTTTATAACATTATTTTTGCATTTATTTTCAGATTTCAGGATGGAGTTTCTAAGTGCGTTGACGGGACTTGGCAACTCTTCATCTAGAGGAATGTTCATCAATTCTTGTTATGCCCATTGCCAGACAGAAATGCAAGAGACATGGCTGAGGGATGACTCTCCAGTACTCAGTGGAACGGTATAAGAGGCTTGTGTTTATTCCCTTCTATTTTTCATATTTTCTTGATTTTTTATTTTATTTTTATTTTTCTGTTTATTGAACTCTAATTTCTTGCTTGAACATTTTATTTATTTATTTATTATTATTATTTTTTGGCAGACAATTGCGAAGGCAGTTGGTGATTGGTACTATGACCGGAGTCCATTCCAAAAGATAGATTGCCCTTATCCTTGTGACACAACTTGCCATAATCGTGTTTTTGATCCAGCTGAGCACAAGTTATAGTATAGATATATTTCTATCAATTTATCATTCTTCAGTCAATAATTCATTTCTCAATACAGTAAATTATTCAATCTCGTTGCAATTAGAAGAAATTGGTCTCTTTTTTCTTTTTTCTTTTTGTTTTTGTTTTTGATCTGAGAATTAAATGACTTGGAGAATTGTGTTTGTATTTCATGGATTTCCAGTCGTGTACCGGTGAATTGACAAAGTAAGAAGTGTCTTCAAAATTGATGTTCTGAATATTATCCTTTGCAATCCATCCAAAGCTTATAAACACTATTCATTCCGACCTAACACTGGGCAGGTGTCAAACTCTATACATCATTTTACCGCTCAGCACGAAGTCTTGTGTTTGTTAATAAACATTCTCTTCCCAATAGTGGCTTTGCTCCTTTCGTTCTCTCTTTCCACACAATTACATTCCCATTGGCTCACAATCTAACAACATTGGGTATCAAGCTAACACTCTACCTACCTATCTTAAAAAAAAAAGAAAAAAGCTAACACACTACCTCACAGGCAAGCAGATTGAGAGAACAATGTGCACAAAAACACCTATGATCACCCCCAGTCCCCCACCACCGCTACCTAGCCCCTCCAGGCCCACTACCACAACCCAACCCCTCCAACCACCACTACCATGATCAATACTCCAGCCCTCCCCACCACCGCAACCCTCTTCTACCACCGTGACCTTCCCTTGACACCTCCCCCACCTCAGATCTAGGGTTTTCAAAGGGAAGGGAAAGAAAAAGATATAGGATTTTTAGAGATGAGGATCAAAAGTAAAATCCAAATGTCCAACCCATGGATAATCTAAGCCCACCACCCGGGTCCAACAACATAACCAATATGCTTTGATGCCTGCTCGTGTGTGCCTGCCACGTCTTCCAGTCCCTCTTTTTTAATTATTATTTAAAAAAAATGATAAACCACTCATTCTTACATCAATATCATCAAAAACAGGGCTAACCCTAGCCAAAACCGTTGCAGAGAAGGTCCATGGTTTGACTTCCCTCACTTTTACACACCCAAAAAACATAAAAAAATCAAGATGACAAGTAGAGCAACAAGGAGCCCATTACCAAGGAACAAGAAAGCAAAGCACATGGGATCATCATCACGGCTCATATGGTGGTTCAATACAAAAAGGCAGCTATAAAAATAAATGTAGAAGGAACAAATGGAATGGGAGCGATCTCAGTAGATTTGAAAATCAGTCTACATATGGTACATTGTCTTCAGTCATTAAATCGGCAGAGATACAATAAAATTATCTTCCTCAACCAAAAGAGTAAACAAAGGGGATGGATTACTGATAGCTTACTACATTGACCTCTTCTGGACTCAAGAAATCAAAAAAAAAAACAGTGATTATCACGTTTATTTTTCCACTGAAGAAGTATCAAAAGCCAAAAGCTGTGAGAGCAAACAATCAACTTTGCCTATCATGCATCTTAGTTACTTGTAACAAACCGCCAAATGGGATCACCTCATGAAAGGAAGCAACCATCTCATCTCGGATCCATTTCCGTTGGACAGGTAGAATATCTTCTTCCAACCTTCCTCTGAGAATGCTTCACGCCGTACTAGTCTTTGCCTGCCATTGGTAACAGAAGTAAACAAAGCTGAGATTATGCAAACATATTCCACGAAGAAGCATCTTTTAATTGGCAGAATTGTGATGAAAAAAAGAATATCTAATGCATTCCAAAACAAGGAATGAACTTTTATCTATTTGATGGTGTGGAAGGAGCATAGTAGGAGATTTTTTGATGGTGTTGAGCTCCTCATCAGTAGCCTGAAAGGATCTATACTGCTTTCTTTTCTTTCTTTTTGTTTTTGGTTGAGCAAGGACCTTTATCTATCTGATGACTCTTTTGTGCAGTTTATGAATGATTTGTACATGCCATTGAATGTACAGATTATAGGGCTAGGCATTTTGAGTGTACAAGGTTCGGCCACCCTTAGGTCATTATCAAAATCTTCAAAACCTTTGGGTAGTTATGGATATGGAATGGGGCTTTTGTGTCAATAATAGACAAAAAGTCTTTCTGTAAGTATTCTCGGGAAAAATCCTTTAACCTGCCATTGGTTGTTGGCCAATTGTCATGTGGCATATGAAGGGCGAGGACAGCCTGTCGAGTGGATGGTTATGCACTCCTCTTATGTTCACAAAAATATTTTCACCCATGATTATGTTCAACTAGTCAAAAACTCAAACAAGCAAAAGACGTTAGGGAAGTTCAGTTGGGCATTTATAAACAAGTTTCTGTCCATATAACACTACTCTATGGGGATTTTCAGGAAACTACCACCCCTAGTTACGTTGAACAAACAGAAAATATTTCAAGTTTGGCAATCATTGATGTAAAGGATATACCTGACATAGTAGTGACAAACAGTAGCAGCTTCATCTAAATTGTATCGGGCTAAATTAGTGCGAGCATCAGTGGGAACATCTGGCAAGTCCTTCCGTAGCTTCCCTACTGCTGTTGAGTGTGAGAAAGCACCAACCATCATTTCATTGTGCATCATAGACCTAAACGCATTTACCTACAGATGACATGTGACCATTCACTATCATGTACTCCACATATCAAAATTTCACTCAAACTAATCTTGATGCACGTGCGCGCGCGCGCGCGCGCGCGAGAGAGAGAGAGAGAGAGAGAGAGAATGAAACACACAATCGTAATTCCAAAGCTACCCTGCTCCTAGAATAAGAGCATTACCATTATAAAATGGCATCGAACAGGGAAAAAGAAGAATACTATCACTGAGAGCAATATAGGAACATGCAAAGATCAGGCAAAAAGGGAACTAGATCATCTTAAAAGGAAAAAATTGCCAAACACTTCTTTTCAGGTTTAGCATTGAAGGTCTGGTTTTCTGTGTTACATCCTCTCATCCATGAAAAGACACGACCAAAATCTAAGCACATGGTTTTACATTTTTGGACGAGTCCTTGTCCTCCTCTGTTTCCCTTTTGTACATTTTTCTACCTATTTTAATAATATTACACACCTTTGTTAACTATAAATAAATAAATAGAAAAAGAAGATCTAAGCACGAGATTCACAGGAAAAGACTGGGTAAACCTTCAAAGTTCTCAAGTCAATTTAAAAATATGAGAACTGCTATGTAGCTAGCTACCAAAAAGAGACAGTAACATAAAGTCTCCTAGATTGGTCCGTGAAGATTTATTGCATAACTAGAAGGAAGCTTCCTCAAATGTTAACAATGAGGGGTCACTTCTATGAGCCTTGAGTTGTCTTCAACACATTTGGGATTACTTGTGTCATTTCTTACTAAAATCAAGAAGGATCCGCATCCTTCTGTTCAATGTATTCCTTCAAATTCAATGTACATTATCATACTTGTCTACTTTCTTATCCAAAAATAAATAAAAAACAAAAAAACCCCAATATTAGAAGGATATTAGCTTATCCCACCAAAGACACCAATATTAGAATTTGGAGCAAAAAGCTTTTTCATTATTCTTGCCTGTCAAGCCACTGCAAGTCAAATGTTGAAGGAAAAAAGTTTTGTGCTAGTCTATCTAACAACCAATCAAGATTTTGAGATATTGTTATTTCCTAGTAGTGTTTTATTTTCCACAGTAGGGTGCAAGCAAGAACAATATGTATAATAGCCACGCACACGGGAGGGGAAGAAAGAGAGAGAGTTCTCTATATATGCAAGAAAGCAAATTGCCACTAATGAGTAATCTTCATTATTCCAAAAGGTTAGTTGACAAAAATATGTAAATAATAAATATTAAACAAACTCGACAAATGGGAAAATATATATATTGCATAAGTGTATCTGCATGACAGAATTAAAACTTTGAACTAACCGTTGCAAGTTCTCTAGCATGCAAAGGCCGGCAAGAACGGACGGTTACTGGCTCCTCATACTCACTGAACGTAAACCAATTATTATACTGGAGACACATGCAGCAACAACAAATAAGCTACATAAATACCAACCAGCTGCATAAAGTTTAAGATTTAAGTACTGTACAACATGACAATAAGAACTGGACAAAATGGAATGTTGAAGGAAGCTGTTTGTCTTACTTGATCAATTGCAAAGAGGAGAGGTATATCTTTTACGAGTGATAACTCTTTCCTTAAACGAACTAGCACTCCAACGGCAGCATGTGTGTAAGTGAGTCCTGTTTGAATGAGATCATATAGTGTCGAACCTTCAGGCATTGCCATGGTATCAACCCCTTTCATCCACCCAACACCAACGCCCTCTCCCAATGGGATAGGATCATATATTTGGCACGGTAATTGTTGTAAGCGGGATTCATTGTATTTCAAGAAGTCCTGAAGATAATTATGAGGAAGTTAAGAAACAAAACAAAGTTCTTCAGCACACATCCAAATAGAACCTACAAGACAAACTATTCATAGAAAATTTTCCTCTCTCAAGATTGCATTACTAATATTAAGGCACAAACCGCTAAATATGAAGGGAGAGGAAGATGGGAGACTAAAAACTCTGAAAAAAACTGGGGATCAATGAAAAGAATTATCTTATGGAATTTGCTAGATAGATCTGACAAGTGCATTAAAACAATATAAACTAAGACAGCAAGACTTATTCACATAGTGGTAAGCATAGCCAAATTGAAAGAAGATAGGATTCATCGGGAGGATCAAAGAAAAGAATCGAAGTGATGATAATCCACCAGCAAAAAGGAGCCTTTTAGCCGGCTTTAGAAAAGTATGAACAACTCTGACTCAAATAGCATTGACGCGTGGTTTAGCAGCTTACATACTTTTTAAGTTCTTTTCAGCAACATAGATAGTTGGTATTATTAAACTTGTTTCTATTTCCATGGAATCAGAGACAAGATAAACATGTAAACTATGAATCAAATGGACTTATGCATCTCAAGGAATCTCAGTTAATCATGCATCTTCAATGAAATCAATGGCCAAATATCAGCATTTGATACTCTGATAAGTTATATTAAATGGAAGCTCGAAGAAAACTTTAAAAAAAGAGATAAACAAGATAAAGTCCCTGCATCAGATTATATTAAAATTTGAAGTCATGTCTAGTAGCAAGGAGGTTCACATTCTTGTCTTGCCTGAAGAGCATTTGCTGCCTGAAGAGGAGTATCCCAAAAACCAGTTTGTGGATTTTTGTAGAAAAATCCTCCATGCGTCCACTCTCGACCATGGGGTACATAGAAAACAAGCCAACCTTCATCACGAGCCCAGTGAACGAGCATTGCAAGTGCAATACTCTTTCCACAGCTAACAGGACCA
The DNA here is from genome assembly GCA_025200525.1 of Camellia lanceoleosa. Taxonomy (NCBI): domain Eukaryota; kingdom Viridiplantae; phylum Streptophyta; class Magnoliopsida; order Ericales; family Theaceae; genus Camellia; species Camellia lanceoleosa. Next base: position 122,088,848 of record CM045771.1, on the reverse strand, counting down.
TCCAAAACAATTTGCTTTCGAACTTTTGAACCTGAACATATAAAACATTAGCATAAGTTGTTCTTTTATCTTTTATTTTAATTCAAGCTCATTCTCCATGTGATTATGTACAAGTACATTTCAGTGTGTGAAATATCCAATTGTGAGACTGATAAAGATTACGGCACCCAAGTATGATTTGGAGACAAAAGATAAAAGGGAAATGTAAAATTCTCTAACTAAGCAATACTTATAAACGTCAGTTTAGTATTAAATAATTTACAGTAGAACATTTTTGCAGGGTTTTACTTTAAATTTTAATTCAATTCAAGTGTCTATGCTGCATGGCAAGGGCCAGAGATAATTTTAAAAAGCCCTAGTTCATGGATATGCAAACCAAAGCTTTAATGTGCACCTATCTTAGAGCATAAAATTTGTACTCGAATATCCTTTTATTCTCTCCTTTTAGACCACTGAAGTAAGAGTGTGCATAAACATCCCAAAAGTCCTTTTGTCATTCTTTTACACGGATTTCTAACCTCGGACTCCTCTTCTTACCAGTATTACTAAATTATTTCAAACCTAGTCTCCTTGTAAGTAATTAGCATTACTTAGATATCTATCAAACTTCATGTCAATTAAATTATACATAATAAATTGTCTATGACTTATAAACCTCAAGCAGAATTGCCTGTTCTTGTCTTTAACATTCAAATTCTTCAAAGGGAAAATTACAAATCAGTTTGCCTTCACAAAATATTTACAAATTCATGAAAAAGTTTACGACTTTAATTATTAAAGTGGCTAAAGTTTACAACTGATTTGAAATTTTTTTGGGGAAACATGCAAACAGTACCTTTGCCATCAGAGGATTGCAAAGGAGGATCAACAATGCGTCTGAAATTATCACGAAGGTCCAAGAAACTCTGTCGAATGAGCAACGCACTCCGCTTCGACTCCTCGAACTCCTTCACCATCCCCAAAGGCAATCCCTCCGGCAACACCGCACTCAAATCCTCCATACTAACAACCAATCCAAATCACAAAATCACAACAAACACACATCAAATCTTCACACAACAAAAAACACTGCAAAATACCTGAATTTCATGTAAGAGCAAGTGTCTTTACGGGAGAGCTGAGAGAGAGAGGGGGGGGAGGTGAAGAGAGGCCGGCCATTGGGGCCGACGTCAAGGGACTTGTCGTTCTCGTCTTCGGCGAGGCGGCGAGCGCGGAGGTCCTCGTTTTCTAGGTCGTCGATGGGGGTGGCAGCGGCGGCGGCGGCGGAAGAGTCGTCTTTGGCGGGGGACTTGGGTTTGGACTTGGAGGGGGTGGGGGGGGTTGTCTTGGGCTTTGTGGGTGGTGATTTGGAGGGCTTCGATGCGTAGCTTCTCGAAGACCATAGCCGAGAAGCTGGAGTTGTTGTAATCGATTGGGCTCTGGTCGTTGCGGCTGAAGCGGCCGCTCTGAGGAGTGACCGCAACATTTCTTCAGGTCGAGAGGGAGAGAGAGTGATGGGAAGAAGATGGGTTTGCTCAATTCTCAATGGTGATCATTTGGGCTCTCAATAGGCCCATTATATATGGCCCATGTATCTTGACGATATAAATGGATGGTTTTATGGCCTTAGAAATCAACCCCAATGACCATGGTTAAAATCCTTGTAAAAAATTGGAAATTACCCAAGTGATACGTATGAAAAAAATTACAATTTTAATTACAATAAAATTTATCATTAATTTGTAATTATTTTTGAAGTCTTACCTTGATATAAAATTTCCGCTAAAAAATTTTACATTCTCTCGTTAAAATTATTATAGAGGAATGTTTTTCGATAAAAATATATTATACAAAAATAGTTTGAACTTTCCGTAACGCATGATCATGTATTTTTATTGAAATTTTGAGAAAGATATTTCCTTTATGGAAACTAGCGCAAGCATGGTTTTAAATAAATAATTTTAAAATTAAAATTAGTAAAAAAATAAAATTAATTAAATTTTGATTATTTTTATCACAATTATTCTTAAGAACAAAAACTACACCTATAATAAAATATAAATACATTATTATTTTCTAAGAGTTTCATAATTTTAATTTGCCATATATTAGATGATATCGTAAACTTACTAATTACATTTTTTTTGTATGCCATATAATAGTAATAATAATAATAATAATAAATTTTTTTGTGAAACTCAATGTAGCAAAATTTATTTAAATCGAAAAATTGAATAACAAAATGAAAATGACAAATAATGAATTACCAATGACACTTATCCTCCTATCTTTATTGAAATCACCATTTACCTACAAGTACAACTTTTAGATTTTCTTATAATTACTAGTTTTGGCATCTCACATTAGGCTATTTTCTTGTTCGTCTCTCTTACTCACATTTGCTTAACGAATTTTCATAACACGGGTGTAATTTTTTAAAATTATTTTATAAACCATAATACTCGTGCTATGCATGGGTTTAAATAAATAATTAAAAATTAATTTTAAAATTAAATAATAACATAAATTTATTTATGAGAAATAAATAAACTATGGTATAATGTCTTTTTAAAAAAGTGCAATGAAATTACAAAAACTATTTTTACAATGAAATATAAATGCATTTTGTCTTATAAGTTTACAATTTAGGGTTCGTTTGGGATGTGGGTTGTCTTTTTGAATTTTTAGCTATTTTAGACTGGATTAAAAAGTATCATTTGGGATAAAAAATTTTATTTTTTTGACTTTTGTGAGAGAAAAAATAAAATGATTATGATTTGGGTGTGATATTTTGTCTTATTAGTTTTTTAACCTATTTTGTTTTTTTTATGGCTATTTTAGCCCGTAGCTTTAGTTTATTTTATGTCAGAGATAGCCTAATCATATAATAAATTATATTTGTTAATTTATTAACCGCCCATTGTATATTTTGTAAAAGTTTAAAAGTATGTCTACTTGGGCATGAAATTATAGTTTCTCTTGTGTCATAATTCACGAATACAAAAGAATAAGAGTTTGCTTGAGGATTTATAACTGTGCTAGACACTAAAAGTGACAAAATCTAATTGACTCAATATTTATCTTAACTTGGTCATGACCTAATCATTAGATAATTATTTTTATCTATACCTAAACATCAACCACTTGACTCATTTATATATTAAATTAGTGAATAAATATATGTTAGTATTTTTATAATAAAATAATAAATATGTACATATTTATGCATAATTATTAAAAAAAAATAAAACTTTGATTAAATTTTATATTTATATTTAAAATTATTGAGAATTTATAGTTGTACTAAATACTAAAAGTGACATAATCTAATTGACTTAGCATTTATTCCAACTTGACCATGACCTAATTATTAGAGGATTGTCTTAGCCTATACCTAAGTATAAACCACTCAACTCATTTATTTATTAAATTGGTGAATAAATATATGTTAGTATCTTTTTATAATCAAATATATAAGAGTTGGCTTGAAAATTTATAGTTGTGCTAGACACTAAAAATGACATACTCTAATTGACTCAATATTTATTTCAAAATATGAACCACTTAACTCATTTATTTATTAAATTGGTGGATAAATACATGTTAGTAGTTTTTATAATAAAATAATAAATATGTACATGTTTGTGCTTAGTTATTAAAAAAAATTAAAACTTTGATATAATTTTATATTTATATTTAAAATTATTATATGAATAGTTAAGTGTGTTTATGTATGAAAAACTATTTAAGGTCAACTTAAAATATGAGCATTGTTCTAATTATACTTTGGAACTGATTTAAAATTTTGATCAATCAATTAATAGAAATAGTTTGGTAATAATCAATTTAAATTTTATGTTTAAATTATATTATAATTTCTGAGGTTTTGAATATTATGAACAAATTTGAGGGATAGTGCTGGCATTAAACATTAATAGTAGTTTAGAAGTTAGATTAAAATCATTTTTTATGCCAACAATTAAATTATTGGAGAATTATCTTCATTCATACCCAATTTATAATACCCATTTTTTATAAATAAAAAAAAACAAAAACAAGAAAATGTATGATATTTTTAGCATATTTATTTATTTTTTGTAAAAAATTTATATATTTATATTAAAATTCTTACACAAATAATTAAGTATATTTATGTATAAAAAATATATAATACTAGGTCGACCTAAAATATAGATCTTATCCTATTTTTGCTTTGGGCTCGATTTAAAAATTATGCCCCGTTTGGGAACATGTTAATTTAGAAAAACTAGAAAGATAATCTTTGACTTTTTGGTATGGGTTGTTGGCTTTTTGACTAATTTAGTAACTTTTTGACTTTCTAGCTAAAAATAAGGGTTCCCAAACAAGGCCTTAATCAGTTAATTAGTGAAAATAGTTGACAATAATCAATTTAAGCTTATGTTTAATTATTTGTTAAGTTATGATAGGTATGAGTTAATACTGGATCAAATAAAGTATGTTTGTTTCATAACTCATGATTCACTTTTCAGAAAATTGAATTTTTTTTTTTTTTTTACTTGTGACACCCCAAAATATATTTACTTAATTTTTGAAAAAAAAAATGTAATTATAGCGATCCCGGTATTCCCTTGCTGTATTTGTTGCATTCCGGACTTTGATTCCGTGGAGTTGGTAGTTGTATCTATCTTATTGTCATCCTTTGATTCCACTTCTTTGAATTTTAGGATGTGTTGAGTATGTTTCGAGCAGGTGGGTTGAGCCTTGGTCTAAAATCTTGTTGTCGGGTTCATGGCCATTCCGCTCGAGCGGGTTTTAGAGCGCTCGAGCGGAGATTGCACACTCTCAGTATTTTGTGCCCTGCAAAACTTCTGCAGGTGTGATTTCTACGCTCGAGCGGGTTTTCCTACGCTCGAGCGTGTCGCGCTCAAGCGGGCTTGTTGGTGCTCGAGCGAACAGTGCATCTTTGGGATCGGTTTTACGCTCGAGCGGATGTGTTTTGCCTTTGTTTCTTGGCGCTCGAAATGCCTTATTACGCTCAGCGTACCCGATTTTTATTCTTGCCGCCTTTCGAGCGTTGTGTTTTCCGCTCGAACGGACATGTCGTATATCAGAAGTCAGTTAGGCATTTTAAAATCACTTTTTACATTCACACTCTCTCTCTTACTTTCTAAAGACATTTTGAGAGCCTCTCTCTCTAGAAACTCTCTTCTCTCTAGGTATTGATCTAGTAGGGGTGGTCTCCTCACCTTTGTCCTTTACAAAAAAGTTGTAGATCGTCGAGGGCTATCTTTTGATCCGAGAAACTTGGAATTTGGAGCACTTTCATTTTCTTCATCTTCTTTGTTGGGTGTCATCTTTTGAGGTAGGGATTCCTACTCACTCTTATGGTCTTTGACATAGATTTTTGGTTGTGTTGATAAAGTGTTGAAGTTGTGTGATTTTGGGACTTAGGGTTTCAAAATGTTAAAAAAGAGTTTTGTTATTTTGATTCTAAAAAGTGTACTTTGGGTTTTAAAATAATAGTATTGTTGTTGGTTGTTGATATTTAGACCATTGGGTCAATATTGAGAAATGGAGTAGAAAACCCTAATTTGTTGTATAAATTAATTGGTATAATTAATTTGGAAAAATTGTGGATTTATGGAATTGAGTCGAAAATAATGAAATTGACTCATTATATTGTGAAACGGTGGAGTTAGATTTATTAATCGCTCACTTTTGAAAATATGGATATTTTATCTGTTGGAGCTTTTATTATCTGTTTAGAAATAATTGCTTTGGGCTACCGGTGGAGGATAGTCTTGATTGTTGTAGACAATGCATAATGATTAGGCAAACTAAAACTAATCGATTGAGTATGCTATCGAATATAGCGACTGGAATAATACATTAACTTTATGTATTGATTGATTGTATATGATCTATGTTTATATACATGTGTTGTATGGAAGGAGATAGGGGATGTACTCCACGGTTTAGGAGAAGATAGGGGATGGACCTCTAAACCGGATTTTTGTGTGACATTGATACAGCACTACAATGTGTATCAAGTGTTGATTATGGAAGTGTTTGAATTGATTCGATATAGCACTAAAATGTATATCGTTATCAATTGTGAAGTGTAGAAGTGATTCTATGTTATGTTGATACAGCACCGAAATGTGTATCTTTCATAAAGTGTGGGTATAGCTTGTATGCTTATCTGTTGAGATGTTAATATAGCTAGTATGCATATCTAAGGTAAAATGGGAAACGTTTATTATGAGTCACTGTCTCATGTAAGTTGTTGGCCAGGTTCTGAGCTGTTGTTGTGAATTGTGAATTTGGTAAGGAATGGAAAATAGAATGAAGCATGGACATAGTGGTCATGTAATGGAAATGGATTATGAATTGATTTATGGGAATTAAACATTTATCAATTGTCGATGTCTTAGTTATTGCTCATACTGTGTTTAGCATATCTCTACTAGGCGTTGGCTCACCCTATATGGGACATTATTTTCAGGTACAGGTAGTATGCCACCTCCAAGGACATAGCTTGGATGATGATGAGAGTTGAAGACTCTTTTTGTTTGTTTTGTTTGTATTACATGTATATCAAGCCAAGAGCTTCTTTTGTATAGAGTTAGTACTCTTCTTTTGTGTAACCAAGTGTTAACTTGGAAAGCTATAAGCCCGTGGGGCATTTGCTTTTGTTGTTAACATGTAATACGGCTGTAAGAACTACTCTGATGAATAGAAATGATGGATTTCTCTTATGTCAATGCATGTCTAAAGTAATGGGTTTTATGTATTTTTTTTAGGGCATTACAATAATTACAACATTTTTTGGCCCATAGTAGAATATAGAGAACTTGTGCATAGTTTATTCAAGAAATTTCATAGAAAGCGTGATGCCATGTGGTACCATGTGTTGTGCTGCATAGTGCAACATAGTGTTGCATAATAAGGGTTTTCTCACCTATAAATAGGTGAATTGCATGGTAATGAAATCACAAAAATAACAAACTAGGGATATATAAGAGAGTGAAGCAAAATCAAAAGTGAGAGCAAGGAATCAATTTTGAGGTAAATTTTATTATATTTAAGTTACTATAAACTGTTTTATGTAAAATTTATTTTGCAACTTATATTCAAGTGTTTGGTTTTGAGTTTTTCCTAAGTTTTTTTTTTAGAAAGTTTTTTTTTAATTTTTTTTCATTTTTTTTTTTTAATATTTTTAAAATTTTTTTTTTTTTTTTTTTTTTTTTTGATATTACTTAGATGTATCTAAAAAAAAAAAAAAAAAAAAAAAATAATAAATAATAAAAAAAAAACAAAAAAATCTTTTTTTTTTTTTTTTTTTTTTTTTTTTTTTTTTTGTTTTTTTTAATTTTTTTTTTTTTTTTTTTTTTTTTTTTTATTTTGTTATTATGTTAGTAAAAAAAAAAAAAAAAAAAAAAAAAAAAAAAAAAAAAAAAAAAAACAAAAAACAAAAAAAAAAAAAAAAAAATAAAAAATTAAAAAAATTTACTGAAAAAAAAAAATTAGTTATTAAAGTATCTTATTTGTTAAATGAACCCTATTAGTTTACAAAGGGAAACCCATAAATATAACTGTTTATTAACTGAGTTTTGCATAATTATTTTGTAAATACCACCACGGAGGTCCCATGTCTTAGAGGACTTAAATAACCATTGACCATCTGAATTGTCACTTTATATGACTCTCTGTTATGTTTTGTTATCATTTTAAGTGACTTTCTATTGTTATGGATCTATTGACCCTCTGATTTCCGGTGTGAAGCAAAGTACTATGCGGAGTTAAGTGCTAGACTATTGTGGGAGTCACTTCTTAAATTCGTACGAGCCATCTAATGAGTCCATACATCTGTTATGTTCTGTACCGTGGTTATAATTATTTGTTTACATGATGTCTGCGTTATACTTTTGTTATTCAAAATGATTTATGTATTGCTATTATCAAACAAATCTCTGTTTAGCCCAAATAATTATCCATGATAATTTTATATCCTTATGCTCTCAGTATAATATTTTTCACTCTCCCATGGGCTTATAGTTCTATTATTGTATACAATAAAAAGCTCCAATGTATGTTTTAATGAAATAAATATTTGGGTACCCTTTTGTTTTATTCCGCTATGTTTTTAATCTAATACATTTTGGTATTGACCTATGTTTTTGTCTTGTCGTGACGCCTAGCCTCTGGATATCGGGATTGGGTCATGACATTACTTATTTTTTTTTAATATTTTAAGCATTTTTTTTTTAATATTTAGATACACCTAACGTAAATACACTTAAAAAATATAATATTTGTGAAAAAAAACTTTACAAAATTCACTAAATACAAAAAAATATTAAAAAAAATTATGAAAATTCAGTACATTTATCTTATTCTTGTGTATTCATTGATTTTTTAAAATATTTGTTTACAAATATTTTTTTACTTTTTAAATATATCTAAGTAAGGTGCATTTAAAAAAGAAAAAAAAATTGCTTAAGATTTTAAGAATATTCACTTAAAACAAAAAATACGAAAAATAAAAAAATATAATTTTTAGAAAATTGAAATCAAACACAGTGAAAAGTAGTATAAAAAACTGGATTTGGTTGATTTTTATGCTATACATCAATACAATTTTTAGATAATCATTTTGGTTCATGCCCAACCATCACATTGCCCAATTATTTATTTTTTAAAATGTTAAAAATATTGTAAATTTTTTTATAACCAAAATAAAAAAATATGAATATATATTTGGCATATTTATTAATATTCTAAATTTATTCTTAAAATATGTCTAATACTCAATTTTATTCATATATGAAAGAATTATTTAAGATCAGATTAAGCTGGTTTATATATTTTCTTTTTAGTATAGAACTTGATCAAAGAAGTGAAGTCTCAAAACAAATCATAATTTTTAATTGAAATTTTATTAAATTTGTATTTAATACAAATTTTCAGGTAAAATATTTTAATATTTTAAAAATAATTAATTATTTGTGAAATGAAGTTATCATTATAAAAAACACTAACAAAAATTGTTTTTAGTAGTGTGAAAATCTATTAACTAAAGAATTAAATTGATGAGACATAATTTTGTTTTTGGAAAACAAAATCAACGAATGTGCCTAATAGGAAGGGTGTTTATAATCATACACACTAAATTTTTTTTCATACCCATCACATGTATTAAAAAAATTATAATTTAGGCATAAATATTAATACATATGAGTATACAAAAAAGAAAAAAAAAAAAAGTGTACAAAAGAAATTAAATGTGTATAATTAAATCAAAATATTTTGAAAGTTCTTAATTTTTATTATGAATTTTAAAGATTTGAGAGTAGTTATATTTGATATGAACAATATAGTAATATAATAAGAAGCAAGTTTAAATTTTTTTTTTTAAAGGAAATAAAAATCAGTAGGAGTGGATTATGTTGGAAAGGTATAGAGTATATATTTTTTTATGTTTCTTTTGAAAACTATAAATTTTGGAATTATTAATATTTTGAAAACTATTATTTTAATAGATTAGCCAATACTATTTTTTAAATTTATTTTTTAATTCAATAAATCCACAAATTTATTATGAGGTTTTGGAACTCCCATAATGCTCAATATAGTAATATAGTAAGAAGCAAGTTTTAATTTTTTTTAAAGGAAACAAAAATCAATAGGAGAGGATTATGTTGGAAATATATAGAATATTTGTTTTATCTTTCATTTTGAAAGCTATAAATTATGGAATTATTAATATTTTGAAAACTATTACTTTAATGGATTAGCCAATATTTATTTTTAATTCAATAAATCCACAAATTTATTATGAGGTTTTGAAACTTCCACAATGTTCCTCACGAAAACCCTCTTTTGCTTATATAATATATATATAGATAGATAGATAGTTGATATGATCCACATTTTTGGGCAACAATTTTGGACATAATCTAAGAAAATTATTAATTAAAAAGATAAAAATATAAAGAATAATATCATATGCACCAATTGGTATACTAATTAATATACTAACAGATGATATGATACGACATTACTGACATCTGCAAGCCGTGGAATAGTGCTATTGTTAGCATTAGTACTTCGAGAGAATGACCTTCTTACAGGTTCGCTTGTTTTGTGGATAATATCCTTTTTGAATGCACTCTTAATCTAGACTCCCAGCTCATGTAAGGAAGCAAACGTGGATAATGGTGCCACTATCATTCTCTGCAACATGTCTGGCTCAAGATTCTGGACCACAAGCCAGACTTGCTCTTTTTCAGCAGTTCTATTTGTCATTCGAGCTGCCTTGGCTCTCCACCGGGCAACAAAATCAATGAATGATTCTTTAGGGTTCTGGGTAGTAGACTCTAGCTCACTAATGGTTACTTCTATATGGGTGTTATATAAGTACTGATTGACAAACGCCTCAGATAGCTCTCTCCAATTCCATTTTGTTAAGTCTTCCAACTTAGCATACCAGATGGCCATCACATCAGACAGGGTTTTCCCAAAAAATGAGAGCTTCTGTGCCCTGGACAAAACCATGGGCCTTAATATATCTGAGAATAACCAGACATGCACAATCGGATCCCCACTCCCATCGAATCTGTTGATGTGGGGCATCTTAAATTTCTCCGATAATCTGACTGAAGCCTCAGTGTACCCATCTTCGATATCTTGAATGGAGTTGAAGCCCTAGCATTTCTTCAATGCTTTCTCCAATCTAGCAATCTTGACTAAGGCCGGATCAATTTCATTGATATCAAAAGGAAAAATTCCTGTAGGGGGTTAAACCAGAGGCCGATAAGCTGGAGTCGAGGGAAACATGTCCTGAGGATCCAAGATTGGCAGATTTTTTACTGGTGGGGGTAAATCCGGGTTTGGCTGAGCAGCCGAGATCAGATGCATGGTTGATACTGATGCCCTAGATGTACGTCCTAGATCGGCAATAACTTCGTCTTGTGTACCCATCCTCTGGTTTACAATGTCCATGGTTCTTTCGAAAACCGTCATCATAGCAGCAAATTCCTCCGCGTTCTGTGCTGTGTTCTATGCCATTGCTGGTTTGGGTAAACTAGATGCTGGTAAACTGATTGCGTGAGAACGGATAAGTGTTTATGCGTCTTGATGCTCTTATCCGTCTGTTTCCTTATTCGCCGAAAGTGGCGGAAGTAAGACTAACATGGGCTGACCACCAACAAGATCTTGAGCTTTACAAAGCCTGCCAAAATGAGTCAACACAACTTAGGGAATATCGGGTCTTTCTGAAGCTATGATGGTAAACTACCTAGCAAAAAGAAAGAAAAAAAACATGATCAAAATTCGAACAGCACCTTGGCCCCTATCCACAACAATCATAACACATAGCTGAACTGTAATCCCCACTGGACTCTATTCTCAAACTCATACTGATATGAACCATCCGCATGCTAATACGAAAAAGGCACATATCAAGTAAAAAGAGCCAATGCACCCCTATGAGGGGGTAAGGTTACCCTGTCCTAGATTTTTGGCATGATCTAGGTTGCACTATTCCAAACAATGAGTTTCACAACATTTTACAAATAGGTAGCATCCTGTCCTAAATTGGAATAGACACTATAGCTTCACTATATGTAACTAGGTCAAATGGTTAAAGGGGTACCTCAGCAAGACTACGTAATATACCTCTCACACATAACACCGAGAAGTGAAAGGAAGATCAAACGGTATAGCGGTAGTCCAGATCCAAAGGTTGTGTTCCCAACATGGAAAAGCCCGGTCAGCCTTTTGGCAAGCTTTTAGGCAAGCTTTCAACAAACCGTCCAGGAATAAAAGTCAGCAAACACAGTGACTTAAGTGTACCAATGCAAATGCAATGCAAAGAACATATAAATGTAAATAAAATTTCATATCATGAAGTTCGAGTCAAGTTCTCTAATTTCCCCAGTGGAGTCACCAGAAACTGTAGCTCGACTTTTCGTGCCTCTTTTCGAAAGACGAATAACCCTTACAGTTTGGACTCTACCTATGGTTCTGAATCTGATTTCACAAGTGCAATGTGAAACAGTGAAAAAGAGTCCAAATCCGACAATTCTTTTGGAAAATCGATTTTGAATCAAAAATGCTAAAAATTGACTGCTTTGCCAAATTTTAGAGTCGCCACCTAAGTATTTTTGAAAATTTTAAGAAATCCAAGACTTGTGCCAAAGGCCATTAGTTCGTTATCACCAAAGTTGTCTCGACTCGAGAACTTAGGTACGAGAGGGGAAGGTCATGAATTGAGCACCCCCGCTTGCCCGATCAAAGATCGGTCTCTACTAATCATGATGTAATTTTTATTTATATTATGTATTCTTATTCCGATTATTAGCTATATTACTATGTGACGCGCACACAAATATAGATTAATTTTCAAAAAGTGAAACATTTGATCTCATGTTTGTTTTTTAAAAGAGTTTGTAAATGTGCCACTTGGCAAAGTGGGCTTAAAATAGGCATTGATTAAAACTTTCCAATTCAAGCATTTTAGCTTTCATCCACAGGCATTCAAACAGTTTATCACTTAAGCATTTAGCCTTATGGTGAACATGCTTGACATGGAAATAATCACATTTGTGCAATATGCTAAAACACAAAAGCTTACCTAGGACTCCAAACCAACAAAAGATAAAAAGTTAGAAAAATGCATGATCTTAACTATGCAATGGCTAATGCAACACATGCGATACGCAATTTAAATAGGCTCGGCTATTTAAATTGGCATGTTAATCAATTTGATAGCATACGGTAAAGCACGTATCCAAAGAAGTGTAAGCAATAACAATGCAAGTTAGAATGATGCGCTGAGCCTCGGTGCATGCAAGACAAGTGGATGCAAGGCATGAGAGATGCTAAATGAAACATGATGCTCCTAAACTAACCATCATAAGCAGGTAAATAAAAAGAAAAAAGACGTGGGATTGGAAGACATACACGTTATTACAACATTTGCGCCCTCGCCAGGAGGATCTGAATAAATTAACTAGCTAAGCTAATTACTACGAATTACAAATCGAATGAAATAATCAACTAAACTAGCTAATTAATTATTATAACAAATTAGAACTAAATAAATAATTAATTACAAATCAAAACGAACTAATTAATTACATGACTATAACATGAAAGAAATACTATTCTAATTACTCCGCCTTGGGAAAAGATGAGTGCTCATGCATGCGCGGATTTTCACCCGAAAAAACCACTGTTCTGCTGCCAGATGCCTCTGTTGCACAGTAAAACATTTGTACTGTTTTTTACCTCAAAACAGCTCTGTTTTGCCAGAAAAAGTACACTACTGGATTTTGCAGAAGTGGTGGCCTGCTGGCTACAAATGAGGATCTGTTGTCCATAAAAGGTAGCCTGCCGGCCATTGATGGCTGGTTTTCCCTGCTGTAACAGAGAGCAAATAGAGCAAGTATAGGGTATTCTTAAGGATTGTTTGCACAATTTACTCCTCATTATCATCAAACAGCTCAAAGGAGTAATAAACTTGATTCACAGACCATCAGTTGATGCAATTTCATTGCATGATGGCCTATGAACCAATGGGTGCAAGTTCAATAAATGCCACAAATAAAGACTCTCAAATCTCCTCTCTATCATGAATGATTAAGGGAAAGGGTTGACAATGACTCTTGAACCGTTTTCATCACTAATGAGTATGAAACGACTTAAGACTCAAGAGTTCAATTAACGTCCGATTGAACCCAAACCAAGTTATTATCTTGCATCATTTTAGTCCAAGTTTTATTATTCCATTTTAATTACTTTTCCATTCTTTAATTCATTAAGTTCAAAGGTGAGCTTTAAATCCTCTAATGGAAAAAAAGTATCAAACCAAGAGTTGTTTTAGATATGAGAGAAGTGTCATGCTGTTGGTAATGAACTCCCCAAGGGATTAAATCATTAAGCACAAGACCTCAATCTCATGCTTTAAATAAGCAATTAGTTTGAACCAAACTTTCAAAGCAAAGCAAAAGTCAAGAAATGAGGGAGGTTGTAGAAGTAATTAGGGGTGAAAACAATGTAAGAAAAGTAAGAAACAAATGCTATCAACTCAAATAAGATGGTGGTTAAGGCCTAAACGACCAAACCTATGAGGACAATTACACTACAAGCATGCGATACAAGGCTCAAATTTAATGAACCACTACAAACAATCTTAAAATAGTCTAAAAACAGTCCTAAAATATGTTGGAATTAAGCTAACGAAAGCTAGAACAATAAGCTAAAACATGGAGCTATGTAAACTAGTAAGCAAGACACGAGGAGAGGAGGCTAACCCTTTCAATTTTGGATTTCAAAACAAGTTTTTAGTCACTGAAAAAACTCTGAAAATCAGTGTTGAAAAGCTCAAAAAAAGATATTGTAAAGGTGGGAAACACAAAGGTAAAGGCTAGAGAAGCGAAGTGGAAAAAGAAGTGAACCACCCCTCCACCCTTTAAAGCCTTAAATCACAAGTTTTAGCCCAAAATTACAAAGTTTATACGGCCCCAAAACAGTAGGAAACGAAGCAAATAAATCAATAAAACAAGCTAAGCCTTATACCTCTTGAAGAGAAAAGCACTTTTAAGCAGCAATTCAACACATACACACCTTCATGAGCTCAAAGTAGGCTCAAAAGTGTCTCAGCTCAAAGATGGTAAGGTTTGGTTAAGAGTGTATAGGCAAAAGCTTAAGAAATTTCAAGAGAGAGAGATAATTGTAGAGATAAAAAATTAATTTTGCTTTAATTTTTCTAACCCTCAAAAATGAAAGGGAAGGTCCTATATTTATAGAAAAATAGGCCACTCCCTCAAAAACATCCATCCATACACGTGGGAGCAAATGCAAGTATCTGTGCAAACAGCTGGCACAACTGTCATAAAATATCTGCAAAATCCACTTGTGGTCGACAGGCCACCAATTTTGGCCAGCAGGCCACACACTTGGCCGACAAGGTACAAGGGTGGCTGGAAGCCAAAAATGATGGCCGGCAGCACACAAAAATGGGCCTGCAGGTCCCAAGTTTTTTTTTTTTCAGGTTTGAAAGACTAGGGTTTTGGTGCAAAAACAAGGCACAAGGTTTGCAGAGTTTTGAGGCTCAAAGCTGTGGCATTCCGCTAAGAACTTTCAAGCACTTGACAAGCATATACATTCATCATTGGATGTGCAAGTGATGGTGCCCAAGTCGTAAAGGCAGTAAAAAATGATTTCTATAGGTTGATATATGGGAAGATAAAGTTTTGCCCTAAATGAGTCAAATTGTTATTTTGTATAAATAACTAAAATTGATAATGTTAATGTGCAATTGAATGGTTGTTGATGTAAATGGTGGAGTTGGACGTGTGTTGTCTCTCACTTATGGAAATTTGAATGATTTATTTATTGAGAAGATTTTATATCTGTTTAGAAATATCTGTACTGGACTATCGGTGGAAGATAACTATAATTGTTATAGAAAATGCATGAGGATTAGGTAAATCAAAACTAATCTAATGTTGATTGTCATTGAATATGACTATGTTTTTAAATACATTGTATATGTATATTGTTTGGGAGGATAAAGGGGATGTACTCCATTGTTTGGGAGGAGATAGGGGATGGACTCCATTGAAATTAAGCTGGTCGGAGTGTCTAGGGTGAAAGTCCCGAAATTGTGTGTATATATGGGTGCAGATCCCGCGGACGAAATTTTCGTAAAATGGCAGATTTGAAGTGTTTGTTTGGTGGTGTATTGAATTGGAAAAATCACTGAGTTGTAGTCTCAATTGAGTTATTGAAATATAATGAAATTGACTAATGAATTGAGAAGAATAAATGAACTTGAAATGAATTGAAATATGAACTTTGGATATTTTGTCACCAGCATTGTACTTGCACATTGTATTTATATCTTTGTTAGATTTCGTATATTGTGTTAGATTGTTCCTACTGGGTTTTGGCTCACCCTATTTGGAAAAATCATTTTCAGGTGTTGGTGATATGCCTCCGCTAAGACAATAGCATGGAGGGACTTTTAGGAGCAAGAGTTTCTTTATTTTGTTATGTTCTTTTGTATAGCCAACAGCTTAAATTGTATTGAGCAATGCTCACTTTTGTGTAACCAAGTAATGACTTGGAAAGATACAAGCCTATAAAGCATATGACTATATATTTACTTTTAATTCTCTTAACATTGCAACACATGCTGTAGATTCAAGATGAATATTTGTGAATGTATATCGCAAATGTTAACTTTTGTGAACAAACTCTGATAAATGAAAACATATTATTTTTATTATTCCTCTGCTTTAAGGATTAGATTTATTGTAATATTTTGGGGGCGTGACAATATGAGATATTAAAACTTTTATAAGGCTTCTCACTAAAAACACTATTTTCCTTATATAATATATAGATGAGTAAAATCGATTGCAAAAACGAGTAGAAGATATATATATATTAGAGTTAAAATTGCAATACTTATCATGATTTTAAATAATAAATTTTATATGTTAATTTTAAATCTATCAAGATTAAGCTATTTAATTTAATTTTCAAATTCATTAGTAAACTATTGTATTTAAATTTGAATTACTATCCTTATTCAAGGTCAATTGGATCCTCTGTTCCAATTCTTTCCCCCTCTCTCCCCTTTCCCCCTCTCTCTCTTCTCTTCTCTTCTAATTTAAATCCAAATCACACAAAAAAAATATAAACCCCAACTCAAACAAACGCAAAAAATAACAAATAAAAATAAAAAATCAGATCTTGTAACTAAAGACGTGACTGCAAGTCTGTAATCTCAAATATGGACTCCGTCAATAAAATGAAAATGAAAATGAAAATGAAAATGAAAACCACTCAAACCCAAAACAGAGCAAAGAAATAAACTCAAATAAAGATCCAGATCAAACAATTTTCTTCTAATTTCTTTTTCGTAATTGTCACTCTGCCATAATCAATGCAGTTGGTACACTCTAAACACCTTTGTTGGACACAACGGTTGTTTGCGTGTATTTCCACCCACCTTTTCCATTTTCTTCTTTCCTTTTGCTTAGTGAAAAAGGTCCATTTTATTTTCCACAAGTTTTCTGTGGAATAACTACTTTGTGAAACACTAAAAAGCAAGACTTGGTTCCTTTATTAAAGGTAAATTACACAAATCTTCTTCCAAGTTTAAATATATATATATTAAAATTTGACTTCCTTTTACATAATACCCAAAAAAAAAAAAAAAAAAGAATTTAGGGTGCATTATAGTGACGCTTCTAGATTTGAAAAAAATACAATAATTTTTATAATTTTAATATAATTAAACTACCTTATTTTTAGTAAAGCTAAAGGAACTGAGACAAATGCATATTATGTGAAAATATAAAAATGAACACAGCGAAATTATATATTTCAATATAAAAGATTTAATAATATTATTTTTTATTTATATGATTAATGAATTAGTCATTAAAAAAAAATCTATAAATTAAATTTTAAGAGAAACAAACTTGTAGCGTTTATTGTATTTTTATGGTTAATTTATTTATTGGCTTATAAATTAGCCAAAAACTCATAAATAATGATAAACATTTTTTTTATTTTTTATTTTTTATTTTTATTCAAATTTTATTTTAATTACTTATGTTTTAACTTTATGCAAATTTTAAAGTATAAGCGTTGGGAGGGACCATATTAAAATAGGAGTTTATTTTTTAGTTATTGTAATTAGAGGGTAGGTTAAAGTAAGGGAAATTCTAATATACACCCAACCAATAGGATAGGTAATTTGATTAAATTAATAATTTATGCTACAGACAGACATAATTAAAAAGTGCTGAAGAAGCCTAAGCCTTACATTTATATTCCTTGCCTCACCTTCAACAAGTTACTTCTCTCTCTCTCTCTCTCTCTCTCTCTCTCTCTCTCTCATACTATGTATAATCTACTTTTGGGTTTTATTGCTTGAATCTGCTTCAGGGTTTCATTTCTCTCGGTGGAGAATTTGTTTCACTAGTAGAAGATCGGTGGTGGAGTGGTGGTGCAGTGGTGGTTCTCTGGTGGTGTAGTGTCCTTTGCTGAAGTTTCATTAGCTTCTTGTTAATAAGGGTTTTCATTTTTTTAGTGCTTTTTAGTCACCTCCACAAGCTATGGATTGTGCTTTTCTAGATTCCTATACAAAGAGATATTACTAAATAATGGTTTAATTGAAATAGTACTTCAAGATATTCACTTATAGTTCAGAGATTTTCAAGTACTTAATCCTTGAAATGTTTATGTAATACTGAGAAAAATCATTAACTGAAAGTTTACAATATTTTATTCCTTTTGCAGTTCAAGTGAAGCAAAGAGTACTTCAAGATTTTCACACATACAAGTTAATCAAGTAGCAACTTACCAACAATATCATTATTAGTATTTTCTTTTTTAGCATAACGGAGGAGCGGGGGTGTTTGAACTTGGTTAGCAACTTACCAATTGGTGTAAAAAAAAAATCTCTTACTAAATTTGAGTTATATATGTATATATATTATTTCAGGTAAGTCTAACTTGAGGATCTCATTATCCTTAACATTTTTCTTGTTCCACCAAACAGAATAAAATAAAATAAAAATTATTTTACAACAATTATACAACAATATATATCATGATAGTGTGTCACACAAATATATAAAAAGTGTTCGATGAAAACTATCAAACACAAATACATAAGAAGTGCACCAAACAATCAAATGCCTAGACAGGACAGGATGCATTGGGAAAAGATTGCTGCTCCATTGGGTTCCTTGTTACAGAGTTGAACTTGTCTCGCATCCAATCAATTGCATTTGAAATTCCATTCTTAATGCGCAGATAAGTTACACCAAACATGTCTGGGTAACAAAAGATGACTTGCTTAAGCAAAATGCTTGCCAGAATTATGGGCAATAATATCCATAAAACAAGCTTCCCAAGCAAATCTGGGAGAAAAATCGAAATCAGAGAGACACAAGAAACAGTTCCGGAGATGATTGCAAGATAGCCCAACATTTGAGTGTGAATTGCAGAGTCAATTTTCATTTCCTGGATGAGTCCCAGTGTCGGGCAGTAGATGCATATGGCTATGAAGAAAGTCCACATGTTTGCAGGGTGGGCCTCAAATGGGTTCTCTATTTTGCCATCATACTTCACTGCGAGAAGGGCGACTAGGGTTGGTATGAGGTATTTGAAGATGGCTTGGCATGGAGGAGAGGATTTAAACTCTATCCCACTTTGTACAATCCTATGCAATCACAAACAAAAATGAACAACACTAAGATTCAGATTAAAACATTTTTTAAATTGCTGGTCATCCATGTCTTTATATTAAAACATTTGTTGTAAAAATGGGGAAAAATTTTATAAAAAGTGTGTGTACCATAGGTCTAGTTATAATTTTTGTGATATTTGATTATAAAATATTGTGGTGTTAATTATGAGTTATTGTAGTGTTAGTTATAATTTAATTATGACCGAATAAATTTTTAGTTATATCTCAAATGATGTTTCATTACGACTCATTGTGATAGATCTTTAATTATGCTTTAAATCGTGTTTATTTATAATTTATTGTGGTATTTTTAGTTATGATTGAAATTAATTTGGTTATTGTGTATCAAATCAACACTACACAGTATCATAAACTTACATATAGTACACCTCTTTTGAAAGGTTTGTATGGTAGAATGATATATATATATATATACACTAGTTCATGTGTGGCCACTTGATGAGTTTGCTATTAAATCTATAAAATATAAAATTTAATTTTAATTTAAAATATATATATATATATTATATGTTGCTCAAGTGATAAAAATGTTTCTTAGATTAAAGGTCTTAGGTTCAATCTCATTCACCTCACAATATATAGTTTTGTGTTTTAAATATGAGACGGACACTATTATGTATAAGGATATTTTAAAAAAACTCAAAATATGAGACGGAAACATCATGAGAAGTTTTTATTTTATAATAATATAGATAGATAGATATAGACAAATAGATGTTTGTATCTTAAATAACACCGTAACAACGCCATGCGTCCAATCACGCTTGAGTGGTCATCTAAGGATAACTCGGTCAAACCTACCTCGCCTAAGCATGACTGGAAGACAACCATGCTAATGCAACCTCCGCCGACATCTGAGGCCCAACAACACTTAGCTTGGCCCAAACCGTGAGATCCATGAAACTCTAGTTTAGCCCAATTGTGCAGTTAGACGGCGCAAATTACCCTCACATTAACTTAGATATTCTAATAGGTTGTCATATTATTCGATTTAAGAAACACATCTAATTTTTAGATTAGAGTAACATATTACTATTTCAAAATTTAATTTGATAAAAATAATAATAAATTATTTGGATTTTTTAAAATTTCATTTTTGTGTGTTTATTTTTGTCTAATTAATTTTTCTTTTTTCAAAAAAAAATCATAAAAGACAATAATACCCTCTTTTTTTCTCTCCAATTTTCATCTCAATGCCACCACCACCATCACTCTCTCTCTCCAGTTCAATATTGCAGGTGAAACATGTCTTTGAAATGTGAATTGTGAAGTGAATAAAATTGAAATGGTAGAAATTAAAGGGTTGAAAACCTCTGATTTTGTGATTGCAATGAAGATGATGACATTGAGTACGGGTAGTACGTAAGCCTCTCTGGTTGTTAGGCATGTTTGGCCGGGGGAGGGGGGACGACGATCTCGTCTCCTCTGATAGAGCATGAATGAAAGCTGCTATCATTCACTTATATATTAGTATTTTTTTATTTTTTTTTTGGGTTCAACAGTAAGAGGTGTACGGACCAATTTATGTGCACCTCGAGTAATCCTCTCTTCGATTTGGTTAAAAGCAGGCCATTCATGCCCAAACTAAGAAGTTGACAAAAAATTTCTTTATTGTGAATTGGCCTCAAAAAATTAAATCCTAAACAATTGTGTAAAGAGCATACCACCCATCAACCCTCAAGATTATATTTTAATAGTTTTTGTTATAATGTCGGCGCCCACATCTTAGCATTTGTTATCCCATTGGTCTGTGATAGATTTGTTGTGGAAGCCAGATTGCCCTCCTCCCTCCCATTCGTCTGTGAATCTGAAAAGGGTTTTGATTGGTAGCTCGAATGTTGTGGCTCGAGAGTGGATTTGCATATCAGAAGAAGGAAGGAGGAAGAGGAAGAGGAAGAGGAGGATCGGAGGCCCAAACAATGGAGGCGAGGCAGAGGCGATGAAAGCGGCGATGGCGATGAATGACGGCAGACGGTGGTGCTCCTCCTCTCTCTTCTCTCTCTCTTTCTCTCTTTTCCTCTTCTTCTCTCTTTCTCTCCCTCTCCCTCTCCTGCGTTTCAACTCGAAAATGGAAGAAGAAAAAAAAAAAAACCCAAAACGACGTCGTTTTGGGCTTTCGAGCCATCTGTTCGAGCTACGAAATATTTTCCATCTGAAAATCAGTCTCCTCTGAACCAGTTGAATGGTAAGAGGTGTATCGACAATTTACATGTATCTTGATTCATTTTTGTTTTTTTTTTTTAAAGGTAAGTTATCCACACTACAATTAGGAAATTTAGAAGGAATTTATTTTTTTGGGGACTGATTTCAAAAGTTCAATCCTGCACAATTATGTAAGGAGCGTATCTCCAACCAACCCTCAAGGTTATGTTTAAATATTTTTTGTTATAATGGCGGCGCCCACATCTTAGCATTTGTTATCCCACTGGTCTGTGACAAATTTGTTATGATAGTCGCTTATAAGTTATATGATATTTAATAATGCTTGTGGCTTCGAATTCCAAACTGGAATTTGTCTCGATTTTTTTTTTTTTTTTTTGGTTATGTTAGTTAGTTAGTTAGTTAGTTTTTTTTTTTTTTTCTTCTCTTTTCTTTTCTTTTTTTTTTTCTTTTTGTAAGAGTGATTATGTATAGGGGTGTGTTAAAAAATTAGACATCCCACACCAATTCAACCGGTATGGTTTGATAAGATAAGTGAGTTGGGTTGGACTGGTTAAGTGATAAAATTGACTGATGAGTTAGACAGCTGATTAAAATTTGTTAATTTTATATAATTTTGTACAGTCCATACTATATTTTTATTTCAAATCAATAAGACTTGGCGGAAATTGAAATCAAAGTCATTTCAATTTCTTCGGAATTTTTTTAATTTGAAATAAAAATATAATAGGGACTCGTACAAAATTATATAGAATTAACAAATTTTGACTAGCAGCCTAACTGATCAGTCAATTTTATCATTAATTAGTCCAACTCAACTCACTCACCTTATCAAATCACATAGGCTATTATTTTTTTTTAAAAAAAATTAATTTTATTTGTCGAGCTGTGTTGGTTTGGGGTTTTTTTTTTTTTTTTTTTTTTTTTTTAAGGTGATTATGTGTAGAGATGTGCCAAAAAACTAGACATCCCACACCAACTCATTGTACAAAATTACATAGAATTAATAACTTTTAATTAGCAGCCTAACTGATTAGTCAATTAAGTTGGACTAGTTGAATGATAAAATTGATTAATAGTTAAGTTGTTAGTTAAAATTTACTAATTTTATATAATTTTGTACAAAAAATTGGTGCGAAATGTCTAATTTTTTGACACATCTCTACACATAATCACCTTTAAAAAAAATCAAAAAAAAAAAGAAAATAATTCAAGACAAATTTGAGGTCTCTAACATTGCCGTATTATATTTTAGCATTTGTTATAATTGGCTGTAGAGAGCGGTCTTCCCACTGGCCTATGATAGATTTGTTGTGAAAGTCAGAGTGAATCTGAAAGTCAGTCTCCTCTGAACCGGAGATTCCAAAATTGTGACTATGCTATTCGAACCGGACACTTAACCGTGAAACTGTGACCACTGCACGACGTTGCCTACTAGTGGAGTAATAAGAAAACATTTTTATTTTTAATACATACATTTCATTTTTTTTGTGTGTCAAATACTCTTTTTATTTTTATATATAACAAATAATCAATTTCAAAACAATATAAAATAATATATTCATGATATCACAATTCGATCCTTAATTCGGCCTCTTTTCTAATTTGCTCACCGGTTCAATTTTCAAAACATTATTGTTCAAATAAAAAGGAGATATTAAAACAAAAAATTACAAAACAAAATAAAATCTGAGTTTTTTATTTTTTCAATTTAAACTATAATAATTAAATTTATTTTTAATCTAAACTATCTACTTATTTTCATTAAGTAAAATTGACCGATAAGAAATATTAAAGGGATCAAAATAATGCAGATTATGTGAAAATATAAGTATAAACACAATGAATTACTCATGAAAAAAAAAAACTAAATATTATTTAAATTAAATTTTAAGAGAGCAAAACTTATGGGATTTATTATGTTTTTATGCTTGATTTATTTATTGGCTTATAAATATTAACCAAAAAAAAAACTCATAAATAATGATAAACACTTTGTCCTTTTGATTTTTATTTAAATTTTATTTTGATTCCTTGTGTTTTAACTTTTATTCAACGAGGGCCTTTGGCCTAGTGGCTGTGTTTATAGTATAAGATATCGGATTCAACTCCTATTTAGAAGAATTCGATACCCGTTGTGGTGGTATTTAATTTTCTCCTGTTATGGAGTTGTATGTAACTAGTGTTGGGAGGACCATATGAAAATAGGAGTTCAAATTTAAAGTAAATTTTAGTAAATCAATAATATGTACTACTTATACACACAATTAAAAAGTGCAATTTATCTTTTAAAATTCAAACCTTATCTTTCATCACTTTGTAGTAGTTGCTCAAAGTCAAGTGCTGAAGCCTAAGTCTCACATTTGTACTCCTTTCCTCACCAAACCCTCCCAATTGTGGCATATGCTATTATTACTAGGGATGAATAGCGGATATACTGATTCACCCAAATCGACCGAATCGAATTGATCCGCCGTATTTTTAAACGGATGTGTGATGACGAGTGGACGCTTATGGATTGATTTTTTCTAATCCGTCTAGTTTTGAATGGATGGCGGATTTGATGTTCCTTTGGCTGCAATCGAACCGTCAAACCGCGAGCACCTCTACTAATTTGTAAAACTTTGTGTTTTTAATTTGTTTAGATATTCTATTTATATTTTCAATTGAAAAAGAGTTTAAATATTCTGTTGAATATATTCTGTAGAAAAAGAGTTTTCAATTTGAATATATTTTTTGAATTGAAAAAAATAAATGTATTATTTATCCATATTTTTTTATTTTTAAATCTAATTCTAAAAATAATAAATAAAAAAGATGATATATGCTGGTTGGTTTTTGTTTTCAAAAACAGATATAGATATAACAATACAGAGACATACGATCTCTACTGCTGTTTTGTTCATGGTTTTAGTGGTTTAAATTGTTTTTATATTTTAAGAATCACAGATTGTAATACTATATATAATACTTTATGTGGATGAGGAATGTTGTAATTGTAATATGTGGATGAGGCATGCAGTGATTCTAATATTCTAAAGTTTCAAACTTTATTTCTTTGGATGAGGCATACAGTGATTGTAATACATTTTTAAGTTATTGACTGTAAAAATTTTTTTTTTTTTTTTGAGGAACTATACAAGTTGAATTATATTGAAAATTTATAAAATTTTAAATCACCAAACTGATTCGTATCCATCAACCAATCCGCTCAATCCACATCCACCGGATTGGCGAACGGATGCGGATTAATTTTCTCAAATCCGCTAATCTGGCGGAAGGATGTCGGATTAGAGATTTTGTGGCCACAACCGACCCGCGCCCACCCCTAATTATTACTACTTTTATTTTATTTTATTTTACTTTTTTAAAAATTAGTTTTCTTTTTCCCAACGCAGGTAACCTAGTAAAAAACTGTGGATTTGAAATGGATCCACATGTATTCAAGAACTTCTCAACAGAAGTCCTCCTTCTCCCCAAAAAAACAAGACCTAATTTCACCAATCCCTGGAAGGATCACTGAGTCACTCAAACCAGTCAAATACATAGACTCAAAACAATTCTCTATCCCTTTCAAACTCGCCACGATTGAACTAGTTGAAGGGAGAGAAAGTGCCATTGGCCAAGTCATAAGAACAATCCCTAACAAGTTCTACAACCTTACTTTCTCCATTGGAGATGCCAAGAATGGTTGCCATGGATCGATGGTGGTTGAAGCTTTTGTCGCTAAAGAAACCCTAAAAGCTCCCTATGCATATCATGGAAAGGGTGGGTTCGAGAATGCGAGTTTCAAGTTCCAAGCAATTTCAGCTAGAACAAAGCTCGCATTCTACAGTTCATTTTATCACATTAAGGTTCATGACTATGGTCAAATATGTAGCCTTGTCTTGGACAATGTTGGGGTTCTAAGGGTATCTTAGTCATTTTGAGTGGATTTGTTAGCTAAAGTACTAACACTCAAATGGGTTATGAGTAATTTTTATTAGAAAGCTGAGTAATGATCTAGATATGGGAAATTGTATGTAATGACCTGGTGGGTTAAAAAGGGGTCATGTGTGAGTCATATTAGGGGGCTTTTTTTTTCTTTTTTTTTCTTTTTTTTTAAGTTAGTGATTTTGAGGCTGTTCTCTAATATGTAAGGATGTGTTTGAACTTTCTACTTGTTATATGTACTTAATAATAAATACTATCTAAAGATATGATTAGACATCATTAAGAGGTATTTATGCTTGCAAGACTATTGAATTTTTATATGGTTGTAGTTTTGGGGCACCATATCCTAATCAGATCTCATCCATTAGTATTGAATAATTGGAAAATTCATTCAATTGATAGGTAATGAGTAAAATCTGTTGCAAAAAAAGTAGAAGATATATATATATATATATATTAGAGTTAAAATAGCAATGCTAAATAACTAATTTTATACGGTAATTTTAAATCCATCAAGATTAAACTATTTAATTCAATTTTTCAAATTCATTAGTACACCATTGCATTTAAATTTGAGTACTATCCTCATTCATTTAAGGTTAAATGGGTGCTCTGTTTTAGTTCCATGTCCCCTTCTCCCTTTCCCCTCTCTCTCTTCTCTTCTAATTTAAACCCAAATCACACCAAAAAATATAAACCCAAATTCAAACCAAAAAAAAAAAAAAAGGCAGTAATTAACTTTATGAATTTGTGATTAAGAGTTCTAAACCAATAGACACCCCTATATTGGAGGTGTCTTATACTACCATATAAATCCATCTCGGAAATAGTTTAATTATTATGACTTGTACAAGAAGAAAAGAAGCATATAATACAAAAATACATATATTGCTATGCAATAGGTGTAAGGCATTTTTTAAAACTTACAAATCAAGAAACAGTTATTACAGTTATTGAATTATTATTTGTAAGTCCAAATTATTTAAAATCACTCATTGCCACTATCCACCTATCATTCTTAGCTATACTAGTGTAGAGCAACACTTAACATCTATGTAAGTAGACTAGTAATTTCGACAGAATAGTCTCTGTTTGAATAGTAACACTCAAAAAACAAATAGATGGATTAATCTTTGATATATGATATGGTCTCATTTAGAACCATGTTTAGTACCTACAGCCCATAAGTTATTCAAAAAAAAAAAAAGAAAAAAAAGAAAGCTAAAATTGTATAAATAAAAGTGAAATGAAGAAAACAAAGAGGTAAAAAGAGGATTATCTCTAGGAGCAGTACAATTTATTATTACTTTTTTTTCTCTTCTCAGGCATTTCATCAATCATCTAACACCATATCCCACCTACCCATATTCTCCATCAATCATAATACTAAAGAGTATCGAGTGTCGTACTCTGAGACTACTGAATAATCACCTAAGATGTGAGAGAGAAAAAAAAAAGAGGGAAAGAAGAAGGGAAGAAAAAAATGTCTGCAACATTGTTTTAGAACCATATCAGGGATAACAGCACAATACCATTCACAATAGCACTACTATGGCAAAGGATCCACACTCCTTTCTCATTGGCACAATAAAATCAGGCATCTATCTCCAAAAAAAAAAAAAAAAAAAAAAGAACAACAACAACATTGCTCTTTATTAGATTAATAAAAGATTTCTAAATTGCAGGTGAAACATGTCTTTATGGACATATTTGATTAATATGATTATAGCATAAGATTTGAATTATTAATTCATGGATCCACAATTTTATGTTTAATTGTAAATTTTATTAATCGGATTACATGTATAAAATTAACGAATTTTTAATATTGAGATAGACTGAATCACAATTTTTTGAAATATGAATGAAAACAATTAAATAAATACATAATAATTGATTATTTCACTAATTTTAATTAAATAATTAATCCTATAAAATTATTAATCCTTACTAACCTCTGGTTTTGTGACTCCAATGAAAGTGATGATGACATGAGTAGGGTAGGGGTAGTGAGTCTCTCTGCTTGTTTGGCCGGGGATGACGATCTCCTCTACTTTGCTTCTCCTTCCTTTGCAAATGAAGAATGCAGCTAGAACCACAGGGCAAGGCTTATAGCAGGGTTTTATAAGCAAGGCTTAATCTCCTTCCAAGTTGTTATGACATCAGAAGACATGATAATAAGGCAGTTATGACATCCTTTTTTTGTTACCAGAAATGACTTGGGGTGCTGGGGTCAGCTCCTATGCGACAAAAAAAAAATTGTATTTTTTTTTATTTTTTTTTTTTAAGATTTTTGGCCAACCCCAGTGGGACATGTCACTGGGATTTTTGCTACAGTAGAAGCATGAAATGTTTGACTTGTCTTTTTCATCACTGGGCCCGGTCCATTGGCCTCCGGGGGCATAATTTACAGTTCCGATTTGTAGCTCGAAATCGGAGCGGCTCGAATGGCTCGACGTCAAAACGATGTCGTTTTGATGTTTTTTTTTTTTTTTTTTTTTTTTTCCCTTCTCTCTGGTCTGGTCTGAAACTGAGACGAAGATGAGACGAAAAAGAAAGAAGAAAGAGGAGGGGAGAGAGAGAGAGATAACTTGGTCTTTATATTTGAAGTTCGGGTTTAATTTAGTTCGTCCGTCTAAAATTTTTGTGTTGATGGATCTGGATAACTTGGTCTAAAAATCAACAAGTTTGTGTTGATCCATTTTATATTCTTTCCGTCTGGATAATTTCCCCTCCAAATCAACACAAATTTATATTCTTTCCCCTCCAGATCCATTTTTTCGTACACATAAGTTTTGTTCAAAATCTGATGCAGATCCATTTTCATCAACATCAAATTTTTTTTTATCAAAATTTGAAGCTTGAAGAAAATCTGAAGCTTGAAGAAATTTTTTTTTTTAAAGATTTTTTGGGCTGTCGAGCCAAAATTTCTTCAAGCCAAAATTCTTAAGATCTTTAAAAATCTTTAAAAAAAAAAATTTCTTCAAGCTTCAGATTTTCTTCAAGCTTCAAATTTTGATAAAAAAAATTTGATGTTGATGATTTCTGAACATAAAGTCAGAAATCGTTTTTTTTCTGACTTATAAATTAAGCATCTCCTGTTCCACTCAAAGAATAAGCTGATTTCTGACTTCCAAAAACAATAAGCTATAAGTTATAAGCTAAACTAAACACATCAAAATAACTTAAATTAAGCTAAAAGCTGAAATAAACAGCTTTTAAGCTGCACTAAATAGGCACAATATATAATAGACTTCACCATTTATATATATATATATATAGGGACCATTGCATGAATAAATTTTGAATAATTGTTTTTTTTAGTGTACTTATTGACTACTAGTTGACCCGTGTACATATTATTTAAAAAATATATATATTTAATGATACAATGTATTATAAAATAATAAATTAAAATTAAAGTACGATTTTAATTATTTATTTTGATAATTTTTACGCTATCATTTTACAAAATTATTATTTGAATACTTATATGTATATATATATATATTAATTTTAGTTATATTATTTATTTATTTATTTTTTATTATTATTTTCTATAAAATTATTTTTTAAATTTTTTTTAATTTTTAATATTTAGATTGTATTTTATTTGGTTTGGAAATGACTTTTTGAATAGCAACAATCATCTAGGCTTGGCTATCCATTTCTTCTTGCTTTGCTTATGAGTGCATGAATCTAGGTACTGGTAGATTTTTTGTAGGCTAACATTAAACTTTCTCTATCTATGGCCCTGTTTGTCAGCACTTATTTTCAGCTTTCAGCTTAATTTAAGCTGTTTTGATATGTTTGGTTTAGCTTATGCTTATAGCTTATAGCTTTGTGGAAGTTTAAATCACTATTCTGTGAAATTTGGATATGCTTTGAGAATAAGCTGGAAATCAGCTTAAGCTGAAAGTTATAAGGTATAAGCTGTTTGGGCATAAGCTATAAGCAGTCTCCCACAGCTCTGCCAAACAGGGCTTATATATCTCACAGAAATAATCCATATGCTTGGTTATCATTTTTCAAAAATATTTTTCAGAAAATTCTACTTTCTTATTTTTCGTGTTTTTCTGCTTTTACTGAATTTTTTTAATATTTTGAGCAATGTTTTTAATTTTTAGACATACCTAACATCAATATACCTAACAAGTAAAAAAAAATTGAAAAAACTTTTTTAAAAATTCACTAAATACCAAAAATATAAAAAAAAATACGAGAATTCAGTACATTTTTTGTATTTTTATGTATTTATTAATTTTTTAAAATATTTTTTCACAAATTTTTTACTTTTTAGATACATCTAAGTAAGGTGCATCTAAAAAAGTAAAAAAAATGTTTAAAATTTTAAAAACATTCACTAAAAATAAAAAATTACGAAAATTAAAAAACTCAATTTTCAAAAAAACTTAATTTAAAAAACTCAAACCAAACACATTAAATGGGTTTTGTACATGGACTTGGGTAGTTTGTTGAAAATTATAAGATCAAAAAGATAGAGTTGATTACATAATAATTTTTAACTTTCAAAATTACTGGACCAACAAATTAAAGGTAATCAAATAATTAGCACAAATATTATAAATAAAATTTACAAACAATATGATATGAGCAGAAAATAAATTAGAGTAAAAAACAATAGATATGAGAGTCTAGAAGTCGTGTTGTCATTGTCTTAAAAATATTTTTCCTCTCCTCGTGAAAATAAAACTTAATTTGTTCAAAACATCCTTTATCTAGTGTTCACGACACCAGGAGGCTTGAATCAAGTCACGAACGCGGATCGAGTTGGGTCAGGTGGTCTTCCATTTGATATCCGTCCGCTTAATTAGCTGATGCAAATTGAGCGGATCGTACAAGTTAGTAGATGGATGTGGATTGATTTAGTAATTGGACTTTACCGTTTTATTTTTTTTTTGAATTATTTTAGAGTAATTTTTTATAATCTTGGACCGATTCCAGTCTAAAATTTTTTAGGGAGATTGAACAATAAGTTCCATATTTTGGATTTGTAATCCATATAATCCTATATTTTTTCTTGTGATTCATTTAGTCCTTTTGGATTTGTAATGACTTATTTGTCCACCATATTGGAGTGTAACATTTGAAAAAAGTACACTAAAGAGTTTTTTAGTGTCACATCATACCTGTCATCTTAGAATGTCACATTTAGGAAAAGTGTACTCAAGAGTTTTTTAATTTTTTTAGAGTGTTACATGTCACATTTGAGAAAAGTATACTAAGGAGTTTTTAATTTTTTTAGAGTATCACATCATATCACGTTGTCACATTTGAAAAAAAGTACACTAAGAAGTTTTTAATTTTTTTTATAGTGTCACATCATACTCGTCGCGTTGTCACATTAGGGAAAAGTATACTGAGGAATATTTTTTTTAAAGTGTCACATCATATTTGCCACATTGTCATATTAAGAAAAAGTACACTAAAGAGTTTTTGAGTGTGTTTGGTTTGATTTTGAGAGATAAATTTTCAAAAAAAATATTTGGGAAAGAATTTGAATTTTTTTTGATTTGTTTGATTGTATATTTTGAAAATAATTTTGGAGTATGGGAGTTTGGAATGATTTGATATTTTATTGTAGTTGAGTAGATGTGTATGAGAGAAAAAGTGATTGAGAAGGAGAGAAGAGAGAAAAAGTGATTGATTGATGTGTAGAAGAGAGAGAAAGTGATTTCGAAATTTTTTTAAAAATTTCAACCAAACAAAATTTTGAAATTTTTTTTCAAAAATTGTGTTTTGAAAGTTAAATCAAACAAGTTTTTTTTTTTTAGAGTGTCACATCATATCTGCTACGTTATCACGTTTAGGAAAAGTACACTAAGGAGTTTTTAATTTTTTTAGAGTGTCATATTAATACCTACTACATTGGAGTATCACATCATACATGTCACATTAATAAAAGGGTATAACTGTCCACCAAAATATTACCAAAATCAAAAATAGGACCACACCGAAAGAAACTCTCCATTAATAGGACTTAACCAATCAATACAAAAAATTTGAGATTAATTGAAGCACTTGTTTGTAAGATGAGATTTAAACTTTCATATTTCATAAGTAGTTAATATTATTACAAAAAAAAAAATTGCATTTTTTTAACAGACAAAGCATGAAAATATAACATCATTTTCTAAAAAGGGTTGGCGGATCGAGTCAGGTAGCTTCTCATCTGCCATCCATCCAAACATAAGCGAATTTGAAAAATTTCTACCCGCATCTATCTACACATGCCATCAACATTGCTTAAAAGCAAGTGAATTGGGTCGAGTCGGTTGATTTTGACAGACCAATCAATCCATGAACATCATAATAATTACCCAAAACAATATATATAAAAACAAAGAGAACTCTCTCTAGAAACCTTTCGGCTGTGTTTGGTTATGTTCTTAAAATATAATTCCACCCTTCTATTTGCATTTTATGTTTGGATGGAATTTTTAAGATGTGATTCCATTACACATTTCAAAATGTAATTATTCTTTACGTTTGGTTACTCTCTCTCTTTCGTGTTCTCCATTTTGAAAAAGTAGAGAATTTTTGAATTTTGGGTCTACTTAGTCATCTTTCCGGATGTCTCTCGATGTCCGGCTAGTTGACTGGAACAGTGTATTTTTTTTTTTTGCAATTGCCATCGCCAATCGCCACCTGTTATTTGGAAAAAAAAAAAAAAAATTATACTTGTTTTGACAATTTTTTAAAATATAAAAATTATTTTTTTAGGCCAAAATATCATTTTTTTTTAAAGTGGTGATTTAGAGCACTAAATTTGAAGCTCTAAAAACACCACTAATGAAAGTGGCAATGTAAAGAAAAAATAAATAAAACAAAACAAAGGCCAAACTATCACATCAGTGGTGAGGTCCACATGATGTCACATCATTAGTGGTGCATTAGTGGTACTAAATTAGTGGTATGAAGCATTTTTCTTTTTTTTATTTGAATGTTAAAAAGAGTTTGATTATGAGTTTTGAATAAAATTTTCAATAGAGTTTTGAGTTATGTATTTGGTTATGAGTTATAACTTTTTGAATTGAGTTTTAAAAAACTCATAACCAAATAAATTTTCTTATTTCACATGTCATATCAAACATTCAAAACTTAATTCAACACTCAACTTAAAACTCAATTCAAAATTCTTTTCAAAACTCATAACCAAACAAATTTGCTACACTCAAATCATAATTTCAAAACTCACAAACTTAAAATACATCTCTATTCTCAAATCATATTTATAAAACTCTACCAAACGCTTCCTTCATCTTTCAAATCACTTTTCTCTTATCTCTCAATAATATGTATTTCGGTGAAACAGTATTCCTTTTATATATGATTAATGATTCATCTATTGAATTTGTTCAGTTTAAATTCGTCATAATAAGACTCTTCCAATAAGAGACTTCCGCAAGTTTCTAAAACAGGAAACTCTTATCGAAAAGAGTTTTATTCAGGCGAATTTGGACTAAATAAATACGGTAAATGTAACTGCTCCTCTCATATTATTTTTGAAATGAAGTTATCATTATAAAAAAGCACTAACAAAAATTGTTTTTTAGCAGTGTGAAAATCTATTAGCTAAAGAATTAAATTGACGAGATATAATTTTTTTTTGGAAAACAAAATCAATGAATGTGGCTAATGGGAAGGGTGTTTATAATTATACACACTAATTTTTTTTTTCATACCCATCACATGTAACAACTCAGATTTTTAATTATTCTGTAGGATTTATACTAATATTATTTAATCTCAGTTTGAAAAATATATAATTTATTATATATTATTATGTGTAATTTTGTAAAATAATATAATTATTAAAAATTTAAAAGTCAAAATATAAATAAATAATTAAGTTAATTTGGATAAGCTTGAGACGTGGCAGTTGACTTGGAGAGTACGAATAGAATTTGTATAAATAGGGAAATGTTGACTCAGTAAAGAAGGGAGGAAATGAAAGAAGAATGAAAAGAGAGAAAGAAAAGAAAGAAAAGAAAAGAGAAAGAAAAGAAGAGAAGGAAAGAAGAAAAGAAAGGGAGAAAAGAATGGAAAGAATAGTGGAAGTTGAAAGGATCTTTGATAGTGAAAAGGAAGAGTAAGGTATTAAAGTTAAGGTGAGTTATATTATACCTTGAGTCACCAAAATATATTTTACTTATATTTTAACTTACCAAAATCTGTTTTACATAAATTATGCTTTATTTATATATTAATAAAGTTATATTTTATAAAGGTTTCAGTTACGTGGTTTTATTTCTAAACCCTATTTGATTAAAAGAAAACCCATGAATATGTTTGTTTATATTTTAAAGAATATTTAGCTATGACCTTATAAGTAATTATGTTTTGTAAGTACCACCACGGGAGTTCCACGCCTTGGGGGACTTAAATAACCATTGGCCTCTGTTTGATCACTTTGTGGTCCTCTGTTTGTCATGGATCCATTGACCTCTGATTTGTCTTGAGCAAAGTCATCTTGAACTAAGTGCTACACTTTTGTAGAGCCACCTCTAGATTCCGTTCGAGTCACCTCTTGAATCCGTCAATCTGCATTTGCTCGACCACATGCCACTCTGACATCTTAGTGGTTATGGTTATATATTTATATAATTTATGTATTTCAGTTCTGCTACTTAAATGATTTCTGCTACTTAAATAATTTGTTTATATAAATGTTTTGGCCTAACTAACGATCCATGGTTATTTTGTGTCCCTTATACTCTTGGTATAATATTTCTCACTCTGCCATGTGCTTATAGTTTTTTACCAACTTTCAGGAAATAGCTTTTGGAAAGTCTTAGATGCGGGGCTGCGGAATAGACACACACACAACACTTTTATGATATATTTTATATATGTAAATATCAGCCTTTTTGTCAATATATTTTGTAATAAAAATAGAAACTCCAATGATTATTTTGGTACCCTTATTTAAATATTTATTTCGCTCGTATTTATTGATCTGTTTTAGAATTGGTTGGAGGTAACTTCAGTTACTGGCCATCACAATGCTTAACCCTTGAGTACGGGAAGCGGGTCGTGACATCACATGTATTAAAAAATTCATAATTTAGGCATAAATATTAATACATATGAGTGTATAAAACAAATCAAAAAAGAAAAAAAAAAAGTGTACAAAAGAAATTAAATCTGTATAATTAAATCAAAATATTTTGAAGGTTCTTAATTTTTATTATGAATTTTAAAGATTTGAGAGTAGCTATATATGGTGTGAATAATATAATAATATAATAAGAAGCAAGTTTTAATTTTTTTTAAAAGGAAATAAAAATCAGTAGGAGTGGATTATGTTGGGAAGGTATAGAATATATTTTCTTTAATCATTCTTT
Organism: Camellia lanceoleosa; assembly: GCA_025200525.1. Classification (NCBI taxonomy): domain Eukaryota; kingdom Viridiplantae; phylum Streptophyta; class Magnoliopsida; order Ericales; family Theaceae; genus Camellia; species Camellia lanceoleosa. The sequence goes on along the minus strand of CM045771.1, from coordinate 122,054,126 downwards.
TGAAAACTATAAATTATGAAATTATTAATATTTTGAAAACTATTAGCCAATACTATTTTTTAAATTTATTTTTTAATTCAATAAATCCATAAATTTATTATGAGGTTTTGGAACTCCCATAATGCTCAATATAGTAATATAGTAAGAAGCAAGTTTTAATTTTTTTTAAAGGAAATAAAAATCAATAGGAGAGGATTATGTTGGAAAGATATATAATATTTGTTTTATCTTTCCTTCTGAAACTATAAATTATGGAATTATTAATATTTTGAAAATTATTACTTTAATGGATTAGCCAATACTGCTTTTAATATTTATTTTTTAATTCAATAAATTTACAAATTTATTATGAGGTTTTGAAACTTCCATAATGTTTCTCACGAAAATCCTCTTTTGTTTATATAATATATAGATAGATAGTAGATATGATCCACATTTTTGGGCAATAATTTTGGACACAATCTAAGAAAATTATTAATTAAAAAGATAAAAATATAAAAAAATAATATCATATGCACCAATTGATATACCAATTAATATACTAACAGATAATATAATATAATTTTAAAGGTTTTGAATATTTGTAATTTGTATAATGGATAAAGTTATAGTATTTAAATGGTAATATCATAATATATACTACTATACTAATTGATATACTAATTAGTACATGCAACACTATTGAAATAAAAAACACAAAGTTATGTTGTTAAACCCCCCATCCACATGGGTAATTGATCTCTATCTTCGAAACTTTTATCCAAGCTACTGTGAAACTATTTTAATAATTTAAATTATTCATTTTATATATCTAATTGTTTGCAAATTATCATTGAAAAATATATTATTGATTAATAATTGTAGACACACAATTTCATTATATTTATTTTTTAAAACTAAATAATTTATTTATAAACAATAATTATTATTTATTTAAAAAAAATCATGTATAATAAATTTATATGATTGTAATTATTTATTAAATTAATTTCATTTTTGTATTAAAAAAAAAAAACTATTCAAATTGTTAATTAAAATGGACCTACATAGTTTGGGCCAAATACCCAAAACTAAACCGACACAGTCAGTCCATGCTCTACAACGTAGTTCTGAGCATACAGCTCCATCGCTCAACCATTGCTATCCCTTTCCCAGGTCTCATCAATCTCTATCTCTGTATATGAATTTGAGTTTCTATGTACTGAATTTGTATACAAGTTTTACACTCAAGATGATGTATTTGTTATTTTGAAACTAGGGTTTTTAATTGTCTTAGTTGAACTTATGGTAGTCATCTAGTTTTGAAATAAAATGGATCTCTGATAGCATTGTATAGTGATTTGCCTTAGCTTGAATACTATATTTTTATGTTCAATTATTACATAAACACAATTAAGCAGATCATGTTTTCATGGGACACCAAAGTGTATGCTGTCTTAACATTTTTTTACTAAATCTGATACTTGCAGTTGTTGACTACATTAATGGACTGGGCTTTTGTACATAAAGTTTGGGAAAAGTGGGCATCTACCTGTATTGGTTCTTCTGGTGAGTAATCTGAAGTTGTTTATGCAATCCCTCTCACTGTGTTATTGTTTTTCATGTCATTTATGGGTAAATAGGTGAGAAGCATTTTATAACTTGTAGGTCAACCGCTGAAGGCTGCTTTGCTGATTAACCATGACCCAACTGCACCGTCTCGCCTGTTGTCCACCATGTAAGGAAATTTTGAGTATTCTATGTTTCCTATCTGGTGTTCAAGTGTATGTGTGTTGAGTTTATTGGTTTTTCTCCACTTTTTTGTTTTGGCTATCTTGCATTTCATCAAATTTATTGGACATGAGAATTTGATGAATCTGACACTTTAGACACATAACACCCGTACGAAGTTGATGTAACATAGGGACCTAGCTTTTTGTTGTAGCCAAGGTTCTGAAAACATAATACCCGTACGAAGTTGATGTAACATAGGGACCTAGCTTTTTGTTGTAGCACAAGTTACAAGTTTTTGTCCAATATGTGGAATGGTGATTTTAGTATGTATGCATGGACAAGTTGGCTTGCTTCCTTTATTTATACCAATAGCACAAGCATTCAACTATTAGAAAAGAAACATAGAACTGCAAAGATTATATTGTTAAATGCAACACAAAATGGCTTTCCAGAATTATCCTAGATTTTCCCCCAAGACCGAAAAAATTTGTGCGCATATGTATAGATATGAAGATGTGTATATATAGATAAATATACACATACATCTAGGTACATTTAAAAATAAAAATAAAAATAAAAATACACATACACATACACATACATCTAGGCAGAGAATGTTACTGCCAACTATTTTAAGTCTATGTATTTCTGGGATTAACTATACTAAGGACTTCTCGGTGCTAGGTTTGTGTGGAGATCTATGTACTAGCCCATTTTTGGTAGAATTACATTTGAAATTTTGCACACAGATGTGGAGCCAGATTATTTGATGTTCCTTTCATCTGCAATTCTGTACAGTAGCATTTTCAAATGAGTTTGTAATCTTTATGTATCATGGGAGAAAAAGATCACATGCTAGCTGGTTTCATTTATTAAGATAAAATAATTAGTCACGAGAAACAATTTTTATTCCTGGTGCTTGTGTTTTATTAATTTGTCCTACTGAGGGCATAGGCTTGATATCGGTGCTTACAGTGCAGAACAAGAAGGGATAAATGCAAATCCTATTGAACTGAGCCAATTTGTCGATTTCATCAAACGCAACAAACTCCAATCTGAGAGCTTCTTCATTGGGCTAAACCAATGTGAGTTAATACTGTGGCTGCAACACAATTCTAGAGATGATGCTAAACTCTGAAAACAAATACCAAGTAGTATGTTTTTTCTCAGAATTAGATTTCCATACTCTATTCATGCTGAAACCATTGCAATCTAATACTCTGAATATTGCATTTCAGGTTCTAGTCAATTTCAATTACTTTTTGTGGGGGACCTTATTTTTTAAAATTAATTATTCACCCAATGTCAAATTTAATTATACATTTACAATAGATATTTGGTTTGAGTCCCAAGTGCAATAATTTTGTGTAAAACAGCTTTTTGTCCAGAGATATCAAAATGATTTTTCAGTTCTGGGTAGAATCTGCAAAGTAAGAAATGTATTTACTTTGTGTTGACCATAGAAGCATATAGAGACATTCCTCTTGAAAATTCTGACCCAACAACCATTTTTCCCAACCAGAAACCATTGATTGTTTGCTAAAAGTTTGCTATTTGTATAGTTATTCCAGCTCTAATTTGTGGTTCTCTGTCCAATTGTGCAATATGCAATTATTCAAAGGTTTGAAATATACAGTAAGGGATAGGAACTACTGTTAGCAAATGCCAATGTGAATTAATCTCTTTTTTCATAAGGCATTTGCTTGTCCCATAAAATATTTAGTTATGCCGTTGATAATTCTGTTTGACTGAAGTTTATTGTACCGAATTTCGGTGGCAGATGTTGTCACATCAATTCATGAGAATTGGTTTTCTGCAAGGTGCATGAACACTTCAAAACCTGCTGGTGAAGGTGCTATAGTAATGCATACAGCAGCATTTCTCTTGGTTGCATTGTAAGTATTTTTTTATCATTTTAACATGAAATTCAGACTCATGTGACAAGCCAAGCCCCAAAAGGACTAAATACTGCATTTTTTTTTGGCTGGGCCCGAAATACTACATTTAGAAGCCCATTTCATGTTCAGCTAACAGTACAACTTTAGATTGTGCCTTGCATTTATAATAATGGGGAACTTGGTAGCCAATTTGTTAAGTTCTTTATTTTCCGACTTGTTATTGAACTTTTGTAGATATGATGGTTCTATTGGCTCGGCATCTCGTGCTATGGTGGTGGTTGATCAGTTTGCATGGCAGTTGGGTCGAAAAAACCTTTGACATTTGACCTCATTGCATCATGGTACTTTAACTTTATAGCATCTTTGTAGTGCTCCTCTTGCGTGTTTTATTGGACTATTTTGTTATCTATTCAATGTTATGTATGCAGGTGCGTTGTGCTACAAATTGATTACTCTGGTGCAAACCAAGTTCGTAGCAAGCAGACTTCATCAATGTACAGAATTCAAGTGAACCTGGTCTTCTTGTGAAATGGATGAAGAGGGTTGTTCAATAACCATTATGGAATTTGATGACATTGTTAGTTTAGTTCTCCTTGGACTCTGTTTAATTCTACTGGAATTTTTCTGCTACCTCATTGATGTTTTATTGTGATCAATTCTCTTGATAATCTTTGTTGTGGCATTAGGAGATCTCTGGAAGCATGGCTTTTAACAGGTAAGGTTTCCACTTTTGCATTTTAGAATGAGCCCACAGTAATGTTACACTAATACATCAAGAACTCGCACACAAAAAATGGGGTCCAAATTTAACACCCCGTACGGTTTGTCTTGTTTGTGATTGAGTTCTTGATCTATAGCATTACAAGCCAAATATACTTGATATCGGTTATCCCAAGATTAGAGAGAGATAGAGAGAGTGAGAGAGAGAGAGAGTGAGAAGTGAAGATTAAGAAAATGGGGCAGGTTTTGACCAAAGATTTAAGTCTAGATCTGCTTAGTATTTTATGGTGACACTACAAGTTTTTCAAGTCTCTTTGATACTAGCAACGGTTGATCATTGACGTCATCCATAAATTGTTGCCTACCCCTTATGTCATTTGCTCGAAGATGTAGGAGATGAGCCTAACTTATCTTGACTATCAGTAGTCAACTTATTATTATTATTATTATTATTTCAGTGTATCTCAATTACAATAGAATGAAATGAACCATTAATTATGGTATGAATTACAATTACATATAAAAATCAAAGGAACCTTGTTGAGTAATCTCCCCAATGGATTAATCCCTTAAACTGTAATACTCTGTGAGTGTTTGGGAAATTGTTATTTTAGTAGGTTATTTTAGTTTTTGGCTGTTTTAGGAGGTTAAAATGTTTGTGTTTGTGAAGATAATTGAATTTTTTTGTAGTTAGATGTGATGTTTATGAGAAAAAAAATGAAATAATTATGGATTTGATGTGATATTTTGTCTTATTAGTTGTTTTAGTTTTTTTTTTTTTTTAGTGCTATTTTAGCCAAAAAAGCTTTTTCTATTTAGTTGATTGGAATGAGATGAAATGGACTTTTCTATGGAATGATCATTCTCTTAGCATGGCGAATGATAATTTCATTTGTAATTTATTTTTTAATCAACTAAATCTAAAAATAAAAATAAAAATAAAAAGTAAAAATTGATAGAATGATGATTCAATTTTACTCATTCCAATGAGTCAAACCTAAATATTTTTGTGATTCATCTTTAAAATATTGGTTTGGGAAGTGCTATTTGCTTTTCTTTTTTCTTTTTTCTTTTTTACTCAGGTGCACTTTACTCTTTGTTTTATTTTCAATTTATTTTAATTACATTAGAATAATGCTTATGTCATTTACATGACGTTTGAAGTTGAGAACACAATGAAAAGAAAAGGCTCATTAATGAAGGTAAATGGATTAAATGAAGTGTGGAGTTTTCTTAGGTGTGCAACCCACAAAATGTGTAAGTGGGTTGCACACAATGTGTCACTTACACAAAAGGTGTAAGTGTAAGGTGTAGGTGTAAGTGTAAGTGTAAGGTGTAAGTGTAAGATGTAAATGTAAGGTGTAAGGTGTAAGTGAGTTGCACACCATGTGCCACTTACACAAAAGGTGTAAGGTGTAAGGTATAAAAGGTGTAAGTATAAGGTGTAAGTGTAAAGAATAAGGTGTAAGGTGTAAGTTGCACACCATAACCAAACCCATGAAGTGTAGTTTGACAAAAATAACTCTATTTTTTTATTTTATATTATAAACGATTGATGTATTCATATATATATATTTTTTTCATAATACCTATCCTTACTTGCATGTACATAAAAGAAAGGGAAAATCACACATCAGGCTACCTTTTTAAAAAAAAAAAAAAAAATTCAAATCAATTTTTTTTCTATATAAATTAATAATTATATTTATAAATAATTTGTAAAAACCCTTCTGGTGTGTAATTTTCCCTAAAAGAAAATATAGGACAAATGAAAATATGAGGAAATATATATTTTTTATTCAATTTTTTCATTATAAGACACCAATGTATCGAAAATGATACTATTTGGGAATAAGTTAAAAAAGTCAAAATTAACTTTTAACTTATTTTGGATCATATCACCTCTTATATAAAAAAAAAAAGTCAAAAAAAGTTTTAAAAAAAATAAAAAAATCAACTTTTAACCAACTTTAACTTATTACAATTATGATTAGTGATTAGAAAATATGTTATTATTGAGTACATGATCACATGGTGAGTCACACATCCCAAATATTTCTAGGTTAAAAAGTTAGCTTAGTCTAATACAAACCTCAATAATATTAAAAAATAGTATTATAAAAAAATGAAAATTTCATTAAATATTTTAATCACTAAATAAAAAATAGTGAAACCTTCGTTTCTAACACCTTATTTGGTAATGACTTGCGTAGTTACATTTTTGACGATTTCAACCACCTTGTTGGGTAATGACTTGCAAAGTCACATTTTTGACGATTTCAACTGCACAAATTTTAACAACCATTTTTTATTATAATTTTTTTTTGGAAAAAACATTGGCCAAACTCTAATGACGTGGTTAGTGATAAAAAATAAAATAAAATTACGTACAATATTTCATTATTATAAGAAGACTAGACGACTGATATGGAGAGGTGATTTATGGTGTGACATTAGTTTACACCCAGATATTTTCTAGCTCATTTTCCATGAAATTTCCCTGTAATTTTCTTCTTGTCAATCAAGAAGAAAAGAGTTTATTTAAGAGGGGGAGACAAGCCCTCTGTTTCCATTCCCTCCAAAACAATCTCTCTCTTTCTCTACGTAAATTCTGTGCCATCCATGCACTCTTCCGCTCCACCGTACAATGATCATCGTCACAACTGCGCCCCTCCCTCTCCATTTCCTTACTTCGCCGCTAGTCCCAATCATAGTCATGGACCCAATCCAAATCCCCTTTACTCTACTACTGAGTATGGGTATCCAAATCCATACACTCATCATCTAGGTCCAGGCTCTTCACTACCACCTATATATATAGGTTCATGCCATGTTAACATTAATGTCAGAGAACCTTTGGTCGCAGAGAGGTATGATAATGGTGGCGACAGTAGTGGTGGTAATGGTAAGAGCCGGTCTAAGTTGGATTTAGATGGGTGCCAACAGTTGGATAGTGGGATGTCTTGCGATGATCATGGTGGTTATGGTTCACGTGATAGTGCTTTTTATGCTAATTCGAAGGTACGAGTAATTATTACGTCTTTTAGAAATTTTATGTTGGCGATATGTCCAATTAATAATGGAAAGTCTAATAATTATAAAGACCTACAAATAAGAAAATAGTGGAGGAATGACAATATACTATTGGATGGGCATATAGCATGTAATCTTCCTGATTCGCATGATAATTTTTGATAAGGTACAACCAAAATATTTAAAAGTTTTCTTTGGAGGGAAAAAAATGGAGAAATTATGTAAAAAATTCTAAGGTTTGACACTTAAATCTTGAATTTTTAATTTTGTCAATTTAAATTTTAAATTTGTTTTCAATTTAAATCATTTGTCTATTTACGTTAAATAAAATTGATGAAAAAAATAATATTTTCTTTATTAAACTCAATGAAAAATGATATTTTAAACATTTTATGTACACCTATATTGAGTTTAATGATTAAAATATTATTTTTCTGTCAGTTTTACTTAACAAAAATAAACTAATTATTTAGATTGAAAATAAATTAAAATATTAAGTTTTAAATTGATAAAATTAAAAACTCATGACTTATTTTTGTTATAAGACTTAAACTCTAAAGTTTTTATTTTTTTTTAACTAATTTTTCCATGAAAATTTGAAATAATTTTGTATGGTGTTCTTATGTAGACATGGAGGGTGGAGAAAGCATCTTCCACATTTATTTTTTATTTTTTGAACCATTGTTGGCTTTTGTGTTGCAGAAAGTAGTATTGAAATTAGCTATAAATGATGACAAAGCCAAGAAAAAGGTCATAGAAACAGTTTCCAAACTTGCTGGTATTCTTCTTTCCACACTCCCACTTAAAGTACTGCAAGAAAAGGAACATTTTTTACGACAAAATTTTTAGTCATCAATGATGAGAATTTTATTACCATAAATTTTTTTGTGACAAAAAATGATTTTCAGCAACAAAAACATCAGCCAGTTGCAGAAAGTGATCGCCAAAAAGGCTCTTTTTCCACTGGTGTATATGACTGTGTTTTGCAACTGTTAACTTCTCTTTTGGTAGGAATTGAATCAATTGCTGTGGACATGAAGGAGAATAAATTAACGGTGATCGGCGATGTTGATCTAGTTACGCTAGTCAAAAAATTGCGCAAATTATGCCACACAGAGGTACTAATAGGCTGTTTCAATTGATAGGTTTGGAGAGAAAGGGGAAAAATAAATAAATTTAAATAAGTTTGTCTTATTGTTAGAGAAAATGAAAATAAATAGAGAGAAATTGGTTTCTCTTAAAATTTATTTTTTTGGTGAATTACATTAACGGTCCTTATAGTTTGGGACTTGTGTCACTTTGGTTCTTAACTTTTTAATTGTGACACATTTGACTTTGAATTTTGAATCTTATTCCAAATAAGAACAATTAAAGATGCTATTAGATTTTTCAAGGGTAAAATCGTCAATTTGATAAAATATAAATTAATTTGACAAAAATAAATCTCAAAACATTATTTCTACCTACTAAAGACAAAATTATATAAAATTAATAAATCTTTTAGATATTTATTTATTTATTTTGTTACCAAATTAATTTTTACTATATATTTGGATGATGATCATGTAAAATTAATTTTTAAAAATTAATCATGTAATTTTTATCAATTTTACATAATTTTATAATTTTTAAAATATTTTTTTGACATTTATTTTTGTCAAATTAGTTTATATTTTATCAAATTGATGATTTTGCCCTTGAAATTAAGCAATGGTACGTTCAATTGTTCTTATTTGAAACAAGATTCAAAATTTATAGTTAAATGTATCGCAATTGAAAAGTCAGGAATTAAAATGACACGAGCCCAAATTACTATAGAGACTGTTAGTGTAATTTGCCTTTTATTTTTTAAATTTCTCCAAAAGTAAACAGATTGGGAGAGGAAATAAAATGAAGTGATTACCAATTTTTTTATAATATCAAAATTGTTTATCTAAATACTAAAAATATAAAAACATAAAAGATTACTTTGATAATTAATATAAGCTGTAAATATTTTTTTTTCTCTTCTTTGATGCAGATACTTTTTTTTCTTCTTCTTTCTCTCCAACTTTTAATCAAATAAGAAGAAAAAAAAAATACAATATTATATTTTCTTGTAACTTTTTCTTCGCTCTTGAATAATTCATTTCTTATCTTTTCTTTCATTGATTTTCTAACAGACTGTAAGTGTCGGGCCCGCCAAAGAACTTGAAAAGAAGAATAATAAGCCTAAAAAAGATGAGGGGAAAAAGGTTGAAGAGCCTAAAAAAGATGGAGGTAGAAGAAAGGATGAGGAAGAGGGGAAGAAAATAGCAGAGCTTGTGAGTGCTTACAATCCTCAAATAGCACAGTACTACTATGTTGATAATAAAGAGGAGAATCCAGAAGGTTGTGTTATTTGTTAATTTTATGATTGACAAAACAAATAGTTTGGACCCTTTTGTTGATTGCTATAATGGATTTTGAGTCATGTTTAAATCTCATGTGAGGTGAGGAATTAAATAAATAAATCAGTGGGGTCAGTGTGTAATTCTATGTATATAGTTTGGTTTGGGTTGGGTTGGGTTGTTTGATCTTTGTGATATATGCAACACAATATGCAGATAGAATAAATATTTGTTTCCATCATTGTAATATGGGCTTGAATTTTGGACTTGTGGTTAGTAATATAAAATAAATAAAAAAAAGCAAAAAAACAAGTAATTTTTATTTTATTCATTTTTTTTCTCTCTTCTTTTCTTTCATTCAAATTTAACTTCTTTTTTAAAAAAAATTATTTATACAATTTTTTTTTTTTTTATACTAATATAAGAGAATCATTCAGATACTATAGAAAAGAATGAGAGAGCTCATACGTTTCTATTATTGTAAATTTGTAATATTGCATTTCAATTTTGGATTTGTAGATGGAAAAGAAATATTAAAAAAAAAATCGAGGATCAAAATATAATCTAAAGAATTTGAGTATAAACATGCTATTTTTGTTTTCGGGGTTGGATTTGACAATTCACAATTTTTTTTTTAATAAAAAAAACGCTTCAAAGCAACATTGTTTTGTTTTACCTTTCCTTTCAAATGGTTAAATTATCATAATAAAATTATTATTAAAAAAACTTCATCGAATTAACATGTTTGATCTAAGACCCACCATTGTAACATCTTTGTCATAAATTATCACAAAGGACTGTTAGTGCATGTGATTATAATGGGTGGAGTTATAGTATTGAAAGGGTAATATCATAACATATACTGCTATGCTAATTGATATACTAAACCTGTGTTTGAAAAGGTAAAACGGGGCTGATTTAGCCACGTCGCGACAAAATTGGCTAAATCAGCCACGTCGCGACAAAAACCAATTTCACGGGTTAGCTTCTGAGTTCGGCATGTACATTTACCGAATTGCCCCCCCCGAGAGGTTAAACCCATTTCCCAAACGCTTGTAGCCTCAGATGGTACAGAGCACCCTCATACGCGAGAGAGAGAGGACGAACGGCGCTATCCTTGCAGGGGATCTCAGGGAGCTTGGCCGACGAAATCGCGACCGGAGTACGCGTCCGCGGCGGCGACGAGCAACGAAGCGTCTGAAACTCAACCCGCTCTGCAGGTAATGCTCTATGGAGGCTCTGATTTATCTTCTTATTCTTCCCATCTGCATAGTTTAGGTCCATAACAGCATCGGTCCATGGCCGATCTGTTGCTTTATGGTCCTCGTTGGGTTGATTACGCGTAGATTACACACAGACGGGGCACCGATCTGCCTCCGTGAGAAATCTGCGATTCTGGATCTGTTGTGATTTTGAAAATCTGTTCGCTAATCAGAAATTTGGGGCTGATTTGTATGTGTACATACATATATATATATATATATATATCTGTTCTGATTTGAATGTATACATACATATATATATATCTGTTCTGATTTGTATCTGCGATTCTGGGCTGATTTGTATGTATAAAATATATCTGTTATGCTTCAAATATTTGTTCTTATTTATGAAAATCAGATCTGTTCATCTTATTTGTTCTTATTTATTCTGAATCAGAAATTTGGGGCAGATTTATGCACAAATCTGTGTTACGTATCTGTTATATATCTGTTATGATGGAAATGCCAATGTTATGTATCTGTTATGATGTACAAATCTGGTCTATAATTTATGTATCTGTTCGGTTATATGTGCACATCTTATATATCTGTTCGGTTATCACACATTTCGGGCAAAAAAGAGAAGGGCAACTTCGTAATTTAACAACACGACACCTCACCAAAAAGTCAAAAAGCCAAAAAAGTCAAAAAGCCAAAAAGCCAACCCACTTCCCAAACGGAGGCTAATTCGTATATGTAACACCATCGAAATAAAAAATACAAAGTTATGTTGTTAAACCCCCGTCGATGTGGGTAATTGATCTATATCTTTGATACTTTTATCCAAGCTATTGTCGACCTATTTTGATAATCTAAATTATTCATTTTATATATCTAATACCTGCAAATTATCATTGAAAAATATATTATTGATTAATAATTATAGACAGACAATTGCATCATATTTATTTTTTAAAACTAAAAAATTTATTTATAAACAATAATTGTCATTTATTTTTTAAAAAATCATATATAATAGATTTATATGATTGCAATTATTTATTAAATTAATTTCATTTTTGTATTATAAAAAAAAAAAACACTATTCAAATTGTTAATTAAAATGGAGCTACATAGTTTGGGCCAAATACCCAAAACTAAACCGACCCAGTCAGTCCATGCTCTACAACGTAGTTCTGAGAATACAACTCCATCGCTCAACCAGTGCTATCCCTTTCCCAGGTCTCATCAATCTCTATCTCTGTATATGAATTTGAGTTTCTATGTACTGAATTTGTATACAAGTTTTACAGTCAAATGATGTATTTGTTATTTTGAAACTAGGGTTTTTAATTGTCTTAGTTGAATTTATGGTAGTCATCTAGTTTTGAAATGAAATGGATCTCTGATAGCATTGTACAGTTATTTTCCTTAGCTTGAATACTGTATTTTTATGTTCAATTATTACATGAACACAATTAAGAAGTTCATGTTTTCATGGGACCCCAAAGTGTATGCTTTCTTGACATTTTTTTACTAAATCTGATGCTTGCAGTTGTTGACTACCTTAATGGACTGGGCTTTTGTACATAAAGTTTGGGACAAGTGGGCATCTACCTGTATTGGTTCTTCTGGTGAGCAATCTGAAGTTGTTTATGCAACCCCTCTCACTGTGTTATTGTTTTTCATGTCATTTATGGGTAAATAGGTGAGAAGCATTTTATGACTTGTAGGTCAACCGCTGAAGGCTGCTTTGCTTATTAACCATGACCCAACTGCACCATCTCGCCTGTTGTCCACCATGTAAGGAAATTTTGAGTATTCTATGTTTCCTATCTGGTGTTCAAGTGTATGTGTGTTGAGTTTTTTGGTTTTTTTTCCACTTTTTTGTTTTGGCTATCTTGCATTTCATCAAATTTATTGGACATGAGAATTTGGTGAATCTGACACTTTTAAACACATAACACCTATATGAAGTTGATGTAACATAGGGACTTGGCTTTTTGTTGTAGCTAATATACTTTGAAATTCATTGAGTGATCTATGTAGTTACCAAGATCCCAAATTTATGAGAAAAAGAAACAGGAAGGTTTTATTTGTCATAAAGTATCAAAATGCGTTTCTTGTTGTTTGGTTTACATGCAAACTATATCCAAGACTTTGATCATTTGGCAGAGATAAGTAACAAATTTGTTGACTTGAAGTCATTTTACATGCTACATAAAGTACTTTTGATTTGACTCCATATTCACCCTGTCGGGTGAATTTTTGTTTTGAAAACATCTTTGCTAATAAAACTTTGTTCTTATTCTTGTTCTTGTTCTTGTTCTTGTTCATATTCTAACCTCTCTCTCCACTGCATAGCATCTCTTTTGACACCTTGTCCTCTTTCTCTTGTAGCAGCTCTCTTGTCCTCCTCCACTGCTTGCAATATAAACACCCATTTCATTGAAGTAATAAGATAGGATCACTTTCTTCATTTATAATGAAACCCTTAAACATGCTAAAATTCAGCTATAGCTGTCTGTTTTTGTTGCCTATGTTACATGGGCTGTGGGTAGAGGCACAAGTTACAAGTTTTTGTCCAATATGTGGGATGCTGATTTTGGTATGTATGCATGGACAAGTTGGCTTGCTTCCTTTATTTATGCCAATAGCACAAACATTCAACTATTAGAAAAGAAACATAAAACTGCAAAGATTATATTGTTAAATGCAATACAAAATGGCTTTTCAGAATTATCCTAGATTTTCCCCCAAGACCGAAAAAATTTGTGCGCATATGTATAGATATGAAGATGTGTATATATAGATAAATATACACATACATCTAGGTACATTTTAAAAAAAATAAAAATACACATACATATAGGCAGAGAATGTTACTGCCAACTATTTTAAGTCTCTATATATTTCTGGGATTAACTATACTAATGACTTCACAGTGCTAGGTTTGTGTGGAGATCTATGTACTAGCCCATTTTTAGTAGAATTACATTTGAAATTTTGCACACAGATGTGGAGCAAAATTATTTGATGTTCCTGTCATCTGCAATTCTGTACAGTAGCATTTTCAAATGAGTTTGTAATCTTTATGTATCATGGGAGAAAAAGATCACATGCTAGCTGGTTTCATTTATTAAGACAAAAAAATTAGTGACAAGAAACAATTTTTATTCCTGGTGCTTGTGTTTCATTAATTTGTCCTACTGAGGGCATAGGCTTAATATCGGTGCTAACAGTGCAGAACAAGAAGGGATAAATGCAAATCCTATTGAACTGAGCCAATTTGTCAATTTCATCAAACGCAACGAACTCCAATCCGAGAGCTTCTTCATTGGGCTAAACCAATGTGAGTTAATACTGTGGCTGCAACACAATGCTAGAGATGATGATAAACTATGAAAACAAATACCAAGTATGTCGTTTCTCAGAATTAGATTTCCATACTCTATTCATGCTGAAGCCATTGCAATCTAATACTCTGAATATTGCATTTCAGCTTCTAGTCAATTTCAATTACTTTTTGTGTGGGACCTTATTTTTAAAATTACTTATTCACCCAATGTCAAATGTAATTATACATTTACAATAGATATTTGGTTTGAGTCCCAAGTGCAATAATTTTGTGTAAAACAGCTTTTTGCCCAGAGATATCAAAATGATTTTCCAGTTCTGGGTAGAAATCTGCAAAGTAAGAAATATATTTTACTTTGTGTTGACCATAGAAGCATACAGAGACATTCCTCTTGAAAATTCTGACCAAACAACAATTTTTCCCAATCAGAAACTATTGATCGTTTGCTAAAAGTTTGCCATTTGTATAGTTATTCCAGCTCTAATTAGTGGTTCTCTGTCCAGTTGTGCAATATGTAATTATTCAAAGGTTTGAAATATACAGTAAGGGATAGGAACTACTGTTAGCAAATGCCAACGTGAATTAATCTCTTTTTTCATAATGCATTTGCTTGTCCCATAAAATATTTAGTTATGCTCTTGATAATTCTGTTTGACTGAAGTTTATTGTGCCGAATTTCGGTGGCAGATGTTGTCACATCAATTCATGAGAATTGGTTTTCTGCAAGGTGCATGAACACTTCAAAACCTGCTGGTGAAGGTGCTGTAGTAATGCATACAGCAGCATTTCTCTTGGTTGCATTGTAAGTATTTTTTTATCATTTTAACATGAAATTCAGACTCATGTGACAAACCAAGCCCCAAAAGGACTATATACTGCATTTTTTTTGGCTGGGCCCGAAATACTACATTTAGAAGCCCATTTCATGTTCAGCTAACAGTATAACTTTAGATTGTGCCTTGCATTTATAATAATGGGGAACTTGGTAGCCAATTTGTTAAGTTCTTTATTTTCCGACTTGTTATTGAACTGTTGTAGATATGATGGTTCTATTGGCTCAGCATCTTGTGCTATGGTGGTGGTTGATCAGTTTGCATGGCAGTTGGGTCGAAAAAACCTTTGACATTTGACCTCATTGCATGATGGTACTTTAACTTTATAGCATCTATGTAGTGCTCCTCTTGCGTGTTTTATTGGACTATTTTGTTATCTATTCAATGTTGTGCATGCAGGTGCGTTGAGCTACAAATTGATTACTCTGATGCAAACCAAGTTTGTAGCAAGCAGACTTCATCAATGTACAAAATTCAAGTGAACCTGGTCTTCTTGTGAAATGGATGAAGAGGGTTGTTCAATAACCATTATGGAATTTGATGACATTGTTAGTTTAGTTCTCCTTGGACTCTGTTTAATTCTACTGGAATTTTTCTGCTTCCTCATTGATGTTTTATTGTGATCAATTCTCTTGATAATCTTTGTTGTGGCGTTTTGAGATCTCTGGAAGATGGCTTTTAACAGGTAAGGTTTCCACTTTTGCATTTTAGAATGAGCCAACAGTAATGTTACACTTACACATCAAGAACTAATACACACAAAAATGTGGTCCAAATTTAACACCTGTACGGTTCATCTTGTTTGTGATTGAGTTCTTGATCTATAGCATTGAGGCAAATATACTTCATATCGGCTGTCCCAAGATTAGAGAGAGAGAGAGAGAGAAGTTAGGATTAAGAAAATGGTGCAGGTTTTGACCAAAGATTTAAGTCTAGATCCGCTTAGTATTTTATGGTGACACTACAAGTTGTTTAGGTCTCTTTGATACTAACTACGGTTGATCATTGACGTCATCCATAAATTGTTGCCTACACCTTATGTCATTTGCTTGAAGATGTAGGAGATGAGCCTAACTTGTATTGACTATAGTGGTCAACTTATTTATTTATTTATTATTATTATTATTATTATTATTATTATTATTTCAATCTATCTCAATTACAATAGAATGAAATGAACCATTAATTATGGTATGAATTACAATTACATATAAACATCAAAGTAACCTTGTTGAGTAATCTCCCCAATGGATTAATCCCTTATACTGTAATACTCTGTGTAGTTGGATAGGATGTTCATGCAAAAAAAAAAAATTATGGATTTGATGTGTTATTTTGTCTTATTTGTTATTTTAGTTTATTTTGTTTTTTAGTGTTATTTTAGCCAAAAAAAAGTTAAAAAAGCTTCTTCTTAGTTGATTGGAATGAGATGAAATGGATTTTTTTATGGAATGATCATACTCTTAGGCGAATAATAATTTATTTGTAATTTATTTTTTAATCAACTAAATCTAAAAAAAAAAAGAAGTAAAAATTGACAGAATGATGATTCAATTTTACTCATTCCAATCAAATCTAAATATTTTTGTGACTCATCTTTAAAATATTGGTTTGGGAAGTGCTATTTGCAATTTTTTATTTTTTAGTCACGTGGGCTTTACTTTTTGTTTTATTTTTAATTTATTTTAATTACATTAGAATAATGCTTATGTCATTTACCTGACGTTTGAAGTTGAGAACACAATGAAAAGAAAAGGCTCATTAATAAAGGTAAATGGATAAAATGAAGTGCAGTTTGACAAAAATAGCCCTATTTTTAATTTTTTTTATTTTTATGTTATAAATGATGTATTCATATTCATATATATATATATATATTTTTTTTTCATAATACCTATCCTTACTTGCATGTACATAAAAGAAAGGGAAAATAACACGTCAGGCTGCCTTTTTTTTTTTAAAAAAAAAAAAATTCAAATCAATTTTTTTTTCTATATAAATTAATAATTATATTTATAAATAATTTGTAAAAACTCTTCTGGTGTGTAATTTTCCCTAAAAGAAAACATAGGACTAATGAAAATATGAGGAAATATATTTTTTATTCAATTTTTTCATTATAAGACACAAATTTATTGAAAATGACACTATTTGGGAATAAGTTAAAAAAGTCAAAAGTTAACTTTTAACTCATTTTAGATTATATCACATCTCACATAAAAAAGTCAAAAAAAATTTAAAAAATTAAAAATTTAACTTTTAACCAACTTTCCAAACAAATATGAAACTTTTATTACAGTTATGATTGGTGATTAGAAAATATGTTATTATTGAATACATGATCACATGGTGAGTCACACATCCCAAATATTTCTAGGTTAAAAGTTAGCTTAGTTTAATACAAACCTCAATAATATTAAAAAATAGTATTATAAAAAAATGAAATTTTCATTAAATATTTTAATCACAAAATAAAAAATAGTGAAACCTCCATTTCTAACACCTTGTTTGGTAATGACTTACGTAGTCACATTTTTTACGATTTCAACCGCAGAAATTTTAACAATCATTTTTTCAGTAACTTCTTTTTTTTATAAAAACATTGGTCAAACTATAATGACGTGGTTAATGATAAAAAATAAAATAAAATTACGTACTATATTTCATTATTATAAGAAGACTTTGACGACACATATGGAGAAGTGATTTATGATGTGTCATTACTTCAGTTTACAGCCAGATATTTTCTAGCTCATTTTCCATGAAATTTCCCTGTAACTTTCTTCTTGTCAATCAAGAAGAAAAGAGTTTATTTAAGAGGAGGAGACAAACCCTCTGTTTCCATTCCCTCCAAAACCATCTCTCTCTCTCTCTCTCTCTCTCTCTCTCTCTCTCTCTACGTAAATTCTGTGCCATCCATGCACTCTTCCGCTCCACCGTACAATATTGACCATCGTCACAACTACGCGCCTCCCTCTCCATTTCCTTACTTCGCCGCTAGTCCCAATCACAGTCATGGACCCAATCCAAATCCCCTTTACTCTACTACTGAGTATGGGTATCCAAATCCATACACTCATCATCTAGGTCCAGGCTCTTCACTACCACCTATATATATAGGTTCATGCCATGTTAATATTAATCTCGGAGAACCTTTGGTCACAGAGAGGTATGATAATGGCGGCGACAGTAGTGGTGGTGATGGTAAGAGTCGGTCTAAGCTGGAATTGGATTTAGATGGGTGCCAACAACTGGGTAGTGAGATGTCTTGCGATGATCATGGTGGTTATGGTTCACGTGATGGTGCTTTTTATGCTAATTCGAAGGTATTTTCTTGTTTTTTATCATCAAATGTTAGTTGTTAGATTAGCACTTATAGGAGAATATCTCCTCACCCTTAGCAAAACACTTAAATGTTTGCACACTCTTAATTCGAAGGTATGTGTAGTTATTATGTTTTCTAAGAATTTTATGTTGGTGGTGTGCCTAATCAATAATAGAAAGTCTAATAATTGCAAGGACTTACAAGTAAAGAAATAGTGGTACAACCAAAATATTTAAAAGTTTTTTTTAGGGAGAAAAAAATGGAGAAATTATATTAAAAAAATTCTAAGGTTTGATGCTTAAATCTTAAATTTTTAATTTTGTTAATTTAAATTCAATTTTTTTATATTTATTTTCAATATAAATCATTTGTGTATTTACGTTAAATAAAATTGATAAAAAAATAATATTTTATTCATTAAAATCAATGAAAAAAGATATTTTAGACATTTTATGTATATCTATATTGAGTTTAATGATTAAAATATCATTTTTCTGTCACTTTTACCTAACGAAAATAGGTTAATGATTTAGATTGAAAACAAATAAAAAATATTAAGTTTTAAATTAATAAAATTAAAAACTCATGACTTGTTTTGTTATAAGACTTAAACTTTAAAGTTTTTTTTTTTTTTTTTTCACTAATTTTTCCAAGAAAATTTGAAATAATTTTGTATGGTGTTCTTATGCAGACATGGTGGGTGGAGAAAGCATCTTCCAATTTTATTTATTTATTTATTTATTTTTACCATTGTTGGCTTTTGTGTTGCAGAAAGTAGTATTGAAATTAGATATAAATGTTGACAAAGCCAAGAAAAAGGTTATAGAAACAGTTTCCAAACTTGACGGTATTCTTCTTTCCACACGTCCACTTAAATTACTGCAAGAAAAGGAACAGTTTCGACGACAAAATTTTTAGTCATCAATGAGGAGAATTTTATTACCATAAATTTTTTTGCAACAAAAAATGATTTTCAGCAACAAAAATATCAGCTAGTTGCAGAAAGTGATCGCCCAAAATTCTTTTTTCCACTAGTGTATATGACTGTGTTTTGCAACTGTTAACTTCTCTTTTGGTTCTCCATTTTTCTGTTGTTGTAGGAATTGAATCAATTGCTGTGGACATGAAGGAGAAGAAATTAACGGTTATCGGCGATGTTGATCTAGTTACGCTAGTCAAAAAATTGCGCAAATTATGCTACACAGAGGTACTAATAATAGGCTGTTTCGATTGATAGGTTTGGAGAGAAACGGGAAAAATAAATAAATTTGTCTTATTGTTAGTCACCTCATTGGATTATTAAAAAGCACAAGAATAGAGAAAATGAAAATAAATAGAGAGAAATTGGTTTCTCTTATAATTTATTTTTTGAATTTCTCCAAAAGTAAACAGATTGGGAGAGAAAATAAAATGAAGTGATTACCAACTTTTTATAATATCAAAATTGTTTATCTAAATACTAAAAAAAATAAAAACATAAAAGTTTATTTTGATAATTAATATAAGCTGTGAATAGTTTTTTTTCTCTTCTTTGATGTAGATAGAAAATAAATTATACCTTCTTTTTTTTCCCCTTTCTCTCCAACTTTTGATCAGATAAGAAGAAAAAAAAAATACAATATCATATTTCTTGTATTTTTTTTCTTTTCTGGTAAACAATTTATTTCTTTTCTTTTCTTTTCTTTTCTTTTCCTTCATTGATTTTCTGACAGATTGTAAGTGTCGGGCCCGCTAAAGAACTTGAAAAGAAGAAAGATAAGCCTAAAAAAGATGAGGGGAAAAAGGTTGAAGAGCCTAAAAATGATGGAGGTAGAAGAAAGGAGGAGGAAGGGAGGAAGAAAATAGCAGAGCTTGTGAGGGCTTACAATCCTCAAATAGCACAGTACTACTATGTTGATAATAAAGAGGAGAAATCTGAAGGTTGTGTTATTTGTTAATTTTATGATTGACAAAACAAATAGTTTGGACCCTTTTGTTGATTGCTATAATGGATTTTGAGTCATGTTTAAATCTCATGTGAGGTGAGGAATTAAATAAATAAATCAGTGGGGTCAGTGTGTAGTTCTATGTATATAGTTTGGTTTGGGTTGGGTTCTTTGATCTTTGTGATATATGCAATACAATATGCAGCTAGAATAAATATATTTTCCAAGTTAATTAATAGCAAGTGGCCAATTGGTATAGCTGAATTGTGCTCAAAAGATAGAAGCAAAATCACTTTGTAGATAAGCTGTTGTTTGTTTCCATCATTGTAATATAGGTTTGAATTTTGGACTTGTGGTTGGTAATATAAAACACATAAAAAAAAAAAGCAAAAAACAAGTAATTTTTATTTCATTCATTTTTTTCTCTCTTCTTTTCTTTCATTCAAATTTAACTTTTTTTAAAAAAAATTATTTCTACATTTTTTTTATACTAATATAGGACCTAAATACAATCTAAAGTATTTGAGCATAAATGACATAAGAGATGTTCAAAAGTTAAATAAGATAAGAGAATCACTCAGATACTATAAAAAAGAATGAGAGAGCTCCGACGCTTCTTGTACGAGAAAGAAATAAATCTTCTCGTATAATCCTGTTGATCGAGATTACGTTCCTTCGTATGACGTCGCTTTACTCCCCGAAAACACAAACGTGAGCTAGCCGGCGGGTGTTTGCCAAATACCTCTCCGATGACTAAGTCAGCAAAATAGACAAAAAGCTCTGTGAATTCGGAAATCAAAGTTGTATTATCTCTCCATAGGTGATGTTCGTGAGCTTTTGTAGGTTCTTCTTGGCACAATCTTAGTATGACTTTTACTCCTCCATGCAGAGTCCTCCTAGGATTCATACTCCTGAAAGATAATGCTTATCCTTCCTCACCCCTCTCACTGCATAAATAAAGTGAGATGGTTTTACCATGGTCAGACTTCAATATGACCGAGGTAAGCATGGCTATGCAAAGCCGCAGACTAGACCGAGATAAATTTAGCTCGGCTCTTCCATTCACTGCTCTTACCTTGGCTCTCTCAATGCTAACTATGGTAGGTCTAGACCGAGATAACCAATACTCCAATCCCGACCGGGATAACTTTGTGTGTGTGCGACCGAACTTACCGTAAGCTCTTTGGGACCAGAGTAACTTGAAGCCTCTCGCGGATCGGAGTAACTTTACACCTCTTTAGGACCGGAGTAACTTCATGGCCTTTTTACTCAGCCCTTCGTACTGTGGCCCATAACGGCCCAGTACCCAGCTCGACCCAATTTTCATATAAATTACCCTCTCAATTGCCCCTTAATTCCATCTGCGCAACATGATAGGGATTATCTGTTCATCAGCCGAGCTAACAATTTTAGCCTGACGACCGAGCTAAATTCTTAAGCCTTACCAGTCGAACAAAAACTCTTTAGCTTTTCCAGCCGAGCTAAAAAACCCTTTTAGCTTTTCCAACCGAGCTAAATTCACCGTCAGATTTGTCCGATCAAAACGTCTCTTCAATCTGAGCAACTGAATCGCTTCTTATTCTAAGGACACGTGGCACACTCTAATTGGCCTAATGCAGCTGTCACGCTGTCTTCGTACTCCGTGTTTTTTGAACAGTTCCCGCCTCTTCCATTCTCTTCTACACAAAAACAAACCCCAACGCTCTGAATCACCACTTTGCTCACCTCTCTCTTTTGTCTTTGATTCTCAAACTTGCAACCGCAGAGCTCGTGAATTTTTCCAGTGCCCATTTTAACGTCCAGTTCCTTCCTTTCCTTCTGGTAAGCTCCAGAAATCTGTTCTATTTTTCTTGTTTTCGTATTTGTTTGATCCATAGCATTTGTTTTATGTGTTTTCGCAAAACATTTTTTACTTCCATTTTCTGCCTTGCTTTGCGTTTTTCTGCAAAAACTTAGTAATAGAACCACTTTGATTAAAGAAACAATATGAAAAACACTAGTTTTGATCCAAAATCATAATATAACGGAACTAGGAAGTCGTTTGTAGTGGATGTCAATCTAGGCAGACCATTCAACCAAACTAACACTTCATGCTATATACCAGTAGTTTTAACAAGTCAAACCACCTTTTGATTTAACTTAGCCGAGCTAAAAAATCGTACTAAGTTTGTGTAATAGTGTGCTCCATAGTCTCAACCACGGCCGAGCTATAACTTAGGGCTAAACCAGCCTTCATAGTTCATACCGAACTAAGAGCGCTGCCCCTAGAGGCTCAATCGGGCTGACAAAACCCTTGCACAAACCTAGATAACAATCCCTTGTGAAAACCGGGATAACAAAAACCCTTTGCACAAACCGAGCTATCGAACCCCTTGCTAAAACCGAGCTAGGACTATATTTATCTTGCCTTTATTTCTTTTAGCACGGTTCCACAATCTATGCTTAATACTTGTTTTTCACTTTGCAGACTTTAGGTTGCCCAAGCACTCCTTTGAGTGCTCAACCGAGCTAATCAGCACCTTTCTCCGACCGAGCTAACACCCAGCTTAATTTATACATAACTTAAGAGTAAATGGGTAAATATAGGTTTTTAGTAGAAACACCTGGTGGCTTGGCCGAATTCCGAAGGGAGTATAATATTCCTAACGATGTCCATCTCACCTTAGCTAAGCAAGATGACACACCATGGGGAAACCATGGCTTTGTACCTTTTACCCTTCTATCCATAATAGAAACCGGATTAAGATTTCCTGTACAACCCTTACTTTGTGAATTCTTTAGGCAAACTAGGATATGCTCAACCCAACTTTTCACAAACTCATACTGCATAATAAATGGCACAGCCGAGCTGAATCGCCGGGCTGGTATTAACCTCGGTTTAGTCGAACTCTTCCATCAATACTCTATAGGATCAAAAGAAGATGGCTGGGTCTATTATCTAAGATTACACCGCCGTCGAGAGAAAATAATAAAGGACACACCGGATAAAGACTTGAACGATGATGATTTTTTCTGGGTATCTGGGAATTACGAAAATCACTAAGCCCAGATCACTGGTCGTAGAGTAAACTGGGATAAAGGAACCCCCAGTATAATTACTTCGGCTTTATTGCATATTCCTCTTTATTTCGGTTTTCTATTTCTGAACCGAATTGACGGTTGTCTTCTTTGTGCAGATTCGGCCCACCTTAAATCACTATATAGCTACCCCAATCTAAACACACTTCGTGCCGCACTACGATACCCTGAAAGAAGTTGGGCCAAGTTACTGAATTTTGAACCGACGTACAGGTATAGCAGTCGACGAAAAGCTAGAGTAACAGATTTTTTGCTAGAAGCCTCCCCTGAACCGGACCCAAACCTGCTTCAAATCAACTTGGTCCGAACTACCGCCGAACAAGAGATGGCAAAGAGGAACAGAGTAAGGGCTTTGCTAATCGACCGGGATAACCAATACTCCGGTCCTGACCGGAATAACTTTGTGTGTGTGTGACCGAACTTACCGTAAGCTCTTTGGGACCGGAGTAACTTGAAGCCTCTTGCGGACCAGAGTAACTTCATGGCCTTTTTACTTAGCCCTTCGTACTGTGGCCCATAACGGCCCATTACCCAGCTCGGCCCAATTTTTATATAAATTAACCTATTGTAATATTGCATTTCAATTTTGAATTTGTAGATGGAAAAGAAAAATTAAAAAAAAAAACTCGAGAATCCAAAATATAATCTAAAGTATTTGAGTATAATAATGTTATTTTTGTTTTTGGGGTTGGATTTGACAATTCACAAATTTCTTTCTTTTTTTTATTATAAAAAAAAAAAAAAACGCTTCAAAGCAACGTTGTTTTGTTTTAGTTTGTGGGGGAGTGATTCATCCCCGAATTTCCTGAAATGCCTTTTTAAGTGAAAAAATAAAAAATAAAAAAAAACAATTTCTAAAAAAGAAAATTAGAGGGATTAGAGGGATTATTTTTAGGGGGACAAATTATTTTTGTTTGTTTTATTTTTCTTTTCAAATGGTTAAATTAAATTATCATAATGAAATTATTATTTAAAAATCTTCATCGAATTGACAAGTTTCATCTAAGACCCACCATTATAACATCTTTGTCATAAATTATAAAAAAGGACGGTTACTGGATGTGACTATACGCTTATTGAATAATATTTTGTTTGTGATGCTAAAAAGTTAGGTACTAATGTTCCTAATTTTTATTTTGGATAATTATTTTGTTTTTTTTTTTTGCCTTATATGGAAATTAGGGACATTAATGCCCAACTTTTTAGTGCCACAAATCAAAACTCTATGTTGTGATTGATTTATAATTTATATTTTTTTTTTTTTCAGATCAAGTAAGAGCATTCTCAACGGTTTTCTTATAATTCTTTAAAAATATTTTTCCAAATCTCTTATCCAACCCCTAAAATGTAAGTGTTGCTACAGTTCTATCATATTTGATAAATTCTTATTTTATTTTGTTGAAAGCGTAAAAGAAAAATTGGAGGGTGCCAAAAACTCTCTCAAAAAACAAATTAGGCCAAAAATTCACCGTCGGTCGTCCTTCCAAACGTCCTAAATGAAATCCGGCCGGGTCACAAAACCATGGCCGAGCTGAGGCCTATTTTGGGAAGTTGGTAATAATCAGCTTTTTGGTAAGAAGCTGCTTATAAGCAGCTTATAAGCAGCTTTTTTGTGAGAGAGGGAGTTGGTAATAATCTGAAAAGTAGATTATTACCATGTTCCCAAAAGAGCCCTGAATAACCCATGGCCGGGTGGTTCTGCGATGTTATCGGGTGTGCTTATGTTGTTTAAAAAATCTCACAATTTGAGTGAGAGTCCCACTGCCTAAAATTGTAAAGTTGGTTGGCATGTGTTTTCATTATTTTATTATTAAAAAAAATTAAATTTAAAAGTAATTAAAAAGATTATTTTGATAGAATAGAGTAAGAATAGAAAATTTGTTGGAAAAAGTAAATGAAAAAGTGATTTTAAAAATAAGGAATGAATTTTATAATAAAATATAAATAGGCAAGTATTTAATCTTTATTATGGGTTGAGCACGCCATCAAAGCAATATTTCCAAAATACAATAATGTCATTACTGGTATATATTTGGTTTTGTTTGAGAAGTTAACTATTTTATTTTTTGACTATTTTAATTTGGTTAAAAAAATTGTTTTTGAAGTTGATTATTTTTTTTCTTTGTAGTTGATTTGATGATTGTAAGAAAAAATATAAAATAATTATAAATTAAATATAATATTTTATCTTATTAATTATTTTAATTTATTTTATTTTTTAATTAGTTATTTTAACCTGACCCTCTTTTCAAGTATGCCCAATGCCTTTTTGTTTTTTTTTAAGACAAAAATACAGATGCTTCATTCAGGGAGTGTTTGAAAATTAATTTCTCTTAAATTTAGTAACTTTTTAAAATTTAATTAATTATTTTAGTCCCACTCCAAACACCACCTCACCGCAGTCCAATCCAGTCCAGGCTATTATTTCGAACATTGACAGGACCAAGGAGAGTGTGGCCCAACCTGGTCCAGTCCAAATCGTATCCATGGAAACGATCCGAGTCCGACTCGAAACAATTGCCACCTCATCAAAAGCCACAAAAAAAAAAAAAAAAAAAAAAACATCACAAAACAATTTGAATTGAATTTTCCAATGATACATAATATATAATCATTTGATTTATAAATATCCCCGAAATACAGGCATAGAAAACGCCATGTTCTTGTGAGATGTTCCTTTTCCTATTCAAATACACTCCACACAACCGCACCACACACACACAGTCTCCCATATTTTCTTTCCTTTCTTTGCTCAAAAGCAACACTTCTTTCAAACCCATCCTCTCTCTCTCAACCCAATTCCATATTCTCTCTCCTCCCCAAAATCCCTACCAGATCCCTTTCCTTTCTATGTTGAAATGGAAGCAATGCAGTAGCTTTTGGATCTAGAATTGGGTTTTTTCTCTGGTTGGTCATGTGAAGATTGGTGGGTCTTTGAAGCCATTGGCGTTGGGCTGAGATGGGATCGAGCAGTAGCAAACCCAATGCTGCTGAGTCCTCGTCTTCCTCGTCTTCTAAAATTCGTAGGAGTCGATCCAGAGGAAGCAGAGTGTTCCAATCTTCGTGTCTTACACCCTCGTCTGGATCTCAAGACAGTGACAATGATGAGCAGGTCACTTTATCAAACCCCATTCAATTCTATGCATACGGAAAGTTTATACCCTTTTTGATCTATTACATTGTGTGTAGTTTCTTCTTTTCTGGGTATGTGTGGTTTGATGATTTAACTGCATTGAGATTGGGACTGAGTCATTGGTGTGGAAGACAAACTTGAAAATTTTGAGTTTTCATTTGCTTAGTATTTGAAGAAAAACAGAAAGGAGCACATAAAATACAGAGGATTATTTGACCAAAAATTCAGTAGCAAAATCGAAAAATTGGCTTGTCTACTGATTTATATGCTTAAGATTGGCTTTGCCCAAGTGGGATGTGTGCCATGAACGAAACCCAAGTTAGGTATATATATGATCAATTGAGTTAATTCTGGCTTCAAGCTTGGAAGGGAAAAAAATATATATTTTGTGGTTTGATATGTATGTGATGAACCATAAACTAGCTTTACATAGGGTTTATCGCATAACCTATAGTAATTAGTTATACATCTTTATCATAACTTCATAGGGCACCAAGAACAAGTTTTAATTTCTAATTATTATAGTTGGTTTATTAGCCAACCCCATTTGATGGGACTTAAGGCTAGGCTAGGCTAGGCTTGGTTTGGTTTGGTTTGGTATAGTTGGTTTATTGCATAACCTATTGTAGTTGGTTATCCATCTTTATAATAGCATAGCCCATAGGGCACCAAGGAACAATTTTTAATTTTTAATTATTTTTCAAATGTAATTATTATCATTTTTATTAGTTTTGATAGTTATAAATCACTAAATTTTTCAAAGAATAGAACAGACGTTGATTGGCAATTTGGCATGTGCTGGCTGTTTGCATATTTTACAATTTCTTACTTTAATATTTCTGCCTGTGTCAATGAAGTCCGTAAATGGGAAGGTGCGGCCTCCATTCATTTGGACTCACTCAATGATGAGATAATATTTCGTCTCGGTTTCTTTTAATGGCCCCAAAAACCTTATGTTGTGAGTGTAGCGGGCTTGTAACTAAAATATCTGTGAAACAAGACTAACAACTCGTCCAGTTTCAGTCCTTAGCTTGAAAATTACTTGGTAAAGGAAATTGTCTGCTGGACAGAGACAGAGTGCCATCACATACCTATAGCTCTACAAAGATATCTCCAAGACATAACTTTGATTGTTGAGATAAATTTAGTCAAACAAATATGCATATATCTGGTGATTAATGCATAGACCTACCCATCTCTCCCATGTATAACTCCTCATTCTCCTCTCTTCTGTTAACTATCAAATACTGATCCACTGTGTCCTTGATCATGCTAAATTCTAAAACTCCACTTGATTCAGACATTTTGAAGTGTTCATATTTATTTTGCATTTATTAACTAGTGCTATGAAAAGGTTTATATAAGCCCGGGTGCTGCCTTGAGTGACAAGCTAAACCTGTGTCAACACTGTGAAATTTGAAGTGGAATGATCTATTTTTCATTTGGTTGCAAAGCATGCATAACACGATCTGTAAATGCTTTTTTTAGAAAGTAAAACTGACATTAGTCAACCTACGCATTTTTTTGTGTACCATCTTGCAATTAGAATAGATGTGTTTGAACCATCATCTATTTTAGTATATAGTGTCTGCACTAATGTGGGATTAATTCTTCAATAATTAAATTGATATCTAATTCATGTTTTAGGTTTCTGATCATCATAATAAAGAAAATGGTTGTAACGACCTAATTGCCAACCAGATTAAATCAGACTCAGACCAAGTGAAAGCTGAATGTTACAGTAAAGTTAAAGCTGACCAACCTGATGAAAGAGCCTGTATATCTTCTAGCTCTGAGCTTGATGAGTTGGGTCAACCAAACCTTTCAGATACTGTCTCTAGAGCAGTTGGTAGTTCTTCCAGAGCTTCCTCTGCTCGGTCATTGAGCCCTTCAAATCACTTTCTTTCTCGCTTCAGCTTGTGTCCTGGTAATACAAGCTTCAGGCTAAGCAGAGCAACAAGTGTAGGGTCATCAAGGGCTTATCCTGGAGTATCAACAAATTTCACAATTTCAAATGAAGAGGGAGAGCTTCATCGACACACAGGTCCTGCCCGTGGCTCGGTCAACAGAAATGGATCTTCACGAGGTCGAGACTTCTTGCCTGCATGCCTTATGAATAGGTCACCCTCTCCACAGTACGAAGACTTCGCTTCTCGTAGCTTAGAGTCAAATCCTACAAATGGATTTTCTGATAATTTGATAGCCGATCAGCTAAATGTGGCCAGAGAGGTCAATAATCCTAGAGTTGATTTCAATGTAAATTTGCGTTCTCAAAGAAACCATACTGATATAGAGATTATGGAGACAAGACTTACTGATAGGCAGATTGGAGCTCGAGAACCTGTGGAACGGAATGTTCGCTTCAGTAGAACCTTAAGCGTTGGAAGACTCCGTGATAGAGTTCTTCGGAGATCATCATTTCCTGACTTGCCATTTTCTCCTTTGCAACAAGAGAGGGAAGTGAGAGATGCTATTCAGCGTGGTGGGACACAGGCTTTGGGTGGTGGAACAAGGGTATCAGCATCCATTGAGAACGCGTTGATCTCATCCACTTCTTCTGTTTTTACTTCATCTGGCATGCCTAGCTCATTGTACACTAGTCAAGATTATGAAATGGAAACCACACATGCAGGAGAAGCGAGATATCATGATCTCTTGGAACATAGATCAAATTTCCTAGAACGGAGACGAAGAATACGATCTCAGGTTTGTTTATTTTTTGCACTGACAAATTATTGGCAGATATTAATTATTAAAGGTAATTTGTCTGATAATAGAATGCAAAAAAATAAATAAAGAGATCTTAGAGTGGAATATTTCTGCTTATATTGATAGACTTGCAACTGGAATATTACTTAGCATAAGGTTGATCTTTTGTTAAGGATGCACGGCTTTTTAAGCCTTTCCATTTCGCCAATTTTGCTGTCTAGAACATTAGCCTGCCAAAATATCAACCTTATGCTAAGTTTGGTTCATTAGAATGAGTTGGAATGGAATGATTATTCCATTAGAATATTCATTCTCAAGTTTGGTTCACTAAAAAAATTATGAAAAATACATTGCAAATGGAATCATCATTTCTCATTGTAAGGGAATGGTCATTCCATAAGGAGGCTAAGGAATGATCATTCCATTCCAATCCACCTTCATTTAAGGGAACCAAACCCTACCTAATTGTTTATATATGATATTTGATCTTTGTTTTACCATTTGAGGGGGACTCATCCTGCATTGTATTTAACTTCTCAGCTATAGCTTTACAAATTACAATCCATTGAGTTGTACTAAGGTGTCTTCTTGTGACCAGTATTTCTGAGCCAGTGTGTGTCTAGTTTCGTGTTTTCTTGATGTAACATTTTATAAATGAATGACAAACTTTAGGTCCGTGCTCTTCAGCGGTTGGGCAGCCGTTTCGAGAACCTGTCTGGACATGAGAGGTCTTGCATCGTATCTGGTCAACATCGGACAGGTCATTGTGCATGTCGTATTAGGAATCGAGATGTTAATTCAAATGATGACACTGGTGCTAGGGCTAGCATATCGAGAATTGTCATGTTAGCTGAAGCTTTGTTTGAGGTAATTTTGCCTGTTATGAGGATGACACTTCCAATATTCTCATTTTACATTATTTTATACAAGTTGAATCTTTTATACATATCTTAATTAGGTTCTGGATGAAATTCACCAGCAATCTGTAGTTTTATCTTCTCGGCCTTCTGTGTCTTCAATTGGATCTGTGCCTGCACCTAACGAAGTTGTGGAATCTCTGCCTATGAAATTGTACAGTAAATCCCAAAAGCATCTGAACGAGGAGGCTGCACAGTAAGTATTCATGTTTCACTTTTATTTGATGATTTTCAGCTTACTATGAAGACTTCAAATGGAAGTGGTTCATTCTTCATTTCAATACGGAAACTTTTTTAACAGATTGAGACTGCTAGTTTGCTCTGAAATTATATTTTTTCCTGCTGTCATAAATCATGGGTGGTCCTGTTGGAAGTGTGCTAGTGTGAATACATGTAGCTAATTTATTTTCTCACATTATTTTGTGAAGTTAAAAAAAAAACAAAGGTAGTGTTTGGTAGAGTTTTAGAATTATGATTTGAGAATAGAGTTGTATTTTGAATTTGTGAGTTTTGGAATTATGATTTGAAAAGAGAAAATTTGTTTGGTTATGAGTTTTGAAAAGAGTTTTGAATTTTTGATGTGACATATGAAATGAGAAAAGTCGTTTGGTTATGAGTTTTGAAAAGAGTTTTCAAAACTTAATTTAAAATCTTATAAATTATAACCAAACACAGAACTCAAAACTTTATTGAAAATTCTATTCAAAACGAATAACTAAACTCTTTTTAACATTCAATTAAAAAAAAAAATTTGTCATTTTGATCTAAAAAAATAAGTTATATATTTAAAAAATATCAAAAACAAATATAATTTTTTTTCCCTCCAAATAACAGGTGGCGATTGGCAATTGCAAAAAAAAAAAAAATTACACTGTTCTGATCAACCGGCCGGATGTTCGGGAGACGTCCGGGAGGATGATCGGGTAGACTCAAAATTCAAAAACCCTTTGCTTTTCAGAATGGAGAAGACGAGAGAGAGAGAGTAGCCAAACATGAAAGAGAAATACGTTTTGAAATGTGTGGTGGAATTATATTTCTAAAACTCTATCTAAACAATGCATGCAAACAGAGGGGTGGAATTATGATTACAAAGTTGTATCAAACACAGCCAAAGTTTTTTCTAGTCAAAGTACCAAGATGTTGGCTTGTGCGAGCAATGGGGAAGTCTAGTTCCTTGGTCCTGGACAAGACAAGGATCAGATGTAGGGCTAAGGCATGAGGGGAATGTGCAAACATCTGTTCCTCATTGCGAGGAATATCAGTTTAGTCAAGACCCATAGGAGAGTAAAAAACTTTAGTTTTAAGCTTATTTGAGTGGCTTCGTGATAAATTGAGAGTTGGTTGTGCATGGAAATCACGTAACTGAAGAGCAGAAGTTGCCCAATAACCCACTAAGCAGAAATGAATTTGACAATAGTTTAGTTATTGAATCCTTCGTTTTTTCCCCCCATTATTTTATTTATTTTTTTTGCTGGTGCGTATGTAAAGCATGAAAATACATTTATATGAGCAGGAATGCTCAAATATGCTATCTCCATGACGACATAAATGCTTGGTATCTGTTCGCCACCCTCCCCTCCCCCCATTTTCTCTCTTGGTTAGATTTACTTTCCTCCATATTTGATTAGATTATTCACCATTTAACCTTGGGCAATCCATTGCCTTAACAGATGTTACATATGCCTTGTTGAATATGAGGAAGGAGATAGCATGAGGATTCTACCTTGCCACCATGAATTTCACAGAACATGTGTGGACAAATGGCTCAAGGAGGTTCACAGGTACGGACTTGACTTTATATTTTTATGAACAAGGTTTTTCTCCATCCTAGTTCCCTGCCAAGCCCATTCAATTTTTAAGTCCGTCCTTTTTGAAGTTTTGCTGCAATGGCTAAGAGTACATATTTCACTGTTGCCAAAATTTTTAGCAACTGTCATTGAAGTATTTACATGTTGTAACATTTGGCTTACTCATATAATGTACAGTGTATGTCCACTTTGTCGTGGAGATATCTGCAGACCTGATTCTGTGACATTGGAGAATTAAGGCGACCAATTTGCAGGTTCTCCAGCAAAAACAAGATGGTCTGCAGTTTAGTGGTGATGGTTTGAGAAGTTCTGTCTTTTTCTGCTGCTATGGTTCTTGTTGGCTTGTTAAATTTTTTGGTTGCACATAAAAAACATACATTAAAGACTGGTAGAAATGGACTGAACTGTTCATGCCATGCCTTATCTCTCCCTTTGAAATCTTGGAAGCTGCACAGAGAGAGAGAGAGAGAGAGAGAGAGAGAGAGAGAGAGAGAGAGAGAATCTTCATCAGAAGGGCTTTCTGTGTAATTCTTTGATTACTATCTGGTTTCCTAAATGCTTCTTGGTGTCTGAAATTATCATGTTGTCTACCGAATGAGCCTTGAGACTATTATCTCTCTCTATTTTATTTGTTTAATATTCTATTATACAAAACACACAACTCATATTGTTGTGAAGCTTTGTGACGCTTTTTTTTTTTGTTTTTCCCTTTCAAAAATGCCCATATTATTAACTACTTATGAAAATAATTGCTAACTATTATCAGATTCAACTCAATTTATCAAATCATGTAATGAAATTATGTGGGAATGGGATGAGGTTGGAATAGTCATTCCCATTTCAATATAAATCTAAGAATGAAATTGTTATTCTGATTCCTATGTTTGGTATGTTGGAATGATGATTAGAATATAATTACATGAAATTGATCAAAATGCCCCTCTCAGGATTTTGTAATTTTTAAAAATTACAATTTCTAAGAAATTGTAGACAAAATTACCCTCATTTTCATGCTACAAATGATTTTGCACCTATTTTGATAGATTACCATTCAACCCTTGGAAAATAACGAACTTTTTAAACATCACGAACAACATCATGACCGTAATTAACAAACTATACACGTTATCTAAATTTAAATAGCAATCACTAAACAATTAAAAAATAATATGTACAAAATGACATTATAGATCCAACACATTAGTTATAACATCCATAAACCTAACTAAAAGTACAACTAAAGTCTCGTTTGACATGTAACACTTTTAGTTTAAAAGTCAAAAAATTACTAAAAAAAATCCTGTAACTTGTGTCAAAAAGTTAAAATTTTCATTCTCTCTGCTTTTTGTAAATTTTTTCATAAAAAATTAAAAAGTCGTTCTAAACATACTAATTTTTTTAATCTCATATTTTAAAATAATATGTTGCCAAATGTGGCATAAAAAATAGATCAATACATTAAAATAATAGACATCATAATTATATTTATAAAAATAGATTTTTATTTATTTTTTAAAAACAAACATGATAGAATTAAAATGTTACAACAATCAAATTGATTCAATTATTTATTTATTTATTTTTAATGATATATATTAAGACCTTTACAAAATAAATAGTTCACATAATTAAAATAAATATTGTGGTGGACTCCATAAGCTCTTCATCTCATGTTGAGATGTAACAATTTTTTTGATCTATCCGCAATTTGTCTAATTCGACATTTACTCCATTGTCAGATTGTGAAACAAATACTGAAATGAATTTCATGAATAACAAAGGCTTCTTTTGAAAACTTTTAACTTTTTTTTTTTTTAAGCCAAATCACTTTTCTGTTTTTTTATATATTTAAAAAAAAAATTTAAATAATTAACCTTTAATCTACTTTTCAAAACAATTCTAAGGTTTGGTTTGGCATCTTTAAAAAAATATAAAAAGTTACTACAAAAGTTATCACTATTCATCAAAAAAATATTTTTACACAAAAAATGTACAACTCACTCTGACGTGAGTTGCCTTTACCTGATTTTGGTGAGAACAAATTACATAGGCGAAGGCAGCTTAAGGACGGTGCTATTCGGCCCATAGGGGCCACTACAGGTCCCTTTTTATAATCTGAACCGTTCAATATGTAGAACTCGTCGAGTACTATATGTTTATAAAAAATCACATTGATCGGATATCGCTAACTACATGATCAAATCAGTTTTGTATAAAAAAAAATATATGGTATTATAGTTAATGGTTGACAAAAAACTAATCTGATCAAATAGTTATTGATATCCGATCAATGTGATGTTTTACAAATATATAGTACTCAACGAGTTCTACATATTAAACGGTTCCAATTACCAAAATGAGACCCATGGTGGGCCCCGACGAGCCGAACATCACCGTCAAATTTAATGCCTGAAAAAAAGAGGCAAGCATATCCTATATGCTAGTTTGCCAACTGCTCTGTCTCAACGTATTGCCTATTCTTCTCTCCCTTCTCCTATATACTAAATTATATAATTTGTTAATACATATTTTTTTTCGTAAAAAGTCAAAAATTTATTCCAAATAACCATATTTTTCCCTCAACTTTTTAATCTAAAAATTCAAAAAGTACACTTATTTAAGACATTCCAAACAACCCCTAAATCTCCTTTTGAGATTCCGCAACCAAACGCCCCCTTAAGGACAAAAGTAACATCACGCTGAAATTATTGAAGTGGGTGTAATTTACCAAAAATGCCCAAAACGAAACAAAATATGTAAATGAGGGGTGATTATTCAGTATTATTTGGTATCCTCTACAAAAGTGTTTTTTCTTTCCTTCTAAATTATATTATTTCTTTATTTTTTATATTTTTTTTATAAATAATTAAAAAATATATTTATTTAGATCATTCCAAATATTCTTAACAGTCTAATAATACAATAATTTTCATGATAATATAATTGATAAAAAATGTGGAATATTGATTATTTGTGTTGAATGATTAAGTAACATAAAAGGCATAATAAATGATGATTACTGAAAGAATATGACTACATGGCACTTTAGAACTATTATATAAGAGTAATATTATATGCATCAATTAGTATATTAATAGATGATCTGATATAATTTTAGAGATTTTGATTTTTTATAATTTGTGTAATAGGTGAGATCATAATTTTAATGGTGTGTTTGGTTGACGGATTTGAAAAGAGATTTTGAAAGGCAAATAGAAAAAAGTAAGTGAAATGTGAATAAAATATACTTATATTTCACACACTTTTTTCTTTTCTCTTTTTAAATCCCTCTTCAATCCCCTAACCAAATACAACGTAAAATAATAATATCATAGTATATATTGATATACCAATTGGTGTAAGTAGCACCGATTATATATTTTCTTCCCAAATGAGATTGAAAAATCAATACTAATAGGGGGTTGGTTCAATGAATAAGACATTCGAATCTCATGCTCAAGGTTTAAGTTCGAGTCTTTATAATTCCTTATTGAGGTTAAACATATTCTTTTAACACTTGGAGTATGCAGACGGCTAAGTTTTGGCCCCAACGTAGATGTAGTGAGATTCCCTGCAGCTGTAACTGTTAAGAGACAATACTCTCTGACAAATATGTTGAAGTAGCCTATCTTTATGGTGTTTTGAAAAATTAATAAAAAATTAACTTTTTAATTTTTTAAACATTTTTTTGGTAAAAAGTTGGTTATTTTGAATAAAAAGAACTGATTTCTTGAAGAAAGTTAAAAAACTAAAAAATTAGATTTTTACTACTGTTCCAAAAGACGACTCCGTATCCATCTTTGTTGAATAGAAAAAAAGAAAAATCAATGGGAACAAAGTGTCACTGCTGTGCTTCATTGTGTGGCTTGTAAGGTTCATTTTGGATCCTATTTTGGTGATTCGAATCGTTGAAATTTTAAAAAACATTGAGAATTATATACTTGTAAAAAATTAAGTTGATCAGATATCAATAACTTCTTCATCAAATCACATCTTTATATTAAAAAATAAATATATATGTATCAAATTAAATACAAATGTTATTTGATGAATAAATTATTAATATTCGATTAATTTAATTTTTTATAAATACATTGTTCTTAATATTTTTTAAAATTATAACAATTCAAATCATTAAAATAAAATTCGAAATGAGTCTGATAGGCCGCACCACAGTCAGTGTTGTGCATCAAGTGCATCAACCCAACAAAACAAAGAAAAAAAAAGAAAGGAAAGAGACAGTGAAGGGCGAAACAGGGTATAGAGACAGAAGAAGGAAGATGTGAAGGAGAGAGAGAGAGAGAGAGAGAGAGAGAGAGAGCAAATGTTGCAGAAATGGACAATAACAACAACAACGACAATCAACACCTGAAACAAGATCTGGACCCCCAAAGCGACCACAGCTCCGACCTCTACCCCCAACAACCCCAATCTCACCCCCACCCTCACCCTTTCCAACCCCAATCTCACCCCCACCCTCAGACTCGGCGCCCCCGCGGCTTCGCCGCCACTGCCGCCGCCGCGGCGGTGGCCATGGGTGCTGCCTCCGCTGCCGCCGCCTCTTCGTCCAGTGGAGTTGCCAAGGGGAAGAAGGAGAGGGAGAAGGAGAAGGAGCGCACCAAGCTCCGTGAACGCCACCGCCGGGCCATCACCAGCCGCATGCTCGCCGGCCTCCGCCAGTACGGCAACTTCCCTCTCCCCGCTCGCGCCGACATGAACGATGTCCTCGCCGCCCTTGCTCGCGAGGCTGGTTGGACCGTTGATTCCGATGGCACCACCTATCGCTCCTCTCCTCCTCCTTCCCAAATGGTTCCCTATCATTTTGACCTACCCTCTCTCTCTCTCTCTCTCTCTCTCTCTCTCGAATTGTATAGTTTTGACTTCAATTTTGCGTTTGAACTCGTTTCTGTTGTTGAATTCTCCTACTTTACAATTTAGTCAGTGTTTGTTACAATTCATGTGTAGAATTACTATTGCTTCTGAATTTAACAATCCTCTTTTCCTTGAAATTTCTTTGAATTCTGAGAGCATGACTGTTTTACCTCTTGTTATCGTCAAATTTTTTTTAGTACATATATGTAGAAGTGATATGGGCATCTTTCTAGTTCATGTTTTCAGTCATAAAGGATTTGATTTTGTTCTTGCAATGTAGAACATCCAAGTATAAGAATTTTGTAGAACATGAGAAATTAGAAGGCCTCGTCTGCGAACACGCTTTTTTAGTAGTTTTTTTGCTTTTTTGCTAAAATATGATGTAAAAAAAATTAGTATGTTTGGGATGATTTTTAAATTTTTTACAAAAAGATATGTAAAAAGTACAGAAGAAAGTAAACTTTTGACTTTTTGGTAAAGGATGTTGGCTTTTTGATTTTTTTATTGACTTTTTGACTTTTAAGGTTAAAAAGGGTACTTCCCAAAGGAGGCCGAGGTGCGGGGTTTATGCAATATGTTACTTGTTAAAGAAAGGGAAAAAAAAATTGAGTATTTTTTCTCTGGATCTGTGGGTGGCAATGTACGTTAGGTAAAAAAATGTATTTGAGTGTTTTTGTCAGTAATATGTGGAGATTGATACATCCATGGATTGCGTAACTAGATAGTTGAGTTACTTTATTTTTGGTGTTTTTTTTGGACAGCAATTTTGGATTTCATTCTTACCAATAACAATTTGATTAACATCCTTATTCATTGTTCCAATGCTAAGGTGTTATGAGATTTTTTGCTTTCTACTTTTGGGTTCAAGTGGGCAATGCTAGGGTCAGTGTAGGAGTTGTTGGAGTGTTGGAGAAATAGTAGTTGTAAGGTGAAAAGGAGGAAGAAAGCTTGGATGATTGGTCCATTGTGTGTTCTGTTGTGTTTGTGGAGGGAAATAAACAAATGCATTTTTGAAGATGCCTAGTTAGGAGTACTGAGTACACAAGCTTAAGAAGTTTGTTTGTGTGTTTGTTTGTTTGTTTGTT
This sequence comes from Camellia lanceoleosa, assembly GCA_025200525.1. Lineage (NCBI taxonomy): Eukaryota > Viridiplantae > Streptophyta > Magnoliopsida > Ericales > Theaceae > Camellia > Camellia lanceoleosa. The sequence continues at coordinate 122,016,148 of CM045771.1, read as the reverse complement.
TTTTTTTTTTTTTTTTTTGCATAGCTTTCATTTTTGGTGTAAAAGAGTATTTTTGTGAATCCTATTTTTTGCTGCTTGACTTTATTTTGGCTAATCTCAATTTTGGCTAAGCTCAATTTTGGCATTGAGCTTTTTTCATTATTCTTATAGCTTTTGTATATAGGGTGTCTTATTCACCCAAAAACATAAGATGTGTCCCCTTTCATTTTTAATTTTTTAAAAGGAGTACAGCTAAAGTTTCCATGCCCTATACCCACTATTTTTACAAGTATCATACTAACATTTTATCTTTTCTTCTATTCTCAATTTAGTTCCAAGTGATGTGTAGGAATCTTAAGTATTTCAAGGAAGCTTGAAGTTGAACTATCGATGAGGAGTAGAACTTCAAGGAAGCTTGAAGTCGGGACCGTGATTCTATCTTGCTAGGAACACAATTCTTACTCTGAATCACAGAATTGCAGTTCTAGAGTGGAAACATCACCTGCATTCGGAGATTCCTGTAACTAAGAGGTTTCCTTTGTTCGAAAACAAAGGCTTTGACACAGATTTAAGCACCATTATGCCCCAACCTTGGTCTGACATTTGGAAAGAGAAACAAAGCATAATAAATGAAATGCAGTGATGTAAAATTGCATAATTCCATCTGTTGACTACATTTGTGCACTACCTGTTTTCTTTCATAACCATCACAATTGAAACTATGAGTTATCTGATGCCATTATCACATTAACAAAGCTCAACATGCCACAAGCAAACTTAAGTTGCATGATTAACAAGTTTGGATTTTTGCATGTTTTTCTAAATAAAAAAAAAAAAAAAAAAAAAAAAAAAGGAAAAGAAAAGTAAAGAAATTTTTTATAGGAATTTCTTTCAGTTTATATTGTTGGAAATATCTTTTGCTTGGCATTTGCTTGATGTATGGACTTTATTCGGAATCCAAGTGAATGCAATTTGAAAGTGTGGTTATGTTGTTCTTTAGGTCCTAATACTTCTTGCTTTGTGATTTTGGGAAGTTGAAGCTGTTTACTTAGTGTTGCTTTATATGTTGTCTCTAGTTGGCTAAGAACCCTATGCATCTATAGCAAAGCATATTTTCTTTTGCATGTATTTGTCATAATAACTTGATAATTTTATTATCATAATTATGATCCTGATTTATGCACAGGGGACGTTTCCTGTTAGGGTTGGAAGCCCACTGTCTTCTAGTTCGCTGAAAAATTGCTCCATGAAAGCTACATTAGATTGTCAGCCATCGGTTCTCAGAATTGATGAGAGCTTATCACCAGCGTCACTTGATTCTGTTGTAGTTGCAGAGAGGGATACAAAGAGTGAAAAATATACAAGTGCAAGCCCCATGAATTCATCTGAATGTTTGGGGGCTGATCAGGTAATTTTCTTGTCCTTGCTAATGCGGTATATAGAGCTTCTAGTACATTGTTTGATTTTGGTATTTAAGAACCCATGTTTAGCTCCCCCTTCAACTCTTGGACATTTACTAAGAACAACTCCCTTACCAATTTTGTATCTTCCTTTGCGATGCTACAATTTAGTAGTATTCTTTGTTTTATTTTTCCTTTTCTATACTTTGATTTGTAGCGTTTTATATTTTTCTTGTACTTGTTGGACTTTTAAGTATTGCAGAATTGTTGACATATTGCTGCTTACTCCTGTTGAGCATTTATTGCTAACCCACTAGCCTTTCCCTTCCCTATTTTTTAACTAAGTTTTATATAGCTCAAGTAAAATCACTGGAAACAATTTTTGTCTTGCTAAAACATAAAATAAGTTTCAGTTTTTGTGCATCTGTGGATAGCAATCTAATACGATAAATGTATAGCTGCATACAGTTCATTCTATGTTTTGATTTGTATAATGGCCTCGTTTGGTAGAGCTGTGGGAAAGTGATTATAGCTTATAGCTTAACAACTTATAGCTTATACTTGTGAACATAAGTTGATTTTTGACTTATAAATTAAGCTTGTTCTCCCCCACTCAAAGAATAAGTTGATTTTTGACTTACAAAAAATTATAAGCTGTATTGTTAAGTTGAACCAAACACATCAAAATAGATTAAATTAAGCTAAAAGCTAAAATAAGCTGGAAATAAGCCCTACCAAACAGGGCCAATGAATTCTTAAGAGGTTGTGACCTACCTAGCCCCATGGCAAAAAAAAAAACACTCTTGAGGTCTTTTATATTTTATGTAAGTAGCATGCTGGTTTAGATGTATATGTTATTAGCTATAAATCTTTATACATGTTATTGAACTTTGCCTAATCTATGTGGTTAATGGATTGTTTTTAATATTAAGCTTCCCTAAGTATTAAATTGAATAATTATATATTAGTGACTTTGTAGTTAGTATACATATCAGTCACTGAATGGTGACATATTGTTGCAATGTTTAACCTGTACGAGATAAGCACCCTTGATAACATGATTGAATTTTGCAGCTTATGCATGATGTTGGTTCCAGGGAGCATGGAACTGACTTTACAGGAACTCCGTATGTCCCTGTTTATGTGATGCTTGCTGTAAGTGGCTACTTTTCTAGTTGATTCTCTAATTGTTTGTACATTTACAGTGCTTGTCAAGCATGTTTCAACTTTTAATACATTTTCTTTTCTGTGCTTTATTTTCTCTCTTTTAACTTTTGCAATTGATGATGGAATTGGTAAATTTTGCTATGCCAGACTGGTGTAATCAACAATTTCTGCCAGTTGGTTGATCCTGAAGGTGTTAGACAGGAGTTGAGGCATCTGAAGTCTTCACATGTAGATGGTGTCGTCGTTGATTGTTGGTGGGGTATCGTTGAAGGTTGGAACCCACAGAAGTATGAATGGTGTGGATACAGGGAACTATTTACCATGATCCGAGATTTCCAACTGAAATTGCAGGTCATTCAAGATTTTGCTTTTCATTGTTTGAATTCATTATTGTACGAGGAATTCCATCCTTGCAAATTTTTGAACATGCAAATTTGGATTTAATAATCACTTTTACTATTATGACTAAAGCCTGCCACTGTGTAACTTTTCTGCAATTTATTTGGACTACATCAAGCTTGAAGATGCTTTACATTTTAATTTTTCATGATTTTCACTGCAATCCATGATCATCCCCTGAAAAATCTCTCTTTTGGATGTGGACTCATTAACCTTTTTGCTTTTTAGATACTTTCTTGAAGAATACTTGATCTCAACTAACCTATGGAAAGGACAATCCTTAACGTAGCTGGTTGTCTCTTCTTTCATTTCTGAAGGTTGTAATGGCATTCCATGAATATGGAGGAAATGATTCTAGGGGTGTACTGATCTCCCTCCCCCAGTGGGTTTTGGAGATTGGGAAAGAGAACCCAGATATATTTTTTACAGACCGTGAAGGAAGGAGAAATACTGAATGCCTATCTTGGGGCATTGATAAAGAACGAGTACTAAAAGGAAGAACTGGTATAGAGGTATTACATTATCAATTATTTATTGTTACTTGTCATGTCTTCTTATTTTGAACAAAATTTTTAAAATTTATCGATGTTTTTCTTTATTTCAATTGTGACTTCATAGTCCAAGCCTCATTTGTTTCAGGGCATGATTATGTTCAGTTGCAAAATTGATTTTTCGTATTTCATAAATTTGATGTGGGCATGACCAAAGCACAGTAGTCATCTTTTTTTTCTTTTTCATGTACTGGGATGCGCAGGCCCTTCGATACTCTCAGCTTAGTATTGTTCTTTTTAATTTGCCTTTATTAAACTGAACATGCTTAATTCTCTTCTGCTATATTTAAATCTGGTCGTGTCCTCAATAACATTAATCTTTTATCCACTTTGCTGAAATTGTAAAAATTCAGTGGTCAATTTTTCTAATACTGTTCTTAGTCAATTCTGACCTGTTTGTTTTCTACTTGTCTGAAGGCTGGTACATGCCCAGGACGTATAACTTGTGAGGGGAATCCTTATTAAGCCTCTTCTCTTAGTGCGTAGTGTGAAATTAACACATTCTAATCGTTGTTGGGATTTACACCTTCAGTTAGTCTGTATGTGAGCCTCTGACAAATTTATAGTGATATTGCAATTCTTTGTCTTTTGGAAGTGAGGGTCAAATGACAGGTATCCTGGTGTAGATATTTTCAGTTCTAAGGGACTAACTTTATGGATTCTTAGTTCATTGCTATCTTATCTGACATTCCCCCCCCCCCCCCCCCCCCAGGTCTACTTTGACTTCATGAGAAGCTTTCGCACAGAGTTCGATGACTTGTTTGCTGAGGGTCTCATCTCTGCAGTTGAAATTGGATTGGGAGCTTCTGGGGAGCTAAAGTACCCTTCTTTTTCAGAAATGATGGGTTGGAGATACCCGGGTATTGGTGAGTTTCAGGTATTCGTTAAAGCAAACGCTACAATGTGCATACCTCTCTCTTCTTCCTTATTTACATAAGCTTTGCTGACGGACTGGAGCATATGGTCATTGTGTGCTTTGCATATCATGCTCCTAATACATTTTACAGAAGTAACTGTTTCTCATCTAGCTGCAACATTGGCTGGATAGATTAGGTCTGCTCCTTTCCTTTTGGCATTAAGATTACTGCAAGAGAGTCTCCTGTTGTACTTATTAGAAAAAAGGGTCTCCTATTGCTCATATTTTATTGATATTATTATTATTTTATTTTTTACTAGTAACATGTATATATTTAAAAAAGGCACCAAGGGGGGTGCTATCCACGAACAAGACTCCATGTTGATTGCGTACCATTGTGTTGAATTGACATTCATTCCCTAATTTATAGAAAGGGCATGAACATGAATACGATGTGCAAGAACCGATTTACAAAAACTTTATTTTTTTCGTGACTCTTATTTGCCCAATACATGTCATGGAATGTATCAAAGAAAATATGAAGATAAAAATGGCTATATTCTTATGTATTTGTACTCAGAAACTGGAAATGCCTGATTGTGGAAAAGTCAACGGCTGTGTTTGGAAGGGTTTTGGAACTTTAGTTCCACCCTTTGATTTGCCCATGGTGTTTGTTTGCAGCTTTCAAAAATTAATTCCACGTTTACTTTTGAAAACTCAATCGAAGGCGGGAAAATTTGGACTAACCGGTCGTCCCACCAGACGTCCCACCGGTCATCCGGAACAGTGAAATATATATATATATATTTTTGCAATTGACACATGTTAATTTTTATATATTTAACAAAAAATATTTTTCGAATTTTTTAAATTTTTTTATGAGCTTTAATAGAATTTTGAATTGTGTGTTTGGTTATGAATTGTAAGTTTTTGTATCAAATATCATGACACATCAAAAATTTTCCACCCAATTCAAAACTCATTCACCAAATAAATTTTCCACACTCAAATCATAATTCCAAAACTCACAAACTCAAAATACAACTCCTATTCTCAAATCATAGCTAGAAAATTCTACCAAACGCTACCAACAATTTTGGGTTCAATTCTTGACCAAAGCTTGGGCGATCAAGTTTCTGGAAAATTTGAGGAAACTTGAAAAAGAAAAGAAGGGAAGTAGTGAACAACAATGTTAGGAATTACAATAAATGAAAATGGAAAAGAGGTCGAGAATCCAATAGGGCTTGTGCAAGATGTGGCATAGTGCTGACTAGCTCTTTAAGTGGACTGTATGAATTGGAGGGGAAAAATTCTAAATCTTTATGCTCATATGATAAATGAGTCTCAAGGTGCCATACCACATGATTGACCCTGTCCTCAAAATTTATGTTTTTTATCATGTCAGGCAATTAATTCAACTTTTGGTGCATTTTGCTTGATTATGTTAATATCGATTTTTATTTCTTTATTATGTGAAATTTTTATTCCTGCACAAAATTTGTACTTAAATAGTTATATTAACTCTTTAATGAATGACCTGTCATTTTTATTGTTTTTTCTATGTGAAACACCATCCTATTCCAATAATATGTCATCGACTTTTCAGTGTTATGACAAATACTCACAACAAAATCTACGAAAAGCTGCGAAATTGCGTGGACACTCATTTTGGGCCAGGGGACCTGATAATGCAGGTCATTACAATTCTAGACCACATGAAACTGGCTTCTTCTGTGAACGAGGTGATTATGATAGCTACTATGGGCGCTTTTTCCTCCACTGGTATGCTCAGTCTTTGATAGATCATGCTGATAATGTCCTATCTCTTGCAAGCCTTGCATTTGAGGACACAAGGATAATTGTAAAGGTACCTTTTAATTGTATTTAATTCATCTATAGTAATTTTAGGATGTCAACTTATATCTGTTGCCTATGTATAAAGTGGATGGTAAACTATGTCCGATTCAATTAAATATATCTTGGAGGAGTTTTTATTCACTAAATATGCTGTGTGCCAATTTATCATTATACATCATCCAAATCGTAGTAGTCCTTTGAGTTTTCATGTCACAGGTTTCATCTTCCCGATTGATGGAACTTTTTGATGTGTGCCCATGCAATGCAAATAAATTTTTCTTTGAATATTCAATGAATGAGGACTCTTGGTTCAGTAACAACTTCAATACTTCCATTATAGTTTATAAGGTGAAATTCTTGAAGTTCTGATTCGGGAAATACTACATAGAATGAGTGCTCTCTGCTGGAGGTGATACCAGAACCCAGTTACCCATGTACCTAACTTGTGTGAGATTCTTTCACTTTTGCGCGCGCACGCACACACACACACAGCTTAATTAAGTTTGTATTTTCAAGTAGATAATAAAAGATGTGAAAATAATTTTCTTATGTAGATGGTAGATATAATATATTCTGAATAAACAATACATTATGCAGATTCCAGCCATCTATTGGTGGTACAAAACTACAAGCCATGCGGCAGAACTGACATCTGGATACTATAACCCTACAAACCAGGATGGATATTCTCCAGTTTTTGAGGTTCTTAAGAAATACTCGGTGACAATGAAGTTTGTCTGGTCAGGGCTGGTTCCGTGTCATGAAATTGACGAAGCATTGGCTGATCCAGAAGGTTTGAGTTGGCAGGTGCTTACCCTTCTTGTCCCTCTGAGTCCTGAGGCTATATAGTACTTTTTTGGTTGAGTAACTCTACTAGCTGTCTCCGTTTGGGCAGAAAACATTTTCTGGTATTTGGTACAACAAAAAACGAAAGACAACAAAAAGTGTTTTTCATAGGTAATGGAAAACAAGCCTATTTAGATGGAAAATGTATTCCATTTTTAAAAGGTGGAAAACATTTGATGGACTAAATTTTTACCAATGCTACCACACTATCACTGCCATCATCACCCCATGACCACCACTGCCCCGTTGCAGTCGCCTCCATCACTACTACAACCATTGGTATATTAGTTTCAAGGATGCAAGCAAGCATAAGAAAAGTTTTCTTTGGAAAACATTTTCTGGAAAAAGTTCTTCAAACATATTTTTTGCCAAAACAAACAGAGCGTAATGTGGAGAATACCGTTTTTAGTTTTTGTGCTGAGTATATGATGAGTGTTGATAGTTTTTTTCCCCCCCTGGATATTCAGGTTTTAAATTCGGCCTGGGATCGAGGATTGACTGTGGCTGGTCAGAATGCAGTTCCATGTTATGATAGAGAAGGGTACATGAGAATAATTGAGACTGCAAAGCCCAGAAACGATCCTGATCGTCGCCACTTTTTGTTCTTTGTGTATCAACAGGCATCACCTTTTGTTCAAGGAACAATATGCTTCCCGGAATTGGACTACTTTATTAAATGCATGCACGGTATGATCTCAAAATCAATCACGTTTGGTCTAGTTTTCTTCAGTTTGGCAGTTGTTTGGATACTCTGTATCACAATTTCTGCCTTCTTTTCTCTGTTCTAGTTTTCTCATGCAGCTTTAACAAGAAAATGAAAATCAAATGATCACGTAGGTTTGAAAATACGAAATCATGCATATATCAGAAGTGTTATAGATTAGTTCCACCCATTTCAGTTGTGTAGTTAAATTGGGATGATGATATCCAAACACACTATTGGCAGTAGCAAAATTTAGATTTAACATGGGCGTTCTTGTTACCAAATTTGAGATTTTTTATTTTTGGATACAAGAGTGCATTCTACAATCAGATAGTATAGTTTCTAGTATGACCATGGTTAGTGCAGATTGATTGGGCTTACTAATCCAGCCTCTATACAGTGTAATTCTTGAAATCCATGTTTTTTTGTGTGGATATTTTGCTTCATAAATTCCTTTATGTTTATAATGTTTATTATGTGGAACCTCACAAGTTATGCATATATTGTTTTTAATGTTATCTTATGCAGGAGAAATTACAGGTGAACTAGAACCCTGATGAGCACAAGTGCTGGTTTTACAAGTTGACTAGCAGTCAAGAGGATGACTGACATGGTGGAGATGGAATCTGGATATTGAATATGGCTTAAGTTGCTGAATTTTCTAACCTTTCCGCCACTATTTTAGTAATCATTTGTCTTAAGGATTACTTTTTTTTATTTTATTTTATTTTTTGCTCTATTTTCTTTCTTTCTATATTAATTTATAATTGTAATTTCATCCAAATTACAGTACTGATTGCAGAAGTGAAGCATTAAATTAGGTATTTTAGAAAAAAGTATTTAGTATACAAGATAATTGGTACTAGTTTCTCTCACATCATCTGATTTTGTGTTACTTTCTCTACTCGTATTAGTTCGATTTACACAAAATACTGTCTCAGGTACTTTAAAGTTTCTTGAGATCGATTGATCTCTTGTTGTCAGTATGACAATCAATAAATTGAATATGGCTTAAGTTGCTGAATTTTTTAATCTTTCCGCCACTATTTTAGCAATCATTTGTCTTAAGGATTACTTTTTTTATTTTATTTTATTTTATTTTTTGTTCTATTTTCTTTCTTTCTGAGAGGGGAGATTTCCATCTCATAGTAATTTCAAACAAGAATAACGTCTGGCGTTCTGACTACGCCGAGCATTAAATTAGGCAAGAAAACAGCAAGCGATCTACCTGTTTCTGAGATAGTTGTTACCGAGTTTCTCTTAGATCATGTGATTTTGTGTTACATTCTCTACCGTATTGGTTCGATTTACACAAGATGCGGCTTGCCTCAGAACTAATTAAACGGTTTCTTGAGATTGATTGATTTCTTGTTGTCAAGATGCCTCAACAATCAATCGAGATGAACCTATGGCTTAAGTTGAATTTTCTAAGATCTCGCCACTATTTCAAGTATCATTTGTCTTGAGGATTACCTTTTTATTTTATTTTAGTGTTTTGCGGTCTATTTTCTTTCTTTCTATATTAATTTATAATTGTAACCTTTACATCCAAATTACAGCACTGATTGCAAAAGTGAAGCATTAAATTAGGTATTTTAGAAAAAATATCTAGATATGGAGAAAGGCGAACGCGTTGGTATGCCAATTCATCCACACAACTCTCTCTCTCTCTCTCTCTTCTTGCTCTTCTTGAATTGGCGTCGGAGGGTTTTCCGACACCATCTTGTGTTGCTTCAAGAGTCAAGGATATACACTTTCTATATTAATTTATAATTGTAATTTTATACAAATTACGACCGATTCTTATGAAGCATTAAATTAGGTATTTTAGAAAAAAGTATTTAGTATACGAGATAGTTGGTACTAGTTTCTCTTACATCATGTGATTTTGTGTTACTTTCTCTACTCGTATTGGTTCGATTTACACAAAATACTGTCTCAGGTACTTTAAAGTTTGAGATTGATTGATCTCTTGTTGTCAGTATGACAATCAATAAATTAAATATGGCTTAAGTTGCTGAATTTTCTAACCTTTCTGCCACTATTTTAGTAATCATTTGTCTTAAGGATTACCTTTTTTATTTTATTTTATTTTTTGCTCTACTTTCTTTCTTTCTATATTAATTTATAATTGTAATTTCATCCAAATTACAGCACTGATTGCAGAAGTGAAGCATTAAATTAGGTATTTTAGAAAAAAGTATTTAGTATACGAGATAGTTGGTACTAGTTTCTCTTACATCATGTGATTTTATGTTACTTTTTTTACTCGTATTGGTTCGATTTACACAAAATATTGTCTCAGGTACTTTAAAGTTTCTTGAGATTGATTGATTTCTTGTTATCAGTATGACAATCAATAAATTGAATATGGCTTAAGTTGTTGAATTTTCTAACATTTCTGCCACTATGAGTATCATTTGTCTTAAGGATTATCATTTTTATTTTATTTTATTTTTTGCTCTATTTTCTTTCTTTCTATATTAATTTATAATTGTAATTTCATTCAAATTACAGCACTGATTGCAAAAGTGAAGCATCAAATTAGGTATTTTAGAAAAAAATATTTAGTATACGAGATAGTTGGTACTAGTTTCCCTCACATCATGTGATTTTGTGTTACTTTCTCTACTTGTATTGGTTCGATTTACACAAAATACTGTCTCAGGTACTTCAAAGTTTCTTGAGATTGATTGATCTCTTGTTGTTAATATGACAATCAATAAATTGAATATGGCTTAAGTTGCTGAATTCTCTAACATTTCCGCCACTATTTTAGTATCATTTGTCTTAAGGATTATCATTTTTATTTTATTTTATTTTTTGCTCTCTTTTCTTTCTTTCTATATTAATTTATAATTGTAATTTTATCCAAATTACAGCACTAATTGCAAAAGTAAAGCATTAAGGCTAAGTTTGACATCTTCAAAAAGAGTCAAAAAGTCACTATCTTATTTAAGTCACATCATTTTATTTAAGTTACATCACCTCTCTACCACATCACTTCAAACCCAACTCATATTTCATAAGAAGTCAAAAAATGCACTTATTTAGAACATTCCAAACAATCTCTAAATTAGGTATTTTAGAAAACAATAATTAGTATACGAAGTAGTTGGTACTAGTTTTTCTCACATCATGTGATTTTGTGATACTTTCTCTACTGGTATTGGCTCGATTTACACAAAATACTTTCTCAGGTACTTTAAAGTTTCTTGAGATTGATTAATCTCTTGTTGTCAGTATGACAATCAATAAATTGTAGTATTTGGAACTTCGCAAGGGAAATAAGATTAAAGAGAGAGAGATTCAGGAGTTGGTTATTCTTTCTTAGTCTACAGAAATATCATTGACGTTGAAAGAAAAGAGGAGAAAAGAAAAAAAGGAAGCAGCTTGCCTTCAGTCCAAGATTAGACTGGACTGTGTTGTTCGGCCTGTGGGAGTTCACCATGAGTTTTATTTTGATAATTCGATATCTGATCAATATATTTTTTATAGGCATATAATACTCGACGAATTTTACACATTGCACAGTTCAGATTATCAAAATAGAACCCGCGGTGAGTCTCCACGGGCCGAACAACACCGTCCAGTCCAATCTTGGACTGGAGGCAAGCTGCATCCCAAAAAAAAAAAAAATATAGAAAGAATTGAGTAGGACCTTTCAGGGCCAGTATCAATGAAAGGTTTAGATTTTTAATATTTGGAAAGGGTGGTTAAATAAACAGCAAAACAACGAAGACATGACCTGCTGTACTCTGGCATTTGTTTTTCAATATTTTTTTTCCACTCACCACCCCAAAAACAGAAGAAAAAAGGAAACCACAAAATGAAATGAGTTCATTCTAATTCAATAGTTATCCAAACAGGTTCACTACATCCAAGGATATTTTGTAACTATATTGATAAGATAATGACAACATGCAGGAATTTCCTATCATCTTCTAATGCAAATACAACAAAAGCACTAATCCTTATCAGTCCTATGTTCCACCTTCTGCAATTTTTTTCTACCTTAAATGTTTGTTTTTGCAGCATGAGAATTGAAAGCTACTTCCTTGGCAAAATGGATTGCTAATTTGAAAACAAAAAAAAAATATTGAACTCATGATTGTTGTTGCTCCACCGACCAACCATCTCCTCACAAGAATCCCAATGCTGGTCGACAGAGTAAGCATTTCTAGAATCCGTCTCAAATCAGTATGCAAATGACACCCCCTTCTAACTCTGAGAATCGCAGTGTTGAGGAAATTCACATTTGCAAGGTCCTGTCCTAACCTACAAGAGTGAAATTAAAAAGAAAGAAAATGAGAGCACGAGACATAAACAGAAATGAGAGAGAATGAGACAGCAAGCAATTCTTTGAACTTCTTTACACTGCACACAGTCACAAGGGCATGTTCAACAATAAACAGAATGATTTTCTAAAGAATGCATGCTAATAGCGTTTCTAGTAAGCCCAATCCCAAGTCAAATAGTTTCCAAAAGGACTGTTTGAATAGTTTCTAGTGAGCTAATAACAAAAAGAATGATCAAATATTAAAGACAGTAATTAAGCCATTTTGATCTAACTATGATTTTGGTAGCAGACTACACAAATCAACAATGCATCATATACATTTAAAGAAATTTCATAGTCAGCCATATTGCAGACAGGGAAAAGCCACCACCTATCGTGGAAGATTATGTAAGGTGCAGTCAAGTCTCTTCTACCCTAAACCTAATTTTAGGCAGCTTTATCATCAGTGTCCTAAAGCAATCCTACACCATCAAAAAGATTGGATGAATAGTGGATGCTGAGCTCCTTGAATGTATATCACACATGATCAAATGGAAGTATTCAACCAAGAGAAAAATATACATCTATCCAAATCTTCAAGGTTAACACATAAAATGCATATAAACAGGTTTAGCAGGAGAAAAAAAGAAGAAAAGGATTCTGCATACCTTACGAAATGTGAAAGATACTCTCCTTGAACCTCTTCTGATCGCACTATCCTTCACAAGGTCAATCTGCAAAAGAAAGCATTATTGAAATTTAGGATGATAATCAAATGGCCAAGGTGCAAAAAGGAAGGAGAAAAAAAATTGTGTTCCATTTCATAACACCAAATTGCTAATTATAAAAAAAGGAAAAATCCCAAGACTTAAAATGGTGATGCAATAAAGGTTTGCCTGCCTGGAAGACCCAACCTAACCAACTAGCCATAAACATCCCGCTCCAGTGGTCTCAAAAAGTTACTTTGAATATCCCCTTAACACTTGAATTAAGGCCTAATCTCACAGCGTTAGAATAGAATGCTCTGGGCCACCGCTAGCAGAACTCTCACCTCTGAAGATTCTCCAGTTTTTGCCTTTCCAAATAAACTAGAAATGGCTGAATGTCAGAGCAGCTTGTCAAAAGCAAAATCATAAATGCCCCAAAGCATATCCCCAAAGGGATCGTTGAAGATCAAATATGCAATGAACAAATAAAACACAGTACAACACAAAAAGGAGACCAGCTAATAATGTAAAGCTGATCACAGTTTTCTCGAATAAAAAACACTTCAAATGTACTATCTGATTTAGTTTATACTGATCAAGAATGAGATTATATATAGGATGAGAGTCCTCACAATCCTGGAGGAATAGAGGGTGGTCAAAGTTAAAGAAAGTGCAGTATCAACAACAGAAGAATAGCTGCAAAGATGCTCCCAGATAACATAATATACTTTACATATGAAATATGTTTGAATAATTGACGAAGAGTCCAAGAGTTAAAGAGTTGACAACTATAGATACTGAGCTATACCTTATGATGTGGAATGTAATGGAGCCAAGCATACCGTGCCTCCCCAGATAACAATAACATTGATCGAGGTGGCAGATAAATAGCCCTCCTTATAAAATTCGAGCTACTGTTGGGATTTTCCACTTGGTTGTCTGTAATTGAATCAGGTTTTGGAAGCGAAACACCTTCCGAATACCTTCGGAACTCCATGATGCAAGGACCTGCTAATGAAAGGCTGAAAATTAATCCCTCAAATGCAGAATGGGTGTCTATATGTGGGGACAAGCCCACTCCAGAGGGGTATTCATTAACCTGAAATAAACACCAGATAATTTCAGTCTTAATTATAACAGACCTATAAATGTGCATGATCAGCTAGAACCATAAATAGTGTTGAAGGCTTGATATATTTGTCACGGAACAGCATATTGCATTCTAACCCGGAATAGAATAGAACAAACTATAATGAGGTCAAACTTGTACAACTACATATAACTATCACAATTTGTGGAAAGCAGAAACAAATCATTACATACCGTGACTTGGTCCAGAACTATATTTGCAGCGTTATCAAGATTTGAAATCAACGAGATTCTTTCAAGTATGGGAGAAATGAAGGATGGCAGTTCACCCATGCTTTCCCTTGTATTAATATTCCTTGTCTGTACAAAAAATGGGGGCCAAAAAAGGAAATACAAGTCTTAGCCAGTCATTAGACTTGTCCTTTATCACAATGTGATCATTAGACCAGCCACTAGACCCTTTTTAACAAAAGGCAGACCAGTATAAGAAATCAGAAAACTTCATCATGTCATGCTTATGAAACAGGAATGAAAAATTCAAAAGTAAAATGAAAAGAAAAGAAATAAAAGATGAATGCACCCGAAAATGCATTTTCTCAACAAAATTACAGCCTTGCAGCATTCTGCAATAAGCCATTCAGACGGTCCTTATCATCAGCAAAAGAAAAAGTATTGAAACAGACTACCCTCCTAAGTCCTAATACCATAGATATGTACTCATGTTTTAAACAACTATTCAAATGGAGACCGACTCAGGTGATAGACTGGTTGAATTGCAAAGGATATTCCAAAGAGCAATTGAATGGCTTCAGACTTCTAATAAAGTCAAAAGGTCAAGCAAAGAGTTGGATTAAGGAACTTATGTTTGAGATGAGCAGCTAAAGAAGTGTTGATTGCAATTAAAATAGCAAATTGCAAAGAAGAAGAAGATGGTGATAACAATCACGATCATAAAGAATACTATAGAAATTATTAAGCAGGGTGAATGAAACTGAATATAACTTGGTGATCAAGAGCTATAGAATTAAGATCATTTCTGAATTACACATTTAAACGTCTGTACCCAAGGACTCTAATTAAACCTTTGTACTGCTGAATTATGTACTAGAATCCTACAAAGTTAAGTCAATAAATTATCCAAAAGTAACATAACAAAAACTGCTTTTAGCCTCCAAGTTAAAAAAGTCTACTCACGCTACAGAAAAGGTCAAGAAAAACCAGTTTTAAGGGGAAAGGTAATACAAACGACACCACAAATATGTGAATATGACAGATTAATGTTGAAAGTGTCAGGAGGCCAGTTCACAAACTTCTTATTATATCATCACTTACTTCATATAAAAACTCGTACCCGTAATGTTGAACCCTTCTTTTTGCAAGACTTTTCCAAGGCCTATCATCAACTGCTGCAAGCAATTCCTGAAAAATTTGATCCAAGGTCAGATATGTAGGGTGAAGCTCAATAAGCTTCTTGCAATAGTACATCACACAGAATCCAAACCATAAAATGAAATACATGAAATAATGCAAGGATTAATATTGCTAAAAACAAAAAAACGTACCAACCTCCTCTTCTGTGGCAGTTACAAAGTCATGCCACAAGTGAAGGCCTGGAATATTCAACTCTGAAGCTACCAAAGATACTGGAATTGAGTCATTTGTATTAACCTAACAAAAAAGAAGATTTATTTAAGGACAAAAAAAAAAAAAAAAAAAGGTGACGTTCACAGGTTCTGAGTCCCAATGAAGCAGGTATTTTTTCTACATCCGAAGGAGCCCCAATTTGGTATTATGAGTCATGTAAAATAGTAAATTAGAAGTGCAGCTAAAAAACATCAATGTATTTGCATATACAAGGATTTTAGTCACTACAAAGTGTAATCAAGAAAGCTTATGAACTTTAAAGGCTAAACATCTTCCATGAATATACAAGTTTATTTAAGGAATTTACATCACCCTAGAAAGGGAGTTAATCCATAAAATGTATATTGGTGTAAACAATGTGTATCAGTGGCATAAATAAAGTGGTAAAATATATTTCTAGATCTCAACTAGAATATATCCTTTATTTAGAATTACCATAATTGATTATCATGATTTTGTCAAACCAATTTAAGTAACGATATGGCCCAAAAACATCAACTCAACAGATTCTGAAACAGTAGGACACAGAATTATATAAAATGTTTAGCTACACATTTATTATCACTTTATTTGTTTATATAACAAGAAGATAATTTTGATTATTTAAAAAAAATTGTACTAACATTTGTATAATGAGGAATATGAGACTAGGCATGCTGGATACATTATACATATAATATTCTTCTAGTACTGTACTTAACATTTTTGTGTCTATGATTAGATTCTTGGAAGTATGCATTGGACGCTTGAATTGTAGCTGCATCTGTACAAAGTCAAACTTTCTTTTTTCTTTATTTACTTTTAAGAAAACGTTGGAAACTTTAGTGATGCATTTCGACACTTGTCTGAAAATATTAAAAAATTCTCGGCATCAAACATTTGTCCAACATGGAAATGGCTTATCCATAGAAGCATTTGTGCTACTAAGCCCAAGGGTAGCTTTATACAGATCACATGACAATAAGGCCAATTCATTGCAGCCCCAACCCACATGTCTCCATCTTAATTGCTTCAAATGTGGTTACTTTATGCAAAATTTAGCCAAATTTTGAGATAAACATTTACTCCTATTATAATTCATTTCAAAAATTACACAAAGTGCAAAATATAGTTCAATTCAAGCATAAAATTCAAGAAACTAGACAAAGCACACACTTAGTACCTGTTTAGGAAGTTGCATTATTGAGTACTGTATGTGCAAGAAACGGCCTCCAAGATCAGGACACGGACGTCTGTTTAAAGCCTTTAAAGCTGTTTGAGCAGAACTCTCTTCAATGTAAGAAACAATAACACGAGTGCCACTCTCATCAGCTGCATAGACTCCATTCACTTCTCCAAAGGTACTGAACACTGATGCAATAGTGTCAAAAGAAAGCCCCACAGCTGGTCCACAATTGGCCACATAAAGGTTTGGACTTGACTCGCCATCCAGTCCTTTGGGTCGTTCAAATCGGGGAAAACCCATATACGCAATTTTGACAATGGGAAAAAGTGACTCCTGCTCCAAAGAAAATTAATCATTTAATTACACAAGAAGAAATATCATTAAAAAAACATAAGCATTTGTATAGAAGTAATCATGACTGAAACACATCGAATTCAGCCAAAACCAAAACTTTCTCAATATTATTGAGAGTCCCAATCAATTAGGTGTGTTGCAGCGTCCATACATATTGTGCACCACAACATGTTTGGCAACAAAGGGACAAATAAATCATATAAAAAACACCATTCATGAAAATTGAGTCATCAACAGCTAATGGCACTTCTGGGGTTTGATGAGATTGCACATCATATTTCATTTGTTTGCGGAACCCAAAAAAAAAAAAAAAATTTTATGCCAAAAAAAATGAAATGGAGCCACTCAACTCTCAGGGGACATATCCAAAAAAGCCTGAACCTTTGGATAATGTAAACTTTAACCCAAGGTTTATTTGAGCCATTAGAAGTTCTCAAACAGTTTCATACACAGATGAACATCTAAATCACCATCCCCAACATTGTGTGTATCTATTTATCTACCTATATACATTTATATACAGACATAAATACACATAGTAGTTCTTCTTCAACGATACAGGGTGATTATTTTTGGGTTTGGGGTTGGTTTTAGCATACGAGAGTTCAATTAAAAAATAAAATAAAATTGGGCGTGTTCAAATTGTGAATGGTTTTAGCACAATTTCACATACAACAATTTAGAGAGAGAGAGAGAGAGAGAGAGAGAGATGCCTTACTTGCGGAAGCCCCAACCAGAGAGCTCAAAACCCACCTTCGGCTATTGAACAATCAGATCAGAGAGGGAGAGAGAGAGAGAGAGAGAGAGAGAGAGCTTACTTGAGACTCTTCTCCGGTGGACTTGTGAGAAATTGACGTGGGCTTGGGCCGACCCAGGAAGAGGAGATAGTTGGGCTTAGTAAAATCTGGGCTACTACACCAGCGTGAATCGAATTTTGAAGCCCATACCAAAATTAAATAAAGGAAAATGTTAAGGTACCGTTTGGTAACATTTACGTTTTCAGTTTTCTATTTATATTTATAAAAATTTAAAAAACTAAAATAAAAACTTGTTCGGTAAATTTTTGACTTATAAATCAATAGTCTCATTTTATAAATTTGGTTAAAAAAATAAAAACACAAAAAATGAGTTTACATTTTGAGTTTTGAATTTTTTTTTTTTTACCACCCAACACTAGCCATCACTCGTCACCATTTTTCACCACCGTCTTCTACCACCACCACCCACCTACCACCACCACTCACCACTCACCACCTACCTGCCGCCATCACCCACCACCTGCCACCATCACCCACCTACCATCCATTAGCCACCACCACCCACCTGCCATCCACTAGCCACCATCACCCACTCGCTACCACCACCCACCCCTTGCCACTACCACCACCACCACCACCACCCACCACCCACCCGTCACCACCCGCCACCTGCCACTACCATCCACCACCCGCCACCTGCCATTACCATCCACCACCCACCACCACCACTCACCACCCATCTGCCACCACCACTCATCGCCATTGCCCATCCGCCACCTACCTGCCACCACCACCTGCGACTACCACCACCACCACCACCCATTCGCTATCACCCACCACCTGCCATTGTCACCCATCCACCCACCACCACTACCCGCCACCACCCACCACCACCCGTCATCCGTAACGCACCTGCCACCACCACCCACCACCCGTCATCCGCCACGCACCTGCCACCACCACCCACCACCCGCCACTGCCACCACCACCACTCACTACCCGCCACCGTTACCCACCCACCCATCACCACCACCCGTCATCCGCCACCCACCTGCCACCGCCACCCACCACCCACTCGCTACTACCTATCACCCGCCACCATCACCCACCTGCCCACCACCACCACCCACCACCACTCGCCATTACCACTTTTCACCACCGTCTTCTGCCGCCATCACCCACTACCTGCCACCATTTTCCACCACCGTCTTCCACCACCACCACCCGCCATCATTTTCCACCACCGTCTTCCACCACCACCACCCGCCATCATTTTCCACCACCGTCTTTTGCCGCCGCCACCACTCGTCCCACCACCCGCTACTACTTGCCATTTCTTACTCTCTTTTTTTTTTTTATATATTTTTAAAATTTTTTAAACATTTTGTCTAAACTAAACGCATTTGTAGTTTATGTTTTTCTAAAAATAAACAAAAACCAGTTTATAAAATTTTTGTAAATATAAACTGAAAACGTAAACGTTACCAAATAGGCCCTAAGCATGCAATTTTTAATTTTAATTTTTTATAAAAGTATGTAACAAAATATTTTTGTAATTATGAATTATATTGATGAAATCTTAATTTACTTTCAATATATAAAATTTTATATTAGTTAATCTTTCTTTCTTTTTTTTTTTTTAAATAAATGAACCAGGTATAATAAGTTAAGAGTTGGGTGTGTGAAAAAGTAATGAACAATATCGAAATTGAGTCCCACAATTTATTTCTTTGTATCATTTGATAGTATAGCTAGACACAAATTATAACACCTATAAGTTAGAACAAAATATTTGCGGATTATGAAATGGACAAATGTGAAGCCCTTGTAAGAGCAATGTGAAAATTTTGAAATTGCCAATATTAAAGCCCTTACGAGGACAATGTGAAAATTTTGAAAGTATTGAGAGTGAAATAATCTTTTTACAAGTTGTCCTTTTATGATTTAGCCTTCTCAAAACAAGCATTTGATTTTTTTTTTAAGTTACAAAATTACTTATTTAGGAAATGTCAAACAAAGCTGAAAATTGCAAATTAAGAAAAAAAAAAAAGATTTGGAAGATAAGTTAAATGGATTTATTTTTCTTTATAAGGTGCAGTTTAAAGTCAAAATTGTCGCACATCTATGAATATGTGGCCAAACTTGAACAACCTGATTTGTAAAATTTGTTGTCAATTTAGTCAAAATTTAACAATGTTTGGCCAAACTAATAATAATAGGCAACCCTCTATTCCTTTAAAAAAAAAAGAAAAGAAAAATGAAAAAAGGCAACCCCCCAATATCCTTTATCTGAACAACAACGCTCTTCACGTCAAAAAAAAAAATCGAGGATCGAATCTCTCAAAGTCCCAAAAGCAGCGTTTTTTTTTTTTTTTTTATTTTCTAATATTTAAGATAATATTTTTCTTCGGCCGATTTTTTTTTTTTTTTGGAACATTTCAAATTAGAAAACTTCATTTTCCATGCAAAATTCAAACCATACCCTCCAAGATCAATATTTCAATTAAAAATATCTATTTACCATGCAAATTTCAACATGATAATTTTGTCAAGTTGGTAAATTTAATTTTTCATTTAGATTTCTGCCCGTGTAGCACTGCAATTGATTTGCACCACCTCTAGAGCTGATCAATGCTCACAACTCTTTAATGGGGAAAATCCTAGGCAGCCCATTGCCAGAATAAATATGAAGTACAATGATGATATCACATAACATGATAGTATATATAATTGGCAAATGAGAAATTTCACATTATGGTAGTGAGGATTACCGTACCCTCCAATATCTTTTTATCTACCTTTGGCAAAATAAGGTCACAACATACTATTACAGTGTTTGATCCAAGAATACCAATCATTATCGCCATTACATAATAAAACAATGGCAATTAAACCATCACCAAAACTACCTTGTAACCATGAGCAAACCAAACAAAACTTAAATCTCAGCAAGCATATAGTAATGATACCATTTACAGAGAAAGCACTCTTGAAAACCATATCCTCCGTTGTTATTAAGGGGAATTTTGAGGAGAGGCACCACGGCAAGCCTCTCTGCCTATGCACCATACTCTGCTCCGGCTAGGCGTTGCTGTCACTGAACTGGTTTTGGGTTCAGCACACGAGAGCTCCAAATCAGAAGCATTAGTTGCACAAGGGTCACAAAATTGTCTGTCCACCTTGTTCATCTGGTCAATAAGGGAGTGCCTTATGCGTTGACCAATCACCGGAGAGTCTGAGTCCCTAATGAGATTTATTCCGGGGAAGCTACAGGTTGGCATGGGCGAATTGGGGTTGCTAAAAACATCTTCTTGCAAAATATCTCCTATCCTCGAGAGTATTTTGAATGCCAAGTTTCGAAGAACTCGAGAATATGCTTCTAGAATTGAATGTCCAACATCCTACACGTGGGAATTGAAAGGAAACAACCAAAATTATTCCTTAGTTCTTGCAAAACAATATAAATTTACACGAGAATGGTCAAAAAACTTAATCATGGCAGTCAAAGGCATGGAGATAATCAAATAATCTCAGTTACAATAATTTTTCTTTTAAATCACAGATTTAGTAGTGTTTGTTTCCAGCTTGCACAACAATGGTCATATAGCATGAAAATGTTTACCAATAATTTTTTAGAAATTTTATTAAAATAATGTAAAAAAGGATGGCTTGACCTAACGGTAAGGCTTGGCGTTAGCATCACTAGTGGAATGGTTCGAGTCACAGAAATAACCTCTCCAGAAATAGGGGTAAGGTAAGGTTGCATATATCATGTCTCAAACCCCGCTTTAGTGGGGGCCCCGTGCTTTAGGTCACCCTTCAAGTGTAATATTGAAAAAAAAAAAAAAAAAAAAACTTTATTTTAATGTTTAAAATCTTTTGAAGGCTATGTAATACAATGGGCTTAAAGCCATTTTAATGGTCAATTTGGTAGGTAGTGTGATAAGACTGGAAAATGGAGTTGTTGAGGGTCTGAAAGGTTTTACGAACTCACCTTGCCATAATGGATTTTCACGACATGAAGAAATGTCTGAGCAAGGTTAGGATATCTGGTCTTGAGCTGCTGTATAAGAGCTTCCGCTTTGTCCAACAAAAACTCCATCTTATCCAGTTCAGATATTGGATCCTTTATGAAGGACCATGATGTTCGAGCTGGAGATTTACCACTGGTTTGTTCTGCAATTCTCTCTTTCCATGCTAATACTGCTGCTTCCAATCTATTGGCGGTTTCAAGGGCATTGTGCTCGGATTTCAAGTTGAGGGAGTCAAGCATTTCCTCAGATGATATCGATTCTACATTCAAGATTCTGTACAGTTCTTCACCAAGACTTACCTTTCCCGACTGTCAACATGTATAAAATATAGTCACCACTCATGGCAAATGCAGCAAACAATTCCTAGTTTGAAGTGTACCAAGCATGTTCATAAGATATTTAACATATGTATAGCAGTGAACAGACAATTGGATGGGAGCTATTTGCATAAGGCTTATGTTTCTTCCATGTTGAGATAATGTTGGATAGCTTAATATACATTGTTGGGTCCATTTCCAAACAACTTGAGCGTTTGGGGCTAGTAGTGATCTAATGTGATATAAGAGCTCAGGTTAGGGGAGGTTTTGGTCCAAATCTCTCCATTTCACCCTTTACATTCTGCTTCTCTCTATGATCTCCTAACAGTTTAAGCATTTGGGGCTAGTGGCGATCTAACATTCCACTACCAAATTGAAGCAAAAAAACATCGTTTGTTTCAGATTTAAGTGTAAATTTACAAAAATAAAAAATAAAAAACTAAGAGAAATTTTGCTAGGTTTATTGTGAGTTAGAAGTGCTTTGAAATGAAGAAAGTTGCTTGCCTTGGGAAGTGCATCTTTGATGATGGTTGGGACAGGCATTTCAAGCAAGACAGTTTCATTGATGGATTTGGCAGCCTTGAATACTTGGTGCACTACTCTACCTTGATTTAGCAATTTTTTCTTTTCAATTTCAGAGAGGCCACGGATTGGTACTTGGGGCAAAGGAAGCCACCACCTTCTGCTCCTGCTCCTTCCTTCAGCCCGGCTACCTCCTTCTGCATACCAAAACTCAGTGCTAACCATTGAATCTAGCGTCTCCTGTAAGTTTGAGATAGGCAACACGGTGAATTTCGAGTGTGAATTCATAAGTATTTCAAATAATTTTGATGTGAACAGAGAGACCACCCACAATAAGCATGGAGTCCAACTTCTGAAGCGCTGGAAGATTTATACGGATGTCTGCACGAACTTTTGGAGTCATTATCTGCTCTAAAACAAAAACAAAAAAAAAAAATGCTAAGGTTAAATCTGATCTCATAGGGAAAAGAATTTCTATGGACCAAAAGAAATGGAAAATTACCTCCATGGTCCGGCCATTGGCATCGTTTTGCTTAGCTGGAACCAACTCAACCATATAGTTGGTAGGGGAGAGTAACCAGTCCATTTCTCTTTGCCATTTGCTCTTTCTATCCTCTGGCAGCGGCTCCAATTTCCACAGCTCGCCAAAAACTGATGCTGCAAATCAATTTATAGAATTTTCAAGGTAACAAACATAACAGAGGAATGGAAACAGAAGAATGAAGTTATACATTATAAAGACTCAGATCAAAGTTAACCTCAAGTTCCTTTTGCAACATCATTATTTAATCTTTGCTGCTACCAACTGGAAATTGACTCCCAATCCAATGCATGTGTTTTATATTTGCACATGCTTACTATTGTAGAATCTTTGAATTTTTTTTAAATTCAGAAAAATCACTCTAAGTCTTGATGTGTATGCTCTTGGATGTAGATATAAATTATATTTATGTGAGAGATAGAGAGAGTAGATTGTCAGCATCTTCACAATTTCTGTGAAGCGAAATTTCTCCATCTTCCTCATATCAATATCCTTTCAATCATAACTCCAACAAAATAAAATTAGTTATAATATTGACACCAATGAGCCACATGTTTCAATCAGAATGTTTTATAATGCATATATTGCCAAAAACACCCCTAAAAATTGGGATAAATGCTTTTTGAGTTGAGTATTAACATAAATATATTACAAAGCAATAAAACATCAACTCATATTTTGGTTAGGGAAATGAATATTTTTATGTACCTGCAAGATTTGTTATTGCATTAGACAATGCTAATGCAGTGGAGAGCCCCTTGCGTCCCCCTGTAATATCTTCACCCAACAACAACTTTGCGAATCTTTCTTTCATTGTTTCAACATCTGAAAACTGAACACCGTAAACAGGTTTTTCTTTGACATAAAAATGTTGGGGGCTTTCTGTGACCTCCCATTCATCCAGTCCCTGCTCATCCCTCTTCATCATCGTCCAATGAGAAGAGAATGATCCAAAAGCATTATTGCTAGAAGAACAGCTTGAGGCATCTTCATCGAAGGAGTCAGTTGCACACCCATCTCCCCTGCTTGTGCCGCTTTCATTTTCATAAGAACGACTGTTAAGAATGCAACTCTCTAGGCCATTATATGTCATTATTCCTGAAAGTTTCCATTTGTCCTACACTTAGTCACACCTCAAAAGAAAGGCAATGCAGTATTTTTGTTTTCTTTTTGCAGTATTAACATTAATATTACTGTTGCTATAGAGAATACAACAAACATGCATGTGTCTATTTGGACTACAGAAGAATACATGTGAAATTTTCTTCAACCAAAATGTTGATTTGTAGATTGTGTTTAGATTTATGTATTTGAAATAGACGATTTGAGCACTCATCATTCAAGGAGATCAGCACAATTCAGATATGATAGTTTAGATATGAATTTCCATACTGTGTTTGAGAGCTTTACCACAAGGAATTATGACGGATTTGAAATAACAATGTAAAAGTAGTTACTTGAAATCCTTCATACTGAGGATCATAGTTGCATAAAGATCATAATAAAACTATTCTTTTTTTTTTTGATAAATATAATAAAACTATTCTTTTCTTACTCTACTCTCTATCTTCCCCTTTAAATTCTTAATCTATTTATAAAGTCTACGCCAAATCCCTTCATTTGAAATTCATTTCTACAAAAGGAAGCTTAGTGATTTATTATGTTAGCAAACATTAGCATCAGATTCTAAAAGTTACTGACAAAGACAGCCCTATAATGAAGCATTGTTTGATGGATGATTTTTGTTTTGTGAATCACTCTCATCAATGCTATGAATAATCCTATCATGCATTTCTTTTTGCCTTCCAAATTAGTTCCATCTGCCTATGACACTTAGAAGACAAATTCAAACCTGGAATCAAGTCGTTACAGAAATATGGATAACCAACTTAGTTAGTTCAAAGCTGAAATGACAAGATTTCAGCTACTCCTGAAAATGATTCCCTATGGCATAAAAAAGAGCAGTTTCAACTGCCAGAAAGTGAAAATATGATTTATTTTGAAACAATAATTAATGATTTCATTCCATTTCCAAGGGACATCCACGAGTGCCCCTAGTATTTGAGTACAAGATACAATATTACTGCATTGTTTGCACGAATGGGTAAAATAATAATGAAGAATCACACAAAGATTGTAACAACCTTGAGAATATCAAGATACCCACAAGGCGGTCACAAGATTCCACTAATCAAGTAGATATAGTACAGAATTGCTACTTAACAACTCCCCTACCAAAATACAGATTTTGCACAGCTTGTGTGGTTCACAAATGTCAACATGGCAGATAAGTAGTCAAATTTGTCTCTACTAAGGAAGAGTTAGGTTTAAGCACATGCAAATGCAGTTTCTATTAGCAAATGCTTTGTTCAAGGAAACCAAGAAATATTTAAAACTAGAAGCCTCTACAATTGACTTTAGATTCAAACAGCCCTACAAGTCAGGCACATCAATTTGAAGCAAGCATCCAATAGTTCAAAATCCCATTGTTCAATGGGCTCCATGAAGGACATACCCATATAGCAGGTACACTAATATTTCCTAATAAGTTATTTTTCTTCTTTTTGCTTGTATATTTAATTTCTATTTATCCTTTTATTTTTTTTATATATATCAAAAAAATTTCCCACAAGGTATTTAAAACCAAATGGTCCAACACACATCCTGATTTTTGAATACGTATAGTTCAGATCTAGAAGAGGGAACCATTAACTCTGGATCTGGATCCTTTGGTCAATAATCAAATTTGAAAAGAACATGACATACTCAAGAAGTTGTAGTTAATTTAGGTCTACATTTTCCCTTAAAATGTGGTAGGTGGGATATTTGTGCTCAAAGACTCGAACCACAATAGAAACAAAAAGAAATGAAATACATGATTGAGGGAATCCCCATAATAGAAGCTGATCCAAATACAAACTAAAATAACTCTTATTTTGAAAAGTCATGCTGACAATAACATTTGTGTCCCCACATAGTTATTTCACTGTCTCTATGAAGTGGGACTGGTATTAGTAAAATATTAATAGCACTTCAAATGAGGACCACCACTGATATCAATCAAACTAATAAACAAAAACCATGCACTTTCCATGGGCTCTGTGCTAGAAGGTTATTGATAAATCAATCACTTTATTTACGATATCTATGATCTTCACACTTCCCATCCTAAAAAACAAAAGTAAAGAAATTCAAAAGAATGGGGTCCTTGCATGTGCCTCCGAGTTTAATATACTGGACACAATAAATGGGTCCCACATATAAGGCCAAACATGGGGAGAAAAATGGTATTTTTTTTTACCTATTGTAACCTGTTGATGCTTTTGATTTCTTTTTCACACATTAAAATTATTATTATTATTATTATTTTAAATTCATGCACCGAAATATCTCCAAGTCCACAAAAAAGGGATGGTTTTAGTTCTGTCAACATTCGTGCGAAAATTGAAAAATGGAAAAAAAACTTTAAACTCAACCGGGGTGGCAACCAAATTAAAGTCAATATAGAAATTTCTAGGCTCTTTCCTTGGAAAATTCAATTATTTCCTTGATTTAAGCTTTCAAGCCTAGAAAATTGGCAAAAGATTAAATATTAATATTTGCCAACTAACTTTTCAAAAAGTAAAATATTTGCTAACTAATATCATATAATTTGAAGCCGAGTAAGGAAGAAAATTAGTAAGCAATTTGGCATCTGCTTCTAAGCCGGCTATTTTTTTGTCTTGTTAAGAGTTTTTTCAATTAAAATTCATTTATTCAAAAACCCCTAAGAAGTTTTTAAGAACATAATTGAAATATTTTGAATTTGTAGCAATAAACTTGTCACATGTATCAATTAGGACTATGTGCTATATCAGAAGAAATCAAACCTAAGATGTTCGATTTTACTGTTCATCCCATGGAAAACCCTTTTATCACTAGGTTACCCACACGGGTTGCATTTGGCCTTTAGCCAACTCCTTGTGTTGGGTACATTGCAATAGTCAAGACTAAGATTGCTATCCATGGCCCATCCCATACAGGCCAGAGAGAAATTGGCATAAATTATGGAAGATTTGAATAGTCTCTAGAGAGAGAGAGAGAGAGAGAGTGTGCGCGCTAAGGAAGCTTACTCTCTTGTTCATCAAAGTCAAGGCTAATCTCTCTGTCCCGAGAACAGCAAGCCAGTCTCCTTCTCATGATCATCATCTTTTCTTGTACCCTAGTTGATCTTCACAGCAAATTTCAGCGGAACCCAGATAACTGGTCTGGTATATTCCAAAAGCTATGGCTATGCACCACCCCCTACAATAAATAAAATAGTACATTTTTAGATTTTCCAACTTACAAATTGGTCATAAGAAGTGTGTTGTCAGTGAGCCAATAACTGAACTGGTTCACAACTTCACATTGATTATCACTATTGCCAAATCAATAATGACTATTCCTACAATAATGTACAAAAATTTACCATAGGGCTGGTAATAAGACTGGCCTGTTCATTGCCAACATTGCTATATGCACAGAATTAAAACACAAAAAAATGCGTTGTGTGGTTTATATTCATTTTAAACATGGCCTACATCACACTCGAGATGGATCTCATTCCCACATTATACTTTTTGTGCATTTTTTGAGTTTTAATTCTGTGCAACTATTATTTCTGTTTGCCGACTTAAATCATGAGGACTCCATAAATCTTAAGAACTGGCTAATACTATGATTAAGCTTGTCCTAGATTAGCTTTAACTGCAAATCAAGACAATACTTTGAGGGGCCATGGAATCTTTGTTTCAAAAATTCTCAACACACTCTCAATCGGATTAGTTGTTTCAAAAATCTCTATCCCTTATCCTAATGCACTCTAAATTGCATGTAATGGGAATCTTGAGACACAATCACATGACTAAGAATGCATTGAGATAAGAAGACAGAGAGATTTTTGTAACAGATGATCCCATGCCACTTTGAGGATCTGTCAAAAAGCATGATATTAAAGTTATACATCATTAATTTGAATGAATGCTCCAACATAGGCCCACCCTAAGGTTTATTTTCTTTCACTATTTTGGAGTGTAATTGGAGTAATTATAAAGAAACACCCTTTTCAAATCGATTGCCATTGAAGATTAAAAATAAAAAAAACAAAACACGCACACACAATAACAATAAAAGAAAGAAAGAAAAAAAAAAAAATCAAGTGCTGACTGAGTTGACTCGGACATTATAGAGTCTAAAGAACGAGTTAACATTGAGTCAGGGAGTTCACACCCAGAAAAGACTCACAAGAACGCCATTGGCGTTTCCTTGAAATCATTTCATAAAATGGGGAAATAAAAAAACAAAAAATAAGTTAAAAAAACTTTTGGACATAAGCAAACAACTTTTAGTTCAAAAAATTTTAAAAAATAATAATCAAACAACTTTTTGAGCAAAAAGCTCCATTTGTGTAAGCTTTTTTTTTGGCTTTACAATCAAAACCCTATAAAAAAAATTGGCCTTTCTCGGCTTTTGCATTGTGCCTCTGAGTTTTACTCTCTGCTTCACTGACCTCTAAACAGAGGAAACAATTAAAAAAAAAAAAAAATGGTGGATCAAATGTTAGTAAAAGATTTAAAAACTTGCTTGATTTTCTTAAAAAAAATAAAAAATAAAAAAATTTGTGATAAGAGACGAGAAAGAGGCAAACTTGGGGAACAAAAAATCTGGGTTGTTTGGATTGTTCAAACGCGAAGCTTCGCCGAAATCGGAGCTCTTTGTTTGTGCTGTAATAAATCGAACTTAAAAGAAGAAGAAGAGTGTGAAATGAAATACGAACCTTAGATGAAGAAATCGAAGAACAACAATCTGTAGAGAAGTCTGGAGTCGGGACTTGTTTCAGAGCTGCATTTGATGAGAAACCCAGTTCCAAGACACCATCATATCTGATTCCACGTTATGGGTTGGTTGGAGAGAGGGAGAGAGGGAGAGAGAAAGGAAAGAGAAAGGGGAGAGAGTGAAAATGCGGGTAAATGTCTGAACCAGGAAGGGTAAGATATACACAGTGAGGACTGAACTGGCATTGAATTCAAATCACACAGTGAGAGAGAGAGAGAAGAGAATTTGGGTCGATATCATTTAATGGAGAGAGAGAGAGAGAGAGAGAGAGAGAGGGGAGTGCAATGGAAGGCAAGGGCAATACCGTGGCTAATGGGGATTCACAGTACCCTATCATTTGGGTCGGGTGGGTCCGGTTCCGGAAGAGCCGAATTTCAATAATTTAAAGAACTTTTTTTTTTTTTTTTTGGAACTAAAAAGGTGGATAAAAAAAAAAAAAAAATGAACATGGTAAGAGAGTGGATGCTTGAAATGGTAAGAGAGAGAGATTTATATATTTTTTTATTTTATAGGAAGGTGTCCTCGTTAATTTATGCCTAATTTGATTAATTTTATGATTTGAAATAAATGATTTGATAAATCTCTAATAACCTTTGAAATAACATTTATATGATTTGACTATGGAATGAGATCATGCTTTCATTTGGGATGTGAATTGATTTTTAATTTTTTAATTATTTTAATTTGGGATTAAAAAGTCTCGTTTGAAATAATTTTTTTGATTTTTGTAAGAGAAAAAATGAAATGATTATGATTTAAATATAATATTTTATCTTATTTAACTAAAATAGTCAATTTTATTCTATATAACTATTTTAGCTCAAATGAACATGCCAAACATAACCTATAATAATGTTTGTTCAAGTCTTTTTTTTTTTTTTTGGGGAGGGGAGGGGGGGAGGGGTTGTTATTTAGGTGTGGTTTGGCAATTAGGATATGGATTCGCTAGCTATTTTCTTGGCTTGGGACGATTATTTTAGTTTATAAGGTTGAGTTATGCTAACATTTTTTGATTTGAAATAAATGATCAGATAATATGATTGAACCATGGAATGAGATTACGATAAACAAATAGTGTATTTGCTTATTTTTGTGACAAGTTATCATATCATCTCTCTATTATTTACATGTTTTTTTATAAAAAATTAAAAATCACTAAATAAGTCATATCCAAACATTCCTTAAATTTT
Source organism: Camellia lanceoleosa (assembly GCA_025200525.1). Classification (NCBI taxonomy): domain Eukaryota; kingdom Viridiplantae; phylum Streptophyta; class Magnoliopsida; order Ericales; family Theaceae; genus Camellia; species Camellia lanceoleosa. The sequence goes on along the minus strand of CM045771.1, from coordinate 121,985,934 downwards.
TTTTAAAAAATTAATTCTTTGTGTATGATTTTCTTAGCTAATAATTATAAAAAATAAAATTTTAAAACAAAATTCATCTCTATTTGAGAATTGTTAAAAAAATTTACTTTTTTCTCAATTTTTTATCTTTAGGGATTTTTTTTAAAAAAATTGAATTTAAAAAAAATTAAGTTTCAAATCCTTCTTGTGTAGAACGATCTATAAAAAGTTGAACCAAAAAAAAAAAGAAGAAAAGAAAAAAAGAAAGAAAAAGAAAATCACTAAAACCAAAACATTTTTTTTTTTTGCAAGAAAACACACACATTAATTTTTTGTGGCAATGATTGTGGCTCCCAAAACTTTAGTGCGACATCCTTATTCTCTCTAACCAAAAAAAAAAAAAAAACGAATCCAACCCTTAAAATTAGAGTGAATCTTGTCTCTACTAATAAAGAGCCGCTTTAATTATCATATCATTAATATAGTTTTTGAATTTAGAAAATATTATAAATCTCAAATAATTTATTAAATGTTTTAATAAATGTTTTACCTCAGTGTGGGACCTACACAAACTCGCATATGTCATATGAGAGATTTTGTAAAATATTATTTGAAATTCCTAACATCATTTTTAAAATTTTGAATTTATGAAGAGAATAAAAAAATAAATAAATTATGCCCATAGTCCATTCATTTAGCGCGACACCCTATTCACTTTTTTCACTTAAAGTTGTCTATTCTTTTTTGTATGAATCTTTTATTTATTTATTTAAATTTAATTTTTTAAGATATATTATTAATTAAATTAAATTGATACAATATAAAACATTTAAAATTAATACAATTAAAATTAAATAAATCAAATTATCGCATGAAGCAAAACACACGAACCATAAATAATAAGAAAAATAATATTGAAAAACGAAGTCCACCCACCACGTGATTCAATGTGATTGGTTAGTGCATGGGCCACAAAACTATGCACAAATCAAAACAAGCCATGTCTACAAGTTTTGTTTAAAAAAATTGAAAAAGTTAAAAAGAAAGTAAGAGATTATTTTATTTTATTTTTTCAAATTGTGATGAATTGAGAGAGAGGGGCAGCAGGAGCCTCGATCCATAATTTAGGGGGGCCATGATAGGCGCCGGTAGGGAGGGGGTTGGTCTGAGCGTCGCGACTGGGTCGTCCCCATCATTGTTAATTTGTTGCCATCACTTGATTTTGTAAGTGGGGTGTGTCCGTTTTAATTTTGTCTCGTCCGCGCTGAGGCCGCTCCAAATTCTCATCACATTCCACAACACTACAAAACAAAACAACTTGGGTCATTTGCTGTAGTTACGGTTTTTTAAAAATATTGAATAAAATATATTTATAAAAAATTAAATTAATCATATATTAATCATTCCTTCATCAAATCACAATTTTTAAGAATCATTTTAATGATTTAAATAATTTATTTTATCGGGTTTATATATATATTATTTGTATAAAAAAAAAAAAAATTAGATCGATCCGATATTCGTAGTATCTCTATTTTATCGCATGAAAAATGATCAGAAATTCTAATAAAGGAGCTCTAATGAGAGTGGATCTTACTGTAATGTGATGTTTTGGCCTTGATTTTATTTTATTTTATTTTTTTATTCTCTGTCACATCATTAGAACTTAATTAGAACTCTAAAATTAGAGAGATGTATAAAGCTCTCATCGCATCATGTCCAAAAAAAAAAAAAAAATGAATGTGCTATTTTTAAAACACATTGATTGTTAATTTTTTTAGAGACATTATATAAAATGAAATGGTAACGAGAGGGGAGCATCCTGGTCACGTTCCACAAATAAGCTTACTTTTCTTAAGCGAAGGAAAGCCAGCTCGTGCTTCTTCAAGCTTTCATTCAGAAGATATTGAATTGCCTGCTCTTTCTTGTCTTGGTTGCAACCATGCCCTATATAATATAATAGAATCGATCATGATATCCAATTGACTTGAATTTTTTTTAATGAATGATATAAACAAAACCTAATAAAATAAATGATTTCAATCATTATAAAGAATCCTACAAAGATTTCAACCATCATCTCCAGTCCAAATTTAAACTGAAAAGAACCCCTTTTAAAAAAATATCCTAAAAAATAAACTTCATACCACAAACCACACAACAATCACTAATATGCGCAATGCACTGACCCCAAATCTTTAAAACAAAGCCACCCAGAGATGCTTAAAAAGAGGGACATATGCATGTGAAAGTCCCCATTACGTTTTGTCTCCATTTTCTTATCACTGCATGGGCTTTTCAGAATATACAAGTACATACTATTCTACTTTATTCTCTTTCTCTCTCTCTCAGAGTTTGTATGGAGGAGAGAAGGAATAGAGAGCAGTAGGAAACAACCTCTTCGTGTGACCATGCTTCTTTCTTGCCCATTTCCAACAAGGGAGTTTGTTTTTTGAAATCTGTACAGCACTGAGTTTGAGGAGATGGGGGAGAGGCAATTGGGCTCCTTCCATTTGTCTGCAATTTTTTAGATAGATAATATACATACAGATCGTGCCAGAGAAGAAATATTTAGGCAAATAAAATTAATATGAAGATTATTTAAAAATAAATAAAATTTTTAAAAAGTCATAAATTTAATGAAATATATTGAAATAGGTAAAAACTGATAAAGATATAACTATCTTGTTTTAACTAAAGTGAAGTGAGAATATTATTACTAGTAAATAAGTAATTATTGCTATGTGCTTCAACTTAAATGATGAATGCCCTACCTAAGTGTACTAAAACACTTCTTCAGTAATTCTGTTCCCTTGAATTAATTGGGCTAACTTGCCTACCGTTGTACAATTTTATTTAGAACATTATTATTAGGTTTAAAAATTAGATTACCTTTTTAGATCTAATAATGTATTAATTCATTTCTTTAACTATCAAACCAATCATTCTCTTAATAAATCACTGAATCTAAAAAATAGATATAAAAAATGAACTTATATATCATTTTCTTTTTATTTAAGAGATTTAAAGGTCAATCCTTACCAAATTTTTTGTTGTATTGTTTATTTTATTTCCATTATATATAATTTATTTTAAAAAAATAAAAATATAAAAATATTACACTTAATATTTATTTGACTTGTTATTTTCCTTATCATCTATAAAAATATTATTCGTAATATGTCATATTATCTTACATTTTTATTAGTATCATTATTTTTAGGATAAATTACAGATACATTTTCTGAGGTTTGCTTAAAGTATAAATTATCTCATGTGGTTTGAAAAATTACAAATATCCCCTTGTTAAATTTTTTTATTTAACAGAATTAATTAAAAAAATAAAATTCATAATTGCTCTCTTGTACAATAATAAAATTACCTAAATTGTTAATTGGAACATATTTCTAATATCATTAAAAATTATTAATTGATTTGATGATTTATTAATAAAAGTGACGATTTATTATGAAATTAGAAATCTTAAGAGTAAAATCTAATTTTTAAAATTACAAAAAATAATTTATATTTTAATCAAACCCCATAGGTGTATTTTTAATTTATTCTTATTTTTAAAATATACAAAATTAAACGTCCCGCCCTGCCCCAATTTGCCTCGGTTAGCCCGCCCCATTGCGGTCTTTCTAGGTATAGCCACACCCTATGGACAATCAGCCTGTATAAAAGTGGGGCCTTTACATCCAACTGGATTAGGCTAAGTTTTGGGCTGACCTTTGGGCTCTTTAATTTTCATTTCAACCCACGGTTTGAAGTCATAATACAGATCTTCATTTTTTTTTTTCTTTACTAAGACCTCGTTTGGGAACTCTCTTTTTTAGTTAAAAAATCAAAAAATTATTAAATTAGTCAAAAAGTCAATAATCCATACTAAAAAGTTAAAAATTCTCTTTTCTCTCTACTTTTTGCACATCTTTTCGTAAAAAGTCAAAAAGTCATCCCAAACATACTAGTTTTTTTTAGCTCATATTTTAGCCAAATAGTCAAAAAGTTACTAAATTAGCCTGTTCCCAAACGAGATCTTTAGTAAAAATATGAGCTAAAAAAAACTAGTATGTTTGGGATGATTTTTTGACTTTTTACGAAAAGATGTGTAAAAAGTAGAGAGAAAAGAGAATCTTTGACTTTTTGGTATGGGTTGTTGGCTTTTTAACTAATTTAATAATTTTTTGACTTTTTAACTAAAAAATTTGGTTGCCAAACGAGGCCTAAGGGCAAGTTAATTCTCATTCTCACTAAAAGATATACGCATTTTTTTTTTTGTTAATTTAAATCATGATTTTTTTTTTATATTACAAAATTGAACACAATTTTCACAAAATTCGACAATGATTATGTAATCAGATTATGTGAATAACTAACTGTTTAAAGCATAGATGTAATCATAATAGGTTTTACATTGTACAAGTCATCCACAGGCTCTAGAGTCATCTTCTTTACCTGGTCTTCAACCTTTTCATGACATCCCCTGGTAAGCTCATTGGCACCACAACCTCTTCCTCTCCTCTCCCATTCCTAACCCTTCAAGAGACACTATTCCAATTATATATATATATATATATATCCCACTAACAGTTCTAACACTCCCAGGCCGGGTCCTGAGATTTTCGGGGCTCAAAGTCAATAATCAACTACTAAATTTCTGGGGCCCTTCACATTTTTTTTTATTGAATGGAAAAAAAAATTAAGGTAAAGGACAAAAGATTTGCATTGAAATCACAAAAAATACTTAGTATTACATTATAACAACTAATATGTATCACTTGATCCTCACTCTTCTTGCATTTTTAGAAGCAAATAAATCAATCATACTTGCATAATCTAATTTTTTTGCAAAACCATTTTCAATGGATAACAATACTAATCCATTCAATCTTTCTTGTGACATGGTTGATCGAAGGTAATTTTTGATAATTTTTAACTTTGAAAAGCTTCTTTCCCCCGATGCAACTGTAACCGGAATAGTTAAAAGTATCCTGTAAGCAACCCATGAATTTGGGAAACAATTTGCCATCAACTGCAGATGATTGAGCACTTCAATTGGCTTATTGACTTCTTTTGGCAATCTCTCTTTCAAGACTTTTAGCTCCATCAATAAATCTCTTCCATCAATATCGGAAATCTCACCATGTTTTAAAAATTCTTCAAGGTTCACACACCCCGCCTTCAACGATTCATTGCTGCACTTTTTCAAGTCAAACAAAAAGCCAAAGTTTGCCTCATATACTTTGAATTGTTCGAACCTATTTTTGAGTGAACAAAGGGCTTGATCAACAAAATAAAGGAAGTAACCAACTCTAAATGATTCTTCAGCCGACTGGGTCACCTCTCCGCTAACATTCTCATCAAATTGTTTCTTTCTAGAAATGATGCGCTTTTCAACAAATGTAGGTTCAATTCCCAATTCATTTGCCATTTCTTTAGCTTCAACCATAGCCTCCGTGAAACCAACTTCTCTATACATTGCAACATACTTAACAAGCCCATCTAGCTGCTTTACAGCAACTGCTATATCCATATCTTCACTTTGAAGAAGCTTGCTAACACAGTTCACATGAAACAACAAATTGTACCAAATTACAATACTAAACAAGAACTCAAAAGTCTCAAGTTCATGAGTTACCAGGGATTTAGCTTCACTTTTTGCAATCGAATCTGTGGTAGGATTGTTGTACAAGTCAACTAAAGCATCTCTCATTTTTGAAGCATGGTATCTTAGTGGTTTAACACTTTCAATGCGACTTTCCCAACGCGTTTGCAACAACGAGGCCTTCCTTTAGATTATCTTTTAAAATTGCCCAACGTTGAACGGAAGATGAAAACAATACATATATGCGTTGTACCACACCAAAAAAAGTTTTTGCTTTAGAGCAAGAGTTGGCCATATCACAAAGCACAAGGTTAAGACTATGACAACCACACGGCGTATAGAATGCTCTAGGATTTACTTGAAGTACTCTTGTTTGAACACCTTTGTTTTTGCTTTTCATGTTAGAGCCATTGTCATATCCTTGCCTTCTTAAGTCACCAATATCAAGTTGAAGGTTAACTAATGCTTCTTGAAGTTTATCAAAAAGTCATATCCCCGATATATCATCCACATTCAAGAATTCCAAGAAAAACTCTTTCACTTTAATTGGACTTGTTGAAACATCCACGCATCGTATGACAAGAGACATTTGTTCTTGATGGCTTATATCCGGTGTACAATCAAGTATGACCGAAAAGTATTTTGCTAGTTTGATTATTGACAAAATTGCACTTTTGACTTCCCCGGCTAACATTTGTATCACCTCATTTTGAATTTTATGACTCAGATAATGGTAATGAATCTCACCCTTTTCTATCCGCCGCAAGTGTTGTTCCATCGTTGGATCAAACTCGCCAATCATTTCAATTATGCTTAAAAAAAGTCCATTGCTCTCTTCATAAATCTTCTCATGGCTTCCACGAAAAGGCAAATTATTCTTGGCAAGTGTCTTCACAATTGCAATTATCATCAATAAAACCCGTCTCAAGCGCTCTTTTTCTTTGTTAACTTGTTCTTGTATACTTTTATCTATTGTTTGATACTTTCCCAATCTTTCCTCCAACTCAATCCATTTGCTCATGCAAGTAATGTGCTCGTTACCACTTTCATGGCTTTTAAGTCTCTCACCAATATTTCTCCAGTCTTTAAATCCTTCGGTAGTCAATTGAGTCTTATTTCCCTCTTGCTTAAACAACTTACAACAAAAGCAAAATATTCTATTCAAAAGTTCTGAGTATATCAGTCATATCCTATCAAATTTTTCTCCATTTGGTAAATGCCGAATGTAATGAACAGGTGAGAAATGCCTATGCCTAGAAGAATCATCCTTAGGGAAGTTGAACTCACAATTTCTTCTCACGGGACCTCTTTCGACTAAAAGATCTCGTAAATTCTGGTTAATTATTTTCCAAGTCCCTGGATCATCTATATTTGAATGCTCACATTCCGTATTCATCTCATCATCTTGATTGGCTTCGGCACTCCCAAATTCCCCATTTCCTTCTTCATCCACCAAATTTTCATTCTCATTATCCACCAAATTTTCATTTTCATTATTCACCAAAGTTTCAAATTCTTCACTATTCAAGTCTTCAACTGATTGTTCTATTTGTTTGTCACTTGTAAAGAATTTATCAATAGCTCCTCTTTGACACTCGACTAATTTTTCGACTCTTTGCTTCTTTTTTCTTTTTGCGAATCCGGACGGATAATTTCTTTTAAGAGTCATGATGAGCTGAAATCAAAATATTTTTTAGATCAAAATTCAAAACAAGAGCACCACCACTTAACAAAATATAAAACTTTTAAATTATGTGATGTGAACTATTAAACTTAAATGAATTCTTCTTGATGATGTAAATATCAATATTATAATAGCAATTAATTGGCCAAAACACAAGACAAATATTTAATTAAATGTAAAGAAAAAAAAATATTTACACAGTATCTTGTGTTGAGATCAAAATATTTTCTTAAATCAAAATTCCAAACAAAAGCACCACTACTTAACAAAACACAAAACTTTTAAATTATGTGATGTGAACTATTATACTTAAATAAATTTTTCTTGATGATGTAAATACCAATATTATAATAGTAATTAATTGTGTAAAAGACAAGATAAATATTTAATTAATTGAATAAAAAAAAAAAAAATTACTGTCTTTGGAGAATTGCTTTGTCTGGCAGATTAAATCTCCCTTCTTGGTATGGTGTGGCTATCAAAGGGAAGGTTGATAGGGTTAGGAATACAATTAAAAAATGGGCTTTTAAGTTGGTTTGGGTTGATAGGGTTAGGAATACAATTAAAAAATGGGCCTTTTAAGTTGGTTTGGGCCTTAAAATTTTGGCTTTTTAATAGGTCAAAAAAATTAAATTAGTTTGGGCCTTTTTTTTTTAAATTTTTTTTGGACTCAAAACATACCTAACATATTATACTAACTTATAATAGGAAGGGGCCCCCATTTTGAGGGGCCTTAAGCCATGGCCTTGTGGCCCTATGGCCAGGGCCGAGCCTGAACACTCCCTCCGTACACAGCCTTCCCCCACCCAAAACTCACCTCTTCGAACCCAACTCTCGTCTCGAATCCCGCCAGCTTTAATTCCACATCATCCAACTTTTTTTAAGGATAAAATTCAAAATACAATCTATAGTCCTCTTTTGACAATTTAGCTATTTTAATTAATTTTTTTTTGTGACTATTTTAACTTGACTAAAAAAATAATATTTGGGTACATAATTAGTTTTTTATTTTTTTATTTTATAATTGATTTGATGGTTGTAAGAGAAAAAATAAAATGATTATGGTTTGAATATGACATTTTATCTTATTAACTATTTTAATCTATTTTGTTTTTATTGGCTATTCCCCAAATAGGACCAGTATTTTCCTTTCTTACGGAGAGATATTTGTAATATATAGAACACCACAACCACAGAAAATTATAGACTATTTCCGGAGTATCACATGTCCGTACTCTTAACCAATCATAATTTATTCTACCTCTTCATGTTCCTCAATCGCCCAAAACAATACCTCACTTACTCAACTTCTCCACCAATCACAATATTATGGAATACCACACGTCTATACCCCGCGATTACTGAATAATTACCCACCACAACCACAGTGACCTAGTTTACTCACTTGAACCAACATCAAAGGGCATTTTTAGTCTCATTTTCTAGACCTAGTGATAATTCAATATTTTCTAATTATTAACTAATGATCTTCTTGGTGTATCACTGGGTTTAAAAAATTAGTTTAAAAAGTGGACTTGTATATTATTTTCTTTATAGTTATGTCATTTATATATTTTTTCTTTTATCTATAAATCACACTTTAATTTAGTTATATACCTTATTTTGCATTCATTCATATTTATTCATTATTTAAAAATAAGAATATTGTCCAAAAATAAAAATATTGTCTACTCAACATGTCATTGCGAACTTCTCCATGAGATACCTACAATCATAAATCAAGTTGCTAAGAGGGCGGAACTCATCAGCATTTTTGGCTAAAATCTGGCACACCAACATGGCATCAGATTCAACATCGAGATTCAAAATGTCAAGGTTGCATGCCAATTGCAATCCATTCCTAACAGCCCATAGTTCTGAAAATAATAAACAATCTACTCTTTTGAAAATAAACACAATAAAATGAAAATGTTACAATTATTAAATTGGTTTAATTTTTTTTTATTAATAAACAATATACACAGGAGGTTATATACAATTAACGATTTAGATTATTCGAACTAGATTTGTAACAAGTTTCACAACCCCTCTAATTTTTTCAAGTTCAAATTCAAAATTGAAAAAATTTAGATTCAACAACCTTTTACTGTGTCAAAACTCACAATCTTAAACCCTATTTGATTAGTAAAATTGATAGCAAAAGAATTAATAATATTATGAATTAGGCCTCGTTTGGCAAGTGTCTCTTTTAGTCAAAAAGTCAAAAAGTTACTAAAAAAATCAAAAATCCAACAACCCATACCAAAAAGTCAAAATTCTATTTTCTCTCTACTTTTTGCACAGCTTTTCGTAAAAAGTCAAAAAGTTATCCCAAACATACGAATTTTTTTTACATCACATTTTAACCAAAAAGCAAAAAATTACTAAAAAAGCTTGTTCCCAAACGAGCCCTTAGTATAAGATTAATTAATTATCTAACTAAATTAGTGAGATAATCGTTTATTAAATATATATTTTGTGTTTTTTTTTTCATACCTAAGATTATGATCCCATGACTCTCCTAATATTAAAAATTTGTCAACTTCGTCAGATTGAATATTTGCCATTTATGTAATTCAGTCAACAAAATTTGCAATCAAACACAAGAATATTAGTCCATGAACTGATAATCCCAATCGTATACAATAATCTTACTTATCAAACAAAATCTTAGAGTGATGTTCTATATCATTTATAATTTAATTTTATTATCTCTTAAAATTTTGACAAAAAGTTCTCATACACAACTTTAATGAACAAATATCAAGTTGTGATACTATGTGAATTTATTCTATATCAAACAGATCATCATTTATCTCTCAATCAACTAATAAAAATGAAATACCTCCTTTTTCTAAACTCTAAAATCCTCTTGTTTTTCTCTTTAGTTCTCTTACTTCTTGGATCTCCCTCTAGATCTAGTTGATATGATGTTTGCCTTACCACTCCGACCATTAGTGTCTTACTTTCTCTACATTTGAATCCAAAACTTTAAAATCTGACTTTAGATCTTTTCACAGTTTGAAAATAAAAAAAAAAAGGAAAAAAATAACACACCAGAGAAAGCAAATCAAAATAAGGCAAACCAAACACTCTCTAAACAAAAAGATGGAAGACAAAATACTACTCATGGAAGTCGAGATCATGATTGAAGTGGGTTTCATTGTGATAATTCTTCATATGTAGAGGTTTGTTTCGCTCTCTTGTGGAGCTTTTTCTTCTTTTCTATGAAAGTTTTGATCCTTGCTTTTATGAAGGTTGTTTATCTATTTTTTAAATTTCATAATATCATTGTACCAAATTGATGAGATTTTCTTTCCAGAAAAAATTAAAAAATAAAAATTTTGTTATGTGATAATGTTCTGAATTATTGTTTGATGTAAATGGGCCCGAATCGTAATAGAGCCACATACAGCAGGGATAATATGTTCTGAATTATTGTTTGAGGTAAATGGGTCCGAATCCTTAATAGGGCCACATACAATTTATCTGTCAAGAAAAGTTGGAACCTGAGATGATTGGTAAGTGACAAAATATATTATAATATCATGGCGCATTCACAGGTCGTGTTTTTTTACCAAAATAATTATTAAGAAAAGTATATGATTTTGATTATTAAATTTTATAAAATTTATCATTAATTTATAATTTATTTTACAAGTGTAAACTGACCTGTTAATTCCCATAATATCATTTCAATTAATGTTGTGTGTTTGTACTACCAAAAGAAAATAAAAATTGTGAAATACATTGTGGTTTCAAAATTTTTTGAAAAATATTAAAGGTTGGGAGTAAGGACAAAGAGTACGTTCGTTACAGAATAGAAGTTGTGGACCGAGTCTTCCCAGTTGATGTTTGGATGGACTACAAAGATATGCTGTTGAGAAATGTTGGAAGTATTCAGAAGGGTGCCATATATTTAGTAGTTGCTACTGTTAGTGGAAAAGAATGTAAAATTATGTTAAGGAGTCAAATGTACTTTAAGACTGTTTAGAATTATAATTTATGTATTTTTATTTGTAATGTTCAGATTTTGAATGGAGGTGGAAGATATAAAAACTGGTGTTATTGAAGGTGCTTCAGTAAGTGATACACAAAAATAATATCAATAATTTATATACTGACGAAGAACTCTCATCTTCCTCTGATAACATGATCCATAATAGCGGCCCATTGGCCCAATAGGGGCTAGTATATAGGGGCCTCTCTTGTTTGTAATGATTCCTTGAAAATGTTTTTAATTGGGTGTATTTTGTGACGTAATCGGTGGGACATTTCTCTTTGCAAAGTGCAAAGAATTGTTTCTCCATTTCTGCTTTTGCAAGTATTCCTCGCCAAAGTTCATCTCTGTTCTTCGAAGGACTTTTCCCATTTGATGAAAATTCCCCTCATTTTACGAAGTTGTCCCCTTTCTGTATATATTGTCGACTTGCTGTTGGAAATGGAGTTTTTCTATATTTGGATGATAGATCCTTCCGTTGGTTCCAGTGAGATCGAAAAATCTTGGATTGGAGGTTTGGATCTTCTTTGTACATTGAACCATGACATGAAGGTGAAGGTTTCCATCTTCGTGGAGCTCCCGTGCGACAAGTATGTAGTATGGCTGACATACTAGTTGGAAAAGAGATTGGAGGAGTTCCAAGAGTTGTTCTTTTGGACAAGGGCATTGTGGGTAGGTGAGGAAAACATTCTTGGCATAGAAACGAAAAGAGGCTTGGCGAGGCATTTTGTAGTGGGAAACAGTAAACTCACACTAGCCGTACAAGGCCTCCCTATTGGTTAAAAAACCTGGTGTGAATGGTGTAAGTGGTGTGACTGGGGGGGCGTTGTATTAATATTACTAGCGCCCCTCCCGGTGCTGATGTGGGCTATCCATTGTTGTACTTTAGAACATGTGTATGGATAGGGTTAAAAGGAAGTCACACTCGGGCCTAGGTGTGAGCGGTGTGAGTACTTTTGATTCCCTTGCCGGATAGTGCGATACACGTGTCACGTTTGTGGTGTTTTGTGTGGTTGTAAAGGTAAGATGCTGTCAGAATGACTGACATAAAGTAAAGGCGGGAAAATGATTATGCTTTTGAATTATTTTGAATGGGGAATCTTCAATACTTTTTCCCTCTGCTCCTTGTATCCACGCACAAACTTCACTGGAGCTGACCGCTGCCTCTCTTCCCATAGTCCTATTTGCCACGTCAAAAAACGATCTACACACATTTGAGTGAACTGCCCGTAATTCTCGGGATACTCTTCTAAGGAGTACAACATTGTATACCAAAACAATCAAAAAAAAAAAAAAAAGACTGAAAAGGAGGGACGAAACAAGGTACCAGAAAATAACTTCACCACAATAGCTATCCTACTACAAAAACATATTCCTCTATACCATCAAATGTGTTATGGTACCAAATAAATAACAAAATTGCCCCGTGATTGAGTATGAAGATTCCCCATTCAAAATAATTCAAACACATTTATTTTCTCGTCTTTGCTTTATGTCTATCATTCTGCAAGAATATTTACTTTACAGCTATGAAAACCACCAGAAAAGTGACACCTATATAACACTATCTGGCAAAAGAATCAAAAGTACTCACACCACTTACACCTGGGCTCGGGTGTGACTTCCTTTGAACCCCATCTATACACGTGTCCATAAGTACAACAATGGACGGGCTAGATCAGCGGGATGGGGGGCGCTAGTAATATTAATACAGTGCCCCCTAGTCACACCACTGATACCATTCATACCGGGTTTTTTAACTAATAGGGAGGCTTTGTACGGCTGGTGTGAGTTCATTGTTTACCACTACAAAATGCCTCGCCAAACCTCTTTCCGTTTCTATGCCAAGAATGTTTTTCTCACCTACCCACAATGCCCATGCCCAAAAGAATAATTCTTGGAACTCCTCCAATCCCTTCTCCAACTAGCCTGTCAGCCATACTACATACTTGTCGCAAGGGAGCTCCACGAAGATGGAAACCCTCACCTTCATGCCATGGTTCAATGCACAAAGAAGATCTAAACTACTAACCCGAGATTTTTCAATATCACTGGAACCAACGGCATAATATATCATCCAAATATAGAAAAACTCCACTCTCCAACAGTAAGTCGACAGTATATACAGAAAGGGGGCGACATTGTAAAATAGGGAGAATTTTCATCGAAGGGGAAAAGTCCTTCGAAGAATAAAGATGAACTCTGAAGGGAAATACTTGTAGAAGTAGAAATGGAGGAACAATTCTTTGCACTCTGCCAAGAAAGATGTCCTATCGATTATTTGATCCTGGCCCGTTGATACTTCACCATCCATAGCACCTGTTTGTCGTTAATTGAATAATAACCATTCCCATAATACACTAATTCGCATTGACAATCCACGGGGAAAACAAAGTATGCTTGCAAATTGTCATTACCATCTAACCTCCTGTTATACACATTTACTCTGACCAACCCACTGGCATTGGGTGCGCAAAGGGGGGAATATTTTATCAACCTTAATACTTTTTTGTTTGTATCTCAACCTCAACTAAGAAAATAAATTAGGCAAAGCAAGTTCAATACAACTGAAATCACTTGCTGAAACACCTTCAACAACACCAGTTCTTGTATCGTCCACATCCATTCACTTGAACATTGCAAATAAACATACATAAAATTAATTTTCTAGACAGTTTTAAAGTACATTTGACTCCTTAACTTAAATTTGCATTCTTTTCCACTAACAGTAGTGTGGACGCGCTCCCGGGAACTCCCTGACATCCGTGCTGTGCGCCCGTGAGGAGGCGGTGGCGAATCTCGTCTTATTCTCTGAGCTACCACAGTTCGGACTCAAATGTCACAGTTCTGAATCTAATCTTACAATGTGCGATGTAAGACTAATAAACCACCAAAGAGTCCAAATCCGGCAAATCGTTTTGGAAAACTGATTTTTGTAAAGAAGTGCCAAACATGAACTGCTTTGCCAGATACAGAGTTGCCACCTAAATATTTTATTTTGGGGGAATTTAGGAAACCCTGGCTCGTGCCTAAGGCCACGTGTTTGTCATCACCAAAGTTGCCTCGGCTCGGGAACTTGGGTACGAGAGGGGAAGGTCATGTAATGAGCACCCCCGCTCGCCCGATTAAAGATCGGCTTGTACTAAACATGATATTTTGTTTTTGAAAACACATGTGCTCTTATTAGGTTAATTAGCTAATCTTACTACGTGATGCGACAAAGATACAAGTATAGACTAGATCACCTAATTTGGAACAAAACATTGCATATCCGCTTGTTTAAAAATGGTTTGAAGTTTGCTACTCGCAAGTAGGCTAAATCGAGGATTTCAATGAATTATTCCAATTCAAGTAATCCAACCTTCACCCACACGCATTCAGGCAATTATAGAAAATAAGCAGTTAGCCTTATGGCAAGCATGCTTTCATGGCAGTCAATAACACACATGCAGTATGCTAAAGCGTAAACACTCACAGTGTACTCCGAGCCAAAACAAGGAACTAGTTAGAAATCATGCATGATCCTAGTTCATGTTAAGATGGCTAATGCAACACATGCAAGAATGCGACTTAAGAATAGGCTCGGCTATTCTAAGAATGTCATGTGAAATGCAGCTTCGTACATGTATTCAAATTGGAATTTAAATACGATGCAATTAGTATGATGCGCCGAGCCCGGTGCATGCAAAACAGATGAATGGATGCACGCATGCAAGCATAAGGTATGCTAAATGAAACATGCCCTAAAACTAACCATCGTAAGCGGTTAAGTAAAAAGGAGAAAGAATTGGGGATTTGGAAGACATGCATCACACACACGCACGCTTATTACAACATTACGCCCTCTCAAGGGAGGGACCGAATAAGAAGATAACTAGCTAATCTAAGCTAATTAAACTAATTATTACACAACAAATTAATTAACTAATCCTAGTTAACTAATTATTACAGAACAATTGAAATAGCTAAACGCATTAACTATTAAAGTACAAACCAAAGCGAAAGCTAGCCATCTAAGCATGGCAACTAAAGAAAGCAATAAAAGCAGGAAGTTCTCAGAGGGAGAAGACTGGATGCATGCTCGGTCGTCTCGTTCGGAAATCCTATGCGATGCCCCGATTTGCCTCTGTTTTCAATTGTCCTTAGAAACTTGCACTAAGCTCCAGAAAGCTGAAACTCCACCTTGGGAATCCTGTGGGAGGGTGGCCGACCACTTTTGGTCTCTGAAGCCACCTACCGACCACCTATCTTTGTTGAAAGTCAGAAAAAGTGGTCGGCCAGCTAGTTTTTCTGGCTGGCCGACTAGTTGTTGCTACTGAACTACAATTTGCTGCAACAGCAAGAATGGGCATGGCAATGTATTTGCAAGATATGTATGCACAACCACCCTCTCTATCATGTCATGAGCTCAAGGGAGTGTGGTTCTCGACCCTTGGGCTACCAATCGCGCATTTCAATACATGATGGCCGAGAGGCGAAGTTGCATAATTCAATATAAAATGAATGCACAAGTAAACACACAAGGCCTAGAACTCTATCATGTATGATCAAGAGCGTCGGCGATTGGGAATTAAGACACGTTTCATCACTATGATTATGAAACGTCCCTCTTTTCCCGTGTTTGGACTAATACCTATTCCAAACACAATGCAACACATAACATGGCATGCACAATGCAATGTAACATGATTAACTTAACAAAGCTAATGATATGCGAACAATGCTAACACATGCATGCACAATGCAATGAAACCTAAGCATACGCAATGTGATGAACTACATGGCATACTTAATGCACTAACAACATAGCATACACAATGCAAGTAACCACATGGCATGCACAATGCAATGTAAGATGCATACTTAATGCAATGTAATATAAGTATACTCAATGCTCAAAGGCATGCATATTCAATGCAAAACAACTTAAGATTCTAAATACAATGTAATGCATGCATGCACAATGCAATGAAACAAGGGCAACTTATCAATGCTAGGGATATGCATACTCGATGCAAAGCAAGATAAGCACACAAACTACATGTAAACAAACATGCTAAATGGACTTAAACCAAAAGGGTAGATCTCACCATGCCCAAATCAAGGGCCATTGGTGATGAAATTAAGGCACAAAAGCAAGGTATGCATGCACAATGCATTGGGCATTCAACTAGGCACAAGAGCACAACTCTCAAGAGTGCTCGAAGAGTGACAAGAGTGGAAGTGTAGCAACACTAAGTGCACTGAAATTAGACAAGAAATGATGCTGAATCACTTAATTAATACAAGCATGGCATGCAAAGGTCCTTAAAGCATAAAGCTAATAAAGAGGACTACAAAGGAGGCATGCAATACATGGCACGAATGCATGAACCAACCATGGACAGAGCTGAAATGGGTCAAAACATGCTAAGATGGAGGCTCAAAGACCTAGGTAAGATGGCATACATGCTGGGCCACAAATTAGGCAACAATGCACAACACTTGAAGGCATTCAAAGCATGAAAGAAGTGGGAACATGGCAATGCTATAAGCTCTGAAATGAAGTATTAAATGATGCCAAATCATCTAAATAGCTCAAAGATAGCATGCATAAGTTACCAAAACACAAAGCTAGCAAGGCCAATTGCACTACAGCTAAACAAAGCATGAAGGATATGGCAAAGGCAATCCAAAACAGTCCTAGAACATGTTAAAATGAGTCTAAAACATGCATGAAAGGAAGCCAAAACAAGCTAGCATGAAGGGCATAAGGCATGATGCATACAAGGCCAATAAGGCGGATTACACTACACCTATTAAGACCAAGCATGGAATGACTTAAGCAACAAAAATTAGAGTTATATCATGGCATAATAACCCCAAATAAACACTAAAATGATGGCTCGCAAGCTAAGGCATGAAGGTATACACAATGACTCATGTTAAGACATAAAGGGGGAAACCCTCCAACGCATTGAATGAGTGATAAAGGAAAGTGCATGACCATGAAACATGGACTGAAATCATATAATAAATGATGCCAAATCATTCAAATAGTCTAAGTAAAGCATGCTAGTGGACTTGATGCACAAAGCTAACAAGCTAGAATGCATTATAGCTATACAAAGCAAGTCATGCATGGCCAAAACAACCAAAATCAGAGCTAAGACATGTTAAAACATGGACAAAAGCTTCATGAAGTTAAGCCAAAAGCATGCTAGAATGACATGTTAAAACATGATGCATGTTAGGCTATTTCATGGAATTGCACTACAAGTGCATGGAACATGCAAAGGCCAACCAAACCAAACCCTAACAGAGGTATGACATGGCAAAACATCACCTAAAACATGCTGAAATGGAAAGAAAACAAGATAGAATGGCATGCTACTTTATGAAGCATACAAAGCTAGTGTGTGTGATTTACACTACAAGTGTATTAACCATGCAAGAGATGATCAAGACCACCAAAAACAGTGGCATGCCACAACAAAACAACCCCAAATACATGCTAGGAACAAGCCAACACAAGCTTACCAAAGGTGTTCAAACATGAGGCATATATGGCAAGTATTGAAAATACAAGGAGAGGGGATGACCCTCTCCTATTTAAGACCCAAAACCACCTTTCCACCACTGAAAATCCTTTGCAGCCTTGAAGAAGTTCATCAAGGGTGAGTCTTTAACCCTTAAAACCCCCTTTCTTGCTTAAGATTTTGGACCCATTTGCATCTTTGTTTTAGAGAAAACTTCCTACACAAAAGTTTTGATTTTTGGTCTTTAAAAAGTTTGTTTAAGGTTAATTTTGTGTTTGGGGTTGTCTACCCCCTTTTAGGGCTTGTTTGACTTTGTTTGGGGGCAACCCTTTAAGCTTTAGGTCATGCAAAAGGTTCAACAAAAGCCTCAATGGAAGGCTCCAAAAAAAGTCCAACAAAGCCTAAAAAGGGGGAGACAACCCCAAACACAAAAGTGACCTTAAACAAACTTTTTAAAGACCAAAAATCAAAACTTTTTGTAGTAGGAAGTTAGTCTTAAAACAGCATGCAAAAGGGTCCAAAATCTTAAGCAAGAAAGGGGGTTTTAAGGGTTAAAGACTCACCCTTGATGAACTTCTTCAAGACTGCAACTCCAGCAGGTTTTTCAAGCTCAAACCAACCCAAGAACACCAAAACTAGCTCCTAAGCACCTTAGTAGCAAAAGGATGGTGTTTGAGTGTGTGTTTGTGTGTTAAACTAAGACAAAATGACACTTTTGAACACAAAACAAGAGCAAACAACGAGATATAGATACAAAGCTATATGTATCACTCAAGGCCCTTTTTTTTTTTTTTGAACCTAGAGGAGGGAGGAGATGGTTCTCTTTTATAGAGAACTAAAAGCAAAGCTTCTTGGAGAAGCTAAGTGTAGACACCCCATTTTTGACCGACCTTAAGACTCAGACATCACCAACTGAGTGCTCGATGATGTTGCATATTGTGCTTGTTCTGAGGTTGCAAAGTCTCGGCTGAGAGCCTTGCCTCCGGACTTCGGGAATCTTTTGTGCTTTGCCTCGGTTTGCGAACCAGTCTGCTTTCTTCCCGAAGAGGAGAGGTCTCAGAGACCATCTCTCAGTAGCCATAGGCTACGTTTCGTAGTCGTAGGCCATTTTTTCTATTTGGAGATCGGTTTCTAATTTTCAGGGCCGTCGGCCGTGTGCCTCGATTCGGGGCCGCGTAACTTTCTCCGTTTGCTCCGATTTTTGGCGCACACCTTGTTTCCTCCCCTTAGAAGGACATCAGGTCTCGAGACCACCTTCGTGGTCGTGACGAACCTCCGATTAATGACCTATTTTCGGCCCCGTCGCACGTTTTGGCCCCCGAACCCTCGTTTTGCATCGGTTTGGGTTCATTTTTGGTATGGACCCTTGTTTCATTGTTAGGAAGGTGGTACGGGGGTGGGAGACCAAAAATTCTTTTGAAAACCATTTTCTCTCTTCTCAAACCAGTTTTCTTGACAGAAAGCTGGTTTTCGTCACTTTTGGGCCATAATTTTTGGTTTCCCATACCACCATTGTGTTGTGCTCACCTGGGAGGCCATCAATGTGGGTAGGTCGACCAGTATTTCTTCTTGACCCTTTTGAACCTTGCTAGGAAGCTGGTTTTCCTCTTTCCTGGGTCACTTTTTCTGATCTCCCATCATACAGCTGTGTTGTACTCATCTAGGAGGCCACATTTCTGGTATGGCCGACCAGCATTTCACCTTGAACCTTTTGACCCCTGGTCGGCCGACCAGGGGAAGTGGCCGGCCGACCACCTTAACTGGTTGGCCTGCCATCTGCTTTTTGCTCTCTCTGAATGCAATCCAACTGTGCCAGCTGGGAGGCATTTGGACCATCCTCCATACACGTGTATGGAGGATATTTGAAGCTTCCAAGAGAAGCTTTGGCCTCTCTTCTCTATAAGAGAGGCCCTCCTCTTCCATTACTAGGGTTCAACAATTTTGGTTAAGGCATATACACCTCTCTCTCTATATCTCTACACTTGAGCTCCAAAACCCCATAGTTCTTGCACCATTTGCACTACACCTCATAATCTACCACCTCCACCATCCATCCAAAAATCTTGGAGCTGATTTTCAAAGGTTGAAGAACTCCTTTCTTGGTCCAGAGCTTGTTGCCTTGCTGTGCTACAAGGGTGAGTCTCTATTTCCCTTTTTCTTGCATTATTTTGCTCCATTGTTTAGCCTTATTTTCAAGCATTTTTGGACTTTGACATAAACTGAAAAAAGTCTTCTTTTGAGCTTCTCTTAAAGTTTTATTAAGGACACTTTTTTGTTTGAGGTCATCTACCTGCTTGTATGCTCCATTCATCTTTGTAGGCTTATTTTGCTTCCTATCTTAGCCTTGCTTACAAGCATTTTCAAGATTTTCCATTAACTTAAAAGAGTCTTATTTTGAGCCCCTCTTGAAGTTTTATTAGGGGCATTTTTCTTTTGGGGGTCATTTACCCCCTTGTATGCTTGTTTGCATCTTGTTTTGAGCCTTGCATCTAGGCCTTTGTTTCATGCTTTGTTTGGCCTTTTAGCCACTGAAATCCAGTGGATTTTCAGTGGCTAAAACACTATTTTGAGAGCCAAAATTAGAGGGGGGTGACCCCCTCTCTCCTTGTCTTATTTGTTGGCCCTTTTGGACTTCCAAAGGGGCTCCTACTTGTATGTTGTAAAGTCACATTTGAGACCCTATTTGGTGAGTTTTGAGGTCTTCCTTAACTCTTTCTAGAGCCCTTTTGGCCATATTTTATGTCCTTCATACATGTGTAGAGCAATCCTCCTCAAGGCCTTTCAAAGGGACCTTTCATTGCATGCTTCCTAGACTAATTTCAGGGCCTTTTTGGTGGGTTTTAGGGCTTTCATAAGTCATTTCCAGAGCTGGTTTTTCCATGATAATTGTCCTTGTTGCATGTGTAGAGTAACCTCTCTTGTTGCTTATCGAAGGAGCCCATCATTCTTGCATGCATTGACTGAGTTCCAATGGTTATTTGGGCATATTTTGGCATGGAATACTTCTGTTTTTGGTTGGTTTGGTGAGCCTTCATATGCTTCACATACTTGTAGTGTAAATCATGGTTCACTAGCTTATTTCGCATGCTTTGTTGACCCTTGATTTTAGCTCTTTTTGGCCTTGCCTTAAACTGATATTGTGCTTATTTTGGACTGCCCTAACTCTATTTTTGGGTCTCATGGGTGAATGATGTTGGTTTCGCATGCTTGTAGTTCAATACCTATGCTTAACTTTGAGTTTTGAGGTTCATTCCATGCATATACTGAGGTGTGTCCATGTTTTGGGCTCATTATACATCATATTTCAAAGCTTGTTTGAATGTCATATTGCCATGTTTTGAACTCTTTAAATGTGTTTGAGAGTCGGACTTGTATGCCTCATTTACTGACCATTAAATGAGCTCCATTTCGTTGCATTCCGAGCCATCATTTTAAGCCATTTCCCCACTGTTTCAGAACTGCCTAGGGTCTATTTGGGGTTGGTTTTGCCTTTTGTGCATTGCTTTGGGTACCTCTAGAGTAACGCACTTCACTAGTTTCGGTACCCGGGCCCCCTAGCTTGCATTGTGTGCCGTATTTGCATGTTTCGGGACCATATTTTATGCCATTTCAGAGCTGTATCATGTCCCATTCTATACCATGTTTCATCCTTTACCATGCTTAGTTAGAGTTGCATGTTGTGGCTTAGGATCGGTCCTTACATTCGTGCATGTTTGCATGATTCTCAGTTGTCTCATTTTCATCATATGGCCACTGATGCGAGTGTGGCTGAGGTCCACTCATGTTGGTGTAAGTCCATTTTGCATTGTGTATGCCATTTCAGTCCATAGTATTGCGTATGTTAGGTTGCATGTTAGAGCATTGCGTATGCCATGTTACATCACGTGCATTGTGTATGCCATTTTAGTCCATAGCATTGTGTATGCTAGGTTGCATGTTAGTCGCATTGTGTATGCCATCTCATTTGCATCGTGTTTTGGGATAGGAGTTAGCCCAAGCACGGGAAACGAGGGACGTTTCGTAGTCAAAGTGACGAAACGTGTCTCAATTCTCGGTCGCCGACACTCCGGATAACCCATGATGGAGTCTAGGCCTTGTTGTGTCGTCACATGCATTCATTACACATCGAGTCATGCAATTTGACTCCTCGGCCATCATGCATCGAGATGCGTGATTGGTGGCACGAGGATCGAGGTGTGCATACATATGTGAAAATACTTTGCTGTGCCCCTTTCTTGCTCTCTGTTGCAGCAAACCAGAAATCAGTAGCCTTCTAGAGCTTTGCACAGCATTCCGGGATTAATTGCAAACAGAGGCGAATCGGGGCATCGCAATGGATTTCTGTGCTAGGCAACTCAAGCATGCATCATTCATCATTCAGAACAGAGTTGAGGCGGTCCATGGATTTGCATACTAGTTTATTTCATTTCTTAGTTAATTTGTTAATTAATTAGGGTTTTGTACTTATTCGGACTGTATTATTCATTCGGACTGTATATTATTTATTCGGACCTTCCAAGAGAGGGCAATGTTGTAATAAGTGTGTGTGTGTGTGATGTATGTCCTTCAACCCCACGTCTTTCTCCCTTTTATTTACCAGCTTATGATGGTTAGTTTAGGGCATGTTTCAATTAGCATACTTATGATAGCATGTTTGCATTCATTCATCTGTATTGCATGCATCGGCTCGGCGTATCATACCAACTGCATTGTATTTCAATTCCGAGTTGAATACTTGTTAGTTGTAGCATTTCACATGCCATCTTTAGAATAGCCGAGCCTATTGTAGTTGCATTCCTGCATGTGTTGCATTAGGCATTTCAGCATAGTTAGGATCATGCATGGATTTCTAACATAGCTTCTGTTTTGGCTTGGAGTACTTGGTAAGTGTTTATGCTTTAGCATCCTTGCATGTGTGTGAGTGACTGCCATGATAGCATGCTTACCATGAGGCTATTTGCTTATGTGATATAACTGCCTGAATGCTTGTGGGTGAAGGTTGGATTATCTGAATTGGAATAATGCATTGATTGTGAGTTTTAAGCCCACTTGAGAGTGGCAAAATCATGTTTTCTTAAGCCCACCTGAGGGTGGCAAATCCACATTTTAGCCTACTTGTGAGTAGCAAACCGTTTTTCAAAACGAACATGAAATGTTTTGTTCCAACTCAGGCGATCCAGTCTATACTTGTGTGCTGTGCGCATCACATAGTAATTCTAGGCTAATAACCGGGATAAGAACACAAACGTTTTCAAACTAGATATCATGGTTAGTAGAGGCCGATTTTTGATCGGGCGAGCGGGGGTGCTCACGAAGTGACCTTTCCCAATCGTACCCAAGTTCCCGAGCCGAGGCAACTTTGGTGATGACGGACACGTGGCCTTAGGCAACGAGTCAGGGTTTCCTAAATTCCCGCAAAACAAAATATTTAGGTGGCGACTTTGTATCTGGCAAAGCAGTCCATGTTTGGCATTTCTTTCAAAAAATCTGTTTTCAAATACGATTTGCCGGATTTGGACTCTTTGATGATTCATCGGTCTTGCATTGCACTCTGCGAGGTTAGATACAGGACCGTGACATTGAGTGCTGAACTGTAGTGAGCCCAATGAACAAAACGGGATTCCCTCCTAGGACGTTCGGGGACGTTTACAGTTTCTGGCGACTCTGCTGGGGAGTTTGGGAACTTGACTCGAACTCATGATATTTGGTTTTGACTACACTTATGTGTTTCTTTGCATTGCATTTGCATTGGTGCGCTTAGGACACCGTGTTTGCCGTATGCTATTCCTGAACGGTTTGCCAGAGGCTCGCTTTGAGAAGCGTGCCATAAGGCTGACTGGTTGCGGGCTCTGCCACGACGGGAACACAAACCCCGATTTTACCGGGGCACCCTCTTTGACCATTTGACCTAGTGCTTATTTGGAATCCATAGTGACCATTCCAAGCTAGGACAGGTTGCTTACCCGATTATAGGTTGTTTGAAACCGCTGCGTGCGTAGTGAAACCCTAGCTCCTAACAAAATAGGACAAGGAAACCTTACCCCAACATCGGGGTGTTTGGGCTCTCACTTGTTTGCTATGTGCTTTAGAGTGCGTCTCTACAGAAATGCATGTATCAGTGTACAAGTTTGAGTATCAGGCCTGCGGGCACCAATTCAGTATTTTTGGGAATCAGTTATCTGCGGGCATCTGATTCAGTTTTGGGGAGCAGTGATTTGGGAACCATGATCAGTGTCTGAGAACAGTGTATTTCAGCTTATCAACTGCGTGTTGATTATACCCGATTGTGTGTTGTGTTTATTTACGCTGTTATGCTGTTCGTTTATTTGGTTATGTATTTCCTTATTATTATTTTATTTATCTTTTTGCTAGGTAGTTTAGCACAATTGCTTCAGACTAAGCAGATATTCTCCAAGCACTCTGGACAAGAGGTCGTTGACTTCATCGATCTGAGGATCTGGTCGGCGGACAACCAGTGTATCATTCCCTACCCCCGGTTATCAGACGGAGGTCGAGAAGACGCAGTATCCGGCGAGATTGCGAGCGAGGGTTTACCCCATCAAGGACATGGACTGAGGTCTCAATTGTTGCCATAGAGATAGACTTACCGGTAGTTTAGACAAATCAGGGTAGTATGGCAAGAGTGACAGGAGTTGAGGAAATGATGCCTCAGATGCAGGAAACCATGAGAGCCATGCAGCAGGACGCTGTTCGCCAGGATGAGTTTGCCAAACAACAGGCCGAGATCATGGCCCAGCAGGCAAAGTTAATTGCTAGGCTGCAACAATAAGCGGGGGCATCTGCTTCACACCCAGCTCCTCCCCCACCAGGAGTTCCAGTGCCCGGGGAGGCACCAAATGTCCAGGCAGATACGGACATCCCAACGGGGCCGGCTCCGCCCCCGATTCTACCGTAACTATCTAAGGCACTTACTCTTGTCAATCAACCGGACTCTCCCTTTGAGTTCGAGGTGGACTATACGGCGTTAAAGTTGAGCAAACTCGAGAAGTTGTTCAAGAAATCCCAATGGGTGAAGTCCATCCCAGACATTGAGGATGGATATACTGACGTGGTTGTGACGTTGCCAAATAGGTTCAAGATGCCACAAATCGACCGCTTCAACGGATCCGGAGATCCCATGGTGTATCTCCGGTTATTCTTAGATATACTACGGCCGATGGGCCTCACCAGACTGCAGAAGCTTTCACTATTTGGCCGGACCTTGTCAGGTGTGGCCACTATCTGGTATGCAAAATTAGAAGATGATGTTAAGCGGAACTGGGATGAGATGACCGAGACTTTCATTGCACAGTACTCCTATAACACTCAAATTGAGATTATAACCCGTGATCTTGAGACAACAAGGCAGGAGCCTAAAGAGAGCTTTTTGGATTTTGTAGCCCGGTGGAGGGCGAAGGCCTCAATGATGACCCTAAGGCCTACTGACAAGGACCAAATTTGGATGATTGTGCGCAATCTCCAGCCAAAACTAATGCAGAAAATGATTGTGCTCCCCTTCCCTACCTTTTCAGATTTGCATGAGATAGGGGTACAAATTGAGGATGCTATGAAACAAGGTCTGATTGACTAAGACAGAGAGCAACCCAGAAGAACCTTCAACCGCAACAACAATACAGGCACCAGCAATGCCGCAAGTGCTAGAGCTTCGGAGGTAAGCATGGTCACCACCATCCCCCCTCAAGACCCATGGCAACTACACCTTTCTCCGGCGCGTTCGGAAGCAACACACAAACCACCAAATTCTAACCTCGAGGCCAGAGAGCCTTCACCCCACTGTATATGCCCCTATCCAAGGCTTTAGGGGTATTAATCAGGAAAGGGCACTTAAAGCCCCTGGAGCCGAGACCATTGCCAAATCCACTCCCTCCCTCTCATAACCCAACAAAATACTGCGCATATCACCAACAACATGGTCACGACACTGACCAATGTTTTAGATTGCGTCATGAGATTCAAGATCTCGTTGACAAGCAGGTGATTGTGCCTCCAGAAAAACCCACTGTCACAACAAACCCTCTCCCACCGCACAACCAAGCTCCACCCCCCAAAAGAATCAACTTTATTCAGACTGGGGTCGTGTCTTACGATCCTAGCATCTATATCACTCCTTCTCACCTACCCAAGCCGGAGGTGCTCCTTCTTGACTGCACTGACTTGTGCATGTTGGACATCTCCAGAGCCCAACCCGAACCATTGGTGGTGACTGTCGAAGACAGAACATGGGAGATTTCAGGGGAGAATGGGATTGCTGAGTCAGAGTCTAAGGAATCTGGGAGTTTTGCTGAGGGGGTATACAGTTCGAGTGACTACATTCTATCAGTGGGCCAGGTTGGGCCGAACTTTGGATTGCCGGCGGGGGCCGAGCTTTGTGTGATACAGGGGGATGAATTTGGTCAGAGGATAGATGATTTGGCAGCCGTGGAAGACGACTTTGCTAACCTCCAATTTTTCAATGAGAAAGACCCAGAGGGCATGGTAGTCAACTGGTCAGATTTTGAGGAGTCAGTACAGGTCACTGGGTGGCTTGATGACCTACCAGACGTTGTCGACGAAGCTCAGTTGGAATGGGGCCCGACAGGGGCAAGAACATCAGTTGTGGCCGGAAGGGCCAGAAATCATAGTGCATCGCCGAAGAGCGTCGATGCTAAGAATTTCTCTCAGGACTTGGGTGTTGTGAATACAGGAAGTGTTGAACAGCTAGCTGTACTGACGTAGTTGGAACAAGAAAGATTCGGGGATTCTAAGAGAATTAGGAAAGCTAAAGGCCCTGAGGGGATTGAAAGTGCTGTGTGCGCGAAGATAGAGAATGTTGCGAGCATATGGACGGAGAGTACTGCAAGTACAATTGTACCGGAGCTAGATAGGTGTCTGTTGGCTGCCGACAGAATGTGGTGGGAGGACGATGATTTATGTCTTGCCCGCACGGATGAGGATTAGGGGAGCAACCAGCCAGACGATACCTGGTACATCGGCGAAGTCGATCATATGACTAGAAGCGGGCGGTATTTCAAGCCCCCACATCTAGATTAGCTAGAGGCATCTGGGAAAGATAAGGAGGCAGAGAAACAGAAAGAGAAGCAACTCAAAGAAGAGGTTGTACTGAAGCAGTTGAAAAAGATACAGGCAGACATCTCCATTTGGGGATTGCTTATGGCATCGCAAGTGCATCGACAAGCTGTCTTATCAGCCATGGACAAGGCCAAGCTCTCAATAAACACCACGCCCGAACAACTGGTGGGCTTAGTTTTCCCGGGAGGAGCTACCCCGATGTTGACTTTCTCCGACAAAGAATTGCCACCTGAGGGTGTGAACCATAACAAGCCACTCTACATCTCTATGGAGTGTAGAAACAAATGGATACTCGTGGTGCTTGTCGACACAGGGTCCGCCATCCATGTGTGCCCGGCAAGAACTGCATATGCAATCGGTTTAAAGACCGCGGACTTTGTGCCGACAGCCCAGGTGATTCGGGCATATGATAACACAAGTAGAGAAGTCATGGGGACAGCGAAAACTCAGACCAAGGTTGGGCCAGGACAGCATGAAATAGACTTCCACATCTTAGAAGTTCGTGCAACTTTCAATATGCTCTTGGGGTGGCAGTGGCTGCACCAGGTGAAGCTAGTTTCGTCCGCCTTGCATCAGATGGTGAAATACCCCCATAGGAAGGGAGTAGCCATTGTTTTTGGGAATTCATCGATCTATCTACCGTCGAAAGTATCTACGCCAATTTTAGAAATTGAGTACGGTATGGAGGATGTGTTCTTATCCGGTTTTACCCTGGCTGAGTCCTGGGTCGTGCAGAACATCTTAGCTGTTAATGAGGGGGTGTATGTCAGTGCTCAATCAGTATACCTCATGAACAAGCTTCAATACATCCCCAGGATGGGATTAGGAAAGAGCGGCCGGAAGGGCGTTGCAGCGTTGGCCGAAGTGCCACACAACCCACACACCTTTGGCTTGGGTTATCTACCCACCAAAGAGGATTAGGTAAGGAAAGGTAAGGAGATGGCTGGGAGAGCCAGAGCGAAGCAAGGGGGGAAGCCTTTTGAGCTGATGCATAGACCCATCCGGGGTACCCTAAACGGACACTTCGTCTGGGAGGGGGAGGACTTTCCGTTTTGTGGCTTCCCAGAGCCGTGGATAAACGAAGAGAAGCGCCGTGTGCCAGGGTTTGAGATTTTCTTGGACCTACAATTATCCGGGGATGACGTTACCGAAGAACAGACGGACCCATTAGCTAAGGCTAAGCAGAGCAAGAAAGTGGAGTCTGAGGACGCCGAAAGTGAAATGGGGGTAGCGCTGGAGTGTCTACTTTTGGATCCTTCGATCGAACAGAAGTGCTTGGGAGATAACTTCTCGGTATGCGTGATCGAGAATGAAATGGCTGTAGGCCTACCAGCAAAGATTTTGGATGTATCTATCGCACTCTCTCTCATTTGGCAGTATGAAGAGGGATTTTTGTCAAGCAGCACCGGGTTAGGTAGTGAGCTAGAATCTGATTCCTCCAAATCTGTTGAGTCGGAATCAGGTTCCAGCTCAACTGAGTCTGAGTCCGGTATTCCAGGGGGTGATAACCCGGATACCACAGTCCTGTCTAGGTCGTCTTTTTCTTTCTCTTTTGAGTCTGTTGTAATCGAAGAATTGAACGATTTAGATGTGCTTAATGAGAATGATGTGGCTGTGGTTTTTGAGTACTTTTCTGTGCCCTTGATTTATTGCATTAACTTAGACTTTCAAAATTTTGATGAAAACGACGAGGAAGAAATTCCTTCGGCTTTGCAACGTTTAATTGAACAAGAGTAGGAAAGATTTGTTAAGTCCTTAATAGATGAAATCACTACTGTGAATATTGGTACTGAGGAGGACCCGCGGCTGGTCCAGATCGGGTCCACGTTGTCTTTGGAGGAACGTGAGCGCTTAGTTGCTTTATTAAAAGATTTCAAAGATGTTTTTGCGTGGTCTTATGAAGACATGCCTGGAATCGATCCTGAGATTGTACAGCACCGGATCCCTCTTGAACCCGAGGCCCGACCCGTTAAACAGGAACTCAAAAGGATCCGCCCGGATTGGGCTCTTAAGATTAAAGAAGAGGTCACCAAGCAAATTGATGCAGGGTTCCTGCTGGTATCCGAATACCCGACTTGGTTGGCCAACATTGTTCCGGTACCGAAGAAGGATGGTAGGATCCGGGTATGCATGGATTTCAGGGACTTGAACAGAGCCAGTCCGAAGGACGATTTTCCCTTGCCGCATATTGATCAGTTAGTGGACTTCACAGCGGGGCATGCTTTGCTTTCGTTCATGGATGGCTTTTCGGGCTATAATCAGATAGTGATGGCACACGAGGACCGGGAGAAGACTGCTTTCACCACCCCGTGGGGGACCTATTACTACAGAGTAATGCCATTTGGGTTGAAGAACGCTGAAGCTACATATCAACGGGCCGCGACCACAATATTGCACGACATGATCCACAAAGAGGTTGAGGTGTACGTGGACGACATGATTGTCAAGTCCAAAGAAAGAGAGGGCCACTACACCGCCTTGCAAAAGTTCTTCCAAAGGATCAGAGGATTTCGGTTGCGGCTAAATCCTTAGAAGTGTACGTTCGGTGTTATAGCAGGAAAAATGCTGGGGTTTCTGATTACACGGAGAGGTATCGAGGTCGACCCTTCCAAAATCAAGGCCATCTTAGAAATGCCACCACCAAGGACTGAAAAGGAGGTACGAGGCTTTCTGGGTAAAGTGCAATTCATAAGACAGTTTATCTCAAAATTAACCTTGACTTGTGAACCACTTTTTGGCCTCTTGAAGAAAGGAAAGAAATTCCAATAGGACAGCCGATGCCAAGCTGCTTTTGAACAGATCAAGGAATCCTTACAGAACCCGCTCGTGTTGTCACCACCAGAGCCGGGGAGACTGTTGATTTTGTATCTTTCAGTAACTGAGACTACAATGGGCTGCATGCTCGCGCAAGAATCAGAGGACAAAGTGGAGAGAGCCATCTACTACCTGAGCAAGAAGATACTAGAGTATGAGACTCGCTACACACCGTTAGAAAAGGCTTGCTTAGCCTTGGTATGGGTTACCAGGAAGCTACGGCACTACCTGTTAGCTCACTCTGTAATGTTGGTTTTGAGATTAGATCCCATCAAATATCTTTTTGAGAAACCGGCGCTTATGGGTAGGCTAGCTC
Source organism: Camellia lanceoleosa (assembly GCA_025200525.1). Taxonomy (NCBI): domain Eukaryota; kingdom Viridiplantae; phylum Streptophyta; class Magnoliopsida; order Ericales; family Theaceae; genus Camellia; species Camellia lanceoleosa. Next base: position 121,955,925 of record CM045771.1, on the reverse strand, counting down.
ATTGGTTGCTGTTGCTTTCCGAATTCGATCTAAAATATGTGACGCGCAAGTCAGTCAAGGGAAGAGCAGTAGCAGAATTCTTAGCCAATCATCCAGTGGAAGGGGGTGAAGCAGTTGAGTACTTATTACCAAATGAGGCCATTTTGCATATCGAGGATGAGTTTTGGACGATGTACTTTGACGGAGTGTCAAACCAGTACGGGTATGGGATAGGAGTGTTGCTGATAGCACCTGACAACTCCCGTATCCCTCTAGCATTCAAACTCCAGTTCAAAGTCTCTAACAATGAAGCATAATATGAGGCATGCATTGCCGGTCTAGAAGCAGCCTTGGAATTAGGGGCAAAACGGTTGGACGTCATGGGGGACTCGAACCTTGTTGTATCTCAAGTGAAAGGAGATTGGAAAGTCAAAGAAGAAAAGATGATAATGTATTACCAGACCTTGGACTTGTTAATTCCTCGGTTTGAGAAGTTAAACTTTGCTCATCTGTTAAGAGAGAACAACAGGTTCGCAGATTCACTAGCAACTCTATCTTCCATGATAGACATCCCGTTTGGAGTCCAGATGCGTCCAGTCATTATCGACCAAAAATTTGTGCCGGCTTATGAGTCGATTGCCGCGATAGATGACGTTTAAGATGAGAGCCCCTAGTATTACGATATTTGGAATTTCTTGGAGAAGGAAGCATATCCACCAGGGGTAAATGCCAAGGATAAAAGGGCAATCAGAAAAATGGCCATTCAGTTCATCATCTGCGGAGGTAAATTGTATAAGAGAGGTCATCTGGGAATACATAAGCTATGCGTTGAAGCTGAAGAATCAAAACGCCTGATGGAGGCCATCCATGGAGGGGAATGCGGTGCGCATATGAACGGGATAATGTTAGCTCGGAAAATCCTCAAGCAAGGTTACTATTGGTCTACCATGGAGGAGGATTGTATCGGCTTTGTTCGGCGATGCCATAAATGTCAGATCCATGCAAACCGCATGAACATCCCGCCGTTGAAGCTATACAATATGACTTCACCATGGCCATTTTCAGTATGGGGAATCGATGTGATCGGGGTTGTCACTCCGAAGGGGTCTAATGGGCATGAGTTCATCCTGGTTGCGATAGATTATTTCACAAAGTGGGTTGAAGCCCAATCTTATGCGGTGTTGAAGGCGTCACACGTTGCAAAGTTTATCAGAAACAACATCATCTATCGTTATGGGGTCCCAAACGAGGTCATTTCAGATAACGGTTCCCACTTCAAGAAGGAAGTGATTGATTTGTTGGAAAAATACAATATGGCTTTTCATAAGTCATCCACCTATCAACCGCAGACCAATGGAGCGGTTGAGGCCGCCAACAAGAACATCAAGCACATACTGCAGAAGATGGTGGAAACCTACCGGGATTGGCCAGATAAACTGCCGTTTGCTCTGTGGGGCTACCGGACTTCAATTAGAACTTCTACTGGGGCAACTCCATATTCATTGGTTTATGGGATGGAGGTCGTTCTACCTATCGAGATTGAGGTTCCGTCTTTGCGAGTACTAGCTGAGTGTCAGATAGCCGAAGCAGATTAGCAGCAGAGTAGATTTGAAGAACTCATGCTCTTTGACGAGCGCAGACTGAAAGCACTATACCATGTTCAAGGTTATCAGGGCAGAATTGCCAGGGCTTTTAACAAGAAAGTTAAGTCCCGGAATCTAAAGGAAGGAGATTTGGTGCTTAAGGACCATCGAGCTCCCATCCACGACCTAGGGGCAAGTTCAGACCCAATTAGACTGGCCCTTATATCATTAAGTCTATCTGGTCAGGTGGAGCTGTGGTTCTGATGGACCTAGATGGCCTAGAGTTCTCCCAACCAATCAATATGGACAAGTTGAAAAAATATTACCCCTAAGAGGCTCGCTAGGCCGAAAACCCAAAAGAGCGACCTAGGCAAAAGTTAAAGCACAAAAAAAATAGAAAATAGAAAAACTGAGCTCGCAAGGTTGAAAGCCCGCAAAGGTCGGCCTTGGCAAAAGTTAGAGCGTAAAAGGAGAGTGAAAATACTCGAGTGAACCCGAGCCTGAACTACGTAAGGCTTGATTCACATCTTTGGGATACGTAGACAACTTCATCCTGAAGTTCAGCCATAAACCTTTCCCCGATCAACTTTGTCCATTTGATCATCTCGGCCATCTTTGTCTATTCAGCATTCAAGAGTTCGATTATGATCTTCGCAAAGGCTTTTCAGATTAGGGCAACTTTAAGTCCGTTGTCGCAAAGGTCGCTGCATTATTCAGACTAGGGGCAACTTTCCAGTTGCTGGGATCCGGGGTTGTGCATCTTAGTGACATATTTCAGGCGTGTCCAGTTCTGATCCATATCGAAAATGGTTTTGAAAAGTTTTAACAAAAGTTGACTTTGTTCAAAATTAATCTTTTTACAACTTAGACCATTTTTAGACCAAAGTGGAAAATTTTCAGTATCCACAACCTTCAATTTCATTGATTTCAATACAAAGTTCTCCTGGTCTTGCATACAAATTGAAGTTGCTTTTGGTTACATTCATAAAGAAAACTTAAAAGTACGAATAAAGCAATAAATCTGGGGCATGGCTAAGTCAGGTGTTCCTGCGCCCCTTCCCAGAGCTGGTCGAAGCCTCTGATGCCAAAGTGGGCCCTTCCTGTGCCTCTTCATTGAGCCAATCCAAGCACTCATCAGACAAAGTGCAGTTGAAAGTGGGAGCGGGGGCTAGGAGCTCTCTAGTCCTCCATGCTGTGGCATACCGGGCAAGCTGCGCGCCTCGAGCTGGGAATGCAGCAGGATACTCTATCCCCTCTGGCCGGCAAGTCTGATCATATCCAAACTGACGCCGGAACCGGAACAAAAAATAGAAAACACAGTCTGTCATGCCAATCAATTGAATCCCAGGATGACGCGTCATGTTGTAACTCATTACCGGTAGATTGAGCCAAGGGCAACGCCAAGTGATGTGGTTTGCAGACAAACTGCACATCCAGTTGTATCACCACCCCTCATCCAGGGCATCGACCAGGCATTGTCAGAAAAACTAGCCGCAGGCTGAGTATGCTGGGCAAGACTCCACAATCTGTAACTTGTCCATCAACCACACCTGGGAAGGGATGAAAAATGAGAGAATAAAGAATAGAGAGATGTACGATGAGAGAAAAGTAAGAAAAGGGTTTTGTGAGAAAAACCGAGCCTGAGGGCCGAGTGATGTGAGCAATACATATGTGAGATTGGGTAGGAAACATTACCTACAATAGTAGTGGGCTCCCCCAAAGCCTAGCCATCTCCTGGCGATGGAAAACATCTAAGCCCATCAATGTCTCAGCCAATGTCATAGCAATGCAGCTCTTGCCCTCCTTCAAACCTTGGGCAACCTCGATCAACCGGACACTGAATCCGCCGGAGCCCGGGACAAGCAAGAAATGAGATAGCAAGCATAGGCAAAGCACGTGTCGCCGATAGCCCTGCCAATGATGGTCGCCACGGTCACCAGCATCAGAAAATCGGCAAACCAAGCTGGGGGTGTCCAGCTCCCCGTCATGAATCAATGATCGAGCGTCATGCAAAGTGAGGCCACACATTTGTCCTAGGGCTTGGGACGTGGCCAATCGGAGTTGAGGCAAGATTTCCTCGTTGCGCTTGGACTCCATCAAAGCTTGGAAATCCTCGAAAGTAGGACACATCTCTTGCTCGCTAAAGCTAAAGACGTGTGTTACTGGATTCCAAAACCTTGCCGCAGCATGAAGGAAAGGAAGATGCAGCAGAGTATGGCCCAGCATGAATAGTGCATTCAAGTCGAAGCCTCGAAAGTTTAACTTTTTCGAGCCATCTAGAGAAGCGATCCAAGTTGTGAGATTTTGGGTGAGAAATGCTTCCATTCTGATGCAAAACTGAGATGAAATGAATGAACCACAAGGCTAGAGCTTTTAAAGAGGATAAGGCACTATTCGGGGGACACGTGTCGAAAAATTGATGGTTGCTAAGCCAGGTGGTCTGCCGACCACCTTTTCTGGTAGGCCGACCACCCCTTGGTCTCCAATGCAAAAAAGCTGGTCGGCCAGCTTCCCTAGGTGGTCGGCCATGGAGAGAAATGTGGCTTTGGTCTTGTCCTAGCCTCTGGAAGAAGGTTCCTAGCATTTCCATACATTGGGAGTGTTGAAAGTGCGAGTTTTCCTCCGTTTCGGATGCGTTCCATCACCCCGATCGTCCGAAGTGCATTTGTTTATCGAGTTGTTGTTAAGTCCTGCTTATCGAGTAGTTATTTTGCTTACCGAGTTGTTTTGGCTTATCGAGTCGTTAGGTTTTGTTGAGTCGTCGAGTTTTGTATATCAAGTTGTTACTCTTTGTTTATTTAACATTGTTGTGTCTTGTTTATCGAGTTATAAACTTGCTAAGGTTTTGTTGATTCTTAGTGAGTTAAGTTGTTTAGTTTGTGTAGACACCCCATTTTTGACCGTCCTCAAGACTTGGACGTCACCGTTTAAACACTCGGTGATTATCCATGTTTGTGTTTGTTTGGAGTTCCCGAAGTTCTCGGCTACGCGCCTTGTCTCAGGATCTCCGAACTCGACTATTTTGTGTCTGGTTTTGCACCAAACATTTGTGTTTTTCCTTGAAGGCGTGGAATGCCTTTGAGGCATCCCCACACACCACCGCACTAGCTAGAGGCCACCGGTTGGTTTTTGTTGCCACCGCAATATATATTGCCGGTCGGCACTCTTTGTTGTCGGCGCATCATTTTGTCAAAATGACATTTTTGGCCAGCCGACTACTGTTCATCTGCTTTTTCAGATATTTTGGGACAGCTGTTTGGCATTTTGTTCCCCTCCATACACATGTATGGAGGGATGTCCTTCTTGTAAGCTTGTTGTATAAGCTTTACAAGTTTGTTGCTTATAAGAGAAGGGGCTCTTCTCTTGGCAAGGGGTTAGAGATTTTTAGAGAGAAAAACATTGCTAAAAGCTCTGGTTCTAGGGTTAGAACTCATATACATTCTATCTCTATCTATTTCTCTCTTGAGTGTTCTAGGTGCATTTGTTCATAGTATTGCATACAAACACCTACCATTACACCTTTCCTTGGCTATTAAGGTTCTAAGGGATTATTTTCAGAGTTTTGGGGCTGGTTTAAGCTCAAGGAGGCAGCTGGTCCTCCCTTTGTGAAGGTGGTCTTCAAGGGTAAGAAACTTCCCTTTTATTCCCCATTTTTGCATCCTATTTCTACCTATCTTAGAGCTGTTTTTGTGTTTAGTGTATAACATAAAAAAGTTCTGTTTTTAGGCCCTCTTGATAGTTTATTAAGAGTGTTTTGTGATTTGGGGAAGTTTGACCCCTCTTAGGCCTTGCAAGGCCCTTGTTTTGTGCCATTTTGTGCAACTTTCGAGACTTTGGTGTTTGGGCCTCTTCACCACTGAAATCTTGAGGGATTTTAGTGGTGGGAATGGTGCCTTGAAGTCTCCAAAAGGGGAGGGCCACCCCCTCTCCTTGTTGTCCTTGAAAGGGACCATTTTGGGCCTCTTGAGGGAGCCTATGTTAGAGTGTGTGTTGATCATGTCTAGACTACATTTCATGCTTATTATGCCATAATATAATCATGTTGTATGTTGGTTTTGGTACACCATGCATGCTTAGCATACCTACCATGTAATGCCTTGTAATTGCCTTAATATGCCTTAGGTTGTTAGCCTTTGTTCGAGCATGTTTTAGGCTTACCCTTGTGAATGTTTTGTGCTTATTTTTGCCATGCTTTAGGTCTGTCCATAGTTGTTTGGATCGATTTTGGCATGCTTAGTATAGCTCCTTTGCATTTGTGGCTTGTCGGGCTTGTATGCCTCAAGTATGTGAATGTGTAGCATGTGTTGATTGCATCATTTTGGTGGTTTGGAACCATCCAACATGTAATTTCAGTCCCTTTGGCATGCTCATATGCTTGCCTTAGTTGCCTCTTTGTTGCTTTGAGAGCATGTGTTGTATGCCCTATGTTTTGACCATGGTGTATGCCTTTGAATTTGAGTCACTTAGATGCCATCTAAGTAGTCCTTTGGCCTTGTTTTAACATGCTAAAAATCTGTTTTTAGTTGTTTAATGCATGCCATGTTTGTTATGCTAAATGTGCTTCAAAGCTTCGTGACTTGCCTCAAGTACTTGGACCATGCTTGCATGCTTATGCTTGTCTCATTTGGGTTGGTTTGGCACCACATTTTGACATGATTTTAAAGCTTTTCATTCCATGCCAATTGTCCATGTTTAGCCTCTTTCAAGTGTGTTTGAGAGTTGCTTGTTTAATGCTTAAGTTTGTGCCTTAACATGTGCATGCATGTGTGTGTGCTTAGCCTTCATTTTTGGGCACTTTGGCCACTGTTTTAGGCCTATTTAGAGTTGCCTAATTCATGTTTAAGTCTCTCTTTTATTTGGTTTGCATGCTTGCCTTGCATGCTTGCTTGTATGTTTGTATAAGTGCCTTGCATTGTCCATATTGCATGCTAGCCAACATGTCTATGATTGCATTGCATTGTGCATGCTTGGCCTCTTGAAGTGAGTGTGATAGAGTTTAGGCTTCCTTGTGTGATTATATGGTTTGCATGCATTTGAAATTGAAAGTGCACACTCAATTCTTTGGGCCATCATGCATGGAAATGCGTGATTGGTGGTCCGAGAATCGAGGCACATCCTCCCTTGAGTCATTAACATGATAGGGAGTGTGATTGGTGCATACATAGCTTGAATAGCATTGCCATGCAAGATTCTGCCCTCTGCTGCTGTGAGTTGTAGGTTCTGCAGACATTTTCAGCCGACCGGCAACATTTAGTGCTGACCGGCAATGCATTTGTGGCCAATAGTCTCATTTGCAGCCGATGACCACATCCTTCAGCCGGTGGTGTTCCCCTTCAGCCGGTGGTGATCCCCAGTATTTAGAGAGGCATCTCTGAGGCTTTGGAAGTCTTCAGAGGGGCAAAGCAGGAAAAACAGAGGCAGACTATACATGGCAGTGCGATTCCGAGCAAGTCCCGAGCATACGCTTCATTTGACCCGCTTCCCGAGGGCTTTACTGTTTTAATTAGATCAATTTGTTGAAATATTTAATTAGCTTGCGTAATTAATTAATTTGTATTATTTATTTGGTCTCTCCGTGTGAGGGCAAATCTGCAATAAGTGTGTGTGAGTGGTGTGTATGTCTTCCTACCCTCACTTCTTTCTTCCCTTTTATTTACCCGCCATTTATAGTAGATTAGGCACGCTATTTTAGAATATCTTATGCTATGCATGCGCATACATACATTTGTCTTACATGCATCGGGCTCGGACATCATACAAACCGCATTGTATCTTCAAATCTAACTTGAATACGTGCAATCAATGATTGCATTTCACATGCCATTTTAGGGTTAGCCAGCCTATCCTAATCACATTCTCAGATGCGATACATTAGTCACTTAACATGAACTAGGACATGCATGTTTGCTAACTGGTTTATTGTTTTGGCACGGAGTACGATGTAAGTATTTATGCTTTAGCATATCGCATGCGTGTGAATGTTAACATGACAGTATGATTACCATGTGGCTAAATGCTTATATGAGATAAACTATTTGAATGCCTGTGGGTGGAGGTTGGATTGCTTGAGTTGGAAAAACTCGTTGAAATCCGTGTTTTAGCCTACTTGCGAGTAGCAAATTCCGAAACGCTTTCAAAACGAACAGATATGCAATGCTTGTTTCCAAATTAGGCAATCTAGTCTATACTTGTTTGCTATGCGCATAACATAGTAATTCTAGGCTAATAATTGGAACAAGAACACATAACGTTTTCCAAATCGGGTATCATGGTTAGTAGAGGCCGGTCTTCGGACCGGGCGAAAGGGGGTGCTCATAGCTGACCTTCCCGATCGCATACCAAGCTCGAGCCAAGACAACTTTGGTGATGACGGACACGTGGCCTTGAGATCGAGTCGTGGTTTCCTAAATTTCCCATTTTAAAAATATTTAGGTGGCGACTCAGATTCCGCAAAGTCCATGTTTGGCACTTCTTTTCAAAATCGCTTTTTCTCAAAACGATTTGCGAGTTGGACTCTTTGGTTCGACATTTAACCGCAATAAACAAAAAAGGGAGTCCGAATCAGCATCGAGGTCCCATGCGCCAAGCATAGCTTTGTTGCGTCGGTTCACTACCTGACTTGGCAATTTTCAATGCATAATTCCATTCAATCTCATTTTTGTGCAAAATGATGCGATGCGATGCTAAGAACATAAAATACAACACTTTTTGAACAAAGCTATTTCATTCCATCATGCTTCTTTTGTTACAACATTTTACAACAAGGGTACAAGTATTACAGAAAATAAAACTGCCTAATAATGTACATTGTGCTACAACTACTAGTAAAAAAGGCAAATAAAGTAGGAACATCTGTGCTCTCAAGTGAAAGAATAAGAGGCCCTCTTCGTCCTCTTCGGCTGAGAAGTCCTCGCACCATCCCCACTAACACCACCATCCGAATCGGAGCTGCTATCCTCGGAATCCTCCTCGGCATCACCTTCGCCTTCAGAGCCCGACTCAGAGTCATTCTCTCTGCCTGCAGATGTCTCTGACTGAGAATGCGCGGACTCCTCTTCCTCGCTGGACTCCTCCTCTATGACATGCACTCAAGGCTCTGCCTCGTTTAGACGACTCCCTCTCCAGCTCCTCGAGAAGGCCTAGATGGCCCAAATCCTGGGAAGGCCTAGATGGCCTGGTCTCAGGCTCAAGATATAGCGGGGCATCTAAAAGAAAGGGTGCAATTTGAATGCATCACCAAAATATGTATATCGATGCACGTATAAAAAACTACATGGAGTGGATGTATGCAAATGTAGTACATGAATGTGGTGTGTGTCGATGTGTTTCACGATACAAATACCAATCAATGCAGTGAAATGTTCAAGTTTAACATGTCATCAGAAGTATGATAAATGCAAGAAAACTAAAGAGTACTGGGACACCAATGATGGATAGCTGCGCCTCTCTCTGCAGAACCATGCCCTCAAGTGAGGCCACCAATCCGAGCATCCCCTCCATGTACTCTCGGTGGTCAGCAGATACAAGCTCAAATCATCAATGAATAAATGAGTGCCTAAGTATCTCGAGTGATAAATGAATAACAAGGAACATACCGTGGTGAGTCAAGATCACCGACGATGGGTGACCAGCATAGGAGGCTCTATCGAATCGGGTAGGAAGTCCTCAGACGCCATCCCGTCAACTCGCCGAATATTTGGCCATCCAGGGTGATGATAAGTCGGGGGAATCGGGGGGACCACCCCACTTCTCGATGTGCCGCTCATCGGGTCGAAGAAATGTCTCTAGCTCGGTGCGACTTGAGGATGGCATGCCGCCAGACCTCCTCGTGGGAGTACGGACACCGCCAATAGAGGCATCAAGTATGTATGATGGTAGGTCGCGTACTCTCGTCCTTCAAATGTAGCAATACGTTGGTACTCAACATGGCAATCGCTGCATCCCGAGGAGTGAGCCTATCAATGATCGCATATCATCTGGAGGTGCCGAGGAACACTCGCCAGGAAGCCCATAACTGCATACAGAAGCGGTCCCCAAGAACCGAAAGCCCTACCACCTAGCCCTCAAACAAGATCATGTACCAAGAGGCCTATCCTCCCAAGAACCGAATTGATGTCTCACGAAAGGCACCTGTGGTCGCCATATGATCCGCGGATAGCCAATGCATAAGATGATTAGAAATTGTAAATGCGCAAGATAAATAAAAGATGAAAACCTGGAGAACTGAGAGTTTTGAATTACCTCTGTCGGCCGCACTGTGTTGAAAAACTGCCATAGGTAGGGGAGAGTCTCCCGAGCTTGCGGCTGGTACTGGCCCTCGAAAACGAGCGAGTAGGGGGTCATGAGAGGCACCTCCACCTCAAGCTTTGGGACTAGCGTCGGGAAGTACACAAAAACCCATAACTGTGGAAAACAGGGCAAAAGCCATCGTATCTGGCTGCACGCCGAAAATGTAATGTGAATACGTAATGCTAACGTAATGTAATGAGTACAGAATGTAAAGTGTGCCATGTGTGCAATGTACAGATAATGAAAAGCAGAAATGTAAATCAAGAGGGTAGAAAGTACTTCCCAGGCTCTCCAATAGACGCCGACTATGTTCCCCCGTCCGCGGGAGGTCGCGCTCATGTAGTAATAAAGGGTAGCCAAGCCGGCGCCACCCCAATCATACTGATTGACCTGCAAGAGGTCTACCAGGGCACTTAGTAGATATAGTCCAACGGTGTTCCCCCTATCAGCGAACAGAGTGGTCCCGAAGAGGAACATCAAAAACCCTCGGGTGTCAGATACTATCTTCGAGAGTCTCGTGCTCCTCTCTCTAAAATGTGAGAAAACCAGGTATACTGGACTCTGCCTGAGGATCTGTCAACTGGTGGGCGAGCTCCTAACAGATAAATCTAGGCGGCCTCCCACTTGCCCATGTCCCCATCATAAGGGATCGCCCAGCCTCCCACGTCAAGGCCTGTCAGCACGGCAAAGTCGAACGGGGTCATAGTCATGTCCTTGGTAGCCAAGAAATGGAAGGAGTTGGTGGTGTCCCACCATCTCTACAAGGGTGCCTATCAATGTCTTGCTAGCGTGATAGTGAGATATCCTCGCGTATGGGTCTCAACCCTGCCTCGTCAACCCAATCACGAACACCTCACAGGAGCTCAGGTACCACTCCTTCGCAACGATGGAGCCATATCCTCGTGTAATGCGGGAAGACACCTGCATTCATAATGAACACATGTATTCAGTTTCAGAATGAAATGAATAAGCTGCACGCAAATGAAATGTATGAGCTGTGTGCAAACCAAATGCTGTGTCATGAGCCGTGTGTTCAGATCGAGCAGTGTTGTATGATGAGCTGTGTGTTCAACATCAAGTGTTTGAGCTGTGTGTTCAGATTTCAAAAAACTTTGGGCTGTGTGTTCACCATCAAGAGTTTGGGTTGCGTGTTCAACTTTCACAAACTATGGGTCATGCGTGTTCAAGTTCAAAAGTTTGGGTCGCATGTTCAACTTTCAACAAGTGCATGCCGCGTGTTCACAATCAAATATGGGTCAATGTGTTCAAAAATTCAAAGTTTGGGCGTGTTCAACTCTCGACAAGTGTGTGTCGCGTGTTCACAAACAAATTTGGGTCAGTGTTTAGATTTTAGACAAGTGTGTCATGCGTGTTCACAATCAAAATTTAAATGTGTGTTCAGATTTCAGACATGTGTGTCGCGTGTTCACAAACAAATTTGGGTTGTGTGTTCAGATTTCATAAGTATGTGTTATGGTTCATAATCAAATATGGGTCATGGTTCAAATTCAAAGTTTGGGTCATGTGTTCAACTTTCAACAAGTGTGTGCTGCGTGTTCAGAAATTCAAAGTTTGGGCTACATCTTTAACTCTCGACAAGTGTGTGCTGCGTGTTCACAAACAAATTTGGGCTGTGTGTTCAGATTTCAGACAAGTGTGTGCTACGTGTTCACAATCAAATATGGGCTGCGTGTTCAGAAATTCAAAGTTTGGGCTGTGTGTTCAACTCTCAACAAGTGTGTGCTGCGTGTTCATAAACAAATTTGGGCTGTGTGTTCAGATTTCAAAAATAGTGTGTGCTGCTTGTTCACAATCAAATATGAGCTGCGTGTTCAGAAATTCAAAGTTCTGGCTGCGTATTCAACTCTCAACAAGTGTGTGCTGTGTGTTCACAATCAATATATGGGCCGCGGGTGTGTTCAAAATGCGAACAGAATATTGTGTTATAAACTAAGTGTTTAGAACAAGTCGTACTAGAATGAGCAGATAAGCATGCATAGCGAAAGCATGAAATGCACGAAAATGCGTAATATAAGGCGGAAATGTAAAAAGTGAAGTACATACCTCTCGTGCTCGATGAGAGGTGGGACTCCAGCTCCCGCAATAGCAGATCCGCAGGTGCTCGGGCATCAAAGTCGATAAAATGATAGAAAATTGCCCGAGGGAGGATATGTGTCGGAGGGTCATACCTCTTGGGAATGAATGGCCGAACCCTCAGAGGTAAAGGCATGATGTCTGGCTCACCCTCAGCACCTGGAGGACCTCCGCCATGGGGGAAATGACCTGCCATCTCGAGAAATCTGTAAAAAGGAGCAAAAATGAGCCGAAATTGGAAAAAAGTCAACAAAGTCAACTCTGAAATGAAAAAGTCAACTCCCGAGAAAATGTTCCAAATATTGAGATAAATTTACCTCAAGTGGTGAAAATGAGAAAAGAAGCTCCAAAATCAAATTTTAATCGGTCCAAAGTGAAAAAAACTGAAAGTTTTCGTGAAACAACTTTGCGTGGGGCGTTGGAAAACGCGTATAGAGCGCAGATCTGAGGGAGAAAATGGTCTAGGAAGGAGGAGAGGATGATTTCGGATCTGATGGTATGAGGAAAAGTGTTTTGGTCAAGTGCCTTTAAAGATCCGAATGCAAATGTACCAAATTGCCCCTTTTTTGGCGAGGTGGTCGACCGACCACCTTTTCTGGTAGGCCGACCACCACCTTGCACTACCCCTAGTCAGTGGCCCTCTAACCTGGTCGATGGCCCTCCCCTTTGGTCTCCAATGCTTCTTTGAGCTCCCTGCAAAATTTGGTAGTGATCGGAGTCCCTGGCACCCGAGAAAGTACAAGGGAAGTGTGCCTTTCGTCGTGAAATCCCTCCGCGGGAACTTCAACTCCAACTTTCGATGCGTGTTTCATCGTTACTCGTCAAGAGCAAAATGTATCTTTTTTGAGCACGTTGTGACCCTTCCGGGAGGTAAACCGGAGGCCGCGATTAAGTCGCCATCGTCGAAACTTGCATTCCTTTGCTCGTTGTTTTGTGTCAAATACGCATTTGAGTTTACACTTATCCTGCACTGTTATGCACGTGTAACAACGCCCGCGAGGGAACTCACGGGTTATAGTTCGGATTCGATTTGTGTCACGGTTCTTAATCTTGAACCAAAGAGTCCAAATCCGGCAAATCATTTTTAGAAAACAGATTTTGAAAGAAGTGCCAAACATGGACTGCTTTGCGACATGAGTCGCCACCTAAATATTTTTTAATGGGGAATTTAGAAACCTCGACTCGGTGCAAGGCCACGTGTCCGCTATCACCAAAGTTGCCTCGGCTCGAACTTGGGTACGATCGAGAAGGTTAGCTATGAGCATCCTCTTGGCCGATCAAGACCGCCTCTACTAACCGTGATATCTTATTTTGAAAACACTATATGCTCTTATTTCGTTATTAGCCTAGAATTACTACGTTATGACAAAGAAACAAGTATAGACTAGATTGCCTAATTTGGAAATAAGCGTTGCATATCCGCTTGTCTTGAAAAACACTTTGGGATTTGCTACTCAAGTAGGCTAAAAATATGGATTTCAACGAGTTTTTTCCAACTCAGACAATCCAACTTTCACCCACAGGCAATCAAACAGTTTATCACATAAGTATCTAGCCACATGGTAAGCATGCTATCATGATAGCATTCACACGCATGCGACATGCTAAAGCATAAAGGCTTACCTAGTACTCCAAGCCAAAACAAAAGCTAGTTAGCAATCAATGCGTGATCCTAGCTCATGTTAAAATGGCTAATGCAACACATACAAAATGCAATTACAATAGGCTCGGCTATCCTACAATGGTATGTGAGATGCTACAAATAACACGTATTCAATTTGGGAATTGAAGTACAATGCGGTTTGCATGATATACCGAGCCCTGATGCATGTAAAACAAATGAATAGATGCACGCATGCATTGCATAAGGTATGCTAATTTAAATATGCCCTAATCTACCATCATAAGTAGGTAAATAAAAGGGAGGAAAGACGTGGGGTTGGAAGACATGCATACACTCACACACACTTATTACACAATTGCGCCCTCACTCGGCGGGACCAAATAAATATTACAACCCGAATAATAAATACATTAATTATTACGTAATTTTAATTAATTAATGTAATGAATGCCAAAAAAGAAAGGTGGCCACGACCCCCGCCTCGGGATGCGCGAATGATGCATGTTCGAACTCGTCTCGTTCGGAAAGCCCGTACCATACCATTGCTGCCTCTGTTTTCACTGCCTTGCTTCCCTGAAAATTTCCAAAGTTCTGGGACAGGTCCTCTGAACACTTTGAAATGCCATCGGTTGAAGTAAATGTCCACCGGCCATGGAACACATCCATCGGCTGGGTTTTATGTTATCGGCCACAAATATATTGCCGGTCGGCACTATACACTGCCGGTCGGCAAAAACTTCCTACAGAAAACAGTTTTGACAGCAACAGAGGATAGGCAGTATATGGCATGGGATTTCAGGCACATGTGAGCATGGTCATGTTCCCCATCATGTTTTGAACTCAGAGAAGCATGGCCCTTGATCCTCGAGCCATTAATTGTGCATGATAGCCTAAGAGATCAAGCTTGCCATTTGATGTAAAAATGCATGCAACACACAAATGAGGACCAAGACCCTATCATGTCGAAGTCAAGGGCCCCGGTGACTGAGAGTTAAGACGCGTTACGTCACTTGTAGTATGAACACTTCTTAACCCTCACACTTGGTTTGACATCCCAAACCAAGTAATGCAATGCATGTTATGCAAACATGGCTCAAAGATGCAACATGAGATTAAGATGCAAGGCATGCCAAATGCCATGCAACTATCATGGCAAGTATGCAATGCTAGACATGCAAGATGCAAATGCAATGCAAACATGGACAATCTAAGCAATAGGATCATCATGTTACAACACCTAATGAAGCAATCATGTAACAAACATGAGACAAGCATGCAATGGTAGACTTAAACTATAAAGGGGCAGACCTCAATCCACCCCAAAACAGTGGCCAAAAGTGCCCAAAATGGTGGACAAACACTCATGCCAACATGCAAGCCAATGGGCCTAAAGCTAAGGCACAAAAGGGAGCACTTTACTTCCACTAACATGACCACTCATGGCATGAATTAGACAAGCAAAAACAGAATCCTAGCATGCAAAAATGGGCTCCAAAACCCACTGATATGGCAGCTTAAGTGGCTTCAATGAGATGCATGCACCAAAGCTCATTTCTAGGCATAAAAGGACACATCCTCAAAGCATGAAAGAGGTCACATATGCAAACATACAAACATGATTTATGGACTGAAATACGATCCTAAATGATGCCAAATCATGAGGATGGTCTAAGCTAAGCATGCTAGAGGCCAATATACTCAAGGCTTACAAGCCAAAACACAAAGAGATGACACCAAACATGGAAAGCATGACTGAAACAGATGGCCAACAGACCTTAAACATGGTAAAGTAATGCCAATACCTTCATGAAGTTAGGCTAACACATGCAAGAATCATGGCCTAAACACAAGATGCATTTCTATGCCAAATAGAGGAATGCAAAGCAAGTATGTTAAGCATGCAAAGGGGCACAAATCTGACCAAAAACAGAGATAACATGTGACCTGGAGACACCCAAAAACCTCTAAAATAGGGCCAAAATTAGTCAAGCATGCATGTTGCCCTTTAAGCCAAAAGGCAAGGATAAAAGAGAGACAAGGGGAGAGGGGTGTCCCTCCCCTATACAAGACTTCAAACCACCTTCCTCGCCACTGAAAATCCACTGGTTTTTAGTGGTGAGAAGACTAAAACACTCAAGCAAACAAAGCCTCACAAAGGAAGCACCAAAAAGGCCAAATAAGGCCTATCAGGGTGAGTTCGAACTCAAACCACAAAACACCCTTAATGTAAGTTCTTAAGCATGAAAATATAAGCTTTTTTTTATTTTTTTTATTTTATGTTATGCACAAAGCCTAAATCAGCAAGCAAGACAGGTAGAAAACTAGTGCAAGTTTGGGGAAACTAAAGCAAAGTGATTACCCTTGAAGAACACCTCAAGAATAGTCAATGCAGCCCTCTGCTTTTGATCAAAATCAGTCCAAAAGCTCAAGAATCAACCCTCAAAGCCTCTCAATCTCGGAGTAAGGTGTAATGGTGTGTGTATTAGTGCAAAAGTAAGGTAAAAATGCACTTTTAGGCTTCCAAACACACACTAAGAATGAGAGAGAGGGAGATATAGAGAGAGAGGATGATATATAAGATATATGTATGTATTCTTTGGTTCTTTGATCAAAAATTTCCAACCCTAGACAAAGGAGAGGAAGGATGACTTAAATAGGCAAAAAAAGAGGGTTCTAAGCTTCTCCAAGAAGCTATATGAAAGGGGCAAAGGGTGCAAAGGGGGCTTGACTTCTTGGAGAAGCTAACACAGCTGGCCAAGCTTCCCCAAGAAGCTTGGCCAAAGGATTCAAGCTTCTAGAAGGAAAGGGGGTGCAAAGGAGTCACACCAGCCAAAAACTGCACGGGGAGGAGTGATGGTGCATTCCAGCTGGCGCAGCTGGCATGCACCATGCCTCAAGGGTGCAAAGGAGTCACACTGGCCAGCAAAAGAGGTTGCTGAAAAAATAAAGTGTCGGTCGGCCAAATATAGTGTCGACCGGCCATTAGTTTTAAGAAACCATGGCCGGTGGCACCCATAAACAGCCGGTGATGCTAGGGGAAGGCCAGTGGGATGTGGGGATGGCCAACAAGCCATTCCCTACCCTTCAAGGCAAAAACACAAGTGTTTGGTGCCAAAACCAAACACGAAACAGTCGAGTAGAGAGATCCTGAGGCAAGGCGCGCAGCCAAGACCTTCGGGAACTCAAGATGAACACAAACAAAAGACGATCATCGAGTGTTCAAGCGGTGACGCCTAAGTCTCGAGGACGGTCAAAAATGGGGTGTCTACAGCACGTCACTTGCATTCTCATGCATACCACTTGCATTGTTGTGCACGTTTCACGGTTATTGTCATATCCTCACACTTAACTTGCGTTGTCGCGCACATTTCTCCTCGCATTACGATGCACTTTTCCATCGGCATCATGTCTATCCGCATTCGATATAGCGTTGAACATATGTTGCTAACTATGTTGTGCTTGTTGAGTTTCTCTCTTTTGCAGGCACTATATTGTATGTATAGTTCATTTGAAGCAAAGTACTGCATTTAACCGGATAGGTATTGTCTTCTCCGCGTGAGACATAATGAGAATTGAATAATTCTCCGCATTCTTACTGCATGAAATGTAGTTGCTGCTTTGCATTCTTGCTTAAAACTGTTGCATCTATTTGTGAATATTTGCTTCATTACAGCTTATTGCTTTGCATGGTCATGAGTTACATTCGGCTTTGTGTATATTGTTTTGCATTTTGGCCCTCCCCGCCTGCGGGCGTATCTCTTTTATCGTGCCTGTTTGTCTAAGTCTTCGGCCTTGTCAAAAATGGGTCATCTCTGGGCTTTGACATTCACTCCCGTCACTTATGACTTTCGAGTTCTGTCAAAGAGGGGCAACTGTAGACTCCCCATTTTTGACCGACCTTAAGACTCAGACGTCACCAACTGAGCGCTCGGTGATGTTGCATAGTGTGCTCGTTCTAAGGTTGTAAAGTGTCGGCTGAGAGTCTTGCCTCCGGACTTCGGGACTCTTTTGTGCTTTGCCTTGGTTTGCGAACCAGGTCCTATTTTCTCTTCTCGAAGGGAGGGAGAGGTATCGAGACCATCTCTCGATGGTCAGAGGCTATGTTTCGTGGTCATAGGCCATTTTTCCTGTTTGGAGATCGGTTTCCAGTTTTCAGAGTCGTCGGTCGTGTGTCTCGGTTCGGGACCGCTTAACTTTCTCCGTTTGCTTCGGTTTTTGGCACACACCATGTTTCCTCTCCTTAGAGGGACACTGTGGCCCGGGAGACCACCTTCGTGGTCGTATGCCACCTCTGGTGCTTAACAACCTGTTTTCGGGGCCCTGGGCCGCGCGTTTTGGCCCCTGAACCCTCGTTTTGCATCGGTTTGGGTTCATTTTTGGTATGGACCCTTGTTTCATTGTTAGGAAGGTGGTACGGGGGTGGAAGACCAGCAATTCTTTTGAAAACCATTTTCTCTCTCCTCCAGCCGATTTTCTTGACAGAAAGCTGGTTTTCCTCACTTTTGGGCCATAATTTCTGGTTTCCCATACCACCATTGTGTTGTGCTCACCTGGGAGGCCACCAATATGGGTAGGTCGACCAGTATTTCTTCTTGACCCTTTTGAACGTTTCTAGAAAGTTGGTTTTCCTCTCTCTTGGGTCACTTTTTTCTGATCTCCGACCATACAGCTGTGTTGTACTCATCTGGGAGGCCACATTTCTGGTATGGCCGACCAACACTTCACCTTGAACCTTTTGATCCCTGGTCGGCCGACTAGGGGAAGTGGCTGGCCGACCACCTTAACTAGTCGGCCTGCCATCTGCTTTTTGCTCTCTTTAAATGCAACCCAGCTGTGCCAACTGGGAGGCATTTGGACTATCCTCTATACACGTGTATGGAGGATATTTGAAGCTTCCAAGAGAAGCTTTGGCCTCTCTTCTCTATAAGAGAGGCCCTTCTCTTCCATTACTAGGGTTCAACAATTTTGGTTAAGGCATATACACCTCTCTCTCTATATCTCTACACTTGAGCTCCAAAACCCCATAGTTCTTGCACCATTTGCACTACACCTCATAGCCTACCACCTCTACCATCCATCCAAGAATCTTGGAGCTGATTTTTAGAGGTTGAAGAACTCCTTTCTTGGTCTAGAGCTTGCTGCCTTACTGTGCTACAAGGGTGAGTCTCTATTTCCCTTTTTCTTGCATTATTTTGCTCCATTGTTTAGCCTTATTTTCAAGCATTTCTGGACTTTGACATAAACTGAAAAAAGTCTTCTTTTGAGCTCCTCTTGACGTTTTATTAAGGACACTTTTCTGTTTGAGGTCATCTACCTCCTTGTATGCTCCATTCCTCTTTGTAGGCTTATTTGCTTCCTATCTTAGCATTGCTTGCAAGCATTTTCGAGATTTTTCGTTAACTGAAAAGAGTCTTATTTTAAGCCCCTCTTGAAGTTTTATTAAGGGCATTTTTCTTTTGGGGGTCATTTACCCCCTTGTATGCTTGTTTGCATCTTGTTTTGAGCCTTGCATCTAGGCCTTTGTTTCATGCTTTGTTTGGCCTTCTAGCCACTGAAATCCAATGGATTTTCAGTGGTTAGAATACTGTTTTGAGAGCCAAAATCAGAGGGGGGTGACCCCCTCTCTCCTTGTCTTGTTTGTTGGCCCTTTTGGCCTTCCAAAGGGGCTCCTACTTGTATGTTGTAAAGTCACATTTGAGGCCCTATTTGGTGAGTTTTGAGGTCTTCCTTGACTCTTTCTAGAGCCCTTTTGGCCATATTTTATGTCCCTCATACATGTGTAGAGCAATCCTCCTCAAGGCTTTTCAAAGGGACCTTTCATTGCATGCTTCCTAGACTGATTTCGTCAGGCCTTTTTGGTGGGTTTTAGGGCTCTCATAAGTCATTTCAGAGCTGTTTTTCCATGATAATTGTCCTTGTTGCATGTGTAGAGTAATCTCACTTGTAGCTTACCAAAGGAGCCCATCATTCTTGCATGCATTGACTGAGTTCCAGTGGTTATTTGGGCATATTTTGGCATGGCATACGTCTATTTTTGGCTGGTTTGGTGAGCCTTCATATGCTTCACATACTTGTAGTATAAATCATGGTTCACTAGCTTATTTCGCATGCTTTGTTGACCCTTGATTTTAGCTCTTTTTGGCCTTACCTTAAACTGATATTGTGCTTATTTTGGACTGCCCTAACTCTATTTTTGGGTCTCATGGTTGAATGATGTTAGTTTCGCATGCTTGTAGTTCAATACCCATGCTTAACTTTGAGTTTTGAGGTTCATTCCATGCATATACTGAGGTGTGTCCATGTTTTGGGCTCATTATACATCATATTTCAAAGCTTTTTTGAATGGCATATTTCCATGTTTTAAACTCTTTAACTGTGTTTGAGAGTCGGACTTGTATGCCTCATTTACCGACCATTGAATGAGCTCCATTTCGTTGCATTTCGAGCCATCATTTTAAGCCATTTCCCCACTGTTTCAGACCTGCCTAGGGTCTGTTTGGGGTTGGTTTTACCTTTTGTGCATTGCTTTGGGTACCTCTAGAGTAAAGCACTTCACTAGTTTCGGTACCCGGGCCCCCTAGCTTGCATTGTGTGCCATATTTGCATGTTTCGGGACCATATTTTATACCATTTCGTAGTCAGATCATGTCCCATTCTGTACCATATTTCATCCTTTACCATGCTTAGTTAGAGTTGCATGTTGTGCCTTAGGATCGGTCCTTACACCCGTACATGTTTGCATGATTCTCGGTTGTCTCATTTTCATCATATGGCCATTGATGCGAGTGTGGCTGAGGTCCACTCATGTTGGTGTAAGTCCATCTTGCATTGTGTATGCCATTTCAGTCCATAGTGTAACAAGCCCGCTAGGGACCTCGCTATTCGACTCGATTTTGTCATGTTCCAAATCTTGAACCAAAGAGTCCAAATCCGGCAAATCGTTTTTTGAGAAAAACAGATTTTTTGAAAGAAGTAGTGCCAAACATGGACTGCTTTGCCAGATAACAGAGTCGCCACCTAAATATTTTTAAAATGGGAAATTTAGGAAACCCTAACTCGGTGCCAAAAGGCCACGTGTCCGTCATTACCAAAGTTGGCTCGGGAACTTGGGTACGATTAGGGAAGGTCACATCGTGAGCACCCCCTCTCGCCCGGTCAAAGACCGGCCTCTACTAACCATGATATCTGTTTTTGAAAACTTTGTGCGTTCTTATTCCGATTATTAGCCTAGGTTACTATGTGATGCGCACAGCATACAAGTATAGACTGAATCGCCTGAATTGGAACAAAACACTTCATGTTTGTTTGTTTGTTTGAAAATGGTTTGATGGTGCTACTCGCAAGTAGGCTAAGACGCGGATTTGCCACCCTCAGGTGGGCTTAAGAAAACAATGATTTTGCCACTATCTAGTGGGCTTAAAACAAACATTTGATGAATTGTCCCAATTCAGATAACTCAACCTCCACCCACAGGCATCCAAGGCAGTTATATCACATAAGCACGTAGCCTCATGGTAAGCATGCTTTTCATGGCAGTCACTCACACGCATGCAAGGATGCTAAAGCATAAAACTCACCGAGTACTCCAAGCCAAAACAGAAACTTGTTAGAAATCCATGCATGGACCTAAGCATACTGAAATGTCTAATGCAATACATGCAAAGATGCAAACTATAGCAGGCTCGGCTATTCTAAACATGGCATGTGGAATGCTACAACTAACATGTATTCAATTTGGAATTGAAATACAAATGCGGTTTGTATGATGCGCCGAGCCTGGTGCGTGCAAAACAGATGAATGATGCAAACATGCTGTCATACTGTATGCTAATTGAAATATGCCCTATATCTAACCATCGTAAGCGGGTAAATAAAAGGGAGAAAGAAATGGGGGTTGGAAGACATACATCACACTCACACACCCTTATTACAATTATGCCCTCGCGCAGAGGGTCCGAATAAATATACAATCCCGAATAAAAGAATATTACAGATTTCTAATTAATTAATAAATTAATTACAAAAAGAGTAACACTGGCATGCAAGCCAGGGACTGCCTTGCTACTGCTTCGGATGATGAAATGATGCATGCCCGGATGCCTTTGCGCGGAAATCCACGACGGTGCCCCGATTAGCCTCTGTTTGCATTTTTCTTGAAATGCGTGCCGAGTTTCGAAAGGTTGCTGATTCTTCATTTTGCTGCAACAGAGAGCAGGAAAGGGGCATAGCAATGTATTTCACAAATATATGCATGCCTCGATCCTCGTGCCACCAATCACGCATCTCGATGCGTGATGGCCGAGGAATCGGATTGCACAACTCAATATAGGATGAATGTATATGAATGCTACAATAAAACCTAACTCCATCATGGGTAATCCGGAGTGTTGGTGACTTGGGAATTGAGTCCCGTACCGTCACTTTCGGTCTGAACCGTGCCTCGTTTCCCGTGCCCGGGCTAACTCCTATCCCGAACACGATGCGATATGCATGAATGCAACTAAAATATATCCTAGCATGCACAATGCTATGCAAATGAGGTACCTCGAAATGCGTGCCCACGGGTACGCAAACCGAGATGATAGCATAAAAACATGGAATGACATGAAAAATGATGTACAATGGGACTAAAATGAGATACCTCGAAATGCGTGCCCACGGACACGCAAACCGAGGCGGTGACATACGAGCATGAAATGGCATACAGAATGCAAATTGGACTTACACTAACATGAGAGAGCCTCGGCCGCACTCACATAAGAGGCCGTGAGATGAAAATGAGGTGCCTCGAAATGCGTGCCCATGGGCACGCAAATCGAGAAACGTATGGAAAGGAAATCGAATAAAACCAAAATGCCTCAAAATGCATGCCCATAGGCACGCATGCCGAGGCGATGATGTGACATGCGAATCGGATAAAACCAAAATGCCTCGAAATGCGTGCCCACAAGCACGCGAACCGAGGAAATGCATGAAATGGCATACGGAATGCAACGATGGGCTTACGCCAACATGAGAGAGCCTCAGCCGCACTCACATAGGCTGCCGTCGGGTAAAACAGAGGTGTCTCAAAGTGCGTGCCCACGGACACGCAAACCGAGGTGATGATATACAGGCATGAAAATGGTACAGAAATGCAATGATGGGCTTACACCAACATGAGAGAGCCTCAGCCTACTCACATAGGAAGCCAATGGATGAAAATGGAGTGCCTCGAAGTGCGTGCCCACGGGCACGCAAACCGAGGTAATGCACTAAAGCATGAAATGGCATGGAAAATGATATGCAAGCATGCAAACCAAATTTGAGCAGCTAAATGAAGGGGAAAACAGCCCCGAAATGATACGAAATGACGATCAACGCATGAAATCATCCCGAAATGTGATTTTAAGTACCCGAAATGGCCTACGGCTGTGCTAAGCATGCAAAATTGGTACATGAAAGCAAAAACAGTAGCAAGGAAGCCTCAAAAATAGCATCTTTTCAGTACAAAACAAGGCCAAATTGTGAGCATAGATATGGCAATAATGGCATGCAAAAATACGGGAAAAGAGGGGAATTACAAAGCAAGTGGTATTTAGAGTGCTCAAACCCAAAAAAACAGTTCTACAAAACTAAAGAGGGACCAAAAATATGTACATTTAAAATAGATGACAGCCTCCAATTCAGTGTGTAGATATACTAAATATAGCATGCGAAATTTGGGCCAAAAGAGGGCTATAAAGAGAGGTATCATAAGCAATGACCAAACAACTTAAGACCTTTAATAAAACTTTAAGAATGGACCAAAACAAGATATTTTCTAAGCCTGATGAAGGCTGAAATCCGAAGCTAAGAAAGCCTAACAAAGAATGCAATTTTACGGAAAATATGGAGGATTACAAAACAAGTACCAAAACCAATCATCAAATGGCCTAAGACCCTTAACAAAGAATGAAGAAAGGTCCAAAATAAGGCACTCTCTAAGCCTGATGAAGGCTGAAATACGAAGCATGGTGAGCTTAAAAAAGCATGCAAAATGGGAGTGGAACAAGAATTCAAAGCAAGTGATATGTAGAACAAGAAACCCAGGTTGAGCCCTTCTTCAATGTTGAAGAGGGGCTCAAAATAAGCACAATATCAGTATGTTTCATGCTCCAACTCAGATTACAAATAGGCCAAAACAATCATGCAATTTTACGGTAAAATGGAAGAATTTCAAAGGAAGTGCATGATAGAGAAGCCAAACATGATGGAGCCCTTCTTCAATGTTTAAGAGGGGCTCAATATAAGCCCACTAACAGTTTACATCAGTCTCGAAATCAGATTACTCATAAGGCAAATAAAGCATGCAAAACAATGGCCTAAAGAGTGGTATTGAAGGAAGTATATTATGGAGACACCAAATGAGGTTGAGCCCTTCTACAAAGTTGTAGAGGGTCTCAAAATAAGCCCAAAACCAGTAGGGGTCGGAGCCCAAAAACTGAAAGCAAATAGGGTAAACAATTGATGGAAAATTATGCTAGAAAAAGGGAATTGAGACTTACCCTTGAAGACAAGTCTTTTGCCTCTTCTTGCCTTGATGAAAGTTGCTTCTAAGCCTCTGAAGAACACTCCCTTGCTGCTGGAATGGAGGTGGTGATGGTGGAGCTTAGGGTTGATGAAGGAATTAGCTAGGAAGCTTGAAGGTTTTTGAGTTTTTGGCTATGAAAGTGGAGGTTAGAGAAGATGGAGCCTTGAGAGAAAATGTTCCAACCCTAGCAAAGGAGCTGCCCAACCCTTTAAGTAAGCAAGAAAAGGTGTAAAAGGGGAGGGAAAAGCACCCAAGCTTTCCCTCCCAAAATATCTCGGATGCCCGGATATTTTGAAAAATATCCCGACAGCCGAAAGGGCCGAAAGTTGGCCGGCCTGTAACTTTCGAGGGTGGTCGGCCACCCCACCTGGTCGACCACCACTCACCTGGCCACGGCCATGGACCAAAAATGAAGGGAAAAAATTCTGGCCGACCACCATGCAATGGTGTCCTCCCATGTGTGTAGAATAAGGCCCCAAGGTCAGAAATTGGCAACACTGAAGCAGGAGCCACAACATAGAGCTTGAAGGAGGGGCTCAAAAATGAAATCCACAATTTCTGGCCGACCACCAACTTTTAGGGTCCTCTTAGATGTGTGGAACAAGGTTCCAAGGTCGGAAATTGGCAACACTGAAGCAGGAGCCACAACATAGGACTTGAAAGAGAGGCTCAGAAATGAAATCCACAATTGCTGGCCGACCAGTAGTTTTTAGGGTCCTCCCATGTCCCCTGATCACAGATATGTAGCTTTGGTTGGAAGAAAATATCCCCAGGGTGTTCAACATTGGCCCGGAAGTGAGCAAAACGGGCGCCGGAGGAGCGAAACTGGTTATCTGGGATAATTGCTGGCCTCCCACCCCCCAGTGATCTTCCTGGTGTTGAAACAGAGGTACCTGCCAAATTTGAACAAAAACTAATGAGAAATGAACGCCGGTCAAAACCGCAATTCAGATCCCGAAATGGCCGCAGTGCCGAAGTGGTGTTCAAGAATAAGTGGGTATCTGCGACCCCAGTGTCCCTCGGAATGACAAAACAGAGGTTCCTGCCAAAAATCAGAGAAAACCGATGCAAAATGAAAGCTCGGGGCCCAAATCACGCAGTTCGGGATCCCGAAAACCGGCTGCAGGCACCGAAAGTGGCATACGGCCATGAAGTGGGCATCAGGGGCCCCAGTGTTCCTCAAAATGATAAAACAGAGGTACCAGCCAAGAACCGGAGACATCGGAGATGGTTGGGCGGTCCCGAACCGAGGCACCTGGCCTGACGGCTCCGAAAACCGGGAACCGGGCTCCGAAATGGGCAAAAGGGCCTGCGGCCACGAAATGTAGCACACGGCCGCCGGGAGATAGTCTACAGGACCACTCCCTTCCCGCGGGAAAGAAAACAGAGAAAACCGAGCCTGGTTCGCAAACCGAGACAAGGCACAGAAGAGAGTTCGGAAGTCCGGAGGCAAGGCACACGGCCGCGACTCTGAGACCTCTGAACGAGCACAACATGCAACATCACCGAGCGCTCAATCGGTGACGTCTGAGTCTTAAGGTCGGTCAAAAATGGGGTGTCTACAGTTGCCCCTCTTTGACAGAACTCGAAAGTCATAAGAATGACGGGAGTGAATGTCAAAGCCCAGAGACGACCCATTTTTGACAAGGCCGAAGACTTAGACAATCATACAAGATGAACAGAGATGTGCACCCGCAGGCAGGGGGCAAAATGCAAAGGATAGGCACGGAGCCAGGTGATTATGCAAGTGCAGCAAGCTGTAATGAAGCAAGTATTGACAAATAGATGCAACAGTTTTAAGCAAGAATGCAAAGCAACAACTACATTTCATGCAGTTAGGAATGCGGAGAATTATTCAATTCTCGTCGCGTCTCACACGGAGAAGATACGATACCTGCGCGATTCGTCTGGTCGCACCAGCCTCAAATGAACCGTACATACAATATCGTGCCTGCAAAAGAGAGAAATTCAACAAAAACAATATGCTAACAACATATATTCAATGCGATTCCTATGGTTCCAAGAGTTAGACACACACAGTGTCGGCAAATGAATGCATCACAATGCGAGAGAAGATAATGCGTGACAACGCATGTTTAAGTACAGAAGTATTATACATCAAGAAACCATGCACGATAATGCAAAACATTCATGAGAATGCAAATTACGTGCAAAACAATGCAAAATGAGCATAAACCAGGGTGCCCGTTTGACATGAAATGATGGGCCGGAAAGCGCGCATTTCGGCGACGGCAACTCGATCGTGGCCTCTGATTCACCTCCCAGAGAGGTCACAACATATTTAAAAAGGATACACTCCGATTTTGGCGAATAATGATGAGACACATGTCAGAAATTGCAGTTAAAGTTCCGGCGAAGCAATTCGGCGCCAGAAAGTGCACTTTTCTTGAACTTTTTCAGGTCCCGGGAGCTCCGATTTTCCTCAAAATTTGCAGAGAGGTAGGGGAGGGGGTGGGGAGCATGGTCGGCCAGCCCACTGCCCTAGGAGAGGCCATCGGCCAGGGCAAAAAAGTAGAGGGGCCGGCCAGCCAGGTTAGGTGGCCGGCCGGCCACCTGCCCAAAGTAGGGGCATTTTGGTCATTTTGGGAATATCTATATATATGCTCCTCCATTCAACCTGAAATCACACCCACAAGTGTGAAATTCTTTCCTCTTGCTCCCTAAGCCACTTTCTCTTTCAGATCTGCATTTTATACGCGCCCCTCGGCCTTCCACGCAAGTTGTTTCTGCGAAATCCTTCAGATTTAAGTACTGCGAGGCGACTAAATTTTGATTTCGGAGCTTCTCTTCTCATTTTCATCACTTGAGGTAATTTTGTCTCAATATTTGGAAAATTTTCCCGGGAGTTGACTTTTTGTTGACTTTCTAATTCCCGAGAGTTGACTTTTGTTGACTTTTTCCAATTTTGGCTCATTTTGCTCATTTTTGCTCCTCTTTGCAGATTTGTCGACATGGCGGGTCATTTTCCTCACGGCGGAGGTTTTCCCGGTGCCGGAGATGATTTCGACATCATGACATTGCCCCCGAGGGTTCGCCCTTTTATTCCCGAGCGATATGCCCCAGCGGTACATAGGCTTCCACGAGCCGTTTTTCGTCATTTCACCGATTTCAACGATCGGGTACCAGGGGATCTCCTTCTGCGAGAGCCGGAGCACCACCTCTCCCACGATGCAGAGGTATTTTGCTTTATTTCCTGTATCTTTCGTGCATTTTGTACTTTTGCCCTGCTTAGACACACAGTTTTAGCTTATGACATAGAACTTTGCTTGCAACCCGAGCATGTGACTTAGCCACTTGAATTTCACGAACACACAATTCATCGCCTAATCGTGAATGTATAGTACGCATTAGTTAGAAATTGAACGCACGGCTCAAACATTGATTCACCGAACACACAGCCCGAAGTTGAAAATGAGCTCACAGCACATACTGACTAAGAGTAGAACACACAGTCCCAAACCCAGATTTTCTGAACACGCAGCCCAGATTTGAAGTGAACACACAAATAATCGATTAAGAGTAGAACACACACCCCAAACTCGATTCATCAACACGCAGCCCAGCTTTTGAAGTGAACACACGGCATCGATTAAGAGTAGAACACACCCTAAACTCGATTCATCAACACGCATTTCAGATTTGAAGTGAACACACAGCCCACTGATTAAGAGTAGAACACACAGCCCCAAACTCAGATTTCAACACGCACCCAGATTTGAAGCAACACGCATTAATCGATTAAGAGTAGAACACACAGCCCTAAACTCTGATTTACTGAACACGCAGCCCAGATTTGAAGCGAACACGCAGCCCACTGATTAAGAGTAGAACACACAGCCCTAAACTCTGATTTACTGAACACGCAGCCCAGATTTGAAGCGAACACGCAGCCCACTGATTAAGAGTAGAACACACAGCCCTAAACTCTGATTTACTGAACACGCAGCCCAGATTTGAAGTGAACACGCAGCCCACTGATTAAGAGTAGAACACACAGTCCCAAACTCTGATTTACTGAACACGCAGCCCAGATTTGAAGTGAACACACAGCCCACTGATTAAGAGTAGAACACACAGCCCTAAACTCTGATTTACTGAACACGCAGCCCAGATTTGAAGCGAACACGCAGCCCACTGATTAAGAGTAGAACACACAGTCCCAAACTCAGATTTACTGAACACGCAGCCCAGATTTGAAGCGAACACGCAGCCCACTGATTAAGAGTAGAACACACAGTCCCAAACTCAGATTTACTGAACACGCAGCCCAGATTTGCACTTCATTTTCACTTCATTTGCACACAGCTCATTTTCACTTCATTTGCACACAGCTCATTTTCACTTCATTTGCACACAGCTCATTTTCACTTCATTTGCAGGCTGGCGCTCGCACAGTACGAGGATATGGCTCCACTGCCGCGAGGGAGTGGTATGCTGAGCTTCCGGAAGCTGTCCGGGACTTGGTTGACTTTGCAGGATTCGGACCATTCTGCAGGGGGTTATCACACTGTCTTATCAGTAGGACATTATTTGCTGCTCTGGCGGAGAGATGGTGGGACACCACCAATTCTTTCCATTTTTCTGCGACCGGGGATATGACCATGACCCCACTGGACTTCGCTATGCTCACCGGCCTAGACCTAGGCGGTGGACCCATTCCCTACGACGAGGATATGGGCTAGTGGGAGGCTGCTTGGATGCATCTATTGGGGGTCCGCCCGCCTGTAGACAGAGGTACCGGGAGGGTTCGGTATACTTGGTTCTCCTCCCATTTCCAGCGGCCACAGATGGAGCCTGAGTCTCCTGAGGAGGTCGAGCAGTATACCCGTGGTTTCCTCATGTTCCTCTTTGGCACCACTCTGTTTGCCGATAGAGGGAACATGGTCGGGTTGTATCTATCGAAGGCCTGTAGACCTATCACAGTCGGTCAAGATGATTGGGACGGCCACAGCTACCCTTTACTGCTACATGAGCGCAGTCTCTCGCACGCGGGGAGACTTACTTGGCGGCTACTGGAGAGCCTGGGAGGTACATTCTGTCCTCTTGATTTACATTTTTGCTCCTCGCTACTTATTCACTGCACATACGGCACACTTTGCATTCTGTATTCTGCTTTTAGCACTTTGTACTCACATTCCGCACTGCTTTTCTCAGCTATGGATATATGCATATTTCCCCACATTAGCCCCGGAGATGGAGGTGGCAGGGCCTCCCATGACTCCATTTTCATTGATGTTTGAGGGCGAGCACTTATCGAGGCCTCGAGAGACTCTCTTCCATCTGCGACAGTACTTCGACACTGTGAGGGCGACAGAGGTATTTCAGAACTCTCAGTTCTTTTCATTTTCATCTTTGATCTGCCTTGTATTTCTTGATTTCTGATTGATTTATGCACTGGTTATCCGCAGATCACTTGGCGTACTCGCGCCTTCGGCGATGATCTCGAAAATCAGTACCCCGGAGGGTCGACTAGTTCCCAGTATAGGTTCCTGCTCGAGGGACCAGTCGGCAGGGCTTGGTTCCTGGGGGAACGCTTTCAGCGTCAGGTGTGGGGGTATGATTCTCAGGACCCTCCTGCTGTGCCTCCACCCACTATGCGGACTGCCGACAGGCTATCTGCTGAGGAGGTCATTAGGGACATGCAGGGCAGCGATGCTTTATTACATCTTATTGAGGGGAACTACGCCACCTATCGCCGCATATATCTGATGCCCCCCTTGACGAGAGTGCGGGTTCCACCACTGAGGCCTACCGGTGCACCATCTTCGAGTCGTGCCCGTGCTGCAGACATCCCTTCTTCTAGCAGGGCTGGTGCATCTAGAGGTAGAGGCAGTTCGATTCCTCCTATCCCTCCGACTCTCGATCATCCTGGATGGCCAGATATGCCGACTGAGTTGACGAGTTGGCAGTATGGGACTACTTCTCCGATCCCGATCCCGATGGAGCCTCCGATGCCTGGTCACAGATATGTCAGTGATCCTGACTCACCACCGGTATGTTCCACCATTTTTCATTCATCACACAGTCATTTTGGCAGTTGCTTATTTATTGATAAGTTGAGCTAGTATCTGCAGCCACCTCGGGATTACATAGACCAGATGCTCGGGGTGGTGGCCTCGCTTGAGGGGATGGTCCTGCGTAGAGAGGCACAGATGTCCATCATGGGCTTCCAGGTACCCTTTCATCTCTCTTTCATTCATCATATTTACTAACATGCTTGGTTTTGAGCATTCTGCAGACCGATAGGTCAGTAGACCACATCTGGCACACATCCCACTCACATACTGTACTTGCACCTGCTTTTTGTGTTTGAACTGATGTATTGCACTTCTTATTTTCAGATGCCTCCCGTATATGCTTCGACACGAGGCGGGCCACCCGGGCCTTCTCAGAGAGGTCAAGGTGTTAGACCTACTCGAGGTACGGGGCCGCGAGGAGCTGGGCCATCCAGGCCTTACCGAGGATCTCGAGGAGCAGGGTCGTCTCGCAGACGTAGGGCACCCATTGTCGAGGATGAGGAGGAGGAGGTCGCAGATCGTGTGTCAGAGACATCTCCTGGGGAGGGGGGCTCCGGTCTTGGTTCCGGGAGCGGAGACGAGCCCGAGGGGGATCCGGAGGATGACAGCTCTGATCCGGATGGTGATGATGATGCAGAGATTATCCCGCAGAAGAGGATGAGAGGACCTCCGCCTTCCCGTTCCCGAGGATATTGATGTTATTTCTTGCTTTATTTTACTTTTTAGCTAGTAGTTTGTAGCACTTTGCACATTGTTAGGCAGTTTTATTTTCTGTAAAACTTGTACCTTTATTTGTTGTAAAATATGATGGAAATGAAACAGCTTTTGAAAAGATGTTGCATTTGAAATTCTCAGCATTGTATCGCATCATTTTACACAAAAATGGAATCGAATGAAAATGTGCCTCATGTATTTACCGGGTCAGGTAATGAACCGACACAACAGATCAAAACAAACCGACTCACTAAGAAATAACAGAATCTTAGCCAGTTTACAACTCGATAAGCAAAGTACAATATTGTTAACGACTCAATAAACTAGACTTAACAAAATTGTGTAACCAAAGGGTAACAACTCAAAACACAAAATGCGACAGCTCGACAAACTTACAACTCGATAATCAAAACAACAACTCGATAAGCAAAAACACGACAAAATGTATTTCAGACAGACGATCTGGACGATGGAGCGTATCCGAAATTGATAGAGATGAAGGCCTTCGACATTCCCGATGCCTAGAAATGCTTCAAATTTCCTTCCGGAGGGCGAAATAGGACCAAAACATGGCCGAAAACATTTTGTAGCTAGAAAACAGAGGGTGGCCGGCCTACTAGAATAGGTGGCCGGCCGGCCACCCCTCCCGTGACCTCCAAAATTTCGACAAGTGTCCTATGAATAGTGTTTTACCCCCCTATAAAAGCCTCAGCCTTGGAGCTTGTTCATTTCATCACCATCTCTCACAAAAATGGAGGCGTTTCTTGTGGAAAATCTCACATCTTGGATTTCTTCTTTGGATGGCTCGGAAAAGTTGAATTTCCGGGGTTTTGGCTTGAATGCACTATTCACGCTGGGCCGGACTCCGCTACATTTTCCTTTCCTCTGTGCTGCGGCGAGGTTTTGGAACCCGGTGACGCACGTCTTTAGCTTTGGCGGGCAAGAGGTATGTCCTACTTTTGAAGATTTTCAAGCTTTGATGGAGTCTGAACGCTCAGAAGAGATCTTGCCTCAGTCTCGCTTTGGCCATGCCCAAGCTTTAGGGCGGATGTGCGGTCTCAACGCGCATGATGCTCGATCTCTGATTGATAGTGGCATGTTGGATGTCCCGAGCCTGATTTACCGATTCTCAACCATCATTGGCAAGGTTTCCGACAACATGCCCTCTGCTTGTGCATGTTATCTCATTTTCTGTTTGTCTCGGGCTTCGGAGGGGCTAGCATCCGTCTGATCGAAGTTGCACAAGGCTTGAAAGAGGGAAAGAGTTGCATTGCCATGACCCTGGCCGAAACACTGCTAGGTTTGGATGCCTTCTACTGCCAAGAGACAACCAGGTTTGCAGGGAGTCCACTACTGCTGCAGGTAATGTTTCCCACCCAAGCTCACATGTATATTTGCTCACATCACTCGGCCCTCAGGCTCAGTTTTTCTCACAAAACCCTCATCTTACTTTTCTCTCATCGCACATCTCTCTATTCTTTATTCTCTCGTTTTTCATCCCTCCCCAGATATGGTTAATGGATAAATTGCAAGTTGTGGACTCTTGCCCTGCTTATTCAGCCCGCGGCTACTTCTTTCAGCAACGCCTGGTTGACGCTCCTGATGAGGAGTGGTGGTTTGAATGGATGTGCAACTTGGCGGCTGAACGCATTGCTTGGCGTTGTCCTTGGCTTAACCTTCCGGCGATGAGCTATAACATGTTTCAGGATACTGGGATCTGGCTGGTTGGCTTGACTCACTGCGTATTTTATTTCCCATTCCGCATTCTGCGTCAGTTTGGGCATGATCAAACTTGCCCTCCGGAGGGGATTGAGTATCCGGCTACATTTCCAGTTCGAGGCGCGCACCTTGCCCGACATACTACGGCCTGGAGGACCAGAGAGCTCCTATCCCCCGCCCCTACCTTCAGTTGCACTTTATCTGATGAGTGCTGGGATTGGCTCAACGAGGAGGCACAGGTTGGGCCTAGGTTGGCATCTGAGGCTTCAACAAGCTCTGGAAGGGGGCGCAGGGACACCTGACTGGACTATGCCCCAGATTTATTGCTTTATTAGTACTTTCAAATTTTCTTTATGAGTGTAATAAAAAGCAACTTCGATTGTATGCAAGAGCAAAAGAACTTTGTTTTGAAATCAATGAAATTGAAGGTTGTGGTACTGAAAATTCTCCACTTTTGGTCCAAAAATGGTCTTAATTGTGAAAAGATTACTTTGAACAAAGTCAACTTTTATTAAAACTTTTCAAAACTATTTTCGATATAGATCAGAACTGGACACGCCTGAGATCTGTCACTGAGATGCACAACACCGAACCCTAGCAACTAGAAAGTTGCCCCTAGTTGGAAAAGTGCCTGGGCAATTCATAGTAACGGAAAGTTGCCCCTAGTCTGGAAGGTGCCGCAACACTTCACCGCAACGGAAAGTTGCCCCTAGTTTGAATAGCACTGTACCGGAGATCACAATAAATGCTGATGAATAGAGATAGCTGAGGTGATCAGAATGGACAAAGTTGATCGGGGAAAAGATTGTGACTGAACTTCAAGATGAAGCTGCCTACGTATCCCAAAGATGGGAATCAAGTCTTACGTAGTTCAGGCTTAGGTTCGCTCGGGTGTTTTTGCTCTCCTTTTGCGCTCTAACTTTTGCCGAGGCCGCCCTTTGCGGGTTTTCAACCTTGCGAGCTCAGTTTTTATAATTTTCAAATTTTCTATGCTCTGAATTTTGCCTAGGTCGCCCTTTCGGGTTTTCGGCCTAGCGAGCCTCTCAGGGATAGTATTTCTTCAACTTGTCCATGTTGATCGGTTGGGAAAACTCCAAGCCATCTAGATCCATCAGAACCACAGCTCCACCTGACCAAATTGATTTGATAATGTAAGGACCAAATCAATTGTCCGATCTTGCCCCTCGGGTCGTGGATGGGAGCTCGGTTGTCTTTGAGTACCAAATCTCCTTCTTTCAAGTTCCTGGACTTAACCTTCTTGTTAAAAGCCCGGGCGATTCTGCGTTGATAGCCTTGGACGTGGTACAGTGCTTTCAACCTTCTCTCGTCGAAAAGCATGAGTTCCTCAAATGCTGCTCACGCTAATCTGCTTCGGCTATCTGGCACTCGGCCAATACTCGTAACGACGGGACCTCAATCTCAATAGGCAGAACAGCCTCCATCCCATAGACCAATGAGTACGGAGTTGCCCCAGTAGAAGTTCTGATCGAAGTCCTGTAGCCCCACAGAGCAAACGGCAGCTTATCTGGCCAGTCCCGATAGGTTTCCACCATCTTCTGTAGTATGCGCTTGATATTCTTGTTGGCGGCCTCAACTGCTCCGTTGGTTTGCGGCCGATAAGTAGACGACTTATGAAAAGCCACATTGTATTTCTCCAACAAGTCAATCACCTCTTTCTTGAAGTGGGAACCATTGTCTGAAACTATTTCACTTGGGACTCCGTAGCGACAGATGATGTTGTTTCTGATGAATTTTGCAACGTGTGAAGCTTTCAACACTGCATAAGATTGGGCCTCAACCCACTTTGTGAAATAATCTATCGCTACCAAGATGAACTCATGCCCATTCGACCCTTTTGGCTTGACAGCCCCGATCACATCAATTCCCCAGACAGAAAACGGCCATGGCGAAGTCATGTTGTACAGCTTTGACGGCGGAATGTTCATGCGATTTGCATGAATTTGACACTTATGGCATCGCCGGACGAAACCAATACAATCCTCCTCCATGGTGGACCAGTAATAACCTTGTCTGAGAATTTTCCTAGCCAGCATTACCCCATTCATGTGTGCTCCACATTCTCCTCCATGGATGGCTCCCATCAGACGCTTCGACTCTTCTGCATCAACGCACAGTTTATGCATTCCCAGATGACCCCTTCTATACAGTTTACCCCCGCAGATGATGAACTGAACGGCCAACCTTCTTATTGCCCTTTTGTCTTTGGCATTTACCCCTGGCGGGTACGCTTCTGTCTCCAAGAAGTTCCAGATGTCGTAATACCAAGGGTGTTCGTCCTGAGCTTCATCTATGGCTGCAATCGACTCATAGGCAGGTGCAAATTTCTGGTCAATAATGACTGGACGCATTCGGACTCCACACGGGATGTCTATCATGGATGATAGAGTTGCTAAAGCGTCTGCGAACTTGTTGTTCTCTCTTAGTAGATGAGTAAAACTTAGCTTTTCAAACCGAGGAATCAGCAAATCCAAGGTTTGGTGATACATCATCATATTTTCCTCTTTAACTTTCCAGTCTCCTTTAGCTTGAGACACAACAAGGTTCGAATCCCCAATGACGTCCAGCCGTCTTGCCCCTAATTCTAGGGCTGCTTCCAAACCAGCAATGCACGCTTCATATTCTGCTTCATTATTTGAGACTTTGAACCGGAGTTTGAAGGCTAGAGGGATACGGGAATTGTCGGGTGCTATGAGCAACATTCCTATCCCATATCCATGCTGATTTGACGCTCCGTCAAAGTACATCGTCCAAGTTTCCTCGTCGATATGCAGAATTAATTCATCTGGGAATAGATATTCAACTGCTTCATCCCCCTCAACCGGAGGTCGGCAAGGAACTCTGCCACTTCTCTTCCTTTTACTGACTTGCGCGTCACATATGTAAGATCAAATTCGGAGAGCAACAGCAACCAACGAGCTAGCCTACCCGTAAGTGCTGGTTTCTCGAAAAGATATTTGATGGGATCAAGTCGCGAAACCAACATTACAGAGTGAGCTAACAGGTAGTGCCGCAGCTTCCTGGTAGCCCATACCAAAGCTAAACAAGCCTTTTCCAGCGGCGTATACCGGGTCTCATATTCTAGCATCTTCTTGCTCAAATAGTAGATGGCTCTTTCCACCCTATCTTCTGATTCTTGTGCAAGCATGCAGCCCATCGTGGTCTCCGTTACTGACAGATACAAAATCAACGGTTTCCCTGGTTCTGCTGGTGATAAAACGGGTGGGTTCTGTAGATATTCTTTAATCTGTTCAAATGCAGCTTGACATCGGCCGTCCCACTGGAACTTCTTTCCTTTCTTAAGGAGGCCAAAAAGTGGTTCACAAGTCAAGGTTAGTTTTGAAATAAACCGTCTTATGAATTGCACTTTACCCAGAAAGCCTCGCACCTCCTTTTCAGTCCTTGGTGGTGGCATTTCTAAGATGGCCTTGATTTTGGAAGGGTCGACTTCGATGCCCCTTTGTGTAATCAGAAACCCCAGCATTTTTCCCGCAGTAACACCAAATGTACATTTCTGAGGGTTTAGTCGCAACCGGAATTCCCTGATCCTTTGGAAAAACTTATGCACGGCGGTGTAGTGGCCCTCTCTTTCCTTAGACTTGACAATCATGTCGTCCACATACACCTCAACCTCTTTGTGGATCATATCATGTAGTATTGTGGTTGCGGCCCGTTGATAAGTAGCTCCAGCGTTCTTCAACCCAAACGGCATTACCCGGTAGCAGTATGTTCCCCACGGGGTGGTGAATGCAGTCTTTTCTCTGTCTTCTGGCGCCATCACTATCTGATTGTACCCTGAGAAGCCATCCATGAATGAGAGCAATGCATGCCCTGCTGTGAAGTCCACTAACTCATCGATGTGCGGTAGGGGAAAGTCGTCCTTCGGACTAGCTCTGTTCAAATCCCTGAAGTCTACACACATCCGGATCCTGCCATCTTTCTTTGGCACCGGAACAATGTTGGCCAACCAAGTCGGATATTCAGATACTAGCAGGAAGCCTGCATCAATTTGCTTGGTGACCTCTTTCTTAATCTTAAGAGCCCAATCCGGGCGGATCCTTCTGAGCTTCTGCTGATGGGCCTCGGGGTCAAGGGGATCCGATCTTTGTACAATCTCGGGATCGATTCGGGCATGTCTTCGTAGGACCACGCGAAAACATCTTTGAAATCTTTTAATAAAGCGACTAAGCGCTCGCGTTCCTCCGAAGACAACGTGGACCCGATCTGGACCAGCCGCGGGTCCTCCTCAGTACCAATGTTCACGGAAATGATTTCATCCATTAATGGCTTAACAAATCTCTCTTGCTCTTGCTCAATTAAACGTTGTAAAACCGGAGGAACTTCGTCCTCGTCGTTTTGATCAAAATTTTGAAAGTTTGAATTAATGCAATAAACTAGGGGCACAGAAAAGTACTCAGAAACCACAGGCATTCCATTCTCATTAAGTTCATCCAAATCGTCCGATTCATCGGTTACAACAGACTCAAATGAAAAGGAAAAGGACGACACAGGGCGGAATGGCATCGGGTTAACATCCCAGAGTACAGACTCGCACTCGGTCGGTGGAACTGATTCGACTCACTAGACTCGGTGGAATCAGATTCCGGCTCACTACCTGACCCGGAACTGCTGGATAAGAACCCTCCTCGTACTGCCAAGTGAGAGAGGGTGCGATTGATGGATTCAAGATAGCTGCTGGTCGGCTCGCAGCCGTTTCATCCCCAATCATGGACACCACGAAGTTATCCCCCAAGCACTCTTGGTCGATCGGAGGATCAGAGAGGAGACATGCCAGTGCTACCCCCCATTCAAGTTCTGTGCCCTCAGGCTCCACTGCCTTATGCTGCTCAACCTCAGTTGTTGGGTCTGTCTGCTCTGTGGCAACGTCATCCCCGGATAATTGCAGGTCGAAGAAGATTTCGAAACCTGGTACGCGCTTCCTCTCTGCGTTGAACCATGGTTCTGGGAAACCGCAAAATGGAAAGTCCTCCCCCTCCCGGACGAAGCGTCCGTTCAGGGTACCCCAGATGGGCCTGT
Source organism: Camellia lanceoleosa (assembly GCA_025200525.1). Lineage (NCBI taxonomy): Eukaryota > Viridiplantae > Streptophyta > Magnoliopsida > Ericales > Theaceae > Camellia > Camellia lanceoleosa. Next base: position 121,918,278 of record CM045771.1, on the reverse strand, counting down.
GGATTAAGTCAAAAGGCTTCCCAGCCTGCTTCGCTCTGGCTCTGCCGGCCATTTCCTTTCCTTTCCTCGCCCAGTCCTCTTTGGTGGGTAGATAGCCCAGCCCAAAGGTATGCGGGTTATGTGGCACTTCGGCCAATGCGGCAACTCCTTTCCTGCCGCTTCTTCCCAATCCCATCCCGGGAATATGTTGTAGCTTGTTCATGAGGTAGACGGCTTGAGCGCTGGTATACACACCCTCATTCACAGCCATAATATTTTGCACCACCCGGGCCTCAGCCAAAGTAAATCCTGATATGAACATGTCTTCCATGCCGTGTTCGATCTCCAGGACTGGCGTAGATACCTCTGGAGGAGGATGGATTGATGAATTCCCAAAAACAATGGCTACTCCCTTTCCATAGGGTATTTCACCATTTGATGTAGAGTAGATGAGGCGGCCTTCACCGATGCAACGTGGTCGCCCCAAAAGCATGTTAAAAGATGGGGACCTCCAAGACATGAAAATCTACCTCGTGTTGTCCAGCCCAATCTTGGTTTGGATTTTTCTTGTCCCGTGACATCCCTACTTGTATTGTCATAGGCTCGATCACTTGAGTAGTCGGTGTGAAGTCCATGCTTTAACCCAATTGCATCGCCCGTTCTGGCGGGCAGACATTAATAGCGGACCGGTATCAACAAGTACTACCGAATCCATTTGTCCTGCATTCTCTGAGAGATGTAGAAGTGCATTATGATCCACGCCTCGGGCGGTTCATATCCGAAAAGGTCAATCTTGGGGAACCTCCTCCGGAAAGACTAGCCCAACTAGTTGTTACGGCGTAGTTTCGATAGAGTTTGGCTTTGTCCATAGTAGAGAGACTGACTATCTGTGCACCCTTGAAGCCATAAGCGATCCCAGATGGAGATGTGCCTTGTATTTTCTTTAACTGCTTGATCTGACCTCTTCTTCAACTTGCTTCTCCCTCTGCTTCTCGCTTCTTTATCTTTCCCCGATGCCTCGGGTTGATCAAGGTGTGGGGCTTGAAATACCGCCCACTTCTAGTCATATGGTCCACCTCTTGAGGTACCATGTCTTTGTCTGGTTGGCCACCCGCCCAATCTTAAATGCGTGTGGGCGAGATACAAGTCGTCATCTTCCCACCACATTCCATTAGCATCTAGCGTGCACTGTGCAGTTCGGCTTGTTTGCGCCCTCAGCATTTTCCTCCCTCATGCTCATAGCATGTTCAGTTTTTGTGCTCACAGCATTCTCAACCTCCTCATGGTTCTTTGCTTTTCGGATCCTCTCAGAATCCCATTTCTTTTCTTGCTCTTCTAGCGTTAACTGTTCGGTTTTCAAAATGTCTTGTTCCCAAGCGAAATTCTTCGTACCGGCGCTCTCCGGCAATTCAATCTGACCCTCGGCCCTTCCAGCCACAAATGGTACAATATCTGGTTGATCATCCAACCACCCGACGACTTCTGCTGACTCCTCGTATTCGAACCAGTTAATTGATGCGTCCCCTGATTCTTGGTCATTGAAAAACTGGAGGTTGGCGAAGTCCTCTTCCATCGTTGTCAGATCATCCCCTGCTGATTCAAGTTTATCCCCCCGGATCATACACAATCCAGCCTCTTCCGGCGGCCCCACACTCAGCTTAGACTGGCTTATTGACAAGATATATCCACTCGGATCATAAGCTCTGCCAGCTAAATTCTCAGCCAGCTCCACCCCAGACTTAACAGTTTTGCTCTCCTCGGAAACCTGCCCCGTTCCATTTTCGGCGGTCACCACCTTTGGCTCAGGCTGGGTTATGGAGGTATCCATCATGCACAAGTCAGTGCTATCAGGAAGGATCACCTCTGGCTTGGGTAGGTGGGAGGGAGTAATGTAGATACTAGGGTCGTAAGACACGTCTCCAGTTTGGATGAGATTGATTCTTTTGGGTGGATCTTGGTTATGTGCTGGGAGTGGGTTGGTTGTAACGTTGGGTCGCTCGGGAGGTAGGATGATGTTTTTGTCAATGAGATCTTGAATCTCATGACGCAGCCTGTAACATTGGTCGGTATCATGACCATGCTGCTGGTGGTATTTGCAATATTTGGCTGGGTTGTGGGAAGGGGGGAGTGGATTTGGAGGGGGCCTCGGTTCCAAGGGTTTCAGATGCCCCTTTCTAACTAGAACCCCGAGGACTTTGGTTAAAGGCATATGTAGTGGAGAGAAGGTTCGTTGACCCCTGGATTGGTATCTTGAAGCTTGGTTACTGCTTCCGGAAGCATCAGAAAAAGGTGTGGCCGTTGCGGGCCTTGGTTGGGAAGGGGGATTGGTGGTGACCATTCCGACCTCTGAAGTTCTTGCATTGGTAGAGCCGCTCGGGCCCGCATTGTTATTCTGAGTTGAATGTTCTTGGTCGCTCGATCTTGGTCAATCAACCCTTGCTTCATAGCATCCTCAATTTGCACCCCCATATCATGTAAATCTGCGAAGGTGGGGAAGGGAACTACAATCATTTTCTGCATGAGCCTTGGTTGGAGATTGCGCACAATCATCCGTATTTGATCTCTATCAGTTGGCCTCAAGGTCATCATCGATGCCTTGGCTCTCCACCGAGTAACAAAATCAGAGAAGGACTCTTTCTGTTCCTGTCTTGTTGTCTCGAGATCACGTGTTGTAATCTCGATCTGAGTATTATATGAATGTTGTGCAACGAAGGCTTCGGCCATCTCATCCCAGTTCCTCTTGACATCATTATCCAACTTTGCATACCAGTTGGCGGCCACTCCTGACAGGGTTCGGCCAAACAGTGAGAGTTTTGTAGTCTGGTTAAGCCCATTGGCCTCAAGATATCTGAAAACAGCCGTAGATGAACCATGGGGTCTCCAGATCCATCAAAGTGATCGATCTGGGGCATCTTAAATCTGTCCGGCAAAGTCACGGCCACGTCAGTATAGCCGTCCTCAATATCTGGGATGGCCTTCACCCCCTGTGATTTCTTGAAGAGCTTTTCCAACTTGTTCAATTTCAGAGCTGTCTGGTCCACCTCGAACTCAAATGGAAAATCCGGGTGATTGGGTGCCATATTTTTGGACAGTTGCGGCAGAAGCGGGGGTGGAGCCAGCCCCGTTGGAAGACCCGTGTCCTCTTGGGTGTTTAGGAAGTTTGGCAGAGCGTTCGGTGGATTTGGGAGGGTATTCTGGGGATTTGGAGGAGCATTCTGGCCAGCAGATATCTGCTTAGGTAATGGGGCCCCGGGTGGAGGAGGACCGTGAGGCGCCCCTAGTGGAGGAGGGACCTGGTGTGAAGCAGATGCGGCGTTCTGCTGTTGTAATCTGGTGATCAGCTCAGACTGTTGGGCCATGACAGCGGCCTGCTGTTTAGAAAATTCCGCCTGGCGGATAGCATCATCTTGCATTTGCTTCATGCTTTCATTCATCTGGCGCATCATGGCCTCCATTGTTGGATTCTGTTGTTCCATCTGAATAACCGGCAAGTGTATATCTATAGCAGAAACAGGAATCTCAACCCGACTGTCTGACACTAGAGTAGACTGCTGTTCCGGTGATCCGTGCTCTGACACACTGTGCCTTCTTGGCCTTCTTCTGGTGACTGGGGGTAAAGAGTAGAACACTGGATGTCCGTCAACTAGATCCTCGGATCGGTTGAGTCGGCGACCTCGCGTCCAAAGTGCTTGGGGAGTATCGACTGGTTCGGAAGCAATCGTGTTACAAACCTGCCCTAGCAAAAAGATAAATAAAGCGAAGAAGAAATAAATAACCAGAAATAAAACGGGCAGCATAATGGCTTAAATTGAATACACCACACACAGTCGGGTATACGACAACACACAGTTGGTAAGCTGGCTATACACTGTCCTCAAATACTAGTCAATATCCCTGTATCACTGTTCCCCAAAACTGAATCGGATATCCGCAGACAACTGATTCTCAGATAACTGACTGATGCCCGCAGGCCTGATATCCAAACTGATAAACTGATGCCCGCAGGCCTGATGCCCAAACTCAACTGATACATACATTCCCTGTGGAGACGCACTCCAACAAGCACATAACAGATAAGTGAGAGCCAAACACCCCTACGTTGGGGTAGGGTTTCCCTGTCCTATTTCGTCAGGAACTAGGGTTTCACTACGCACACAGCGGCTTCAAACAACCTATAAACGGGTAAGCAACCTGTCCTAGTTTGGAATGGTCACTATGGATCCGAATATGCACTAGGTCGAATGGTCGAAAAGGGTGCCCCGGTAAAACCGGGGTTTGTGTTCCCATCTTTGGCGAGCAGTAACGATCAGCCTTATGGACATGCCTTGACAAGACAAGCCTCCGGCAAACCGCTCAGGAATAGCAGATGGCAAACACGGTGTCCTAGGCGCACCAATGCAAATGCAATGCAAAGAAACACACAAGTGTAGTCAAAACCAAATATCATGAGTTCGAGTCAAGTTCTCTAACTCCCCAGCGGAGTCGCCAGAAACTGTAACAAGCCCGCTAGGGACCTCGCTACAGTTCGGACTCGATTTTGTCGCGGTTCCAAATCTTGAACCAAAGAGTCCAAATCCGGCAAATCGTTTTTTGAGAAAAACAGATTTTTTGAAAGAAGTAGTGCCAAACATGGACTGCTTTGCCAGATAACAGAGTCGCCACCTAAATATTTTTAAAATGGGAAATTTAGGAAACCCTAACTCGGTGCCAAAAGGCCACGTGTCCGTCATTACCAAAGTTGGCTCGGGAACTTGGGTACGATTAGGGAAGGTCACATCGTGAGCACCCCCTCTCGCCCGGTCAAAGACCGGCCTCTACTAACCATGATATCTGTTTTTGAAAACTTTGTGCGTTCTTATTCCGATTATTAGCCTAGGTTACTATGTGATGCGCACAGCATACAAGTATAGACTGAATCGCCTGAATTGGAACAAAACACTTCATGTTTGTTTGAAAATGGTTTGATGGTGCTACTCGCAAGTAGGCTAAGACGCGGATTTGCCACCCTCAGGTGGGCTTAAGAAAACAATGATTTTGCCACTATCTAGTGGGCTTAAAACAAACATTTGATGAATTGTCCCAATTCAGATAACTCAACCTCCACCCACAGGCATCCAAGGCAGTTATATCACATAAGCACGTAGCCTCATGGTAAGCATGCTTTTCATGGCAGTCACTCACACGCATGCAAGGATGCTAAAGCATAAAACTCACCGAGTACTCCAAGCCAAAACAGAAACTTGTTAGAAATCCATGCATGGACCTAAGCATACTGAAATGTCTAATGCAATACATGGAAAGATGCAAACTATAGCAGGCTCGGCTATTCTAAACATGGCATGTGGAATGCTACAACTAACATGTATTCAATTTGGAATTGAAATACAAATGCGGTTTGTATGATCTTGTGAGGCAGTGCGTGCAAAAGCAGATGAATGATGCAAACATCTTTGTCATCTTGTATGCTAATTGAAATATGCCCTATATCTAACCATAAATGGCGGGTAAATAAAAGGGAGAAAGAAATGGGGTTGGAAGACATACATCACACTCACACACCCTTATTACAATTATGCCCTCGCGGAGTCCGAATAAATATACAATCCGAATAAAAGAATATTACTGATTTCTAATTAATTAATAAATTAATTACAAAAAGTAACATTGGCATGCAAGCGTGGACGCCTTACTCTTGCTCCGGATGATGAAATGATGCATGCCGAATGCCTTTCGCTGAAATCACGGCGGTGCCCGATTAGCCTCTGTTTGCATTTTTCTTGAAATGCGTGCGAGTTCGAAAGGTTCTTGATTCTTCATTTTGCAAAGCGAGAGGAAAGGGCATAGCAATGTATTTCACAAATATATGCATGCCTCGATCCTCGTGCCACCAATCACGCATCTCGATGCGTGATGGCGAAATCGGATTGCACAACTCAATATAGGATGAATGTATATGAATGCTACAATAAAACCTAACTCCATCATGGGTAATCCGGTGTTGGTGACTTGGGAATTGAGACCCGTTCGTCACTTTCGAGTAAGCGTGCCTCGTTTCCCGTGCCCGGGCTAACTCCTATCCCGAACACGATGCGATATGCATGAATGCAACTAAAATATATCCTAGCATGCACAATGCTATGCAAATGAGGTATCTCGAAATCGTGCGTGCACGCAGATGCATAACCGAGATGATAGCATAAAAACATGGAATGACATGAAAAATGATGTACAATGGGACTAAAATGAGATACCTCGAAATGCGTGCCCACGGACACGCAAACCGAGGCGGTGACATACGAGCATGAAATGGCATACAGAATGCAAATTGGACTTACACTAACATGAGAGAGCCTCGGCCGCACTTACATAAGAGGCCGTGAGATGAAAGTGAGGTGCCTCGAAATGCGTGTCCATGGGCACGCAAACCGAGAAACGTATGGAAAGGAAATCGGATAAAACCAAAATGCCTCAAAATACGTGCCCATAGGCACGCATGCCGAGGCGATGATGTGACATGCGAATCGGATAAAACCAAAATGCCTCGAAATGTGTGCCCACAAGCACGCAAACCGAGGCGATGATGAAATGGCATACGGCATGCGATGATGGGCTTACGCCTACATGAGAGAGCCTCAGCCGCACTCACATAGGCTGCCGTCGGATAAAAAGATGCGCCTCGAAATGCGCGCACACGGGGACGCGAACCGAGGAAATGCATGAAATGGCATACGGAATGCAACGATGGGCTTACGCCAACATGAGAGAGCCTCAGCCGCACTCACATAGGCTGCCGTCGGGTAAAACAGAGGTGTCTCAAAGTGCGTGCCCACGGACACGCAAACCGAGGTGATGATATCTGAGCATGAAAATGGTACAGAAATGCAATGATGGGCTTACACCAACATGAGAGAGCCTCGGCTACTCACATAGGAAGCCAATGGATGAAAATGGAGTGCCTCGAAGTGCGTGCCCACGGGCACGCAAACCGAGATAATGCACTAAAGCATGAAATGGCATGGAAAATGATATGCAAGCATGCAAACCAAATTTGAGCAGCTAAATGAAGGGGAAAACAGCCCCGAAATGATACGAAATGACGATCAACGCATGAAATCATCCCGAAATGTGATTTTAAGTACCCGAAATGGCCTACGGCTATGCTAAGCATGCAAAATTGGTACATGAAAGCAAAAAAAAGTAGCTAGGCCGCCTCAAAAATAGCATCTTTTCAGTACAAAACAAGGCCAAATTGTGAGCATAGATATGGCAATAATGGCATGCAAAAATACGGGAAAAGAGGGGAAGTGGGTATCTGCGACCCCAGTGTCCCTCGGAATGACAAAACAGAGGTTCCTGCCAAAAATCAGAGAAAACCGATGCAAAATGAAAGCTCGGGGCCCAAATCACGCAGTTCGGGATCCCGAAACCTACGCAGAAAAGTGGCATCTGACCATGAAGTGGGCATCGGGGCCCCATGTTCCTCAAAATGATAAAACAGAGGTACCAGCCAGAACCGGAGACATCGGAGATGGTTGGCGGTCCCAACCGAGGCTCACGACGACGGTCCGGCAAAGGAACCGGGTCGAAATGGGCAAAAAGGGCTGCGGCCACGAAATGTAACACCACGGCCACGGAGATAGTCTCTGAGACCACTCCCTTCCCGCGGGAAAGAAAACAAAGAAAACCGAGCCTGGTTCGCAAACCGAGACAAGGCACCGAAGAGAGTTCGGAAGTCCGGAGGCAAGGCACACGACCGCGACTCTGAGACCTCTGAACGAGCACAACATGCAACATCACCGAGTGCTCAATCGGTGACATCTGAGTCTTAAGGTTGGTCAAAAATGGGGTGTCTACACATAGCATTGCGTATGTTAGGTTGCATGTTAGAGCATTGCGTATGCCATGTTACATCACGTGCATTGTGTATGCCATTTTAGTCCATAGCATTGCGTATGCTAGGTTGCATGTTAGTCGCGTTGTGTATGCCATCTCATTTGCATCGTGTTTGGGATAGGAGTTAGCCTAAGCACGGGAAATGAGGGACATTTCGTAGTCAAAGTGACGAAACGTGTCTCAATTCTCAGTCGCTGACACTCCGGATTACCCATGATGGAGTCTAGGCCTTGTTGTGTCGTCACGTGCATTCATTACACATCGAGTTATGCAATTCGACTCCTCGGCCATCATGCATCGAGATGCGTGATTGGTGGCACGAGGATCGAGGTGTGCATACATATGTGAAAATACTTTGCCGTGCCCCTTTCTTGTTCTCTGTTGCAGCAAACCAGAAATCAGCAGCCTTCTAGAGCTTTGCACAGCATTCCGGGATTAATTGCAAATAGAGGCGAATCGGGGCATCGCAATGGATTTCTGCGCTAGGCAACTCAAGCATGCATCATTCATCATTCGGAACAGAGTTGAGGTGGTCCATGGATTTGCATACTAGTTTATTTGATTTCTTAGTTAATTTGTTAATTAATTAGGGTTTTGTACTTATTCGGACTGTATTATTCATTCGGACTGTACATTATTTATTCGGACCCTCCTAGTGAGGGCAATGTTGTAATAAGTGTGTGTGTGTGTGATGTATGTCCTCCAACCCCACGTCTTTCTCCATTTTATTTACCAGCTTATGTGGTTAGTTTAGGGCATGTTTCAATTAGCATACTTATGATAGCATGTTTGCATTCATTCATCTGTATTGCACGCACCAGGCTCGGCGCATCATACTAACTGCATTGTATTTCAATTTCGAGTTGAATACTTGTTAGTTGTAGCATTTCACATGCCATCTTTAGAATAGCCGAGCCTATTGTAATTGCATTCCTGCATGTGTTGCATTAGGTATTTCAGCATAGTTAGGATCATGCATGGATTTCTAACATAGCTTCTGTTTTGGCTTGGAGTACTCGGTAAGTGTTTATGCTTTAGCATCCTTGCATGTGTGTGAGTGACTGCCATGATAGCATGCTTACCATGAGGCTATTTGCTTATGTGATATAACTGCCTGAATGCCTGTGGGTGAAGGTTGGATTATATGAATTGGAATAATGCATTGACTGTGAGTTTTAAGCCCACTTGAGAGTGGCAAAATCATGTTTTCTTAAGCCCACCTGAGGGTGGCAAATCCACATTTTAGCCTACTTGCGAGTAGCAAACCGTTTTTCAAAACGAACATGAAATGTTTTGTTCCAACTCAGGCGATCCAGTCTATACTTGTATGCTGTGCGCATCACATAGTAATTCTAGGCTAATAACCGGGATAAGAACACATAACATTTTCAAACTATATATCATGGTTAGTAGAGGCCGATCTTTGATCGGGCGAGCGGGGGTGCTCACGAAGTGACCTTTCCCAATCGTACCCAAGTTCCCTAGCCGAGGCAACTTTGGTGATGACGGACACATGGCCTTAGGCAACGAGTCAGGGTTTCCTAAATTCCCCCAAAACAAAATATTTAGGTGGCGACTCTATATCTGGAAAAACAGTCCATGTTTGGCATTTCTTTCAAAAAAATCTGTTTTCAAAAACGATTTGCCGGATTTGGACTCTTTGATGATTCATCGGTCTTGCATTACACTCTGCGAGATTAGATACAGGATCGTGACATTGAGTCCTGAACTGTAGTGAGCCCAATGAACAAAACGGGATTCCCTCCCGGGACGTTCGGGGACGTCTACACCAAGGTCCAAAGAAATCCCTCCATACACGTGTATGGAGGATAGTTTCAATGCCCTCCAGCTGTGCTAGTTGGAGGAAAATATCTCCAAAAAGCTAGCAAAAAGCAGTCGACCAGTTGAAGTGGTCGGCCAGCTACTTCAAGTGGTCGACCGACCACCACAAGTGGTCTCCCAAGACAACAAGTGGTCGGCCATGGTGGGAGATGATCAGCACACTGAAAATAAGCCAGGGGTGGGGTGGTCGACCAGAAAAGATGGCTCAAAGACCTAGGAGACCAGTTGTCAGATCAGAAAACTGGCTGGCAGGAAGAAAAGTGGTCTCCAAGGAAAAAACTGGTCTCCCACCCTTGTGCCACCTTCCAAACAAGAAAAACAAGGTTTGTACCAAAAACAAACCAAAACGGATGCAAGACGAAAGTTCAGGAGGTAAAGCGTGCAGCCGGGAGCCTCGAAAACTAGCTGACAAGCACCAAAAGTGGTTCACGACCACAAAAGTGGTCTCCCAAACCACAGTGGCCCTCTAGGCCAAGGAAATAAGGTGTGGTTCAAAAACCATGCCAAACGAAGAACGTTAAGCGGTCCTGAGACAAGGCACGCGGTCGAAGATTTCGAAAACCGGAAACTAGTCTTCGAACGGGAAAATTGGCCTACAACCACAAAAAGTGATCTACGACCACAAAGAGATGGTCTACCAAACCACTCCCTCCCTCAGGCAAGGAAAACAAGGCTTGGTTTGCAAACCGAGCCGCAACACAAAGAGTTCAGAGGCCCGGGGGCAAGGCTCTCAGCCAAAACTCCGAGACCTCAAAACAAGCACAATATGCACTATCATCGAGCGCTCAATTGATGACATCTGAGTCTTAAGGTCGGTCAAAAATGGGGTGTCTACAAGTAGCAGCCACTAAATATATGGCACCCTTTTGAATACTTCCAACATTTCCAAACAGCGTATCTTTGTAGTCCATCTAAACATTAACTGGGAAGAACCGGTCCACAACTTCTATCCCGTGACAAACGTACCCTTTGTCCTTGCCACCAACGAACTTGAATCTCATTTTCTTTAGCATCTGAAACTAGTTAGAGTGGCTAGGATCAACAATCTAGGTCTCAGGATTACCCTCGCCAACTCCAATAAATATCTTGTTAGGTGTGAGGACGAAATCTGATGAACTATTATCACTTATGACGTAAAACAATAAGTGGTGGACCATAGCTTCGTCTTTAGCATCTTGTCCCAATTGAACATTCCTAATTAATTTTATGCCCTTAACCACGATCTTGTCTAATTGACGGTCACATCTCTTATTACCCAACTCAATACCATTAAGTAATCTCGCCACACCTTTATTATCAAATTTAACGTCCCTTAATTGTTCATTGTGCAGTTGTAACTTCCTTACTCCCCTCTTAGTCTTCTTAATATAGCAGGGAATATTATAAACATACCGTCTACGAATGTACGCCGCCTTAAAAGGTGCACGACCACGGTAACTACGCTTATATCCACTGGCCGCCAGTGTCCTTAACTGGCAGTACGCAAGGGGAGTCCGATACTGGCTGCTCATTACTCCTTCCATTTTTTTATAAAACACTTCAAATCTTTTATCCTACAAATTCTACAGATTCTATTACCTTTGCTAACCCTTATGTTCAGATACCTTAGCTTTGATATTTTTGCCTCTGCTTTTTGTACACCAGAACAAACTTCGTCGGAGCTGACCGCCGGCTCTCTTCCCACAGTCCTATTTACCATGTCAAAAAGCGATCTACACACATTTGAGTGAACTGTCCGTAATTCTCGGGATAGTTTTCTAAGGAGTACAACATTGTATACCAAATAAATCAACAAAAAAGCCAAAAAGAAAAGGAAGGACAAAACAAGGTACCAAAAACAATGTCACCATAATAATTATCCCACTGTAAAAGTATATTCCTCTCTTTGTATCTTAAAATGCTTTCTGGTACCAAATAAATAGCAAAATTGGCCTGCGTGTAGGGATGAAGATTCCCCATTCAAAATAATTCAAAAGCATAATCATTTTTCTGCCTTTGCTTTATGTCAGTCGTTTTGACAGCATCTTACTTTTACAACCACGCAAAACACCACAAACGTGACACATGTATCACACTAGCCAGCAAGGGAATCAAAAGTACTCAGACCACTCACACCTGGGTCCGGGTGTGACTTCCTTTTAACCTCATCTATACACGTGTCTTAAAGTACAACAATGGATGGCCCAGATCAGTGCCGGGGGGAGGGGCGCTGGTAATATTAATATAGCGTCCCTCCAGTCACACCACTCACACTAGGTTTTTTTAACTAATAGGGAGGCCTTGTACGACTGGTGTAAGTTCACTATTTATCACTACAAAATGCCTCACCAAGCCTTTTTCCATTTCTATGCCAAGAATGTTTTCCTCACCTATTTATAATGCTCTTGTCCAAAAGAACAATTCTTGGAACTCCTCCAATCCTTTCTCCAAATAGCATGTCAGCCATACTACATACTTGTCGCGCGGGAGCTCCATGAAGATGGAAACCCTCACCTTCATGCCATGGTTCAATGCACGAAGAAGATCTAAACCTCCAACTCGAGATTTTTCGATCTCACTGGAACCAACAGGAGGATCTATCGTCCAAATATAGAAAAACTCCATTCTCCAACAGCAAGTCGACAATATATACAAAAAGGGGGTGACTTCGTAGAATGTGGAGAATTTTCATCGAAGAGGAAAAGTCTCTCGAAGAACAGAGATGAACTCTGGAGGGAAATACTTGCAGAAGTAGAAACGGAGGAACAATTTTTTGCACTTTGCAAAGAGATATGTCCTACAGATTATGTAACAAATTACCACCAATGTAACGACCCTGATTTTTTGTAAGTCTTTATTTATTTATTATTACTTTATTTTATTTTTGGCTTTATTAATTACGTGACTACATGGGAATTTAATGTGTTATTTAATTAATATAATGTGATATTTAATTAAATATAATTAATTTGAATATTTATATATATATTTTTTATATTTATATATATATATATATATATATAAAAGGTGTTATATATATTGATCTTATACTTATATTTATATATGTTATCTTTATGTGCATTTATATAATATTATATAAATGTCTATTAGGTTGCATTAGAGAAAAAAAAGAAAAAAAAAGAAGGTGGTGTGCCGGGAGAAAAAAAGTCAAGAGAGAGAGAGACAGAGAGAGAGAGAGAGTAATCAAAGAAAAAAAGAGAGTGCTCTGTGTGCGGCTAGGTGTGTGTGTAAGAGAGACCGTAGAAGGCGGAGAAAAAGGAAGAAAAAGGGTTAGGGTTTTATTTTGGTGGCTCGATTAATTTTCTAAGTGATTCTTTGATCTTCAAAAAATATTGTGAGTACAAAACCCACTTCCCTTGATTTATGTTTAATTCGTTATTTTTATTTATTTATTTTTATTTCTATTTTACCCACTGGGAAGAAGAAATTCGTGCAGGTATGGCCCAAAGCGGACAATATCGATGACATGTAAAGGGTTGGGGTGTTACAAATGGTATCAGAGCCGACTCTCCGGAGTATCGAGTGTGGGCCCCTGGCATCTCTTGGTGCATGTGGGTGGGCTTGCGAGCTGCCAAGCTTCTGCACGGGGATGTGCAGCTTTAGGGGGGTGAATTGTAAGGTCCCAATGTCCCACATCGGGAATAGAGGGGGAGTTCCTGGGTTATAAAAGTAAAAACTTGGACCCTTACATAGCATCGAGGCCTTTTCCCGGGTGATAAAATCCCTAACAAAACTCCCTAGTTAAGCATGCTTAGGTTGGAATAGTTCTAGGATGGTAACCCACTGGGAAGAACAAATTCATGCAGGCATGGCCCAAAGCGGACAATATCGATGACATGTGAAGGGTTGGGGTGTTTTATGAGTTAAGGTACAAAGAATTTAATTTTGAGTTTATTGGTATAGTGTGAATTGTATTGATTTGTACATCTTGAAAAATAGTAAACGACCTTGATAAATTATGAAATTTGAGTAGAGGCATGTATACGTGATTCTAGACAACTTTTGTGTTTTAACTTTTTATTAAAAAGATCGATTAGAATTTATAATGGGATGATCTTAGTTACAATAGTTTTTATTCATTTTAGCAGGACAGACTTTAGATGCTATTTTAACCCACGAAATGAGCTCATTTTTTTTTTTGTTTCCCATAAATTGAAGTAAAAAAAATTATTCTGCACACTTTTTGTGTTTTGAACTTTTCTGGAAAAAATCATCTTAGGACAGTTTCTGTTCGTTTTCAGCTTCATATTTTTTGGTTGAATTCTATCTAGGTTCTTCTATCAAGTTTTTTCTCAACCTGTTTAGTTTTTACTAAATTCCTTCGCATTACCTTTTAGAAAATTTGATTTTGTACAATTTTTGTTCTTTAAGTTTTGGTCAATTCGAATTATTTAAGCATGAAACGGTGCATTTTTATACTTCTTCAGCAAGTTACTTATGATTAAATTATATTAACTTTATTTTTTTCAGAATGGTGGGTCTTACTAACTTTTTATGTAGGGCTAACCCACCATATTTTTATTTTTATTTTGTTTATTTTATACTCAATTTATATTTTGTTGCGTACGGGTAAGAAACTAGATGCCACTATATCTCGAGAAACTACCCATTCATCTCGATGTGGATGGAACTACTTGTCTTGTCCTGTAACAAGAATTAAATGTATTTTTGTTTGTGTCTGGTGGACACGTGAGTGTTAAATCTTGTACTCATACCAGTATACCTATATACTGACCCATTTTGTCTCTTGGCAACTAGGGTGCGTTCTATTTGAGCGTAGCCGAGCTTCTTTTACAGGATTAGTTGGGGCTATGGTGGTGACGAGAAATAACTTTAGTTGTTGGACATGTCTTTTGGACTTCTTTTGTTATCTTGAGCTTCGAGTTAATATTAGTTTATGTATTTATTATTTTTTTATGACCTTAGTATTTTGATAATTTGGCATGGTTTGTAACGTTACATTATTTAAGTTGTTTGACTATTTATTGTTACTTTAATGTTGGAGGTATTGGATAGTTATGAAATTATGGTGGATGGTTTGGTTAGTGTTTTGTTAGTTTTTTTTTATCCCTTGTAATCTTTTGAGGATGAAAATTTACTTAAGTCTTTTGGAGACGAGAGCGTTTAGATTTTGTTTCACCCCTAGGATTTGGATGATGGAATATTGATTAGGGTTTAGTCCTAATTTAATATTTAATTGTCCAAATTTTGGGGCGTCACAGTTTGGTATCAAAGACCTAGGTTACCCTAGACTTGTGAGAGTTTAGGTGATCTCCGGATTGTGAAAACATGGATTAGCTGGTTTAGTTTGGTGGTTGAGTTTATTTTAAGTATTTGTGAATGAATTATTTTTGTGTGTTTAACTTGAAGGTGATGGCTGGAAGGTATAATTTGAGAAGTGTTGAGCCTAATGGCACAGCGGAAGAAACAACTGCTAACGCGGCGGCAGCGGCAACAGCAGCGACGGCTGCTACCTGGGTAACCAATATAGTGCAGGTTAATGTGGGTGAGATGATGGCTCAACTACTTTAGGTTGTGTAGAACAATAATCAAAGTTAGTAGGGAGATCCATTTGCGAAGAGAACAAAGATTTTGGTTCTTTGGAAGGTTAGAAATTCTCTGGAGATGGAGGACCCATAGCAGTTGACGCTTGGGTTCAGAAATGTGAGATGGTATTTGGTCGTATGCAGCTCACCGAGGTTAAAAAATAGGAGTTGGCTACACATTAGCTTGAGGGAGCAACCCTATTTTGGTGGAACTTGTAATGGCTCGGATTCTAATTCATATCAGATTGGTATTGATGGGTTGGCAAGTGAACTTTAAATCTTACAATTGAGGATTCTTGGGTGATGTTTGGAACCTTAATTGAAGCCTTAACAAAGTATTTAGGCAAGATTAGATCAAAAGCCCCAAATTTGAGTTTTTGTTTTTGACCAGCCTTCACTTTTTTGCCCTTTTCTTTTTCCATACTTTGAATTTGGATGTGAGGCTAGAGCCATTGGAAAGCTTGTTTTCGGGGCTTCGATTTGGACACAAGAACGACCTGAAACAGAGTCCGAACGAGAGAGTTATACTTGTTTGAATTCTTAGTGCCTCTGTTGGTTTTCTATAGGGTCGACACCAGTCTGGGAAGGGTCGGCCCTCTTATGTTACAGAATTTTTGTGTTGGTTCCTAGAGAATAGGGTCGACCCCCTCTTGTCTGAGGGTCAACCCTCCCTTGCTTGTGCCAAATTGTCTTTTCTACCTAAAGGGTCGACTCCTCTGCCCGAAGGGTCGACCCTTGCGTGTTTTTTTTTTTGGGGGTTCAAATGGGCCCTACCTTTGGGGGGGGGTTTTGGGCCTATTATTTTATTGACTTTAGGGCTACTTCTCTACTACTATAAATAGGCTCCAAGCATGGTTTCATTTCACTTTTCTCCTCCTTCCTCTCTCTCAAACCGTGAGCCTCTTTTATCTCTTTTCTAAACCCAACTTTTTCCCACTTAGATTGCTAGATCTACTCATCTAGAAGCATCTTCTCACCTAGGTCCCTTAAGGAAGGTTGTAGAGCACACCAAGGGCTTTCAATCCATTCATGCGGATCGCGTTTTTGTTGAAGTCGAAACTTCGGGTTTCTCTCTCTCCTTGCTTAAGGTAGAGATTTTTCTTGCTTCTCTTCAATAATATTTTGTGGATAGATGTGTGATAATTTCTATTGCATAAAACCCTCATTTTGAGGAGATTTTTATAAAAGACATGTGAAGGAAGCTAGGGTTTTTAATTTATGGAAGTTGAATTGATGATTTAAGTAAAATATAAAATGTTTGGGTTATGAGAATGTGGTTTTGTGTCAAATAGTAAAAAGCCCTAATTTATGTTTAACCCTAGTTATGAAATCTATATTGGAAATGAAGAAAGCTTCAATTGACATTTGATTTATGAAATTAAGTTTATGTTTTGTAGAGATGAGAATAGATAATGATGAATAATGGTTGGAAAATAACTATTGTATAGAAAGGTTATTTTGAAGAAATTAAGATGAGTATTTAAATCAATTAATTGGGGATAATTTATGATAATTATTGTGTTATGAAATTGAGTATGAAGATTTGATAATTTTGTGGAAAAGTTGAAAGACCATTGAAATATAAGAATTGACAATGCTTCTAAAAATGCGCAAAATGCTCCTGGTGGATGAATTTTGTGATAAAAATAATGAATGTTATTGTTGGTTTTGTTGGGATTGTAACAACGAATGACTTAATGAATACTAGAGAATGGTGGAAAATAATAAGTGTGTGTTCTTGAGTTAATAAGTAATGGAAATGATGAATGAATGTGTTGGCTTTGCCCACAATTCATAACGAGCAATGACTTAATAAATTGATGGATTGTAATGTTGCCTTGGGGTCCATTTCCCGCCGTATTTGAGCCGGCAAAGCGTGGCGCTTAATAAAGGTTCCGCCTTCCTTCCAGCTTGTGACCGGTAAAGCATGAGGTTCCGCGTTCCTTCCGGCTTGTGACCGGTAAAGCGTGAGGTTCCGCATTCCTTCCAGCTTGTGACTGGTAAAGCATGTGGTATGATGTTAAGGCTTGGTAATGGAGTCGGTGTCCAATTTGGATTGTGTGGAATGATTATAACGAGATTTGTACTTGTGTTTGAGATAATGGAAAGTGAATAATCTTGATTGGGTAAAGTCGAATATATGGAATTGCATGGGTTCTTTTTATGTGGATTATAATGGGTTGTGATGTGTTGTGATATGTAGGAAAATAACTCGTGGATATGTTTATACTTTTAGGTAAAGTTAACAAGGGATTCTTGAGAAGGTTTTTTTTTTGAAAAATATATTTGACTGATATAGAAACAAATGAAAGGGGTTTTTCTTTGAAAAGTTTTCATGAATTTCTTTAAGAGAATGGTATTACCTATATGTATTGCAATTTGTGTATGAAAAGAACACAATGAATTTATGTTTATATCACTCTTTAGCATTTCATGATCACATGTATCTAGGGATCTTATTGCTTAGAATCAGGGAAGATTCCTATTGGACTTTATGTTTATCCCAATTATTTTAACCATTTTTTTCAGGAACGAAGTTTGGAATGCCGGATTGAGGATTGAAGAGTTTATTCTCTCTTATTGTCATAGCGTAAATGAGAGATGTTTGTTGTAATGATGGATTCTTGTGTAATTCAATGGGAACCTTGACTTGTATTATTGTTGTATTTATTCAAAGAAGGAATAATATTATTGTTACTCTATGTAATGAGTAGTTGTAATTATAATTGTAGTTAATAAAATGGACTTGTACGGAAGGTTTTGGTTATATTTTCGAGTAATAAAACTTGGGGCATGACAGAACTCGTGGAAGGAGGGTTTAGATTTGATGACTTTGACTTGGGCAGATTTCAAGGCTCGTTTTGATCGGAAGTTTGTTCTTGCTGTTATTCAGTCTTAACTGAGTGATAAATTTTTGAAGTTTACTCAAGAGGGTAGAATAGTGATTGAGTATGAGTTGTCACCAAGTTTAATGAGTTGTCTTGTTATGCCCCTTACTTGGTCGACACACCGGAGAAGAAGAATGAGAAGTTTATTAAGGGAGTGAATCATTACCTATCTAAGTCCTTTATTTCCTTTGACGCTGAATCGCTTGACAAAATTCTTGACTTGGCACTGAAGTATGAGGAAAAGGAGAAGCCGTTTAAAGAAGGGAAGGTTAAGGTCGGAGAGACTTCTAGAGGGAGTCACTTCCGGTAGCAAGATGTGAACAGATACCAACCCTATGATCAAAGGCATAGGGGTTAATAGTTTCAGAGGCCACAACAATAGGGTAGTCAGGGAAATTTCAGACCTTAGGGTAATTTCAAGGCTCAGGGCTATTTCCAGCCCCAGGGGTACTATTATTAGAGACAGGGTGGTCTGTGCCCACAGGGTTATCAAGGACAGTGGCAGCAAGTGCCATAGTTGGGTTGTCGTCCTCCCGTACCTCAATTAGAGTGGCCTCTACCTATCAGAGCACTAACACCTCAACCAATCAATATGAAGTGTATTGGGTGTCAACAGTTGGGACATGTAATCAAGGATTGCCCTCAGAGACAGCAGATGCGACAGGGTCAGATAGCTCTAACCAGGGCATTTGCAGTGATGCTAGGAAATGACAAAGTGCAAGGTACTTTTAATCTCTTTCAAGAACCCATTAGAGTACTTTTTGATACTGGAGCCTCTCATTCTTTTATATCTAGATAGTTTGTAGAAAAAGAACACCTTGTAACTACCTCATTGTCTAGACCTATTCGTGTTAAGACCCCTTTAGGAGGTGCAGTTACTCTTTATGAGATGTGTAAAGATTTTGAGATTGACTTTGCGGGTAGAGTCTTGTATGCAGACCTAATTGTGTTAGGGTTTGAGGGGTTTACAATTATTTTAGGTATGGATTGGCTGCGAAAATACTTTGTGACTCTAGATTATGCTAGAAGGACTGTAAATATAAATATTCTCGGTATGCCATGGCTTACCCACACTTCTAGCAATGGAGAAGAGTCGGTGATAATGAGTTTTCTGTGCTCGGTAGAAATCTCAAAGCAGGATATTAGTGAGGTAGATGTGGTGCGTGAGTTTGAGGATGTATTTCAAGAGATACCTGGACCTCCATTTCGACGAGTAGTAGAGTTTTGCATTGACTTAGTGCCGGGAACTGCACCAATTTCTAAGGCAACATATAGAATGGTGCCTATAGACACCCCATTTTTGACAGCCCTTATGACTTGGACGCCATCGTATGCACACCTGATGATGAGTCTATACGCTCGTCAAGTGCTTGAAGTCCTCAGCGGTATGCCCCAGCTTTGAGCCTTTCAAACCCTACACCCCTGCTGCTTTATTTTTGAACCAAACCTTGTGCTTTTCAAGCCTGCAGCCCCTGGTGGCCTGCTGGTCACCCTTTTTGGCTACCAGCCATCACTTATTGGTTGCCGGCCACTGATGTGGCCTGCCGGCCACTAGTGATGGTCGGCCGACCACCAATCTCTTTTGTAGATATTTTGTGACAGTTGTGCCAGCTGTTTGCACAGATGCATCCATCTGTACCCACATGTAGGGCTAGATGTGCTTGAGGAATTTCATATTTTCTATATATAGGAGACCTTCCCTCTTGCTTTTAAGGTTAGAAAAATTTTGGGACCAAATTTTTCCTTCTTCTCTACAATTCTCTTTCTTTCTCTAGCAAATCTCTACACTTTAGCCTACAAATCCTTAACCTTTGCTTATACACCCTTAACCAAATCTCACCATCTTTGAGCTGAGGTACTCTTGAGCCTTGTTGGAGCTCTAGAGGGTGTGTTTACTTGGTTTTGTTGCCTAGAATTGGTCTTCTCTTTAAAAGGTATAAGGCTTTGCTTGTAGGTTTGTTTTATTTGCTATTATTCCTACTATTTTTCCATTGTTTTTGGGCTGAAGCTTGGGTTTAAGGGCCATTAAAGGTTGAGGGGCTGATAGCCCTTCTTTGTACCTTGTTTTGGAGGCCTTTACCCTTGTGTTTCCCATTCCTTTTACTATCTTTTTTTGAGCTTTTAAACACTAATTTTTAGATCTTTTTCAGTGGCCAAAATCATGTTTTGAAGTCCAAATTTGGAGGGGTTAGCCTCCTCTTCTTGTGTCTTACTTACTAGCCTAGCTTGTGCTATATTTTAGCATATTAATCTAGACTTCTTTGTCTTAATTCCAACATGTTTTAGAACTTATTTTAGACTGTTTTAGCACTATTTTTGGTTGATAGTTGCATTTGAGCTTTGTTTTGCATGCTTGTAGTGTAATTGTGCTCATAAGCTTGGTGTTCTAGGCCTTAGGCACCATCTTATTTGAGTTGATAGCATTTTTTTATGCTTTCGTCACTTATTTTTAGCGCTAATAATCTCTGCAACCTCCCTCCTTTATTGACTTTTGTTTTGCTTTGAGAGTTGTTTCAAGCCTCTTGTTCTTTTAAGCATGAGATTGAGGTTGTCATGCTTAATGGTTTAATCCCTTTTAGGGGTTTATTATCAACGACATAACATCTCTTTCATGTCTTAAGTTAACTTTTGGTTTGGTACTTCACTTCATTAGAGGACCTTAAACTCACCTTTGGACTCAATTTATTAAAGAATGGATGGTAATCTAAAATGAGTAATAAAATTGAGGCCAAAAGGTGCAAGATAACAAAAAGTGTTGTGTTCAATCGGACGTTAATTGAACACATAAAAACTTGGGCCATTTCATACTCATTAGTGATGAAATGATTCAAGTTTCCAAAGTCACCACTTCCTTTGATCTTTCATGAAAGGGAGGAGGTTAGAGTCTTGTTTTATTGCATTTATTGAATTTGCGCACTTTGGTTCACAAGCTATCATGCAATGAAATTGCTTGAGTTGGTGGTTTGTGGCTTAAGTTTACTACTCCTTTGATTTATTCATGAAAAGGAGGGGTAAATTGTGCAAACAACCATTGAAAATACCATGTGCATGCTCTGTTTATCCTATGTTATAGCAAGATGAATTGTGCAAGATGGTGTGAGCCACTACGTGGTTGGCGATGGCCTAGGTTTGTTATCCTTGGTGTGGCGGCAGGCCTCATCACTGGCCGGCTGACGACTAATGCAAAATTTAGCAGTGTGTTTCTGAGGCAGAATAGAGTTATTCTAGAAGTGGGCAACAGTGTGTGTGTGTTCTAATGTGCAACAGAGGCATTCGGTAGCAAAACCATGGCTTTTCGAATGGAACCGAGCACATGCATGGGCACTCTTCACATATCGAGCATGTTTAATTATTTAGCTTAAATATTTAGCTTAGATATTTGTTGTAATTAATTAGTTGTAGCTAGTTAATTTTGTAAAGTGTTGTAATTATCATTAGTTAACTGGAATAGTTAGTTAATTCATTTGTTGTTGTAATAATTAGTTAAGTAGTTTAGCTAATTTATTCATTTCGATTTGTAATAGTTAATTAATTAGCTTAGCTTTAATTAGTTAGCTAGTTAGTTGATTCGGACTCTTCTTCGTGAGAGCGCAATGTTGTAATAATGTGTATGTCTTCCAACCTCACGTCTTTCTCCCTTTTATTTAACTGTTTATGATGGTTAGATTAAGGACATTATGTTTTGTTTAGCATACTTTATGATTGTATCCAATTGTATTGCACGCATCGAGGCTCAGTTCATCATTCTAACTGCATTGTTAGTTTAAATACTTTTTTAAATACATGCTTAGACTGCATGCTATCAAATTGTTTCAATATTAAGTAGCCGAGCCAATTTAGATTACATATCGCATATATTGCATTTGTCATATCGCATAGTTAGGAATCATGCATTTTTTTCTAACTCTTTTGTTTATTTTGGCTTGGAGTACTAGGTGAGTCTTTACTCGCTTTAGCATATTGCATGCGTGTGATTGTTGCCATGTCTAGCATGCTTGCCATGAGGCTAAGTGCTTAATTGCTATAAACTGCTTGAATGCCTATGGATGAAGGCTAATTGCTTGAATTGAAATAATTTGAGTAATGTTTATATATGTAGACACCCCATTTTTGACCGTCCTTAAGACTTGGACGCCATCGTTTGTGCACTCGATGATTGTGCTTGTTTGTGTTCGTTTTGAGCGCCCGAAGTTCTCGGCGGAACGCCTTGTCTTCGAGTCTCTAAACCTTATCTATTTTGTTCATGTTTTTGGACCAATAACTTGTTGACTCTAGTCTGGAAGAGTGGATAACCTGTAGGCCAGCCCCCTTGGCTGTCGGCCAAGGCTTCTTCTTGTCGGCTACCAGTGGTGGCCGACGACCACTAGTGGTGGACGGTTGGTTATCAGTGGTGGCCGACGGCCACCAATGGTGGCTGACGGCCATTGGTCTCTTTTTCCAAATATTTGTTGCCAGCTGTTGCTCACTGAGCTGTATCTCCATACACGTGTATGGTGAGATGTTTTCAAGCTCAAGACTTGTTTTTCTATATATAGGGGGTGTCCTCCCCCATTTTTGAGGGTTAGCATTTTTAGAGCAAAAATCTCCTTCTCTCTCTAGAATTCTCTCTCTCTCGTTATTTTGCACACATTTGCTTACAAGTCCTTAGCTTTTGCACACCAACCCTCAACCAAATACTCTTACCTTTGGGCTGAGATAACTTGGGACCTAATTTGTGCTCTAGAAGGAGGTTTGAGCTTGAGTTGTGGTTATTTTGTGGCTTGGCTTCAAAGGTATAACACTTACCTTATTTAAGCTTGTTTTGCTTACTTATTTCCCCATCTTTTTCTACTATTTTTGGCCTAGTTTTCAACTGTAAAAAGCTTTGTTTTTATGACCTAAAAATGGTGGTTTGAGGCTATTTTGTGTTAAGGGGTAGTCCACCATTCTTGTCTCTTTGTTTGTTAAGCTTTTGTGCTACTTTTCATCACTTCCGAACCAACTTTTTTGGGCCTTTTAACCACTGAATTTCAGAGGTTTTTCAGTGGTAAAAACCTTATTTTGAAGTCCAAAATTGAAGGGGTTAGCCTCTCCTCCTTGTGTCTTGTTTGCATGCCTAGTTAGCTTTGTGAGTTAGCATGTTTTTCTAGCTTAACTTAACTCTAGTCTAGCATATTTTTGCCATTGTTTTGACCTGTTTTGGCTCTGTTTTGGGTTGGTTAATTCATTTGAGGCTTGTTTTGCATAGTTGCAGTATTATTTCCTTCACTAGCTTGATGTTTTAATGCTTTAATCATCACTGTTTTAAGTTAATAACATGTTTTAGTGTTGTTTTGCACTTAGTTTCAGCACCTAAATCTCTACAACCTCCCTTTTTGCTTCACTCTTTTATTTGCTTTTGAGAGTTGTTTCAAACTTGGGATCTTTTAAGCTTAAGATTGAGGTTATGCTTAATGGTTTAATCCTCTTTGAGGGTTCATTACCAACGGCGTGATCTCTCTCATGCCTTAAATTACCCCTTGGTTGACACTTCTTTCCATTAGAGGACACTCACTTTTGGATTTAATCGATTAAAAAATGAATCGGTAATGTAAAATGAGTAAACAAAATGGACAAGTAAAAGAGGCAAGATAAGCATCTTTCGTGTTGCATTGCATGTGTTCGAATCAAACGTTAATTCGAACATAAGGAAAATGGGACATTTCATACTCAAAAGTGATGAAATGTGCCACTTACCTTGGTCACCATCACCCTTGATCATGCATGATAGGGTGGTGGTCTTTTTGAGTCTTGTTTTGCACTCATCAAACTTGTACAAACTTGGTTCTTTGGCCATCATGCAAGGAAATTGCTTGATTGGTGGTTTGAGAGCTAAGAGTTTCTTTCATTTGAGGTTGTGTGATGATAATGAGTGTAAACAGTACAAACAAACTTGCAAAAGTACACTATTTTGCTCTGTTATGCTCTCTGTTGCAGCAGGGAAGTCCAAACCATTGGTGGTTGTTGCCAGCCACCATCAGTAGCCGACCGACCATCAGTAGTGGTCAATCGGCCCCTCTGTCGGCCACCAATGAAATTCAGCAAATTGTTCCTAAGGCAGAACAGATTTGATCTGGAGAAGAAGAGAATGTAAGTGCTCCTGTGCAACAGAGGCTCGCAGTAGCAAAACAGTGGCCATTAGGGTGGAATATCAAGCATGCATGCATCCCTTACTTCCCGAGGCCATTTAATTGCTTTGTTTAATTAATTAGTTGTAGCTAATTAATTAGTTTGATTGCTTTGGTACTTAATTAGCTTAGTATTTAGCTAATTACTTTGATTTGTAATATTTAATTAGCTTAGAATAAGTTAGTTAATTTGTTTCAATTGTTGTAATAATTAGTTAGCTTAATTAGTGTAGCTAGTTGGTTAGCTTATTCATTCGGACCCTCCTTTGTGAGGGCGTAATGTTGTAATAAGCGTGCGTGTGTGTGTGTATGTCTTCTAACCCCCCGTTTTTTTTTTCCCTTTTATTTAATCACTTTTGATGGTTAGATTAGGGACATTTTCAATTAGCATACCTTATGATTGCATGCTTGCATCCATTCATTTCTCTTGCAGGCACCGAGGCTCGGCGCACCATACAAACTGCATCGTAATTTCAATACTTGTTTGAATACGTGTTCAATCGCATGTTGTTCAAATCGATCATATGTGATATTAGTAGCCAAACCTATTAATTGCATATTGCATGTGTTGCATTAGGCATTTTGCATTGCTAGGAATCATGTATAGTTTTCTAACCCATATTTTCCTGGCTTGGAGTGCTCGGTGAGTTTTACGCTTTAGCATACTTGCATGAGTGTGATTGCCATAATGCTATGCTTCACATGCTTGCCATGAGGCTATGTGCTTAAATACTAAACTGCTTGAATGCCAGTGGATGAAGGCTTGTTGTTTGAATTGGAACAATTCAATGAATGTGCGTTTTAAGCCCAATTTGTTGTGGCAAATCATGTTTTAAGCCCACTTTGTTTGGTGGCAAAATCGCATCTTTTAAGCCCACTTGAGGTGGCAAATTCAAACCATTTTCGCAAACAAACATGAGTTGAATTGTTCTAAGTCTTGCGACTAGTCTATACTTGCGTGTGCGTGTCTCATAGTAAAGTTAGTTTAATAATCGGAATAAGAACACATAATGTGTATAAAAAATTATATCATGATTAGTAGAGGCTGATCTTTGATCAGGCGAGTAGGGGGTGCTCATTTCAGGACCTTCCTGTCTTGTACCTAAGTTCCTGAGCGAAGGCAACTTTGGTGATGACGGACATGTGGCCTTTGGCATGAGTCAGGGTTTCCTAAATTTCCTCAAAACAAAATATTTAGGTGGCGACTCTGTATTTGGCAAAGCAGTTTAATTTTTGCATTATTTGATTTAAAATCGATTTTTCAAAAAATTTTGCCAGATTTGGACTCTTTGGTGTTTATCAGTTTCACATTGCACTTGTGAGACTAGATTTAGAATCACGGGAGTCTGAACTGTGAGGCCTTCTTTTCAAACCTTTCTGAAAGACGGGGCGGGAGAAAAAGCGATTCCACAATATGCGATCACTTTTTCAAGTGGTACATATTTTGAAACAATTTTGCAAACAAACATGAATCAAGTGTTCCAATTCTTGCAAGTTAGTCTATACTTGTGTGTGTGCGCATGACATAGTAATGCTAGCCTAATAACCGAAACAACAGCATATAATGTACATAAGATTTATATCATGATTAGTAGAGGCTGATCTTTGTTCAGGCGAGCGGGGGTGCTCAATTCATTCATGACCTTCCCCTCTCATACCCAAGTTCCCGAGCTGAGACGATCTTGGTGATGACGGACACGTGGCCTTTGGCATGAGTCATGGGTTTTCTAAATTTTTCCAAAATAAAATATTTAGGTGGTGACTCTGTATTTGGCAAAGTAGTCCATTTTTGGCAATTTGATTCAAAATTGATTTTCCAACAGATTTGTTAGATTTGGACTCTTTGGTGATTATCTATTTCACATTGCACTTGTGAGATCAGATTTAGAAGTGCAGGAGTCCAAACTGTAGGGCTTATTTTGACTTCCGAGAGGGAGTGCGAAAAAGTTGAGCTACAGCGCCTAAAGAGCTTGTGGAGATGAAGAAGCAACTGGAAGAGATGCTTCAGAAAGGGTCTATTCGTTTAAGTAACTTTCTATGGGGAGCACCCATAATCTTTGTCTCCAAGAAAGATGGCACTCTCCATATGTGCATAGATTACAGAGAGCTAAACAAGGTGACTATCAA
Source organism: Camellia lanceoleosa (assembly GCA_025200525.1). Taxonomy (NCBI): domain Eukaryota; kingdom Viridiplantae; phylum Streptophyta; class Magnoliopsida; order Ericales; family Theaceae; genus Camellia; species Camellia lanceoleosa. The sequence goes on along the minus strand of CM045771.1, from coordinate 121,891,857 downwards.
GAACAAGTATCCGCTACCTATAATTGATGACTTGTTTGATCAGTTGAAGGGGGCAGCCATGTACTCTCAGTTTGATCTCAGAACGGGTTACCATTAGATGGGTGTGTCAGAGGAAAGTATACCGCTTACTACTTTTTGGATTCGGTATGGGTTGTACGAATCTCCTGTAATGCTTTTTGGTTTGACAAGTGCTCCCGCCTATTTCATGGACTTGATGAACAGAATTTTTCAACCGTATCTAAATAAGTTTTTGATTATCTTCATAGATGATATCCTGGTGTATTCTAAGAATGAGGAAGAGCACAGAGGACACTTGAAAGTTATGTTACAGACTTTGAGGGAGCTGTAGTTATACGCTAAGTTCAGTAAGTGTCACTTTTGGGAGAAAGAAGTTTGGTTTTTGGGGCATGTTGTATCCAATCAGGGGATAGCGGTAGATCTTGAAAAATTTGTTGCGGTCAAAGAATGGAAGCAGCCCATGAACCCTACAGAGGTGAGAAGTTTTGAGGACTAGCCGGTTATTATAGGAGATTTATAGAGAAGTTTTCCACTATTGTAACACCCATGACCAAGTTGACCCGCAAGAATGTGAAGTTCTTATAGTCAGATGATTGTGAGAGAGCTTTCCGGGAGTTAAAGCAGCGTTTGACTACAGCACCGATGTTAACTATACTAGTACAAGGGCAAAAGTTAGTAGTGTTTATTGATGCGAGTGGAGCTAGGTTTGGATGTGTGTTGATGCAGCATTAGAAGGTTGTATCTTATGCTTCTCGACAGTTAAAACCTCATGAGAGATGATACCCTACTCATGACTTAGAGTTGGCAGCTGTTGTTTTTACGTTGAAAGTGTGGTGACACTACTTGTTTGGGGAGCGTTTTGAGTTATACATAGATCACAAGAGTCTTAAATATCTTTTTTCTCAAAAAGATTTGAACATGAGACAACAGAGGTGGGTTGAATTCATCAGCAGTTATGATTTTGAGATCCTTTACCACCCGGGAAAAGGAAATATGGTCGCAGATGCACTTAGTCGACAACATGGGATTATAGCTTCTTTGATGATTCAGGAATGGAAGTCCTTGGAGTTAATTTCGATGCATGATGTTCAACCAATAGAGAGTATTGTGAAGGCATACATTGGTAGTTTGACCGTGCAACCAACGTCACTAGGTAAAGTTCGTCAGATGTAGAATTTAGATGGGTTTCTCGTCAGCAAGCTTGATGACCTTGTAGTGGATTTGATCGATGATTGCCCTACTGATTGATTTGTGGACTTAGATGGGGGATTACGATTCAAGGGCAGGTTAGGTGTACCTAACATTGTTGAATTGAGGAAAGAGATTATGGATGATGCCCATAGGTCCCGATATACCATTCACCCTGGTAGGACTAAGATGTATTATGACCTGAAGAGGACGTCTTGGTGGGAAGGTATGAAAAAAGACGTAGGAGAGTATGTTTCTCGATGTTTTGTGTGCCAACGGGTTAAGGCAGAACACCAACGACTGTTTGGAATTTTGCAGCCTCTCGAGATCCCTACATGGAAATGGAAGTATATCTTTACAGACTTCGTGGATGGATGGCCGTGATCTAAGCGAGGCAATGAATCTATTTGGCTGATAGTGGATCGACTCACCAAGTTTGCTCATTTTATTCCTATCAATGTCCACCAAACTGTGGATAAACTAGCTAGGCTATATATTCGAGAGGTGGTTCGGATCGTGATCCATTGTTTGTGGCAGAGTTTTGGGAGAGTTTTCAGTATGCTTTGGGTGCTAGGTTAGACCTGAGCACGACTTATCATCCTCAGACGGATGGGCAAACTGAGCGGGTAAATCAAATCTTGGAGGATATATTGAGAGCTTGTGTCCTCGATCTTGGTGGTAGTTGGGAAGAACACTTGCCATTAGTGGAGTTTACTTATAATAATAGCTATCACTCTAGTATCAGGATGGCACCTTTTAAGGCTTTGTATGGAAGGCCATGTCGATCACCTGCTTGTTGGATGGAGGTAGGAAATGCGCCATTGTTAGGGCTAGAGTTGGTAAGAGAGACCACGGAGAAGGTGAACATTATTCAGGAACGCATTAAGATTGTACAAAGTCGTCAGAAGAGTTACGCTGATAGAAAACGTAAGGGGGTTGAGTTGAATGTTGGAGATTTTGTGTTTTTGAAGGTCTCACCGATGAAGGGTATCATGCGGTTCGGAAAGAAGGGAAAGTTGGCACCTAGATTTGTGGGACCATGTAAGACACTAAGAAGATTGGTAATGTGGTTTACAAATTAGCCTTACCACCTACTTTAGCTATGATTCACAACGTGTTCCACGTATTTTTATTGCGGAAGTGTGTGCAAGACCCTTTCCAAGTAGTATCACTAGAAATGTTGGAGATTAGTGATGATCTAACGTATGTGGTGCGACCGGTTATTATTCTAGATTGGGATATAACGTAGTTACGGCACAAGAAAGTGAACTTGGTGAAACTGCAATGGAGTGAGGATAAGAATGATATCACTTGGAAATTAGAAGAGAAAGTTCAGCGTATGCACTTGGAGCTTTTTGTTTAGTACTCTCTCTTATCGAATCTCGGACGAGACTCTTTTGAGGTGTGTATATTGTAGCGACTCTGATTTTTCGTAAGTCTTTATTTATTTATTATTACTTTATTTTATTTTTGGCTTTATTAATTACGTGGCTACATGAGAATTTAATGTGGTATTTAATTAATTTAATGTGTTATTTAATTAATATAATGTGATATTTAATTAAATATAACTAATTTGAATATTTATATATATTTATATATGTATATAAGTTATCTTTATGTGTATTTATATAATATTATATAAATGTCTATTTGGTTACATTAGAGAGAAGAAAGAAAAAAAAAGAAGGTGGTGTGATGTGCGATAGAAAGAAAGTCGAGAGAGAGAGAGAGAGAGAGAGAGAGAGTAACCAAAGAAAAAGAGAGAGTGCTCTGTGTGCGGTTGGGTGTGTGTGTAAGAGAGACGGCAGAAGGTGGAGAAAAAAGGAGGAAAAGGGTTAGGGTTTTTATTTTGATGGCTCCTTAATTCTCTAAGTGATTCTTTGATTTTCAAAAAAATATTGTGAGTACAAAACCCACTTCCCTTGATTTATGTTTAATTCGTTATTTTTATTTATTTATTTGATGTTGGTTTGATTTTGTATTTACATGAAGATGATAGATTGATTTTAATTATTTTGATTAGTTGTGTGTGTCAAGTTTAGGATTTTTATATGTATTTATTTTATGGTTATAATCACACTCATGGTCATATGAAATTAAAATAAATTAGGAACCCATAGATAAATTCCTTACACTCCACCATGACTCAATGGATTGTTGTTTTATTTGAGTGTTGGTGAGAAAGAGTGTATAAAAAAAAGTGAGGATTATGAGATTTATTTGAATGCCTTAGGCTTAGCAATGTTATGTTTGCTCTCATGAGTGAGATGTTTTGTATATATATTGTTGCCTCGTTCTCAGGAGTAAACGAGTGCTTTGATTTATGCGCGTACGTATATACTAACCGTTCGGGGAGTGTGGGTCAAACTTGGGACAATATCCCCGTGCAAGTTTGGCTACGGTGCGGTTGTTCGTAACAACGTCTAGAAGCGCAAGTTAGGTGTCATGATGTGAGGGTGTTTGTGTGATTGTCGATTTGATAAAACTGTTTTGTTAATTAATTGGTTTTGTTTAATGTACCACAGTTTGGATTGTGTAATAATTGTGTGTGCAATAATGAGGCAGCACATGAATCAAGTGGAAGTGAGGCGATCACTGCAAGGCGGCAACTGTAATGTATTGTGAGCTAACATGTTGAAGTTGTTTGTGAATGACTCGGAACGTGGTTTGGGAAGTGGCTAGGAGCTAGCAATAGGTTAAGATGGCAACGATGTTGCACCGTTTTAGTTGGAATATATATATATATATATATTTTTGTGCATAGTTAATAATATTTTATGTAAGTAGTTTGCAGTAGTATCACAGTGTTGTGGACAAAGTTAGGTTGTTTTGTGTCATGTGACCGGATGTGGGTTTGAATTTTTTTTTTTGTGGGACAAATTTGTCGTTTTTGTGTTATCTATTATTTGGTTAACTTTCGGTAATGATTATAGAGTTACGTTCTATTTGTTTCTTTAACGGTAATGAGTTGTTATATTTTTGGTTTCAATGTGTTTGCCGGTGTGAATGTCTGTTGTTGTCTGTTGAGGGTTATAAGGTGGGTTTTGCATGTTACTGCTGATGTTATGGCATTGAGCGGGTGGGAGGGGTTGGTAAATGTAAATGGTTGAGCTATGTTTGGTTGTTTTGTGATTCATATGAGCATGGTTGGAGGGTTTTGGGCGAATGTGGCCTGTAATCAGCTGCGTATAAGTGCTGGTGTGAGAGGTTTGAGTTGTGAAGTTTTTGTTTGGGTGGTACTGTTGGATTTTTGTGGTGTGATTGGTGTCACGTAAAGTTGTGTAATTTAGTGTGGCGGGACGAATTGGTTGGTAATTCTGATGTCATATTGGGTGGGTTAAATAGTGGCAAAGAAGTGTGTTGCCGTGTTGTATGCGACGTTTGTCTAAGTGTTATATGGGTTTTATGTGTAACACTTATCGTTAGTTAATGATGTACGTATTCAATGTGTGTAGAAGTGCTATGTGGAGAGGTCGGAGTGGTTAATGAATTGATTCCAATGGCGTGGTTAGATTAGGGGCAACAATTTGTCGTACTGATTGTACTGCCGGTGTGGGCCTTAGTTGTTTGTAGTTTTTTTTTAATTGCCTTTTTTGATGTGCAAGTTTGGTGGGGTCATCGTGGTGATATGTTGAGGTTAAGTTGGATGTGACATGATATGATCATGCTATGTGGCATTCTGTTTGTTGGTGAGAGTCATGTGTAGCATGTTGGTTGAACGGGTGTGTGTATGATAATGTGTACTTTTGGGTTAATTTTTGTAATTTTATTTTGATGTATTAGTTTAAACTTGTGGGATTTTTTAGGAAGGTAGTATATGATCAAATTCGAGGTAGGAAAGTCCAACTGTGTGGGTAGGTCATGATGTTTTTGGTAACATTAAATTATATACTAATATAATGCACACGGTGGTGGGAGAAAGTGTGAAACATATTGAGGGATGTGTTCGTAAAACAATTTATTTGATGAAAGTAAATGAACAATAAGTTTTTGAAAGTGGAACATAGTAATAGTAGATGTTTATCGTTTTATTGGTGTCATTACATCATGATGACTTTTTATAAAAAGTTGTGTTGCTTGTGCTACACTACTTGACGTTGGACTACATTGGTTCGTTGCATGTCTTCCTGTTATGGTTTCCCATGCTTCCACAATGGATTGTTGGACTTGCTTCCCCTTTGATAGGAACCGCTTCTTCTTTGGCTTGGCTGGTGGGCGTTTCACAGCAGGGGGCTTGATGATGTACTCTTGGGTTGAACGGTGGTTGTTCTACGATAGATATTGGGTAAATGGTTGGTGCGTAAGTCGCACGGTATTCAGACACATGGAAAAATGGTTCGACCAAGTCATTAAGATCCCTACCGCTTTGTCGAACAGCGACCATAGCATGCACACAGGGGAACCCGTTGAGTTGCCACTAGAAGCACGAACATGCATGCCTGCTGACGTCAACAGTGACCGACAGGAGTAAATGGACTTCATATACGTCTGCATTTGACTGACTAACTTTCCAGGATTTGCCTTTGTTGAAAGCTTTTCCAAATGGGATTCCATTTTCGGACAGATTGCACCAGTCCATATTTGGGCTGCCACGCGATGTTTTGACATTTGTTGCATTATTTTGGCTTTGATGTTGTCAATCATGCAGGTAATTGGGAGATTGCGTGCCTTGCATATCCATGAGTTGAATGACTCGGCGGCATTGGAGCACATTTCACCATAGCGTCTGCCACTGTAGATGACAATCTAAAGCAGTAGTTAGGTGTGTGTTGTTATGGGGTAATAGGTGTGTGAACATGAGTTGGGTGAAGAGATTTATTAGTAAAGCCAAAGATGCGTATCGGAAGAATGCACTTGCCCAATGTTGTGGGTGCACAATTTCAAGAAATTATACAACCACACATCCTGATTTGTGGAATTATTCAACCTTTTGATTGAATGCGTCGACGGTTGGTGCGTATGCTCAATGGTATAGTTTGCTGATCAGACCAGCACGATGCATGCTGTTGGAATAACGTAACCTATCCCTCAAGTTCCGTTGCAAATATTGGAGGCAAAAAACATGTTCCGTATTAGGGAATACGGTTGGCATCGCTTCAAGTAAACCTGTATTGCAGTCTGAAATGAACGTGAGTGGTGTAGACACCCTATTTTTGACCTTCCTCAAGACTTGGATGTCATTGTTTGTGCACTCGATGATTTGTGTGTTTGTGTTCGTTTTGAGCACCCGAAGTCCTCTTTGGAATGCCCTGTCTTTGAGCCTTTAAATCTTGTTCTTTTTGTATCTTGTTTTGCACCAAAACTTGGTGTCTGGACCTCTTGGTGACTTGTCGGCCACCCTCCAAGGTTGTCAGCCATGGGATGAGTCTGTTAGCCATGGATGTGGCCGGTCGGCTATCATTGGTGGCCGACGGCCACCAGTTTCTTTTTCCATATATTTATTGACAGTTGTGCCAGTTGTTGCACATTGAGCTGCATCTTCATTCACGTGTACGGTAGGATGTATCTAAGCTCAAGGGGGTGTTTTTCTATAAATAAGGGGGTTTCTTCTCCATTTTGGAGGGTTAGAAGATTTAGATCAAAAATATATCTCTCTCTCTAGATTTTTTTCTCTCTCTTTCTCTTGGTATTTTGTGCCTTGTAGCTTATTTTCTCTACACTTTTACATACACTACCTTAATCAAACTTGACCACCTTTGAGCTGGGGTCCCTTGGAGCCTTGTTTGAGCTCTAGAAGGAGGTTTGGGCTTGGTTTGTTGCCTATTTTGTGCCTTAGCTTCAAGAGGTATAATACTTGTTATTTAAGCTTGCTTTCAATACTTGCTTTGCCCTCTTTTTCTACTATTTTGGGGCTGGTTTTGACATGTAAAAAGTTTTGTTTTTGAGACTTAAAAGTGGTGGTTTGAACCACATTTGAGTTAGGGGGTTGTCCACCATTTTTGCTTCTTAGCTTGTTAAGCTTTTGTGCCATCTTTTCATCGCTTTCAAAACAACTTTTTTGGGCCTTTTAACCACTGAATCTTAGAGGTTTTTCAATGGTAAAAATCTTGTTTTGAAGTCCAAAATTGGAGGGGTTAGCCTCCCCTCCTTGTGTCCTGTTTGCATGCCTAGTTAGCTTCATGAGTTAGCTTGTTTTTCTAGCTTACTTTAGCTTAAGTCCAGCATGTTTTTGCCTATGTTTTGACCTGTTTTGGCTTTGTTTTGGGCTGGTTAATTCAGTTGAGGCTTGTATTGCATAGTTGTAGTGTTATTTCCTTCACTAGCTTGATGTTTTAATGCTTTAATCATCATTCTTTTGAGTTGAGAGCATGTTTTAGTGTTGTTTTGCACTTAATTTCAGCATCTAAATCTCTGCAATCTTTCTCTTTGCTTCATTCTTTTATTTTCTTTTGAGAGTTGTTTCAAACTTGGGATATTTTAAGTTTAAGATTGAGGTTATGCTTAATAGTTTAATCCTCTTTGAGTGTTCATTACCAACGGCATGATCTCTCTCATGCCTTAAATTATCCCTTTTTTGACACTTCTTTCCATTAGAGGACACTCACTTTTGGACTTAATCGATTAACGAATGAATCAGTAATGTAAAATGAGAAAACAAAATGAACAAGTAAAAGAGGCAAAATAAGCATCTTTCGTGTTGCATCGCATGTGTTCGAATTGGACGTTAATTCGAACATAAGGAAAATGGGACATTTCATACTCAAAAGTGATGAAATGTGCCACTTTTCTTGGTCACCATCATCCTTGATTATGCTTGATAGGGTGGTGGTCTTTTTGAGTCTCGTTTTGCACTTATTAAACTTGTACAAACTTGGTTCTTTGGCCATCATGCATGAAAATTGCTTGATTGGTGATTTGAGAGCCAAGAATTTCACTTCTTTGAGCTTTTTTGGTGATAAAGAGTGTAAACAGTACACACGAACCTGTGAGAATATACTGTTTTGCTCTGTCTGCTCTCTGTTGCAGCAAAAAGAGGAGTTCATGTCATCAGTGGCCGACCGGCCACCACCAAGATGACCGATTTAGCCGCCAGCCAACAGTGTGTTAGGAGGTGAAGTGGAGGTGTTCTAGAAGTGGGCAGCCTTTTCAGTGTTCAGATATGTGCAAACAGAGGCTGCAACAGCAAGGCAGTGGCTTTTCCGGGTGAAGAAACCGTGCATGCATGCATCCCTCGTCTCCTGAGGACATTTAGTTGCCTTGCTTAGATAGTTATAGCTAACTCTTTCAAGTGATGTAATTATTTAAGTAGATTAGTTAGTTAATTTATGTTGCAATTAATTAGCTTAATCGCTTTGGAATTAATTAGTTAAGTATTTAGCTAATTAGATTGATTTGTAATATTTAATTAGCTTAGAATAGTTAGTTAAATTTTGTGTTATAATAGTTAGCTTAATTAGCGTAGCTAGTTAGCTTATTCATTCGGACCCTCCTTCGCGAGGGCGTAATGTTGTAATAAGTGTGCGTGCATATGTGTATGTCTTCCAACCCCACGTCTTTCTCCCTTTTATTTAATCGCTATTGATGGTTAGATTAGGGACATTTTCAATTAGCATACCTTATGCTCACATGCTTGCATCCATTCATTTGTCTTGTATGCACCGAGGCTCGGCGCATCACTCAAACTGCATTGCCATTTCAATATCTTATTTGAATACGTGTTTAACCGCATATTGTTCAAATCAATCATATGCCATATTAGTAGTCGAGCCTATTAATTGTATTATTGCATGCGTTGCATTAGACATCTCGCATAGTTAGGATCATGCATTTTTCTAATAAGTTTCTGTTTTGGCTTGGAGTACTCGGTAAGCTTTTATGTTTTAGCATACTTGCATAAGTGTGAATGTTGCCATGATTAGCATGCTTGCCATGAGGCTATGTGCTTAAATGCTAAATTGCTTGAATGCTTGTAGATGAGGGCTCGTTGTTTGAATTGGAACAATTCAACCAATGTAAGTTTTAAGCCTACTTTGTTGAGTGGCAAACCTATTTTAAGCCCACTATGTTTGGTGGCAAATTCGCAATCTTTAAGCCCATTTGAGGTGGCAAATTCAAACCATTTTCGTAAACAAACATGAGTTGAATTATTCCAAATTGAGTAGACTAGTCTGTACTTGATTGTGCGCATCACATAGTAAAGCTAGCTTAATAATCAACAAGAACACATAATGTTTATAAAAGAACATATTATGGTTAGTAGAGGCCGATCTTTGATCGGGTGAGCGGGGGTGCTCATTTCATGACCTTCCCCCTTCGTACCCAAGTTCTCGAGCCGAGGCAACTTTGGTGATGACGGACACGTGGCCTGTGGCACGAGTCAGGGTTTCCTAAATTTCTCCAAAATAAAACATTTGGTGGCGACTCTGTATCTGGCAAAGCAGTCCAATTTTGACATTATTTGATTTAAAATTGATTTTTCAAAAAGGTTTGCCAGATTTGGACTCTTTGGTGTTTATCAGTTTCACATTGCATTTGTGAGACTAGATTCAGAACCGTGGGAGTTTGAACTGTGAGGCCTTCTTTTCAAATCCTTTCCAAAAGGCGGGGCGTGGAAAAAAGCGAGTCCACAAGTTGTCTGGCCACGTTGACCACCTGGGCAAGATGTTGGAGGAACCATGCCTAGTTCATGGTATTTTCGGAGTCAACCACTGCATATGCAAATGGAAATAAACCTGTCAAACACAATGTGTGTGTTGATTATTTAGTGTTGAGGATGGGATGTGAGTGACATGTGTTGGGGTCTGTGTGGGAGAAATGGCGTGAGTTTATGGGCAACTTGTTCAGTTACAAGGTTAATGGTTTATTGGTAATTGGGCAGCATGATGGATTGACCTTGGTTACCGTCTTTCATAGTAGCGCGAGCAAGAATCCTTTGAATCGACCCTTGAAGAATATGGTGTCCAAAAATAGCAAGGGACGATAATGTTTGAACTCGTCGATGCAAGCTTTGAATGATATGAAGTATCGGATGAACCTGTGTATGTGGTCATCATACTCCATGTTAATGTAGCTTCCAGGGTTGTGTTCTATGATAGCGTCACTGTACCACCATAATTGATCGAACGAACTTGAATGGGCACCAAAGAGATCGCCCCTAGCTTTCTCAACTCATAACCACGTGACACGGTAAGTAATGTCTAATCCATAATGTTGTTGCATATATCAAGGTCAATCCATAATGTTGTTGCATATATCAAGGCGGATTGACCTTGGTTACCCCTTCTTTTCAAACGATTTGCCGGATTTGGACTCTTTGGTTCAGATTAAGAACTGTGACAATCGAGTCCGAACTGTAGCATGGAGGCCCTCACCTGGGGCGCATCTACAGTTTCTGGCAACTCTGCTAGGGACTTTAGAGAGCTTGACTCGAACTCGTGATATCTTGTTTTGATTTCACTTATGTGTTTCTTTGCATTGCATGTGCATTGGTGTGCCTAGGACACCGTGTTGGCCATCTGCTATTCTGGCGGTTTCTTGGGAGGCTTGACTTTGTCAAAGCATGCCATAAGGTGACGGTTCTTGCTCTGCCGATAGAACACAAACCCCGGCTTTACCGAGGCACCCTTTTTGACCATTTGACCTAGTGCATATTCGGAATCCATAGTGACCATTCCACACTAGGACAGGTTGCTTAGCCGATATAGGTTGTTTGAAACTGCTGTGTGCGTAGTGAAACCCTAGCTCCTGACAAAATAGGACAGGGAAACCCTACCCCAACATAGGGGTGTTTTGGCTCTCTTTTACTTTCTATGTGCTTTTAGCGTGTATCTCTACAGGGAATGCGCATATCAGTTTGCAAGTTTGGGCATCAGGCCTGCGGGCACTAGTGTTTTGAGGATCGGTTATCTGCAGGTATCAGATTTGGTTTTGGGGGCAGTAATCTGGGAACAATGATCAACATCTGAGAACAGTGTATTCAGTTTGTCAATAGTGTGTTGTGATACCCAACTGTGTGTTGTGTGTTTATTTTACGCTATTATGCTGTCCGTTTATCTGGTTGTTTTATTTCCTTATTATCGCTTTATTTATCATTTTGCTATGTAGTTTAGCGTGATTGCTTCTAACCCAGTAGATATTCTCCAAGCACTCTGGACAAGAGGTCGTCGACTCCATCGATCTGAGGATCTGGTAGACGGACAACCAGTGTATCATTCTCTACCCCGATTACGGAGCGGAGGCGATTAGGCGAGAGGATATCAGTTCAACGAGCGATTCGAGAGGGCTTTGTCCACCCTGCCTAGGTATAGTAGGAATCAGAGTCCTGTTTCTCCCACAAAGAGGGAACATATACCCAAGAATACAGATCGAGACTAGATGGAAAGTTTAGAGGAGATGGTGCGCCCGGCTCAAGAAACATGAAATCTATGCGATGAATCTTTGTCCGATAGGCGGAGTTCGCCAAGCAACAGGCTACAATTATGACGGAACAAGCAGAGTTAATCACAAGGCTACAGCAAGCCAGGGCATCTGCTTCACATCAAGCTCCTTCCCCACCAAGGGTTTTGATACCCGAGGAGACACCAAACGTCCAAAATATCCAAGGGGATACAGACGTTCCAATAGGGCCGGCTCCGCCCCCGATCCAACCTTAGATCCTACCCCAGTTATCCAAAACGCCCACCAACCTACCGGACTCCCCCTTTGAGTTCGAGACAGATCCCACAGCATTGAAGTTGAGCAAGCTTGAAAAGCTGTTCAAGAGATCCCAGGGAGTCAAGACCATCCCTGATATTGAAGATGGATATACCGACGTAGCTGTGACGCTGCCGGACAGATTCAAGATGCCGTATATCGACCGATTTGATGGATCCGGGGACCCCATGGTGCACTTGAGGTTGTTTTCGGATATTTTAAGGCCGATGGGCCTCACTAGACTGCAGAAGCTCTCTGTTCAGTCGGACCCTGTCTAGCGTGGCAGCCATCTGGTATGCCAAATTAGAAGATGATGTCAAGAGAAACTGGGACGAGATGGCTGAGGCCTTCATTGCACAATACTCATATAATACGCAAATCGAGATTACGACCCGTGATCTTGAGACAACAAGGTAGGAGCCTAAAGAGAGCTTTTTGGAGTTCGTGACCAGATGGAGGGCCAAGGCCTCGATGATGACCCTAAGGCCTACAGATAAAGATCAGATTAGGATGATTGTGCGCAATCTCCAGCCTAAGCTGATGCAGAAAATGATCGTGCTCCCCTTCCCTACCTTTTCAAATTTGCATGAGATGGTGGTACATATTGAGGATGCCTTGAAACAAGGCTTGATCGATAATGACAGGGAGCAACCCAGGAGAACTTTTAACCACAACACCAATGCAGGCCCGAGCAGAGCTACAACTACAAGAGCCTCCGAAGTGAGCATGGTCACCACCAACCCCCCTCCAAGAACCATGGTAGCCACGCCATTCTCCGGTGCGTCCGGAAGCAATACACAAACAGCCAAATACTCGCCCAAAAACCAAAGAACCTTCGCTCCACTATATATGCCCCTGTCCAAAGCTCTGGGGGTTTTAATCAGAAAAGGGCACTTGAAGCCCCTAGAGCTGCGGCCATTACCGGAAAGACTTCCTCCTACCCACAACCCAGCCAAATATTGCGCATTTCACTAACAGCACGGTCATGACACCGACCTATGCTACCGATTATGTCATGAGATTCAAGATCTCATTAATAACGGGGTGATTATGCCTCCCGAAAAACCCAATGTCACAACAAACCCTCTCCCACCGCACAACCAAGCTCCACCTCCCAAAAGAATCAACTTCATCCAGACTGGGGTTGTGGCTTATGATCCCAGCATATATATCACTCCTTCCCACCTACTTAAGCCGGAGATGTTTGTTCCCGACTACAATGACTTGTGCATGTTGGACATCTCCAGAACCCAACCTAAGCCAATGGTGGTGACTGTCGAAGACAGAAGAGGGGAGATTTCATAGGAGAATAAGATTGTTGAGCCAGAGTCCGAGGAATCTGGGAGTTTTATTAAAAAGATATATAGCCCGAGTGACTACATTTCGTTAGTAGGCCATGATGGGCCAAATGTGGAATTGCCGACAGAGATAGAGCTGTATGTGATCCAAGGGGATGGATTTGGACAGAGGGTAGACGATTCGGCAGAGGCTTTAACACATTTGATATGTCGATGTTAAGCATTTTGTATGGAAAAACATCATAACACGATTCGGCATACCAAGAGCACTTGTCTCAGACAACGGCACCTAATCTAACTGTGGTTTTTACTGAGAATTATGCAACACGTATGGTATTTGACCCTACTTTTTCTCGCTGGCATACCCACAAAGCAATGGTCAGGCAGAGGCCTCCAATAAAGTCATCCTGGATAGCATCAAGAAAAGGTTGAAAAAAGCTAAAGGTAGATGGGTCAAAAAGTTGCCCAGTGTGTTGTGGGCTCATCGTACTACTCCAAGGCGATCCACTAGGGAAACACCGTTCTCTTTGTGCTTTGGAACCCAGGCAATTATCCCCCTGGAGATCGGCCTACCCACGCTAAAATCCAAGGTTTTTGACATGGGCTGTAATGACATGATGTTAGCTTTAGACTTGACTCTGATTAAAGAACGCCAAGATCGTGCCCTTGCGTGCATGGCGCGGTATTAGCAACAGCTTGCTAAATCATATAATTAGCACGTATAGTTGCGTCATTATACACTTGGAGAGTTGGTCCTCAAGAAATTGCTTCCTGGTAGTAAGAATCTGGCAAACAAAAAATTAGGCCCCAACTAGGACGACCTTTATCCAGTTGATTCAATCGCCGAAACAGGGGCGCATCGGCTCAAAGACATGGCTAGGAGAAGTTTTCCACGTCCCTGGCTCAAATTTTATCACTAAGCCAACTTGTACGGCGTGGTAGTTTATTTTGAATTTTTGTTAATATGTTATGTATTCATCTTTCAATTCCCCAATGCAATGCCATTTCTTATCCCAATCTTGATAATAATGAGCCCCATTCGTGGATGTCACGTTTGGGCCGAATAAGCCTTCGAATTCGGAGCGCCCATCGTGGATATCACGATTGGTCAACAAAAAAGCCTCCGAATTCGGAGCACCCTTCGTGCATATCACGATTGGCCAACACAAAAAGACTTCGAATTCGGAGCGCCCTTCAGGGATGTCACGTTTGGGCCGGCCTCTGAATTCAGAGCGCCCTTCGTAGATATCACGATTGGCCAACACAATAAGACTCTGAATTCGGAGCACCCTTCGTGGATGTCATGTTTGGGCCGAATAAGCCTCCGAATTCGGAGCACCCTTTCGTGGATACCATAATTGGCCATCACAAAAAGACTCACGTTTGGGCCGAATAAGCCTCCGAATTTGGAGCGCCCTTCGTGGATATCACGATTGGCTAACACAAAAAGACTTTGAATTTGGAGCGCTTTTCGTGGATGTCACGTTTGGGCCGAATAAGCCTCCTAATTCGGAGTGCCCTTCGTGGATATCACGATTGGCCAAAACAAAAATCCTCCGAATTTGGAGCGCCCTTTGTGGATATCACGGTTGGCCAACTCAATAAGACTCTGAATTCGGAGTGCCCTTTGTGGATGTCAAGTTTGGGCCGAATAAGCCTCTAAATTTGGAGCGCCCTTCGTGGATATCACGATTGGCCAACATAAAAAGACTCACGTTTGGGCCGAATAAGACTCTGAATTCGGAGCGCCCATCGTTGATATCACGATTGGCCAACACAAAAAGACTCATGTTTGGGCCGAATAAGCCTCTAAATTTGGAGCGCCCTTTGTGGATATCACGATCGGCCAACACAAAAAGACTCCGAAATTGGAGCACCCTTCGTGGATGTCACGTTTGAGCCAAAAAAGACTACGAATTCGGAGTGCCCTTCGTGGATGTCAGGTTTGGGCTGAATAATACCCCGAATTCGGAGTGCTTTTCGTGGATGTCATGATTGGCCAACACAAAAAGACTTCGAATTCGGAGCCTCATTCATGGATGTCACGTTTGGGTTGAATAAGTCTTCGAATTCGAGGCACCCTTCGTTTATAACCCCGAACGGCCGAGTGATCCTTCAAATTCAGAAGGACCAATTTTGGCAATGGAATGGCATGAGTCAGTATACAATTGTCATAAGTATATATAGACATTAATTGAAACAACATAGCAAATATTTATTTCATTAAATAAGCACAAATACATGGCTTTTGACGAATTCAAAAGTACAATAATGTGTATTGATATATAAATTTATTCGGCACCCTCTTCATCGTTGGTTTTCTCGGCATCGTAAGATTCGAAGGGAAATTTGTAATTTTGATATAGAGGTGACGCCAAATCGATACCCGCGGCCTGCAGAGCCTTAATCCATCTATGCTTAATTCCACAATTTTCGCATCGATAGACATCCTCAGCTAACTTTTCCTTCGTCTTTTCAATATCAATTTTTTGGCCGTCATGAAAACCTTGTTCGTAGGCCTTCATTCTTATTACTTCTCTTGCGAACATGCTCGCCGTATCTCGATCGATAATCGCATGATCCAAAAGATGTCGATTTACACTTTCCGCTATGATTGGGTTCATTTGACTCGATGACTGCGTTTCGGAAGCCTTAGCTTTTTTCAGCTCATTCTCGGATTTCTCTACGTGATGTTCCAAGCTTCGAATGTGGCCATCTTTCTACTCTATCTTTCTTCGTGCAGCACAAAGACGCATGCTGATTTAATAAGAGGTGTATAGTCCCTTTATCGCTCCATGGACGCCCTCCCGAAAAACTTTGTAATCAGGCTGATCGACCATTGATTGATGGACTTTGGCAGAAAAAATCTATCGAGCAAACTCAACTACCACATTTGGATCGCAGATAATCGAATCCGCTTCAATCATCAGTTTATTCCCAATGAAAACTGAAAAACTCAACGGGCGTGGTAGTCTACTGGTTTCATTTCACGAATGGGGGGAGCTCCCTTGCTGCTGCCTCTTCTTCTTGGGTGACTTCTCTACTCCACCCCTTCTTAGGGACCTACTTCGATAACGGGGGAGCGATGCCTTTCACGCTCCTCCGACGTCATGTTTCCCGTTTATGCATGTTCGCCACCTCGATTCATCTCTATGTCCAGTTCAGCTAGTGTCCTACCCTCCTCTCTGTTGTTGAAGAATATTCTTCTTGACATCCAAATTTCGTCAGTTCGACACAACGCTCTTTTCCCTCTCATAGTCTGTTCAATTTGAGCACTATATGTCTATCGACAGCACAGAACGCACGCGTGCTTAGCCTCCACCCCGCTTATTAATTACGGGTGGAGCATTCCCAAAGTGATCGCTTCAATGCATTTTGCCGAATAATTACTGTGCCCCACCCAGTCCATGAACTACACATATTCGGTGGTTCGGTTCTTTAATTAGCTGGGGCAAGGGCAGATTCATTAATCTATTTGGCCTTCTTGCAATACATTGCGCCGACAAGTTACTGTGCCTCACCCAATTCATGAACTACACATATTCAGCGGTTCGGTTCATTAATCAGTTGGGGCAAGGGCAGATTCATTAATCTATTTGGCCTACTTGCAATGCATTGTGCCGACAAGTTATTGTGCCCCACCGAATCCATGAACTATACATATTCGGCGGTTTGGTTCATTAATTGGTTAGGGCAAGGGCAGATTCATTAATCAATTCGGCCTACTTGCAATGCATTGCACTGACAAGTTATTGTGCCGCACCCAATCCATGAACTACACATATTTGGCGGTTCGGTTCATTAATTAGCTAGGGCAAGGGAAAATTCAGTAATCTGTTCGGCCTCTATTTATAAATATATTGACAAACTACAATGCCCCATTTGATTGGCACATTTTATTCAATGTGATGTTGCAAGCCGTATGTTTTATTCGGCTCTTCAATGTTCAAGTTGGCATAATTGGCACAAGACATATGATCATTCTTCTTTGGAACTACTTGTCCGAATAGGGCAAGGGAAAAAATACCATTATACTCAGCATATCATGTTATAGCCAAATTACAATACATCACCCCACTTGGCCAGTCGAGTTTGGCATTAAAATATACACGTAATTCAGCAGATTATGTTATAGCCGAATTGTGCTACTTCTCACACCGTCTTAGCCATTAATTTTATCGTCGAATTAAGTTATATCACCCTACTTAGCTATTAATTAGCACATGCAGAAGACAGACAAAAAGGTGATTTTCATTAATAAAGTGAGTACAAACAGTCGTCATTTTACGCATGAAAATTGCCCTATATTTGACTTCTAAACAAAATAAATAAGCAAAAATCTACGAAAACTACATATAGAAAATACCAGGCAAAAAGCAAAATTACATTGACACTACTCATTCTTTAGGGTCAGACACCAACGGCTCAACCTGTAGCAGCTCATATGGAATTGGCTGCTCCAATGTCACATTAGCAGCAACCAGGGCTTTGAGGAAGCCATGTTTGAAGCCCTGATTTTCAAACTTTGGTACTCCATCCATGTATTTTTCCAAGGCCATGTTTTCTCCAGCTTCAAACACCTTAGAGATCTCAGAGTCGGCGATTTCTTTTGCCTTCTTCGATTCCTCCAAATCGGCTTCCAGTTTGGCAATCACCTTCTTGGCTAACTTGAGCGCATCATCACTCGCGTTCACCCTCTCTTCGGCTGCTAGCCTGAGTTGATCAAAGCATTTGGCCTTCTCTTCCTCAGCACTCACCCTTGCTCGCTCTTCCGCCAATTCAGCTAATGCCTCTTTAGCCTTGCCTTTTTCATTTTCGACTTCGGCTTTGAGCAAGCCAATTTGCTCAATAACGTCATAGTGACGGAGGCCGATTTCTGCAATCTTGCCTGCCACCTAAAACAAAAGATTAATAAGATAGCTGGCATAAAAAGGAAAATATTTTTCAAGTCAGTTACGTACCAATATCACCGATTGAGCGGCTAGTGCTATCGACACTACATCTGACTCTATACGGAATGCTGCCCTATCAAAAATCGACGAGGACACACTTAGGGCCACAGCGGCGTCCTTCAAAGCCAACGCACTGGAAGCAACCGGAAAGTTCTTTATTCTAGGTTATATGATAAACGGCATAGCCAAGTCCTGCGACTCTTCTATGCTCGGCCATTTATGAATTAAGTTTTCAGAAAAGTCAACCTCGTGCTCAGCGGGGCGTTTCTCCCCCCTCTGTTTGGCCACTAGATTGTTCGATTGTTCAATGACAATTTGCTCCATTTCGGCCATAACAATTTGCTTCGTTTCCTCAACAAGTGCAGGCAGAGAAGACTCAACCTCAATAGGAGTAGGTGGTGGGGGCTCAGATCTGGCGGCTTCAGCCCTCCTTCGGGCTGCCATGTTCTTGGCATTTTTTCTTCTGGCCATCTATGCGAGCAACTCCCGAGCCATGTTCTCAGGATCTGTGCCGGGAAGGTCTCCTAAACTGGTGAAAATATTGTCTTCTAACAATGTGTCAACTCGGCCTGAAGTGGACGGAAGGTTGAAGCTGGCTTCCTCGAAGGCCAAATTAAGAGCCGCGTCAACCTCCCCCTTTAGACTCTCAGATCTGTCCAAGTTGGACTGATTCGGCTGTTCAACGACTTGTTCAGCGACCTGCTCGGTGACCAGCTCTAAATTCGAAACTTCAAGAGCAATATCCCTAAGGCTCTTGAAATTTGGAAAAATGAGTGCCGTAAGCTGGTGTTCGCCCTTTGGAATTGGAATGTGATCTACAGCCGAAAAAGTAGCATACGTTGGTTCGCATCACAATAGCACATAGGCAGCCTTCCATTGCTTTTGGAGGTTTGGATGGCCGAAGAATTGGAGCACAGTTTTGATTTGCTTAAGCACAGCGTCGTCGGCCAAGATAAGTACTTTTTTCAAATCATTGCCTGCACAAATAAAATGGTAGGTACATGGAATTTGAGCCAAATAAATCTATAACAAATGTGCATAGAAATGGGACTATATGGCTGTAGAGACCCTAATTTTTGTAATTACCGTTAAATCCCTAACCTTGAGTTTATTTCAATAAAGCCCTTGAATTTTCGCTTAATTGTGTTTTAAACCCTCGAATCGGGAAGCATCACGGATTAATTCGAGTAAACCCTAATCGATCCCGGTAGATTAATAATCACATTTAAAATCATATTATTAATTATTAGAGGCTATCACTATATATTAATCACTCCAAAATCTTAATTCCAGATAACGCCGTTTCGCTCAGTTTCTCGCCCTTTACGCTTTAATTTAACAAGATCCGAATTTATTATTTTAACTATTTTCTAATGTTAGTATATTAATAGTATATATCAAGGTTTCATAAATTTAGACTTGGTTCCTATATACTTTTATTTTATTTCATTCAAACCCTTAATTGTAATATTTTAATAATTAATGTACTTGTGCCTATTATATTATGGTTATAAATACAAATATCTCATATATATATATATATATATATTTCTTGGAGCACAAGTAGGTAGTCATGTGAGGGTTGAAATGGCCTTGATGGCATTGATGGCAACTTTGACCAATTACACCTATGGAACTTGGTCCCTAAGAAACCTTCCAAACCTTTCTCTATATATGCACACTTCTCCCCCTCATTTTACACATTTTCAGCCATGCACTAGAAGAGTGAGACAGAGTGATCTTGGAAAAAAGAGAGAGAGAGGGAGAGAGGGCGAGAGAGAGAAAGAGGATAAGAAGAAAAAGAAGAATTTTGTTGAGTCTTGTACAACAAAGGTAAACATGCATCACCTCTTCTCTCAAGTTCTTTTACCACTTGTTTTTCCCTACCTAATACATGCTATTTATATATATATATATATATATGTTGTAGTCTAGGCCTACACTCTTGTATAAATGTGTATTAATCAAGAAATGGTATGCTTCTCTTTCTTTCTTAAATTTCCAGCGGCAAATCTTTTCCCTCTCTTGAATTTATTTTCCTATCAAAACTCCATAAACTCAAAATCTGTTTTTATGGTGTAATATTTGGTATTTCTAGAGTATGTGATAATTTTGGTAGGACCTAAGGACGTATTTTTATAACCTAAACGATTTTTCTAAGTTTGTTACTCACAGAACCAGAAAAATAGTCAACTTTCTCTATTTTTATAAAATTCCATAAAAATAATATTGAGTCCAATTTTATGTCAAAATCTTAATCTGGGTGTTATATTTTAACTAAAAAAATTTTTGAACTCAAGAGAGTGAGGGGCTCGAGAGAAACACCGATTTGCGTAACGATCAACAAATCTAGACCGATCTTGGTAATTCTGAATTATCTTCAAATCTAAAATACCTATCCTACTTTCGTAAATTGAGTTTGAAACTAGACTTGTTTATCTACAAACTCATATGAGGCCAGGTACTTAGGGCCAATAAAAGTATTTTTTTCATAATTATTTTCAAACTGATTCAAATATGGAAATCTGAAAATTTGTGTTTATATGCCCTCATTTGGTTTGCAACTTTTATATTCTATGTTTCTTGAATGTTTTAGTCTTGATATGTAATCCATGATAAATTGTGAATTTTTTTTACCATGAATAAATTACTTGTTGTTTAGTTTGGATTCGTAATTATATTGACCATGCTTTGCTATAACTGTGAACATAATGCACTTAATAAAGGGGGAAATCAAATGGGATGGTAATGGGTTGCGATCATTGTATTAAATTTTATGAGATAATGAACAATGGATTCAAGAGTATGATATAGTGGAATGTGTTCTATTTTTGTGAAGTCTTGCGCAAGTGTGTTTTCGAACCCTAATATGGCACGGGAGGTATTCTGGCTACTTAATGGAAATGAGAGGCATAAGGGTGGCAGTGAGGGTCTCACACAGGGAGAGTATCCCTGGAAGCCCGTTCCCTTGGGGCAGACCCTGATGTCACCACTCGGGTATGTAACCTAGGTGCGTGAGCATCATTGGTAATTGTGCGGTAAGCGATGCACTGGTGGTTATGCGATAAGCGACGCATTGGTATTGTACTAACCAAGGGGAGTCAGAATTGCCCGTGGCCAGTGTTAGTGGTTGGGTAGGAACGACATTCTGCGGGGAGTTGCCTAGAACTAACTAAAATTGATTATTATTCATGAGAACTGAAATTTAATTACAAGCTCTGTTTAATTATTGGTTTCGCTGCATGTTATGATCGTGCTGTTATGTTACTTGTGTATTTGGAATGGGAAAAGGGTCGGGGTGTGTTTGTTTACTGGGCATTCCAAGCTCATGGCATTTTATGCTAGGTGAAGGCGAGTTTTACACCAAGAATGGAACCCTAAAAGCTTTGCGGAACCATGGCTGCCTTAGAGATTAGATTTTATAATTCATGTATTTTTGATAATCTTTTTGGTATCAAGGAACTAATCTGTATTTAAAGACTTGAAGAATTTTATCTATAACTCTTTTAGTGTAATTATTTGTATTTTGTGCTTAAAAATGATGGGTATCTGCTAGTTAAACCTCGGTGTATCATTGTATTATATTATCAAAATTTAGGGCGTCACAACGGCCACCTGGTTCGTCATTTTTTCTAGGCACAGGATCTAGGCGAACTTCGCCTTCGCCGAATTTCAAGTTGCCTCGAACAACAACCATGACGTTGTCAACACGCTTACCAGAGCTGGCAAGCATAGTCACCAGATGGTGATCAGTGTCTATGGTCTTGAGAAAGTAGCGTCCCTGTAGACTAGATGATTTCGCAAAGGTATAACAATGCCGAATAGCAAGGATTCCTAAATTAATCCTAATTTGGTGATTTAATTCTATTATTCCTATTATGATTCAGTAAAAGTTTATGTTAGGTTGTGAAGGGAGTAGACCCCAATAACGAAAGACGGCCCTAAAAAATGGATGAAGGGGGAAACGGACTCCGCCCTTAGTGATTGATAGGAGAGGAAAGATGATCGTATTCGTATCAGTCCTCTCCATGTCGAGTACGCTATCTGCCACATGTGAAAAATGGACGTCATCTGAATGGAAAAGTGGCGCCGAAAAAGGGAAATACAGTCCTTGGAAAGAAGAGCATTCAAATGTTTTGCCATCCGAATCAGAATAGAAAATACGCTAAACTAAAAACAAACAAGAAAATCGGAGTTGGAATGAGGAAGAAATGCAAAGAAGAGAAGAACTTACAGGGTAAAGAAAGAAGGACAATGGGGAGCAAATGGAAGTTGCAGAGGTCGTGAAGTGAAACAGAAAAGCTAAGCGGCAACCAAAGAGCCTTGGAAATTCAAAAAATATTCGAAGGGACAACATGGTTTCATATTGCATTAAATGAACAACACATATGAAGAGGCGGGAAATTGTAATGATTTCTAAATCATGGTCATTCTGACGCTTCGGTATTGGAAGGAGTGCAAGCGTCGTTCTTTTGAGTCTCCATATATTAAAAACAAACAGGCTGACTAATTGGCGTTAGTCAGATGTTTGGGGGGTAATTGTCGGGGCCGAATAATTACATATTAAGGAAGGCCAAGACATGAAGACATCAGGCCAAAGGCAATTCGGCTATAATCTAAGGGCTCTTGAAGCCGAATATATAGATCGACCATATGAAGAGCCGAATGGGAATCAGCACACAACCGGAAGGCCGAGTAAGCAATCAAGTGGGAGATTAAGAGTGGGTCCAACCCATGGGCCCAAAGGGTAATATAAAAAGAGGAACATCAACCAAAGAAAGGTATGTGAGAATAGAAAAAATAACTTGAGATAGAAGTAAACTAGAGAGAATACTAACTTGTCTGTCGGAGTGCTAATTCCGGCAATCCCGACCGGAGTGTTCATCCCTTTTTCAAGTAGCAATCAGAGGATCAAGGACATCTGACTAGATCTTGGGGTATTTCCAAACCACTTCTTCACAACACTAATTGGTGTTTCTTCCATTCTATTATGGCCCAATTTCATTTATGAACATTTTTTTTGGGTGAATAAACAGTTCTTTTTTTTATTTATTATTATTTTGTCTATGAACGTTGTTGTGTTTCCTTGTAGTATCATAACATTCCTCCTTTAGCTTCCAGCATTAACCATACGAGGCAATTAAAAAAAATAAAAAAAGATTCACAAGTTTGCATATTGATTATCTAAAATAGCAACTGAGAGGATCATCTCTTGCCCAATTTGGCAACAACCTAATGAAATGATTCAATTATAAATACCTCCCAAAATGGCATTATATAGTCTCATAATACCATATATCATTATTTTTATACGAACTACAAAACGCACTATGTGAGTCGTCATTTATCTCCTTTCATCATCTTGTTCTTCTTCTTCCTCATTGCTCTTTTTCCTCTGCCTCTTTGAAGATGGAATTGGGGGGTTTTGATCTGCTCCTGCTTGCATGGTGCCAGATTTCATTGTATTAAATAGATTTTTCCGAGCCACATGCTGCCAAATATTCTTCACTTCTTCCAACTGAACTGGCTCTATCAGGTAGTCTTGAGCTCTATACGATATCCCCTTCATCACCGATTCTTTGTCATCGTTTGCACACATCACTGCAATTCCAAACTTATGTTTAATATTTAATCTCATCCAAGATAATGTATACTAATTAAGAAATGATGA
The DNA here is from genome assembly GCA_025200525.1 of Camellia lanceoleosa. Classification (NCBI taxonomy): domain Eukaryota; kingdom Viridiplantae; phylum Streptophyta; class Magnoliopsida; order Ericales; family Theaceae; genus Camellia; species Camellia lanceoleosa. The sequence goes on along the minus strand of CM045771.1, from coordinate 121,868,095 downwards.
GCTTACTTATTACTAAAGAAGCAACAATAAAAGCAACAATACATTGACATCAAACAATAAAAGCAAAGGATGTCGAAAACATCATAGCAAAGATACAACAAAAATGCTATAACTCCATTATGTTCACAAACCCAAAACTAGCAAAATCATTTCAAAAAAAGAAAAGAAAAATCATAAGCAGCCTAATAAGATGTCCACAATTAATTTATAAATTCTACAATTCGAAATTATCAATTTATGTAACTATTGTAGTTATGTTACATACAATGTATACATTTAAAATTAGGAATCACATGTATACATTTAAAATTCAAAGAAAAAAGTCTAAGAATCATATTCTATAAGTACTCTCTACATAAATTTCCATATCCTCAAGAATTATGAACTTGTTCAAATAATAAACCAAACCCTATTTGTTATCTTCAAGCATATAAGTCTATATATATATATTGGGATTAAGAATAGAAACCTTATAACGACACTTGTTGAGAAGAGCAGAAACAAGTTTGAGGCAGACAATGTTGTCATCAACCACAAGAACTCTCAAACCCTCTAGAATGTTGGCTTTCACTCTGCTTTGCGGTGGTGCCGCCCTTTTCAAACTCACATGAACATCATCAATCTTTGACAAAATGAAAATACTTTTATTATTATTATTCGAAGATAGAGAATATTTTCACCAAGATATATGCAATTTGCAAAGTGGGTTTTGTTTTGGTTTTCACTTAGGATATCACTAGGATTTTCTCGGGAAAATCATGCAGGAAAATCGCTCCATGAAAAAGTTTATGAAGAGGGAAAGGAATATAGGGGAGAGGATGTCCAAGTAACAAACAAACTAAAAGGGGAAAATGTTTAGTTTCCACAAGTGGAGTTTCCTTGTAATACAAATATTAAGTGTGCAAACTTGAGCTTGACTCATCTACGAATTGGTTCCAGAGAAAACAAAACTAGATCCAATAACCCTATGAATATTTTTTTTATTTTTTTTTGGGACAAATTACTCCAGTGGTTCTTCTAAATTTATTTGCATCAATTTTGATCTCAATTTTTTCATATAATATCAATCCAATCTGATTGGTAATGTTATTTTAGAAATTGAACTAAAATTGATGATCAAAATGGTTATTTACTATTCCTATAATAATTGAGAGGTTAGTATCTAATTTAAAATAATCTATTTCCTTTTGAATTGAATATTTTATCATTGATTTTTGTCAAAATTCTTAACAAATATTATCAATTCAATTAAATTAAGACTATAAAAAATTAAAAAGTAAAATTGATACAATTACAACTGCAAAGACTAAATTGACATTAAAAATTGATTAAAATTTCAATACATCAATTACTTCATAAAAAATGTTGACGTGTAAGCCCTGGGTAGAGATGGGCGCCACATACAACACTGTGATGTCAATTGAGCTCATTCACATTTAAAACATTACTAACTCTTTAATAGGGTTAATTACAACCAGCGTCTTCAATTATTAAATCAAATCAAAACTTAAAGTTCATTCACCTTTAAAACATTACTATCTCTTTAATATGGTTAATTACAGCCAGCGTCTTTAATTATTAAATCAAATCAAATGAAAACTTGCATTTTATTAAATAAGATCAGTTATATGAATCTTTCTTATTTACGTGACTCAATCAACGATTATTTAGTTAGTCAAATTACGGAGATTCATATATCTATTTATTATATGTCAATCTAGCCCTATCCCTTTCTATAACACTTCTATCTATCGTCACTGTATCATATCTCTTCACTACTGCCTCTGTTGACAGTTGTATATAACCAAACCATCTCAATATATTCTCTCTCAACTTATCTTCTATCGATGCTACTACGGTTGGGCATAGGGTTATTTGATTCACAAAAACTGCAAAACCCGAACTGCCCACACCTATTTGAGCGGTTTCGTAGAATCTTAGGGTTGGATGCAGGTTAGAATTTTTCTATTTTGCGAGTTGCGGGTGGGTCGCGGGTTTTACCTGCACCTACACTTACCTGCCTGCATTTTTATACATTTTTTTGTTTTTTAAAAATCTGAACCATCAAATTTTTTTTTTTTGTAAGTTTTGTAGAAGGGAAAGATAAAGTTGGTGGCAAATTTTTTTTTTTTAATCTCAGAATCCTTCTCAGCATTTGAGTTCTCTATTATCTTTGGACAAAACTTCAAGGTTTGTTTCAGAAATTATTTTCTTTGTTTTCTAAACCACAAAACACGAGTATAAAACCTTTATTTTTTTTTTTCTCTTTCTCCTGAAGAAAATTCTTAGAAAGAGCACTGAGATTTTCTATGAAGATTGAAGATTAAATAAATTATATAATTTTCATTTTCTATGGAGTTTGTGAGTTTGCAAATGTTTTTATTTTATTTTATTTAAAGGGTTTGGATAAAGTTTGACAACAATTTATTTTGGTTCCTAACTAGTTATTGTTATTGCATTTTGGTTTTTGGATGAATGTAAAAGTTAATAAAGAATTACTTTTAGGTAAGTTTAGGATTTTGAATAATTTTACTTTAATTGTGTTGTTGGGTACTAGATAGTGAATGAATTTTTAAAGGAAAAAATTCAATCTGCAAATTGCCCGCAACTGCCCATACGTTCGCAAACCCTATCCGCACAAACCGCAACCTGCACTACGGGTGGTTGTGAATTCAATCTTTTCCAAACCGCAGACATGCAGGCGAGTCTAAACCGCAAACCAAACCGTCAAAAAACAATTTGATAGCACCCCTAGGTGCTACTCTTACCCATTTATGAATATACTTATTTCTAATTCTATCTTTTCTAGTCTTGCCACACATCCACCTTAGCATCCTTATCTCAGCGACACTTATCTTATCTACATGTTGTTTCTTAGTTATCCAACATTTCGTCCCAAACAACATTGTTGGTCTAATAGTCATTCTATAGAACTTTCGTTTTAGTCTAGTGGGTACTTGTTTATTACACAGTACTGCAGACATACTCCTCCATTTAAGCCACACTGCGTTAATTCTATAGATCACATCTGCTCCAATCTCCCTAACCATTGTGATAATCGATTCTAAATAACGAAAATATTCACTCTTAGATAGTTATTGGTTCTCAATCTTCACTTCTCATCTACTTCCATTGTTATTGTTACTAAAATTACACTCCATTTACTCTATCTTTGTTCTCTTTATCCTAAATCCTTTAGATTCAAATGCTTCTCTCAAAGTCTCCAAACTGTTTCTCTAATCTCATCCATTAACACGATATCATAAACAAAAAGCATACAACATAGAACATCATTCTAAATATTTCTCGTTTAACTCATCCACAACTAAAAGCAAAAAGATAAGAACTTAAGGTTGATCATTGGTGCAACCCCACAATAATTGAAAATTCACTTGTCTCTCCAACATGCGATCTAATAGTGGTCATCGAACATTCATGCATGTCTCTAATCACATCAATGTACCCTTTTGTCACCCATTTCTTCTTTAACACCCACAACATTATATCTCAAGGCATTCTATCATATGTTTTCTCAAGATCGATAAAAACTATATGAATGTCTCTTTTATTTTCTCAATACTTTTTTATTACTCTCATCAAAAGATAGATCGCTTCCTTTATTGACCAACCCTACATAAATCCAAATTGATTCTCTAACACCTCTGTTATATCTCGCAATCAACGTTTTATTACTCTCTCCCACACTTTCATTATATGACATATCAGCTTAACTCCTTTATAGTTATTGCAATTCTTATCTCACTTATTCTTACAGATTGTCACTAAAATACTCTTCTTACACTACTCTAGCGTTTTTCTTGTCAACAAAATCTTGCTAAATAACAAAGTTTCAATATAAGTAAGAATTTGAAAAGATTCTCAAAATTTTCTCAATGATAAAAATGAAGAATAAAAAATTAGCAATTACTAAAGACTCAATTTTTTTAGTTCTAAAAAAATAAAAAATAACAAAAAAAGTTACAATAAGATATTGTTTTAGTCTCTAAAGTATGCGTTTTGTTTTTTCATTTTTAGTCTCTTAATTTTCAATTTTTTCATTTTTATTCTCAGAATTGTCAATTTAGTCTTAGATTTAATCTCCATCTAAATTGATAATAAAAATATGAATAAAAACTAGTTTTGGTCTCAAAAGTTTGTGTTTATTGTCATTTTAGCCCTCAAGTTTTATATTTTTTCATTTTGATCCTCACAACTGTCAATTTGAACCAATTTGATCCTAACTCAAGTTGACAACTTTGATAACCAAAATTATAAAATTTAGAATGTAACGCCCTCAAAATAATACATACAAACCCACATTCTTGACATGCATAGATATAAGAGAATAAAGCATATTTCCATTTATCAGAGTATTCATTACAAAAGTATTACATGTTGACATCAAAAGTAAATGCCCTACGGGCTTACAACTTTCCAAGTCAACACTTGGATACAACAAAAGAAGAGTTCTAACTCTTTATACAAAATAAGCCCTTGGCTTGATTTACATGTAATACAAAAAGGAAACAACGAAAGAGTCGTTCAATCTCTAAGCCTTCCAAGCTACGTCCTTGGAGGTGGCATACCATCTATACTTGAAAATGATGTCCCATAAAGGGTGAGCCAAAGCCCAGTAGAAATATACTAAACCAATTATGAGAAATAACTAAAACATTAGCATTCAATAAAAGGTTAACGCTTGTAAACTAACTTACAACACTTCCCAATTTTAGGACAAATGCATTCGTGTTTCATTCCACTTTCCTTTACTTATCCAATTAAAATCATAAACATGGCTCATTATCTAGCCAAACCATTTAGATGAGACTACAACTCATATTAAAACACTTCCATTACCCACAATTCAAATGAGACTACAACTCATATTAAAATACTTCTATTATCCACAATTTAAATGAGACTACAACTCATATTAAAACACTTCAATACTTCAATTATCTACGTTATGCAAATGCAATTGGGGTTTCGGGACTTTCACCCTGGACACTTCGGCCAACTTAGTTATCAATGGAGTCCATCCCCTATCTCCTCCCACATAGGTTTGAGAGTACATCCCCTATCTCCTTTCATACAAGATACATATGTAATGTATTTAAACAGTTTATCATATACAATGATCAATCCAGGCACATATTCAATGTGACACTTCATCCGTCATATTCAATGACATAACACATTCGATTAGTTTCAGTTTTTCCTAATCAACATACAGTGTCTACAACAATTAAGACTATCCTCCACCGATAGCCCAAAGCAGTTGTTTCTAAACAGATAATAATTTCATCAAATAGATAAATCATCAACATTCTCATAGCTGAGTGATAAACCAATCGAACTACACCATTCAATTACATAATTTCCCAATTTCATGATTTTCAACCCAATTTCGTATTTCCATAACTTCCCCAAATTAATTATACAAATTAATTATTTACTTTCAATTAGGGCTTTTTTTTCCCTTTTTCCAAATGTTGCACCCAAGGCCAAATTTCATCAATCATATGCAATAACTTCATTTTAGGGACCACTCATACACTTGGAATCCCAAAAATAGAAAACCCCTCTTTTGTGATTTTAACTTTAAACCCTAGTTTTTCTCAAAACCCCCAAACACCACCATTTATACAAAATACATAACATTTAGGCCAAAACTCATAAAAAGGAGTAGGTTATCTCTACCTTAAGTGTAGAAGACGAGCCTAGCAAGAGGAGACCTCCAAACATGCCAAAATCGCTTTCCACTCGGATGAAAATGGAGGTCTTGAAGAGCCCAAGCATTTTAATGAAGGAAAGGGGGTGAAGAGATCACTTGATCTTAGCTAAAATGTAGAGATTTCTAGAGATAGGAGCTCTCAAAATAGGGCTTTGGAAAGTTAGAGAGACAGAAAGTGACGAAAAAGTGATTTAAAATATCACAGTCGCGATCTGATATACGTATAGTCCGCTCGAGCGCAAAGATACCTGCTCGAGCGTAAGGAACACCGCTCAAGCGTGAAAAACACTTCTGCAGTAAATCTGCAGACGCACAAAATGCTGAAATGATGCAAACTCCGCTCGAGCGTAACAAGACCAGCTCGAGTGGATCATCAAAAATATGGGTAACAAGATTAGAGACTAAAACTCAACCAACCTGTTCGAAACACGCCCAAGACATTTCTAAACTCAAATTTCAAGAGTTAAAGGACGGAAATACAATACAGACAACAACAATCACCCACGGAACCGAGTCCGGAATACAATAAACAATAAGGGGGAAACTGGGATCGCTATATAGAACTTGGGAGACTAAAATGGTAAGAAATGCATACTTTAATGATCAAAACTGTCTTTTACCTAAGGATAAAATATTTTTCATACTATTAATGTAAACAAACGTTAGAGATAGGACCAAAATGATAATATTGAAATTTAAGTGACTAAAATAACAAATAACGCATACTTTAATTGTTGAAATTGTTTTTATCCAAAAAGATATGTTCAAAAAAACTCTAACCAAACATTCCATTAGTTGAAATATGAATGACTGACAATGGACTTATTTAGTACAACTTATTATGAAATAAAAATTGATAATTAAAATATAAAAGTCAAAAACATTCTTTCCCCCAGCTTTCTGATAACCATTTTATTTATGTCTAATAAGTTTTAAGCAAAAATTATACCAAACAGTCTGACACAGACTCGCAAAATAAAATAAATTATAGCCAACTCAGATAAGTTATACCAAATAACCCCAATATACTTTAGCCAATGTTGATGATAGCAACACTTCTGGGGGCCGAATAATTACATATTAAGGAAGGCTAAGACATGAAGACATCAGGCCAAAGGCAATTTGGCTATAATCTAAGGGCTCTTGAAGCCGAATATACAGATCGGCCATATGAAGAGCCAAATCGGAACTAGCACGCAACAGGAAGGCCGAGTAAACAATCAAGTGCGAGATTAAGAGTAGGCTCGACCCATGGGCCCAAAGGGTAATATAAAAAGAGGATCGTCAACCAAAGAAAGGTGTGAGAATAGAAAAATAACTTGAGATAGAAGTAAATAAGAGAGAATACTAACTTGTCCGTCGGAGTGCTAATTCTGGCAATACCGACTGGAGGAATTAGAGGATCAAGGACGTCTGACTGGATCCTGGGGCATTTCCAAACCATTTCTCCACAATTGGCACTATCTGTGGGAATACTCTGACGTATCCTTGGCTAGCGTAATAGATGATCCTCCGGTAGTTGCTAACGACGTTACGCCAAGAGATGACATCACTCCAAGAAACATGCTTGGACTGGAGAATATCATCACACGACAGGCCTTGAACTTCGACTCAATAGCTCAAACCTCACCCTCAACGTCGGTGCAAGAGACGATGTAGGCAATCACAGATCAAGCAAAGCAAAATGAATAGTGTTTAGAAAACATGATGGTTGAGAACGAGCACCTGCGCCAGGAATTGGCCCTGGAGCTAGCCAAGTCCCAGTAAGCCGTATGCTATGACTGGGGTCGACCCCCAAGAAAGAAGGATGATCGACGACGTCGACTTCGGAAACATGATAATGACAGTGATTCTGACTCACCATCCTAGGAACTCAGAAAGAAGGGACGAGTCGATGTACCCAGCTTATCCGAAGGAAGTCCGTACATACGGCATAGGTGAGGGCAAAGAAGTGATGATTCAGATAAAGAAGACAAGCATGATCCTTTTGTGTGACGCATCGCAAGGGCTGTGCTGCCCAAGAAGTTCAAAGCACCATCGTTTACCCTGTATGACGGAAAATCAGACCCCACTGACCATATTCGTCATTATAAACAAACAATGACACTGTATGCTCACGATGAAGCCCTCATATGTCAAATGTTTCCAAGCAGTCTGGGACCATTGGCCGTCAGATGGTACTATAAACTAGAGCTGGAATCGATAAAAAGCTTTCATCAACTCCAAAAATCGTTCAGAGCAAGATTCATCACCAAGGAAATTTAGCTAAAACAAGCCGACTCTCTCTGGGCAATGCAAATTAAACTAGAAGAAACCCTTCGTGAATATTCGGCATGCTATTGGGAATGCTTTAACCTGGTAGATGATGTTTGCAATGACTCCATGGCCATCCTCGCCTTTAAAATGGGATTACGTTCTGATAGTCCCCTCTACAGTTCGTTGACCAGACAGTCCCCCAAAATAGTTTGGGCATTAATGAAAAAAGTCGAAGAATATTGTAAGGTGGAAGACGATGCCCTACGGGTCAAGGCCGGACAGAAAGCCGTGAAGACGGCTCCGTCTGGTATCGTTCAGCCGGTAAACGTTGTGCCGTCAAGAAGCCTCGAACGGCGGAATCGGGCTAAACGAGACAAAAGGAATGATTCGAGCCGATCAAGCGATTAGTGTTCATACTGATCAAATGAACAATATCAAGTGGATAGTAGGCACGTAAGACTCTCGGACAAGAAGGACATGGAATTAGCCAAGCCAATTAGCAAGATTTTCTCGAAAGTCTAACATCTTCCGTTCTTTAAATGATCGTCCAAAATGATGGGACCTCCCGATATAAGGAGAAGAGATAAGTGGTGTGAATACCACAAGGACCATGGTCATGACACCGACAGTTGTTATGCACTGAAGGACCACCTGGAGGAGCTGGTACAAGAAAGCTGGTTGACGCAACACGTCCGAAAGAATAATCCATTGAACACGGTAGCCCTATGGTCGGATTCACCTCCACTTGGTGTAATTCACATGATATACAACCTGCCATCAATAGCTGAGGTACATACAATTCAATTTTAACCTAGCCTGCATAATCCAATCACACCAGCAAAACGGCCCCATGAAACTAGGAGGATTAGTTTCGACGACACCGACTTAGTTGGAGTAACTCTCCTCCATGCCGATCCCCTCGTCATCGAGCTACGTGTGAACAGATTCACCATTGAACGTGTTCTTATCGATCAGGGAAGCACTTCAAAAATAATGTATTACAAAATGTTTGCTAAACTCGATTTCACTAACTCGAATTTGTTACCGGCCAATTACCCATTATTCGGCTTCAACGCTAACCCTGAGTATCCTTTGGGTAAGATCACACTACCAGTTTGGGCGGGCACTAGATCCATAGATGTTGAATTTCTGGTTGTCAAACTTCTGTCACCATACAATCTCATCATGGGAAGAACTTGGTTGCATACCATGCAAGCTGTGCCAAGCACCTTCCTTCAAGTACTTCATTTTCTGACTGAGTATGGCATTGAACAAATTTGGGGTTCTCAGAAATCGGCACAGGCATGCTACCTTGTTGCTGCTGCAAAGAGACCAAAGGAAACAGAAGTGAATTCGATTGAAGTACCGGATTGGGAAAGCCTCGAGGACATTGGAAAAATCCCCAGTGAAAAGGGAACTGAAGACTTGGATCGGATCAAAATTAATGGGAGTCCTGACAAGTTCTTCATGATTGGCACTTCCTTGAACAAAGTTGACAGACACGAGCTTGTATCCTTCTTACTTGGCAACCTTGACATGTTTGTGTGGACACCATACGAGATGCCAGGGGTGGATCCATATGACATGTTTGTGTGATGGGCCATCCAACCAATGTGGTAGTGGGGCAGGCGTAGTGATCATGACCCCCGAAGGGGCAATAATCGACCAGGCGGTCAAACTGGGCTTTGATGCATCAAATAATAAGGCCGAATACGAAGTATTGCTAACCAGCCTTCGAAACGCACTTCACCTTAGTGAGTGGTGGTTGCTTGTTTTCTGTGACTTGAAATTAGTCATCAACTAGTTAAAAGGAGAGTATGCTGCTAGAAATGACCGCATGGTAGCCTACATAAAAACGATGAATTCCTTGCTTGTGAAATTTGACAACCACGAATTGAACCAAATAACCCCAGATTAAAAAACGTATGCAGATGCCCTAGCTTGCCTAGCCTCTACCATTAACTCAGAAATCAAACGGACAATCAAAGTAGGATTCATCCCTGAGCCGAGCACTACCTCTTCTGAACCAGTTTAGATTAACATCATTGAACTAGGACCAAGTTGGATGGACCCTATCACTGCATTCCTTTCCTCAGAACAACTCCCAATGGATAAGAAAGAAGCCCACAAACTGCAAAACAAAGCCCTGCGATACTACTTGGATCTGCATGGAAAGCTCTACAAAAAATCCCTTTTTGGGCCGTACTTAGAATGTGTTCACCCAAATAAAGTTGAGGAACTCTTGGCTGAAATACATAAAGGTAGCTGTGGTGCCCATTCTGGAGGACGTTCATTGGCCCACCGAGCCATAACACGAGGGTATTATTGGCCGACCATGCAAACAGATGCCAAGAATTATGTCAAGAAATACGAACAATGCCAGAAGTTTTCCCCTTTAACTAATCTATCTGCTGAGGAGCTAAACTCTAGTCCTTGGCCGTTCGCTCAATAGGGACTTGATATCGTTAGACCATTACCACGAGCTCCAGGGAACAAGCGATTCCTAATTGTCGCAATAGATTATTTTACAAAGTGGGTCGAAGCAGAGGCATTAACACATATTCGACATGTTGATGTTAAGCGTTTTGTATGGAAAAACATCATAACATGATTTGGCATACCAAGAGCACTTGTCTCAGACAACGACACCCAATTTGATTGTGGCGTCTACCGAGAATTATGCAACACATATGGTATCCGGCCCTACTTTTCCTCACTGGTGTACCCACAAAGCAATGGTTAGGCAGAGGCCTTCAATAAAGTCATTCTGGATGGCATCAAGAAAAGATTGGAAAAAGCTAAAGGTAGATGGGTCAAAGAGTTGCCCAGTATGTTGTGGGCTCATCGCACTACTCCAAGGCGATCCACTGGGGAAACACCATTTGCTTTATGCTTTGGAACCCAAGCAATTATCCCCCTGGAGATCAGCCTACCCATGCTGAAATCCAAGGTTTTTGACATGGGCCATAATGACGTGATGTTGGCCTTAGACTTGACTCTGATTGAAGAACACCGAGATCATGCCCTTCCGTGCATGGCGTGGTATCAGCAATAACTCGCTAAATCATATAATCAGCGCGTACAGTTATGTCGTTATACACCTGGAGAGTTGGTCCTCAAGAAAGTGCTTCCTGCTAGTAAGAATCCACCAGACGGAAAATTAGGCCCCAACTGGGACGGCCCTTATCAGGTTGATTCAATTGCCAGAACAGGGGTGTATTGGCTCAAAGACATGGCTAGGAGAAGTTTGCCACGACCTTGGAATTCCACACATTTGCGCAAATTTTATCACTAAGCCAACTTGTACGGCGTGCTAGTTTATTTCGAAATTTTGTTGATATGTTATGTATACATCTTTCAATTCCCCAATGCAACGCCCTTTCTTATCCCAGTCTCGATAATAATGGTTTCATAATGAATAAAAGACTCCGAATTCGGAGCCCCATTCGTGGATGTCATGTTTGGGCCGAATAAGCCTTCGAATTCGGAGCGCTCTTCGTGGATATCACGATTGGCCAACACAAAAAACCTCTGAATTCGGAGCGCCCTTCGTAGATATCACGATTGGCTAACACAAAAAGACTTTGAATTTGGAGTGCCCTTCGTGGATGTCACGTTTGGGCTGAATAAGCCTCCAAATTCGGAGTGCCCTTCTTGGATATCACGATTGGCCAACACAATAAGACTTCGAATTCGGAGCGCCCTTCGTGGATGTCATGTTTGGGCCGAATAAGCCTCCGAATTTAGAGCACCCTTCATGGATATCACGATTGGCCAACACAAAAAGACTCACGTTTGGGCCGAATAAGCCTCCAAATTCAGAGCGCCCTTCGTGGATGTCACGATTGGCTAACACAAACAGACTCTGAATTTGGAGCGCTCTTTGTGGATGTCACATTTGGGCCAAAAAAGACTCCGAATTCGGAGCGCCTGTAGACACCCCATTTTTTACCGTCCTCAAGACTTGGATGTCACCGTTTGAACACTCGGTGATCATCTGTGTTTGTGTTCGTCTTGAGTTCTCGGAGGTCTCGGCCATGTGCCTTGCCTCAGGATCTCTCGACTCAACTGTTTTGTGTTTGGTTTTGCACCAAACACTTGTGTTTTACTTTTGAGGGGCAGGGAATGGCTTGTTGGCCATCCCTACACCTCACCGGCCATAGCTTGAGGCCACCGGCCATTGTTTTGTTGCCATCGGCCAAATGTTTGGCCGACCGGCACTCTTTGTGGCCGGCCGACCATGTATTTGGTCAATTTGGCATTTTTGGCTAGCCGACCACTGTGTATCTGCTTTTGCAAATATTTTTATGCCAGCTGTGCTAGCTGGCATACACTTTGCACCCCCTCCATATACGTGTATACTTTTGCTTAGCTTGTTTTGTAAGCTTTGTAAGAGTGATCCTCTATAAAGGGAGGGCCTCTCCTCTCTCCTCCAGGGTTACAAAAAAAGCTCTAGAGGTCTGGTTTTAGGGTTAGCATAGTGTATCTATTCTATCTCTATATCTTTCTCTCTTTGTGTATAAGTGTGTGTTTGTCCTTACTTTTGTGCACAAACACCTAGTGTTACACTATACCTTTTGTTGCTGAGGCATTAGAGGGTTGTTCTTGGAGTTCTTGGGTGGATTCAAGCTTGAGGAAGCTACTGGAGCATTGTTCTTGAAGAAAGTCTTCAAGGGTAAGAACCTTGCCCTTTATTCCCCATTCTTGCATAGGCTTTTAGCCATCTTTTCTTGCTGTTTTAAGCTTAGTATATAACATATAAAAGTTCTATTTTTACTTGCTTAAAATAGTTGTTTAAGGTTGTTTTGGTGTTTGGGGTTGTTTGACCCATCTTAGGCCTTGTTTGGCCCCCATTTTGTGCTATTTTGGTGAGCTCCGGGACCGCCTTGTTTGGGCCTCCTCACCATTGAGATCTTGAGGGATTTCAGTGGTGAGGATGGTGTCTTAAGGTCCTAAGAAAGAGAGGGCCATCCCCTCTCCTTGTTGCCTTCAAAAAGTGCTATTTTAGCCTCATTTGTGAGCACCATTTTTAAGTTCATGTTGGCCATGTCTTAAGTTTTATTTGTGCTTATTTTGCTATGATATAGCACTTTTTTTACTTGGTTTAGACACACCATGCTTGCCTTGCATACTTATCTTGTAATGCCATGAATCGCCTTAACATGTGCCTAGCATTTAGACTACCATGCTCACTTGTTTTGGCCTAGTTTTGTGAAGCTTTTATGCATGTTTTAGTATGCTTTAGCTCTATTTTTAATTGCTTTGGCCATGCTTGACATGTTTTGTATAACCACCTTGCATTTTGGCTTGCTAGCCTCGGATGTGTGAGTGTTGAGCATGCATTGTTTGGCTTGTTTAAGTGGTTTGGCACCACTTATAGCATCATTTCAGTCTATTTAGCATGCTCGTATGCTTGCATTTGATGCTCCTTCAATGCTTTTAAAGGGTGTTGTCCTATGCTCCATGTTTGGACATTTGTGTATGCTTCCATGTGTAAGTCATTTAGATGTCATCTAAGTGGGTTTTGAGGTTCATTTTGACATGCTTAAACTTTGATTTTAGTTGTTTAAATCATGCCATGTTTGGTCTTGCTAAGTGTAGTTCAATACCTCTTTGGTGAGCCTTAGGCTTTAGGCTTGGTTGCATGATATGCTTGCTTTGCTTAGTTGGTTTGGAACCTCTTATAGCATGATTTTCAGAGCTTAATATGCATGCCATTAGTCCATGTTTGTCCCTTTTAAGTGTGCTTAAAAGTTGCTTCATTATGCTTAAGTCTTGAACTATGTATCTATGCATGCTTGTCTATACATTTGCCTTCATGTACTTAACATTTTAGCCACTGTTTTGGGCTTAAAAAGTTACTCCCTCATGCTGAAATTTTGGACCATTGTGTGCACGAATGCTTGTGTGTGCATTTGCCTTGCATATTGTCACATATTTGGCCCATGGCATGTTGTTGCATGTTCGAAGTTGTGTTACATTTGGCATGCATCCCTTTTGTGGTTACTTAACATGTTGTCACATGTTTGCTTGATATGTTGTCACATATCATTTGCATGATTGTTAGCTTGCATACTTCGCATGCTTGTTTGCTTACGTTGTGTGCCTAGTGTACATTACTTGCTTGCATGCTCATATTGCATATTTAGCTCGTATGATTAGGTTGCACTCGGCATGCATGCCTTGTCTCTTGATCAAGTGATAGAGGTTGGGCCTCATTTGTTAAGTTGGTTTGCATTTCATTTGAAATTAAAATGTGCAACTTGGCTTCTTGGGCCATCACGCATTGAAATGCGTGATTGATGGTCCGAGGGCCGAGTACCAAGCTCCTTTGAGTCATGAATATGATAAGGAGTGTGGTTGGTGCAAACATTTGTTTGAAATGCATTGCCATGGCATGTTTTGCCCTCTGCTGCGGTCAAAGCAGGATTCTGCAGGCATAAATGGCCGACCAACCTCATTCAGTGCCGACCGGCCATCCATTTATAGCCGATGGCTTCATTTGTGTTCGATGGCCACTTACCTTTGGCTGGTGGTGTTCCCCCTTGGCCGATGACCCTCCACAGTGTTCAGAGAGTGTTCCTTGGGAATTTTGCAATTTTCAGAGGAGCAGAGTAGGGTAAACAGAGGCAGCTTGTGCATGGCGTTGGATTTCCAAGCGGAGTCGAGCATGCGTGCATTGGGCCCTCTTCCCGAGGCTGTTTTACTGCTTTATTAGCTTAGTTAATTTGCTTAACTAATTAATTGGTCTGTAATTATTTAATTAGCTTGTTAGTTAATTAAATTGTATTATTCTTTTGGTCCCTCCGAGCGAGGGCGAATTTGTAATAAGTGTGGATGCGTGTGTGCATGTCTTCCAACCCTCATTTCTTTCTCCCTTTTACTTACTTGCTTTGGATGGTTAGTATTAGGGCATGTTTTAATTTAGCGTACCTTATGCTATGCATGCATGCGTGCATCCATTCATTTGTATTGCATGCACCGGGCTCGGTGCATCATGCTAACTGCATAGTATTTCAAATCTAACTTGAATACGTGCTATTTGTTGCATTCCATATGTCATCCAAGGATTAGCCGAGCCTATTCTAGTTGCATTTTTTATGCGATGCATTAGCCACTTAACATGGACTTGGATCATACATTGATTGCTAACAAGTTCTTTTGTTTTGGGTCGGAGTACTCGGTAAGCTTTTTACGCTTTAGCATCTCGCATGAGTGTGAATGTTAACATAACAGCATGCTTACCATGTGGCTATATGCTTATGTGATGTAAACTGCCTGAATGCCTGTGGGTGAAGGATGGATTATTTGAGTTGGAACAACTCGTTGAAATCCGTGTTTTAGCCTACTTGCGAGTAGCAAATTTCAAATTGTCTTTCAAAAGAGCGGATATGCAATGCTTTGTTCCAAATTTGGTGATCTAGTCTATACTTTTGTGTTGTGCGCATCACCTAGTAAGATTAGCTAATTAATCGGAATAAGAACACATAACGTTTTCAAAATAAGATATCATGGTTAGTAGAGGCCGATCTTTGATCGGGCGAGCGGGGGTGCTCATAGCTGACCTTCCCCAATCGTACCCAAGTTCCCGAGCCAAGGAAACTTTGGTGATGATGGACAAGTGGCCTTAGGCAAACAAGTCAGGGTTTCCTAAATTTTCCCATAAAAATATTTAGGTGGCGACTCTGTATCTGGCAAAGCAGTCCATGTTTGGCACTTCTTTCAAAAAATCTGTTGTCCAAAACGATTTGCCGGATTTGGACTCTTTGGTGATTTATCAGTCTTGCATTGCATATTGCGAGATCAGATTAAGAACCGACACAAATCGAGTCCGAACTATAGCGTGGGGCCCACGAGGGCGCGTCTACAGTGCCCTTCGTGGATGTCACGATTGGCCAACACAATAAGACTCTGAATTCGGAGTACCCTTCGTGGATGTCACATTTGGGCCGAATAAGCCTTCGAATTCTTAGTGCCCTTCGTGGATATCACGATTGGCCAACACAAAAAGACTCACGTTTGGGCCGAATAAGTCTCTGAATTCGAAGTGCCCTTCGTGGATGTCACGTTTGGGCCGAATAAGCCTTTGAATTCGGAGCGCCCTTCGTGGATATCACGATTGGCTAACACAAAAAGACTTTGAATTCGGAGCGCCCTTTGTGGATGTCACGATTGGCCAACACAAAAAGACTTCGAATTCGAAGCCCCATTCGTGGATGTCATGTTTGGGCCAAATAAGTCTCCGAATTTGGGGCACCCTTCGTTTATAACCACGAACGGCCGAGTTATCCTCTGAATTCAGAAGGACCAAATTTGGCAATAGGATGGCAAGGATCAGTATACGATTGTCACAAGTATATACAAACATTAATCGAAACAACATAGCAAATATTTATTTCATTAAATAAGCACAAATACATGGCTTTTGACGAATTCAAAAGTACAATAATGTGTATTGATATCTAAATCTATTCGGCACCCTTTTTATCGTCGGTTTTCTCAGCATCGTAAGCTTCGAAGGAAATTTTACACCGAATCGATACCCGCGGCCTACAGAGGCTTAATCCATCTATGCTTAAATCCACGATTTTCGCACCGACAGACATCCTCAGTTAACTTTTCCTTTGTATTTTCAATACCAATTTTTCGGTCGTCATGAAAACCTTGTTCGTAGGCCTTCGTTTTTATTACTTCTCTTGCTAACATTCTTGCAATATCTCGGTTGGCAATCGCATGATCTAGAGGATGTTGATTTACACTTTCTGCCACAATCGGGTTCATTTGACTCGCCAACTGCGTCTCGGAAGCCTTAGTTTTTTTCAGCTCGTTTTTGGCTTTCTCTGTGTGATGTTCCAAGCTCCAAATGTGGTCGTCTTTCTGCTCTATCTCTCTTCGCGTAACACGAAGACACATGCCGATTTCATAAGAGATGTATAGTCCCTTTACCGCTCCATGGACGCCCTCTTGAAAAACTTCACAATCAAGCCGACTGACCATTGATTGCTGGACTTCAGGTAGAAAAATATGCCAAGTAAACTCTACTGCTACATTGGGATCGCAGATAATCGAAGCCACTTTAGTCATCGGTTTATTCCCAACGAAAATTGAAAAACTTAACAAGCGTGGAAGCCTGCTAGTTTCATTTCGTGAACGGAGGGAGCTCCCTCACTACTGTCTCTCCTTCCTGGGTGACTTCTCTACCCCGCCCCCTCTTAGGGACCTACTTCGATAACTGGGGGAGTGACACCTCTCACGCTCCTCCAACGTCCTGTTTCCTATTCACGCAGGTTCGCCAGCTCGATTAATCTCTAAGTCCAGTTTAGCTAGTGTCCTACCCCCCCTTTGCTGTTGAAGAATATTCTTCTTGACATCCAAATTTCATAAGTTTGACACAACGCTCTTTTCCCTCTCGCAGTCTGTTGAATTTGAGCATTGTATATCTATCAACAACACAGAACCCACACGTGCGTAGCCTTTACCCTGCATATTAATTATGGGTGGAGCATTTCTAATGCGATCGCTTCAATGCATTTTGCCGAATAATTACTGTGCCCTACCTAATCCATGAACTACACATATTCGGCAGTTCGGTTTATTAATCAGTTGGGGCAAGGGCGGATTCATTAATCTATTCGGCCTTCTTGCAGTACATTGCGCCGACAAGTTACTGTGCCTTACCCAATACATGAACTACACATATTCAGTGGTTCGGTTCATTAATCAGTTGGGGCAAAGGCAGATTCATTAATCAATTCGGCCTACTTGCAATGCATTGCGCCGACAAGTTACTATGCCCCACCCAATCCATGAACTATACATATTCGGTGGTTCGGTTCATTAATCAGTTGGGGCAAGGGCAGATTCATCAATCTATTTGGCCTACTTGCAATGCATTGCACCGACAAGTTATTGTGCCCCATCCAATCCATGAACTACACATATTCGGCGGTTCGGTTCATTAATTAGCTAGGGCAAGGGCAGATTCAGTAATCTATTCGGCCTCTATTTATAAATATATTGACAAACTACAATGCCCCATCTGATTGGCACATTTTATTCAATGTGACGTTGCAAGCCGTATGTTTTATTCGGCTCTTCAATGTTCAAATTGGCACAATTGGCACAAGACATATGATTATTCAGCTTTGGAACGACTTGTCCAAATAGGGCAAGGGCAAATATACCATTATACTCGGCATATGATGTTATAGCCGAATTACAATACATCACCCCACTTGGCCAGTCAAGTTTGGCATTAAAATATATACGTAATTCGGCAGATTATGTTATAGCCGAATTGTGCTACTTCTCACACCGTCTTGGCCATTAAATTTATCGCCAAATTAAGTTACATCACCCTACTTATCTATTAATTAGCACATGTAGAAGACAGACAAAAAGACGATTTTCATTAATAAATTGAGTACAAACAGTCATTATTTTACACATGAAAATTGCCCTATTTTTGACTTCTAAACAAAATAAATAAGCAAAATCTACAAAAACTACGTCTTGACAATACCAAGCAAAAAGCAAAATTACATTGACACTACTCATTCTTCAAGGTCGACTCAAGGCTCAACCTTTAGTCGTCAGATGGAATTGGTCTCAATGTCACATTAACTACAATGGGCTTTAAGCCAGCCATGTTTGAAGCCTCGATTTTCAAACTTTGGTACATCATCTATGTATTTTTCGAAGGCCGCGTTTTTTCTAGCTTCGAACGCCTTGGATATCTCGGAGTTGGCAATTTCATTTGTCCTTTTTGATTCCTCTAAATCGGCTTCCAGTTTGGCAAACACCTCCTCGGCCAACTTGAGCACATCATCACTCATGTTCACTCTCTCTTTGGCAACCATCCTAAGTTGATCGGAGCATTTGGCCTTCTCTTCCTCAGCACTTGCCCTCGCTCACTCTTCCGCCAATTCGGCTAACACCTCTTTAGCCTTGCCTTTTTCAATTTCAACTTCGGCTTTGAGCAAGCTAATTTGCTCGATAACGTCATAATGACGGCGGCCGATTTCTGCGATCTTGCCCGCCGCCTGAAACAAAAGATTAATAAGATAGCTAGCATAAAAAGGAAAATGTTTTTCAAGTCAGTTACGTACCAATATCACCGATTGAGCGGCTAGTGCTATCGACACTACATTCGACTCTGCACGGAATGCTGCCTTGTCAATCGGTAGAGAAATTGACGAGGACACACTTAGGGCCATGACGACATCCTTCACAGCCAATGCATTGGAAGCAACCGGCACGTTCTTTATTCTAGGTTGTATGATAAACGACATAGCCAAGTCTTGCAACTCTTTTATGCTCAGCCGTTTATCAATTAAGTTTTCAAAAAAGTCAGCCTCATGCTCAGCGTGGCATTTCTCCCCCCTCTGTTTGGCCACTAGAATGTTTGATTGTTCAATGAAAATTTGCTCCGTTTTGGCCATAATAATTTGCTCCGTTTCCTCAACAAAAGCAGGCAGATAAGACTCAACCCCAACAGGAGTAGGTGGTGGGGTCTCAAATCTGGCGGCTTCGGCCGTCCTTTAGGCTACCATCTTCTTAGCATTTTTTCTTCTGGCCATCTGTGTGAGCGTCTCTCGAACCATGTTCTCAGGATCTATGTCGAGAAGGTCTCCTAAACCGGTGAAAATATCATCTTCTAACAATGTGTCAACTCGGCCTGAAGTGGATGGAAGGTTGAAGCTGACTTCCTCGAAGGCCAATTTAAGAACTGCGTCAACCTCCTCCTCTAGACTCTCAGATCTATCCAAGTTAGACTGATTTGGCTGTTCAACGATTTGTTCAGCGACCTGCTCGGCGACCAGCTCTGAATCTGAAACTTCAAGACCAATATCCTTAAGGCTTTTGAAATTTGGAAAAATGAGTGCCATAAGCATGTGTTTGCCCTTTGGAATTGGAATGTGATCTGCAGCAGAAAAAGTAGCGCACGTTGGTTTGTATCGCAATAGCACGTAGGCGGCCCTCCCTTGCTTTTAGAGGTTTGGACGGCCGAAGAATTGGAGCACAGTTTTGATTTGCTCAAGCACAGCGTCGTCGGCTGAGATAAGTACTTTTTTCAAATCATTACCTGCACGAATAAATGGTAAGTACATGGAATTTGAGCTGAATAAACGTATAACAAATGAGCATAGAAATGGGACTACATGGCCACCTGGTTCGCCTTTTGTCTAGGCACAGGATCTAGGCGATCTTCGCCTTCGCTAAATTCTCAGTTGCCTCGAACAACGACCATGATGTCGTCTACACGCTTACCAGAGTTGGCAAACATAGTCACCAAATTGTGATCAGTGTCCTTGGCCTTGAGAAAGTAGCGTCCGTGCCAACCAGATGATTTCGCCAAGGCATAACAATGCCAAATAGCAAGGATTCCTAGATTAATCCTAATTCGGCAATTTAATTCTACTATTTCCATTATGATTCGGTAAAAGTTTACGTTAGGTTGTGAAAGGAGAAGACCCCAGTAATGTAGGACGGCCCTCAAAAATGGATGAAGGGGGAAGTAGACTCCGCTGTCAACGATTGACAGGAGAGGAAAGATGATCGTACTCCCATCAGTCCTCTCCATATCGAGCACACTATCTGCCACAAGTGACAAATGGACGTCATCTGGAATGGAAAAGTGGCGTTGAAAAGCGAAAACACGGTTCGCAGAAAGAAGAGTTTTCAAATGTTTCGCCGTCCGAATCAAAATAGAAAATATGCTAAACTAAAAACAAACAAGAAAATGGGAGTTAGAATTAGGAAGAAATGCAAAGAAGATAAGAACTTACAGGGTAGAGAAAGAAGGACAATGGGGAGCAGATGGAAGTTGTAGAGGTCATGAAGTGAAAGAGAAATGCTGAAAGGCAACCAAAGAGCCTTGCAAATTCAAAAAATATTCGAAGGGACAGCGTGGTTTCATATCGCATTAGATGAACAACGCGTATAAAGGGGCAGGAAATTGTAATGATTTCTAAACCGTGGTCATTTTGACGCTTCGGTATGGGAAGGAGTGCAAGCGCCATATTTTTTACTTTCCATATATTAAAACAAAACATGCCGACTAATTGGCGTTAGTTAGATGGTTGGGGGGCAATTGTTGGGGCCGAATAATTACATATTAAGGAATGCCAAGACATGAAGACATCGGGCCAAAGGCAATTCGGCTATAATCTAAGGGCTCTTGAAGCCGAATATACAGATCGGCCATATGAAGAGCCGAATGGGAACCAGCACGCAATAGGAAGGCTGAGTAAGCAATCAAGTGTGAGATTAAGAGTGGGCCCGACCCATGGGCCCAAAGGGTAATATAAAAAGAGGAACGTCAACCAAAGAAAGGTATGTGAGAATAGAAAAAATAACTTGAGAATGAAGTAAACTGGAGAGAATACTAACTTGTTCGTCGGAGTGCTAATTCCGGCAATCCCAATCGGAGTGTTCATCCCTTTTTCAGGTAGCAATCAGAGGATCAAGGACGTCTGACTAGATCCTAGGGTATTTCCAAACCACTTCTACACAACACTAACTGACTGGATCATGACCCAATTTCGTTTACGATTTTTTTTTTTGGGTGAATAAATTGCTCCTTTATTATTTATTATTTTTTGTTTATGAACCTTGCTCTATTTCCTTGTAGTATCATGACATTCCTCATTCAGTTTCCATCATTAAACATACGAGGCAATTAAAAAAAATAAAATATGATTCACAAGTTTGCATATTGATTATCTAAAATGGCAACTGAGAGGATTATCTCTTGTCCAATTTGGCAACAACCTAACGAACTGATTCAATTATTAATACCTGCCAAAATGGCATTATATAGTCTCCTAATACCATATAGTATTATTTTTATACGAACTACAAAACGCACTATGTGAGTCGTCCTTTATCTCCTTTCATTATCTTGTGGTTGTTGTTGTTCTTCTTCCTTAATGCTCTTTTTCCTCTGCCTCTCTGAAGATGGAATTCGGGGGTTTTGATCTGTTCCTGGTTACATGGTGCCAGATTTCGTTGTATTAAATAGATTTTTCCGGACCACATGCTGCCAAAAATTCTTCACTTCTTCCAACCGAACTGGCTTTATCAGGTAGTCTCGAGCTCCATGCGATACCCCCTTCATCACCGATTCTTTGTCATCGTTTGCACATATCACTGCAATTCCAAACTTATGTTTAAGATTTAATCTCATCCAAGTTACTGTATACTGATTAAGAAATGATGAGCTTACTTATTACTAAACAAGCAACAATAAAAGCAACAATCCAATGACATGAAACAATAAAAGCAAAAGATGCCGAAAACATCATAGCAAAGATACAACAAAAATGCAATAACTCCATTATGTTCACAACCCCAAAACAAGCAAAATCATTTCAAAAAAAGAAAAGAAAAATCACAAGCAACCTCATAAGATGTCCACAATTAATTTATAAATTCCACAATTCAAAATTATCAAGTTATGTAACTGCAGTAGTTATGTTACGTACAATGTATACATTTAAAATTAGGAATCACACGTATACATTTAAAATTCAAAGAAAAAAGTATGACATTCCTCCTTCACCTTCCAGCATTAAACATACGAGGCAATTAAAAAAAAAATGTGATTCACAAGTTAGCATATTGATTATCTAAAATGGCAACAAAGAGGATCATCTCTTGCCCAATTTGGCAGCAATCTAATGAAATGATTCAATTATAAATACCTCCCAAAATGGCATTATATAGTTTCATAATACCATATATCATTATTTTTATACGAATTAAAAAACGCACTATGTGAGTCGTCCTTTATCTCCTTTCATCATCTTGTTGTTGTTGTTCTTCTTCTTCTTCTTTCTCATTGCTCTTTTCCCTTTGCCTCTTTGAAGATGGAGTAGGGGGGTTTTGATTTGTTCCTGCTTACATGGTGCTAGATTTCGTTGTATTAAATAGATTTTTCTGAACCACATGCTACCAAATATTCTTCACTTCTTCCAATCGAACTGACTTTATCAGTAGTCTCGAGTCTGTGACGATACCTCCATCATCACCGAATCTTTGTCATCGCTTTGCACACATCCGCAATTCCAAACTTATGTTTAAAATTTGGGCCTTGTTTGGAGTGTCCTAAAAAAGTCAAAAAGTCACATCATCTTATTTAAGTCACATAACCTCTCTACCACATCAGTTCAAACCTAACCCATACCCAACCCATATTTCATAAAAAGTCAAAAAGTGCAATATTTAGATCATCCCAAACCGCCCCTAAATCTCATCGAAGTTAATGTATACTGATTAAGAAATGATGAGCTTACTTATTACTAAACAAGTAACTATAAAAATAAAGGATACCGAAAACATCATAACAAATATACAACAAAATTGCTATAACTCCATTATGTTCACAACCCCAAAACTAGCAAAATCACCTCAAAAAAAGAAAAGAAAAATGACAAGCAACCTAATAAGATGTCCACAATTAATTTATAAATTCTACAATTCGAAATGATCAATTTATGTAACTATTGTAGTTATGTTACATACAATGAATAAATTTAAAATTAGGAATCATACATATACATTTAAAATTCAAAGAAAAAAGTATGACATTCCTCCTTTAGCTTCCAGCATTACACATACGATGCCATTAAAAAAAATATAAAATGATTGACAAGTTTGAATATTGATTATCTAAAATGGCAACTAAAAGGATCATCTTTTGCCCAATTTGGCAACAACCTAATAAATGATTCAATTGTAAATACCTCCCAAAATGGCATTATATAGTCTCCTAATACCATATATCATTTTTTTTAATACAAACTAAAAAACGCACTATGTGAGTCGTCCTTTATCTCCTTTCATTATCTTGTTGTTCTTCTTCTTCCTCAGTGCTCTTTTCCCTTTGCCTCTCTGAAGATGGAATTAGGGCGTTTTGATCTGTTCCTGCTTGCACGGTGCCAGATTTCGTTGTATTAAATAGATTTTTTCGGACCACATGCTGCCAAATATTCTTCACTTCTTCCAACCGAACTGGCTTTATCAAGTAGTCTCGAGCTCCATGTGATACCCCTTTCATCACTGATTCTTTGTCATTGTTTACACACATCACTGCATTTCCAAACTTATGTTTAAGATTTAATCTCGTCCAAGTTAATGTATACTGATTAAAAAATGATGAGCTTACTTATGACTAAGCAACAATAAAAGCAACAATACAATGACATGAAACAATAAAAGCAAAGGATGCGGAAAACATCATAGCAAAGATACAACAAAAATGCTATAACTTCATTATGTTCACAACCCCAAAACTAGCAAAATCATTTTAGAAAAAGAAAAAAAAAATCACAACAACCAAATATGATGTCCACAATTAATTTAAAAATTCTACAATTCGAAATTATCAATTTATGTAACTATTGTAATTATGTTACGTACAATGTATACATTTAAAACTAGGAATCACCTATATACATTTAAAATTCAAAGAAAAAAGTATGACATTCCTCCTTCAGTTTCCACCATTAAACATACGAGGCAATTAAAAAAAATAAACATGATCCACAAGTTAGCATATTGATTATCTAAAATGGCAACTAAGAGGGTCATCTCTTTCCCAATTTGGCAACAACCTAATGAAATGATTCAATTAAAAATACCTCCCAAAATGGCATTCTATTGTTTCATAATGCCAAATATCTTTATTTTTATACGAACTACAAAACGCACTATCTGAGTCGTTCTTTATCTCCTTTCATCATCTTGCTGTTGTTATTGTTGTTGTTGTTCTTCATTGCTCTTTTCCATCTGCCTCTTCGAAGATGGAATTGGGAGGTTTTTATATGTTCATGTTTGCATGGCGCTAGATTTCGTTGTATTAAATAGATTTTTTCGGACCACATGCTGCCAAATATTCTTCACTTCTTCCAACCGAACTGGCTTTTTCAGGTAGTCTCGAGCCCCATGCGATACCCCCTTCATCACTTATTTTTTGTCATCGTTTGCACACATCACTGCAATTCCAAACTTATGTTTAAGATTTAATCTCATCCAAGTTAATGTATACTGATTAAGAAATGATAAGCTTACTTATTACTGAACAAGCAACAATAAGAGCAAAAATACAATGACATCAAACAATAAAAGTAAAGGATGCCGAAAACATCATAGCAAAGACACAACAAAAGTACTATAACTCCACTATGTTCACCACCCCAATACTAGCAAAATCATTTCAAAAAAAGAAAAGAAAAATCACAAGCAACCTAATAAGATGTCCACAATTAATTTATAAATTCTACAATTCGAAATTATAAATTTATGTAACTATTATAATTATGTTATGTACAATGCATACATTTGAAATTAGGAATCACATGTATACATTTAAAATTCAAAGAAAAAAGTATGGCATTACTCTTTCAGCATCCAGCAATAAACATACAAGGCAACTAAAAAAAATAAAATATGATTCACAAGTTTACATATTGATTATCTAAAATGGCAACTAAGAGGATCATCTCTTGCCTAATTTGGCAACAACCTAATAAAATGATTCAATTATAAATACCTCCCAAAATGGCATTATGTAGTCTCATAATACCATATATCATTATTTTTATCTTAACTACAAAAGCGCATTATGTGAGTCATCCTTTATCACCTTTCATCATCTTGTTGTTGTTGTTGTTCTTCTTCTTCCTCATGTCTCTTTTCCGTCTGCCTCTTTGAAGTTGGAATTGGAGGGTTTTTATATGTTCCTGTTTGCATGGTGCCAGATTTCGTTGTATTAAATAGATTTTTTCGGAGCACATGCAACCAAATATTCTTCACTTCTTCCAATCGAACAGGCTTTTTTCAAGAAGTCTCGAGCTCCATGCGATACCCCCTTCATCATGTATTCTTTGTCATCGTTTGCACACATCACCGCAATTCCGAACTTATGTTTAAGATTTAATCTCATCCAAGTTAACGTATACTGATTAAGAAATGATGAGCTTACTTATTACTAAACAAACAAACAATAAGAGCAAAAATACAATGACATCAAACAACAAAAGCAAAGGATGTCGAAAACATCATAGCAAAGATACAACAAAAATGCTATAACACCATTATATTCACAACCCCAATACTAGCAAAATCATTTCAAAATAAGAAAAGAAAAATCACAAACATACCTAATAAGATGTCTACAATTAATTTATAAATTCTACAATTCGAAATTATCAATTTATGTAACTATTGTAATTATGTTACGTACAATGTATACATTTAAAATTAGGACTCACATGTATACATTTAAAATTCAAAGAAAAAAGCATGGCATTACTCCTTCAGCTTCCAACATTAATCAAATGAGGCAATTAAAAAAAATAAAATATAATTCACAAGTTTTCATAATGATTATCAAATATGGCCACTAAGAAGATCATCTCTTGCCCAATTTGGCAACAACCTAATGAAATGATTCAATTATAAATACCTCCCAAAATGGCATTACGTAGTCTCATAATACCATATATCATTATTTTTATACGAACTACATATCGCACTACGTGAGTCGTCCTTTATCACCTTTCATCATCTTGTTGTTGTTGTTGTTCTTCTTCTTCCTTATTGCTCTTTTTCCTCTGCCTCTTTGAAGATGGAATTGGGGGGTTTTTATCTGTTCCTGCTTGCATGGTGCCAGATTTCGTTGTATTAAATAGATTTTTTCAAACCACATGTTGTAAACTATTCTTCACTTCATCCAACCGAACTGGCTTTTTCAGGTAGTCTCGAGCTCCATGCGATACCCCCTTCATCAAAGATTCTTTGTCATCATTTGCACACATCACTGCAATTCCAAACTCATGTTTAAGATTTAATCTCATCCAAGTTAATGTATACTGATTAAAAAATGATGAACTTACTTATTACTAAATAAGCAACAATAAGAGCAACAATACAATGACATCAAACAATAAAAGCAAAGGATGCCGAAAACATCATAGCAAAGATACAATAAAAATGCTATAACTTCATTATGTTCAGTACCCCAAAACTAGCAAAATCACTTCCAAAACAGAAAAGAAAAATCACAGCAACCTAATAAGATGTCCACAATTAATTTATAAATTCTGCAATTCGAAATTATCAATTTATGTAACTATTGTAATTATGTTACGTACAATGTACACATTTAAAATTAGGAAACACACGTATACATTTAAAATTCAAAGAAAAAAGTATGACATTTCTCTTTCAGCATCCAGCATTAAACATACGAGGCAATTAAAAAAAATAAAATATGATTCACAAGTTTGCATATTGATTATCTAAAATGGCAACTAAGAGGATCATCTCTTGCCTAATTTGGCAACAACCTAATGAAATGATTCAATTGTAATACCTCCGAAAATGGCATTATATTAGTCTCATAATACCATATATCATTATTTTTATATGGACTACAAAACGCACTACGTGAGTCGTCTTTTATCTCCTTTCATCATCTTGTTGTTGTTCTTCTACTTTTTCCTCATTGCTCTTTTCCCTCTGCGTCTTCGAATATGGAATTGGGGGGTTTTTATATGTTCATGTTTGCATGGTGCTAGATTTCGTTGTATTAAATAGATTTTTTCGGACCACATGCTGCCAAATATTCTTCACTTCTTCAAACCGAACTGGCTTTTTCAGGTAGTCTCGAGCTCCATGCGATACCCACTTCATCACCTATTCTTTGTCATCGTTTGCACACGTCACTAAAATTCCAAACTTATGTTTAAGATTTAATCTCATCCAAGTTAATGTATACTAATTAAAAAATGATGAGCTTACTTATTACTAAACAAGCAACAATAAGAGCTACAATACAATGACATCAAACAATAAAAGAAAAGGATACCGAAAATATCATAGCAAAGATACAACAAAAATGCTATAAGTCCATTATGTTCACAACCCCAAAACTAGCAAAATCAGTTCAAAAAGAGAAAAGAAAAATCACAAGCAACCTAAGAAGCTGTCCACAATTAATTTATAAATTCTACAATTCGAAATTATCAATTTATGTAACTATTGTAATTATGTTACGTACAATGTATACCTTTAAAATTAGGAATCACATGTATACATTTAAAATTCAAAGAAAAAAGTATGGCATTACTCCTTCAGCTTCCAGCATTAAACATACGAGGCAATTAAAAAAAATAAAATATGATTCACAAGTTTACATATTGATTATCTAAAATGGCAAGTAAGAGGATCATCTCTTGCCCAATTTGGCAACAACCTAATGAAATGATTCAATTATAAATACCTCCCAAAATGGCATTACGTAGTCTCATAATACCATACATCATTATTTTTATACGAACTACAAAACGCGCTATGTGAGGCGTCCTTTATCTCCTTTCATCATCTTCTTGTTGTTGTTCTTCTTCCTCCTCATTGCTTTTTTCCCTCTGCCTCTTTGAAGATGGAATTGGGGGGTTTTTATCTGTTACTCGCATGGTGCCGATTTATTTGTATGAAATAGATTTTTCTGGACCACATGATGCCAATTATTCTTTACTTCTTCTAACCGAGCTGGTTTTTTCTGGTAGTCTCGAGCTCCATGCGATACCCACTTCATCACCTATTCTTTGTCAACGTTTGCAACCGTCACTGCAATTCCAAACTTATGTTTAAGATTTAACCTCATCCAAGTTAATTTATAAGGATTAAGAAATGATGTGCTTACATATTACTAAACAAGCAACAATAAGAGCAACAATACAATGATATCAAACAATAAAAGCAAAGGATGTCGAAAACATCATAGCAAAGATACAACAAAAATGCTATAATTCTATTTTGTTCATAACCCCAAAACTAGCAAAATCATTTCAAAAAAAAAAAACGAAAAATCACAAGCAACCTAATAAGCTGTCCACAACGAATTTATAAATTCTACAATTCGAAATTATCAATTTATGTAACTATTGTAATTATGTTATGTACAATGTATACATTTAAAAATAGGAATGACATGTATACATTTAAAATTCAAAGAAAAAATTATGACATTACTCCTTCAACTTCCAGCATTAAACATACGATGCAATTAAAAAAAATAAAATATGATTCACAAGTTTGCATATTGATTATCTAAAATGGCAACTAAGAGGATCATCTATTGCCCAATTTGGCAACAACCTAATGAAATGATTCAATTATAAATACCACCCAAAACGGCATTACGTAGTCTCATAATACCATATATCATTATTTTTATAAGAACTACAAAACGCACTGTGTGAGTCGTCCTGTATCTTCTTTCATCATCTTGTTGTTGTTGTTCTTCTTCTTCCTCATTGCCATTTTCCCTCTGCCTCTTTGAAGATGGAATTAGGGGGTTTTTATCTGTTCCTGCTGGCATGGTGCCAGATTTCGCTGTATTAAATAGATTTTTCTGGGCCACAAGATGCCAAATATTCTTTACTTCTTCCAACCAAACTGGTTTTTTCAGGTAATATCGAGCTCCTTGCGATACCCCCTTCATCACTGATTCTTTGTCATCGTTTGCACATATCACTGCAATTCCAAATTTATGTTTAAGATTTGATCTCATCCAAGTTAATGTATACAGATTGAAAAATGATGAGCTTACTTATTACTAAACAAGCAACAATAAGAGCCACAATACAATGACATGAAACAATAAAAGCAAAGGATGCCGAAAACATCATAGCAAAGATACAACAAAAATGCTATAACTCCATTATGTTCACAACTCCAAAACTAGCAAAATCATTTACAAAAAAAAAGAAAAGAAAAATCACAAGCAACCTAATAAGTTGTCCACAATTAATTTATAAATTCTACAATTCAAAATTATCAATTTATGTAACTATTGTAATTATGTTACGTACAATGTATGCATTTAAAATTAGGAATCACATGTATACATTTAAAATTCAAAGAAAAAAGTAGGACATTCCTTCTTCAGCTTCCACCATTAAACAAACGAGGCAGTTAAAAAAAATAAAATATGATTTACAAGTTTGCATATTGATTATCTAAAATGGCAACTAAGAGGATAATCTCTTGCCCAAGTTGGCAACAACCTAATAAAATGATTCAATTATAAATACCTCCAAAAATTGCATTATATAGTCTCAAAATACCATATATCATTACTTTTGTATGAACTACAA
Organism: Camellia lanceoleosa; assembly: GCA_025200525.1. Lineage (NCBI taxonomy): Eukaryota > Viridiplantae > Streptophyta > Magnoliopsida > Ericales > Theaceae > Camellia > Camellia lanceoleosa. Next base: position 121,837,939 of record CM045771.1, on the reverse strand, counting down.
AACGCACTATGTGAGTCGTCTTTTATCTCTTTTCATCATCTTGTTGTTGTTGTTCTTCTTCTCCGTCCTCATTGCTCTTTTCCCTCTGCCTCTTTGAAGATGGAATTGGGGCGTTTTTATATGTTCCTGCTTGCATGGTGCCATATTTCGTTGTATTAAATAGATTTTTCTAGACCACATGCCGTCAAATATTCTTTACTTCTTCCAACCGAATTGGCTTTTTCAGGAAGTCTTGAGCTCCATGCGATACCCCCTTCGTCACCGATTTTTTGTCATCGTTTGCACACATCACTGCAATTCCAAACTTATGTTTAAGATTTAATCTCTTCCAAGTTAATGTATATTGATTAAGAAATGATAAGGTTACTTATTACTAAACTAGCAACAATAAGAGCAACAATACAATGACATCAAACAATAAAAACGAAGGATGCCAAAAACATCATAGTAAAGATACAACAAAAATGCAATAACTCTCTTATGTTCACAACCCCAAAACTAGCAAAATCATTTCCAAAAAAGGAAAAAAAAATCACAACAACCTAATAAGTTGTCCACAATTAATTTATAAATTCTACAATTCGAAATTATCAATTTATGTAACTATTATAATTATGTTGTGTACAATGTATACATTTAAAATTCATAGAAAAAGTATGGCATTCCTCCATCATCTTCCAGCATTAAACATACGAGGCAATTAAAAAAAATAAAATATGTTTCACAAGTTTGAATATTGATTATCTAAAATCGCAACTAAGAAGATCATCTCTTGCCCAATTTGGCAACAACTTAATGAAATGATTAAATTATAAATATCTCCCAAAGTGGCATTATACAGTCTCATAATACCAAATGTCATTATTTTTATATGAACTACAAAACGCACTATTTGAGTCGTCTTTTATCTCCTTTCATCATCTTGTTCTTGTTGTTGTTCTTCTTCTTCCTCGTTGCTCTTTTCCCTCTGCCTTTTTGAAGATGTAATTGGGGGGTTTTTATCTGTTCCTACTTGCATGGTGCCAGATTTCATTGTATTAATAATGATTTTTCTGGACCACATACTGCCAAATATTCTTTACTTCTTTCAATCGAACTGGCTTTTTCAAGTAGTCTCGAGCTCCATGCGATACCCCCTTCATCACCGATTATTTGTCATCGTTTGCACAGATCACTACAATTCCAAACTTATGTTTAAGATTTTATCTCATCCAAGCTAACGTATACTGATTAAGAAATGATGAGCTTACTTATTACTAAACAAGCAACAATAAGAGTAACAATACAATGACATCAAACAACAAAAGCAAAGGATTCTGAAAACATCATCGCAAAGATACAACAAAAATGCAATAACTCCGTTATGTTCACAACCCCAAAACTAGGAAAATCATTTACAAAAAAGAAAAGAAAAATCGCAAGCAACCTAATAAGTTGTCCACAATGAATTTATAAATTCTACAATTCGAAATTATCAATTTATGTAACTATTGAAATTATGTTACTCACAATGTATACATTTAAAATTAGGAATCACATGTATACATTTAAAATTCAAAGAAAAAAGTATGACATTCATACTTCAGCTTCCAGCATTAAACATACGAGGTAGTTAAAAAAAATAAAATATAATTCATAAGTTTTCATATTGATTATCGAAAATGGCAACTAAGATGATCATCTCTTGCCCAAGTTGGCAATAACCTAATGAAATGATTCAATTATAAATTCCTCCAAAATGGCATTATGTAATCTCAAAATACCATATATTTTTATATGAACTACAAAACGCACTATGTGAGTCGTCTTTTATCTCCTTTCATCATCTTCGTGTTGTTGTTCTTCTTCTTCTTCCTCATTGCCCCATTCCTCTCGCCTCTTTGAAGATGGAATTGGGGTTTTATCTTTCTGCTTGCATGGTGCCGATTTCGTTGTATTGAATAGATTTTTCGCACCACGGTTGCCAAATATGTTTTACTTCTTCCAACCGAACTGGCTTTTTCAAGTAGTCTCGAGCTCCATGTGATACCCCTTTCATCACCGATTCTTTGTCATCTATTGCACACATCACTGTAATTAAAAACTTATGTTTAAGATTTAATCTCATCCAAGTTAATGTATACTGATTAAGAAATGATGAGATAACTTATTACTAAACAAACAACAATAAGAGCAACAATACAATGACATCAAACAATAAAAGCAAAGGATGCCGAAAACATTATAGCAAAGATACAACAAAAATGCTATAACTCCATTATGTTCACAACACATAAACTAGCAAAATCATTTCCAAAAAAGAAAAGAAAAATCACAAGCAACCTAATAAGTTGTCCACAATTAATTTATAAATTCTACAATTCGAAATTATCAATTTATGTAACTATTGTAATTATGTTACGGAAAATGTATACATTTAAAATTAGGAATCACATGTGTACATTTAAAATTCAAAGAAAAAAGCACGACATTCCTCCTTCAGCTTCCAACATTAAACATACAAGGCAATTAAAAAATATAAAATATGATTCACAAGTTTGTATATTCATTATCTAAAATGGCAAGTAAAAGGATCATCTATTGTCGAATTTGGCAACAACCTAATGAAATGATTCAGTTATAAATACCTCCAAAAGTGTCATTAAAATGTGTCATAATACCATGTATCAATATTTTTATATGAACTACAAAACGCACTATGTGAGTCGTCTTTTATCTCCTTTTATCATCTTCGTGTTGTTGTTGTTCTTTTTCTTCCTCATTGCCCCTTTCCCTCTGCCTCTTTGAAGATGGAATTGGAGGGTTTTTATCTGTTTCTGCTTGCATGGTGTCAAATTTCGTTGTATTAAATAGATTTTTCTGGACCACATGCTGCCAAATATTCTTTACTTCTTCCAACCGAACTGGCTTTATTTAGTAGTCTCGAGCTCAATGTGATACCGCCCTCATCACTGATTCTTTGTCATCGGTTGCACACATAACTGCAATTCCAAACTTATGTTTAAGATTTAATCTCTTCCAAGTTAATGTATACTGATTAAGAAATGATGAGCTTATTTACTACTAAACAAGCAACAACGAGAGCAACAATACAATGACATCAAACAATAAATTAAGGGATGCCGAAAACATCGTAGCAAAGATACAACAAAAATGCTATAACAACATTATGTTCACAACCACAATACTGGCAAAATTATTTCAAAAAAAGAATAGAAAAATCACAAGCAACCGAATAAGATGTCCACAATTAATTTATAAATTCTACAATTCGAAATTATCAATTTATGTAAATATTGTAATTATGTTACGTACAATGTATACATTAACAATTAGGAATCACACGTATGCATTTAAAATTCAAAGAAAAAAGTAAGGCATTCCACCTTCAGCCTCCAACATTAAACATACGAGGCAATTAAAAAAAAAAATATGATTCACAAGTTTGCGTATTGATTATCTAAAATGGAAACTAAGAGGATCATCTCTTGCCCAATTCGAAAACAATCTAATGAAATGATTCAATTATAAATACCTCTCAAAATGGCATTACGTAGTCTCATAATACCATATATCATTATTTGTGTAAAATCTACAACGCGCACTATGTGAGTCGTCTTTATCTCCTTTCATCATCTTGTTGTTGTTGTTGTTGTTCTTCCTCATTGCTCTTTTCCCTCTGCCTCTTTGAAGATGGAATTGGGGGGTTTTTATATGTTTCTGCTTGGATGGTGCCAGATTTCGTTGTATTGAATAGATTTTTTCAGACCACATGCGGCAAAATATTCTTCACTTCTTCAACCCAAACGGGCTTTTTCAGGTAGTCTCGAGCTCCATGCGATACCCACTTCATCACCTATTCCTTGTCATCGTTTGCACACATCATTGCAATTCCAAACTTATGTTTAAGATTTAATCTCATCCAAGTTAATGTATAATATTTAAGAAATGATGCGCTTACTTATTACTAAAAAAGCAACAATACAATGAAATCAAACAATAAAAACAAAGGATGCCGAAAACATCATAGCAAAGATACATCAAAAATGCTATAACTCCATTATGTTCACAACCCCAAAACTAGCAAAATCATTTCAAAAAAAGAAAAGAAAAATCAATAGCAACCTAATAAGTTGTCCACAATTAATTTATAAATTCTACAATTCGAAATTATCAATTTATGTAACTATTGTAATTGTGTTACGTACAGTGTATACATTTAAAATTAGGAATCACTTGTATGCATTTAAAATTCAAAGAAAAAAGTATGACATTACTCCTTTAGCTTCCCACATTCAACATACGAGGCAATTAAAAAAATAAAATATGATTCACAAGTTTGCATATTGATTATCTAAAACGGCAACTAAGAGGATCATCTCTTGCCCAATTCAGCAATAACCTAATGAAATGATTTAATTATAAATACCTCCCAAAATGGCATTACGTTGTCTCATAATACCGTATATCATTATTTTTGTACGAGCTACAAAACGCACTATGTGAGTCGTCCTTTATCTCCTTTCATCATCTTGTTGTTGTTGTTGTTCTTCTTCTTCCTCATTGCTGTTTTCCATCTACCGCTTTGAAGATGGAATTGGGGGGTTTTTATATGTTCATGCTTACATGGTGCCAGATTTCGTTGTATTAAAAATATTTTTTTGGAACACATGCTGCCGAATATTCTTCACTTCTTCCAAACGAACTGGCTTTTTCAGGTAGTCTAGAGCTCCATGCGATACCCCCTTCATCACTTATTCTTTGTCATCGTTTGCACACATCACTGCAATTCCAAACTTATGTTTAAGATTTAATCTCATCCAAGATAAATACTGATTAAGAAATAATAAGCTTACTTATTATTAAACAAGCAACAATAAGAGAAACAATATAATGACATCAAACAATAAAAGCAGAGGATGTCGAAAATATCATAGCGAAGATACAACAAAAATGCTATAACTCCATTTTTTTCAAAACCCAAAAACTAAAAAAATCATTTCAAAAAAAGAAAAGAACAATCACAAGCAACCTAATAAGCTGTCCACAATTAATTTATAAATTCTATAATTCGAAATTATCAATTCATGAAACTATTGCAGTTAAGTTACATACAATGTTTACATTTAAAATTAGGAATCACATGTATACATTTAAAATTCAAAGAAAAAGTATGGCATTACTCCTTCATTTCCAAAGATTATACGTCGAGGCAATTAAAAAAATAAAATATGATTCACAAGTTTGCTTATTGATTATCTAAAATGGCAACTAAGAGGATCATCTTTTGCCCAATTTGGCAACAATCGAATGAAATGATTCACTTATAAATACCTCCCAAAATGGCATAACGTATTCTCATAATACCCTACAACATTGGTTTTATTCGAACTACAAAACGGTCTATGTGAGTATTCCTTTAACTCCTTTTATCATCTTCTTGTTTTTCTTCTTCGTCCTCTTCCTCATTGCACTTTTCCCTCTGCCACTTTGAAGATGGAATTGGGGGGTTTTTATCTGTTCCTGCTTGCATGGTGCCAGATTTATCAGATTAAATAGATTTTTCGACCACATCGCCAAATATTCTTTACTTCTTCCATGTAACTCGCTCTTTCGTAGTCTCGAGCTCCTTGCGATACCCCTTCATCACCGATTATTTGTCATCGTTTGCACACATCATTGCAATTCCAAACTTGTGTTTAAAATTTAATCTCATCCAAGTTAGTGTATACTGATTAAGAAATGATGAGCTTACTTATTATTAAACAAGCAACAATAAGAGCAACAATATAATGACATCAAGCAATAAAAGCAGAGGATGTCGAAAACATCATAGCAAAGATACAACAAAAATGCTATAACTCCATTATGTTCAAAACCCCAAAATAAGAAAAATCATTTTAAGAAAAGAAAAGAAAAATACAAGCAACCTTATAAGCTATCCACAATTAATTTACCAATTCTACAATTCGAAATTATCAATTTATGTAACTATTATAGTTAAGTTACGTACAATATATACATTTAAAATTAGGAATCACATGTATACATTTAAAATTCAAAGAAAAGGGTATGGCATTACTCCTTCAGCTTCCAACATTAAACATATGAGGCAATTAAAAAAAATATGATTAACAAGTTTGCTTATTGATTATCTAAAATGGCAACTAAGAGGATCATCTCTTGCCCAATTTGGCAACAACCGAATGAAATGATTCAATTATAAATACCTCCCAAAATGGCATTACGTAGTCTCATAATACCATATATCATTATTTTTATAAGAACTACAAAACGAACTATGTGAGTCTTCCTTTATCTCCTTTCATCATCTTGTTGTTGTTGTTGTTCTTCTTCTTCCTCATTCCTTTTTCCCTCTCGCCACTTTGAAGATGGAATTGGGGGTTTTATCTGCTCCCTTGCGTGGTGCTAGATTTCGTTGTATTAAATAGATTTTTTCGACCACATGCCGCCAAATATTCTTTACTTCTTCCAATTGAACTGACTTTTTTCAGTAGTCTCGAGCTCCTTGCGATACCCCTTCACCGATTCTTTGTCATCGCTTGCACACATCAAGCAATTCCAAACTTATGTTTAAAATTCACATGTATACATTTAAAATTCAAAGAAAAAGTATGAAATTCGTCCTTCAGCTTCCAGCATTAAACATACAAGGCAATTAAAAAAAATAAAAAAATGATTCACAAGTTTGCATATTGATTATCTAAAATGGCAACTAAGAAGATCATCTCTTGCCCAATTTGGTAACAACGTAATGAAATGATTCAATTATAAATACCTCCCAAAATGGCATTATACAATCTCATAATACAATGTACATTATTTTATACAAACTACAAAATGCACTATGCGAGTCGTCCTTTATCTCCATTCATCATCTTGTTGTTGTTGTTCTTCTTCTTCTTCCTCATTGTTTTTTCCTCACCTCTTTGAAAATGGAATTGGGGGTCTTGATCTTCTCGCTTGCGGTGCCGATATCGCTTGTATTACATAGATTTTCCTGGACCACATGCTCCCAAATATTCTTTACTTCTTTCAACCGAACAGGCTTTTTCAGGTAGTCTTGAGCTCCATGCGATACCCCCTTCATCACCGATTATTTGTCATCGTTTGCACACAGCACTGCAATTCCAACTTATGTTTAAGATTTAATCTCATCCAAGTTAATGTACACTGATTAAGAAATGATGAGCTTACTTATTACTAAACAAGCAACAATAAGAGCAACAATACAATGACATCAAACAATAAAAGCAAAGGATGCCGAAAACATCATAGCAAAGATACAACAAAAATGCTATAACTCCAGATGTTCACAACCCCAAAACTAGCAAAACCATATCCAAAAGGAAAAGAAAAATCACAAGGAACCTAATAAGTTGTCCACAATTAATTTATAAATTCTACAATTCGAAATTAACAATTTATGTAACTATTCTAATCATGTTACGTACAATGTATACATTTAAAATTAGAAATCACATGTTTAAATTTAAAATTCAAAGAGAAAAGTATGACATTCCTCCTTCATTTCCAAAGAAGAAACATACGAGGCAATTAAAAAATAAAATATAATTCATTAGTTTGCATACCGATTATCTAAAATGGCAACTAAGAGGATCATCTCTACCCAATTTGGCAACAACCTAATGAAATCATTGAATTATAAATACCTCCAAAATGGCATTATATAGTCTCATAATACCATATATCCTTATTTTTATATGAACTAGAAAACGCACTATGTGAGTCGTTTTTATCTCTTTTCATCATCTTGTTGTTGTTGTTGTTCTTCCTCACTGCTCTTTCCCCTTTGCCTCTTGGAAGATGGAATTGGGGGGTATTTCTCTGTTCATGCTTGCATGGTGTCAGATTTCGTTGTATTAAATAGATTTTTCTGGACCACATGCAGCCAAATATACTTTACTACTTCCAACCGAACTGGCTTTTTCAGGTAGTCTCGTGCTCCATGCGATACCCTCTTCATCATCGATTCTTTGTCATCCATTGCACACATCACTGCAATTCCAAACTTATATTTAAGATTTAATCTCATCCAAGTTAATGTATACTGATTAATAAATAATGAGCTTACTTATTACTAAACAAGCAACAATAAGAGCAACAATACAATGACATGAAACAATAAAAGCAAAGGATGCCGAAAACATCATGGCAAAGATACAACAAAAATGCTATAACTCCATTATGTTCACAACAGCCAAACTAGCAAAATCATATCCAAAAAAGAAAAGAAAAATCACAGGCAACCTAATAAGTTGTCCACAATTAATTTATAAATTCTACAATTCGAAATTATCAATTTATGTAACTATTATAATCATGTTACGTACAATGTATACATTTAAAATTAGGAATCACATTATACATTTAAAATTCAAAGAAAAAGTATGACATTTCTCATTCGACTTCCATCATTAAACATACGAGGCAATTAAATAAAATAAAATTTGATTCACAAGTTTGCATATTGATTATCTAAAATGGCAACTAAAAGCATTATCTCTTGCCCAATTTGGCAACAACCTAATGAAATGATTCAATTATAAATACCTCCAAAATGGCATTATATAGTCTCATAATACCATATATCATTATTTTTATATGGACTCCGAACGACTAGGTGAGTTGTCTTTATCTCCTTTCATCAACTTGTTGTTGTTGTTGTTCTTCTTCCCCTCATTGCGCTTTTCCCTCGCCTCTTTGAAGATGGAATTGGGGTTTTATCTTCTCGCTTCATGGTGCCAGATTTCGTTGTATTAAATAGATTTTTCTAGACCACATCCTGCCAAATATTCTTTACTTCTTCCAACCGAACTGGCTTTTTCAGGTAGTCTTGAGCTCCATGCGATACCCCCTTCATCACCGATTCTTTGTCATCCATTTCACACATCACCGCAATTCCAAATTTATGTTTAAGATTTAATCTTATGCAAGTTAATGTATACTGATTAAGAAATGATGAGCTTACTTATTACTAAACAAGCAACAATAAGAGCAACAACACAATGACCTCAAACAATAAAAACAAAGGATGCCGAAAACATCATAGCAAAGATAAAACAAAAATGCGACAACTCCATTATGTTCACAACTCCAAAACTAGCAAAATCATATCCAAAAAAGAAAAGAAAAATCACAAGCAACCTAATAAGTTGTCCACAATTAATTTATAAATTCTACAATTCAAATTATCAATTTATGTGACTATTGTAATTATAGCTACGACAATGTGTATACATTTTAAATTAGGAATTACATGTATACATTTAAAATTCAAAGAAAAAATATGGCATTCCTCCTTCAAATTTCCAAAGATTAAACATACGAGGAAATTAAAAAATAAAATATGATTCACAAGTTTGCATATTGATTATCTAAAATGGCAACTAAGAGGATCATCTTGCCCAATTTGGCAACAACCTAATGAAATGATTCAATTATAAATACCTCCAAAATGGCATTATATAGTCTCATAATACCATATGTCATTATTTTTATATGAACTACAAAACGCACTATGTGAGTCATCTTTTAGCACCTTTCATCATCTTGTTGTTGTTGTTGTTCTTCTTCTTCTTTTTCTTCATTGCCCTTTTCCCTCTGCCTCTTTGAAGATGGAATTAGGGGATTTTTATCTGTTCTTGCTTGCACAGTGTCAGATTTCATTGCATTAAATAGATTTTTCTGGACCACATGCTGCCAAATATTCTTTACTTATTCCAACCGAATTGGCTTTATTAGATAGTCTCGAGCTCCATGCGATACCCCCTTCATCACCGATTCTTTGTCATCATTTGCACACATCACTGCAATTTCAAACTTATGTTTAAGATTTAATCTCTTCCAAGTTAATGTATACTGATTAAGAAATGATGAGCTTACTTATTACTAAACAAGCGACAATAAGAGCAACAATACAATGAAATCAAACAATAAAAGCAAAGGATGCCGAAAACATAATAGCAATGATACAAAAAAAAAATTTATAACTCAATTATGTGCACAACCTCAAAACTAACAAAATCATTTCCAAAAAAAAAAAAAAAGAAAAATCACAAGCAACCTAATAAGTTGTCCACAATTAATTTATAAATTCTACAATTCGAAATTATCAATTTATGTAACTATTGTAATTATGTTATGTACAATGTATACATTTAAAATTAGTAATCACACGATACATTTAAAATTCAAAGAAAAAGTATGACATTCCTCGCTCACTTCCAAAGATTAAACATACGAGGCAATTAAAAAAAATGAAATATGATTCACAAGTTTGCATATTAATTGTCTAAAATGGCAACTAAGAGGATCATCTCTTGCCCAATTTGGCAACAACCTATTGAAATTATTCAATTATAAACACCTCCCAAAATGGCACTATATAGTCTCATAATACCATCAATCATTATTTTTATATGAACTACAAAACGCAATATGTGAGTCATCTTTTATCTCTTTTCTTTATCTTGTTGTTGTTGTTGTTCTTCTTCTTCTTCCTCATTGTACTTTTCCCTCTGCCTTTTTGAAGATTGAATTGGGGGGTTTTGATATGTTCCTGCTTACATGGTGGCTTATTTGGTTGTATTAAATAGACTTTTCCGGACCACATGCTGCCAAATGTTATTCACTTCTTCCAACCGAACTGGCTTTATTAGGTAGTCTCGAGCTCCAAACAATACCCCATTCATCACCGATTCTTTGTCATCGTTTGTATACATCACTGCAATTCCAAACTTAAGTTTTAGATTTAATCTCTTCCAAGTTAATGTATACTGATTAAAAAATGATGAACTTACTTATTACTAAACAAGCAACAATAAAAGCAACAATACAATAACATCAAACAATAAAAACAAAGGATGCCGAAAACATCATAGAAAAGATACAACAAAAATGCTATGACTCCATTATGTTCACAACCCCAATACTAGCAAAATCATTTCAAAAAAAAAAAAAAAACCACAAGCAACCTAATAAGATGTCCACAATTAATTTAATTTCTACAATTCGAAATTATCAATTTATGTAACTATTGTAGTTATGTTACGTATAACGATACATTTAAAATTAGGAATCACATGTGTACATTTAAAATTCAGAAAAAAAGTATGGCATTCGCCCTTCATTTCCAACATTAATCATACGAGGAAATTAAAAAAATAAAAATGATTCACAAGTTTGCATAATGATTATCTAAAATGGCATCTAAGAATCTCATCTCTTGCCCAATTTGGCAATAATCTAATGAAATGATTCAATTATAAATACCACCCAAAATTGCATTATAAAGTCTCATAATGCCATATATCATTATTTTTATATGAACTACAAAATGCACTATGTGAGTCGTCCCTTATCTCATTTCATCATCTTGTTGTTGTTGTTGTTCTTCTTCCTTATTGCTCTTTTCCCTCTCCTCTTTAAAGATGTAATTAGAAGGTTTTATATGTTCCGCTTGCATGGTGCTAGATTTCGTTGTATTAAATAGATTTTTTTCAACCACATGTCGCCAAATATTCTTCACTTCTTCCAACCGAACTGGCTTTTTCATGTAGTCTCGAGCTCTATGATACCCCTTCATCACCAATTCTTTGTCATCGCTTGCACACATCATCGCAATTCCAAACTTATGTTTAAGATTTAATCTCATCCAAGTTAATGTATATTGATTAAGAAATGATGAGCTTACTATTACCAAACAAGCAATAATAAGAGCAACAATACAATGACATCAAACAATAAAAGCAAAGGATGCCAAAAACATCATAGCAAAGATACAACAAAAATGCCATAACTCCATTATGTTCACAACCCCAAAACTAGCAAAATCATTTCAAAAAGAAAAAAAATCACAAGCAACCTAATAAGATGTCCACAATTAATTTATAAATTCTACAATTCAAATTATCAATTTATGTAACTATTGTAATTATGTTACGCATAAACATATACATTTAAAATTAGGAATAACATGTATACATTTAAAATTTAAAGAAAAAAGTATGGCATTACTTCTTCAAATTTCCAAAGATTCAACATACGAGACAATTAAAAAAAATAAAATATGCTTCACAAGTTACCATATTGATTATTTAAAATGGCAACTAAGAGGATCATCCCTTGCCCAACTTGGCAGTAACCTAATGAAATCATTCAATTATAAATACTTCCCAAAATGGCATTACGAAGTATCATAAACCATATATCATTATTTTTATACGAACTACAAAACGGCCTATGAGTGAGTCATTTATCTCCTTTCATCATCTTGTTTTTGTTGTTCTTCTTCTACTTCCTCATTGCTCTTTTCCCTCTGCCTCTTTGAAGATGGAATTGGGGGGTTTTATCTATTCCTGCTTGCATGGTGCCAGATTTTGTTGTATTAAATAGATTTTTCTGGACCACGTGCTACCAAATATTCTTTACTTCTTCCAACCGAACTGGCTATTTCAGGTAGTCTCGAGTTCCGTGCGATACCCCCTTCATCACCGATTCTTTGTCATCGTTTGCACACATCACTGCAATTCCAAACTTATGTTTAAGATTTAATCTCATCCAAGTTAATGTATATTGATTAAAAAATGATGCGCTTACTTATTACCAAACAAGCACCAATAAAAGCAACAATACAATGACATCAAATAATAAAAGCAAAGGATGTCGAAAACATCATAGCAAAGATACAACAAAAATGCTATAACTCCATTATGTTCACAACCCCAAAACTAGCAAAATCATTTCCAAAAAAGAAAATGAAAAATCACAAGCAACCAAATAAGTTGTCCATAATTAATTTATAAATTCTACAATTCATAATTGTCAATTTATGTAACTATTGTAATTATGTTACGTAGAATGTATACATTTAAAATTAGGAATCACATGTATACATTAAAATACAAAGATAAAGTATGACATTCCTCCTTCAAATTTCCAAAGATTTGACATACGAGGCAATTAAAAAAAATAAAATATGATTCACAAGTTTGCATATTGATTATCTAAAATGGCAACAAAGAGGATCATCTCTTGACCAAGTTGGCAACAACCTAATGAAATGATTCAATTATAAATACCTCCCAAAATGGCATTATATAGTCTCATAATACCATATATAATTATTTTTATATGAACTACAAAACGCACTATGTGAGTCATCTTTTATCTCCGTTCATCATCTTGTTGTTGTTCTTCTTCTTCCTCCTCATTGCTCTTTTCTCTCCGCCTCTTTGAAAATGGAATCGGGGGTTTTTATCTATTCCTGCTTGCATGGTGCCAGATTTCGTTGTATTGAATAGATTTTTCTGGACCACATGCTGCCAAATATTCTTCACTTCTTCCAACCAAACTGGCTTTTTCAGGTCGTCTTGAGCTCCATACAATACCCCCTTCATCACCGATTCTTTGTCATCGTTTGCACACATCACTGCAATTCCAAACTTATGTTTAAGATTTAATCTCATCTAAGTTAATGTATACTGATTAAGAAATGATGAGGTTACTTATTACTAAACAAGCAACAATAAAAGCAACAATACAATGACATCAAACAATAAAAGCAAAGGATGCCGAAAACATCATAGCAAAGATACAACAAAAATGCAATCACTCCATTATTTTCACAACCCCAATACTAGCAAAATCATTTCAAAAAAAGAAAAGAAAAATCACAAACAACCTAATAAGATCTCCACAATTGAATTATAAATTCTACAATTCGAAATTATCAATTTATGTAACTATTGTAGTTATGTTACGATAATGTATACATTTAAAATTAGGAATCACATGTGTAAATCTAAAATTCAAAGAAAAAAGTATGAAATTGGCCTTCATTTCCAAAGATTAACCATACGAGGCAATTAAAAAAAATATAAAAATGATTCACAGGGTTGCATATTGATTATCTAAAATGGCAACTAAGAAGATCATCTCTTGCCCAATTTGGTAACAACCTAATGAAATGATTCAATTATAAATACCTCCCAAAATGGCATTATATAGTCTCATAATGCCATATATCATTATTTTTATACAAACTACAAAATGCCCTATGTGAGTCGTCCTTTATCTCTTTTCATCATCTTGTTATTGTTGTTGTTGTTGTTCTTCTTCTTCTTCTTCTTCTTCTTCTTCCTCATTGCTCTTTTCCCTATGCCTCTTTGAAGATGGAATTGGGTGGTCTTGATCTATTCCTGCTTGCATGGTGTCAGATTTCATTGTATTAAATAGATTTTTCCAGACTGCATGCTGCCAAATATTCTTCACTTCTTCCAACCGAACTAGCTTTATCAGGTAGTCTCGAGCTCCATGCGATACCCCCTTCATCACCGATTCTTTGTCATCGTTTGCACACATCCCTGCAATTCCAAACTTATGTTTAAGATTTAATCTCTTCCAAATTAATGTATACTGATTAAGAAATGATGAGCTTACTTATTACCGAACAAGCAACAATAAGAGCAACAAGACAATGACATCAAACAATAAAATCAAAGGATGCCGAAAACATCATAGCAAAGATACAACAAAAATGCTATAACTCCAGTATGTTCACAACCCCAAAACTAGCAAAATCATATCCAAAAAAGAAAAGAAAAATCACAAGCAACCTAATAAGTTGTCCACAATTAATTTATAAATTCTACAATTTGAAATTATCAATTTATGTAACTATTATAATTATGTTACGTACAATGTATACATTTAAAATTAGGAATCACATGTATACATTTAAAATTCAAAGAAAAAGTCTAAGAATCATATTCTATAAGTACTCTCTACATAAATTTTCATATCCTTAGGAATGATGAACTTGTTCAAATAATAAACCAAACCCTATTTGTTATCTTCAAGCATATAAGTCTATATATATATTGGGATTGAGAATATAAACCTTTATAGCGACGCTTGTTGAGAAGAGCAAAGAATAAGTTTGAGGCATAATGTTGTCATCAACCACAAGAACTCTCAAACCCTCCAGAAAATTGCCTTTCACTCGCTTATGTGGTGCCGCCTTTTCAAACTCACATGAACAACATCAATCTTTTGACATAATGAAAACACTTTATTATTATTATTTGAAGATAGAGAATATCTTCACCAAGATATATCCAATTTGCAAAGTGGGTTTTGTTTTGGTTTTCTCTTAGGATATCACTAGGATTTTCTTGGGATAATCATGCAGAAAATCGCCCATGAAAAAAGTTTGTGAAGAGGGAAAGGAATATAGGAGAAGAAAATCTATGAGAGATCACTATAATTGGGGAAAGGATGTCCAAGTAACGGACAAACTAAAAGGGGAAAATATTGAGTTTCCATAAGTGGAGTTTCCTTGTAATACAAATAATAAGTGTGCGAACTTGAGCTTGACTAATCTACGGATTGGTTCCGGAGCAAACAAAACCGGATCCAATAACCCTATGAATTTTTTTTTTTTTGGACAAATTACTCCGGTGGTTCTTCTAAATTTATTTGCATCAATTTTGATCTTAAATTTTTCATATAATGTCAATCTAATCTGATTGGTAATGTTATTTTAGAAATTGAACTAAAATTGATGATCAAAATGGTTATTTACTATTCCTATAATAATTGAGAGGTTAGTATCTAATTTAAAATAATTTATTTCCTTTTGAATTGAATGTTTTATCATTGATTTTTGTCAAAATTCTTAACAAATATTATCAATTCAATTAAATTAAGACTATAAAAAATTAAAAAGTAAAATTGATACAATTACAACCGCAAAGACTAAATTGACATTAAAAATTGATTAAAATTTCAATACATCAATTACTTCATTAAAAATGTTGACGTGTAAGCCCTGGGTAGAGGTGAGCGCCACATACAACACTGTGGTGTCAATTGAGCTCATTCACATTTAAAACATTACTAACTCTTTAATAGGGTTAATTACAGCCAACGTCTTCAATTATTAAATCAAATCAAATCAAAACTTAAATTTCATTCACCTTTAAAACGTTACTAACTCTTTAATATGGTTAATTATAGCCATTGCCTTCAATTATTAAATCAAATCAAATCAAAACTTAAATTTTATTAAATGAGATTAGTTATATGAATTTTTCTTATTTACTTGACTCAATCAATAGTTATTTAGTTAGTCAAATTACAGAGATTCATATATCTATTTATTATATGTCAATCTAGCCCTACCCCTTTCCATAACACTTCTATCTATTGTCATCAGATCACATCTCTTCACTACTACCTCTTGACTGCTGTATATAACCAAACCATCTCAATATATTCTCTCTCAACTTATCTTCTATCGATGCTACTACTGCTGTGCATAGGGTTATTCGACGGTAAAAACCAAAACCCGAATTGCCCGCACTTATTTGAGCGGTTTCACAGAATTGTTAAGGTCGATGCAGTTAGGATTTTCCTATTTTATGAAGTTGCGTGGGTCACGGGTTTTATCCCGCACTGCACTTACCCGCCCACATCTTTTATACATTTTTTTTTAAATATGAACCATCAAATTTTTTTTTTTTTTTGTAAGTTTTGTAGAAGGAAAGATAAAGTTGGTGGCAATTTTTTTTTTTAATCTTTAATCCTTCTCAAAGATTTGAGTTTTCATATTTTTGGAAAAACTTCAAGGTTTGTTTGTAAATTATTTTCTTTTGTTTTCTAAACCACAAAACAGAGTATAAAACCTTTATTATTTTTTTAATTTTCTCCGAAGAAAATTCTTAGAAAGAGCACAGATTTTCTATGAAGATTGAAGATTAAATAAATTATATAATTTTCTATTTTCTATGGAGTTTAAGTAGTTTGCAAATGTTTTTATTTTATTTTATTTTATTTAGAGGGTTTAGATAAAGTTTGACAACAATTTATTTTGGTACATAACTAGTTATTTTTATTACATTTTGGTTTTTGGATGAATGTAAAAGTCAATGAAGAATTACTTTTAAGTAAGTTTAGGATTTTGAATAATTTTACTTTAATTGTGTTGTTGGGTACTAGATAGTGAATGAACTATTAAAGGAAAAAATTCAATCAAGCAAATTGCTCAGAATCGCCTGTGACGTCCGAACCCTATCCACATAAACTGCAACTCGCACTACTGCTAAGTAATTCAATTTTTCCAAACCGCAGACATGCAAAGTAGTCTAAACCGAAACCAAACCGGCAAAAATAATTTGATAGCACCCTAGGTGCTACTCTTACCCATTTATGAATATACTCATTTCTAATTTCGCTTTTTTAGTCTTGCCATATATCCACCTTTAGCATCTTCATCTTAGCGATACTTATCTTATCTACATGTTGTTTCTAGTTGTCCAACATTCCATCCCAAACAACATTGTTGGTCTAATAGTTATTCTATAGAACTTTCATTTTAGTCTAGTGGGTACTTGTTTATTGCACAAGATCGCAGTACATATTCCTCCATTTAAGCACACTCACGTTAATTCTATAGATCACATCCGCCTCCAATCTCCTTAACTATTGTGATAATTGATCCTAAATAACAAAAATATTCACTCTTAGGTAGTTATTGGTTCTCAATCTTCACTTCTCATCTACTTCCATTGTTATTGTTACTAAAATTACATTCCATGTACTGCCTTAGTTCTCTTTATCCTAAACTTTAGATTCAAATGTTTCTCTCAAAGTCTCCAACTTAGTGTTAATCGCTTCTAATCTCATCTATTAACACAATATCATATACAAAAAGCATATAGCATGGAACATCATTCTAAACATTTCTCGTTAACTCATCCACAACTAAAAGCAAAAAAGATAAGAACTTAAGGTTGATCATTGGTGTAACCCCACAATAATTGAAAATTCACTTGTCTCTCCAACATGCATCTAATAGTGGTCATCGACATTCATACATGTCTCTAATCACATCAATGTACCCATTTGTCACCCCTTTCTTCTTTAACACCCACAACATTATACCCTCGAGGCATTCTATCATATGTTTTCTCAAGATCGATAAAAACTATATGAATGGCTTTTTTATTCTCAATACTTTTTTATTACTCTCATCAAAGAGAGATCGCTTCCATTATTGACCAACCCTACATAAATCCAAATTCGATTCTCTAACACCTCGTTATATCTTGCAATCAACGCTTTCATCACTCTCTTCCACACTTTCATTATATGACATATCACCTTAACTCCTCTATAATTATTGCAATTTCATCTCACTTGTTCTTATAGATTGTCACTAAAATATTCTTCTTACACTACTCTAGCATTTTTCTTGTCAACAAAATCTTGCTAAATAACAAAGTTTCATGTTAACAAAGTATCACAACACCGTAAAAGCATTTGCATTAAACACATCAAATCCCTTTCTTTAGCTATTCTATCAAGAAAATTCACTAAACAAATACTCTATCAAGCTAGCCTTTGCAATTGCTAACTGCATGAGGCTCAAATCTTCCATAAGTAGCTAGCCATCAAGCCTCAACAAATATATTTAAATAATAAAATATTAGACTAGCATTACACAACTATTTTTTTGAAATTTAATTTCGTTCACAAATTTGATAAGTGTATAAACCAACCAACTTGTTTATTACTTAAACTAATGGGATATTTTAAATGGTTATGTGTATGAACAAAATAGTTTTTCTTGTACAAAATTGTAAGCATATTGAAAAACAAAGAATAAATTGAAAAAAAAAAATTTATATTGAAGTCGATAAAAAATAGAGATGAAGTGATATTATTTATATTAGAAAGATATGAAAAAAAAAAAAAAAAAAAACACACACACACACACACACACACATTGAAAATGTGTCGGTTTAAAAATATTTGATCAAAAGTTGAACTATCAAAAAATGTTAGTTTAAAAAAATATGACCAAGAAAAATAATAATAATAATAAAATAAAAATATTTAAATAGAATAGAAAATAATAGAGAGTTTATTGGAGGATGTATTTAAAAAAGTGGTTAGCTAAAATAGAAAATAACTTTTTAGTTAAAATTTGACTAAAAATTTGACTACTTTGATAAAGATGCTCTTATGATAATTTTTCAATACAAGTAAGAATTTGAAAAGATTCTCAAATTTTTTCTCAATGATAAATGAAGAATAAAAAATTAACAATTACTAAAGCGTCTAATTTTTTAGATTCTAAAAATAAAAATAACAAAAAAGTTAAGCAATAAGATATAGTTTTAGGTCTCTAAAGTATGCGTTTTGTTTTTCCAATTTTAGTCTCTCTTAATTCTTTAGTTTTTCTTTTATAGAATTGTCAATTTGGTCTTAGATTTAACGTCATCCTAAATTCGATAATAAAAATATGAATAAAACTAGTTTTGGCCTCAAAAAGTTTGTGTTTATTGTCATTTTAGCCCTCAAAGTTTTTATATTTTGTCATTTTGATCCTCACAATTGTCAATTTGAACCATTAATTTGATCCTAACTCAAGTTGACAACTTGATAACCAAAAATTATAAAATTTAGAACTTGGGAGACTAAAAATGGTAAGAAATGCATACTTTAATGATCAAAACTGGTTTTTACTTGAGGATAAAATATTTTTCCTACTATTAATGTAAGCAAAACGTTAAGAGATAGACCAAAAAAATGATGACATTCAAAATTTAAGTGACTAAAATAACAAATAACGATACTTTAAATATTGAAATTGTTTTATCCAAAGAGATATGTTCAAAAAACTCTAACCAAACATTCCATTAGTTGAAATATGAATGGCCCGACCAATGGACTTATTTAGTACAACTTATTATGAAATAAAAATTGATAATTAAAAAATAAAAGTCAAAAACACCTTCCCCCAAACTTTCTCGATAATCATTTTCTTTTAAACTATTTCTATCTAATAGTTTTACAGCAAAATTATACCAAACAAATGGATACCGACGGGCAAAATAAAATAAATATAGTCAACTCAAGTAAGTTATACCAAATAACCCCAATATACTTCGTAGCCAATGCTGATGATAGCAACACTTGTAGGTTTAATAATTACATAGTAAGGAAAGGCCAAGACATGAAGACATCGAAGCCAAAGGCATTTTACGAACTTATAATCTAAGGGCTCTTGAAGCCGAATATCAGAATCGGCCATATGAAAGAGCCAAATGGAACCAAAGACGCTAAATATGTAAGGCCGTAGTAAGCAATCAAGCATGAAGATTAAGAGGGTTAGACCCACCTATGGGCCCAAAGGCGTACATATAAAAAAAGGAACGAAAAACCAAAGAAAGGTATGTGAGAATAGAAAAAATAACTTCGAGATATAAGTAAACCGGAGAGAATACTAACCTTGTTCATAGGAGTGCTAATTCCAAATAACCTTTAATAGGAGGTGTTCATCCATTTTTAGGTAGCAATTAGAGAGGGATCAAGGACGCCTGATCGATCCCAGGATATTCTTCAAACCACTTCTCCACAATTAAGTAATTGGCTGATCATGAGAATACTCAAGCGCGATCCATGGTCGGGGCGGTAATGTATGATTCTCCTAGTAGGTACGCTTTCTATTGACGATGTTACGCCAAGAAGATGACATCCCACTGGCTTGTCAAACATGCTTGGATCTAAGAGAAATATCATCGTGCTATAGGCCTTGAACTTCTCGACTAATAGTCGACGATCACCCTCTGACTTCGTGCAAGATTAGAGGCGATGTAGACAATCACGATCAAGCAAACAAATGAATGAAGAGCGAGAAAACGCCGATGGTCGGTAATGCTAATCAAGGCCAGAATTGGCCTTTTGAGGTAACCATGTCCCAGCGTCGCGATGCTACTATAATCGGTCGACTCTCAAGAAAGAAAGACATTCCATGACGCCGACTTTAAACATGATAATGACAAAGTTGATTTGACCACCATCCTAGAACTC